>CM031233.1:74045173-75401688 GCA_018340775.1 Taxus wallichiana var. yunnanensis | reverse complement strand
ATATTGTTGAATCCTTTTATTTTCATTAGTAGGCCAGACTGAATTCTTAACATCATGGTGAAGATTTATTAATTTCTTAATTGAATCACATGTGAAATGACTGATGGCCTTATCAATTTCTTGCTTGAGAAGCTGAATAAAATCCTCTATAGTACCTGGTGCATTGGCAAGTGTGTATCTTGTGACATAAAATATGCAATCATTAAGATGATCCATAGCTTCATCCACTTCTTCCTCTAACATTTTCATCTCTTCCATAATTTTCTTAAGAATATTTATGTGGAAGGACATGATTAACTCATGTTGCTTGCCCCTTTGTGTTGATCCTTTTGGCATAATTTGTCCTTGATCAATACCTTCTTTGTCCAATGCGTTTATTTTCTCGAGACTCTCAGTGAAGTTACGAATCACATTCTCATTGTCCATCTCTAACTCTAAATCCTTATTTAAAGTCGATTTTCTTTGAATATCTTTGATCTACTTGGCATACAATATTCTTCATTAAATTTCTCAGTGATCTATTTTATCCACTCATCCATAGCTTTAGCTTTTTCTCGATTTCTTCAACTTACGTGATGACTTAAGGGGTAAATTGCTCTTGATAGTGCGGGATGAGAAGACTTAAATTTTTTTAATGATTTATTATAACTTGGATATTTTCTCATTTAGTTTGGCCCTTTTTATCTTCTCCTTATCTACAGCTTGAAAAGAGTGTATTAATCAAGGTTTGGAGTATAACTTTGCTTCTGATCCTTCCACTTAGTGACTTCACCCCAGCACACTTATCACAGTTATGTCTTTCAATCAAACTCACCTTTTGATTTGAAGTTACCTTGGGAGATTCGATTTCTTTCCTCTCTTATCAAGACTCCTCAGCGGTTGTAGGTCCATTTCTTCGTTATTACTTATTTAGCTTAGAAATTTATTTCTGATACTAACCAAGATGAGAAATGTTGAAACTTGTAGGCAAAGTAGGAACACTACTGAATGTACTACCTAAATGTGGATAGTGATAATACGGTATGGGCACAAAAATGGATGATTGTCCTTGTGATAAATATTCAACCTGCACATAGTAAAGATAAAAAAACATGAATAGGATTATTAAGATATATGGTGGGCTTCCCAAAAAAGTTGGTTTCGGGAAGCAAAAGCTTCCTAGAAAGGATGTCATCCCACATATTAATAAAAGAGTGTAATCAATGTTGGATGAAGATACATTGATAACAAAAATTCAAAGTAATGATATGATAAATGGAAATAATAACTGATATGATAATCGAGATGGTAATCAAAATGATAATTAATAACAGGAATACGTAAATAAACCCATGTGGTTTGGTAGTGATCCAATAGAAGACCATATGGTTGATAGTGACTCAAGAAAACCAATCCAAGGAAGTAAAATGCCAAGAGCTCCGTAAAATATCATCAATATGGGGGATGGAGAGAATGTAAGATAATTGGATAGCTAGGGAGGTCATGAAGATATTGGGATGATATGGGGGAAGTAAGAATGCCAAAGTTTTGATGAAATTTCTAACTTGTCTGAAAGAGGGGAGGCTCTTATTTATAGCTTGAAGATGGGGTTAATTTAGGGCTTGGGTTAACATGTAATTTGATTGGTTGAGTGGGGACATGTTAATGATTTTGAAAATATTAAATTAAGTGAGTGGACATGATTTGAATGATTTTGGAATATTAAATTCAATAGTGGATTTCATGTGGATTATTTTGCAATATTTAATTCAATAATAGATTTCATGTGGATTATCTTGGAATATTTAATTCGATAATGGGGTGGATGTGGATTATCTTGGAATATTTAATTCATAAGTGGGGTGATATGAATTATTTTGGAATATTTAATTATCAAGT
The DNA here is from genome assembly GCA_018340775.1 of Taxus wallichiana var. yunnanensis. Taxonomy (NCBI): domain Eukaryota; kingdom Viridiplantae; phylum Streptophyta; class Pinopsida; order Cupressales; family Taxaceae; genus Taxus; species Taxus wallichiana. The sequence continues at coordinate 75,399,810 of CM031233.1, read as the reverse complement.
GGATTTATATGGAGCATATTAGCATGTAATGAGGATTAGGGATTTAAAGGGATCAATTAACCAATTAATATTGATTAATTGAACATGTATTTTTGGTGGGAAATGGGATTTATTCAAATTAGGAGGAAGAGGAATTTGAATGGGAAAAGCCTAATGAAGGAGAGAAGACGTGGGGTGAAGTGGAGGAACGACACCAAAAATTGGTGTCTACATTTGCCCCTTTTTGATGAGTGGTTTGTGTTGGGAAAGCCATGAGACAAAAATGATGAAGTATTGAAAATATGATTGATTGAGTGTTCCCCTCAAACTTGGGATTGACAACATAAAGGAAGTCAATCACGAGTTTGAAAGAGATAGATGTTGAAGGTTGGGTGGGTGAAGATAAATGGGTAAAATGATAAGGCAAGGAAAGATGCCCAAAACAAAAAGGATTTCAACAACAATAAAAACTATGGTGGTGACTCTGATATCATGTCGGTAGGGGACAAAGGGAGGTCTCAATGGAGAGGAAGGAAATTCTCTATGGACCAGTGAGTGGGAGAAAATCATTGCAAAATGGATGGAATTCAATAGGAAACCTCTCAAATGGATGCGAGCATGAGGAAAATGGGTCATAGGAAAACATCAAACTATGTGCAATCAAATGTGAAAATAATGTGAAATCCTTCATATGTGAGGAATCGAGTGAAAGGTATGCATCTGCAAAGGATGGGGATGTGAAATAATGATGCCCCATGTTCAAAAGGAAAGATGGAAAAATGAATGGCCATAAAGGAAAAATATATGGCCAAAAGTGAATTGAGAAGATGAATGATGACATGGTGCCCATGAAGAGAGCAAAAAAATCAAGCAAGGGAAAAATGAATGGTACCCTAAGAAAGGGCATGATAATAAGAGGTGAATATAAAAAAGATGAGATGATGCCACTAGATCAAAAATAGAATTGAGAGAGACAAGAATGGTCCCCATGGGGAAATAAAAACATGTGAAGTATGAATAATGGAGCGAGAAAATAGAGGTGAAATCAAATAAATAAAAATGGTTGATTATCCCATAAGAAAGATTTATAGTTGTGAAGAGTTTCCGAGAAAAAGGTAGTTTCACCTCAAAGTAATGTGATGTAGGATAGATAAAGGGTAACAAAAGGAATGGCCTGATTATAAAATGGTGGACTTGAATGAGAATTATGGTGCCTGGTAGAGGAATGACCATAAAAATGACATTGGATATAGGTTGGTTGATTCCAAAGTTAGATGGACTTAAGATAGAAGGAGGGATAGATTGGATAATATTTAGGATGAGATAAATAGGTAAAGTCAATAAGACAATTAAGGAATATTGAGTAAATTTAATGTAATAGACAAAGTTATGATTAATATCAAGAGGATGATAAGTTAGAGATAAGTCTGCGAGATTGGATGAGATGTGGATGAGATAAGATTGAATAAAGCTATATGGCATGGAGAGTGTAATAGATACTAATCAAATAAGATGTGTCCAAAAGGGTAAAAATGATGCTACATCATGAGGAGAAGGGAAAGAGAAAATATGCATCTAAGTTCTATGTTTTAGTTTCATTTCAAAGAAAGTAGATGGAATGGGTGATTATGCCCCAAGAAAAGGGATTTACAGTTGTGAAGATATCTTTCCTAAGGAAGGTAGTCATTCGATAAGGAATTATTAAAGGAAGAAAGGAAAAATCCCTCTTTTGACTCATGTGAATGGGGAAGAATTTAATATCTTTTTTGCTAAAACAAAAAGAGAGTATTATTTGTGAGGGAAAATAGAAGGTGATAGGTCCATTATGGTATCCTCTAAGACAAAAATTCCATGGGAATATGTGATGAGGGATATATGTGATGATGCCCCCTTGAGATGGATGACGAGAATGGAAGAAGCTCGAGGGGTAGATGTCGTAGAGAGGAGGAGAAGTTGTGGTCTGCAAATGGGGAGATACTTTTATCGACCTTGAATGTTAAGTGTGAAGATGTGTTGAAGGACATAATGATTGAGAGTGGAAAGAGAGAAAAGGAAAGGATAGAAGGAGTGGTTGATTATGGGTAGGTGAAAAATGAGGAAACAAAAGTCAGAGGTGAAGAAGACAAGGAGATGGAATAAAGTGGACATGGTGGAGGAGGAAAAAAAGAGGAATGAAAGAGGTGGAAGGATGATAGGGATAAGGATGGGTGGTGATAGAGTAGAGGATGAAATTACTAAAAAAGGAGGAGAGAGAGAGATGATGGAGCGAAGGAGATGGGTTGGAAGTCTAGGTAAAGAAGAAAAAGAGATGATAGAACAAAAGAAGAAGTGGAGATGAGAAAGACCATGGTATGGAAGAATTTAGGACATGGTGGAGGAAGAGAAATGGAAATGAAATAGGTGGAAGAGAATATGTAGAGAAGGATGATAGGAGAATAAAGGAATGAGGAAGAATTAACAAGAAAGGAAAGAAAGATGATTTGAAGGAAGAAGAATGAGAAGATGATAGAGAGAGGGAAAGTGTAAAAAAAGGGAGAGAGATGTATATGATGAGATGGTAGCGGAATAGAAAAGATATAATGAGGAAGGTGATGAAGATGAAGGAGAGAAATGATGGAAAAGGAGGAGAGATGAAAATGAAAAAATAAATGGGATGGAATATATGAAAGATGAGGAAATGATGAGTTAATAGAAGAGACAAGATAAAAAAGAAAAGAAGGAAACTTAGGAAGATGTGGAGAATGTGAATATCGGAGAAAGGAAGGAAGGGAAGGATAATGGAATAGACTACATGGAAATGAAAAGGTGGAGGTGAAGATTATATATATATGGAATAGTGAGTGGAGAAACATGGTAACAATGGGAAAGTAAAGAGGGGAGGAAGGGGAAAGATGGAAAATGAAGGAGATGAGAAATGAATGAATGAAAGATAAGAGGAAGAGAGGATGAAAATAAGAAAGGATGTGTTATGAAGATAGTAAGGATATGAATAAGAAAGGGTGAAGGGAAGATGGAGAGGTGGTGAAGAAGTGATAAGAAAGGTGGAGATGATAGAGACAAGGAAATGAAGGGGAACTAAAAGAGAATGAATGATGGAGAAAGTAAACATAGTTAGAATGGTGAAAGCATAGAAATACCAAGATGTGTAAAATAATATAAATTGGTGAAGGATGAGAGGAAAAGTGAAGAAGAGGTAAAATAGGAATGGATAATGAAGAAGCAAATGAGGAAGGGGCGTAAAGGGAAGACCAACAATAATCATTGTTGGTGAAAAAGATGGGGAAGGAAATAAGAAAAGGTGGTAAAGAGAAGGAGTGGGAAGAGAGTGAGAAATGGAGAAGAGAATAATGTGGAGTAATTTTAGGGGGTAAGACCAACAATAATAATGTTTAGAGAGAGAAACCAAAGATCATCATGAAATAATTTTAGGGGGACCAACAATAAGTTCATTAGTGGGTATGAAAGATGATAACATGGAATCAGTATGAAGGATGATGGATCAAGAGGTGGAAAATGGGTGAAAGGAGTATAATGAGGGAAGGATATGGATGAAACGTACTTATATGATTTAATAGGTTGAGATAGGAGCGTAATGGTAGTAAAGAATTAAAATTTTGTTGGAGGTGGGAGACCATGAGGAATGAAGGGTGGAGGTGGAGATGGGAGGATTGTGAGTGAGTAGAAGGCCTTGTGATGGAAGAATGACAGGTCTACTTCGAGTAAGATTTTTGTGTTGTGTGAATAGTTAAGTAAACGTGCCAAGTTGGAGATGAAAAGGTAGGAATGGTGATGGTGGGAAATGCCAATGAACACCACATGGTAGAAGGGGACGTGAATCATGAGAAATCCTCGTGAAGGGTGATGTCCACACCAAGTGGTAGAAGGGGACATGAATGGTGAGAAGGGTGATGTGGGGATAATTGATGGGAAGATAAAGGTGATGGGAGGATGGATGGATCAAGGACATGTTGGCCATGGTGGGGGATGAGGAGCTGTAGGATAATGAACTCTCCTTGAGAGGGATCCTCAAGTAGGATTTGCAAACTACAATGGAGATCAAGTAGAATTCCCAAACCAAAAATTGCATTAGAGATAGTGTTCATAGATGTTAATAGATTTCATGGAATTATGGATGATGTTAATATATGTCATCCTTAAAAGTAAACATATGGATATAGATGGCATAGTTTGAAATTAGATATGCAAGAATGTGATCTTGATAAAAGGTGACCTTATGAGATAAATTCCACATAATCATAGTAAGGAGCATACGGGAAACCATGCTTTGAAATGGATTAGAGGTAAACAAAAAAGGAGTACCATCGAAGGCATTACACTTGTAGCCAATAGCAGTGTTAACACATAACCAACAATAGTTAGTTATACCAAAAGACCATGAGGGAAACATGGATGCAATAATCTCATAAACCTAATGTTGATACATGACAAAGGGGTTTGAGATGTAACTCATACGTGGGAGAGGGTTCTCCATAGGTGGGTGTTCTAGGACTATGCCCCAACTGGGAAGGGGGAAGATGCAAACTGATCAATGTGGGAAGTTTGTAATGTATATGAGAAAGATGATCGATGTGGGAAGATTTCTTAGGATGTTATGATATATAGAAGGTTGATCAATGCGGGAAGCCTTTGCTGCCATGATATAATAGAGTAGCCATCCTTCGAGGGTATGGTCTACTTTTTGCTTTTTTGCTCTTAGATTTTTGACTTTTTCTTTTAGATGGACAGGATAAGATATGCATGATAGTTGTCCTTGGGGATCAAGTTATTTTTATTATATGATTTTTTTATGAACAAGTTGTCCTTTGAGGATCATTTTGTTTTGTAGATAAGATAGCATGAGATAGGAGCATCCATAATTTTGAATTTTTTTTTTTTTTTTTTTTTTTTTTTGATGGGGAAGAGTTGGGTATAGCTAGGTAGACCACTTAGGAGGGGATGATGATTATACAAGTGACACCCTTGAACCCTTAGTGTGGTTTTAATAGGTAAATAAGAGGGTGATGGGTGTAATGATCAAGGAGTTATCACAAAAAGGGAGAACCTATCCATAAGGAAAATGATTATGGAAAGATCCGTGGTGCCCATATTTAAGGTCATGTCTAGGAAGTGATGGTAGAACCACATAGTTCTATATCATTACAATGATAGATGGAAGGGCTAATGATGGAGGAATGATCTAAAGATATGACTATCTTCTCATTGGTAGATATGTTAACAATAGAATGGTCATAAGTGCAATGCATTAAGAGGTTATGTTTCGGTTTACCATTAAGGGAAGCCAAATGATAGGCCCCAAACCCATACTTATGCATGATAATGTAAGGTCCAATCTAGTTGGGAGTAAAATTTCCATGTTGGCTCCTTTCTAGAGTATAACATTTTGGTTTTCTTGAAGGAAGAGGTTTCCGACATTAAAGTCACATTAGGATAGGATGATAACTTGAAAAGATGGGATGAGATAGATGAGTGAAGATAAAAATTATGCACTATCCTTGAGGAAGTGAAGAAAATATGCATCCCTAATGAGACGAATAGATGGCCACAAAGGTGGGATTTGGGAAGAGAGTTGCCACAAGGTGGACTTCGGATGAAAATATGGTGCCCTTAGAGAGAAAAATATTGTCATAAAGGTGGACTTAGGACGAGAGGATAAAATGGATGAAAATATGGTGCCCCAAGAGAGGCATGAATATGGCCACAAAGGTGGATGTTGGATGACAAAATATAGTGCTCCAAGGAAGGGAAAAATATGAACACTATATGGACTTAGGACGAGAGGATGAATGGATGAAATCGGATAAGGTAAAATATGCACAAGATCTCAAAAATGAGGAAGCAAGAAACATGCATATAAGAGAATAACCACAAGAGTGGGCTTATGATGAGAATAAATGGTCCCCTAAGGGAGGGAGAAATATGTCCACAATAGTGGATTTAGGACGAGAGGATAGATTGGATGAAATCGAATAAGGTAAAATATGCACAAGATCTCAAAAATGAGGAAGTGAGAAACATGTGTATTAGAAGTCAAGAGAATGACCAAAAAAGTGGGCTTAGGATGAGAATAAATGGTCCCCCAAGGGAGGGAAAAATATGACCATAATGGTGGATTTAGGATAGGTGGTAGATAAGAAGATTTGGACAAGATAAATTTGGATTAGGTTGGATGAGATGAGTTGGGTAAAGATTATAAAATATGCAAAACCTCGGAGATGGGGAAGCGAAAAAAAAATATGCATAATGGAATTTAGATAAAACCATGGTGTCTCCCAAGGGGAGCATAGATATGGCCACAAAGGTGGACTTAGGGTGAGTAGATGGTGGATAGATAAAATTGGATAGGATCGGATGAGCTGAGTTGGATAAGACAAGACAATGTTAAGGAAAGGAATCAATCTATAAGCACACCAATCCTAGAATGAATTCCCCCAACTCCCAAGGGAGCCATGGGGATAAGATGTGTGGATGAGGAAGAGGATGTGAGAGGATAAATAACTAGGTAAGGATGATCCCCAGAGATGTAGATGAGCTAGTGGATGTTGAAAGAGATTAGATGTTGATGATAACTTTAGATTTGGATTAGGTAGATGACTTGGGGATCATAGGAAAACAATGTTGATGAATAAGGGAGGACCTCTAGTATGAGGAATGATATGTGAAGGAGAGATGTTAATGGAGGATGGAGGAGGAGACTTAGTGACTTTGATAGATGAGGATGTAGAAATAGGAATTGGATTAGTTGTGGATAAAATGGTAGATGGAGAGGGAAAACCTCGAAAAGGTCATCTCTCTCAATGAGATCATGAATGATGGTCTGAAGGGCCTTACAACATTCAGTGTCATGACCCGGGGTATGATGGTAGGCACAAATGAGGTGGGAATTGAACCATGATGGCTTCTTACTATTTGGGTCAAATGCCTTAACAGGTGGAAGTGTGATGGTAGAAATTTGTAATAAGTGTTGAAGGATTCCATAGGATTCGATTGATACGTTAGGAGATGTATTTTCTTTGGAATCTTTAAACTTGGATTTGGATGTAAATGCTTGGGATGTGGATGTATGAGATGTCTTAGAGGATTGAGTCTTGTCATTCTGCATGGTTTTGATTGTCTTAATGACACTTGAAGATCTAGAGGAAGATTTAGATCTTGAAGGAATGTTGGATGGTTTGGATTTTGGTTGGTTGAGTGATTGTGATGCCTTAAATGGAGGAGGTGGCCCTAGAATAGATGGATGTTTCCCAAAATAGATGATGTAGATTTGATCTTTGTTGGAGGAATGTCTATCTTATTTTGGGGACGCATAAGAGATCATTGTGGAAGTGTACCAAGGTTCTTGGGTTTGGGTTGTGAAGGAACACCCTTAGAAGGGATGCCAATGATTTTAATCTGGAGGGTTTGAAGGTTGTGTTGTGGTTGATACAAGTGGAAGGAGTAGTTTTTGCATGATGATGTCAAAAGAAGGTAAAGATTGGTTTATGTGGAAGTATTTGTAGATGAGATGGGAGGATCATTCAAAGTTGCTGCAAGTTGAAGTGCTTTCCAATATTCTTCAAATGATGTGGAAGAAGAGGATGATGTGGTCATGGTTACATAGTTGATGTGGTTGGCATGGGTAGAAGTGTGGAAAGAGGAATTGGGATTGAATCTATGGATGGTATGATAGGTAAAGGTGGAATAGATGTGGATGGGGGAGTCTTAGGAAACCCGATGGATGGGGATATAGAAATATGAATTGGATTGGTTGTGGATGGGGAAGGATGTTCCCCCTGAATGAGGAAATCATATTTCTCAATAAAGTCATGGATGAAATAGTTTGAAAGGCCTTATAATGCTCAATGTTGTGGCCTAGGCTCAGCACAATGTATGATGATAAATGCACAAATGAGATTGGGATGAACCATGGTGGTTTCTTACTATGAGGATCAAAAGGTTTAATAGGTGGAAGTGTGATAAAGATGGATATTTGAGTTAAATGTTGAAGGATATCTGCGTAGGACCCAATTAAAGTGTCATGGGGAAGATAACTCTTGTGGGTTTTGATAGGATATTTTGGCTTGGATTTATGGGAAAGAGTGGATGTAGATTGGATGGGTAGATTAGATGTCTTAGAAGATGAATCAAATTTGGGAGGAAGGTTGGTTTGTTTGATTTAGATTGACCATTACGAGAGGTTTTAGATGAAGGACCTGGCCCTAAAATGGGTGAGGGTGTTTCTAGGAGGGATTTTGTGATGTTGGATCATTGAGGAGAGGTAAGATCTAACTTCTTATGAGGATGCATAAGGGACTTAAGAGTCTTAGGTTTTGATCGAGAAGGTTTACCCTTGGTAGGGATGATAATAATCTCAACTAGAGGATCTAAAGATTGTGGTGTAGGGGTGGATATTGATGGAGAAAGAGGTGTTTGTATGATGTGGTTAATAAGGTCTATGTGAGATGTGGATTGTGTAGGTTTTGGATTGGCCAATGTGGAAATAGTTGGTTCTGTAGTGGGAGGATGAAAACCATTTGTGTTTGACTTAGGTGGAGGTGTTTGTTCCATAAATTTTCAAGGGGTATCATCGATATATTTATCAAATTAGAGAGGATATGGTCGGTGTGATAGTGGATATAGACATTGAAGGATTAAGTATGATTGGATAAAATGGGTGATGTGGCCATGGGAAAGGATATAGGTATAGGTGATGAAGATGTCAAGGTAGGGGTAAGTGGATTTGTTGATATGACAGATATAGGGGTAGTTGGGATTGATAGGGAGGTGGGCATAATTGGGATATTTGGAGATGTAAGTGATGTGGTGATGGGTATGTTTGATGTAGATGTGGTTAAGGGTTGAATATGATAGGTTGGGGCATGATAGATGTGGATGAAGTGGTATGTATAGTTGAAGTCGATGTGGATGTGGTAAAGGTAGGGATAGATGTAGATGTGGTCATGTGGATTGATGTGATGTGTGGGTATGGAAAAAAGTATGGAAGGAGGAATTGGGATTGACTCTAAGGATGGTATAATGGGTAAAGGTGGAATGGATGTAGGTAAGGTAGTCAAATCCAATGAAGGGATGTGGTAAGTGATGGAGTAGATATGATAGGTAATGAAGTAGATGTAGGATTAATATCGGGTGTAGAAGTAGGTGGGAATGGTTGTTTCATAAGTGTCTCAAGGGGTAAGAATGATATGTTTGTGAATGGGGTTGATGTGGTAGGTGTGGATGTAGGAATAGGTTCCATGAGATAGATGTAGGTATGATTGGTGCGGTTGTGGGATAAGTGTTAATGGGTTTTAGATGTAGGGAAATGTCAAGGAGGTGGATGTGATGGCGATGAAGGAGGGGAAGTTGTGGATGGGATAGGATCTTGGTCCATAGTGTGAAGAGTGTTTATAGTATGAGCATTGGACACTTGGGTTGTAGTAGTGGTGGTTTGAATTGTTGGTGTGTGGTTAGGGAATGGTTGTTTAAAGACCTCTAGTGGTTGATTTGGAGGTGCGTTGGGGTTGTCTACTTGGAGGTCACCTTGATCAATGAGTCTTTGGACCAAATATTTAAAAGTTTGACATTTCTCTATGTCGTGTCCTTGGACTTGGTGGTATTTGCAATAATGGTCTTCATGATACCACACATGGTTTTGGTCTTGATTCATCAAGTGGTTGGATAGGAGGAAGTGTGATTAGATTTACCACCATCAACTTATCAAATATTGAACTATATGATTCTCCAAGGGGGTGTAGTTGGGCATTGGTTGAGGGGCTCATTGTTGAGGCCACAATCTTAGATGTAGGTGCGGATGAGTACTTAACAACCATGATGTTGGTTGTACCCTTAAATGTGTCATTATGTGTAGATGGTTTAGTAAATTTGCTATATGTATTTTCAAGTTTAACACAAAGGTTTGGTGAGATTGAGATTTTCAAGGTAGATGATATATGCTTCACACATGATATGAGAAGAGATCGATGAAGTTTGGTTTGGCGGAAGATAGAAGGATAGTTGGTTTATAACACCGTCATCATGTGAAAAAATTTCGTGATGGAATTGTCTTCAAACCGTTGCATGGTGTATAGGTGTGATAGTGATTTTGCGTGAAATGTTGATCTAAAAGTGTTCTAAGAACAACCGCATGAATTGGGTGAAGGAAAATATAAAGTATCGAGGGATACTATCAGTATCAAGATAACGTGGGACCGCCCAAGGACATGGAGAAAGTATGAAGCATTAGGTCTTGATCATGTGCAATGAGGTAACATGCATGCCTAAATGCGTGAAGGTGTTGTTGTGGATCCTCCTTGCTATTAAAATTGGTGAATTTTGGAAATTCCCAATGAGGAGGGTAAGGTTTAATTAGAAGCCCAGCAGATGAATGGGTTCATTATAGATTTTTCATAAGACAATGTGACCTTGGGCCTTAAGGTAGTGGCCTCTATACTAGCCAACCTATTCATTAGGGCTGACCCCTTCCTCACTAATATTAGTTCCCAGTTAAGTAATTCATTATCCTCCACCATATTTATTATTTAAATAATGTTAATTGGGGATAATGTGTTTTATCGTCTCTTTATTACACATCATATTGACTCACCATGAACCCTATTCTTAGTAAGATTGCCATAACTAATAGACTTACCCAAACCATAAAAATCAAGTCACACCTCACATTCCCACCTACAGCCACATACCCACATGCTTGCAAGAAGCCTACCAATCCTATTCGTGGGTGAGCAAATACTGAGATCCTGCGAGAAGAAAATCGCATGGATCTACCTAGTTTAGTAAACCTAGGAAATCCCACCTTAATGTAATGACGCTTGTTCGCCTAACCATCGCCAGTTAAGTCGAAACCGCTAGCGTCGGATTTACCTTTTAATCCCCTAAACAACCTTATTTTCGAGGTTGTGGAAAAACATTAGCACATTCCTGAGATGATATCACATCTTCCTCAAAATGAATTTCAATGAGAACATGCATGCAGAGGAAGGAGATCAATCATTTTCTCTACATGCCATCCGAGTACTCACCTGACCAAGGATTTGCTCTGAACCAAGCAAAAGGAATGCACATGCAGCCCATGTCAGAAGCTTTCCTACGATTGGTGATTCTCTATAACCTTTAACCTCTTACCAACGCCCTTCATTCCTCACTCGCGGCGATCAGAGAACTAGGTTCCAAGTAAGTAGTAGCGTTGTACTCCTTTGGTTCATTGGTTTCATCATTATATTGTCATCCTTTGTTTAACCTTACCACCCATTGACCTCCATTCATACTCACCCCTCCACATACCCATTAAAACTTCACCAAATCCCACCCGATCCACCCCTAATACCTTGTTCCAAGCTAATTAGGTCCTTTCAGTGCAATGCACAAGGAGACCCAAAACTCATTTTGTGGCATTCCCGAATTTTCCATAAGAATAACAGGCACCTGTTACACCCAACCGCCATTCGGGTCACCCCTTAACCGGCACTCGACCGTACGTGTTCCACCAATACATGTCTCGCACAGTAGTGACCTATCCACCTATTCCCACATTACCTTCGCTGAGTACGTGATCCTGCCTCGAGACCTCCTGTAGACCTGCAATCCAACTACTTGACCTTCTGATCCTATTTTAACTTAGCACAGTAAGACAGATCTTTCTTATTGTATTTTGGATGAGACACCCAAATCATTTCAATTATAATGATATGCATTTATCACTTATTATCCGCATTAAATGTGTCCTTAAATAGTGGATCGACAACTATTCTAGGAAGCATCACACTTCCTGCATGATCTAGCACACGCTAGGATTCAATTACACATATTGTTTAACTCTTTTTGCATGGTCTCGCTTTTCCATTACAATTAATTCCTCCTAGCCAAAAGAGAAGTTCTCACGATCATTCGTGGATTTAGTAGTTATACGTGCCTGCACAACAACTAACCAACCATCATTTAGCTAGGTATTCTTCCTATGTTTGTGAACCATATTTATTTAATCCGCTAATATTTCAAAGAAACGTCTAGTTAATCAGTGAAACATTTTTGGCACGCACAGTGGGACCCATTCGTGTGTTCTTCGCATTTTATTCATTCCTTAGAGTAAAGTTGGTGTGTTTGTTTCTCTTCCAAAAGTATACACACATTAATTTTCTTCCTTGGTAACCCTCTTTTTCTTCTCTAACTCGCTCTAAAAAGAAACCTTTCTTTTAGTGTACTTAAAAAGAATCATTTCTTCTTGTTTTCTGCATTTTAGTGAAAGAGCATCCCTCTTCCTATTCATCCATTTGTGTCATCAAACTTCACATTTCGATTTGGGCTTAAAATAAGTGCATTGCATTCGATTTATCGCATTAGCTCTCACATTAATTGAGGATAACCTATACAACTCGGAAGTCATTCTCGGTGATGGTTAAACAAGCAGATACGTGAAAGCACATCTCTCTCTGTATGAGTCTTGCCACATCGCACTGAAATTTAAAACAAATACATATTCTTAAACAACATCTTTCCTTGGAGGCGCTTACGTCGATGATCGCACTAATTTGAGGATTGACGAGGTACTCCCCCAGCATCACCCGCTTTGCTGCAGCCGAGTCATACTTGAAGCCGAAGCACTTCGCCCACCATAACATACCACGAAACCTCACCTTTTAGGATCTCCTTCTTTGTAGGAAGCCATCCTCACCAAAAATTCTATTCTACGAGTTCATGAATCAATCCTTAAATAGCATAATTTAAACAAACATAATAGAAAAGGCACTCTTAGGATGCATTTTCTTAGTCTTTTCTGCTTGGCTTCCGTTTTGAGGTGAGAGGTCATGTTCTTCATTCTTCTTGTTTATCCTTGCACACTCCTCATCATAGTTGGTGTATTCCAAATTCATCCAAGAATTGCTTGGACCATATTCTCATCATTCTCATAATTCTAGGTCTGCTTCCACATCATATTTTAATTCACAACCATTTTCCTTTCATCACTATTTCAATTTCACAGTGACCAGTGTCGGTCCAACGATCGTCATCGATTACTCCTTGGCCATCATCGGTTATACCCAACCAGCGTGCGGTTCACTTTGTCATTTGGTTAACCTACCCAAAAGGACATTTAGTCACCTTCTTCAACTTTTCCAAGTCCTCATCACTATTACCATTCCCATTGACCTTGTAAAACTCATCGGGAGTTTGGCATACCAAGTAATTTAACCTTACACCTTGTTTTTTTGACTCATTGTCCATTTTCCATGTGCTGACTGGCCAGAAGCGGTTACTCAGGATCAGCGTCGGCTTACCTACTCCGACCTCGGTTAGCTTGTGTCATTTTCTAGCCAACATTTGGTACCTAATCCACTTTTACCACTGTTTCACATGTCCCCGTTGTTTTTCTATGTCATTTACGGGAGAAGTGGCCCAACCCGGTCAGTGTCGGTTCACATGAGTGCTGACCGAAGACAAGCAAGCACACTCGTATTCCCATGCTGGTTGTTAACCACTCCCACCTAGTTCTTCATCACCTTCCATTTTATCACCTACCATGGATCCCATCCAACCTATCACTATTCTACCGGAGATGAGGATTTCACCCACGACTCCTTGACCAAAACCCTACCGCCTTGCAATTTTATTGTAGATCAAATTTGCGCTTATTACATGTCAAGTTAACGCACCAAACTAAACACAAAAACACGAAAACTCCAATGAAATCGATAGATGGAAAAGATCCGAAGATGCAGACGGATGAGGAAGCCGATGTAGATAAGGCAGCGCACACTGAACAATTCGCTGTAGTCCTGAAGTAACACCGCAAGACACCGATGCTTGTGAGAAAAGACCACGTTAAAAGGTATTTAGGTGGGGTATGAGAAAGTGCGAGAAGCGATAAGCTCCCCTTGGCGGATGCTCGGTCACCACATTTTCAATTAAGCAGAGAAGCATACATGATAAAAGATGTACGTAAAGACTAGATTTTCTGATTACAGTAATGAAACCAGAATCTAAACAGCAGACAGAAAGCAATAGAAAACAGGAAACTATGAAATAAATTTAGATTTGCAGCCCTTTACTTGTGTCCTTTTACCTGTCTGCAGGATGATCGGCGTCGATTATGTATAATCGGCGTCGACTGATGTGATCGGCGTCGGTTATGAAGAATCGGCGTCGACTGAATAAGATCGGCGTCGACTGAAAGCGAGATCAGTCAATCGGGGCGATGCGAGTAGAAGATTGAAAATCGAAAGTGAAGGCAGGATCGTCCAACGCTCTGCTTTGGATGTGTCGAAGTTGGTGAGATCTTTTTGGAATAGAGTCACCGCGAAGATCGATGGATACGTGTGATGTTGATGTGATAGGAGAGCGAGTGTGTGGTGCTCCTCTCGGGATTGATTCGGACAAGATCCGCTCTCTTTTGATACACTTGATATTAAAAGATCTCTCTCTTCTTACAACTTTGTGTCTCGTGTGTCGCGATCTGTCTCTTCTCTCTCTCTCCGTTTCGTGCGTGTGTTCTTCCTCCTCTTTTTCTCCATAGGCGAGTTACGAGCTTCTTTATAATCGGCGCCGCTCGCCTAAAAAATCGGTCGGTGCTTGATTGCGAGCAGAACTCGAGATGGCCAAAATAAATGATTTTCTAGAAAGATAAGAGTTACCCCAAATATGGGAAATATCTACTTGGGAAGAGGAAAAATAGGGGTGATACATATGATAGAATAAATTTGGGGTAGATAAGTGGTTAAGATACATGTGAAGAGGCGTAATTAAATAGTTAATATTTAATTACTCATGGGTAAGATACAATGATAGGGTGAATTAAACTTAGAATAGGTGTTTAAATCACAAATCGGATAATATCCCAAGGGGATAGTAGTGACATAAACGTGCCCTCAAAAGTTATACGAAAGGTGTAAACGAATCGTGAGGGACACTAAATTGAGCAACCAATTTTAAGTGTCTACATTTGCCCCTTTTGTCAAGTAACTTTGATAAGCAAGGTTATGAGACAAAAACAAGCAGGAGATGGAAGAAGTGAAGAAAAGTGATGATGTGATCCCCCTCAAACTAGGGATGGGATGGGTGATAGAGCAGATGATCCCAAGTTTGAAAGAGGTAGATGAAAATGCAGGATGCCCAGTACCGGATGTTTGGAGTAGATCGATCATTGATGGACGCATAAAAATAAATAAAGAGGTAGCAGACCTAAGGAACTCATTGGTAGGGCAACTAGATGGTCTCCTCACGAGACGCAGCGTTGGGTGCACCTACAGACCCATGAAGTGTAAGGAGAGGCTGCAAAATGGTTAGCATCTAAAGAGAGACACATTGGTAGGGATAACTAGGCAGTGCTGCAAGGCGGGCAGCGTTAGCTGCTGACCCGTGAACCCTAAAGCGGTTAAAAAGGCGAGTGTCCCATGTAAAGGGAACAAACTCGAAAAGGATTGTAATATCGATAAGATGTGCCGAAAGGCAATATTCAGCGCACAATAATGATCAGATGGATAAATAAGCCAAGCATCAACACTATGGCAAACAAATATGGAAAATCGGCGCGATCATAGTAATCGTGCCATTTACCAAGATAACAGCGTCGATCAACAAAATCGGCGCCGACCAATCGTAGCGCATATAAATATGCGAACGGAAAACGTAAACGATTTATTTTCATCGTGACGATTGATTTAGAGAGAGTCAGAATTTGGATTTGAGCACCATGGAAGCCTCTGGGAGCGGTCAGAAGCGCAGGAGGACACGACCTAGGGTAAGTGGTTTCTTAACGACCACGTTGCACTTAATTAATTTTTTTTTTGTTTGATTTTGTTTTTTTTTTTGTTTTTTGTGGGAGCGAGGGAGTCCGATTTATGGCGGACCAATCGGGCGTCGATTGAGTATAATCGGCGTCGATTGTTGTTTAAGCGTCGATTGGAATAAATGATCGCCGATTTTATTAAATCGACGCCGATTGGAGTAGATAAATTTTTTGTTTTGTTTTGGATGTTCGATTTGGGTAAATACTTAGACTAATATTGCTCTTCTTGTCATCGTGGAGTGCGGGCACGAGAGGCTCTACACGAGGATGCTATTCGAGTTATTAGAACTATTCTCCCTGATGTGGACTGATGCGATTGGCGGCATTTAGAGTTAGCCGGGCTCGGGGCTTTGGAAGTACTCTGAGGCTTAATGTGCCACGAGATGTAGAGAGGCGTGCGGGCACTACATGCGACAGTGGGATAGCCATACGTGCACTTTTTGGTTAAGGGGTGTGATAGACCATCACCCATGCTGAGGATATATATAGGATTTTGAGGTTGCGCTATCAGCTGGGACCCGATAGAGATTACATGCGCGAGCAAGCAGTTGTGCGGGAGGGCCCTAGTTCGATTGTAGCAGAGATAGGCGGATGATTCGAGAGATAGTGTGTCTGGGGCGGTGCAGATGAAGCCCTTCTCACAGATATAGGTGAGGATAGCCCTCGGAACGGACGGATAGGTTCGATTCAGGATGGCGATATTCTATTCGCTCACCCAGATTCGTGGAGGTGAGGAGCTTTCCACTATTATTATTGTTAGAAGCTGCGTTTGCGACATCTACGCGATTCGGGCAAGTATTTGCCTTTGTGCGATGCCTTGATAGCTCATATATACGAGCTATGGATGCACACCACCTACCGGAGGAGCGGTATTGATGTCAGATTTTGTGCTCCATTCTTTGGGCATATGAGCATATAAGCGGTGATCGTGCCATCGGGCTTCCTTGGATGCCAGCAGTGGCGATGGGAGGTATTGATTATGGATTCCGGTGATGGCGGGCGGCTGGCAGCGTGCGGGATACTGAGGGAGATCGGCCGATTGGTATGCGAGCGTTTGACGCCGACACTTGACGGCAGATCCAGGTCTCTGAGGCCATATCGGGTATTTCCGACATGGGCTGGTCAGGATGCTCACTTGGTGGGATTGAGATGGAGTAGGGTGGTTAGGGGCTGCGCAGGCTCATATGGGAGGCTTGAAGTCCGTTTATGCAGTATTGAGACGCCAGTTCGGCCTAGTGCAGCAGTGCTGCCAACCACTTACACACCTTATGGCGAGATAGGAGACCGGTTGCCAATTTTGATCCCGGCAGATCCATTGAGAGAGGCCCCACCCTCCACAGACGGTGATGATGACGCAGGGGTGGATGATGGTTATGCAGCATGGTATGATACAGAGCTACCACGACATCTCCCGGCATCTATAGATGCGACGAGAGGACATAGCTACGATCTTGGATAGGCGTTTAGGAGGGAGAGCATGCCACCTTGACACAGACACATCAGGTGGCTCTTGAGGAGATCAGGGCTCTGACAGAGGAGAGGGATGCCCTAATTTTGGAGAGAGACACCGCACTTCGCCGGGAGCGAGATCTGGCCGATCAAACGGAGGGATCGCTATTATCGGCCCATAGGGAGGCCCTCGGGGCCAAAATATGGGGAGGCAGTCACGCATGTGAGGAGGCTGGCACATGCAGGGTAATGCGACCCTCAGTGAGGAGCACCACCAAGCGGCGTCGGCCCCAGCAACACCGGCGGCACCATTACGAGCAAGATGCCGTAGGCTTGAGCACATATCGCCAGTCTCCTGGCCGAGGTGAGATACTGAGGATGCCTTAAGCGCAACATGCCCCGAGATGTGCCTCGTGTACGGGGCGAGGAGGAGATCAGCGGCCACGGCAGAGTAGGGCCTCAGGTGGAGGAGCACCGTGGAGAAGACCGAGGTGGGCAGAGACCTCCAGCACGAGTGCGCCTAGCTCGATGGCGTGCTGGCCAGGGAGAGGCTGCGACTGCTAGTCCCGGAGGAGGTGGAGGAGATAGTGTCCTCACGCATCGAGTTTTACTATATAGGGATTGATATATTTTGTATCCGTGTATGATGTAGCCTCGATTCGAAGGCATTGATAGATGGCTTGATTGAAAGCCACCCATCTTTGTTGCAATGAGACACACATGTATATATAGATTCATCATTTCATTTGTCATATAATTGTTCTCATGCGTTTGATTTTGATATACATAGATAGATGTAGCGTAATTGTGATGAATATAGATATAGACTGATAGATGATGAATAGATGTGATTTGATAGATATAGACTGATAGAGGATAGAAATAGATGTGATTTGATGTGATTGATATGTGGATATAATTTTGATGAAAAATAGAGATAGATAGATGTAATGTAACTTGGATGTACATATTTTTCGATATTTTGATGGGTAGATGGATAGATGTGATTGATGTATTCGGTATGTTTGAGATGTTAACTTAATTTTGATGAAAATAGATAGCCAGATTCACATGTGTTGATAATACATACTTTGATAGATAAGATGAAATTAGATAGAAGGTAAATTTTGATTGAATTAACATGTGAAATGTCAATTTGACTGGATGAAAAACAAAGAATAATGGGGAATACTCTTTGCAAGAGCCAAGGATGTAATGAAAACGACCTTGACTAGAAATAAAGAAAATATATCCGGATAAGAAAGAAAATGATAAGTTGGACTCCCAACCATCCATAGATAGAATCTGGATAGGAAATCAAAAGATCATGCATGTAAGGCCCTATATGAGGTTAAAATAAACTTTGACACTAACTAGCCGCAAAATGCATTTAGGAGAGAAATGAAAGGAGCGGTAAGTAGATATCTTGTTTAATGTACAAGGGACAATACATGTCCATAGTGGGAAAATAGGATTCTCATATGATCGACAAAAGGTCCTAAATCTCAGCCTTCATGATTTTGGCGATGAAAAGCAAAGCGATCAATGCGGAAAGTTTTTCAAGATGATCTAAAAAGTGTATAAAGCTCGACTAAAGGTGATCAATCTGCAAGAAGCCTTGAATATTTCTTTGAGAAACGGCCGTCCTTCAAGGGAGCCAGTTCCGTATGTTGAATTTTAATGATAGCCATCCTTCGAGGGTATGGTCTATATTTTTCAAATTTTGATGATAGCCATCCTTCAAGGGCATGGTCTATATTTTTTCTTTTTGATTCATTTGATAATGTATGGATAGCTGTCCTTCAAGGGATCAGTCTATCTTTTTGGATAACATCTTTCTTTTTTTTTTTTTTTTTGGAAATCCTTTTGGAAGAAGATGAGTTTAGACCTAGATAGATCAGATGGAGGGGAAGAGAACATAAAATAACATGCACTCATGCCCCGAGTAGATCCGATTAAGATAAGCACTTGGGACAGATGAAGTGGTGATTAAGGTATTCCTACCATGAGGAGGAACATATCCAAAAGAAACATGCAATGAGTAGAGCGCGATACTCATATTTAAGGTAAAGGAGGCAATAAGGCGGAGAACCACATAGTTTCGAATCACCATGAAAGTATATAATTTGGTTGTTTAGACGGATGAAAGATCCTGTCTTGTGACTAGATTTGCGTAAGATAGATTTTAACACTAGAAGGGCCGTAGATGCAAAGCATTAAGAGGTTCCACTTGGTATACCATCCATGGAAGATAAGCGATAAGCCCAGATCCATATTTATGAGTGATAATGCACGGGCCCATCCGGTTGGGAGCAAACTTACCACGTTGACTTCTTTCGAGTGTAGTGACATTTTGGTTTTCTTTAAGAACAAGATCACCAATTTTGAAGTCACGGTCTTTGCAAGTGTTTGTTATAAGCACGTTTGACACGTTCAAGATAGACTTTGATGATGTTCAAGAGCGTTGAGATGCCGCTCATCTAATAATTCAAGTTGTCTGTAGGACGATTTTGACGATAGTCCTCATCCGGAGACAAAGTCTCTAAGAGAAACACGAGAGGCGGGATTTGGACTTCCAAAGGAAGAAATGACCTCGAGACCCATGTAGGCGAGAGAGAAGGAGAAAGCACCAATAGAGTGCACTGTAATGCTAGTCCGATAGCCCGAGAGAGCAAAAGGGATATGTAAATGCCAATCCCTACCAGCTCGACTAGTTACCTTTGCGAGGATATTACGCAAAGTTTTATTGGAAGCTTCGGCCTGACCATTAGCTTGAGGATAGTATGGAGAAGAAAAACTGAGCTTGATATTGAAAGCGTCGCAGAGATTCTGCAAATCAACGTTCTTGAAAGACTTACCATTATCTGTGATGAGTTTGTGTGGGACACCAAAGCGACAAATGATGTGTTGATAGACGAAATCAACTATGGGTTTAGCCTTTGTTGAAGAAAGAGGGATAGCCTCCACCCACTTAGTAAAGTACTCAGTGGCAGTAATGATAGAATGATGACGTTGTGAAGAACGGGGATTGATGAGACCAATAAGATCAAGACCCCATTGCGAAAAAGGCCACAAATCCGCTGTAGGTTGTAAAGCTTGACTAGGGATGTGTGTGAGATTGGAATGTTGTTGACACTTGACGCATTTCTTAGTGTATTCACAACAATCTCGATTAAGAGAAGGCCAATAATATCCCAAACGTAAGATGCGTTTAGCTACAGCTAAGCCACTAAAATGTCCACCACAGATACACAGCCATGGACCTCCGAATAGCTTTAGATGATTCATGGGTTTTGAGGCAATCGAAGCAAAATACCATCAAAGCCAAGCGTTTGTAAAGAATCCCACCTAGAATAGTATAGCGATTAGTGCGTTGGATAAAAGATCTTATACCATTGGAAGTCGATCGGAGGAAGCACCGAATGAGATAGATAATCAACAATCTGTTGATACCACTCATCCTGAGTATGGGTTGTGCGGAAGATGGATTGAAGTTAGTTGCCCCAAGATGAGATGGTTGATCTAATTGTTGTACATGCATACCCACATAAAGTCGCGAGTCTTCGGTAAAAGATGGGATGAGTGAGGCTAACGAAGCCATTGTATCATGAATCGATTTGCGTTGAGCGAGGAATAGCTTGATAGTGAATTTATCGAAAGATTGGAGTTGAGCAAGAACGATGTCACGATATTTTTGAAGGATATCATTCTTGCATTGATAGACACCCGTGACTTGATTAACGATGAGTTCAGAATCACCAAAGATGTCAATATGACGAGTGCCGAGATTAATGGCATTTTGAAGACCCAAGACAAGAGCTTCATATTCAGCCATATTATTGGTGCACTCAAAGTTCAATTTGTGTGCTGCCCCGGGATAGGCGTACCCCAAGGAGGAATCATCACGAAACCCCGCACCTCCCTCACTTGCTGGGGCATTGGATCCATCAAAGAAGAGCTTTACTTTAAATGGAGACAGGACCAAAATCAATTTGTTGGATATATTCATCGTGGAATTGAGCAAGGGGTTTTGAGTGTCGGAAGAGGAGCATCAGCTAATCGATCTGCGAATAATAACCCGACCCTTGATAGACTTTTGCATGGATAAACTCGAGGTTAAATTCGCTTATGCGCATGAGCAACGAGTGATACGATCATTGTGGATAAGGTTTTGCATGAATTGTCTTGAGTGGATGACACTTGTGACAATGTAAGTTTTGTGATTAAGGAGGTAATGACGAAGCTTAGAAGTTACGAAGAAGAGAGCACAACACAGCTTTTCACTTTAATAACGTGTTTCATACTCATGAGGGTAACTCGACGTAATAGATATCTTGTTCTTTACCACAAGTGTCCCGATGCGAGATCATGGCTCCCAGAGCATGGTCGAGTCACAGAGATATAAAGATAGAAGGCTCCCCTCGCGTGGAGGTGTAAGCACAAGTGGGGAAAGAAGATAAGCTTTGAGATCATCAAAGGCCTTTTGGCAATGTTCATCCCATTCAAAATGAACATTCTTATGGAGGAGATGGTGAAAAGGTTGCAACGGTCCGACAATTGTGAGATAAAACGACGCACCGATTCAAGACGTCCTGGAGATCATAGTGGAGTGCTTTAAGTTAGAAGGGGAGGCATCTCAAGGATAGCTTTTATTTTTGCGGGGTCTACTTCAATACCCCGATGGAAATGATAAAACCTAAAAGTTTACTGCGGTGAGAACGCCAAACACGCACTTAGATGGATTTGTACGAAGACAAAGCGGATAAGCCTCTCAAAGAGAGGTGCAAGGATGAAAGATGATCCCGATGACGTTTGGATTTACCGAGGAGATCGTCAACGTAATCTTCCGCGATTTTGTGTAAGAGATCATGGAAGATGTAGGTCATTGTTTCGGCGATAGGTTGCTCCGTTCTTAAGACCGAAGGCATGACGCGATAACAAAAGGTCCCCAAGGAGTTATGAAAGAAGTCTTATGTTGGTCTTTAAGTGCGATGAGAATTTGATTATATCCAGAGAAACCATCCATAAGAGAAAGCATCTCATGACCATGATTAAATCACGAGTTGGTCGATATTAGGTAAAGGAAAATCATCTTTTGGACAAGCAAGATTAAGATCCCCGAAGTTGGTACAAATTTGAATTTTCCCAGAGCTTTGAAGTTACTGGGTACTATATCGGGAAACCCATTGTGGATAATCGATGGGTTGGATGAAGTTAGCTTGAGAGCAAGTTAGCGCTGCATTCTTCTTTAACAAGAAGGGCTACTCTAGGGTGCATTTTACGCAATTTTTGTTTAACTGGCCTGATGTTGGGAAGAGTAACGATATTGCGGGACCACAATATCGGGATCGAGTCCTCCGCATATCCTCATATGACCAAGCAAAGGCTTGACGATGTTTGAAAGAAAAGTGGTAAAATCCCTAACTCCCGTGGATTAGGGATTGGCCGACCTTAATGATGCGAGGGTCTTGAAGTCCCTATATTAAGGTCGATAGTGGCTTCGTTGAGAAGCGTAGACGTGTCGAAGGAATAGTCTTGGGAAGATATGAATCCTCCCGCCTTTCAGATAGGTGAGACGTAATCATCATCAAAGACGGTGGATAGTGTTGATAGTAGGAGAGTCGTCTCCAACTATTTCAGGAAGATTAACTGTATGGAAGTGGACTCGTTGTTAGTCTTATAAAGCGCCCTAAGGAAATGGTATTGATCAAAAAAAAAAGTTAAAGGGATGGAGATGTCATCGTCCACATCGAGTGATGCTTCTGACTTAGCGGGAGAAGATGGTTCCTCAATAGGAAGAGGCTCATCGAGAATAGTGACGGTGGCTTTTGAAAGAGGTTTAAATCCTAAACCAAATTTTTGATGTGGCATGAGAGTAGGAATGGATGTGAGGTCATGCACACCTTGTTCATATTTTCCCAGGCCAAAACCCTTCCACGCGCATCGATATAAATAAGTTTTTGCAAACGTGGGATTCTGTAGATAATCGAACCCTGTTAAGTAAGGTTTGGTCCTAGGAGGAGAATCGGGCGATAGTGAGGCGTATCAAGACCACCGTAGATGAAATTAGTCTGTTGATTGGGCAGACCAATGGTGACGATGCGACCGAGACCTGGTTGATATTCAGGTTGTTTGTCCGGTCTACCATACTCACTAGGGTTGAGATGGGCGTCAAAAGAAAGGTGAGGAAGCTCTCCCATGAGAAACGCTATTCGCAATGTCTCTTCTAGATTTTGTAAAACGGTAGTTTGGTTACTGGTGTATGGAAGAAGATGAGGCCCGCAATGGAGAACAAGCATTTTCCTTTAGAGGGGACCTTCAGGTCATGTCGCATTGTGCGGAAGGAAAAAGGATCTCCGGATGAGTATATATCTTGCCCTCATATTGATATTTTAAGCATCGATGGAGGGTGGATGGGACACAATGCATCGCGCGAATCCGTGGAGCGTCCGAGGATCATATTATAGTGGAATTTTCCTTCGACAATGTAGAAGAGTTCGTGAAGCAAGCTTCTTACCTACTCGAATGGGTAAGACCACGCTCCTAAAGTAAATCCGTTAGTGGTCGTTAAATGATCAAAGGGCTAAAGCGGGGTGACTACGTTCTTTCGTAACTTAAGTTGTTCGAATGTGTGCGAGGAGATGACGCTGAGTGCAGCTCCACCGTCGATCATAACGCGCTTTAATGTAGTGTTGTCGATTTGGACCGTGATAAAGAGGGGAGCTCCAAATCCTCCTCAAGAAAGAGGAGGAATTTCCGAATCTTCAAAAGAAATGGCGGTTGATGGTCTATTCAATCCAACAACCAACTCGAAGGGTCAGCTCATCTCAATTCACGCGATGCGACGCAGATTATCAATCGAGCCCGCGATGTTGTGGGAGAGGGATTGAATGAGGTCAAAAAGAGACATTTTGATCGGATCCGGGTGATTTGTTTCATAACACTCTCCTCAATCCGACACGGAATTTGAGCCCGAGGTGCAACACGAACAGAGACCCGAGGTCGTGGGGCTAATGAGGAAGGAGGAACTCCTTCTGGGGCTACGTAAATGACAACCCGTGGTCGAGATGTCAGAGATGAAGATGGATTATCATAGTGTTGGGTTCTAGTGGCGATATGGATTGTGTCAATTTGAGAAGGTGGAAGATCAATCGAGTGGAATCACTAGAGGTCCGAGTGGATCGTTGGGGCTCGGATGGAGCTAAGATGACAGAGATACTTGTTTCTCCTCCTCAAAGAAAATATCACTTTCTTCCAAAAGGTTGTTGACGGCATGATTGAAGAGCTTTACATCCTCAAAGATTCGCGACCTGAGCACGGTGGTAAGCACAAATCGAGATCGTGAGTTAAACCAGGTAGGTTTAACTCCTTTAGGGTTATAGGGTTTAATCGGAGGAAGAGATATGGATGAAGATTGGATAAGTTGGTGAAGGATTTCGGTGTAGAACCCGGTAGACGAAGATGAGGACAGAGATGATGAAGGCGCCTCTTTACTTTAATGATCGGGCGAGGTAAAAGAACCCGCATGTTAGGTTGCTGGATCTTTTTAGTGGATCATCTTATTTTTCGACATCCTGAGGAGCAGTCTTGGGCACTTGAGATGGAAGTAAGTGAGACATGATTGATTTTGGTGGAGGGGGAGCCCCTAAAATAGATTTTGAAGATGATGGAGATGTGACAAGTGTTGTGGTCTTCAAAGATAAAGGAGGTTGCTTGGTCGAAACTAATAATGATTTAGATGATGTCGATTTAGATGAGGGAGAAGCTTCCAAAGTAGGTGTAATCGGAGGAACATAGGGCGCCTTGGTTTTTGGTAATGAAGATGATGATCCTGATAAAAGAGGTGACGTCCTTTTAGTAGGTAAGTCCACTTTTCGGGGTGTTGGTGAAGAATGTGTTGTAGAAGAAGAGGATGGTTTTGATAAGTGTGTAGAAGAAGACGCCTTCTCAGCGGACAAATCCAATCTTTTATGAGGCGTAGAGAGAGATTTTTGTGGGAAAGCACCAAGAGTCTTGATGGTTCGAAATATGGGCTTTCCTTTTTCAGGGATGGTGACAACTTCAACGGCATAAGGTGATTGTAACCTTTTCGGGGGAAGCAAATGGGGAGGTACTGATGATGCAATGTTAGATTCCGGTTGTCTCGGTCTAAGTTCAGGAACCGAGCGTATAGGTGTTGGTGCTACCTCTTTAGATTTTCCTTTAAGGGGTGAAGTGAAAAGATTGGTGATGGAAGAAGTGGGTGATGAAGAAGCAGCTCTGCAAAGGAACTACCGACATAAGAATTGTGGGTGAAACTACTGTAGGAAAGGAAACAGAAGAGTCAAAATCGAAGACGCTTCCGTCGAAGTCCGCACAATTATAGGTACGTTCACCAGGGGCATAGTTATAGCGAGAATGGGAGCAACAGAAGTAGATGTATCTCTGGTGGAAACTTGAAGGGATGTAATTGCCTCGAGCACCTGAAAGAATGTCAACGATGAGACAGGATGAGGATGACACCTTGTCTCGGGTATGGATGGAAGGTCGAGACAAAGGAGCGGAGAGAGATGAATCTGTATCAGCAATGTAGGAATATTCAAAGATGGGCTATCTGAAGATGGTGGAATTCCAGTGATTGACGAAGTGGAAGGAGATTCTGGTTCGGTCGATGTGTTCGCAGGTAGCTTAGTTTCAGAAGAAGATGCTTCCGTAGAGATGAAGCTGATAGTATGAGTATTTGGTTTTTGAGACTCTGAAGCATTATGGTTGGGGGAATGATTAGGAAAAGGTTGTTTAAAAACATCCAGTGCCTGATTTGGGGGAGCATTTGGGTTATCCGAATGAGATCGCCTTTATCAATGAATTTCGACAAGATTTTTGAAAGTCCGACATCGTTCGATGTCATGACCTTTCGTTCTATGATAATGACAAAATCATTTTCCTATACCGTAATCGGACGTTCTTGGCTTTCATCAATATTCCTAATGGGGAAGTTCGATCATGTGGACTTCCAACATTTTTTTCAGGATAGAAGCATATGATTCCCCAATGAAGTGAAGGATCGAGATGATGAAGTCCTTTTCGGGGAAGATGAGGGTCTCTTCGTAGTGTTTGATTAGGAGTGGTATCGGCTCGTGGTGTTTTTAATATGATAGCGTTGGTGGATCCCCTGATTCTTGTCTTTAGAAGTGGAAGGATTTGATTTGGTGAACCGAGAAAAATCTGGTTTAGTTTTAGAGCGAAGTTTTAGCTTTCCTTGTTCAAGCACGAGATTCAAGTTTGCGTGCCATCGTAAAGGCTTCTTCAAAGGTGTGAAAAGTCTGGATCCTTAAAGTGGAAGAAATGTGATTAGCACAAGATCGAGTAAACAACTCGATTTGTTGGGATTGAGGAAGAGAGAAAGACAATTGGTTGATTATCCCTCTCCAACGAGCGACAAAGTCTGCAATAGACTCATCATCGAATTGACAAATGTTATAAAGATCTGTAATCGAGATCTTATGCGCGATATTTATTGAAAAGTTTTCAACAAACATCCGGGGCCAATTGAGAGAAAGAAAACAAGGAATGTTGAGGAATGTTATTGTACCGGTCTAAAGGGACTGCAAATGGCACATAGGAAAAGTACGGAGCATAAGCTCCTGATCCTGGACTATGAGGTAGCAAGCATGTTTGAATGCTCGCAAATGTTGTTGAGGGTCCTCTCGACTATGAAATTTTGAAAATTTAGGAAGTTCCCATTGGGGAGGATAAGGCTTAAAAGCCACTGAGGGATGAATGGGTTCATTACACACTTCTTCAAAGGAGTATGAAGGACGAGCCCCTTTTGTGGAGGCTTCCAAGTCTGTGATTTTCTTGAAAAGAATTTGAACCACGCGGATTGAGGAGGAGGCACACTTTGGCATGTCCTACATAAGAATCAAATGGTGGATGTTGTTGAGGTGTCAACGGGGATTCATCTATTGATTGATAGGATGATAAGAGGAGTAACCGTGTTTCAGGTGACACCTGGTGGGGTATTTCTTTGTGAAGGAGCTTGTGTATAGGCAGCCGTGGGATAATAAGTGGTTGAGAAAATGAAGGTTGGATGACGGATGGAGCATGTGATTGGTGGACTCCTATGCTTGTTGATTGAATCGAGACAGATTGAGAACATGAGTGCCTTGGTTTGATTGGACATATTAGGGAACAAGACCGAAAGAGGCTTTCATCGCCGGATTAGGCATTAAGGGTGCCGATGTTAGAGGATGGGCGAAGGTCATTCTTTGGAACATTGGAAGAAAGACCCACTTTGGAGGACGAGAAGCAGAACCAACCGACTATTCGGAGGGGGTTGACTCATAAAGGGTACTCGACTTGGGACACGATGGAGGGCATAGATGAATTAACAAAGCAATATGCGGGTGCGCAGATGCATTCATTATAGCCATGAGCGAGAGGACCTCTCTAAGTAGGTTGTGGAATATTCGAGGTAAATCTGCGGTGTTAGGAATAGGTAAGACTATTTGAGAACTAGTCTGTATGGCCGGTGGAAGAGAAAAAGGAGGCATGGGGCCCCTCCCTTCTCCCGTGACTCGAGGCGAGAGAGATGATGCAAACCGGTCTACAAAGGCCTAGGATGGTTCACGAGAATAATCGTACACTTCCGGATTGGTGGTCCTTGATCGATATTTGAATAGACTTGTGTACTAGGTAGTCCATGAGGGCTACCGGATTGCGATCGAGGAGCGCCAAATTCGTGGATCCGCGCGGAACATACTCGAGTCGAGAAGTAGATGATATTTCTGAAGGACTAGGGGAAGCTGGACGTGATGGGGTTGCTTTGGCTTGATAGAAAGGATTATATGACCAGGATGGGGAACCAACTAACAGTGGTCCCGAGGAAGATTTGGGGGGTGCCGAAACATCCACACTAGTGGTAATCTCGGAAGAAGAAGGGGCCAGTTGAGCCATTCTTCTAGATTGTAACCGAGTGATGACCATCATAAACACGCAGAAAAGAAGATTGACCTAACTAATGCACAGACAATTCAAGCAGCGCAGG
Source organism: Taxus wallichiana var. yunnanensis (assembly GCA_018340775.1). Taxonomy (NCBI): domain Eukaryota; kingdom Viridiplantae; phylum Streptophyta; class Pinopsida; order Cupressales; family Taxaceae; genus Taxus; species Taxus wallichiana. The sequence continues at coordinate 75,371,560 of CM031233.1, read as the reverse complement.
TGATTATCTCCTTTAAGTTTTGATGCTTTTAAGAAAGAAAATATTAGGGAAGGCTTTTTAGAACAGGAACTACTCAGATAGCCAAACTAAGGATGGTTTGGGGAATGTTTGGTGAGGAGTCCCAAAGGCACTTCAAAGAAAAGACCAGAAAAGACGTGGCTTGATATAGGGCCTACCCCCGCACTTCACACACCGTGATAAGGAGCGGGTGCTTTGCCAATTTATACCGTAACTTCCGTGAATTTATAGCGCGGCCCGAGTACCGCGTAGGCTCTTCCTCTTCGATGTCACTTCCAAGAGTAGGCAAGGCGGGAAGGAATTTTTGTTTAAACGCTTTATACCTAGTGATTTTGGCTTTGTGTGCAAGGGTGAAAAATAAAAATCAAATAGTGTCACTACCGATTTTGATCAATTTTCCAGCCTAATTAAAACTAGATGAGAAACATACAAAGAACAATGACAAAGAAGAAGTTCTTTTTAAGCACTTAAAACGAAGTGTTTGATTTTGATGAAGACAAGTCAAACAGATTCTTTCCCAAATGCGATTAAATTCTTTTAAGCAAAAATTGAAATGTTCGAATGTGATAGACAACAAACAAAGAATTTTTTTTTTTTTTTTTTTTTTTTATTTTATTTTTTTAAAAGGAGAAAACACCGTGAAAGAGAAATACCCGTAGATTTAGCTCTCCAAGTGTGTGGACTTCAAAAAGCGCGTTGTTGAGCTCTTCCCCTCAAACAATCCCACGAACAAGCAAAGTGCTCCACAAGAAGAGGTTAAGCAAACACCAAACAAAATCCAGAAAGATATATCCGGATAATGGTGAAACGGAAATTTCTATTTCAAGGAACTATAAAAATTTCAAGGAAATAACAATTTCACATAAAGGGCAAGATTAAAACGATGAAAGGAAATGCTCAAGCAGAACTGATAGAAATCAGTGAAGAAAAAGAACAAAGCTCAAAACTAGAAAAGAAATGAACTTGCCAATAAGGGACTTTGGTTGGGTCCCACCGGGCGTGCCAGAATGTAGATCAAGAATTTCGCGCTTGTTACCTATCCAAGTTAATGCACCAAACTAAACACAAAAAACCTGAAAAACTCCAATGAAATCGATACCTGATGGACAAGATCCGAAGATGTAGACGGATGAGGAAGCCGATGTAGATAAGATGGGCACACACGAACAATTCGCACAATAGATCCGAGTAACCTGCAAGACACCGATGCTTGACAGAAAAAGACCACGTTAAAAGGTATTTAGGTGGGCCTTGCCCAGAAGTGGGTCCGGAAGAGATAAGCTCCTCGGTGGATGTCAGTCCACATTTTCAATTAAGTAGAGAAGCATACATGATAAAAGATGTACGTAAAGACTAGATTTTCTGATTACAGTAATGAAACAGAATCTAAACAGAGAAAGCAATAGAAAACATGAAACTATGAAATAAAGCTGGATTTGTGTTACTTGTGTCCTTTTACCTATTTCTGCAGGATGATCGGCGTCGATTATGTATAATCGGCGTCGACTGATGTGATCGGCGTCGGTTATGAAGAATCGGCGTCGACTGAATAAGATCGGCGTCGACTGAAAGCAGATCGGTCAATCGGGGACAGTGCGAGAAGATTCGAAAATCGAAGTGAAGGCCAGATCGTCAACGTCTGCTGGATGTGCCGAAGTTGGTGAGATACTGGAACAGAGTCACCAGAAGATCGATGGATACGTGCGATGTTGATGTGATAGGAGCAGAGTAACGGTGCTCCTCTCAGGGATTGATTCGGACAGGATCCGCTCTCTTTTGATACACTTGATGCTAAAAGATCTCTCTTTCTTACAACCTGTGTCTCTGTGTCGCGATCTGTCTCTTTCTCTCTCTCTCCGTTCGTGCGTGTGTTCTTCCTCCTCTTTTTGTCCCTAGAACTGAGTTCTGAGCTTCTATTTATAATCGGCGCCGCTCCTAAAAAATCGGCGCCGACCGCACCGGTCGGCGCCGATCGAGGAATAGACTCCCGAGATGGCCAAAATGAACGATTTCTAGAAAGATAAGAGTTACCCCAAATACGGGAAATATCCCGATTGGGGAAGAGGAAAAATAGGGGTGATACATAGATAGAATAAATTTGGGGTAGATAAGTGGTTAAGATACATGTGAAGAGGCGTAATTAAATAGTTAATATTTAATTACTCACGGGTAAGATACAATGGGGTGAATTAAACTTAGAATAGGTGTTTAAATCACAAATCGGATAATATCCCAAGGGGATAGTGGTGACATAAACGTGCCCCAGGTTATCTGAGCAGGTAAACGAATGTGAGGGACACTAAATTGAGTAACCAATTTTAAGTGTCTACATTTATCTTTCCCACTCATCTACCCGAGATGCCTCAGCAAATTGATATAGGACATGCCTGTATCGACTCTCACTCCCACTCTGCACAGCCCAGTGCCTAGCTCCACATTTCCCGCATCTACCTTACCCTCGGTTGTTTCGCAGCCTAGGTCCTATACCCATTTATGTTCACGCGTCTGCTACCTCCATTGCACCCGCCACATCTACCATACCTTCGACAATTACCCAAAATCGAACCTCATCTCGCCCTAATGTCTTGCATATACCCATAGCTTACATTACCACCTCTCAGTATCGGTTAGCCCTACCCTTTTCGAGAATGTGGTCCTTTCCATTCCACAATCGTTAGCCCCCATTACCACTAGGGTTACCACGACCCTTCCACCCCGTATACGTACTATCAACAGCCTCCCATTTCATCTATTATTCACTCTGGGTACATACCCCCTGTTTCACTGCCTTCTTCTCAATCAACCTACATAGCAGCGCCATATACTAGAGTGCCACCCCCGTTATATGCCCAAAACCAACCTCTCATGCTACAAGAGGAACCTAATCATCGCAACCTACCAATGACCTAATCAAATTGATGTTGGACAAGATGTAAACATTGGAGGCATCGGTTTCGGCTCCTGCAACACTCTCACCTACGATGAGATTTACAATGAGCCCATCCACCCATCCATTCCTATTCATCCATACCCCGTACATTGGGAGATGCCTAAATTCAACTGCTTCAATAGTAAGGAAGATCTGTAACAACATTTACGTTCATTCAAACATGGGCATTACCTAATCGTGCACGATGATGCTTTGCTCTTGAGGACCTTTCCCATGTCTCCGATCGCACTGTGTTAGATTGGTATAGTGGGTTACCTAGACACTCTATATTTTCATTTAATCAGGTAGCCCAAGCCTTCTTGGATCATTTCTCCATCAATATCGTCACAAGAAGGTCACCATGGTGACCTATACTCCATGCGTCAGTATGAGGATGAATCTATCATAGATTTTTTCGCTCGCTAAGCGTAGCTGATCAATCAACTCACCTTCCAACTTCCGCAAATAGAACTCATCGAGATCTTCACACGGGCTTTGCATTAGACATATCTCACCGACCTCCGTAGGTTCAAACTTTCTGAACATTTGATGAAGCATTCACCATGGCACGGAAGTTAGAGATTCGGGCCATCGAAGAGAAGAAAATCCAATTACGTAGTACAAATTCGCATTTAAGTCGAATGATACTTCTTCTTCTTCCAAACTGCAACAATTATTCAAAGGCCAAGGGCACCGCTTAATGCAGCGGTACTTAAAGCCTGGCCTGCGGATCATCCGTCAAATCATTACCCTCTCATCTAATCTCTCACCCATCCAGAATTTTCAATTCATACGAGAACAATGGAAATACACCCCAATCGGGGAGCCTTACTCTTCTGTCTTAAAAAAGCTTATCAAAGCTGAGGCCATCACCCTTCCACCCATTAAACCACACCTTTGGTTTTGACTCTGTTTGCCCCATGCCCGCATGGTATAAAGAACATGACTTCTATAACTATCATTGAGTAAAGGGTCATAGTGACGGTAATTGCATCACTTTCAAAAACATTATCCAAGAAATGCTCGAGAAAGGCGAGTTAACCATGGATAATCCTAACGCACCTGCCAACCAAAACCTACACATCTTCAAGAAACCATTTCCTAATCATGCCCCTTCATTTGATCAAACCGGTGAGGCCTCAACTCATGATACCCATACCCACGAGGTCCACACTATTTTTAGTGACGCACCTGTTGCTTCCCAATTACCCCATATTCCATCCATAGAGGAGATTCTAGCCCAAAATCCTCCTTCCACATTGGAACCAACCTCCCTTGTTCCTTCACCCATAGAGGAACACCTTTCACCTCCTTCCTCACATATGGAGGAGCCTTCTGCTAACATCAAGACCATTTCACCTTTGGCTTCTCCACCTAGGGAACTGACACCCACAATACTTCTTTAGTTCACGGAGGATACTTGTTTGCCTCCTCCACCCACAGAGGAGCTCCCACCATCTCCTCCACCTATAGAGGAGAACCTATCATCTCCTCCACCTATCATAGACCCAGTTGAGATACCTTTGCCTCTTGGTGAGCATTCTCCATCAGCTACCCAAGATCCTACAGACCTACTTTTGACTCTCTTACCCATGAAAGCTGAAGTTAGCCAATTCCCCGTCTCTAAGACACATTTTACGGGAATTTCCATTAGGTCCTCATCAACTCCACCTGCAGACGTGTCATTCTCACGTTTGGCCGATTGCTTAGATTATGTGGATAGGGCCTTACTTTGGGGGCGCCTTTTGCTTCCTGTCTCAACGTAGATGCAGATGTCACTTGCTGATACCTCCACTATCTACCCAAAAATATTTCAACCAATTGAAATGAACACAACCACCTCTATCACAACTTCTTCCACGACACCCATCATAGCTCAACATACACCCTTACCCATAACCCAAACTACATCTAAACCCAAACCCACACCTACAACATCTGCCTCGACTAAACCTATTACCACCTTAGGGGTCACCCCAACCACCAACCTTACTCATCCACCTATCAAACTAGATTTAGCTACATCTTCCAAAGTCAACACCACACCTACTCCATCACCCAAACAAAAGAACCAAATCCATAGCACTCATACTCTAGCTACGCCAATCACACCTACACGGTCCCATCTGCATCTTAGGACCTCAGCTTCCCAACACGGTTAAGAAACTTCCACCCATTAATAAACCAAAAACACAATAGCCCACTCCTTCCTCGCAAACCTCTAACCTACCCAAGCACCCGACATGACTTACACCTACACCTGTAGCATCTTTACCACCCATACCCCCAATACTCTCCATAACTTCTTCACTACCCACTACACTTCAGTCTTTGTCTCTCACACCCCCTGCGCGACCCACGTCATCTCGCCTTCACAAAGACCCCAAGTTATCCCCTTGGGTAACTCGTCCTCTTCCCCCATCTGCTTTTCCTTCTAGATCCCATGCACCCATATCACCTTTACCCAAGAAGGTGCAACCCAAAGACAAAACTCCGCTACCTCCCAATAAGGTAGTCAAAACAACCACACACCCTCCGCCCTTCATCTACCACACCCCTACCCAAACAAACACAACCAACACCCAATACCATGTCAGCACCCAAAACCATAGCTTGACCTATACTCCCTTATGCGAGGACTGTTCCTCAACAATCAGTCATACCTACACCCAAACCCACTTTCACCTCTCATTACGACCCACTAGCGGGGTCCTATGCCAAAATTTTAACCAACCTCCTTGAGACTTCTATTATCACATTTCCGCCACTCAGACCTTACGACCCCCTCAAACCCAAGCCAAAAGGGTTTGATGACACTAAAATTTGTGCCTACCATCATGTGCCAGGGCACGATGTGGAGAACTGCAAGGCCTTGAAAATTGTCCTTATCTAGTTGTGTCCTTCGGAAGCTAACTTTGACGATGACGACCTTCTTGATGAGGACCCTGCCTCACCGACACCCATTCCTACACTGCCCACTCAACAACCACAACCTCCTAACCACCTCTAAGATTTGAAATTAACATGGTTCACATCAAAGAACTTGCCACACCATCACCCAAATGTTATTGCGCCTAGCTCACCTCACAGGGTTTTTCTCCTCTAGTAGGTTTCTACCCGTCATGTTGTTATACCACTCACCCTACACCTTCTCTATTTTCCAACTCCCCTCAGATCAACATGATCCATGTTACTACCCGTGCTCAGAAGGATAAAGGTAAAGAAAAGGTGACTGACTCACCGACCAATCCTATACCCAATATACCATCTGAGCCCACACCGAAGATTACTATCCGCACCCACATACCCTATTTCTAATGGGGTCACACATCGCACCATGCTCAAACAATTACACCAATCTCCCCTCAAAATGTCCTTATATGACCTCATCCAAACCTCATAATCCCATCGTCAAGCTCTCATGGAGGTTCTTCAATCTATTGAGGTTTTACCCAATGACCCTACACTCGTAGCCTCCATTATCACACCCCATCATATAGCCTCTCTTACCAAATTGCCACCTTTATCCACATCGCACCCTACTCACCAAGTAGCCTCCCTTAACTTCTCAGAGGAAGAGATCGCACCACACTAAACAAATGACCTAGACCCAACCCTCTTCATCTCTGTCCACATCGATGATATACGTGTATGACATGTAATTATTGATGGGGGTGCTAGTATTAATATTATTTCATCCCACGCATTCGCTCAAATGCGCATACCGACAACCGCATGCATAAACATCCTATCATGTTGCGTTCATTCAACGACACTATCACCTCCACTTTAAGCACTATCTTCCTCCACATTCGCGTGGGCCCCTACACTATCCCATAATTATTTTACGTTTTGGAGGGGGAATTCTAATATAACTTGTTGCTTGGCAGACCCTGGATTTGTGTCATGGGTTGCGTTCCTTCCACTTTGCATCATTGTGTAAAGTTTGAACATGAAGGACACACCTATACCATTCCAACTAATCCATCACCTTTTAAAACATGCAACATGCTTTACCGACCTAATGACGTGCTTATACCCATTAAGGTGTCTACCTCCACAACCACTACCGCTTCACCTACACTTCCACTTACCAGTACAGTCGCCACCTCCACCGTGCATACCTCTTCCACTCCTACTACCGCCACAACCTCCATGGCCAACCCATCAGTCTCCCAATCTGTTAACTCCACCTCCGCATCGACCTTTGACACATCATCTATTCCCGCTACCCACATACCAACCACCAATCCCTTGGAAGGTGAACTCATCAAGGACATCAACCCTTCTCCACCTTTTTCACTCGCTCCGCCTTCACCACCACCTTCGCGACAAAGTTGATGGATCCTGAATCTATCCCTCCTAATTTTTTTTTTTCATAAACACCATTTCATTAGGCCTTTGACTTATCAACGCGAGGGCGAGGCTCCTTCCTCTCTTCCCTTCCTATATCCTGAAATGATCGATGACGATACACCTTCAATTAATGTCATTCAATGTCAGGATGATGAATCTATACTCACCTACCTTGGTGTAGAAGACTCATATATTCATCGGTCATTACCTTTTGAGACACAAACCATGTTGAATGAATCGACTATCGAAATCAACATTCATACTCAGGATGACCCGCACATCCTAAAGATTGGCCAATCTTTGGATGTTGCTGAACAGGAAGCCATCACTTCTTTTCTCAAAGATCATAACCACGCTTTTGCTTGGTCTTATGCAGACATGCCCGGTATTGACCCCACCATAGTGGTCCACAATATTGTAATCATTCCCGATGCCAAACCCATTAAAAAAGCTAACAAAAATGCACCCTAGCATTGCCCTTCTCATCAAAGAGGAATTTTAGCTCCTTCTTTCCGTTTCCTTCATATTACCCATTGATTATCCTCATTAGATTTCTAATATTGTCCCTGTCACTAAGGTGACATGGGGACTCCGCATTTGCACGGATTTCCATGACCTCAACCTAGCCTGCCCAAAAGATGACTTCCCTTACCTAGTATTGACCAATTGGTCAACCTTACCACTGGTCACGAGATGCTATCACTCATGGATGGCTTCTCGGGTTATAACCAAATCCTAATTGCCCCAGAGGATCAACATAAAACCACATTCATCACCCCTTGGGGGACCTTCTGCTATTGCATTATGCCTTTTGGCCTTAAAAATGCTGGTGCCACATATCAACGGGTTATGACTTACATCTTCCATGATATCATGCATCGTATATTGGAAGATTATGTGGACGATGTCTTGGCCAAATCTAAACACCGCTCTTAGAACCTTGCCGTCCTCAAAACCATTTTTGACTGTCTCATTAAATATTGCGTTCGCCTTCAGCCTAAGAAGTGCATTTTCATGGTCCTCTCAGGAAAACTCCTGGGCTTTATCATTTCCCTACGTGGTATAGAAGTTGACCCTGCTAAAGTCAAGGCCATTCTCGAAATGCCTCTACCCACTAACCTTAGACAACTTCAGTAGCCTGCAAGGTAAGTTGCAGTCTATTCACCATTTCATTTCACAATTATCTGATTGGTGCCAACCATTTCATCATCTACTCAAGAAGGATGTTTCTTTTAAATGGGATGATGACTGGCTTAAAGCTTTTGAGGCCCTAAAACAATACCTCCTCCAACCACCTCGTACTCATTCCACCTAAAGACGATCAACCTTTCTACCTATACATCTCAGCTACCGATCACTCCTTGGGAGCCATGCTCGCTCATCGCGATGAACAACACAAGGAGCATGCGGTTTATTACATAAGCTATACTCTTTTGGATTACGAAACCCGATACACCCATCCCTGAAAAAAAAATTTAGCCTTAGTTTTCGTTGCCACCAAACTCCACCATTACCTACTTAACCACAAAACCTATGTTGTGACCAACACCGACCCCTTACACTTCATGTATGCCAAACCTTACCAAAATCAGTGTGCCACACACTAGATTATGCTTTTAGTTGACCTTGACCTCAAATTCATTCATCAAAATTCCATCAAGGGCCAAGCCATCGCCGACTAATTGGCGAACACACCTATTTCAGGATCAACCCTCTAATTTTGACTTTCTAGATGAGTCAATTCTTACCCTTTACCCGGGATGAATCAACTTACCAAATGACACTCTTCTTCGATGGTTCCAAGTGTTAGCATGGGGGTGGAAATTTGGCATTATCCTCATTCTACTTGATGGTGAGCCCATGCCTTTCTCTGCATGACAAATTGCACCAAGAATGTTGGCACCTGTGTAAAGTGGATCTCATCTATCATCATGTTGTGGAGTACCCCATCAACGATTGGGGAAAATGTCCACCCTTTGTATCCGGCAAGTGTACCGTAGCACATTGCCTCCATTAAAAGAACCACTAGCCTCATCTCCTCCACAGACAGGGATAGGTACATATCTCCATAGTGAATGCCTGGCACTATGGAATGTCGGCCGACCATCCCCTCTCCAAACACCATCAAAGATCGATCCTCTCGAGGCCTCGGAGGAGATAGAGTAGACCTACGTACCCAATATGGGTAGCCATAGAATCTTGAACACGTCCTCCAGGGTGACAGTGATCTCACCCATCGACAGGTGGAACGTGTTGGTCACGGAATCCCATCTATCGATGAGCATGACCATCAAACTAGGTCTTCCAAACTACATGTTGATAGCATCGAGACTCCACTCAAGCCCACCGCCTCCACATGTTGCAGCTCCTTAGGGGTGCTGCCGCGTACATGTTTTATCACGAGCAGGTGGACGGAACCCTGTCCCACATACGTAGCTGATCTCTCCCTGCATCTAATACAAACAACACATTAATCTACATTTTTATACCCATACTTGCCCCCTATCATTTCCCAACACCTTATTTTACCCCTACCCATCTTGATCCCCCAACTTATGGCACTTTTGACCCCTTTCTCTCCACATCCCGACAGCCCGATTATCTCTAACCAACCCCTGGTCACCCCTTAACCGGCATCGATCACTGCTTAGTGGACCGATAACGGTTCAACCCTATCGATGCCTTCCAAGCTTGACCGACGCGTCGACCCACATGTTGCGGCGAAAACCCGTGACCCCAAACCCCCTTTTCTCAAAACCTACCCACCTTGACCCTTTTACCCCCTAATAAACACCTACACCTCCCTTCCACCTCATCCCCTCCCTTCCTCTCCCATTTCTTTCTCTCCCCATTCCTATTTTACCCACTTTCCCTCTCATTTCCAAATTTTATTTTTATTTTTTTCACCCACCCAAAAACAAAACCAAAAACAATTTACAAATCCTATAATCTATCTAACCGAATACAACTAGAGTTGGACGCTTACCTCATCGTTCATCTGTCGTCTCGGTGGCACATCTGGCCACTGCACCGGTGGCCCGCCCGATCCCTCTTCGGCCTCTGCCATCACTAAATCTCCACCGCGTCTCCAACCAATCAAATCACACACACCGATCTCGTGGACCCGCCTCTCACCAACCAATCACCCGCTCACACCGCCAACTCAATGCTTCGTCTCCTGGACACTTTTCCTCTTTTCTCTCTCTTTTGTCATTTTCTCAATTCGCTAAATGACAAATGAATAACAAAAAACACAGATTTTTTGTTTTTATAACAAACCCGACCTAACCGACGCCGGTTCACCTTCACCGACATCAGTCATGTGCCCTACCTTACCATGGTCGGTTGCCCTATACTAGCATCGGTTACCCTTGACCGACATCGGTCACCCTCTCTTGCACAAACCCAACATTTTACCCTATTACCCCACCTATCCCTCCTTTTTCTTCCACACCTACCCTTTACCCTGATCATTTACCCCACCTCACCTTTACCCAACCCATTTACCTCACCTTCCGACCTCATCATTTACTACCTCCCTTTGTCCTCCTTTGGGGACTCCTTATTTTACCCCTCCCTCGGCCTTACCCATGCCGTGAACTAGATTTTTTTGGGCCCTGGACCATCGCTAGTGACCTTTGACCTCATGTGTTCGCTATACCTTGCAGGCTGTTACTTGTGTTGTTGACCTAATGACCTTACCTAGCCTATTTCCGTGACCATTTATCCTGACCCTACCTTTGGTGTACCAGAACATACCTAAACGTTCCTGCACCTAACCTACATTGTGTTTCTTGACCATATCCTATACCTTGGATACGGAATCATTTCAACCTTGTTTGGATAAACCTATCGACCTTAGACAATGTAGAGTTTGATTGCTCTTCAACCCGGTAGCATGCTGCAATTTATACATGTGCGTGTGTTTGACTGTTACTACCTTTGACCTTGACCCATTACCTAGATTTCCCGAGTAGATCTTTAACCCCTTTTTCCCCGTTCCCCACCTTCCCTTTTATCACATTTACCTTTTATCAAACCACTCACCGATTCTACCTCTTGCCTCTTAGTTCCTGGTTTGAGGGGATCACCTTCACCCACACATGGGGCAACCACATCTTATTTTTGTTAGCGTCGCTTACCAATACAAGCTACGCAACAAAAAGGGGAAAAATGTAGACACTAAAATTAGGTCACACTCCCCTTTGGTCCCTCGACAAATAAACACCCTTCATCACATTAACCTAGCCATGACCCCCTTCACTCCACTAATATTAATTTAATTAAATTAATTCATTATCCTCACTATATTTATTATTTAAATATCTTAATTAGGGATAATGTCCACATACATCTCACCTAGACACCTCATCAAGCCAACTCACCCTAATACCTATTTTTAGTAAGTTGCCATAACTAACTAAGACTTACCCAAACCCTAAAAAAATCAATGCCTACATTCCCTCTAACCATATTCCCACATGCTTACAAGAAACTACCAGTCTAATTTGTGGGTGAGCGACACAAGATCCCAAAAAATCAAGGGGATCTGCCTAGTTTAGTAAACCTAGGAAATATTGCCTTGACCGACGCCAGTTATGCCTAACCGTTGCCGATTAAGCCGAAACCACCGTCAGTTACCTTTAATCCCCAAAACAACCTTATTTTTGAGGTTGGAAAACATTGGCACATTCTTGAGAGATATCGCATCTTCTGAGAATGAATTTCAGTGAGAACACACATGCAAGGAAGGAGATCAAGCATTTTCTCTTGCACAACCATCTAGTACTCACCCTAGCAAGGATTTTCTCCAACCAAGCAAAAAGGAATGCACATGCAGCCCATGCAGAAGCTTTCCTATGATTGGTGATCCTCTACAACCTTCAACCTCTTACCAAGCACCTTCATTCCTCACTCGCAGGCATCTAGAACCAGGTTCCAAGTAAGTAGAACATTTTACTCCTTTGGTTCATTGGTTTCATCATTATATTGTCATCCTTTGTTTCCTTAGCCACCCATTGACCTCCATTCATACTCACCCCTCCACATACCCATTAAAACTTCACCAAATCCCACCCAATCCACCTAATACCTTGTTCCGCCAATCAGGTCCTTTGTGCAATCACAAGGGAGACCCAAAACTCATTCTGTGGCATTCCTAGTTTTCCACAGTAACCAACACCGGTTACACCCAACCACCGTCGGTCACCCTTAACCGGCATCGGTCTCTGTATTCACCAATACAGCCCAGAACAATGACCTATCCACCTATTCCCACATTACCTTTGTTCATCTGTGATCTTCCTGAGACCTCTGTCAGACCTGCAGAGACCCAGAACCAGTTACTTGACCTTCGGATCTTATTTTAACTTAGCCTGTTAGATTAGATCTTTCTTATTGTATTTTGGATGAGATACCCAAATCATTTCAATTATGATAGGATTTACTTTATTATCCACATTAAATTGTTTTAAACAGTGGACTGACAACCATCTAGGAAGTATCACACTTCCCGGATCTAGCACACGCTAGGTAGTTCACTACACATATTGTTTAACTCTTTTTGGTGGTCTTGCTTTTCATTACAGGTAGTTCCTCCTAGCCAAAAGGAAGCTCTCACGATCAGCTATGGATTCAGAAGTTATACGTGTGCAGCAACAACCAACCAACCAACATTTAAACAGGTATTCCTCCTACGCCGTAACCCTATCTATTTCATCAATATTTCAAAGAAACATCTAAGAATCAGGTGAAACAGATAGGTTGGGATTGGATTGGTTATGTGGAATGGAATGTAGCTTGATAAGGTAGTTGATAATTTTGTGGATGTGCGAGTGTTTGAGGAATCATTTGATAGGGATTAGTATATGTCATGGGTTGAGATTGGATTGGTTGTTGCAATGATTGGTGTTGTGAGATAAGGACATGGTATGATTGTTGGGATTGGGTAGGTTGTTGTGGTAAATGATAAGTGGGAATATAAGTGTTAAGAGGTTGAGATTGTTTGATGGGAATACTAGTGACAACAATGGATGGATTAGAGATAGAGTTAATATGAAGTGATGTGGGTGGAATGGGATCCACCAATTTAGTATATTGATAGGATTGAAAGATTGTGGGAGATTTACGAAGTAAGAAGTCATAAATGGGGTTAGAAGGAGGTCCAAGAGTTTCTAAAGGAGCCGAGAGATGGGGGTTTAGTTGGTCTAGAAAGGTTGGATTGATGAGGGATATGAGGATTGGTTCCAAGATAGGGACAAGTTTGGATAACATGGTCCTCATAAGGCAAGACCACGAGACAAGGGGTTGGGTAACCGAAGGTGTGGTCTCAAGTTTAAAATCTTGTTGGGAAATATTATTAGAGGAAGGGATGTCATTAGATGGAGTGGATTATTGTGTTGTTTTGAATTGAGAACAAGTGACAATAGGCACGAAATATATAAGCATTTGTTTATGTAATTTTTCAACAAATAAATCAAGCAACTAGTTTCTTATCATCATGATTAATTAGAAGATGTGAAAAGAAAAGAAAAGTGGATAATGAAGGTACCTAAGGAATGACAATCGAAGGATGGTTTTAGGTAGTTATGGCTAGGGAAGTTTCATGTGACTTCTTGTTGGGAGGTGAAATCCCAAAGCAGTCCACGAGTAGGATGATGTTTTAGATGTGTTTATTTTGTTCATGAGTTTAGGTTGTGTGTGGTAGAATGTGAGATGCATAAGGTTAAACCCCTATTTAAGCTATGTGAGACAACAAGATGCATAAAATAAATGTTCTTTTTAAACCAAATCAAAGTGTAATCTTTCGATGAGGAGACACACATGAAAGAGAAATTACAATGCAGAAAGGAGCACATAGGGAAAAATGAGGAATAATTGGATAATACTTTTCCTCTTTTATTTTACCGCACGGTGTTTAAAAGTGGTAATTAGTGACCGAGGAATGTTTGGGTACCATAAAGTTACACCATGCACGAGTGCGGAAGGGGTCAATGAAAGGGATTTACATCATGTTTATGTTTCAACAATTTACCTTTGACGACGTAATTCGATGGTGGGAAGCTCGTAGAGTTTACTTGCAAAAGCAAATAAATGTAATTAGTTAATGTGGTCAAGAAAAACGATGTAAATGTCCTAAGTATGTAGTTTACAAAAAGTGACTACGTAGAAAAATAAAAATATATAATCGATTAATTAATTTAAAAAAAATCGTAGTCGAATGTTCTATTTAATTAGATCAATTAAGATGCGAAAACTAATCAATAGACTATAATCTATAAACTAAAATATGAACTAATAAACATATGAAACAAATGATGAATTAAACTATGAAATGCTTGAGTTGAGTTGAATGAAAAACTAAGAAATAAACTATGGAATGATAAATTGATCCGAAATCATATTTATGAAATGAACTATTAGATGAGAAATAAAATAAACTATAAACTATAAAATTAGAAAAATTGTGCGGTTGGTTTATTTTGCGGGAAGTATAAATGAGAGAAACTATAAACAAGATAAGTTGTAAACTATAAAATGAACTATGGATTATTTTTGCGTGAAATGATAAATGTGTTCACTTTTTTGGAGTGATGATTTGGACGTGACGAGGAAGAACGACGGTGTGACTTAGAGCCACGAGAAGAGAAGGGCTTTGGGGAGCCTCTTTTATAAAAACAGTTGCTAACTTTTCTTTAAATAAAATGTGACCCCTTCATAAATTATGTCTAACATAATGGCCTACCATTTAGGCCACTATTATTTTTCATTTGGCTGGCCGACCACGGTTCAATCCCACCCACCTTCCTAATGCGTATGCACTTTTTACACAGTGGGATTTAAGCCCACATGCATTGCGGGGTGCTTTGGGCATAGTGATTGAAATAGGTGGTGCCCTACATAGAATATCTAGGCAATAGGTCGAGGTCAAGCATTTATGCGCCTCCTATATAGATAGGCGATAGGCGAGTGTCGAGTAAGACGGGGGATTGAGTTGAGTTGTATTTCGGCCTACTCTATCTGGCATAGCACTAGGGGATAGAGGAGAGTTGTGGGTTGGGTTGCCATATGTCTAGGATCTAGGGCCCTAATCTTCTACCATCCCGATGCCAATCATATCATACTGATATGTGAACGATGACTATCTAGATAGATAGAGGTGCCCCGAGGGCCTATAGTTTTATATAGAGGGAGGGAGCCGACGGCTCTACTATATAGATCTAAATGACCCGACCTCGACCCCCAACCTCCCTCTATACTCTATATGGGGCCTATCTATCCACTCTCTATGATCCGCCTAGTTCAGAGTTCAGGGAGCCTAGACTAGACTGGACTATAGATTGCCCAATTTGACTTGACTTGACTTGACTTGACTTGACTTGACTTGACTTGACTTGCCATATATGTTTGCCGGATAGAGAGAACTATAGGGTAGGGCATATAGAATCTAGATCGTCTGGACTATCCGAGGACCCCTATCTGAACTATAGGCGCCCGCCCAGATATGATCTCTCTAGATGGGGATGGGGTTGGGCCCTCTACTCTACTATAGATTGATTCTGGGGATATAGGAAGAGTGGTGAAGAATCTATATAGATGGGTGCCCTGGGTGGAGAGGCGGACCCCCTCTCCCTCTCCCCTCTCTATCAAGGCGGGGAGGCACCCGGGGAGGCAAGTGTATTCGGGGAGGCAAGGTACCTTCATAATTGTTAAATTAGATAAATAGACAATACCTATTCTAGACTTAATAACCTGATAGAAAGTTTGGATAAGGTTTCAAGGAACCTAGCTATACGCTTACAAAAAGATACTCATGTGTGAGTTTTTGTTTTTGTTTTCAAGTGAGCGAATGTTAAGGGTTTGTAAATCAAGATATTGTTAACAATGGAGATGATAACAATGACAAGCCTAAGTGGGGTCTCAAAATCATGATTGTCGACAAAATCCAAATGAAAACATTCGTAAGAGGCAAATTATTGAGAGCGTATAATATGTTACTTCAAAATCTACTTTGATATTTGCTCTTTTCTAAAAAAATTGCATTATGAGTTTAAATATTTTGGATTAAGAGATGGCGGTAGAGAGGGAGGGAGCGGTGGTAATAAAGAGGCAGAGAGAAGGGAATGAAGCGGCGGTGTCTTTGTTGAGGTGTGGCTATACTTGGTCGAGTGGAGTTGGGACAGTCGGGAGATCCTCGTGTTTCAGCTTATACGTTAAGTTGGGAACATGTTTTAGGCCTTGTTGGACCTTTTTCATTATCGTTGAAGTTGTCATTGATGTCAAGTAGCATTGATGACAAAAAGTCCAGATGCAGGATGTCAGGTGACATAAATAAGAGGAACCATGTCTCAGAAGCATGGATACAAGAGGAAGGAATTCAAGAAATTCTCTACATGAAAATGTGAAGGTTGATTGGTAGTGTCATCTCTCTGGTAAGATTCAAAGTGATTATATGAAGATTGTATGTTTATTTATTATCCAAGAATTTTCTAAGGGGTCTAGTCAAGTTCTAGTACATATCATGAATATAAGAAGGAGTCCAAATTCTATAGGAAACCGCATGAGTCCAAAGGAGGCCGTAAAGGTCTAATGCTAGCCGCATGATCAAAGTAATGAAGCCGTGAGTAAAATAATGAAGCCAGCGGGTTAAGGATAAAGTTTACTGGGTATCTGCATGAAGCAAAGGAGGATAGTCGTGAGTATAAAGGAAAAGTCATGAAGTAAAGGACAAAAGAGAAGAAATAAGAAAGAAAAAGAAAATTGATGGAAGACTAAAAGATCCGTGAAATAAAAGTAAAGGCCGCCAACGATAAGGGAGAGCAGCAGAACACAAGATGAATCCGTGATACAAAAGAAAAGCCACATAAGCTATAATAGAAGACATGAATGGTTTATTGAAGATCAACACGATAAATATGGATATGTGTTGAGAAATCTTGAGGTTTAGTGCACCGACATCAAACAATCAATTGAATCTTTTGAGAAGTGGTTAGATTTCCTAAGAAAATGCCGGATTTCTAGGCGTTCATGAAGATAAAAAGACATCTTGGTTTGACTTTGTTTTGTTGCAAATCCTTGAATTGGCTCTCGAAATTAATGGGTTGAAAACCTGATGCTAGTAATAAGAAATCGAAGTGGTTTCTAAATTAATGGGTTGAAAGGCCGATGCAATTTTTTAAATCAAAATGTAAAATGCGAAAGGGAGAAGATTATGGATTCATATAAAAGTAATAACTCCAAGCAGTTTAAGCAGAAAAAGTCATGAGAGTTTCTCGTGTGAAGAATCGATGCATGCAAATTAGAAGAGCAATGTACAAGGAGAAAGAGAGCTCAAGTGTAAATGAAATATATGAGATAAAGAAGAGGTAGAGAGAAAAGATTAGAGGTCCAGATCAGATTTGAGAGATAGAGAAAGAGGATGCGAGGAGAACGGTGAAAGTGTGAGTGTTAAATGATATAGAAAAGTGATCATAAGTAGTTGTGCAAGCAATATTGATTTTGTATGATCAAATTATAAGTGCAAGACAATATTTCTAAGTGTCTACTTAGATAACATGGGAGGTTGCTCCTTACAAGTTGGTGCTTGCTAAATTCATTGAGTGGGTTCTCGGTAAATATTTGAGTGGGTACTTGAAGTTGTGAAGTGGGTACTTCACAGGTTGAGTGGGTACTCAATCGAAACCATTGTAAGATTTGGAATTACCTAATAAAGCCTTGGTTTCAAGTGGGTTTTTCTCCTAAAAGGGTTTCCCACTATAAATTATGTGTTCAGTGTTATGTTATCTGGCATAAGTTTAACTAAATGCTTATGGTTTATTGCTACACTTAATTAAGGAATTGTGGATGTGTATTATTCTGTAAAATTTAATCTACACTAATTCACACCCCCTTAAGGCTCCTTGTGATCTCTAACAATTGGTATCAGAGTGAGTCCTTCTAGTAGAAGCTTAACATCTTCAAGGAGATCCTTTGTTCACAAGCATGGCAGTGAATCAAGCACAAGGTGGATTATCTGTGTCAAGATCACCACTCTTCATTGGAACAAATTATGCACTCTGGAAAATAAGGATGAAGACATATCTTATGTCACTTGGATTTGATATTTGGGAATGTGTTGAGAAAGGCTACAATCCTCCAACCACGTCTATCACCTCTACTGCAGACAAAACAAAATATGAATGAAACTCAAGAGATATGAACACTATATTATGTGGTTTGACTGAAACAAAATTTGTAAAGGTAATGCACTACACCACCACTAAAGAAATCTGGACCAAGATTCAGAATATTTATGAAGGAGATGACAAGGTAAAACTAGCTAAACTGCAGACCTACAAAGCCCAGTTTGAGAGCTTAAAGATGAAAGAAGATGAGACTATTGCAACTTATATGCAGAGGGTAGATGAAGTGATCAATATGATTAGAGGCATTGGTGAGAATTTGAAAGAAGCAATCATAGTCTAGAAGATTCTAAGATCTCTAACCGTAAAGTATGATGCAAAGGTTTCAGTTGTGGAAGAAGCCAAAGACATGAAGACTCTGAAAATGGATGAATTATAAAGCATCCTTTCAACATATGAGATGAGGACTATTGGATCAAAGCCTACTAAGAAAGAGACCCAGTCAAGCAAGAAGAAGAAGAATCAGATTCAGAGGATGAAGTAGATGATGAAAATATTGAAGCAATGTTTGTAAGAAGACTAAAAAGAGGTTTAGGTAAGTACAAAGGAAAACTTCCTTTCAAATGTTTTGAATGTGGACAAGTAGGCCATTTTGCAGTTAAATGCCCAAATAAGAATAGAGAAACTCAATCTGAACATGAAGAAGACAATCATAAAAACAACAAGAAAAATATGAGCTACAAAAGGAAAGATGGTAAGAAGAATTATTTCAAAGAAAATAAAAATTTCTATACAGAAGAGAAGTCAAGTGAATCAGACTCAAGCAACTCAGACATATATGAAAATGAGGATGATGAAGCTCAGTTTGAATGTTTATTTATGGCCATGGATGCCCCTAAAGAGAGAAACTCAAAAGGAAAGAATGGAGTTGACTATGAAGACTCTGATGAAGAAGAAGAATAAGTGAATCTTGAAGCTAAATTGGTATGTGCTCTTGAACAATTGAAATTGTGCGAAGAAAAAGGAATCAAAATCTAAAATACACATTAAAATATTATGAAGAGAAAATCCGCATCTTTGAGAAAAGACAAACTCAAAGAGAAGAAGAAGAGGCTAATGAATTCAAAGAGCTTGAGACTCAGCTAGAAAACATTTCTCAATCTTACTAATCTACAAAATCTTCAACTTTGGAATCATCCACAGAATCACAAATTAAACGTTGTTGTTCTACTTTCGATTAGAAAATGACAGAGATAGCTAGTGAATAAATTTTTCTTATGCTTAGAATCAACAATTACAGGAAAGGAAAGAATATAAACTCACAAACACCAACAAGTTTTATCCTGGAAACCTCCAGAGGAGGAAAAACCAGTGAGAAGGGAAATTTCTCTTTCTTCCCACTTTTATTGGCCAATTCAAACAATAAGTACAAAAATTACAATAAGTATGAAAGAGAAGTAGATAATATCTCACACTTCCTCCCAATTACTTGCTTTCTCTATCTCAACACTCCTTTCTTCTACAAAACACAATTCCAAAGCACTAAGAACTTCTTGCTCACTTGCTTTCATGCTTCGATGATCCTATTCTCTTCTACAAACATATATTTATAGCCTTTCTCATGTCCTCCCATGCACTAGAGAATGGGAAAGGTCATGGAGGAGAAGAGACACAAACAACCTTTCAAATTCTAAGGTTGTTCATTTCATATTTTTATTTTCTGTCCGAAAGAGCCAGGACCGTCGCCTAATGTAGGCCGCGGTAGATAGGATTGCCGCCTAATGCAAGCCGGCATTATTAGGACCGCCGCCCTAGTTGGGCGGTGGTTCTATAATCGCCGCTCTGCATAGAGCGGCGGATCCCTATTACTATAAAGATAGAACCTATGTGTATTTTTTTTCCTTCTTCGTCTTGTTTGATCGATCCGATGAAGTAGAGTCATTTTGGATCCCTATGGATCACTTACAAATCAAAGGAGAATGAATGCATAAGTCGAACTCAAAATTGGAGTGAATAAAGGCAAGAGATGGAACAAATGAACAACAAGGTGATAATGTATGAAAATCTGGAGAGGAGTTCTAATGTCTTGACTGATATACTTAGCGGTCAACGTGATACACATGATAAATCTAGTATTGGTTTTAAGGAAGAGAGAAAAGGATCTGAATCAGAAAAAAAGAAGGAGAACAAGACTACACCAACACCAAACAACTTTTCTACTGCAAACAACAGTCATCAAAACTATCGGAAGAAAGACAAATCCTCCCATAATCACCTATGTAATGAGGTACACACATTCTTTCTATGGTTATTGTTATTCATGTAATCAGTTTGGGCACAAGGCTGCTAAATGTAGAAAATTCTCTAGAGGTTATAGAAGGAACTTTGGCCCATCATACACCAGACTGAACTATAATGATGCTCACTACAACTATCACAAGAAAATTCATGAAGTTTCAACAAGAAAACAAGAACCTCCTAAATAGAAATGGATGTATGTTGTAAAGAAAGAATCCAACAAAATAAATGAGTCTTGCTCAGTTGTGCAAACTGTGTTTCATATATAAAATGAAGATAAAATCTAGTATTTAGATAGTGGCTGCTCCAATCATATGACAAGTGACAAAAGAAAATTCATTTCTCTATCAAACAATACATCCTGGGGTAGTTAGATTTGGTGAAAATAACTCAACAAACATAGTTGGAAAAGGAACTCTCAGTCTAGATAATGGAAAAACAATCACATAGAATGTCTTATATGTTGAAGGCCTCAAACACAATCTGTTAAGTGTGAGTCAAATGTGCAAGAAAGGATATAATGTGATATTCCATGACAAAGGATGTGATATTATTAATTGCAAAATAGTGAAGAAAGTTACAAAGGCAAGCAGATCAAGAACAATATGTATGTACTAAATGAAATAAACAAAGATAAATGGTTCACAAGTAAAAGTGATGATAGTGGCTATGACATAGAAGATTAGAACACATGAGTTTTGAAAATATTGTGAAACTAAGTGCTAAAGGTTACGTGAGGCATATGCCAAAGATTATAAAACCTACAAATACTCTTTGCAAAGCATGCATGCATGGTAAAAAACAAGAAGATCATTCAAGTAAAAGGAATACTCTACAACTAGACCTCTAGAATTGATTCATATAGATCTCTGTGGGCCTACAAGAACTATAATCATACAAGGTGACGTGGTGTATTTCATGCTATTAATAGATGTATGTTTAAAACAAAAGTCAAAAGCCTTAGAAAAATTCAAGAAATTCAAAGCACTGGTGGAGAATGAGAAGAACAAAAAGATCAAATGCTTAAGATCAGATAGAGGCAGAGAATTTTGGTCTAATGAATTCGATGAGTTTTTTTGTGAAGAACATGGAATTAGAAGACAATTCTCAGCCACAAGGACACCTCAACAAAATGGAGTGGTTGAAAGAAAGAACAAGACTATACAAGAAATGGAAAGAACTATGTTGAATGAATCTAAGCTTTTAGATAGATATTGGAGTGAAGTGGTATACACAATAAAGTCTACATCTTAAATAGAGCACAATTAAGGGTAAACAATGACAAGACACCTTATAAACTATGGAAGAACAAACCTATAAATGTGAAACACATAAGTGTTTTGGAAGCAAGTGTTACATCAAAAGAGATGAAGATAATGGGAAATTTTGATTTTAGATGTGATGAAGGCATATTTATGGGTTACTCAATAGTCAGCCTAGCTTACAGGTGCTACAATAAGAGGTTACAAAAAATTGTTGAAAGCACAAATGTAAAGGTAGATGAATCTCCCAAGTCCAACACTTAGCACTATCACTGGTCATGAAGAACAAGAAGATGATGAAGAAATGGAGAGTCCGCATGTAGAAGTAGAAGAAGAAGAAGAAAGACCAAACACTAAGGCACCCTCAAGACAAGTTAAGAGGGATCATCCTACAAATCAAATTATTGAAAAAAAAAGATGACATTCTTACAAGAAGAAGGCTAAGAGAATAGTAGAACCATGAAGATATAACATTGTTGTTCATGATAGAACCCAAGATCATTACATAATATAGCAAGGATCAACATTGGGTAGACGCCATGAATGAAGAACTTGATCAGATAGAAAAGAATGAAACATGGGAACTGATACCAAGACCAAAAGACAAGAATGTGATAGGAACTAAATGGGTGTTCAGAAACAAATTGAATGAGAAAGGAGAAGTGATAAGAAACAAGGCAAGACTAGTATGCAAGGGATATGCACAAATGGAAGGAATTGAATTTGAAGAAACATTTGCACTAGTGGAAAGAATGGAAGCAATAAGACTATTTCGACATACGCAGACACAAAAAATCGTAGTATACCAGATGGATGTTAAATCAACATTCCTCAATGGTTACTGAATGAAGAAGTATATATTGAACAACCTGATGGTTTTCTCTAACAGATGATAAATATTATGTGTGTAGGTTGAAAAAGGCTTTATATGGATTAAAACAAGCTCCTAGAGCTTGGTATAACAAGATGGAAAAATATCTCATTGAGCAAGGTTTCAGAAAAGGTGTTGTTGACAACAATCTCTACATCAAAGAAGAAGGTGATCATCTACTCATTTTCATAGTCTATGTGGATGATATCATATTTGGAGGAGATCATGATAAAATGACTCATGAGTTTGCTGATATAATGAGAGAAGAGTTTGAAATGTCTATGCTTGGAGACCTCTCATTCTTTCTAGGACTACAAATCAGTCAAACAGACCAAGGTATTTTTATATCCCAAACCAAATATATCAAAGAAATGCTAAAAAGGTTCAGGATGGAAGAATTCAAACCTATTGGGACACCAATGGAAGTTGTATGTAAGTTGAGCAAAGATGATAACACACCAAAAGTAGACAAAACTTTGTATAGATCTATGATAGGAAGTCTACTCTACTCTACAACATCAAGATCTGCTTTTATGCAGCAAAGTGGGCTTATTGGAAGATTTCAAGAAGATCCAAGGGAAACACACTTCAAGGCGGTAAAGAGAATTTTGAGATATCTCAAGGGAACAATTGATTATGGACTATTGTACCCCAAAAGTAGTGACTTTAGCATAAAGGCATATATAGATGTTGATTGGGCAGGAAGTGTTGATGACAAGAAGAGTACAAGTGATGGAGCATTCTTTGTTGAAAATTTTCTAGTATCCCTGAGTTGAAAGAAGTAATCATAAATAACACTCTCAACATGTGAAGCGAGAATATATAACCATGCAACGATGTGCTATACTCAAATTCTCTGGATGAAGCAGACATTGGAAGATTACAAGGTAAAATTTGATAGTCTAATTCCTTTACTATGTGATAGTACAAGTGTTATTAGTGTATCCAAGAATCATGTGTTTCACTCAAATACCAAGCATATTCCAATTGATATAATTTATTGAGGGAACAAGTGAATGAAAATAAAATCAGTCTTGAGTATGTGAATACAAAAGAAAAAGTTGATAATATCATGACAAAGCCACTGCCAAAAACTACGTTTGAGCATCTGCAGAATGCATTGAGGGTCATTCCTGATACCACCATAAACTTGGAAGTAACGAGACAAGGCAATGGAATATTATCATGTTTTATCAGCTCCTAAACAGTGTGAAACAAGTATTCATGCGAGGGGGAGCTAGTGTGATAGCTCATGTTAACAATCACTAACAATTGACATCAATAATTGGAATCATCAGCACAAGTGGAGCATTGCCACAAAACACACCAGTCATTTGGATTAAAAGCATGAACTAGGGGGAGTTTCTTGAGGTAAGAACATGATTTATCCAGCTTACCTATATTTTTATCATTATGCGGCATAGATGGCCCTTTGTCATTATTGTCAAAGGGGGAGAGAAGCTAAAAATCAGATCGAAACACAAGGTTGCCATTAATAAGGAACAAAAATCTTATTATAGATGTCAAAGGGAAGCGAGTGAATAGATTTTTCCATCAAAGAGTGTATTTTTTTCGTACAAGGGTAAAAATGTTGCCATCAATGACAAAGGGGGAGTTTGTTGGACCTTTGCCATTATCATCGATGGCAAAAAGTGTAGATGTAGGATGTCAAGCGACATAAATTACAAGAATGATGTCTAAAGAAGATACAAGGGAAGGAATTCAAGAAATTATTTCGCATGAAAATGTGAAGGTTGATTGGTAGTCTCAACTCTGGTAAGATTCAAAGTGACTATATGAAGATTGTATGTTTATTGATTATCCAATAATTTTGTAACGGGTCTATTCAAGTTCGTACATGCCACAGATATAAGAAGGAGCCGCCAGAATTTTATAGAAACCGCCTAAGTCCAAAGGAGATCGTGGAGGTCTAATGCTAGTTCAGGTCAAGGAATGAAGCCACGAGTAAAAAGAATGAACTTGTGGGTTAAGGAGAAATTATATAGGTAGTCATGAAGCAAGGGAGGACAACCGTAAGTATAAAGGAAAAGCTGCGTAGTAAAGGACAAAATCCATAGAAGAGAAGCAACTGCGAAGAAAACAAAAAAAATCATCTGCCGAAGACTAAAAGAGCCGCAAAAGAAAAGTAAAGGTCAGATGGTGACAAGGGAGATCCGTGGAACAAATGATGAAGCCTTGATACAAAATAAAAGATACATAAGCTATAATAGAATCCGTGAATGGTTGATTCAAGATCTACACGATGAATTTGGATCTGTGTTGAGAGATGTTGAGGTTTAGATAACCGACATCAAATGATTAATTGAATCTTTGGAGAAGTGGTTAGAATTCCTAAGAAAATGTCGATTTATAGGTGTTGATGAAGATAAAAAGACATTCTTGGTTTGAATTTAGTTTTTTGCAAATCCTTGAATTAGCTCAAATTAACGGGTTGAAAACACAATGATAGTAATAAGAAATTGAATTGGTTCCTAAATTAATGGGTTGAAAGACCGATGCAAGTTTTTAAATCAAACGATAAAATGTGAAAGGGAGAAGAGTATGGATTCATATAAAAATAATAACTCCAATCAGTTTAAACAGGGTGAGAGTCGCGAGAGTTTCTTGTGCGAAGAATCGATGAATGCGAATTAGAAGAGCAAAAAAAGGAGAAAGAGAGCTCAAGTGTAAATGAAATATATGAGCTAAAGAAGAGGTAGAGAGCAAAAATTAGAGGTCCTAATAAGACTTGAGAAATATAGAAAGAGGATGTAGAGAACGGTGAAAGTACAAGTGCATAATGATACATAAAAGTGATCATAATTAGTTGTGCAAGCAATATTGATTATGTATGATTAAATTGTAAGTGCAAGACAATATTTCTAAGTGTGTTCTTAGACAATAGGGGTGGGCACTCCTTACAAGTTGGTGCTTGCTAAATTTGCTGAGTGGGTGCTCAGTAAATCTTCGAGTGAGTGCTTGAAGTTGTGAAGTGGGTGCTTCACAAGTTGAGTGGGTGATCAACCGAAACCATTGTAAGCTTTAGAATTGGTGTTCCTAATAAATCCTTGGTTTCAAGTGGGTTTTTCTCCCAAAAGGGTTTCCCACTATAAATTCTCTGCTCAACATTCTTTTAGTGGCACAAGTTTAACTAAATGCTTATGGTTTATTATTACACTTAATTAAGGAATTGTGGATGTGTATTATTATGTAAACTTTAATCGTGATCGATTCACCCCCTCAAAGTGCATGTGATCTTTAATAGGCTTCATGGGAGGGGGACATGTTTTGTGGTTGTAAATCGAAGGTCTATAGTTCAATCCTTTGGTAGTGAGGTATATATATATCACGGTGGAGTCAACAACCTAACACATTGGGCACTTGGTTTGATCAAACATCTTGAACTTCCTTTATACATGACAGTCGTCAATGCCAAAGAGTTTTAAATGACTTGGCCCTCACATTCGGCCATTCAATGCACAACCATACAACTTGGCACAATGAGTTAAACAATCACAAACCCACGTCGGTCTATGGATCGAATGAGAAGCCAATAGATGGCTCGGGAAAAAGGGAAGGGGAGTGACGTGGGCTGAGTGGCTAAGGGAATGAATGGGTTGGCCGAGTGGCTGGGGGAAGCCAAGAGAGTGTGGGAACAATTCTAGCTATGTGTGAGAGTGGGGTAAGGGAAAACTGGATGGGGAGTAGGGGTTGGTCAAGTGGCCAAGTGGGGATGTGGTGAGTTCGAGGAGAGATGAGGACATGTTAAAGACATTTGGGGAGGGGGCCGAGAGCTAGCCGGGGAGTTAGGTAGGAGGTGGCCGAGATGATGGGAAATAGGTAGGGGATGGGTAGTTTAGGGTAAACCTCAATAAAATTCCTTTTTTTTTTTTCGTTTATTTATTTATGTAATAATAAAAACAAACTTTATACTAACCATAAACAACCAAATAACAAACCTTTTGAAAACAACAAAACCACTTACCTCAAGATGATATAAAATACCAAATGTCAAGAATAACACACCGAACTAATGGAGACAACGCTAAAATCGTAAACAAATGAGTCTAAAAAAAAATCCCCAAAAGATATCTAAATAGACAACTATGAATCAGATACTCGTTATACATCCGACACCGCACAAGAAAAGTAAAGTAACAAAAAAATGACCAGATTTTTGTCTGCAGTACCATCAAACATGCCAAAATGTTTGACGAGAATTCTCACTACCTATTCAAATTAGTGTAAGCTAAATGAGAAATCAAGAAACTTTAGATATGGAGGGTTTAGGGACCTCCTGATGTGGATAGTGATGATGTGGTACAGCAGGCAAAAGGATAATTTTCCTTGCGATAAATCTTCGAACCGCACATTAAAGAGAACTAAAACATGAAGAGTATTAGCAAGATATATGGTGGGCTATCCGAAAATTCGGTCTGAAGAAGTGAAAGCTTCCTAGAAAGGATGCTAGCCCACATATTAATAAAAAGAGTGTAATCAATGGATGAAGATACACTGATAACAAAAATTCAAAGTAGTGATATGATAAATGGAAATACTAACTGATATGATAATTGAGATGGTAATCAAAATGATAATTAATAACAAGAATACGCAAACAAACCCATGTGGTTCGACAGTGATCCAAGAGAAGACCATATGGTTGATAGTGACCTAAGCAAACCAATCCAAGGAAGCAAAATTCCAAGAGCTCGCAAGATATCATCAATATGGAGAGGTGGAGAGATTCCAAGAGAATTGGATAAAGAAGGGGGTCACAAAGATATTAAGATGCTATGGGGAGGTAAGAATGCCAAAATTTTGATGCAATTTGTAACTTGTTTGAAAGAGGGGGGAAGGCTCTTATTTATAGTCCGAGGAGGAGATTAATTTAGATAATCCAGATTTGAAAAAGTAACTTCGATTAGGTGAGTGGGGGACATGATTAAAATATTAAATTCAAAGGTGGATTTCATGTGGATTAATTTTGAATTTTAAATTCAAAAGTGGAATAAATAGGGGTTATTTTTGAATATTTAATTTCTGATTGGATTGGATGTGGATATTATTTGAATATTAAATTCGTTAGTGGGATTAGATATGGATAATTTTGGAATTTTAAATTAAGAAGTGGGGTGACATGGATTATCTTGGAATATTTAATTATTAAGTGGGGTGATATGGATTATTTTGGAATATTTAATAATCAAGTGGATTTATATGGAGCATATTAACATATAATGGGGATTAGGGATTTAAAGGGGATCAATTAACCAATTAGTATTGATTAATTGAATATGCATTTTTGGTGGGAAATGGGATTTATTCAAATTTAGGAGGGAAAAGGGGTTCGAATAGGAAGCCTAATGAAGGAGAGAAGACGCGAGGTGAAGGGGAGGAACAATACCAAAAACTAGTGTCTACAATGGGATGAAAGAATCTTGAAATTAGTTTCATGTCCCTCCTCAAATTGGGTGCTAGGTTGATCATATGTTGGTGGAGGAGGGGGTTGCTTGGTGGGGAGAAAGGAGGAGGACGGGAGGTGGAGTTTCTACATTCTTTGGGGTAAGAGAAAAGAATTAGCTTCAAAGGTGACAAACTTATGACGATTTTGGAAGGTGAAGCTTGAGATGATGATACCATCGTGGATGAGGAAACAACTTGAGCTGATGCAGAGTAACTTCACTAGTAGTAAATCTTGGAGTTGCTTCATGTGTTGCTAATGAATGTTCTTCTTCTTTTCCCATTCTAAGATTCTTTTACACTAGTGACCTCATGGATACCTTGTTTCTTTCATCTTGAGCCCCCTTCCTTTTGTGCTACCATGACTTATTTGTTTCATCACTGATTCTTCCAAACAATAACCTCTTCCAAGAAGCCATTTTGAAGTGCAGGATAAGACCATTGAAGTTCTTTCCACAATTTTTTTCACATTATTCTTCTTGAAATTAATGGGTGGTAGTGGGGCCTTATCTCCCCCATTTGATTGTAGGAATCAAGAACAACATTCCCATCATCAGGGAGGTCTTCAGGAATTTTTGCTAGTCCAAAATCAATAATTTTCCTAACTCTCAACCTATTGTAATCTCTTTTTCTGATCTCAAATTCATCCCTATAATCAATCCAAAAGTCCTCTAATGCTGGGATGTGCATGTATTCCAAAGAAACTGATTTTTGTGCTAACTTTTTGATATCAAAATTGGCCCTAGCCTCAAATAAGTCCTGTCTATAGTGATGAAACATCTCTTTTTGAATATTCCTTGCTTTATGAATATTAGCACATTGATAATTACCAATGCAATAGGGAAGCCAACCACTTTCTCCTGTGAGACTTTGACTTGAGATCATGTCGATGAGTGCATTATTTGGCTCATTTATATCATTCCTATGGTTAATAAATTGACATTTAGATATGATTTGCTAATGCATGGGGATGCTTTGTATAGTTATATCTTAGTGAGTTTGATGCATTTTCCTTGCTTTTGTTCATGCAACCTGATTACCATATAACCTCCTACTAACTGTCTTCATGAGGGAAATGTGATGATGTGTGTAGGGAAATGATGAACATTTATTGCTGATGCAATTAAGAAGTCCGAGTTTGGAGCTAGAATGCGGGAGTGGAAGACTTTTTCCACCCATCAACCTATAAGTATGGGACTTGTTTCTAATAGTCCCATAGGAATTTATGAGTCTTGGTTAATGTTGATTAGTGGGAGATGTTAGTGCTGCCTATTATGGCGAATTCTGTAACAAGCTTGTTTGTGTCTATATAAATACACCTTCTTAAGAACATGATAGTAGCTATTATTTTTATATACTCGTGATATATAGCTTGTGGTATTCAGAACTCTTCTTTTCATATACTGGATATGCTATGGAACTTATTTAAATTAATATAAGTAAGTGTCATTTTGAGGATCTAAAGATGTTGATATTTCCTCTATCCCAAGGAAGAGCAAGGGCCCACTCGACCAAGGAGACAGGAGGCTATTTACATTTACATACACATCTGGTTTTTTGATAAGTTTCACTGCAATCTCTATTTCAGTATGTTTCTACTTTAGTATGTTTCATGCAATCTCAGTTTGAACGTATTTGATTTTCCTATTGGAATTTCTATTCAGAACGTGTGTTTCCCTTTATACAAATTTTAAATTAGCATATGCTTTTACTTCTACTGATTCTTAGTTATGAGTGTGCAATTTCAATTTCGTTCTTTCAGATTCTGTGTGTGCATTTCCATTTAATTTAGAAGTCCATTTTAAACTTCATTTCATCGCAGAACTAAATTCCATAGATTTATATTGAGATTCTGTAGATTAGTAACCAACTTAGGAAAATCTCACAACAACCCCCCAACAGGAGACCCAACAGGAAAACTGGTTACATAAAGCTCCATTGCATACAACCTAGGACACAACCCCGGTTTATAATGACACTAACAAAAGATTTGGTTAGTTAAATGATTGGAGAATACAATGACCCATCACATGTAGTTCTACTAGTTGTCTACATAGCTCCATTAACACCCACTTATCATTTGGGTATCTCGGGAGTTTGATGGTGCACCCAAAAGCCACACACTTTGAGATAGGTGAAATTGGAAAATTGAATAAAGACACATCCATACTAGGAAATTGTATCCCATGCCACATTATTCACCCTCTTTGCCTTTATTTCATGGTTGAGTTTGCAAATAATTTCATAAAAGAAACCATCATTTACCCTTCTATACTTCTTGAAATATTTAGATAGTACCAACTATGGATAGTATTCATAAATAGGTCTACAACCAAGATTCCTTTATTGTATAGCCTACTAAAATTTATATTTGATGTTGCAACATATACCAAATAAGAAGTCATATTAACTTCTTTTAGTGATGATCAATATTGTCACTTATCATATGAGCCCAATTGATCAATGCATTAGCCCTGTTGTTATCAATTGTTCTTATGTAGGAGTACATCCATGTGAAGAAATGTTTGGCATTTTTTCTCATTGATTCTACACAACAAATTGGGTAATGTCATCAGGTTCTTGAATTAGATATGACCTTACTATGGTTTTGGGAAACCTAGATGTTTGCTTTGGTTTTTTCAAGTAGCTTATATTCATGATATTGATGCAATCAGTTGTGTTTTTCTCCCATTGCTCAATAGCTTTCTCCATGGTAACTTATATCACCTTTTCTTTGGTTGGGATCTTCAAACAATAGTTGAAAAACAAGTATCAAGTCTTACCACTAAAATCCTTGATGTATCCTTTACTACTCTAGTGAGAGGATCATAAAACTTATCACACTCTAAAAGAAATTCAGGTAATTGAGCAATACTTGGGAATGCAGCTGCTTATATTAATCCATTGTTGGTAAGGGATATAATCATGGGTGTTTTGCTTGGTGCTTTGGACCTATCTATCATCTCAGTTATAGATACATGTACCATATCAGTATCGCTGATTTATATAAGCTTAAATCCAATGCATGACTTAATTGGATAACCCTTGTATTCAACTTCATTTTATCAACTTATGGTTTACTGATTGGCTTAGCTTTAGATTTTCCTTTTCTCTTGGCCCTAGAGGTATCTTCAACTGCAAGATTGGGATATTATTGAATAATAACTATATCTTCTATTTCCGATGACTTTTCCTTGCCTCGAGACATTTGTAGTGTTTTCCCTTAAGTAAGAATGTGTATACAAACTACTGAGATGTCACCAATTTTTCCTGCTTAAGAAGTATAATTTTGAGTTAAGCTATTGACTTCTAATATGACTCAAGGTAATTTCAATTTTATGGGCATATCCAATGTGTATCCGGTCATCAGAGTTCTCAAAAATCATTTGCAAGTGATGTTTAAAGATTTTAGTAAACAAACAAATAATGCAACTTATTTTCACAATGGAATGCGGGTTTGCAGTGTGGAGTTGCTTAAGTTTTAAGAAAATCAGCAAAAGTAGGGGTGCGGTTTTGTGCGCAATGAACAGTGAAGTAAAAGCCTTTAAAACCCGCTTAGTAAAGGTTTTAAGCGGTAAGAATGGGTCGATCTCTGCAATATATGGGCAGCGAGTAGCAATAGTTTGGGAACACAGCTTAGTTTAGGCCCCGAGCAATGGGAGATCAAATTTTCATAATGCATTAAGGGGGAATGACGAGTCTTAACAATTAATTTTTCTCGGCCAAGAAAGAGCCGTGGGGAATTCCGCCAAGTGTGAGGTGAGTAACAAGTAAGGAAGTTCCCAGAAATGGTCAAAAACACCGATTTGCTTACTAGGGAAAAATTAGGGTTTTCTAAAGTTGAGATTTTTCACAAACATAAACAAGTATATAACTTGCCCATACAACTCACAAATTCTCTTAACAATTTAAACTAATTCTTTACACGACTTAATGGAAAAATCCATATATTTAAAGAGTAGAAAATCCTAGGACGATTGGAACAAATTTTTGACAAAACAAAATACAAAAAATCAAGGAATAAAAAAATAAAAGAAGGGGAAATGATTGACATACCTATTCACTAGATGGGTTGCCAAAGGATGCCCAAAAATTGCTTCATTGTATGGTTTGAGGTTGCTCGGAATTTGCAGTTGGATTACTTCGCTTGGGCAAACCGAATGCCGTAGAAATTACGTGGAATTATTTTTTCTTTTTAAACCTTCCACCTCATTAAATGTGCTAACTACAAGTGGGATAAAGCCACGTCATCATTCTCTTAGGGGCAGGTTTTTGTGATTGGCTTTGCTTGATTACGTTAAATGGAGTAAAGTGATGTCGAAACTGATTTGGTTTTGTCTTAAGTAGAAATGTGGGATTTCCATCCGACTCTACTTGATTGCTTAACATTACGTAGCTAGTAATGTAATTTGAAAAGGCCAATTAGGTATGGACTTAGGTTCATGGGATTTCAATTTAACTTTGCTTGATTACTTTTTGAAGTAGAGCAATATCGCTTTTTCATAATGTATCGATAGTAGTAGGAATCAAATTTTCCATAATATTGGTTTGAAAGGACATATATGCAACATTATCTATTACTATTTTATGTGGTACACCAAATCTCACAATTATGTTCTCCTTGATAAAATTACACACTTCTTCAGAAGTAGCATGTTTGACATGAATAGATTCTACCCATTTACTAAAATAATCGATTCTTTATCGAATGTAGTGATGATGAGCACTAGAGGGAGGAGTCAACATACCAATGAACTCTATGCCCCATTGTTGGAATGACTCATTAATCACTAATGGTTTTAAAGGTAATGCTGGTAAATTCACACGTCCAACAAATTTCGACATGTTTGACACTTAGAGACCCATTCTACAGTATCTTGAAAAAGGGTAGGCCAATAATACCTTACCCAAAGGATCTTGTGTGTAGTAAATTGTGCTTTGAGAAATGGCCTCCAAATTCTTTGTCATGGAATTGATGCACTAAGCTCTCTTTGAGCTTTATCCACACATCGGAGAAATATCCCATCAATTCCTTTTTGTATAAACCATTTTCCCAAAGAACAAAGTCCTTTGATTTTATCTTGATAGTGAATTTTTCTTTGCATGTCAAGTGATTTAGGCATTTCCCATATGTCAAGAAGTAGGCAAACTTGTTTTACCATTCATCAACCAGGTTGACAAAGAGGATCTAGAAAATCTTCAACAAGTTCTTGAAGTGGAGAGGTTGCTGCATATGGATCATCTTGTTTCTTTTCTATCATCAAATGGAAAAGACCTCTTCCTCTTACTAGCTTGGTTGGTTTTATTTCAAGATCATAATTTTACACTTTAGTCACTTAGGTTCCTCTTAGTATCCCCAATTCTTGCCATGTCAAGATAGATTTTATACTAGTATCGTGCACATATACAACTGTATGTGTGGATAGAATATAATCCTTGAATGCCTTGCATGCTTTGACAACTGCATAGACGTGCTTCTCCATTGGTGTGTATTTCAATTCATATGCCTTCAAAGGCATACTCATGAAGGCTATGGGGGATTTAATTCTTTCCTCATGGTTTTGCATTATAATAGATGACATGGTGTGCTAAGAAGAATAACTGTAAAGGATGAATTCCTTATTGAAATCAAGTGATACGACCATTGGTGCTTCAATTAAGGATTATTTTCAAAGGCCCTTTTCCCTTCATCATTCCATTTAAAGTCTTGCTTATTTTTCATCATATTTGAAATGTGGCAAGTTAGTTTAACAAAATCTAGAATAAATCTTCTGAGAAAATTTACCTTACCAAAGAATGAATGAACTCCCTTCTTAGAAGTTGGAAAATGTAAGCTTTGAATAGCTTGTACTCTTTCAGGATCGATCTTGGTCCCTTCCTTTGAGACAATGTGTCCCAAGATATTTCCTTCAGTAACAGAAAATATTGAATTTTTGGGATTAAGAGATATCCCATGCTTCCTACACTGAATAAAAATTCCTCTAAATCAACAATGTGGTTACCTCTTACTTTGGAAAAGACTGTCAAATCATCAAGGTATACCAATATACTTTTATCCTTCAAATGAGAAAATTTCAGATCCATTTCCCTTTGGAAAGTTGATCCTACATTGACTAGCCAAAAAGGCATCTTCTGATAAGTGAATGTTCTCCATGGTGTTGTGAATGTCGTCTTATATTGATCTTCCTTTGCTACATGTATTTGATTGTAATCGGAAAACCATCTAACATAGATAACATTTCCAAACCAATAACTAATAACTTATTTCCACATCTAATAACTTCTAGACCTCAATATAGATCAGACTACGATATAGTCGAATGTAAATTAGGGGAAGCTTCTTTCCGAAAGGCTTTTTCCCGGCTATAATGGAATATAGTGTTGTAATTCCTTTGGCTAGTAGTATGCATTCAAGTCTTTGTAGGACCATACAAAGACATCAATATACTTCCTAAGAATATTTGTGAATGCTTCTTGTTCTTTATCATAATAACACTTTCCAAGATTCCCTATTTTGGTTCATCTTCAACACCCGAATTTAACGAGTGTAGTTCAATAATATTTCTCACCATATTATTTATTCTTATTTAGGAACTGATCATGTTTATCAAATATTTATTCTAAGGAAACCAAACCCTTGGGAATTTTGTTACCTTTCAACTGAATTATCCCTTTTTATCATCATGTTCAAGATTAGTTTCACCTATTGTTGTTTGGCATGGGTGTGAATTACTTCCTCAAATTATAACTCATCAAATTTATCCTCTTGCTCAAGAAATGCAATTATTTGCTTTTCATCATTAACAACTTGCCACCGCTCAACATTATCAAAGTAATTTTGACTGGTAGATCATCTCTAATTTATAGTCACCTTGTTTGAATATCAGTAGGAGGCTAATATGGAGATAACAATGTTGTAGTCATTACCGCTAAAGAATCAACTTTGAAGTTTTGATTCCTAGGAGCAAAGTTGATGGAGAAAGCTGAAAAGTTGAGTGTGCAGCAGACAACACTATATCCCTCAGTAGTGTCTCGATTGTCCTCTTTACTTGGTATTGACCTCATATTTTTTTATAATGAGCTCAACATATCCTTGTGCTTTGAGTAATTTCATATTATGTTGTATTATTAGTATTTTCAAACATTAATTTGTAGGAGTATGGATGTACCTTTCCTTCCAGAGATATCAATACAACACCGCACTTGATCCAAGACAGAAACAATTGCCATCAAACTCGGAGACCAAAATTTCTCTTCTTCTTCTAGTCCTTCTTAAATATCTGGCTCTTGAGTTTCTTTGTCCAATTCTAAGTAACAGACCACGTGATTTTATTCTTGGAAGAGAATCTAAGACCTCGGATCTTCAAACTTTGTGACTGTGTATTTTGACTTCCTCTCAAGTTCTAACCTTTGATTGGAATGTGAGCACATGACCAGTCCATTTTAACTTCTCCCCCAACTCTTTACAAAATTTTCTACTCAGCAACATCCCATAGGAGACATGAATGTCTGCTACTAGAATTGTCATTTTTAATCTTTTGTCAGGGAAGGCTACCAAAACAACTTATGCATATTTTATTTGTTCGATTAAAGGGAATTTTATTTCCATTGAATAACATCTCCCTATTATTTTAGTCAATGTGATTCTAAGAGCATCTGCAACTTTGGATGGCATGACATTATTAGAAGCTCCTAAATCTAAGATGTATTACTTAATTTGAAACCATTGATTAGAAAAAAGACACATAAAATGGTTCAAATATTTTAGAAGATGTGGGAGCAACAATTGCAACATTGTTCTTGGGAGGAGTATTCCTGGGGTTAGGAAAAATTCCCTTTGTTGTATTATTGGGTGAATTATTTGACCCATTTCTCTGAACATACCTGACTAACCTATTCAGCTGGTTAGGGAATGATCTCAAGTATTCAACTTCTGACATCTAGATTTTGGTTTTCTTAATATGATCAATGATATCAAAAGAAGGGATAGATGCATTTCGATTGGATTCAAGAACATGAATAATTGATCTTTGTGGTTGAGAAGAAGAATAAAATTTTTCATACTTATCTCTTGGAGCTAGAGAAGAAGGTAGAGGAATACCTCTTTTGAGAATGGTAACATTTGACATGGAATCGTTAGCATACTTTTCACCTTCTTCCGAGCTTGAGATCTTGTAAACACAAAGTAAAAGTATGACCATAATCATCTTCAAAAGCTTCATCATAGTCATTTTTGATTCACAGTATAGGTAGCCAATGTTGGAGTCACTAGCAGGGTCTACAAAATCATCACTTTTAGATTGATCAACAACAACTTCTTGATATTCTAAATTCATTTCAACATTATTTCTTGGTGTAACTTCAATTTCTAGTCTTTGAGGAGCAACAACAATGTGGTTTTGATTCTAGTTTTGATTATTGAAATTTTGTGCGGGTGTGTTTCTAGTAGAGCACCATTATTACCTTATGACATTTGCTTCTTTATCTGCAACATATCATTTGCCAATATTTGTAGCAGTGGATCAAAAGTACTTATGAAGTAGAACCTTAAAATTTAGAACTCACATTCTTGATTTTACTGGCCATGATGAGATCATCCTCCACTTCAACAACAATGTTTTGAGTTTCCAACAAATTAGTAGGGCGTGCTCTACATAGCTGATAACCAACTTCATGTAACAAAACATTAATGAAAAATAATTTCTGATTTTCATCACTAAGGGAAGCAGTAGGAGGAATCTTATAGAGTATCCTTTGAAATTTAGCAATGAAATCCCTTATGTTCATGTGGTTCTTTTTAAAGCTAGGCTAATTGAGTAATCAATATACTTGAATATTCTGTTGGCTTGAATCTTTTCATAAATTGGTCTTGCATGGTAGCCCAACTAGTTATGGTGTCAGGAGCCAAATGGTAAAACCATTCTCCAACTAAGTCATGTAGAGTTTCTATGAAGATCCTAACACATGTCTTCATGTTTAACATCAAGTACTCACATGATATAAAGAATGCAGCCAAATGATCATCTGGATTCTATTTACCATCTCCATAAAATTTGGGGAAATTATTTCTAGTATCCTTTTGGAAAATCATGGAGAGGAGGTGTTAAATTCAGAGGGCCAAAAACCATGCCCAATGGGACATGTAGTTGTGCCATTCTTACGAGAGATATGAAGTTGAGGATTAAATGGCCTGATAATCCCAGCTATTGGATTATGTTGTAACTAGTTTACAAGAGGAGTTTTCACTCTTCCCACATGTGAAAGACTTGATCTATATGTTTTGGCTTGAGGCAGATGATTAAAATTGAATTTCTCTTGTAATCTAAAGAAGTAATTAGTTCTGCCTCAAGCTCTACTTACTCGTGTAAATGGATGACCTGCTAAGATTGTGGAACTAGTAATAAATGCAACTTAACTTAAGCAATATTTGATTTTATAGGCAAAATACTTGGTCAAATGGTGTTCGATGAGTTCAATCATGCAGATAATATCCAACTTAAATTCAACACTAGCATGTAAACAAATCTAGTTCTAAAATAATAGAATGCATCATGCACTTAACACTTTGGTTTTGCATGCAAGATTTGAGTTTGAACTGGACTTGATTAAATCAATGATTATGGTTTTTAATGTGCTCATACAATCACAAAGACTGCAGTTTAAGCAATCGATAACTCAAAAATTTATTATTATTTTTAAAGTTTACGGGAAAGGTGCAGTCGGCTCTAACTGGGAGCAAAGCAAATCTTTCCAAGTAAATATTTGTTGAGTTCCCAATGGAGTCACTAGAAACTGTTGGCTAGATTTTATGCTTGGCTACACACACAAACCTAGGCATTCATGGGATGAATCCCCTTCATTTAATGGTGAAGCTCCCCGTAAGATTTCTATCTACTCTACTTATTCACACTAGTAACTTGTACATTTTATGTGCAAACTAAATTAATTTCTAGGGTATTAATTTAATCACGAAGTTCATGAACCATAGCTTAGTAAAAGGAACAATAACTAGATTGTGCCAAGATAAGAACACAGATGCTAATCAAACATCATGATCAATAAGATGAAAGTAATTCGCTAGAATAACTTTAGATAAACCTTTGCAAACAAATGAGCAACAATATCATATATTATTATGGAACTCAATGAAATACAATGAGAATGGACCTTGCTTATATAGGCAAGGAATAACAATCTAAGAACTAGTCAAGGTCGTAGATCAAGCCATAAATCATGGAAAGAACTAGTCATCAAAGAACTAGTCAAGTCCATAGATTTATGAGATAACTAGACATCAAGGATCTAGTCAATACCATAGATCTAGGAAAGAACTATACCTAACAACTAGATAATATCTCATAATATCTAAATAAATAAAAAGAAATATCCACACACATAAGTGGGTGAGGATAAATACAATAATGTACCTAGGTGAACATGAGCTAAGGTAAATACCTACTCTAACACCCCCCTCAAGTGAAGCTAGGGGCCAAAATAGAAGTGGCATGTCCATAGTATGAGTCCCAACAACTAGGCTTGATGAGGTACTCATGTACAATATATCCATGAAGAAATATCAAACCAAAAGAAGGAAAGAATCCTGCTAGAAGGAAAGAGAAAGAAGAAGAAGAAGGAAGATGTTCTCATGAACACCCCCAAGAACAACTTTCAAACCCTAAGCATTCCACACAACTCAAGGTAGTGAGGTGATGCAAAAGGCTTTGTAAAGATGTCGCAACCTGTTATTGAGTCGGAATGTACTCCAAGCAAAGAACTCCATCCTGAATGTGCTGACGAATGAAGTGGATGTGTATCTCAATATGCTTGGTCTGCTAGTGCTCAACTGGGTTGCAAGAAATGTGAATTACACTTTGGTTGTCACACCAAAGTACAAAGTCGATGAATCCTGTGGGAATCCAAACTCTGTCAATAATTGTCGAAGCCAAAGAATCTGCTGACTCACTATAACTACTGCCCTGTACTCTACCTTTGAAGATGAAAGTGCAATAGCCTGTTGCTTTTTGCATGCCCAAGCAACTGGAGAAGAACCAAGACAAAAAAGATAGCTAGAAGTGGAACGCATCTGTCATCAATAGAATCTGCCCAATTTGAATCTGTATACCCAATCAACTAAGTAGATCCCCTAGTGTAGTGTAGGCCAAAATGGGAAGTGCCATGCAAATAGTGTAAAATCCTTTTAGCAGCCTGCCAATGACTACTATGAGGAGAATGTGCAAACCGAGATACAAGCCCTACTGCAAATGAAATATCAGGGCGAGTATGGGTCAAGTACATGAGACTCCCAACCAACTACCTATACAATGTAGGATCACAAAGTGGTGTGGTACATGTGGATGTAAGAGTAACTCTAGACTGAAAAGGAGATGGACTTGGCTTGTAATCAACCATATCAAAGTGCCTAAGAAGATCATGGGTGTACTTTTTTGACTCAAATGAATCCCTGAATCTGTCTGAGAAATATGCAAACCAAGGAAATAATGCAATAACCCAAGATCTTTCATGTCAAACTATGTAGAAAGATCCCTTTGAATACTCTGAATGTGGGAAGAAGAGCTGCCAGTAAGTAACAGATCATCAACATACAAGACAAGTATCATAATATCCTCACCAACATGCTGGAGATACACTGTATGATCGGAGTGGCAATGAAAAAAACCAATAGATAGAAGAAAAGAATCCATCTTCTCATACCAAGCCCGAGGGGCTTGTTTAAGACCATAGAGAGACCTTCGGAGTTGACAAACAAGAGAAGAATCCTAAACAAATCCAGTTGGCTGCTCCATATATATTTCCTCTTGTATATCTCCATGTAAGAAGACACTCTTCACATCCATTTGGTATACGGGCCACCCCTGTGATGCAGCAATAACAAGTACAAGGTGTACAGAATCCATCTTGGCAACGGGTGCAAAAGTCTCAGAGTAATCAATACCTTCAACTTGTGAAAAACCCTTTGCAACAAGACGAGCCTTATACTTGTCAATGGACCCATCAGACTGCGTATTTGGTTCGGTATACCCACTTACACCTAACCATCTTTCTTCCTTTAGGAAGAGATACCAAATCCCAAGTATGATTCTTCATCAAAGAAGAATACTCAGCTACCATCACATCATCCCACTCCTGTATCCCATGAGCCTTTGAAAAAAAGACAGAGGATCCTCGAAACTACTTGACACACGAAAGTTTAGAACCTGTATAATGTGCGTGATGATGCCTAGTGGGTGGAAGATCCTCTATGAAAGGTGGTGCCTCGAAAGCGTAGTATGAGCCCACTTAGGCATAAAGTGACAACATCGGTGGGAATAAGATCCTTAACGACATCTATAACCTCCTCATCAATATCCTCAAAGAAAGGATCCTCAAGATGAGATGAAGAAGAAGAAGGCATGGAAGAAGATGAAGAATCATGAGGAGTGAAACGCTCATCAAACTAAACATGTGTTCAAAAAAGAACATCATGTGTATCAGGATCTAAAAGACGATAAGCTCTCATGTCCTCACAATACCCTACAAAGATTAAGGGTTTACTCTTCTTATCCAAAGCTTTCCTTTTCTTTTTTGGCACAAAGGCCCAACCATGGCTCCTAAAGACTCAAAAAAAGAGACATCTGGCTTAGTGTTGGACCAAGCTTCCTCTGGAGTCAAATGCTCAAGTGCTCTGTGTGGTGTGTGATTCTGAATATAGTTAGCACAATTAACTGCTTCTGCCTAATAGATAGGAGGTATATCTCTAGAATGCATCATACAGTTAGCCATTTCCTTCAAAGTTCTATTCTTCCTTTCTGCTAAGCCATTTTGTTGTGGAGTATGAGGAACAAAATGCTGGTGAATAATGCCTTGAGTTGCCAAAAAGTCAGAAAACTCATTGCTGAAGTACTCCCCCATTATCAGTACGAAGGTTCTTTATGCTACTAGAAGATTGTTTCTCGACCAAAGCTTTG
Source organism: Taxus wallichiana var. yunnanensis (assembly GCA_018340775.1). Classification (NCBI taxonomy): domain Eukaryota; kingdom Viridiplantae; phylum Streptophyta; class Pinopsida; order Cupressales; family Taxaceae; genus Taxus; species Taxus wallichiana. The sequence continues at coordinate 75,330,278 of CM031233.1, read as the reverse complement.
AAGACTTTGAAGTGTGAAAAACATCACTTTTGTACTTGAGAAAATAAACCCAAGTATGCCTCAAGAAATTATCAATAAATGTAAGTGCATACTTAGCTCCATTGAAAGATGGGTTAGAAAAACCATCAATTCACTACACACAAGCTCAAGTGGTGAAGAAGCTCTCTTAGATAAATTCTTAGGAAAATGATCTTGGTGTTGTTTCCTAATGCACAACCATGACAAACTCCCTCAAGAAAAGAAACTCTAGGAAGACCATCTACCATACCATGAGTGCTCAACTCCTTCAAATATCTGTAATTGAGATGTCCAAATATTTCATGCCAAAGCTTACTCTCTGAATCTGCATGAGAAACCAATCCTGTCCCTATAGAAGAAGTGTCATCAAAACCCTCAAAGTGATATAGTCTAGAACTATGATCAACAATACCCTGAGAAACCAGTGAATGAGGCTCCAACAAAGTTTGTACTTCTGCTCCATGTGGTGTAAAAGTCACTATTTTTCCTTGACCAGAATGACAAATTTGATATACAGAAAGAAAATTTGTAGTGATGTTAGGAACATATAGTGCATCTTGGATATTTCCACCATCAAGTTGTATATCACCTTTTCCCTCAACAAAAAGAAAGGAAGAATCTCCAACCTCAATTTTGGAAGTAGAACTCAAACCTAGAGAAACAAAAAGACTCCTTGGAAGAAGTCATGTGATGAGAAGCACCAAAATCTATAACTCAATTGCTTGCAAGTGGTGACTGAGATCTTCCAACAACATTAAGTGCTTTTCCATGCTGATTAGAAGGAGGTGGAGTGGAGATAGAAATTTTTTGTTTCTTGACTACATCCTCTAAGGCTTGCATTCGCTTATAACACCTATATTCTTTATGATTACTACCTCGACAAAAAGAGCATGAATGGATAGACTTATTCTTGGATTTAGAAGACTCCTGGGTTTTGAATTGTTTTCTTTGGGTTTAGGAGCATTTTGAGATGGAGAAGGTGTGGATTTAGTTTTACTGTTTGGTTTTCCCTTGCCCTTAGGATTAGATGCAACTAATGCCTTTTGAGAGGTGGAAGACTCAAGGTGAGACAATTTGGATTCTTCCCTAATAATTCTTTCACAAAATGTTTCTAAGTTAGGCGTTTTGAATGTGTCACCTAAGACATCCATGCTAGAGAAAATGCAGAAGTAAAAATTTGGAATGGTCCTCTCAACTTGGATAGAATCAAGTAAACACACTCTTCATCTTTCTTATCTCTTCCACTCCCCTTCAATTCGTGTCAACAAATGCTTGAACTTAGTAAGATAGTATATAATTGTTGAAAAATCTTCAGGATTAAGAGAGGTGATCTCAATGTCAAGTTGCATGGCTCTCATATGATCCACCTTACCAAATAAATCCTCTAATTTCTCCCATATTTTGAAAGAAGAGTCATACTTTTCCAAATAAGACAAAAACTGTCACTTACACAAGGTCCTATCAAACCCATACACTCATCAAATTTGCAATGGTACTGAAATTTCTCATATTCTCTAGTGAAAAGTAGTTGTTCTTTACAAGTTAAAGCCCATAATCCTTTTGTTTGATTATTGTTTCCATTCTTGGTTTCTATGTGTGGTAATTATGTGTTGTTAATGACTCAACATGATCTAATGCAGATGCCATCCTCAAAAAATCACCAAAAGAAATGCAAGAACCAAGTAATGCAACAAGATCCCTAAGCAATGCAACAAGAGCCCCCAGATTTTAGCACTTTATAATGAGTGTGTGTTACAATATGGAACTTTATAATTATAGTGTGATTCTCAAAATAAATATTTCCAATGGAAAGAGTGCGGAAAACAAGAACTTTTGCAAAAAACGGTACTCAAAACCGAGTTACCGATCAAAAGATACAAGTTTTTCAATATTATGCTCTACTATTTATTTTAGTTGCCACTAAAACAAAATAAAATGTTCTTACCTTCACCACACAAATAAAATGAAAGGGGCTGGAGTTAAGCACCTACTAGTAGGAATCACAAGCTTTAAGCCCTCATATGACCAGGGGCTAAGAATTTCAATGGGGCAAAGTTACATAAACCTTTGCAAACAAATGAGCAACAATATCATATATTATTATGGAACTCAATGAAATACAATGAGAATGGGCCTTGCTTATATAGGAAAGGAATAAAAATCTAAGAACCAGTCAAGGTCGTAGATCAAGCCATAAATCATGGAAAGAACTAGTCATCAAAGAACTAGTCAAGTCCATAGATTTATGAGATAACTAGACATCAAGGATCTAGTCAATACCATAGATCAAGGAAAGAACTATACCTAACAACTAGATAATATCTCCTAATATCTAAATAAATAAAAATAAATATCCACACACATAAGTGGGTGAGGATAAATACAATAATGTACCTAGGTGAACATGAGCTAAGGTAAATACCTACTCTAACACTTAGAAATATATCGCAGCAAGTAAGAATTTGTGTTTGGAAATTTGTGGAAAATAAGAGAATGAAAAAATATATAAAGGTAGTAATAAATGAAGAAAACAAAAGAATGCACTTTACAATAAGTATATTCTAGAGCTTATTGCAATCGTACAAAATAGATAAACACTTAATAAGTTTCACAATTTTCAACAAATGAAAAAAATGAATTCAGATTTATATTCAAGATAACACAAAGTTTACCATTAAATCCTCACAGAATGCACAACAAGACTCCTCAGACACAAATTTCTTCAGAAATCCACCTTCTTCTTATTCAATCCCAATCGATTTACACAATGAACATTCAAGAATATCAACACAAAGTTTGAAATCTTTAAATTCATGCACAAAATTACAATAGTTGATTGCCAAAAGTTATGATCCTTTAGCCTGTAGGCTTCCTCCTATATTTATAATATCTAGAAAGATAGTACAAATAGGAGACATTAATTATGCCCTCCACATGTGCTTAGCTACAAAACTGCAAGAAGTTGAGAATCTTTCTCCTTGAATTTCTCTTTGTTTGGCACACATGATATTCAAATGTTCTACAATTCAAAACAAAATCAACTACTTTGCATGTAGTGCCAACTATTTCTAAGTAATTGAATTTTTCAAAATAACTTGAAGTAATGGCTTTCAACTGAATTACTTAAGTTTTACATTTCAGCTTGATTACTTAAACTACATTGTCCAGAAAAATGGGAAGTAGGAAAAGAAGAAGAAGAAGAATTTATTCCAATCTGAAGAACCTCAATCTTGATTTTCTACCAATACTTAGCATGTTGATCCAACATATATTGTACAACCTTTTCATTTGCCTTAGCAATAGCTTGTATTTCTGTTTTGTACAGAGGAGTTCCTTTGCTAAGATATTATTGAATCCTTTTATTTTCACCAAGCCAGTCCAAGATTCTTAACATCACGATGAAGCTTTATTAATTTCTCAATTGAATCACATGTGAAAGGAGTGATGGATTTATCAATTTCTTGCTTGAGAAGCTAAAGAAATTCCTCTATAGTACCGGTGGCTTGGCAAGTGTGTATCTTGTGACAAAATAGATACAATCATCAAGATGATCCATAGATTCATCCACTTCTTCCTCTAGAATTTTCATCTCTTCCATCATTTTATTAAGAATATTTATGCAGAAGGACATGATTAACTCATGTTGCTTTCCCTTTACGTTGATCCTTCAGCTCAATCTTTTCTTCAATCAATACCTTCTCTGGAAGTGAGTTTAGTTCTCAAGACTCTCCAACTGAAGTTTAGTAATCCCATTCTCATTGTCCATCTCCAATGCTAAATCCTTCAATTGGGTCAATTTTATTTGAAGATATTTTAATCTACTCAACACTTCTAAATATTCTTCCTTATCTTTCTCAGTGATCTATTTTATCCACTTATCCACAAATTTAGATTTGTCTCCAGTTTCTTCAACTTTTGTGATGACTTGAGGGTTAAATTTCTCTCATGATAGCACGAGTTGAGAAGAAGACTTAGAAACTTTTGCAATGATTTCACATAACTTGGAGATTTGCTCATTTAGTTTGTCCTTTTCAACCTTCTCCTTATCTAGCTTGAGAAAGAGTGTATCAATCAAGGATTGGGTATCTTGCTTTAACCATTCCATGGTTATTTCACCAAAAGGAACTCTTGTCATAGTTATGTCTTCCTCGGTCAACTCACCTTTTTGCTTTCCTACTACTGGAGTATATTCTTCAACAAACTTTTGCTCGGATGATTTAATTACCAACTTTGAAGTTACCTTGGCAGATTTAGATTTCTTTCATCTCTTATTAAGACTCCTCAATAGTTACAGGTCCATTTCATCTAGATTTATTACTTCTTTATCTTCATGCTCTATTTGCAATGCTAACTAAGATGAGAAATCATGACTTGTAGAAGTAGGAGCACCTGAATGTACTACCATCTCTTGGCTCACATTACTACTTAAGATCTTGTAATAGTATCTTTTGAGTCAAAACTAATTATCTAATTATTTTTCCTCAGTAGTCTTGTTGAGTGCATATGATTCAACTTCCTTTCCCTCCTCTGCCTCCTTATGAACCCGAGTCTCTTCCACATCCTTGGTATGAATTGTTTCCTCATGTTCTACTTCAATTTCTCCCTCTTCATAACTCTTCATTTATGTAGCTTCCACTTCTGCTCCTCCTTTCTCCCGTGCTTGTGGTACCTCATGAGATGAAGAAATCTCAAAAGTAGTTTCATGTCCCTCCTCAAACTAGGTGCTAGGTTTATTATCTCTGGTCAAAGTGGAGGAGGGGGATTTCTGATGGGGAGATAGGAGGGGGATGGGAAGGTGGAGTTTCCACATTCATTGGGGGAAGAGTGAAAGAAGCATGATTCAAAGTTGGCATACTTATGATTGTTTTGGTAGATGAAGCTTGAGATGAGGAGACCACTGGGTATGAGGAAAAAAATTGAGCCGATGCGGGAGTAACTTCACCGGTAGTAATTCCGGAGTTGTTGCCTATGTTCTTTGATGAATGTTCTCCTTCTTTTCTCATTTTGGGATTCTTCTACAATAGTGACCTTTTGGAATCCTTGTTGCTTTCACCTTGAGCTCCCTTCCTTTTTGTGCTACCTGACATATTTATTTCATCACTAATTATTCTAAATAATAAAGATGAGACCAAAATGTCTCATTATATCACTAAATAGCACTCTTATTATCTCTCTTAATATTAAGCTTTCAAGTGAATTTTGATATAGTTTTAATAACATATAACATATTTAAGGTAGAATATATGATTTATTTTATAATATCTTTAGAAATCTATTTGCAATCTAATTGTTGTTATTTCCTGATATTTCTTCTAAGTTGGAATGCAATAGTGCGTAGAAAATAGGTCATCAACAACCCTACTCTAAGTTCATAGATTCTGCCATCGAAAACTTCCACGCAGCCACTTCATCAATGAAAGGCCCAACTACCAAAAGGCTTTTGGTTTGTTCCAAAGTAATGTAAAGGAGCATCGAACTATTCAACCCACTCCTCCCTTCCACGTCATCAACCAAGAATACAAATCCAAACATGTGGCAATCTAGAGTCATGCATGTATATGGCATTCCAAGAAGAATTCAAAGTCATGGAATTAACACTCCTCCATTTTCTCTCCATGTTCCAAGGATGAGTGAATAGTGGAATAATATTAGGAATGTTGAATAAGTACACTCCCAGTTTGTGTTCCTAGATTAAAGGGATGAGTTGTAGAAATATTCTCCATGATAAGTGGACTGTTGTAGTCAAGTTTGTTTAGGATTTATTGCTTTGAATAAATCCGCCTAAGAATAGGTAGTTAGTTCTTGGTGTGTGGACTAAGTAAACTAGGAGAGATGCCTATAAATACCTCTTCCATATACTTGGAAAGGGGGCATATTTTGTAAATCAGTTTTGAATCAATACAATTGCAGTTCTAAAAAGTTCCTTGTAGTTGCTCCAAATCCGAAGGGAAGAGAATGGCCAAAAGCCACTCTTCCCCAAGGAGGAGGATTTTTCTATTATTTCTTAGCATAGTTTATTTACTGTAGATTTATTTCGTTAATTTATTTTAGTAATTTATTTGTTGCGTGTTTCCTTTTTATGCATGTTTAATTTTAGTTTGTTTTCTTAGGAAGAAGTATCATTGAATAAGATTTTATTTCTCCTTTTACATACAACTTTAGACACCGCCTTGGTTATAATGACACCAACTTGTCTATGAGTTGGTTAAATGACTGGTAATACAACAACCCGTCATTTTTGGCATCATTGTTGGGGATCATGGTGTTATTAGGAGACTCAGATTTTTCTAAAAGAATATTCTAGTGATAGTAGAATACCTCTTAGCAAGATTTGTGATAGGAGATTCTTTTCAATAGCTTCTTTAGAATTTACTTTCAAGTTTTTATTTTTTTGTAAATTTCTTTTCTTGCAATTTTATTTTCCTGTAAATTTTTTTCAGCATTTTACTTTTCTGCAAATTTATTTTCTCCAAATAGATTAAATTTTATTTCTGCAATTAGATTTAGAAACCTACTGGAGATTGCCAAAAGAAACCCCTCAATAAAATGGAAACATCATTTCATGTTTATATTAGTCCATCAGACATGTATTTATGTAATTATTTATTCGATTAAGAAATATTCTATTATATTCATATTGATCATTTCAATATTATATCAGTAGCTTGTTGATAAGATTGACTACCTTAATCAACATATGGATGCAAATTCATAATAGAAATATGCATTGCCATAAAATAAAATCGTATCTAGTTCCATTTCCTATATACACAACAATTACAACGACTAATTAGTTATCCATGTATTTTGGTGTGATGGAATCGATATAATAGGAATTTGATGATAAGTTTTCTTAATCTTTATAAAAATTGTAAAGTAATATATTTCGTAGGGTATCAATTGATTTGGTAGAATATTGAATGATTTAAATGAATACTCGATTTATACTATTATTTTTATACAATGAGGGTTTTCTATTCTAAAATATTTTTGTTTGCAAGTATTGTTACTTCGCAAATATTAAATAATGCTTTATGCATGCAAGAAAACATAAAAACTAACTTTTTGCAGGTTAGCATAGACAAAGATTTATGTGGAATATTTGTGCAAACAGATTGGGATTTGAGGAAAAGATGTAGGATGTCTTCATGCTTGCATCCTTTCATCTACAACTCTTTCCCTATAGAAATGGAGCATTACAGAGGAGGTCAAAGAAAAATATTCAGCTGATAAGGAGTTCTCGTGTGAAAATATTAGTGTTTTTTGATGCAAACTACTCAGCTAGCTCACAAAGAAATAACTCAAATTTTTTCTCGGGTTTATTTTGCACGCTCTAATATTTCCGATCATTTTGAATTGCTCATTTTCATTGAGAAACACCCAAGATATCGTAGTTTAAATGTATGCAACAAAAATAATAATAATATGTCAAGACTATTTTTTGCGCTTAAAAAAAAAATCTTATGATGCATACAAGTATTTTGCTAATACTCCTCATTTTCAGTACTTGATTCATTCCATGCTACCCTCTATGTCTCAGTTTTTGTTGATTTTTTGCTAAAAATCATTTTCCCAACTACTGGAACCACAAAAATTCCTCCGATATTAAGTAGTCAATGTTAATTCTTCTCATGACTGTAGGAAAATACTGGCTCAACCAAGTATATGCTAATTGAAATGCCAACATACCATTTGTATTCAGGGATCATACCCACAACCTCTCATAATAAACCATCCATTCCTAATAAATGAAGAAGTCCCTAAACCATCCCATTTCCTAGAATAATTTACCATTGTTTCTCAACTTCTTATTTGTCATGTACACCTGAATCTTCAAAGAAACAATCATAGCCAAAGTTTTTTTCAATGGCTGTATATTGTTCTCAGATCACAAAGGTTACATTTTGAAGGAGAAGTTGAAGACTATAATCAACTTTTTAAGTTGGTTGGATGTCTGTAGAAACTCTGGAAGATTGCTTCCTGATTTTCCATCATGTTGACATTTCTCAAAAGGATAGTGATTGGTTAGAAAACCAACTTACTAGATGGCCAATTCCTAAAATAAAAATAAAAATAAAAAACAAAACCAAAATAAGACTTCAAAGTCTTTCTTGGATACATATGATTGCTTCTCTTATGCCAACTTGGTTGATGAAATTATTTGCTACTGAAAATTTCTATGTTGCAGAGGCCTTGACTTCATATCTATTTTTTTTTAGTGCAGACGAAAATCAAGGTTATACAACATGATGAAAAGCAAGGATAACTATTGAGTATGGTATGGTAACTTCTATTTTTCTATTCTCAAATATTTTTATTTGTTGTTTTAATTACAAATAGATTCACTTCTAGAAAGCTTAAAAAAGAGAAAAAAAGAGATAAATTTTCAAAATATACATGTGTTGATCAAGTCAAGTAAAAAGTGATGATTTAGATGACGTCTTTCCATTTTGCAGGTAGTTGGGATCTATCAAATGCTCAATAAAAATAGTTTACATGAGGGCATGCACAGAACTAAGTGTGGGGAGACTCACTCTCTTCCAAATATTTTGAAGAATGCATGAGAAAACAAAGAGCTAAGTGTGGGGGAAAAATATCTCTACATTATCTAAGAAAAACCTCATGAGAGCATGAATAAGAAAGAAGTAAAAAATTTTACTTCTAGAATCTCAATTTGTTGTTATCATAAAAAAGGAGGAGAAGACAATTTGAAAGATGCAAAAGTATTGAAAAAATCAAATTCTACAAGAAGATCAGTAGTTTGCATGAGGGCATGCAAGAAGTTAAGTGTGGGGGAATGATGAGACCAAAATATGTCTCATTATATCACCAAATAACACTCTTATTCTCTCTCTTAAAATCAAGCTTTCAAGTGAATTTAGATGTAGTTTTAATAATGGATAACATATTTAAGGTAAAATATAGGATTTATCTTATCATATCTTTAGAAATCTATTTGCAATCTAATTGTTGTTATTTCTGATATTTCTTCTAAGTTGGAATGCAATAGTGCATAGAAAATAGTTCATAAGCTAATGAAAACCCCACCGTAAAAGTTCATACCATTTGTACTACTAAAAACTTCCACGCAGCCTACCGAAAGGCCCAACTACCAAAAGTCTTTTGGTTTGTTCCAAAGTATGTAAAGGAGCAGCGAACTATTCAACCCACATCTTCTTCCACGTCATCAACCAAGAATACAAATCCAAACATGTGGCAATCCAGAGTCATGTATGCATATGACATTCCAAGAAGAATTCAAAGTCATGGAATTAGCACTCCTCCATTTTCTCTCCATGTTCCAAGGATGATTAAATAGTGGAATAATATTAGGAATGTTGAATAAGTATGCTCCCACTTTGTGTTCCTAGATTAAAGGGATGAGTTGTAGAAATATTCTCCATGATAAGTGGACTGTTGTAGTCAAGTTTGTTTAGGATTTATTGCTTTGAATAAATCCACCCAAGAATAGGTAGTTAGTTCTTGGTGTGTGGACTAACTAGGAGAGATGCCTATAAATACCTTTTCCATATACTTGGAAATGGGGGCATATTTGTAAATCAGTTTTGAATAAATACAATTGCGAGTTCTAAAAGTTCCTTAGTTAGTTGCTCCAAATCCAAGGGAAGAGAATGGCCAAAAGCCACTCTTCCCAAGGAGGAGGATTTTTCTATTATTTTTTAGCATAGTTTATTTATTGTCAGATTTATTTGTTAATTTATTTTAGTAATTTATTTGTTGTATGTTTCCTTTTATGCATGTTTAATTTTAGTTTGTTTTCTTAGGAAGAAGTACGGTTGAATATGATTTTCTTTCTCCTTTTGCATACAAATTTAGACATGCCTTGGTTATAATGACACCGACATGTTTATGAGTTGATTAAATGATTGGTAATACAATGACCCATAAATAACCTCTTCCAAAATCTATTTTAAAGTGCACGCTTAAGACCATTGAATTTCTTTCTAAAATTGTTTCCACATTATTCTTCTTGAAATTAATGGCCTACGTGGAAGTGGGGCCTTATATCCCCCATTTGATTTAGGAATCAATAAAGTTTTTTGTATCATTGGATGAGAGGTCTTCAAGCATTTTTGCTTAAAACCAATAATTTACCCGACTCTTTAGCCTATTGTAATCTATTTTCCCGATCAAAAATTCATCAATACACAATCAATTAAAAAGTCCTAAATATAGAGGATGTCTGTGTATTCCAAAGAAACTAACTTTTGTGCTAACTTTCGATATCAAAATTGGCCCTAGCCTCAAAGAAGTCCTATTTATATTGATGAATCATATCTTTATGAATATTCCTTACATTATGAATATTGACACAATGATAATTACAAGAAAACACTACTTTATAGGGAAGCGATAACGACTCTCCGTGAGACTTCGACATGAGATCATGCTCCTTCTATGGGAAATTGTCTACATGATCCATTAACACCCACTTGTTATTTTGGTAGCTTGAAGAGCTTAAACATGGTGCACCTAAAAGCCATTACACTCTCGATAAATAGGTGAAATTGGAAAATTGAATAAAGACACATCCATTCGGGAAAATGTATCCCATGTCACATTAGTCACCCTCTTTTAATTTATTTCATGGTTGAGGTAAATAATTTTATAATAAAAATATCATTTACCCTTTTGTACTTTTGAAATAAAGATATATTACCAACTATGGATAATATTCATAAATAAGATTTTAACTAAGATTCCTTTTAATTGTAAAACCTAGTGAAAAGTTCCATTTGATCTGCAATGCATATACCGAATAAGAATTCATCTTAAACTAAAAGTTTTCCTAACCTTTTTTAGTGACAATCAATATTGTCACTTATCATATGAGCCCAATTGATCAATGTATTAGCCATGTTGTTATCAATTGTTCTTATATAGGATTACATCCATGTGGAGAAATGTTTGAATTCTTTGAAAAAGGTCGATTCTATACAACAATTGGGTAATTTCAAAAATTCTTGAATTAGATCCAACCTTACTTTGGAATTTTGGGAAACCTAAATGTTTTCTTTGGTTTTTTCAAGTAGCTTTAATTCATGATCTTGATGTAATCAATTGTGTTCTTCTCCCATTTATCAATAGCTTTCATTCCATGGTCACTTTATCACCTTTTCTTTGGTTGGGATATTCAAACATAGATGAAAACTAAGTATCAAGTATCACAACTAAAATCCTTGATGCATTCTTTTTACCGCTCTAATGAGAGGATCATAAAATGTAGCACACTCTAAAACAAAATCGAAAATTAGGTAATTGAAAGCAAAGATTGGGAATTGAAAATTCTTATATTAATCCAATTTGCCGTTAGGGAGTATGGCCATAAGGTTTTTTTGCTTATTTATTTGGACCTATCTATCAACAAAGGTTATAAATACATGTCCCATAATAGTATCACCGACTAATATAATCTTAGATCTAATGCATGACTCAGAGTGGATAACCCTTGTATTCATATTTCATTTTATCAACTTATGGTTCACTGATTGACTTAGCTTTATATTTTCCTTTTCTCTTGCCCTAGAGGTCTCTTCAATTACAAGATTGGGATCTTCTTGAATAATATCTATCTCTTATGCTTCGATGACTTTTCCACTTAGACAAGTAGCGTTGCCTCAAGTAAGACTACATATTGAGATGTCAACAATTTTTCCTTCTTAAGAAGTAGAATTTTGAGTTAAGCTATTGAATTCCTACTATGACTCAAGGTAATTTCAATTTTATGGGAATATCCAATGTGTATATGGTCATCGAGTTCGAAAAATCATTTGAAAGTGATGTTTAAAGCTTTTAGTAAAAAAATAAACAAGGCAACTTATTTTCACAATGGAATGCAGGTTTGAAATGTGGAGTTGCTTAAGTTTTAAGCAAGTGTGAGTAGGAGTGCGATTTTGTGTAATGAATTGTGATGTAAAAGCCTCCAATAAACCTACTTAGTAAAGGTTTTAAGCAATAAGGAATGATCTCCACAATATATGGGCAGAAGTAGCAATAGTTTGGGAGACACACTTAGTTTAGGCTTGAGAAATGGGAGATCGATTTCCATAATGCATTGGGGAATGATGCGTCTTAGTAATTGTTGGGGTTAGTACACCATATATCATAATATATCGATCTAAGCATACATGCAAATAAAAGTGGATATTCTACCAAAAAGAAATATACAAAACAAGAGACATAAATCAACACCAGATTTAACGTGGTTCACCCAGTGTGGGCTACGTCCACCAAGAAACAAGCCAATCTATTATCCAAATATTTGACAAGATATATAATGAATATTTACAATCTTCCACACCTTCGATGTACAATACTTTCTTTCTCTCAAGCTTTTGCTTCATCACCAAGAATTCTCTCTCTCACAAATTTTCAAGTTCTTCTTAATTCTTGTTAATCCTCTACTTCTAAACCCTATATTTCATGCTTATATAGTCATTTATAGACTTAGGGCACTTAGCCATGCAATTACAATCAATAGATATAATTTAATGCTAAAAATAGATCTAATTCCCGAGAGTTAATTAAAACATCCTCGCATAGGTAACCAACATGTCGGTTCTCCTAACCGATGTCGGTTCCTCCCTTAATCGATGCTAGTCCTGGGTGACCGATGTCGATTCCCCCTAACCGATGATGGTTACTGTGTTTTCCAACAAGTTTCACATTGCATGCTAAACCAAAGTAATTGAGCTCCATAACTCAACAATCTCCCACTTGGAGATTAATTACCGCACCATACATGTACATCATCATTCTTGGATCCTTCCTTAGCTTGTTTCTTCCTCTTCAAGTCTTAAACTCGAAGACCAATAGAAGTGGAGTGTAGCTCCAACTTCTCCTTTGTTAATGGCTTCGTTAGCATATCCGTAGGGTTCTCATTCGTATGAATCTTTTTAGATTCAACTATCCATCCTCCAATACCTTCCATATGAAGTGATACCTCAATTGAATGTGTTTCATTCTTGAATGAAATGTTGAGTTCTTTTCCAAATGAATTACACTCTGAATGTCACTAAACAATTTACAATCACCTTGCTCCTTTCCCAACTCTTCCATGAACCTACTCATCCATATCATCTCCTTACTAGCCTCTGTAGCTGCAACATACTCTGCCTCTGTAGTAGACAAAGCCACAACCTTCGTAATCTTGAAATCCAGCTAATTGTCGTCCCACCTACTATGAAAATATATCCAAGTAGTGCTTCTCCTACCATCCAAATCTCCAGCCATATCCGAATCAACATAGCCACATAATGAAATATCTGAACCTCCATAGCATAACTGCATGCTAGATGTCCCTTTCAAATACCTGAGTATCCATTGGACTGCTTTCCAATGCTCTTTACCTGGATTGGCCATATATCTACTCACAACTCCCACTGCCTGTAATGTCTAGTCTGGTACAAACCATAGCATACATGAGACTCCCAACTTGCTGAAGCATATGGAACTCATGTCATGTATTTGACCTCCTCATGTGATGAAGGACATATCTTTACTCAATTTGAAGTGTCCAGCCATAGGTGTACTAACAGGTTTACATTTTGCATCTTGAACCTTTCTAACACCTTGTAGATATAATCCTCCTGAGACAAATACAATTTCTTGTTTTTCTGTCTCTATGTATTTACATGCCAAGGATTCTTTTTGCAGCTCCTAAATCCTTCATAGAAAATGTGTGAGCTAGCTTTTCCTTAAGCTCACTAATGTCCTACATACTAGATCTTGTAATAAGCATATCATCCACATACAGTAAAAAAAATAATATAGCTCCCATTTTCAAGTTTCTTGAAATAAACACAATGGTCAGATTCACATCTCAAGTAACCATGCTCATGCATAAAACTATCAAACCTCATGTACCATTTCCGTGGAGCTTGCTTGAGCCCATACAAGCTCTTTTTCAACTTACACACTAATTTATCCTTACCCTTGACTTCATACCCAAGCGGCTGCTGCATATAAATCTCTTCATCCAAATCACCATAAAGGAAATTCGTCTTCACATCTAGTTTCTCTAAATGTAAATATTCTACTGCAACTAAAATCAATACAATATGAATAGAAGTCATCTTAACAACATGAGAAAATATTTCACCAAAGTCAATACCTGCTTTCTATGTAAATCCCTTTACTACAAGCCTTGCCTTGTACCTTTTCTGTCCACCATCTTCTTCCTTGATCCTATAAACCCACTTGTTTTGTAATGTTCTCTTACCTGCTTGACAACTTAACCAAATCCCAAGTCTAGTTATGTTCCAAGGAGTCCATCTCCTCATCCATGCCATGCTCCCACTAGATGTGGGTCTTATCTTGCATTGCTTTTCAAAAACTTTATGGTTCACCATTATCAGTCAATAATAAATAAAATAGAGAAGGTGTAAATATTTTTGGAGGTTTACTTACCCTTTGTGACCTTCTCACATGAGTTTGGGGTACCAGAAGGCTCAATATGGACCTCCTAGACATTCCTATCCAAATATGATAGTGACCGATGCCGGTCACCTCTAACCGACGCGTCGGCTCTACTAACCGATTTGATTCGATATTCTATAACCGATACGGTTCATCTGACCAATGTCGGTCATGGGTAAACCGACACCGGTTATTATGTAACCTGTAGGTAATACTTTTAAATCCGAGAGTTCATTTTCATTCACAAAACTTCTCAACGGTTCATCCTTGGGTACCAAAATTTGATCCTTGTACATTCTCTTTTCATTCCATTCAATATCACGACTCTTAATAATTTTAGAATTCTCTAAATCCCAAAAACGAAAACTGAAATCACTAGATCCATAACCAATGAAAGTGCATCTCTTGGATTTTGCATCCAACTTTTTCCTATTTTCCTTATCAACATGCACAAAAGCTTCTAAACCAAAAAATTTAAGAAAAGAAATATCTACCTCTTTTTCGATCCAATCTTCCTCTGGTATTCCTCCATCTAGTGAACTTGAAGGCCCATGAGTTAATCAAATAAACCATCAGATATCAACTAATTCTCACCTAAAACTATAAGGGTAGTCCATAATGTATTCTCATACTTCTAGCATGTTCCATGATTATCCTATTCATTCTTTCTACAACACCATTATCCTGTGGTGTTCTTAGAACCATTCTTTCTCTACGTATCCCATTCATTGAACAATAATCATTGAAAGCCTTGCTACAATATTCACCACCATTTTCAGATCTAAGGCACTTTAACTTAGAATTTGATTCATTCTCAACAAGGGCTTTCCATATTTAAAAGTATCAAAAACATCATATTTATGTTTAATACAATAAACCCATACCTTTCTTGTAGCATCATCAATGAAAGTAACATAATACTAGGATCCTCCATGAGAAGCCACTTGAGCTGGTCCTCACACATCT
The DNA here is from genome assembly GCA_018340775.1 of Taxus wallichiana var. yunnanensis. Taxonomy (NCBI): domain Eukaryota; kingdom Viridiplantae; phylum Streptophyta; class Pinopsida; order Cupressales; family Taxaceae; genus Taxus; species Taxus wallichiana. The sequence continues at coordinate 75,314,855 of CM031233.1, read as the reverse complement.
GAGTGTACAAGCTCCAATTTTTGTTCCTTCTAGTTGCCCCAACTTTGAGAAATCTCAATCTCTTTTGCTTTCCAAAGATACAATACTCACAGAAATCAAGATCTAAATATTTCAAATATGATAACTTACCCTTAGCCTTTAAGATCTGCATTCCTTTTTAACTCATATGGCCCAACCGGTTATGTCACATGCATGCATCTAAATGTAAAGTAGATAATGAAGAAAAGGAATCATAATACATGTAGATAAATATAACATTCCTACCTTCTTACCTCTTGCCACAACACAATCACCCTTGGTGACTTTCCAAGAGTCTCTTGTAAAAGTAACCATGCAAACTGCATTCACCTAGTTACCCTGTAGAAATAAGATTCCTCGAGGCCTTGGCACATGCCTCACATCTTTTAATACCCATGTATTTCCATTCGCAATTTTAGATGAACTTCTCCTTTACTAGTAATACTATAAGGTTCATCATCACCGAATAAACATGCCCAAAATTGCCCTAGACATAATTTCTGAAATAACCCTTATTATGGGTTGCATGAAAGAAGCTCTTGAATCTAAAACCCATGATTCAATTCTATTATCTAAAGAAAGAATAAGAGTATCTTGCATTACCTCTTATATAGCAAGATTTTCTTCTTTACCTTTGTCTGGTTGTTGGTTCTCTTTATCCTTTGACCAATAATCTTTCTTTGCATGTCCTTTCTTTCCACATTTTCAACAAGTAATTCTCTTACTTATGGATTTAGATCTATTATCCCTTGACTTTGATTTCCTATTAATATTACTCTTGGATCTCTCCTCCGCCCGCCCCTACTTTCTACATTTAAAGCATTTCTAGATGATGATTCCTCTGTACTCTTCCCGCGAATTTCTTCATTCAATATTATACTAACCACATCATCAAACTTCAAAATATTATTAGCAGATGATGTATTACTAACAACCATTACCAATTTTTCCCAACTATCAGGCAAAGAACATAAGAATAAGAGTGATTTTACTTCATCATCAAATGGTATTTCAACTGATTTTAACTGATTTATTATAGATAGGAAATCATTCAAATGACTAGATGCAGATCCACCTTCATGTATCTTAGAACTGAATAGTTTGTTCATCAAATAAACTTTATTTGAAGCACTAGGTTTTTCATATAAATTAGCAAGAGATTTAATTAACTCTAACGTAGAAGCCACTTCTATAATATTGGAAGCCACGAGATGATGCTAGGCTCAATCTTATAGATCCCAAATCCTTTCTATCAAGAATCTTGCATTCTTCATCGGGTCATCTTCGTAGGTCTAGACTTCTCATCCATCCGTAAATATAAATCTCTTTAATATAGATAATCCTCAATCTACATCTTCCATAATTGATAATTTTGGGCCATCAAACTTCTCTACCTTGTATTTGTTTTCTTCTCATTCGCTTGTAGCTCCCACTCAATAGAAAACCCTCTTTGAGTAAATATTTCAACACACAAAACCCTTAAACAAAGATCGATACCGGTTGTTTGGGTTAGCACATCGATTGTACATATAATATACATGCAAATAAAACCAAATATTCTACCACAATAAATATACAAAACAAGAGACATAAATCAACACCAGATTTAACGTGGTTCACCCAGTGTGGGATATGTCCACCAAGAAACAAGCCAATCTATTATCCAAAGCTTTGACAAGATATACAATCTTCCACACCTCTCAGATGTACAATAATTTCTTTCTCTCAAGATTTTGCTTCGTCACCAAGAATTCTCTCTCTCTCTCTCCAACATTTTCAAGTCATTCTTAATTCTTGTTAATCATCTACTTCTAAACCCTAGATTTCATGCTTATATAGTTATTTATAGACTTAGGGAACTTAGCCATGCAATTACATTCAATAGATATACTTTAATGCTAAAAATAGATCTAATTCCCAAGAGTTAATTAAAACATCCTCACACAAATAACCAACGTCGGTTCTCCCTAACCGATGTCGGTTCCTCCTTGCCTGACCAATGCCGGTCTTGGGTGGCCGATGTTGGTTCCCCTAACCGATGATGGTTACTATGTTTTCTAGCAAGTTTCACATTGCATGCTAAACCAAAGTAATTGAGATCCACAACTCAATAGTAATTAAGTTTTCTAGGAAAGTGAGATCTCGTGGGGAATTCCATGAGCGCGAGGCGAGTAATGAGAAAGGAATTTATTGAAACGGTCAAAAGCACTAGTTTGCTTGCTAGGGAAAAACTAGGGTTTTTCAAAATTGAGATTTTGCACAAAAATAAACAAGTATATAAATTGCCCATATAACTCACAAGTTATCTTAACAATTTAAACCAATTCTTTACATTACTTAATGGAAAAATCCATAGATTTATAGAGCATAAAATACCTAGACAACGAAATGAATTTTTGACAAAATAAACTACGAAAAACACAAGGAAGAAAAAAATAAAATAAGGGGAAGCGATTGACATGCCTATCCACTAGATGGGTTGCGAAAAGGATGGCTAAAAATTGCTTTAGTTGGCCCACTCTAGGTCACTCGGAATTTGCGAGGTTGGATTACTTTGCTTGGGTAAGTTTGAATGCTAGGTAGAAATAACATGGAATTATTTTTATTTTTAAAACTTCCATCTCATTAAATGCGTGAGATATAAGTGGGATAAAACCTCACCATCATTTTCTTGAGGGTGGATTTTGTGATTAGATTTGCTTGCTTTACGTTAAATGGAGTAAAGTGCTATCGAAACCTGATTTGGTTTTAGCTTGAGTAAAATGTGGGATTTCCATCCAAATCTACTTGATCACTTAAAATTATGTAGCTAGTAAAGTAATTTGAAAAGGACAATTAGGTGTGGACTTGGGTTGCAGGATTTAATTTCAAATTTGCTTGATTGCTTTTGAAGTAGAGTAATAGAGGTTTTCCACAATGTATCAATAGTAGTATGAATTGTCTTTTAGGATTAACTTTACTCAATTAATTTAAAGAAGTAATCTAGTAGCATAGATCCACCTAACATTGTGTAGTACAAATTGGGTTTTCATTGAGGACTTAATACAACTTGTAAAGTAAAGTAACCTAGAAAACTTGAATAGTTATAGGGGTGAGTTCTGTGCTTACCTTTTGGAAACTTTGAGAAATTTTGAGCAAGTGGGTATTTTTGTAAATGTGACCAAGTAACCTCTTACTGACCTCATGAGGGAATCCTAAGCAATCTTGAAATCCAAAAGAGTTAAGGTAAACCACTAAATGAAAAATTCTTATTTAAGATGACATAAACAACATGACCTCTAACCTTCACAAGGTAAAAAGACCAAAATTTTAAAGGGGTATCCCAAAATTTCTAAGTGAAATCTTGGGGACACCAGTTGGCTCCATCTATGGACATATTTATTTCTATCAGAATGAAAGAAATGAATATGAGATCCTAAAATATCTAGTTTTAATTCTTGTTCATTGGGTTTAGGGTCAAGTGAAAGGAAACACAAAACTAAAAACAAACACAACAAAAAAACATCGAGACTTTATTTATGTACATGCAGGTTTTACCTTGTATCTCAATTCTTGAAAAGCTTCAAATATTTCCCATTGTATGGAAATGACAATTCAATTCCATCCTGATAGGCAAGGATGAAACTATCTGTTCCAACAACTCTTTTGATCATGAAGGGTCCCTTCCATAGTGAATCAAACTTTCCATGCATACCCTTTGGCTCATTTTTCTTATCCCACAAGAGGACCCAAAGTATTTAATCTCAAAATTTCTATCCATTGGATTTTTTTCAAACACTTTCTTGACCTTCATTTGATGCTCAACCAACCTATTAACTACATGAATACACACTTCACTAACTCATATAAGTACGTAATCCTATTGTCAAGTGCATCTTGATAAGTAACATCTTCAATGGATTTTGTTAATTGCAAAGAAGATAATTCAATGGTAATAGGTATCTCAACATTAATTTCATACAAAAATTAAAAAGGAGACACACCTATTGCATTTTTGGGTGTAATCCTATCAGCCCAAAGTGCATCAAAAATATTCTTGTGCCATGTTCTTTGATTTTCATCTGCTAGCTTCCGAATGATTGTTATCAAGTTTTTATTGTTTGCTTGACTTGTTCGTTTCCCTAAGGATAATAATTAGAAGAATGCACTAATTGAACACCATATGTGTAACAAAATTCAATTATCTCTTCAAAGGATAGATTTGCAACATTATCTATTACTATCTTATGTGGTACACCAAATCTCACAATTATGTTCTCCTTGATAAAATTACACACTTCTTCAAAAGTAGCATGTTTGACAGGAATAACTTCTACCCTTTTACTGAAATAATCAGTTGCTTTGTCGAGAATATAGTGGTGGCCAACACTAGAGGGAGGATTCAACATACCAATGAAATATATGCCCCATTGTTGGAATGGCTCATTAATCACTACTAGTTTTAAAGGTAATACTAGTAACTTCACACTTCCAAAAAATTGTTGAAATGTTTGACACTTAGATACCCATTCTACAGTATCTTGAAAAAGGGTAGGCCAATAATAGCTTGCTCAAAGGATCTTGTGTGCAGTAACTTGTGTTGAGAAGTGGCCTCCACATGCTTTGGCATGGAATTGATCCAGTAAGCTCTCTTGCTAAGTTTTATCGACACATCAGAGAAAGATCCCATTAATTCCCTTTTGTATAAACCATTGTCTCAAAAAACAAAGTCCTTTGATTTTAGCTTGGTAGTGAATTTTTTTCTTGTGTGTCAAGTGATCTATGCATTCCCATATGTCAAGAAGTAAGCAATATTTATGTACCATTCATCTACTAGGTTGAAAAAGAGGACTACCGGCAAATCTTCATCAATTTCTTCTTGAAGTGAAGAGACTACTACATCGAATCATCTTTCTTCCTTTCTATCATCAACCGAGAAAAGACCTCTTCCTCTTACTAGCTTGGTTGGTTTTATGTCAAGATCATACTCTTGCACTTTAGTCACCCAAGTGCCTCTTAATAACCCCAACTCTTGTTATGTCAAGATAGATTTGACAATAGTATTAGGTACATATACAATTGTATGTGTGGATAGAATATAATACCGAATGTTTTGCACATTTTGATGACTACATATACATGCTTCTCCATTGGTGTGTATTTCAATTCATATGCCTTTAAAGGCATACTCATGAAGGTTATAGGGGCTTCAATGCTTTCCTCATTCTTTTGCATTAGAATAGATGACATGGTGTGCTAAGAAGAATAATAGTAAAGGATGAATTCCTTATTGAAATCATGTGATACCAACACCGATGCTTCAACTAAGGCTACTTTCATTTTTAAAAGGCCCTTTCACTTCATCATTCCATTTAAAGTCTTGCTTATTTTTCATCATATCTAAAATGTGGTGAGTTAGTTCAACAAAATCTAGAATAAATCTTCTGAGAAAATTTACCTTACCGAAGAATGAATGAAATCCCTTGTTAGGAGTTGGAAAAGGTAAGATTTGAATAACTTGGACCCTTTCTTTGAGATGATGTGTCCTAAGAGATTTCCTTGATAAAGACAAATATTGACATTTAGGATTAAGAGATATCCCATGCTTCTTGCACTGAATAAAAACTTCCTCTTAATTAGAAATGTGGTTACCTTTTACTTTGGAAAATACTATCAAATCATCAAGGCATACCACTATACTTTTATCATTCAAATGAGAAAATTCCAGATCCATTGCCCTTTGGAAAGTTGATCCTGCATTGACTAGCCCAAAAGGCATCTTCTGATAAGCAAATGTTCCCCATGGTGTGGTGAATGTCATCTTGTATTGATATTCCTTTGCTACTTGTATCTGATTGTAACCCAAAAAACCATCTAACATAGATAGCATTTCCGAACCAGTAACTACCTGTAGGGTATGATCCATGATGGGAATAGGGTAGTTATCTTTTAATGAGGCTTGATTGATTTGAAAATATACACACAAGTGTATCTCACCATTATTTTTCCTCACAGGTATAATATTTGCCAACCATTCTAAATGATGAATAAGATAAATTATTTCTTCATCTAATAATTTTTTAACCTCAACATAGATTGTACTTGATATAGTTGGAGTGTGCCGAGCGTAACCATGCCTAAAAGGCTTTTGCTACGGCTACAATGGAATATAGTGTTGTACTTCCTTTGGCTAATATTTCTTCAAGTCTTTGTAGGACCATGCAAAGACATCAATATACTTCCTAATAATATTCATGAATGCTTCTTCATGTTCTTTATCAAAACAACACTTTCCAAGATTCACTATTTTAGGTTCATCTTTAGCACCCAAGTTTAATGACTATGGTAACTACTAAAAGTCTCTAGTAGGGCCAAATAACTAGACTAACACCGCATATTCTATTAACAAAGCTAGAAAAATAACAATAGTAACATCAATGATTAAAGCTTAATGGAATGCTTGAGAAAACTAACATGATATCAATCAATCTTATCTAAAGCATGCCTACTTAGTATGAATTGATAACTAACATAGTCCTAATTAGATCTAAGAGGGAAATCAAATTGGGGTTGTTGTTACTACTTCACAAATGGTGAGAGGTTATCTCCAAAAATGGCTACAAGGCCATATTGGATATCCCTCTACTAACCAATATGAATATTGGAGGCAAAGATTGAGCAAGGATCTTAATCATAATTCTTATATGATATGCAATTCAAAGCATGGTGTAAAGTTTAAGGGTAGATACTTAGTCATTTTTGTAGTTTTCTATTTGGGGAAAACTTTCATCTAGGTGCATGTGGGACTAAAAGTACAAAGTAGATTAAATTTTGCTAATCATGATTAATGAATTAACAAGTGATTAGTATGCGAGGAGCCTTAATCAACCACTTGGGGTCAATTAAGAGGCTAGGATAAAATTTTGAAGCCTTCTGAGATGTCTTGGAGGGAAATGGGTTAATTTTGAATGGTTGGACGAGGGGTTCAAGACAATAATACGGTTTATTTCCCAAAACAAGGGTAAAATAGGCTTAATTAGCTAATAATCGCTAATTGTTTGTTCGAAAGAGGATTTTAACTTATAATGTGTCGGAATTAACATTCTAAATGTGAAAGAGGCTAGGTAATCAACAAAGCATTGTTAATAAACCAAAATAGTAAGAAATGTTAGTTAGTGGAAATCACTAATTATAACGAAATGGTAAGATGAGAGTGATTAGTGTGCTTTTGGAAATAAGATTGCAAAAGTGGAATTTAGGTGTCTACATTTGCCCCTGTTTGAGGTGAAGTAAATGACGTCACTTCAAACATAGTAGAAAAGCATAAACAATTAAATTTTTGAAGAAAAATTAGTAGAATGAAGGATGCCCCCTCGAGTATCGATGGGGTGATAGAAGTCAATCGACTATTGAAACATATAGAAGAAATAGGATAGGGATAAACATGATTGTTTATTGCCCTGTGTTTGGAAGAAAAATTAAACGGTGATAAGACATGATAACAAAGAATGTGGGAATATATATATTTGCATCCAATCTTGATAAGCAACTTTGTTTCATCATCTTGCCCTATGATCTAAATCATTGACCCTTATTAAAATAAACAAAAGTGTAAAATAACATGAAAAACTTTATTACTAACATTTTTTCATGGCTAAAAATGTGTAACTCCATGCACCATACATAATTAAATGCAATACGAGAAAGTAAACCAGCTAACCTAATAGAAAACAAGTACAATCACACATACTCATACAAACACCATTCACGACAGTTGCACCAATGTTTTTGTTATCTAGCTTCAGTTCCCTAACGTTCATGTTTTAACGACAAGGGTTAAAAATGGTGCCCCAAACAAGGATACATGTGAGGGGAATAATGGAGGACATAAGTAGTCCCATGGAAAGCATTCGTGCGCTATGACACAGTCTCTGACAACTCACTTTTACATGGGAGTAACGACATAGTAAGCAAACTAACTTTGTTAATAGAGGTAGATCAAACTGATCCACAAGTTGTTTGAGACAAGAACAAGAAAGAACCTAAGAAATATGTTTTTATAGGAAAATTTTTTTATGTTTGAGGAAAATGCATTTAATACAAAGTTTCAAGTGTGTGCATAACGTTTAGCAATTTTTGATTTTTTTTGAATTTTTACAAATTTTTGGATTTTTTTGAATTTTTTTATATTGTTTTGAATTTTTGGGAATAAAATATTGTAGAAGAAATGATGAAGTCATGGGACATTTCAAAAAGACATTGGAATGCAAAATAATGCCCTGTAGCGAGAAAGGGTTGTCGGGAAGCAAAAACATGCTCTAGCGTAGCAAAATTGGCAAAAATAATTATTTATTAAAAAAATCATCGCGGTGAGTGCTAGAAGAATTTAGAAGAATCACAATAGTTCAGGGAACTTTGGGGGTGAGAGACACAATGTGGGGGTTAAAAAGGTACATAAACCACGTTACATGGGGGTAAAAACCATCGTGACTAGTTCATTTGTTACCCACCTTTACCATTGTTGCTGCTGAATTTCTCTGACCTACAAGAGAAATGGTGAGGGTGCAGAACCGGAAACACCATGTAGATCATGGTCGAGATTACATGCATCTTCCAATGGATGGTCCGCAGTACATGAAGCCAATTTTTTCATTTTGCTTTAATTTAATTAGTATTTAATTGCATTTATTAGGTTAGAAAGGAGCACGAAAGCACCACCGTGGCCCTTAGGGTGCGTAGGTGTTCGTGGGGTTGTAATGGCATTAAAGGCACACTTTCACATCCATGCTAGTGAAAAGGAGACACACTCACATGTAACTATTAGGAAAATGCATACACCTATGTGTAGGCATGAAAATGGGCATGGTTGACATCAAGCCAAGCATGCTTTGCACGAGTTAGAGGATTGGGGGAGGGTGTGCTAGTGTGAAAATGTGGGCACTTACGTGGAAAAGGGGGTGCTAATATGTGGGTGCATTAGAGTCAAAATGGCACGCCGGCGCTACATGGGGTGCGCTAGTGTGGAGGGGTCAACTTGGGTGGCCCTAGAAGATGCTAGGAAGTTTTTAGAAAAACTTAGATGATGAATAGAAGAAAGTAATGATGCAACATAGAAGAAAATGATTTTCAACATGTGTCGTGGTCTCGATTTTTTAGGTTAGGCTACCTCGATTGGAGATGCGAGAGTGGCATGGATGGCTGGGCCTATGAGGCAACATTTAGATGACACGACCAATTTGTTTTGGAGATTACACTTTGGAGGTGACCGTTCTCTATCACACATGGCTCACATGCCACAAATTAATTTTGATCATAGCCTTCTCACAACCTTAGCTAATATATGGCGTAGTGAGAGTCAGACATTTCACCTTCCAATAGGTGAGATGAGCATTAATTTTGAGGATGTGTGGTGGATTCTTCGAGTTCCTATCTAGGGTTGGTTGATTACTTATAACGTCTATTAGGACCGTATTCTATAGAGCATAACCAAGATGTTTGGAGTAGTAGACATACCTCATCGGGGCATGACCGTTGAAATTACCAGGGTGCATAATAGATCGTCAAATCTGGGATGAGTTCTTATATTTCGATAGCTCTTGTTAGCGGCATTTTTTCGCTTGACAAGACTAGTGCTCGGTTTCCTTTGGGCCTCATTAGATGATACACGACCTTATCTAGGAGAGGTTTATTGCTAGGGCAAAGTGGATACTAGCCCATTTATATGTAGATCTTCACTTGATAGCTTACCGAGGTTACAAGACCATGGGTCATGCCACTTTACTACAGATATGGGAGTGAGACCATGTCACTATAGGATGCCCCATAGGAGCATTGTGAGCTCGGGTTATTAGGGAGCTGTCTATCATGGGATGGGTTCTAGATGGAGATGACATTCATGGGAACATGGGAGACACACCCTATTACAGGTGGGATTTAGACAAGCTACAACCTCATATGATTACATGATGGCTATACAGGTTATATTAGTGGCCTCAGGATGCAGCGGAGCTGAGCACTACAGTTGTTGATCATTTCATTCTTAGGAGTAGGAGCTATATCCTTGAGTGGTATAGGGTGGACATGGTCTAGTAGTATTTCGGTCTTATTTAAGGGATTATTGGTGATGAGATGTGGTACGTGTGTAGGTTCAGAGAGACCTTTCATATGGTGCCATAGATCAGTTGGGATGAGCTCGTACCATTTTTTTACGGTGTAGTCCCACAACCTTAGGTGTAGCGACCATAGTAGTAGTAGATCTAGGGACGACCTAAAATTATGTAGGATGGTACATGATAGTGTTACCACAATGATTGAGGATGCCACCGTTAGTCATGGATGTGGTCAGATAGGGGCTACAAGACCCGAGATCCTAGGGCATAGGCTCGTAGAACCCCATACAGTCCATAGGTAGGCAGGTAAGGCCATAGGTATAATAGGTGTTAGTTCAATAACAGTTATTGTGTAGCATTAGGTAGTGCTTTAGTCACGGCTTACATGCACCAAAGATGCCACTTTGAGTTCCAAAGCACGAGCACCATTATAGACACCTCCATCACCCCCACACATGAGTCCACCACATAGTACACTAGAGTGGAGGAGATGACGGGGAAGAGAGGATATGGAGGAGGTTATACAGGGTGGTGGGTAGGTGGCTTCCTTACAACAATAGTTACAATAGGTTACATGCCTACAACTTCGGGCTCCAACCGAGAGAGATAAAATTGCTCTAGAGAGAGAGAGATCAACTCACCGTAGAGTGAAATCAGCTTAAGATAGAGATATTAGCTCAGACGTAGAGGGATAAGGTGACCACCAAGAGGGCACAACTTCAAGCCGAGAGGGACCAGGATTTATCATATAGAGCCCGGTGAAAGGCGAGCTAGTGAGTGCGAGAGCGGAGTGTGATATGTTTTAGTAGCAAGGTACCTCCTCATGAGTACATATTTTGATTGGTCGAGTACTCTCTACGGGTAGGTGAGGCCACCTATTACAGGATTTAATATCATGTAACCATTCCAGGATGAGTAGAGAGCTTTAGATTATAGTCGGATAGGCGACAATATATCATGGTCTAGATCACAGAGGCCATTGCGATCAACGTGATCAAGATGAGGTCCTTCGACAAAACAGCCTTAGATCAACATGGTTCAACACATCATGGTGTATCACCTTCCATGCGTCCATCTCAACAGATGCCCCCACCTAGCAAGAGAACTAGACCAGGCGAGTCTGGAGAGGGTGAGAGTCATGGTTGACTTTATTATTGATTTACTAGATATATATTTTTGGTGTATCACCTCGATATGAAGGCATAATTTTGTATGGATGTATATGTACTATTTTTGATCATGCCTCCTGATGAAGGCACAATTTTGTACGAGATGTAATTTGTGTACTATTTTTTATTATGCCTCGTGATGAAGGCACAATTTTGTATAGATGTAATTTATGTAGTGTTTTTAATTATGCCTCATGATGAAGGAACATTTTTGACCCCGCCCATGATGGATTTTTGTATCGATATGTATCAAGACACATTGATTTTTACATGGACATTTTATATTTATGGATACATGATGATTGATGAATTACTTGACGTATCACATTTTTTTATGAGATATCATGCTTAATCTGTATGTTTATTGTGGTTTATGTTTGTATCACATGTTGTTAGATTTCGATATATCATTTGATGATATCACTTTGCATGTTGATGATATACTTTATGTTTTACCTATCACATTCGTGTATGAGATAACATGTTTAATCCACATTTTTACTATGGTCTATGTTTGAGGGGGATGAAGGTGGTCCCTCTTGCCCCTCTTGGTGATATTATATGTTGTTAGCTTAACATACATGTGTAAATTTCATGTTCATGAGTATGTAGCTTATCCTTTATTGATATATGATGAGTAATGTGATGATAGATGATATGATGATGAGATGACAACAAAATATACAAGAAAACACCAAGTATAAATTAATCAAATCTAATCAAAGTAATATAACTATATACACGTATGCAAGATAAAATGAACTCGGTGTAATGCACTCTGATTAGAGTAACACTAAATCTAAGTAAGAAAACAAATCCAATTCAAAACACACCATACAAAAAGGTAATGCAATTAAAACTATACAAACCAACTAAAAGTAAGAAAACTACTACTTTGTTTTTGTGGGACAATTTTGAAACATTTTTCACTGTTTTGGTATTATCTTAAGACAATTTTCTATTGTTTTGGAGTTTTATAATGAAGCATATTTGAATGTTTTGGGATTTTCTGACTAACATATCTGCATGTTTTGGGATTTTCACAAAGTTATACAAATATTTTTGATGTTTTCTAAGAATTTTTCTGAAGTGAACGTGTAAGGAAATGAAGAAACATGGAAGACCCTAATGTTGGATGGGATGTACAAGAGCGTAATGCCACGTGTCATGTGCAAGAAGTGACGAAGTGAATTTTCCCTGGTGTGAGATGTGAATACTCCAAGTCAAACTCTTCGCATTCAAAAGTAGGGTCAGCCGGATCAAGGCCAAGAGGGATAGGATCAAAAGTATCTCATATGCAGAAAAAGGCTAGCTTAGGATAAAGTTATCATAATCCTAGACCTAAAATTCTTGTGAACACCAAACCTTCTAACGACGCTAGAAACTGGTTTTTACTAAAGGAATTTTCCAAAGTACCACCATTACATGGTTTTCACTATTGGATACACTTGTTTATTTCTATCTTTTTTTTTTGTTTTATACTTTTTTGTTGTTTTTCTGATATTTTAGGGACCCCACACTTAAGCATAGAAACACTTAAGATGCATTTCGTTCATGGGTTCCCAAATTTCCTGACCATCTGAGTAAGCAATATTGTAGGCTCCTAAACCAAACTTGGCAACCACCACATATGGTCATAACCAATTAGGATCAAAATTTCCCTTCTTTTCTTGGTCCTTGGTGGTGTTGAACTTATTTTCTTTAGCACCAAGTCTCCTACCTAAAACCGACGAGGTGTCATTATTTTATTATAGCTTCATTGTACTCGATCTTGATAGACTATAAGGTGGTCAAGGGAATGAAGTCATTTCTCATCTAATAGCTCTAACTCTTCTAGTCTAGCTACTATGTAGTCCTCTTCTTCATTCAGGTAATCCCTTAGCTCTATATGCAAAAAGGGGAGCTCGATCTCTAGGGGTAGCATGACTTCTTTGGTGAACACTAAGGAATATGGAGTTGCACATGTAGGAGTGTGGATATACATTTTGTATGCCCAAAGGGTAGGGTGAATTCCTAAATTATAGTTACAACCTGTGGTATTCACCATCTTCTCCATAATATGGATGAGGGTTTTATTAGAAGCTTCATCTTTTCCATTACCTTGAGGGTAATAGGGAGTTGAAAAATTAACTGTGATTTGAAAACATTTGCATAAAACTTTCATAGTTTTGTTTTTAAATGACTTACCATCATCACCACTAATGGCAGAGGGGATGCCATATCAGCATATTATGTGGTTCATTATAAATTTAGATATCTGCAAGCACCTTTGACATTGGTAAGAGGAACAACCTCTACCCATTTTGTGAAATATTTTGTGGTAGTGATAATGAACTTGTGGCCATATGAGGATATAGGGTTAAGCTTACCTATAAGATTGAGCCCCGACTTTGAGAAAGGCCAAGGTGTTGTGATAGGTTGTAATGATTGTGCTAATGTGTGTATCAAATTTTCGTACATTTCTGACAATGTAAACATTTCTTGACATATTTGTAGCAATTGTTCTCCATGGTAGGCCAAAAGTAGCCTATTCTGTGTAGTCACAACATCATTCATATTAGACATTATTTAGACCCGTTTTCATACTACTATTTAGAAGGTTCTTGAGTGAAGAAAGTAGTAATTAATCCCACCATTTGACCATCTTTTTTTACCTTTTTATTTTGTCATTCTTGCATATTTTCATATACATGCCCACTAGTTCGTCAATGTCCTATCATTTTAGCCTAAATTGGGGTGCCCATGCCCGTCTTTAGGGCTCCCCTGGTCCCACTGGGGCACCTTGATCCTTGCTTCAATTCCCACCTCTTTTTGGGATCTTTTTAGCCATTTTTCATCCTTACCTTTTTCCTAGTCATCCATGTCATGGTTAATTATGAATTACAACAAGAGAACCCTATAAATATAAATTTATAAGACCATAATGAGGGTCCTAACGTTACATACTACTATCACTCCATCTAGAGTTGCATCCATTACATCACTTGTATCCACATAGTGTCATGCATCAAGGTTAGGAGATCTACATCAACACACACAACATAGGGGAGGGATTCTATTCTATTCCATTCACACATGTTATTACATTTTCTATAGTTATTATTTCTCACTACTTCAAAAAGTGTGAATGGCACAAGAGCACCTAGGGCACGACATGCACACACACACTAGAACTACATTTAGGTCTGAAATGTAGTGCAATGCTCATTTTAGTAATCCCACTATTTTGGCAGTTGAGGTTAGTCTGACCCATTCATTTTGCATTTTTATTTTTAGGGTTTTGATACTTCTTTATCTTTTGCAGGTCATTACTTCATCCTACACTATTTGTTACATTCGGTGTAGCTCGGCGGATTCAGTGCAGATGAGACATGAAATATTTCAGAGTATCTTACGACATTGAAAACACAAAATTAAGAGGTTTTACAGAAACTAGGGTGCCTATTCTGCAGACCAGGGCACCCTGGGGAACCCCAGTACCTTCCTAGATGCTCCAGTCTCCTTAGATCTTCTAGATATGAAATTTACGAGACTTTTGAGTGATCGTTCCTGCCCATGTAATCCACAATCAGACATGTGACAACTCGCAATGCGAGTCTCAAAGAATCAATGAGTCCTTTCCTTTTACATCTTTGTATATTTAGGGTTTTATTGCATTTAGCATAATTATTTAAAATTATTCTATACTATTCTAATGCATTTTTATAGCATTTTAGTCCTATATTAGATTAACTATCTTAACATACATTAGGTTACCCAAATTTTAGTTAATCATTTTGGTGAACCCGACTTGCGAATAGGTTTTTCCTTCTCCCATTTTATGCCCATTACTCGTAGCGGTCACTTTAGACCCCTTTAATATTGTGAACTCCCTTCTCTCCTCCACCGTACTTCTAGATCCATGGCTGATATACCTACCTCTATGGCTGAAAACCCTTTAGACAACTCCAACTAAGTTCCCCTTCATGAAATCAAAGCCACTGATAGTGAGAAGTCCTATGATGAGGACACTAATGTTGACCAGGAACAACTTGATGCCATTACTAACTTTTATCAAGCTTTACGTGAGAATCCCACTCATCTTCCACATGTCTTACACACTTTAATCATTGCTAAGCAAGCTTGGGAGGCTTCATTTTTGTTTCTTCTACCCCCATGGTCTATACACCACCCATTTATGTTTCCACTCCTCTTATAAAACTTCCGCTCCTCTTGCCCACCACAATACTCCCAATGTGCCGCTTAGTTCTTCCTCTAATACTCCTGATTTCACATCTTTATACTAGGATCTCCAAAATCAAATCTGCTATTACAAGTTGCTAATTCTCAAGGATCCCTATCTCTTGACTCCACATCATTATTACATCCCTCCTTCGCACCGTCCATCTCCACTTACCCATTCCCACCAAACTTCCTCTCTCGCAAATTACACATTTTTAAAGGCCATGGTGACCCATAAGAGCATCTCCGTGCTTTTCATGTCGCATGTCTTGATTATGCAGATGATCCTACCATCCTTGCTAAGCTATTTCCCATAGTCCGTAAGATTATACGATGAGTCGGTTCTATGACCTACCAGTCCATTCGGTGTTTCTTTTATGCATCCATTGGCGATGCTTTTCTCACACATTTTTCTATCAACATCGACTCTACACTTTCTTAGGCCCAACTAGCCCAGCTTAAACAAGGCTCTAATGAACACTTCCCAGATTATGTCTTACGATACAAGAATAATGTAGCCAAGATGACCAATGTCCTTGTGGACTCTGAACTTAAGGATTTGTTCATTCATAGTCTATTACTACCTCTATAAGACAATGTACTTTTTGCTAATTTTTATTTTTTTGATCACCTTTGTCATGCTCTTAAGCTTCATGAGACTAAAATTTTATGTAGGCAAGATCAAATACCGTAACCCACCTTCATCCTCTCGCCCTAGTTTTAAGTAAGTTTTTATTCAAAGCATGTATAACTAAATCCATCGATAGATAGCCTACTATTAATACGACCTCCACTACTACGGAACTCTCTGACCGCAACCATACAAATATCCTCTGCTAAGCTTAGTATACCATCGAGCTTTTATTGCCATAACTCATCGATAGTAACCTCATTACCTTACCATCGCCTTTACTGAGTTTGACACATCCCGACCCAAAGGGAATAAATTTGATGACCATTCTTACTGTGATTATCACCAATGTGTCGGGCATTCCACTGATCGTTGTTTCCGGTTATGACATCTCATCCAAGATCTACTTGACAATGGTCACATTGAGCTTCTAGAATCTCCAACATCCACCTCTACTAATGATAACCATAAGCTCCAGATTTTTAACAACCCGTTACCAAAACATGATACCAAACAAACCAATTCCTCTTCTAACCATGTCTTTCATACAATGTCTTCTCCCCAAGACCTCTTGAATTTCTCATTGCTAACACTACCACTCTGACACCAGTTATTTATTTTTCCCACACTGATTACCATGCTATGTTCACATCTAATCATTTACATATTTAGGCATCTCTTGGCTCGACCTCTATCAACAACACTAAGGTTGATCCATCTTGGCCCATTAGTGCATGTTCCCTTTCTATCTTACTCTATCGGTTATCCTCCATAGAAAATCACCTATCCATTCAATAGACCTTATGGTATCATTAATTTACATGTCACAGTTGGTCCTCTCACTTTGATTTTCCCTTTCCTTGTTGCCGAGCAATCAAGGGATGCGACATGATTCTTGGAATTAATTGGATTCGTTAATCCCAATCTATTATTTCCATGAACCACTTGTGCCTTAAATTTATTTACAACAATCAAGTTATTTCCATTAATGAGTTCCTCCTTCACCTCCATTATCACCACCCTATAATACAGTCACTACTACATCCTCTACTCTTTCCCACACATCTCCTATGATGTTACACAAAAGATGTTCTACTCCTAGTTCACCTACTCAATTTTCCTCTACACGACCACTTCACTCCATTAGTCATACACACCGGCATAGGCCTATTCTTAGGACAATCACCGCATCCCGACGTTGCTCACCACCTCAATTTATTCCATGTGGATCATCATCACCTTCGTAAATGAAAATTCCTCAATCTCCATCACCAACACACTTTACTACGCCATGATATTCATCTTATATCCATCCATCACATGTATATCGACTTCATTCCCTCGCGCATCGTTTGTTTACTATACCACCATTACTCAAGCATGGTCCTATGCTTTCATCATCAGAGGCATCTACTGAGGAACTTGCATCCTTAACCACTATTACTTAGTTAATTCATACTCACTTGGGGGGCATGCCATCTCACCCCCATTCTAACATATGTGGATCATCATTTGTCAATATTATTTCCTAGGCATTCTCATCCCGCATTGTGGCACCATCATTACCTGATGACACACTCTTGTGCTTTGATTCACACTTGACTGTTGAGGGATTACCATTACACTGAACCCCACACACCATGCTTAGGCATTACACATTACATTTCATCTAACATTACGTGTCATACACCATTCCTTCTACACTTATTTCTACATTATGCTAGTCCTCATTTATACACATTGCATCTATGATGGTATCTACGCACTTAGTCACATCATACATGGCACATCTTCACCGTATACATTTTCTATATACTATACTAGTCATCATTACATATGAGTCTAGTTTTTACATTTCATTCCTACATTCTACATTTTACTAGTCCTTACCCTACACACCACATACATTATTAGGCTATCCATGCATAACCTATACATAATACCGTCATACAATGCACATTCCCACATATATTCTACATACTACGCTAGATTACATTACATATGGGTCTAGCTTTACATTTTATCATTACATATTCCATTTCTATCTACACCTATTATTGCACTTTACACATTACACATCCTACACACCCTACACATCCTATATTACATTTCCCACACCACGCATTTACAAAACCTACTCATCACATGGTTGTTTATTCTCACTACCACCTATCCTATGTTGTTTTATACATGTTGCATTCACTACCCCCTATGACACACTTTAGTTCCTCGGTCCATACTCAACTGCTGAGGGTTTACCAATCAAATGGACCCTACACTCACCATGCGACATTTCCTCATGCGATAATTCCTCATACGACATTTCCAACTTAGTGACATATGCTTTAGGATAAATTGTCACCTATTCTATCATTTTGTAGTGGCATACACCTCAACTTATATCACCACTCCCTCATTTTATCTTGTAGTGACATACACTTTAGGCTAAATCTTCACCTATTTTTATCATCACGTAGTGGTATACACTTAGTATTAATTCATCTCTCATCCATTCCTCTCATAGTGATATACGCTTAGTGCTAAATCATCACTCATCCTTTCATCTTATAGTGATATATGCTTAGGGATAAATCATCACTCAACCATTCAACAAGTTGTGATATATGCTTCGACTATAGGGTTCACACACATCTCTCCATATGTCACATGTCTTATCACCACTACACATACACATTCATCGTAGCATGCTAGGCACAACTAACACTACTCAACCATTTCCCGATGATACACTCTTGTTTATAGTTCATTATTGACTGTTGAGGGGGAAAAAAATGAACCTCATTATATACACTTCCATCCACTGGGGGCACATTGCTCCTATTATTTCATCTTGCATTCCATTCCATCCATCAACAACATATTGCATTGTCTTGGGGGCATTTACTTTTGCTTGCTATTGTTTTGAATGATCACTTTACTACACATGTTAGAATTCTTTTATATGTCATTATCTATATCATCCACACATGCACATTCACACATTTATTTAGTGTGATCGCATATACAAGACTCTTACACGTGGCATGGATGTTCGTCTTCTACCCTTCCTATATTGGTCGCTTGGGGCATCCACAATCGTCTCATCTAGGTGTTATTGTTTCATTTTCTACTTAACATCTTATATTAATTTCTCATACACACTTTGACATATTGGTTATCACTCTAACATGCTAATGGGTGTTCCATGTGCAATACTTGTTTTGTAGGATTATACATCTCCATGACTTGTTTGTTTGTTTATTTCTACTTGTCTACCATTGTTTTCATGTGGTTTTTCCCTTTGCTTATGTGCACACTTGTTTGTTATTTGTGGCCATGAAAACCTTGTGTGTCTTACGACATCGTGAGTGATGTCCCATGTTTGCAACCCACTTTGTGTGGTCTACTTGTTTTCTTACGTGTTTACACTACTTTGTTTGGTAGTTACTACATTGTCTTGTGTATTTTACACTTCTCTTATTACATGCATGTGATTTTCAAATAACACTATTTTTTTGCTAGCCATCCCCTTTTTGTGCATGCCTTGGTTTCTACCAATAATTTTCCCTTCCCCATGTAGGGAAGAGTTATATAGGTGAAAGTGCGGTAGGTCCTCTTTAGGGCTGCATTCTCCTTTCAATGACATTGCATGTGCCCCATAAGAGGGGCATCATTGAGGGTTTTACATACTAACATAGTGCATTTACATTGGTTCAATACAATGCACTTTCTTCCCTTAACATTATGGGTTTACATATAATGAGTGAGTTCAGACTAATCTACAAACTCCATACACAACGGCCTTTACAGACATGGTGTCCTTTGACATTTCTAGGAAGCAATTACATGTTTAGAGGTTATAGTGGGTGTGCCTCTCTACACTACTTTTAGTTGGTGTCGATTTCCCAAAAACCAAGACACTATAGAGATCTCTTCACACATTTCAGTAGAAGCGGTTAGAGTTGGAGGATACATAAGCATCTCCTCCCTACACTTCTTCAACTAGGGTGGCATGAGATCGCCCAAAAACTTGTGGTAGTATAGGATATCCTTCTACACCCTTTTCTCTTGACATGGATCAGGTGCACATGTTCCATTTACTTTTTCATGTAGTGTATTTTACACTTTCATACTTTACATAGCGTATTTGACATTTACATACATACACATTTGACTACTTGATCATTTTCTCCTTATAGGTTTGGCCGTATGAGAAACAAGTAGTCAAATTGGGGCAACAATAACAACGCCAAAAACAACAATGAAGACAACACACCGTGATGACACTTTCCCTTACTAACCATGCAGGTACACTACACACCCCAACAACTACACATGCGTTTCACCCTAGATTCACTCTAATCACTTTTTATACACATTTTTCATCTTTATAATCCACGCTTCTCCAATTTTTTTTTTTCATTCCATGCTCTACTACACTCTACATGGATATCATGTACGAACTTCTATCTACTTTATGTTATCGAGATTTCCGCTCACCAACATAAAGTGGGGAAAAATGTAGTCACAAAATCATGCACATTAGACATTATTTAGCTCGGTTTTCATACTACTATTTAGAAGGTTCTTGAGTGAAGAAAATAGTAATTAATCCCACCTTTTGCCATCTTATTTTATCTTTTATTTCATCATTCCCACGTATTTTCATATACATGCCCAACTATTTCATCATTGTCCTATCATTTTAGCCTAAACCGGGGTGCCTAAGCCTATACTAGGGCACCCCAGGGTGCCTCTGGTCCCATCTAGGGAACCTCGATCCTTGTTTCACTTTTCCACCTCTTTTTGGGCTCCTTCTAGCCATTTTTAATCCTTATATTTTTCCTAGTTGGCCATGTTGGGGTTAATTATGAAATTAGAGCATAAGAACCCTATAAATATAAAATTATGAGACCATAATGAGGATCCTAACGTCATATACTACTAGCAATCCTTCTAGAGTTACATCCACATAGTGCCATGCATCAAGGCTAGGAGATCTACATCAACACACACAACATAGGGGAGGGATTATATTATATTCCATGCACACATGCTATTACATTTTCTATAGTTATTATTGCTCTCTACTTCACAAAGTGTGAATGACACAAGAGCACCTAGGGCATGACATGCACACACACACACCGAACTATATTAGGGTTTGAAATCACAGTGCAACACTCGGTTTAGTAAGCCCATTGTCTTGGTAGTGATGTCGGTCTAACCCATTCATTTTACATTTTTATTTTTAGGGTTTTTAATAATTCTTTGTCTTTTATAGGTCATTCCTTCATCCTACACTATTTACTACATTCAGCACTAGCTCGGCGGATTCAAGGTGCGACATACGTAGGGAATATTTTAGGGTATCTTGTGACACTAAAAGAACTATATTAAGAGGTTTTATAAAAATAAGGGTGCCTTTTCTGCAGCACTGTGGTGCCTCGGGGTGCCCAAGACCTTCCTAGGCACTCTAGTCTCCTTAGATTTTCTAGATCTAACCTTTACGAGAATTCTGAGTGATCGTTCTGCCCTGGAATCCAAAGTCAGACTTGTGACAACTTACGACAGTCTCCAACAATCAACTAATTCCTTTCCTTTTACATCTTTGCATATTTAGGGTTTTATTCCATTTAGCTTAATTATTTAAAATTATTCTATTATGTTCTAATGAATTTTTACAACGTTTTAGTCCTCCTATATTAGATTAACTATCTTAGCATACATTAGGTTACCCACATTTTAGTTAATCACTCTAAGTAACTTCTTTACTAAGATGATCCCGCTCATATGGGCCCCGAAAATGCTTTCGTGTACCTCTTTGAATGATATGATGGATTCATGCAAATCAAGACAACACAATAAATTCTTGTCATAGCCTCTACGATAGAGAGTGCCCCCAAGTAGGGTATAGTGGGCTTTACGCTAGATGAGGTTTCTTTTATTGACACGAGAAATGTTTGCAGAAAAGGTTCCATCGCGAATGTAATTAAATATGTCACAATACCATGGGGAAAAGGGACCAACAAATTTTCATACCGTAAAGGAATCTAGTATATCATACGCCAAAGTTGCTCGTAGATGTTTAACAAAGAATGAAATATCGTTGTTCCTGTGTGGGATACTCAACATAGACCCTATTGTGGCCATAGCATATGATGATCTATTATGTGCTCTTGGGATTTTTTGAAATGTAATATGATCAAAGACCTCCTTCAAAAAATCAACCATTCTCTTGTATGGAAGAAGTTTCTCATCTTTAACTTTTTATTCATTTATCATCGTTTTATAATCAATACGTAATCACCGATCACATTGAATTGTCTAATGTCCCACTTAATAGGAAACTTCAATCATGCAATAATGGATTCATAATCTGTTATATTATTTGTGCATGGGAACCCGAGTCTAAATGCCTAAGGGATCAAGTCTCCTACAGGAATGATGAACACAAATCCAACACCTGAACCATGAAAGGTAAAGGAGCCATCAAATTATAGTTGCTATATAATATATTCCTCGAGGTATAATGTAGATGTGTCTGGGAGTTCCAAAATCAAAGGTTCAAGACTGGTAGTGGGGCTTCAACTAGTTGATATGCTAAAACCTATCCTTTTACCGACTTCACGGTGTACATACTCAATGTCAAACTTACCGAGTAAGATGATCCAATTAGCCATCTTTCCCGTGTGAGTGTGGGATTTGACAACAATTATTTTAAAGGGTCAAATTTTGAGATGAGCTTGACCTTATTATTTAGTAGATAATGACGTAGTTTCGAAAGGAAAAAAATACAACCAAGTAATCCTTTTCTATCTTTGGGTAGTTAAGCTTGTAAGCTATCAACGTTCTACTTAAGTAATACATATATTTTTATTTCTACTCCTTATCATATTGGGCCAACAGTGCCCCAATTACAAAGTGTGTGGCAGAAATGTAGAGTAACAAGGGTTCACTCTGCCATGGGTGGCATTAGAATAGGGGGTTTAGCCAAATAGTCTTTGAGAAATGCAAATGCTTGTTGTTGTTCTCGGTCCCCAAGAAAAACCGACATCTTTCTTGAGAAGATGCATGAATGTGTGACACTTGTCTGCAAGCTGAGAGATGAACCTTCTAATTGCTTGGATCTTTCCTTGCAAGCTTCGTAGTTGTCTAATATTTGTTGGAGGAGGAATTTATGTTATAGCAATAACCTTTGTAGGATCTACTTCTATTCCTCTCGCGAAACAATGAATCCTAATAGTTTTCCAAATAACACGTCGAAGACACACTTCTTCGTATTAAGTCAAACCTTGTAGTCCCTTAGATGCTAAAAGATACATCACAAAATTTTTGGGTGCTCTTCATGAGTCCTAGATTTTTCCAATATACCATCTATGTAATCTTCCATGATATCACTAATCATATCATGAAAGATAACCATCATTTCCCATTGATAGGTAGCACTGCATTCTTGAGGCCGAAGGGCATGACTTGGTAAGAAAATGTCCTTCATGGGGTGGTGAAAGCTATCTTATGTTGGTCTTGCTCAATAAAATTTATCTAGTTATATCCCGAGAATTCATCCATGAGTGATAAAATCTCGTAACCAGTTATTGAATCAACAATCATGTTGATGTTGGGAAGAGGGAAGTCTTCCTTAGGACAAGCTTTATTAATATCTCAGAAATTGGTGCAAACTATGATACCGAGAGGTTTCTTTTGTACTGGGACCACATTGGAAATCCACACTGAATAGTCAATAGGCTTGATAAAGCCTACTTCTAATAATATTTCTAGCCCCGCTTTAACTAACAAGGCGACGCGAGGATGCATCTTTTAGAGATTTTGTTTTATGGGCTTGGTGTCTAGGTGTACAACAAGATTTTTCACCACCAATGTAGGATCAAGTCATGGGATGTCTATGTAAAACCAGGCAAATATATCTGTAAATTCTCTCAAAAGCCCTCGTAAACATTTTTTTGTTCTTGAGTTGAGAGCGAAGCTCCCAACTTGACCATTTTGGATAACTCATCCGTGCCAATATTGACATCTATTATCTTCTCCACCAGTAATTTGGACTCATCCTCCATGTGCGTAGGATCAAGGGGGAGATTAAGATCCTATTCTACCATAGGTGGCTCAAAGATACTTCCATCTTCTCGTGGGTCAACTATCTTGTCTATTGGTTTTCTTGTTTATTTGTCCATAAATGCTTCAAAAAGGTTTTTCGCTATAGGACTTGGAATTTTTATTTTTGCAAGGCTTTTCTGTAGAACTTTTCCCCTTGCTTTTTTTGCTTAAATGACCACACAAATCTGCCTCATCCCCAAAGTAGGCACACGTGTTGAGCTGAATGGAGAAGCCTTTCTTGTGGTAACTTATTGGAATATTGTCACGAATGCCCAAGAACTCACCAATAACTTCATCATTTAAAAAGATGTTGGTTGACACATGCTTTGTTGTTGGTCCCACGAGTGACAGGTAAATAAGGTTTAGTGTTTGATTGATAAGGGGTACGATAGGGGTTATGGTTAGGATAACCATGTCAGAAAACAAGTTTGTGGAGGCAAGGTCTTCATAAAGACTACACGAAGAATCTGTTTCACTTTCGTATTCAGACTATCTTCATGTTCAAAAGAGGTATCCTTGACCTCGTGGGAGGAGCCCCATACGGTGAATGCCGATACCATACTTACCCGCTCTATGATGAGGTATTGGAAGAGGTTACGATATACCTTGTTCATTGCAGCCTGCAACCACGTTCTTTGTATCCCATAGTAAAATCATTCAATTGGGGAAAACATACCTAGGTGATTGGTAACATAGATCCATTTCATCATCTTTAGGAAAAACTACAATATCTTTAAGAAGATTTTCATCTTCTAATAATCCACCAAGTGAAAACATTGAAAGGGAAATTCTCCTAGATTTTTAAAACTTGTAACATGGCCTACCATGTCGTTTGGCGATAGCGGATGATTCTAAACTAAAAGGGTTTGCTTAAGATTATATTCTCGACAATTGTTGTCTCTAACCTTCATCTCTCATGTAGAAAATGGAGATTTTGATGTAGAAACACCATTTTCATTGGGAGACAAGATATCTAGACCCACTCGTGAAATGAGGGCCATTGATTGAACTGGAACAAATGTCTTTGTAGAAGGACACTCTTAAATGGTGGGAAATAGCCCAAAAATGCTCTACAATGAGAAAGGGTTGAGGATCTCCTGAATAGTGAGGGTTTATCCTTAATGATGTAACTTTAGGAATTGATGATACATTGAGGGTACAAATTTCATGACATGAATCCATGGGCGATTAGGCAATATGTTATAAGGAAGCTCCTAGTCGAGGACATGGAACTTTGTATCTTGATTGATAGAACAACTTCCAATGAGAAAGTGATCATACCAACTAACTTCCACTCTTCTTTTATACGCCTTTATGGTGATGACCTTTGTTTCTAAGTCAACTTTAGTACACCCTAGTTTCCATACTATATTTATATTACAAATATTTAAACATGATCTTCCATCCACAAACAATCTTTTGACCTTCTTGAATTTGATTATGACTTCAATATGAAAGGGTAAATTATGAGAGGGATTCTCATCCGGGATTTCCATTGGACTAAATGTTATATGCTCTAGAGGAGAAATTCATGCTACCATTGCTTACAAGTGTGTTGGATCGATATCAACAGACACTCGACTCATGTAATGTCTTACATAGGATGTTCTTATAAATTTTAAGAAGGTCCAAGATTGAAATCTTGGCCATGGTTTTCTTTAATTGATCTAACACATCATAATGACCTGCCTTGAGGAGTAGGGAGAGAAGGTTACGATATAACCAAGTGATCTCATCGCATTACCATGGTGCACTCCCTTGATTTAATATTGAATGTGTTAATATGCTCAGTAGGTGGATTGACACAACCTATTAAAGCATCAAAATGGCCCGTCTTTGAAACGTAATTGGAATTCTTAGTTTGAGACGAATATCCCCGATCTATCTTTTCCTTTCCTTTGTGCTTAGGAAATGTTATTTAAAAATTCCCATGTTTACGTTAGGATATTTAGTAGGGGTGGAAAAATCCAGTTCCACATCACCACCGTTGATTAAATCTTGAATATAGTGTTTCAATTTCAAACACTTATAGGTCTTATGGCCTTTGACACTGTGAAATCCACAATATTCATTTTCCCTAAACCATGATGGCTTAGGTGGGTTATCTCCATAAGGTGTAGTTTCATGATATCTAATCATATTAACTTACTCTAGCTACTTTAATATTGATGACATAAAATCTGATATAAGGGTGACGTTACGATGTTTATACTCTATAGCGGAGTTCTCATTTCGACACTAAAATTTTCCTCCGTAATTTCTATTTCATTAATGTATGTATTAGGAATAGGATGTTGTTAAGTATAATTAGTAGTAGCTCGATAGAAGATAACAAGTGCCACCAAGATGGTGCCGCCAATAATGTGGAGTACGGTGAATACCAAAGTACAATAGGAATGTTGTAAAAAGTAAATATTTGTCGTAAGTGGTCCGGTAATATTAAAATGTCAAAGTTTGGGTAATTAGAGAAGTAGGGTCTACATGATTAGGAATTAGAAATATTATATTGGTAATAACGAAAAGGAGTGAGGTCATAAATATTTTGTGTATTTTATTTGTAAAAAGTCTAAAAATGTGGAACCCATGTAAAATGATAAGGTTTATCTTATCTTAAAAGATAAACTTACATGTACGAGATAAGAGTTAAGGTATGGAATATGATTTGTCAGTGGATTTCTTATCCTATCTTAGAGATAAGATGGATAAGCTGGAAGTTCTATAAATAGAGAGGCCACCCCCTCATTTAGCATAGAAGGAAGTAGTGAGAAATATTGTAGGAAGTGTGCAAAGGAAGCCATCGCTTTAAAGGTGTGTTGAAGAAGCCATTAAGAGGTGTAATTGTAAAGTTTCTCCCATAGTCTTGGTGAAAGGCAAGTGAAGTCAATAACACTTGAAGTATCTCATGGGTGAGATTGTAACAATTTCATGTTAATATTGTAATTTACTTTGAAATTTCAGATTTGTCATCATTTCGTCTTATCATAGTCGATGGTATTCTTGTGTTATGTTGTTGTTTTGTTTCAGATTACATCCACCAACTAACTAAAGGCATGTGCATTAGTAAATAATCATAGACGAGGAGTTCGGTGAAGAATTATCATAGTGCCGGATTGGTGATGACATTTTGGTTCCGTTGCCAGGACCATTCCTCGTTGGTGGATTTTCTGGAGAGATATTCCCACTTAGTCAAAAATCAATTGGAGGGTAACCTTATTTTTACTGTGCATAGTAGTTACCATGGTAAAGTCATTTTTACCGTGAATAGTAGTTACCATGATAAAGTCATTTTTGTTGTGAATAGTATTTATCACAGTAAAGTCACTTTTTACCGTGAATAGTATTTACCGCAGTAACTTCACTTTTTACTGTGAATAGTGTTTACCACAGTAAAGTCAGTTTTTACCGCAGTAAGTCAAGTTTTACCATAGTTACCGTGGTCATTTCTATTTTACTGTAGAAAGGTGTAAAGTCACTTTCTAGTATAGTGATTCCAATTATTTGTGCACATAAGTCTTGTTGATTGTACTTGTGGGTTGGTATTTCATGGTGGTTACTTTTGAAAATGGGAAAGATTCCTGTTTTTTCAGCTCAATCTAATGAAGATGCTTCTTCTTTCATTCAAGAGTTTAATCGATCTTGTATTTGTAATGGCCTTATAAGAAGGGAAAAATGGACTGAATTTTTCCTACCTTTTTGGATGGTTCAACACTTAGGTGGTTTGAAACACTAGGTGATAATGTGAAAAATTCATGGGATTTATTAAGCGAAAGTTTTCTTGAAGAATTTGGTGAACAATGAAATATGCGAGATCTCATGATCGAGATCACAAAGCTATCCCAAGGAGAGAAGAAGAAGATAAGGTATTATCATGCTCGTGTTCTAGAGCTAAGGAGGAAGCTCGATGCCCGGATCCGGAAGGAAGGATTAAAGATGGGTTGATGAATGGCGTGGATAATATCCTATGTAAGCACTTCATTCTTGGGATGAAGCCGTAAATCGGACAACGAGTGAAGTATGACCGCCCACTACCATTGAACAAGCAACGGAGATTGCAAGAAGGTAATAAGAAAGCATGGAAGAGGAGCCCAAAGAAATTGTTGCTAAAGTAGAGCCTACACCAAAGCACCTTTGGTTGAGAATCCACAACCACTCCGGTGAGCACAAATATTTCTCCTAGTACATCTAACCGAGTATGAAGATCTGCTCAAAAAGATGGGTCGATTAACTATTAATCTTCTTCAAGGAAAATAATTTAGTTCTCGGGGAGGAGATAGAGGCCCAAAAAGAAATATTTTTGAAGTTGTATGTTATGGTTGTTATAAAAGGGTCATTATAAGTATAATTGTCCAGATAGAGCTTCTACATCATCCGGTAAAGGAGATAATGATAAAGGAAAAGCACTGTGAATTCTTTTGATGTAGTAGATAAGAGCAAAAATAATGAAGTAGATGTGTTTGTAACAAAAAGAAAGAAAGAAAAAGATAATCAAGATGGAAATGATCCTAAGAAGATGAAAGGAGAAACTAGTAAGAAACATAGGAGAAGAAAGTTGGGTGTGCAGGATTTTCTCGATTTCACGGGCAAGGACCATACTCCATCTTGGAAGATCTGTCCAAAAGGCCTGCAAATATTACATATGGTCAACTCTTGGCTATGTCTTCTGAGAAGAGGCGGGAGTTGCGAAGTGGACTCAATACTCGACGAAGGAAGGAGGTTGAGGTCCCTATTTTGGAGGTAGAGGTGGATCCATATGCTCCACAAGCTGAGGTATTATGTAATGGTATTTCAATTCATGATGTCTTAGTTGATGGAGGTGCTGTAGTTAATGTAATGACCGAGTCTGTAATGAATATGTTGGGTTTAAAAATTGATCGCCCTTCAACACTTATGTTAAGGTCATTAAATAAAGGAAAAACTAAACCAGAAGGTGTAGTTTCAAATGTGGCAATATCTATTATGGGTGTTGTATGTGTGGTAGACTTTTAGGTGATGAAAAATGGTACTGTTGCGTACCCAATGTTGCTGGGAAGACCATGGCTAAGGAGAGTTCATGCAAGAAACTACTGGATTGAAAGCTTCATGACACTTGGACGTGGTAGAGAGAGGGTGAAAATAAACGTGATCCCTCAGCATCATAAGGCAGAACCTGTCGATTCAAGTGATGAAACTAATGATTGGACATCCTCTTATTACTCTAGTACCAGTGAAGTGGACACTGAAGATGAAGAAAGTGAGGTTGATGTTTCAGTCATGGATATCCTTCCAGTCACACCAACTCATGACCCCATAAAATTATCTGAAGAAGAAGTTGATGATCGTCTCCAACAAATAAAGATTGGTGATGTTGTGATGGAGAGTGAGAAGGAATCCTACCTCCAGCTCTTTCGAAGGTACATACACATATTCACTTTTGATTACAAGGAACTCCATCAAGTAAGTTGGGTAGAACATTCTATTGAGCTGGTAGATGGTGCTAAGCCCATAAAGAAAATGCCATATAGAATGAATCCTAATTTTTCCAAGACTGTAAAAGAAGAAATAGATAAGTTGCTTAATGCAGGATTCATATTTGCTATGGAGAATTCAGAATGGGTTTCTCCCATTGTGATCTCAATAAAAAAGAATGGGAAGCTACGCATTTGTGTTGATTACGGGGAAGCTCAATAAGGCAACAAAGAAGGATCATTACCCTCTTCCATTTTCGGATCAGATCTTGGACGAAAGTAGCTGGCCAAGAGTGCTATAGTTTCTTGATGGATATAAGCGGCTACAACCAAGTTCGCATACAGCAGAGAAAGATCAATCAAGACCACGTTCACCACTCCTTGGGGAACGTTTGCTTATAGAGTTATGCCTTTTGGGTTGTGTAATGCTCCAGCAACATTCCCGCATTTGATGAACAGGGTGTTCGAACCCTACATTGGGACCTTCATCAGAGTATTTCTGGATGATTTTTGCATATATGAAAGCAAGTTGGACCACCTGCACCAAATGGAGACAACATTTCAAAGGTTAGATGAAGAACAAGCCTCACTAAACCCTACAAAGTGTCTTTGGATGTTCTAAAGGCGTTTTGTTAGGGCATGTTGTATCCAGAGATGGTATTGGTACTGATTTTGATAAAGTTTCAAAAATCAAAGATTTACCATTTCCTATGAATAGAAGTAAGTTGAGATCATTTTTAGGCCATGTGGGTTACTATAGAAGGTTCATCAAGAATTTCTCAAAGATTTCACAGCCACTAACCTAGTTCTTGAAGAAGGATGTTACTTATGAACCAGGAAATAAGGCGCATGAAACTTTTGGACAACTGAAGGAAGCCCTGGTCTCTTCACCTGTTTTAAAGAATCCAGATTGGAGCAAGCCATTCATTGTGTACATTGATGCCTCAGATGCAGCACTAGGAAGTACTTTGAGCCAAAAGGATGAAAATGGGAATGAACATCCAATTTACTTTGGGAGCGAGACAAATGAGCAAATCTTGAGGTAAATTATCATCAGAATGAAAAAGAGGCTCGCTATCATTTTTTTGTAAAGAAGTTTAGAAATTACTTGCTAGGGAAAAAAATTTCTAGTTGAATGCAGATCATCGAGGCTCTAAAATATATTGTAAATAAGCCTAACCCATCGGGAGGATAGCAAGATGCATAATTTTGCTACAAGAATTTGAATTTGATATTATAGATAGGCCAGGAAAGAAGCATGTCAATGCAGATGCACTCTCTCGAGCCTATGATGGTTTAGGATCATCTTGTGATGATGATGATTTCCCGATGCCAGCATTGTTATCCCTTGACACAATCCCTAGTGAATACATAGATATTTGGAATTATCTGAATGAATTCAAGTTTCCTGATGGTGCCAATGCAAAGACTAAGAGAAAGATTACTCAAGCCAATCATCCATATTCTATTCTGCATGGAGTATTATTTTGAATAGGACCTGATGGACATTACAAGAGGGCAGTTGGATGTGATCAAGGGAAGGAACTGCTAGAAGAATTCCACAATGGTACATGTGGAGGGCACTTCTCTGGACAACTTAAAGCAAGAAGGATCTTGGATGCAAGTTATCACTGGCCCACTCTTTTAAAGATTGTTATAATTATTGTAAGACATGTGATATTTGTCAAACACATGGTAACCGTAAGAATTCATCACTCCATTATGTCCTATTCTTCCACTTGGTCCCTTTGAAAAGTGGGGAATAGACATTGTAGGTCCACTTCCAACTACCTCACACCAAAATAAGTATATTGTAGTTTACATGATTATTTAACCAAGTGGGTTGAAGCTAGGCCATTGAAAACAACTTCCATGGATGAGGTGGCAAGGTTCATATATGAACGCATTGTCACGGATTTGGTTGTCCATTAGAAATTGTAACAGATCAAGGAAGCCACTTCATTAATGAGGTAGTAGAAGCCCTAGTCAATAAATTTTCTATTAAGACAGAAGGCAACAACATACAAGCCAAGTACAAATGGGCGGGTGGAAGCGAATAAATTTTGTGTTGTGTCAAATTCTAGCAAAAGATGCATCCTCGCAGTACATAAGTGGGATAAAAGGATTCATGCAGTATTGTGGGCATATAGGGCAACATCAAAGTCAGCAACAGGATACTCTCCATTTCGGTTGGCCTATGGCATTGATCCAGATTCTTCTATTGAGTTTGATATTCCCCCTTTGTGAGAGTTATGAAAAATGAAAGGATGGATGAAAGTGATTCAAGAAAAGAAAGGTTGGTACATCTTCATTTGCTAGAGGAAATGAGGCAAATAGAAAAGGATACAAGCCATAAGAAGAAAATGAAGCGGAAGGAATACTTTGATCAAAAGATCCGTTGGTCTCCATTTCATGTGAATGACTTGGTTCTAGTATATGATCCCGAGATACAAAAAAAGAAACAGAGAAAATTTCTTCCAAAATGGATGGGGCCCTACAAAAAATAGTAGCGGTGCATGAAAATGGTACGTGCACTGACATTGGAGGAATTGGATGGCACTCCCATTACGAAATGGGTCAACCACGACAAGTTGAAGATTTTCCAAGTGCAGAATAGTCTACTCAGGGACGGAGTAGAAGCTAAGAAGGGGGAAGATGTCGACACTAAAATTTTCCTCCGTAATTTCTATTTCATTAATGTATGTATTAGGAATATGATGTTGTTAAGTATAATTAGTAGTAGCGTCTGATAGAAGATAATGGCGCCGTCAGTACGGTGCCGCCAATAATGTGGAGTACAGTAACAGTCAAAGTACAATAGGAATGTTGTAAAAAGTAAATATTTGTTGTAAGTGGTCCGGTAATGTTAAAATGTCAAAGTTTGGGTAATTAGAGAAGTAGGGTCTACATGATTAGGAATTAGAAATATTATATTGGTAATAAGGACAAGGAGTGAGGTCATAAATATTTTGTGTATTTTATTTGTAAAAAGTCTAAAAATGTGGAACCCATGTAAAATGATAAGGTTTATCTTATCTTAAAAGATAAGCTTACATGTACAGATAAGAGTTAAGGTATGAAATATGATTCGTCAGAGTGGATTTCTTATCCTATCTTAGAGATAAGATGGATAAGCCTGGAAGTTCTATAAATAGAGAGGCCACCCCCCTCATTTAGCATAGAAGGAAGTAGTGAGAAATATTGTAGGAAGTGTGCAAAGGAAGCCATCAGTTTAAAGGTGTGTTGAATAAGCCATTAAGAGGTGTAATTGTAAAGTTTCTCCCATAGTCTTGGTGAAAGGCAAGTGAAGTCAATAACACTTGAAGTATCTCATGGGTGAGATTGTAACAATTTCATGATAATATTGTAATTTACTTTGATATTTCAGATTTTTCATCATTCCGTTTTATCATAGTCGATGGTATTCTTGTGTTATGTTGTTGTTTTGTTTCCAGTTACATCCACCAAACTAAAGGTTTGTGCATTAGTAAATAATCATAGACGAGGAGTTCCAGTGAAGAATTATCATAGTCTTTGGATTGGTGATGACAGTTCCTTTGTAAGTTTTAAAGGAGCGTGGTTTTGAATTTTTAGACCCCTTAAAGTATACTATTCCATCACCTATGATGTTTTTGTTCTTATTAGGAACATAATTTGTCTTGTCACTAGGTTTGGACTCATTATGATTGTGTGAAAATAGTTTTAAGGTCCTTCTAGCTAAAAACAATTTTTCTATCCGACTACCCTTTTTGATCACCTCTTCAAACGTATTATGACAATGCATTTGCAACTAGAATGTAATTTTAGGATGGAGGTTGGGTAAAACTATGATAATTAGCTGTTTCTATGGTATAGAGCAAGGGAAGCGGCTAGCTAATCCTCGCCATCTCTATAGGAAACTAGTGAAGTTCTCATAATTTTGTTGTTTTACATTACATAAATCTACCATGGTGACATCACTCTCTATATTAAATGATAAGTGATGTACAAAGTGTTCAAATAACTCTGGCCATGTAGATATATATCCCTTAAGGATGTGTAAAAACCATTCCAATTTACCTCCCAAACTTCATGGGAAGAGGTGAATTAGATAGCTGTCACTATACGTGACCTCTTGACATGCCATATAAAATTATTTAATATGGTCTTTGGGGTCACCTTTACCCTTGTATTTATAAAATTTTAGACAATCAAAATTCCATGGGAAAGGTACTTGCAACATGGATCTATCACAGGATAAGGGCATAACTCGTCAAATTGATATTTTTGTTATTGCATGTCTTTCCTTCTTGTAAAGCTAAAAGAGCGTTTCTCATGGTTGACCAATCTTGGTTAAAAAGATGGTCTTGTGTGGGTGGTGTAGGCCTATACAAATCCTCATAAGGATTTTTATGTGTCTCTCAAATGAGGAGTATTTGTTTGGAACTCATGGTATGAAGCCTTAGGTTTAGCTTTTGGTATGGCTAGTTTCAAAGGTTTTAGTTGTTCCTTGTTTATGTGTGAAGCTAAACTTGCCAATTGGTGAGTGAGAGCTTGCACTTGTTCTTCTAAGGTTACCTCCCAAGTGGGTACTTCGTTACGATTTTCATGAGGAGAAGGTTTCTCATGATGAACATGTTATTCATGATCTTCACAATGGACTCTAACAGTAGGTATGTGATAGTCTCCATCATTTTCAAAAGGTATCTCATAATTATTATGTCATCCGTATAGAGGCGTGTCTTGGGTTTAAAATGTTATTAATAGTGCAAAGAGGGTGCTATATTTCTTCTCCCTAAACCATACCGAAGATGAGAGAAGGATCAAATATGGAGGGTAACTTAGCTCCTAGTTCTATGACACGCATAAGAACCTCATGTTTTTTTGAAAAAAATAGTCATCGAAATAGGCGGAATGGAGTTCCAAGTCCATGCGAGGAAAATTATCCTCACCACCACTATGATCAATCATGACATTGTCCTCTAAAAGTGGGTTATCATTTCCAAAAGATTATGTCCCCATATTTTGATATCCTATGCTTGTAATAGGGACATAAGGTGAAATATTTCATTAAGGTTTAGTAAAAGGGAACCTAGGTAAATTTACACATCGTAACAACACTAAGTCACCACAAAGAATATCATATAACAAAAGGTCACGAATCCAAAGGTCAATATGAACCAAAGGATACCGAATAATAAATAATGCTAGATTAACAATGAAATATATGATAAGAAGTATCTAGGACAATACAATTAAGTACAAGACTCAAATTCAATGTAACAATAGTTTACTCCTTATGGTATTTCGAGATAGGTTTAGAAAAAATAGTGACAACACAATATTACCACTTAGGTAAGGTTTAAAATAAACAAGACCTACATACTAAGGGAGTGTTGACGTGATCCTCCAATAAGGTATAGTAAAAGTAGTTTTTAACCACCAACAAAGTTCAAGAATTTGAAAATGGAAGTTATCAATGCAATCAGTGTAACGAAACTATTTGGACATGTTAATAGAGATTTGCAAGAAAGGATAATTTTAGTATCAAAATGGTATTATCGCAATGTGAACAACGTAACCTCAAAACTCACAAAATATCTAGGCAATGTTAGGATTAAAAACTAAGCCTAAGTATATCAAGAAGTTATTAAGCATGCAAGTAATGTAACAATACAATTTAGAGATTTAGACCAAGTTTCACAATGGAAACAAGACGTAAATATCACAATTGTATGGCTATAATGTGGGCAGCATAAAAACTCAAAGGAAGTCAATGATATCACCTAACTACAATGATAATGAGTCTTAATATGGGTTTGAGACAAAGGGCCTACTAGAACATGAAGACGTACCATTCACAATTTCAACACTTGCATTCCAACATTGTAACCTAGTCATGCAAGTAGACTACAAAAGTGGTGGACACGATTATTTCTAGCAAAGTATCCACGTATGTTGTTATTCTTTTGTCCTAAATGGGAAATAATAAAATAAAGGTGTAAACCAAGTGGTTGAAATAGGGTTCGAAAACCCAAAATATGAGGATCATGAGGGATGACGGGAACATCCACATATGTGTG
The DNA here is from genome assembly GCA_018340775.1 of Taxus wallichiana var. yunnanensis. Lineage (NCBI taxonomy): Eukaryota > Viridiplantae > Streptophyta > Pinopsida > Cupressales > Taxaceae > Taxus > Taxus wallichiana. The sequence continues at coordinate 75,279,107 of CM031233.1, read as the reverse complement.
AATGAAAATGTGAAGAGATCTCGGGAGGAGTGAGCATCAACCAAAAGTGCATGAAAATATTTGACAAATGGACAAAACCTCATTAAGCCACAAAAATATTACTCTATCTCATAGATCTGAAATGGGGTACAAATAGGAGGTGTTGAGTAACCCCAATGCTATAATTAGGAAAAACCAAGTGAGAGGGGGAGTTACATTCCCAAAATAGAAAGTAACTCCCAACAAAACATATGACACAATGACACACTAACACATAAGGGAATCCCATAATGACACGAAGGCCTATGATCTAACCTAAGTGAGATGACTTGCCTAATGATGTGGAAAATGAATCACACCAACACCCCTCCTTCATCGTAACTTAGGATGAGGTGAAAAGTCAAAAAGGAGAAATGGGTTCCAACACAAAATCTTGATGAGGTACCCATGCACAAAAAGGAGATCCCAAGCAGTGAAGGAAAATCCAGTGGGAAAAACATCCACCACAAGAGAAGAACACATTCTCTAATCTAAGAAAGATGTCAAGGATGGGTCTTGGCCACTAATAAGCCTAAAAAGGCACCCATATACAAAGGAAATCTCTCGGTAGGAATAAGAAGAGAGAAGAAGAGGGAGATGAGAGGAACACAAAAGATTCCATAGAAGGATCTGAACTTTGCAACTCTAGGAGGTCTCCTAGAAGAGTGTTGACGATGTAGTCCTCTACCTCTGGATTGAAGAAAAGCCACTTTCAATGAACCTGTATGCCTACCCTTAGGAAGGAAAAAACAATGTCTTTGGAAGTCCACCCACTCCGTGAAGGAAATCAAGGTAGAAACACAAATAAATCTGAGTCTAGTCCATAAAAGTGTGACATAGGTCTAGAAATGGAGTGCCAAGGAACCAAAGGTAATGCCACATGCGTAGAAATGTTAGAGTGAAGAAGAGGAAAATTTGGAGAAAGGATGTCCAAGTGATGTGAAGGAAACGTAATGACCCTCACAACAAAAAAGGGATCCACAAACAAGGGTGGATCAATGAAGAACTCCAAAAAGATGGAAGTGATAAGAGTCCCGAAGGGGCACTCCTAACAATGGAGATGATGAACTCCTCCAAAAACTTGTAGAAGGATGAGGAACCTGTAGTGCATCACAAGTGGACTCTGTGAAAAGATGACCAAGGTCGGGCAGATACTCATCCCAATGAGGGGGCTCAACAAACAAAAGAGCGATGTTGGACATGTATAAGTCATCCATGCATGAAGGAAGAGGAGTGGAAGGGGCCTCACACACTAGAAGTGGAAAGGAGGCTGGTGCAATGGTTATATGAGGCTAAGTAGGAGAGGCTGAAAGTGTCCGATGAGATGTGGGAAGTGTCAACACTCTCTGGAGAGGTGAGAGAAGGAAGAGAGGAGTCCTTGGTGGTACTCTCGTAATCGAACTAAGTACACAAAACTCGTCAACGAGAAGAAGAACCAAGCAATTTTGAGTCGGCAAAACTGCCATCACATGAAGAAGAAGAGGAGACTATTAGATCAACAACAACAAAAATAGCGGTAGTATGTGAAGGGTCTCCATAGAGTGACTAAAAGATGCTCGGATGTGGTGGGGAGGATCAAATTTTGCCATGTGAAACCAAATAGATCCGGAGACATACGCCATCAAGTGACTAAAGACATGGTCAAAAATGTCAAGAAATTCCTCAAGATGATGATGATCATTGGGTGTAGGAATGATCCCAAGTAAGAAGTGTGAAAGACCCTCATAGGTAAAGTAACTTTCCATAGAAGCACACTAAGTTGAATAGTTCTCTCTCCCAATAAGAAGTGGCGAGAGGTCAGAAGCGATCATGTGAGGATCAATTATGGAAAGAGAATCGTCCATGATTCGAGAAGAAAACATGCAAGGTGCATAGGAAAAGGGTGCTAGAATGTAAGAAGTTAGACTCGATTGATAATGAATCAGTAAATAACACAACATCCGAGAGAAGAGCGGTGATAATCCCCTATTTGCGGCACTAGATAGTGTGTGAATACAATAGGGTGTGTTCGTGCGATGTTTGATAATTGACTACTCACCTCACAAGTAGGTAACAAGTTGTGTGAGAGTGGAGGACATAATGAAATCCTAAATCGAAGCGAGAGGGATGCACACAATCAAGCACAAAGGTACGAGAAAAGAAAAGGTACAAAACACTACTCAACATGACAAAAAGGGAATCTCACGGTGTAAAATAGAAGGCTCTCTTACTACAAGGCTGTGGTGGATACGTCTACTAGCAGCAAGTGAAAAAGAGCACTAAAAATAACGAGCCCAAAAAAAGGCCCGAAATCCCAATAACCCCATATAGGAACCCGAAACAAAATACCCCCTCCCCGTAAAAGCACTCCAAAAAAAGGCTACTCACCCTTTTTACAAGTGATTTGTTTTTGTTTTTATAATATTCCCTCTTTATAATGTTTGCACAATGTAAAAAAAAAAAAAAAAAGGGGGTTCGAAGGGGTGTGTAGGGCTCTCTAAGGGTGTGAAGAGGGGAGCCAACTTGGTGTAACTCAACGATTTGCACCCGAGGACCGAGTTGGGAGGTGGAGTCCATGGGAGAGGTAAAGCCAACATGTGAAACAACCTCCAAACATAGGAAAAGCAACACAAGATGCAAATGGGTTTGCAAGTCGGAGCGAGGAATGGCATTAGAAAGGTGAGCCAAGGCAGAAAATGAGCTCGATGGGCCAAGTAATGTGAACTAAGAAGGAAAGTGCAACATGAACCGAGAGAAGGAGGCTCTTGAATTGTCGAAGGCACCCAAATAAAATGTAAACACAACCACATGGTAGAAAATCAAATGCGTAAACCGATAAGAGTTGGACCGAGCCAAAACGAAGCAAGGCGACCCAAACTAGGATGGGAAGAGCCGAGGTGTGAAGAGAAGGGTGATTGGAAGGCGAGTTGGGAAGTTCGGTTTCCATCTTGGCGAGCTCGGGCCTAGATGTCCTTAAACCACTTAAAAACCCAAAAAAGACTCCAAACCAGGACTAAAAACCTCCGAATCGAAACCTAAAGTGTGAAATACCTCAAAACTAGCATGTAGACCCCGAAAGCTGAAAACCCACGAACATTAGAAAACAACCTTGAACACGAACACAAACACATGAACAAGCCCAAACAAGGAGGTATGAATCTCAAATCGTTGTAAGAAAATGCACAATGGAATAACCATTACGACACATGCACACAAATCAAGATATCACAAACAAGAACGAAAATGCATAAAAACACCGAAGAGTTACAAGGATACAAAATGCGAGCTCGATACCAAGAAAGAGGGTTTGAAAACCTGAAATACAAGGATCATGAGGGATGATGTGAACATCCAGGATGCGTGAATGAAAACATGAAAGGATCTCCGGAGGAACAAGATCAACCGAAAGTGGATGCAAAGATTCGACAAATGGACAAAACCTCGTTAAGCCAAAAATCCACTCTATCTCATATATCTGAAATGGAGTACAAATATAAGGTGGCGAGTAACCCCAAAGTGCTACAATCATGAAAACCTGAGTGGAGAGGGGAGTTACATTCATATAATAGAAAAGTAACTCCCAATGACGCATATGATGTACCGACATGTAAGGGAATCCCATAAGGACCCATAAATGACACACATACCTATGATCTCACCTAAGTGATATGACTCACCTGATGATGTGTAAAATGACTCACACCAATAGTGGTGATGAAACAGACTAAGCGTAACTTTGGCATAGTTTCACCTTGTCTTAGGAAAAGTGAAAACTAGGACAAAGTAACACATTGAGGTTTTGTGATGAATATCACGTAGTTTAAACTTAAATGGACTCTTGCCTTGTTTGAAAAACAAGGTTTTGACTCCAAAAAGTTATCACTTTGTGAGATCTCTATAGAACATGATATCTAAGTCAAATTGGCTACAAGTGAAAGATTTGTAGTGGTTCTCTCTTTATGTGTCACAAATTACCTCTGTAAGCTTGGTTTGCTAAGGAGTGTCCCTTGGAGTATCTTGACTTTACTTTACCCCCTTCAATAAAATGACAAATGAATGCATTCAATTGTACTTTCACTAGGCTCGTAATGGAGATAAATATGACTCTAATCTCACCAAGGTGTACTAATCAATTAGGTAGTGGAGCACTTTCCCATTTCATTCAAAATATTCTTTCTTCGCATGAACTACTTTGGGGTTCCTAGGAGAATTCCTCTTGTTATCTTAAAGATCATGCCAAAGGAAGTTTCTCCTAGTTTAAAGTGGACGAGTGTAGCTCTTAATGAAACCGCAATATAGTGTGATGAATAAATGTGTGGTGTATTTTTTTATCTTTTGGATTAGGAAATTTGGTTTAGATGACCGTTGAAACCTACAACAAATGTGTATGTTAGAGTTTTGTTTAGATACTCCTTTCTTTGGAAATCTTTACGTCCCACACACAAATAGTTAGTAGTTATCCAAAATATCTACAAAGATTAGAAAGAGGATTACATGTTATTTTGGTTCTCAAGATCGTCAATGGACGTGAGAGAGGAGCATACACAACAAGAAACCCAACTAAATAACAATGGAAAACTTGTAAATCAAATAACCACCATATTGCTTTGTAAATCAAGGTTCATTCCCAATTAATCCAAGTTTTTTTAGTGAAAAATAAAGTTGTTTTTGATTCTCAAGATCACATAAGGTGCAAGAGAAGAGCATACACAAGCTTTAGCCTTGATTGTTTATCAAATGAAAAGCTCTTAAACTAAAGGATCATATACATGCCAAATGAAAGTTCATTCCTTTAAGCATAAAAATGAATAATGAAGTTTCCTACTTACTCTAATGTTAGCAAAAGAAGGTTTAAAGCTGATTTTGATTCTCAAGATCACACAAGGTGCAAGAGAAGATCATACACAAACCTATTCTAAACTTATACAGAGCATGAAAACAAAATAATTCATCAAACCCTAAGAAAATGTGTTAGAAAACCTGCTATAAATCATAAAACCTGTAGTAGCAAAGAGTAGCTAAATACCCTATAAAAATGATAGAAGCACAAAGAAACAACAATTAAAACTTTAAAATTTGAGCCAATTTTACCTTAGAACACCAACGCACCACTTAGCACAATAGTAAACCCCTAACAACAACAACATGTCTCATATAACACTAACGCGGCTTGAAAACCAGCAGCGTGCCTATGTCAAAATCACACAATCGCTTAATGTGAGTGTGACCAACGAGACGTCGCACACACTGGAAGCGCTAACGTGGCCAATACACAAAGGAAAAAAATTAAGTGTAACACATGCACATCCGGTGAAGCGTGAGCACAACCTTGAGAGTATGAACAGGATCTTGAAGACGTGATCTCCACTCTTTGAACATGAACACAACTCTAAAGACGTGAGCGCACATTCCTATAGGTGGTCAAAACATAGGTTTTGATAAGAAAAATATGATAAAGCTCAAATCTTTGGCTTTATGATGTAATTTTGACATCAATTCACCTCCTTAAACTCTGTAAAGAACATGAAAATAAAGCATCTACTACTAATCTAGTTTAAACAACTATAAAAATTTGAAATTGATCTACAAAACTTGACATTTACTAAAAATCTTGAAACTAATCTAGAAAACTTCAAATTGAATGAATGTAATGGGGTAGGTCCTACAGTGTGTGCCAAATGATAACTATTAAGATTCTCTTGCAAGCTAAACTATTGGTGATAGTTTTTCCTTTCTCGTTTAGTTGATAACATCAAAGAGGAAAAATCAGCTCAACCTCGATCATGGAAAGGTTTCCGGGATACCCATGGGCGATGATAGTGGATGTTAATTGTATGCGTTTCATGACAAATGAATGAAGCTATTTTCCCTGGAATTAAACTTGCAAATCAAAGACACTGCAAAAAATGGAATCGGTAAAAATAGGTAGGCAGTTACATGGCAAAGGCCAGTTCCCAGAAGCCAAAAGAATTCCTTGTGTGGACGTTAACCTGCTTTTAAACACTTAAGATTTTATTAATGAAATGGTGTATAACATGTGATATAAGAATGTGATCAAATGAATTATCACTTATTTAGATTATTACATACATCAATTGATAACGATAATGAAAAGTAATAAGCCTAGAATCTGAAGTCATAATCTAGGTCTGTATCTAAGTTTTTAGAAAAGAAATTAGAGCCCATTGAGCATGATAAATCATCATCTTTGGTGAAGTATGAATCAAGCTATGAGATGTAGTCTTCCACGAAGAATTCAGATATTTTCTCCTCCGTATTGTATAGGTGTGAAAGATCAAAATTAGTGTCTGGAAGGATGATGTTGCTCTCAATGTTAGATTCGGATGTAGTGTAGGTGTCCTCAGGGATATTGAATCCCACTTCGTAGTTGTACTTGTACCATGTAAGGTTGGATTGTATCCTTAGAATCTCATAGTATGCTTCCTAAAACTCCTTGATGAATTCACAAATTCTTTAGGTAGATGCAAAAATGGCTTCCAACCTATCAAGAGGAGCTACGTGTATAACACACAGTTCCAAATCGTGAAGTAGGTCATATTGCTCCCAGTGCAAGGGGTGTTGGACAATCGGAAGTGAGTTAATGTTGGTGATGGGGTGATTAGTTCCTGATATAGCCATCTACAACCATACTTGGCACATGAGTTAGTAACACAAAAGCGTCTAATAATTAATAACTACTTCTAATGAAATTTAATTATTAAGAAAATAGTAAGCACAAAAATCACATGCGACTATCCTAATCGAGAGGTGATTCTGTGAAATACTAACACATTGATAAATGAAATAATCTGAGCATCTTAGATGAGACTATCATTTATTGAAACATAGAGAAAGTAAGTAATGATCTAAATAAACTATTTTAGAATGGAAATAGAATGAAAGATGATAAAAAACAAACCTTTAGATGATAAATGGTGATGTTGGATTGGTATCTGTGATTATGTCGATAAATGAGCCCGAATAGCTAAAAAATGCTTGAAAGGTGAATTAGATGTAGAATGACGTTGATGAGAGCCTGGTAACGTTGCTTGAATACTTGAGAAAATGTGATAATGCTTTGGTTTGTCAAGATGGTCGTGAATTCCCCGCAAAATCCTCCCCAAAGAGGTAGAGAAATATGTTTATGTAGGTCACCAACGTCCTGGGATAATCATCAGTGATTTCAGCGAATTTGAGTTAGGGGATGACAAGAGTGATTTTCTTGCCATTTTGAACTTGATTTGCAAGAGATTTTGAAATAGGTTGAGATGTTTAGTGGGATGAACTCGGATTAGGACCAAGTCGGTTGGGATAAATGTGGAGGTGTTTTTAGAAGGTTTCCCAAGTTAATTTAGTCCTAACTAGTGAGGAGTGAGAAGTGGTTATAGGGATAAGTTAGGGGTGGTTAGGGTAGTATTTATGGAAGGTTGCTAATTTAACTAGTTACAACTAGTGAGTTAGGAGGACTTCTCATAGTTTAGTGTGAGATATAACATAGGAAACTGATTTATCTAATTAATTATTTAGACATAGGGATGTGATGAAGATGAGAGAGTGTATATTTTTGGTGTTTACATAAATAACTAGACTAACACCACATATTATATTAAAAAAGCTAGGAAATTAACAATAGTAACATCAATGATTAAATCTTAATGGAATGCTTGAAAGAACTAACATGATATCAATCAATTTTAGCTAAGGCATGCCTACTTAGTATGAATTGTTAACTAACATAGACCGATTAGATCTAAGAGGGAAATCAAGTTGGGGTTGTTGATACTTCACAAATGGCAAGAGGTTCTCTCCAACAATGGCTACAAGGCCATATTGGATATCCCTCTACTAACCAACATGAAGATTTGAGGAAAATATTGAGCAAGGCTCTTAATCATATATATTTTTGATACGCAATCCAAAACATGGTGCAAAGGTTAAGGGTATGCGCTTAGTATTTTTATAGTTTTATATTTGGGGAAAAATTGAATCTTGGTGCATGTGGGACTAAAAGCACAAAGTAAATTAAGGTTTTCTAATCATGATTAGTGATTTAACAAGTGATTATCATGTGAGGAGCCTTAATTAACCACTGGGGTCAATTAAGAGGCTAGGATAATATTTTGAAGCCTTATGAGATGTCTTGGAGGGAAATGGGGTGATTTTGACTATGTGAACATGTATAAGTTTTGAAAAGCTATGGAAATGGGATTAGAACACTTAAAGAAACCCCAAAAGCTTTAACAACTTAACTATGAACCATCGATAAGAGATGAACAAGAGCTACTCCTATGCATGCATTATAACTTTGACAAAAGACATCAAACTAACATGTATATTACTCTCTACTCTTTGAAAGCTATGAAATAATGAACCTATAAAGATCCTAGCAATCGGTTTTGATTGTTTGATGCTCAAGGGTTTGAGAGTGAGATCACACCAATAATGGCTACAAGGCCATATGGTTCTTCTCATTTACTCAAGCTTGAGTTAGGAAAATGCAATAGATAGTGATAGCTTAATAACAATGAATAATCCTCTAAATCGTAACAAAAATACTATAGTTATCCTAAAGAAGGGGAAAGTGTTCTTAGGGAAAAGTGAGAGGGGCAGGGTTGTATTTATAGTTTTCCATTTCCAAGAATGGAATGATTTGGGTGCATGTGGGACAAAAGGTAAGTCCAAAAAGCACTTTATGATTTATGAGAGGTTTAAACATACCTTAGGCTAATTAATCTAGGTTTAGGCTAATTAATCCTATTTAGCAAGGGATTAGTAACTTTATAGAGTTACGAGGGTTCTACCTAATCCAATGTGACGGATTGATAACTTAGGAAGGTAATAGAAGTGACTTAGAAGGAAATAGAAGAGACGTTTAGCTAATAAAAGACTACATTAGCCTAATTAGTCGGTTATAAGAGGAATACAACCAAAAGAATGTCGTAAATGGGGAGTTAGATAGGCCTAATTGACGATGTGTTGTCAACTTGCGAGGAGTAGAATAGTTAGTGCAATATTAGGAATAAGATTACTTTAATCAGAACTATAGGTGTCTACATTTTCCCCTCTTTGGGGTGGCATAAGATACGCTACTTCAAAGAAAGTAGACAAGTGTAAACAACTATAACTTTTGAAGGGGTGGAAGAGAAATTAATAGGGTGAAGGATGCCCCCTCGAGTGTGGATGGGGTGATTAAAGAGGTCAATCAAAAATTGAAAAGAGGAAGGAAAATAGATGAGGAGGTATAGGATGCCCCTGAGTGAAAGATTAGAATAGGCAAGAAAGAAGAAATGGGAAGGGGATATAGAAGAAAAATAATGAGGAAGATATATTGAGATATCAACGATCTAGTGCCATGTAAGACAATATATATTTCATCATAGTGCTAAGAATCTTCATCATCAGTCCTTATTAAAAATATAAACATACAAAAAAAGTGTAAAATGACATGAAAAGCCATAGTATGAACAATTATCCATTTCTAAAATTCCAACTCCATGCAACATACAAAATGCAATGCAATACGAGAAGTAAACAAGTTGATCTAACATGGAAACAAGTACAAACACACATACTCAAACCAACAACGTTTAAGAAAGTTACACAAATGTTTTGTTATCAAGTTGTAGTTCCCAAATGTTCATGATAAATTAAAAGGGTTAAAAGTGGTGTCCCAAACAAGGATACATGTGAGGGGAATTTATGGAGGACACTTGGGTCCAACAAAAAGCTTTGTGTAATAACAAAACTATACCTGTAACTCGTTATGCCCCAAAGTACAAACGAAGCAAGCAATCTAGCTTTGTAAATGGTTGTAGATCTAGATGATCCATGAGTAATTTAGTTTGAAAACACATGAAAATAAAAGCAAGATAAGAGATGAATACCATACATGTGACACTAATCTTAGCTACGTATGAGCCGTTTACCAATTTTTGTCAATTTTTGAATTTTACGATTTTTTGAATTTTTTGAAAATTTTATATTTTTTTTGGAAAATTCTAATTTTTGCAATTTTTAGATTTTTTGATTGGTCATAATATTTTTAGAAAGTGGAAGATTTTTAAAGCAAGAAAAATGCCCCAAGGCGAAGAAAGCGGGCGTTAGGTAGCAAAAAGATGCCCTAGCGAGAAGAAATGGGTCAAAAATGATCATTTAATAAAAATAATCATCACAACGGGTAATGTAGGAAGTTAAAATGATCACGGTGGTTAAACCACACATTTTGGCCATCACGGAAAGGAAGAAAACACCATGGCGAGTCAAAATGACCACAATACCCCCTCAGGGGGGTAAAAGTATCATGAGTAATTCATTTGACACGACCTCTTGCTTTGATTTACCTTTTACCTTACTTTGGTCCGAGGAGAGATGACATGAGTTTAGAGGCATACGAGGCAAGTGGGCATAGTTCGAGAGTACGTGTGGTTTCTGGGCGATGGACCCTATGTGAGTACCCCATCCCTCTTTGTCAATTTAGCATTTAATGTCATTTATTAACGTGTAGGGGGTCAATAACGCATGCACGTGCCTTAGAGGGGCACACATATGTTATTGGGTGCATGTATGCATTGAAAAATGGGTGCGTATACATGCATGTGCTAAAAAACCATATGCACATACGTGCATGTGTTAACAGGCACGCATATGCGTCGGAGGGATTTAGAACAAGGGTGCACATGCACACATGCCAAAAGGTGCTTGCATGTGTCCTGGAAGGCATGTATGCATTGGAAGAAGGGGATAAGAGGTGGTTTTGCTACATATGCTAAATTTGAGTGCAAGTGTCAAATGATAGACGCATGCGTTGCTGTGTGCGCATATGCTAAAAGGTGCGTGCATGTGTCGCTAAGGGCGCACATGCGTCAAAAACATGTTTTTGAAAATTTTGAAGAAAAATAATATATTTTTAGAGGAATGTTGAAGAATGTAGAGAATGATCTAGAAGAACATAGGAGAATTTCGAAGAAGAACATAGAAAATGTCTTTATAAGATCATAGGAAAATGCCTTAGAAGAACATAGAAGAACATAGTGATGAAAGGGCTAGGTCTATCCAATGTTTGAGAGAGGTAGAAAATCTAACAAGTATGTTGTTCGATTTTGTAGAGACATCCACCGGTTTTACAGTACTGAGTGTCATGGCCATTTGGCCAACTTAGAGGCTACCCTCTTGTGATGCGAGAGGAAATGCTTAAATATCACCCTATATGTGACCGGACTTAGCTTTATGGCACACATGCCTTATATTACCGTGGATCATAGCTTCATCACGGCTTTAGCCGAGAAGTGGTACAACGAGAGCCAGTGCTTACGGCTTCCTACAGTGAGATGATAATTACATTAGAGGGCGTTTAAGGATCCTACGAGTCCGATCGTTGTGTAGTTGATTGCATATGAGACCAATGAGACACAAATTGTGGATAGTCTTATTGAGCTCTTCGGTGTAGATGAAATACCTCGATGAGGTATGATAGTTCATATGCATTTGTGCATTACAAAGTTGAGATTACATCGTGTGCTGGTCTATCTCATGGCTCTTTGTCGGTGGAATTCTAGTCACCGACAAGATGAGCACATCATTCCCTCTAGGTTTGATTACAATGATCTAAGGTCTACTCGGGAGAGCATTATTGTTGGGGACAGTGCATATTGGTGCATTTATACTAGGATCTTCACACGATTACTTACTACCATCGAGAAGATGGTGGGTCAAGCGAACCTCTTACAGATCGGGCTTGGGGCCCATAGTCATTGGTCATCATGCGGGAGCCTTGTCGGATCAAGCTCTTGATGAGCCTCAATTTTGGTTGGGCTCTCGTTAGTGATGATGTTCGAGGTCACATGGGAGATACATACTTCTATCATTGTTCCCTAGATGATATCCAACAACACATGGTCACTTAGAGGCCCTACAAACATTATCAAAGTGGCTAGAGGATGGAGTGGAGCTCGGTTTATGCATGGTTGAGCATTTTATGTTTGGAAGCCACAAATACATTTGAGAGTATTACAAAATTTATAGAGTGCAGTGCGGATTTTGGGCTATATAGGATGTGCCTGACTGAGATGTGGTATGGACAATGGGTCAAGGAGGCGTTTGATATTGGCCCCTTGATTATACCGCATGAGAGCCAGGGAAAACTTTGAGCAGATGGTTCCCTAACATGGGCTCCTCTTCGAGAGATTAGAGATACATGTTTTACAACAACATATGCAACATGGTACCCTACGGTTTTACCCGGGAGGATTACTATTCCATAGGTGATATGGGATGTGGGAGTGAGGCCACCGGTTGAGCAGCCTTATTGCGAGAGGAAGAGGACGGCGGGGGCCCCAACAAGATAGTGGGGAGGAGGAGGAGGATAATGAAGATGATGACAGAGATGATGGAGATGATAGAGATGATGGAGATGACAGGGATGATAGATGTGGGCAAGGATAGTGAAGGTAGGAACAAGGCCACATGAAGGCACATAGAGTACCTTTACGAGTGCTCTCTGCATAGCCACATGTTCAAATTCATATCCCGATGGATCGAGATGGGTATGCAGATGGGATTAGATATTCCATTACAATAGGTATATCCACGGTCCATGTATAACAACCTCATTGCTAGCGAGTTCACATTACTACTCCATCACGAGCCTAGGATGAGGTGGAGGAGATAGATGTGAGAATCCACCAAAGAGTCGCGAGGTGAAGGATGGGAGAAGATATCACAACATGTAGGGGAGCTAGCTGCATTACAACATCAACTACAACATGTTGTAGCAATACAACTATATGTTTCTATAGAGTGAGACAAGGTTATTTTTAAGTGGGACCGGTAGTGGGCGGACATGACACATCTCCCGAGTGAGTGAGATCATTTGAAGCTCGGTTGCAGATAGGTGACAACGGAGTGAGACCAACTCCAGTCGAGAAAGAGATCAGTTTGTGTGCCATTGGGACATAGGTATAGGTAGTTATTGTGAAGCAAGACCAACTATGAGATGAGAAAATAGTGGGCAAGCCGAGATCACGAATATTTTCTAAAATAGCCTCATTCGGATGTAGTGATGGAGTCATGGTGACACTTTGCACATGCATAGGGATTTGCAACAGCTTAGGGGAGATCATCATATTACAGATCGTTATACTATGAGGTAGTCACAACGACCATCCATATTAGGTAGATCAATTGAGCATCCGAGAGATCACTTGAGACATGGTAGTAGCTAGGCCCGTAGGGTCCATAGGTCATGGGTCCTCCTTCATAGCACATGCCACCTAGTCCCCATGAGGGATTGAGTTAGACATGACTCATTTTGTATACAAATATGTATGTTTTTAGGATATATTCTGTTGATAAGAGAACACTTGTTAGAGATCACATAAGAAGTCCGCGCGGGAGAGAAGGCTAGGATCAAAGGTGCGGCGGGAAAGGAAGGACCCGTGCACGGAAGGCAAGTTCATCTTTTAGGACTTAGCTGATTTTGAGCACAAAGACATATTTTTAGAAGATGGCATGTAGAACACACCAACGATGTAGAGACGTGCGCGCCACACATTGTCTATCTTTAGAGGATCATATTGAAGCGTTTTGCATGGAGACAAGCTAAGAATAGGATTGTCACTTCAATTAACTGTAAGAGGTCTATAGATAACACACTTGCATGTGTGGCTATGCCTGTAAATGGCGCGTGTATATTAATATCATGTGGCCTATTTCTGGAATAGATAAGCGGTGAAGGGCGAGTCCCCACCCTATATATATATATATATATATATATATAATGTGAATCACATAGTAAAATATATAGGAATGTGTGTGTGTGTGTGTGTGTGTGTGTGTGTGTGTGTGTGTGTGTGTGTGGATGTATGAAGATATAGAGATTTAGGAATACAACTGAATTATTGTATCGAGATCCATGTGCGCATTGGTATAGATTGACATTACTTGTAAGGAGCTTACGTGTTTATTAATATATGGGAGATATTGGCCAAATCTAAGTGTCATTCCCTGTGTAATCGAATAGTGCATGTTATTGATTCAATCGTGATTACTATTTAAGCTTGTTCTTTCATAGATCTTAATGTAGCATGCATTGTATAATGGTGGATTAGTTATGAATCTATATGTTTATTCCTTCATCACATTAACATCTGCAACAACAACCCTAAAGAGGGACACAGTACCTTTGCACACTTTAGGTGAGCACTTAGTCTAGGTGAGTGATGTGCCGATACGTATAGGGTGTTATACGGTAAATTCTAGGCTACATCATTGGTTAAGATTACCAAGACCTATTTTTGATTATTTTCAGGATGGTTCGTAATGAAGATGTACCGATTGATTCTAGCAAGTATTGAGGAATGGATACATGATCTAGAGGAAGAATATTTATGGCGTTCGGTAGTGGATTTGATTTTAACACACGCACTTGGGTAGAGTAGAATCATGTATGACAACCTATATGAGAGATTTTCACTATCTTTATAGTAGAACTATACAAGTGGCTTACTACTTATGCATCTCGGTGGAATTGGAGGTATCACGTACTTTTACGGACACGGGAAGAATTTCAGGGCTCTTTATGATGCTGATTTGATCTAGACTTGCCTTTGTAGATACATGGTTTTGTCGTGTTCTAAATAGTTATATTCTAGAATATTCAATTTTGATGTACTCTTGCCTAGAGTTAGCTGAATTTCAGTTTTGTGGTATCCAAGAGGAGCATATTTGCAAGGTATCCCATTGGCGATCAAGATATTGATGGTAACTTTGAACTTAGAGAGTAAACCGATGGATAACTAAACTTCACCACGTGTGAGGGTAGGAACAGGTTTGATGAAAGATGGCAAACCTAGTGGTAGAGAGGTAGAGAGAGTTAAGTATAATGAGGCACATGAGAGGGAGATAGAGAAGCAACATTCTGCATTGCGAGAAAGTATGGCATTGAGGAGAGAGATGGGTTGTGAAGGATTTACGGACTCACATAGAAGATGTGGAGCCAAATCATCAGGAACTCCCTCATCTTGGAAAACATGACAGAGATCCCCCCTTGGCTTCACAAAGAAGTGCGCCAGCAAATATTACTTAGGCCACGGGTGCACATCTTAATCCACCTGGTGACCTAGACCTTACGCTTGGTTTTCCAGTATCTAGTACGACAAGTGACCAAGCTAACTTGGGAAGTAGGAGAGTAGGAGTAAGTTAGGGAGCAAGTACATCAATGACAGGACATACATCTTCAATGTTATTTGGAGGAACATTTTTAGGTGCATCATCCACACAGAATGTAAGTGTGCCGAATGTTGGATTCACCTTTGGAAGTGGAACTACCTCAGATTATAGGGGTTCAGTATAGTACTACTATCGGAGCACAGGGGAGTACATCTACGAGGTCATGTTCCATTTCTGGATGGAGGATCAAGAGGTATAGGTGGTTCTAGTTCTGGTGGATTTGGTGGTTTTGGATCAGGTAGTCAAGGCCCACAGTAACCACAAAATATTTATATGGAGATGTCTCTTCATCTTCCAGAGTATAGAGGCATAGAGGATGCTGCCGGACATGTGCATATGTGTAAAATATTGTGGCGCACTAAAGGGATCATAGATTTTGAGTGAAAGGAAAGTCAATTTGCTACTACATTATAGGACGTGCACACAGTTGGTATAGGAAGTTTGACCCCGATCAAACTTAAGTGGATTATACAATTTGAAGGATGCTTTCTTGAAAGAGTTCCATATCCTTGAGTTTGTGCGAGAAGAGTATAAGTGTGCTCAAGGCTATCAAACAAGGAACTACTGAGAGTGTACATGAGTATGATGCCCCTTTTAAGACACTTCTATCTAAGCTATCTTATGATATTCACACAAGCCAACATGCACAATGGTTTGTTGGAGGTTGATTACACCATTTAGAAGGCGCTGTCACATAAGACATACACCGATCTACGTAAAGCAACTTGAGCGGTTTTACGTCTTTGAGGAAGTTGGGAGCATTGACCTTGGTGTTAGCCCATTATTAGAGGCACATATTATAGCTATGGCAAAGCAGCTAGAAAAATTATCAACAAAATCAGCTCATGAAACGCGCTCGGGAATTTGGTATGTAGATTGTGAAGTGGAAGGTTCAACTAAGGATAGTTGCCCTCACGAGATCTATATGCTCATTCTTGTTGGATTATGAGATCTGTCATTTGAATCATGATGCTAGTCACTATCCCTTGTTACGACACGTAATAAGGAATAATGTATCCTGCTTTTGCAAAATTTTTTGGTCCACGACCCATGATACTAAGGATTGTCAATTGATTGGTCAATTTCTAGGATGCTATAGACATTGGGGTATGACAGACAAGTGTAACGGATAATTCTAAGGGTAAGAATGAGCACCAGATTGGGATCATAATCAAACGTTCTATTACAAGAATGAGGGGTGTTTTGAAGGAGTTCATGGAAGGGGATGTGGATATCATGGTGGATATGGAGGATGAGGCCGTGGTGGAGGAAAAGGTGAGTTCCCCCATGGAACATGTTATACATGTAGATCTCCTGACCACTATAGGCATGAATGTCCTCATAATATTACATGTTCTTTCTACGGAAAGAACCATAGCTATGAAGAGTGCCTAGACTTATATGAGCATATGAGTAAGAAGCATAAGTAAGAAAACAAAGGCACCGGGATGGTTAGAATCCAGTGCATGGTAGAAGATCAGTGGATGCCCAAGATAGCACCAGGACCTGAGGTATTAACTGTGAAGATTCCTACATGAGCTGAAGCGGCGCGCATAAGAGAGGCATTGTAATTGAAGCCTACGATCACCAAGAAGGAGGTTTTGCATGTAAGGTACATAGATCCTACTCATTAGAAGGAAGTTTACCAAGATACCATGGAAGTGATAAGGAATCTTTAGGGTGAGATACAATACTTAAAGGAGCAAAAGAAAGCATCAGAGACAGTCCAAATTGATATTGATGATTTGAGAGAAGTGTGCAAAATGTTGCACCAGGAGAACATCATTCCACTATTAGGAAGTTGGTTAAAAGGGAACACTCCATGCACAAGTATTGAGGCGGACATGACAGATCCTACATGTAAATCTTCCCCTTAATAACATTGACTAGGACAAAGAAATTAGTCTAAATACTATCGTAGATGGATGGTACATTGAGCAATATTTTGATTGACACAGGTGTGGAAGTAAATATTCTTACATTAGATGCGTGGGTACAAATGGGGAGGCCTCCATTACATCCATCATCAAATGTATTGTTTATGGAAAATAGGACTAAGGCCACTCCCATTGGAGTTTTTAAGGATGCATCTATAACCATACAAGGGGCCAAGTTCATTGGGGATTTTGAGGTATTAGCACTTGCGAGAAGTAGACAATTTTCCACCTGTGCTTAGACGCCCTTGGTGTTATGTGAATAATGCGACTTCGGATTCAATAAGGGGTATATTAGCTTTGAGAACAAGGAGGAAAGGGTTGTGATGCCTTTGTGAGATGGGAAGTCTACACCATATGTTGAGCCTCTAAGTGAGGACTTAAACATAATTTATGTATGCGCTATTCAGGACCCAAAGGTCAATGAGCCATCAAAAGAAGGTATCATATAGTGTGAATATTCTCATTCTATTAGTGATACTACGTGTATTTATTATGACAATTGGGCTCATGGTACATATCTAGTAGGCGCGAGGTGAAAAGCGTGATTCTGCGCAAGAATGGACTTCATTCTGTTTGACGGATAGGTAGCACAATACCTTGGTATACAGGGGAAAAAGATCTTCTGTATTTTTGAAAGCCATGGAAACACAGTGGATAGATCAAATTAAGAGAAGAGATATGTTAGTATATACCTTGCACAGGACAACAACACGTTGGTGGGTAGTCCACAGAGATAATCTTATAGAATGGGAAGAGATTGAAGTTGCCTTATCTACTAGGTTTGTAAGGAACAATGCACCTACGCAAATCTGCACTTATCATGGTGATCAACCTATTCAAGCATCACATTCAGTAGTGTGAGAGACTCTGGACAACGGGACATGAAGCATTACCACCTTCACTTTGGGTGCATAGATTGTACTCTACGCTACAAGGATGCACACGTGCATGGTATGTATACACAAAACTACATTGAGAGACTAGAAACTGGCAAAATTTGACTGTAGGAATGATCCAGACCTTTGACTACTTTTCTTCCCAACCTCCAATAGAAGAGGCATTAAAATTTGTCAAGCGCTTAACTATGGGAGATAGTGCAAAAGTAGAAGAGCATATTCAGGAATTATTTGGTGAGACAGATTCTAGAGCACATTTTGAAAAGGAAGAAGAAATGGAATCCATACTACTTGAACGCTGCGTTTTCCTTGAGAAAGAGAAGGGAAAGATGGTTTACATCGTGGATGATGAGGAAGTTGAGAAGCTGTCATAACCAATCCGGCACTATGATAATTCTTCACGGGAACTCCTCGTGATATGATTATTTACTAATGCATAGCCTTTAGTTTGGTGGATGTAATCGGAAACAAAACAACAACATAACACAAGAATACCATCGACTATGATAAGACAGAATGATGACAAATCTGAAATATCAAAGTAAATGATAATATTAACATGAAATTGTTACAATCTCACCCATGAGGTACTTCAAGTGTTATTGACTTTACTTGCCTTTCACCAAGACTATGTGAGAAACTTTACAATTATACCTCTTAATGGCTTCTTCAACACACCTTTAAAGCGTGGCTTCCTTTACACACTTCTTACAATATTTCTCACTACTTCCTTCTATGCTAAATGAGGGGGTGGCCTCTCTATTTATAGAACTTTCGAGGCTTATCCATCTTATCTCTAAGATAGGATAAGAAATCCACTCTGACGAATCATATTCCATACCTTAACTCTTATTTGTACATGTAAGCTTATCTTTTAAGATAAGATAAACCTTATCATTTTACATGGGTTCCACATTTTTAGACTTTTTACAAATAAAATACACAAAATATTTATGACCTCACTCCTTGTCCTTATTACCAATATAATATTTCTAATTCCTAATCATGTAGACCCTACTTCTCTAATTACCCAAACTTTGACATTTTAACATTACCAGACCACTTACGACAAATATTTACTTTTTACAACATTCCTATTGTACTTTGGTATGTTAGTACTCCACATTATTGGCGGCACATCGTCTTGTGGCGCCATTATCTTCTATCAAATGCTACTACTAATTATACTTAACAACATCCTATTCCTAATACATACATTAATGAAATAGAAATTACGGAGGAAAATTTTAGTGTCGACATCTTCCCCCTTCTTAGCTTCTACTCTGTCCTCGGAGTAGACTATTCAGCGCTTGGAAAATCTTCAACTTGTCGTGGTTGACCCATTTCGTAATGGGAGTGCCATCGATTCCTCCGGTCAGTACGTACCATTTTCATGCACCGCTGCTTTATTTTGTAGGGCCCCATCCATTTTGGAAGAAATTTCTCTGTCTTCTTTTTCGTATACGGGATCATATACTAGAACCAAGTCATTCACATGAAATGGAGACCAATGGATCTTTTGATCAAAGTATTCCTTCGCTTCATTTTCTTCTTATGGCTTGTATCCTTTGCTATTTGCCTCATTTCCTCTAGCAAATGAAGATGTACCAACCTTTCTTTTCTTGAATCACTTTCATCCATCCTTTCATTTTTCGTAACTCTCACGGTGGGAATATCAAACTCAATAGGAAGAAGCTGGATCAATGCCATAACTGCCAATTGAAATGGAGAGTATCCTGTTCTTTGACTTTGATGTTTCCCTATATGCCCATAATCTTGCATGAATCCTTTTATCCCATTTATGTACTGCAAGGCTGCATCTTTTGCTAGAATTTGACACAACACAAAATTTGTTCGTTCACTGTCCATTTGTGCTTGGCTTGTATGTTGTTTCCTTCTGTGCTTAATAGAAAACTTATTGACTAGGGCTTCTACCACCTCATTAATGAAGTGGCTTCCTTGATACATTACAATTTCTAATGGACAACCAAATCGGTGACAATGCGTTCATATATGAACCTTGCCACCTCATCCATGGAAGTTGTTTTCAATGGCCTAGCTTGACCCACTTGGTTAAATAATGCGTAGCAACTACAATATACTTATTTTGGCGTGAGGTATTTGGAAGTGGACCTACTGATGTCTATTCCCCACTTTTCAAAGGGACTAAGAGGAAGAATAGGACATAATGGAGGTGATGAAGTCTTACGGTTACCATGTGTTTGACAAATATCACATGTCTTACAATAATTATAACAATCTTTAAAAAGAGTGGGCGGTGATAACTGCATCAAGATCCTTCTTACTATAAGTTGTCCAGGAGAAGTGCCCTCCACATGTACCATTTTGGAATTCTTCTAGCAGCTCCTTCCCTTGATCACGTCCATTTGCCCTCTTATCTTGTCCATCAGGACCTATTGAAATAATACTCCATGCGAGAATAGAATATGGATGGTGGCTTGAGTAATATTTCTCTTAGTCTTTGCATTGGCACCATCGGGAAACTTGAATTCATTCGAGATAATTCCAAATATCTATGTATTCACTAGGGATTGTGTCGAGGATAACAATCTTTGCATCGGGAAATCATCATCATCACAAGATGATCCTAAACCATCATAGGCTCGAGAGAGTGCATCTGCATTGACATGATTCTTTCTGGCCTATCTATAATATCAAATTCAAATTCTTGTAGAAAAATTATCCATCTTGCTATCCTCACTGATGGGTTAGGCTTATTTAAAATATATTTTAGAGCGATGATCATTACAACTAGAAATTTTTGTCCTAGCAAGTAATTTCTAAACTTCTTTCTGAGAAAAAATGATAGCGAGCCTCTTTTTGATTCGGTATAATTTACCTCAGCACTTTGCTCATTTTATGCTCCTAAATTAAATTGGATGTTCATTCCCATTTTCATCCTTTTGGCTCAATGTACTTCCTAGTCTTTGCATCTCCGAGGCATCGGTGTACACTGATGAATGGCTTGCTCAATCTGGATTCTTCAAAAGCAGGTGAAAACACGGGGCTTCCTTGATTGTCCAAAAGCTTCATGCGCCTTATTTCTGGTTCATAAGTAACATCCTTCTTCAAGCTGGGTTAGTGGTCATGCGATCTTTGAGAAATTCTTGATGAACCTTCTATAGTAACCCACATGGCCTAAAAATGATCTCAACTTACTTCTATTCATAGGAAATGGTAAATCTTTGATTTTGAAACTTTATCGAGGATCGAGTACCAATACCATCTCTGGATCTGACATGCCCTAACAAAAAACTTTTAGAACATCCAAAGACACACTTTGTAGGGTTTAGTGAGGCTTGTGCTTCATCTAACCTTTGAAATGTTTTCTCCATATAGTGCGGGTGGTCGACTTGCTCCCATAGATGCAAAAATCATCGAGAAATACTCGATGAAGGTCCCGATGTAGGGTTCGAACACTCTGTTCATCAAATTTGGAATATTCTTTGGAGCATTACACTGACCCAAAAGGCATAACTCTATAAGCAAAGCGTTCCCAAGGAGTGGTGAGCGTGGTCTTGGTGATATTTCTACTGCTATACGAACTTGGTTGTAGCTGCTTTATATCCATCAAAGCAAAACTATAGCACTCTGGCCAACTACGCCGTCTAAGATCGATCGAAAATGGAAGAGGGTAATGATCCTTCTTTGTTGCCTTATTGAGCTTTACGTAATCAACACAAATGCGTAGCTTCCCATTCTTTTTATTGAGATCACAATGGGAGAAACCCATTCTAAATTCTCCACAACAAATATGAATCCTGCATCAAGCAACTTATCTATTTCTTCTTTTACGGTCTTAGAAAAATTAGGATTCATTCTATATGGCATTTGCTTTATGGGCTTAGCACCATCTACCGGCTCAATAGAATGTTCTACCCAACTTACTTGATGAAGTTCCTTGAATAGGTGTATGTACCTTGAAAGAGTGGAGGTAGGATTCCTTCTCACTTTCCATCACAACATCACCAATATTTATTTGTTGGAGACGATCATCAACTTCTTCTTGAGATAATTTTATGGGGTCATGAGTTGGTGTGGTGGAAGGATATCCATGACTGAAACATCAACCTCACTTTCTCCATCTTGGTGTCCACTTCACTTTGGTACTAGAGTAATCGAGAGGATGTCCAATCATCGGTTTCATCACTTGAATCACGAGGTTACGCCTTATGATCTTTGAGGGATCACGTTTATTTTCACCCTCTCTCTACCACGTCCAAGTGTCATGAAGCCTTCATTCCAATAGTTTCTTGCATGAACTCTCCTTAGCCATGGTCTTCCCAGCAACATTGGGGCACTTGCAGTACCATTTTCATCACTGAAAGTCTACCACACATACAACACCCATAATAGATATTGCCACATTTGAAACTACACCTACGGTTTAGTTTTCCTTTATTTAATGACCTTAACATAAGTGTTGAAGGGCGATCAATTTTTAAACCCAACATATTCATTACAGACTCGGTCATTACATTAACTGCAGCACCTCCATCAACTAAGACATCATGAATTGAAATACCATTACATAATACCTCAGCTTGTGGAGCATAGGGATCCGCCTCTGCCTCCAAAGCGGGGACCTCAACCTCCTTCCTTCGTCAAGTATTGAGTCCACTTCGCTCTCGCCTCTTCTCGAGAAGACATAGCCAAGAGTTGACCATATGTAATATTTGCAGGCCTTTTGGATAGATCTTCCAAGATGGAGTATGGTCCTTGCCCCTGTGAAATCAGAAAATCCTGCACACCCAACTTTCTTCTCCTATGTTTCTTACTAGTTTCTCCTTTCATCTTCTTAGGATCATTTCCATCTTGATTATCTTTTTCTTTCTTTCTTTTTGTTATAAACACATCTACTTCATTATTTTTGCTCTTATCTACTACATCAAAAGAATTCACAGTGCTTTTCCTTTATCATTATCTCCTTTACCGGATGTAGAAGCTCTATCGGACAATTATACTTATAATGACCTTTTTTATAACAACCATAACATACAACTTGAGAAATATTTCTTTTGGACTTCTATCTCCTCCTTGAGAACTAAATTCTTTTCCTTGAAGAAGATTAATAGTTAAGCTGACCCATCTTTTGAGCGAGATCTTCATACTCGGTAGATGTACTAGGAGAAATATTTGTGCTCACCAGGAGTGGTTGTGGATTACGAGACAAAGGTGCTTTGGTGTAGGCTCTACTTTAGCAACAATTTCTTTGGGCTCCTCTTCCATGCTTTCTTCTTACCTTCTTGCAATCTCCTTTGCTTGTTTGATGGTAGCCGGGTGGTCATACTTCACTCGTTGTCGATTTACGGCTTCATCCCAAGAATGAAGTGCTTACATAGGATATTATCCACGCCATTCATCGACCCATCTGTTAATCCTTCCTTAGGATACGGGCATCGAGCTTCCTCCTTAGCTACAGAACACGAGCATGATAATCCCTTATCTTCTCCTTCTCTCCTTGGGATAGCTTTGTGATCTCGATCATGAGATCTGCATATTTGTTGTTCACCAAATTCTTCAAGAAAACTTTGAGTTAATAAATCCCATGAATTTTTCACATTATCACCCAGTGTTTCAAACCACCTAAGTCTTTGAACCATCCAAAAAGGTAGGAAAAAATTCAGTCCATTGTTCCCTTCTTATAAGGCCATTACAAATACAAGATCGTTTAAACTCTTGAATGAAAGAAGAAGCATCTTCATTAGATTGAGCTGAAAAAATAAGAATCTTCCCCATTTTCAAAAGTAACCATAGTGAAATACCAACCCACAAGTACAATCAACAAGACTTATGTGCACAAATAATTGGAATCACTATACTAGAAAGTGACTTTACACCTTTCTGAGTAAAATAGAAATGACCACGGTAACTATGGTAAAACTTGACTTACTTGGTAAAACCGAATTTCTTGTGGTAAACACTATTGATAAAAAGTGAAATTCTTGCGGTAAATACTATTCACGGTAAAAGTGACTTTTTTGCGGTAAATACTATTCGAGAAAAATGACTTTACTATGGTAACTACTATTCATGGCAAAAATGACTTTACCATGGTAACTACTATACACTGATAAAAACAAGGTTACCCTCGATTGATTTTTGACGAAGTGGGAATATCTCTCGAAAATCCACCAACGAGAAATGGTCAAGCAAGCGGAACCAAAATGTCATCACCAATCGGCACTATGATAATTCTTCACCGGGAAATCCTCGTCTTTATGATTATTTACTAATGCACATGACCTTTAGTTT
Source organism: Taxus wallichiana var. yunnanensis (assembly GCA_018340775.1). Classification (NCBI taxonomy): domain Eukaryota; kingdom Viridiplantae; phylum Streptophyta; class Pinopsida; order Cupressales; family Taxaceae; genus Taxus; species Taxus wallichiana. The sequence goes on along the minus strand of CM031233.1, from coordinate 75,254,776 downwards.
GGTGAATGTAATCTAGAAACAAAACAAAAACATAACACAAGAATACCATCGACTATGATAAGACGGAATGATGACAAATCTGAAATATCAAAGTAAATGATAATATTAACATGAAATTGTTACAATCTCACCCATGAGGTACTTCAAGTGTTATTGACTTTACTTGCCTTTCACCAAGACTATGTGAGAAACTTTACAATTACACCTCTTAATGGCTTCTTCAACACACCTTTAAAGCGATGGCTTCCTTTACACACTTCCTACAATATTTCTTACTACTTCCTTCTATGCTAAATGAGGGGGTGGCCTCTCTATTTATAGAACTTCCGAGGCTTATCCATCTTATCTCTAAGATAGGATAAGAAATCCACTCTGACGAATCATATTCCATACCTTAACTCTTATACGTACATGTAAGCTTATCTTTTAAGATAAGATAAACCTTATCATTTACATGGGTTCCACATTTTTAGACTTTTTACAAATAAAATACACAAAATATTTATGATCTCACTCCTTGTCCTTATTACCAATATAATATTTCTAATTCCTAATCATGTAGACCCTACTTCTCTAATTACCCAAACTTTGACATTTTAACATTACCGGACCACTTACGACAAATATTTACTTTTTACAACATTCCTATTGTACTTTTTATTACCATACTCCACATTATTGGTGGCACCGTCTTGTGGCGCCGTTATCTTCTATCGAGGCGCTACTACTAATTATGCTTAACAACATCCTATTCCTAATACATACATTAATGAAATAGAAATTACGGAGGAAAATTTTAGTGTCGATAGAACACGGAGATTAAAAATTCACAAGGGGTGCGCGAGGTCTTGGACGGTGCATACTGAGGATATGCATGCCTATCCCGAACCCATGAAGACAAAGAAAGTGAATATAGGTTCGGAGGTTGAGCCTAAGGAGGCCATAATTGGAGACTCTTTGAGTCGGACTCGAAGTGGAAACTATGATTGAGTTACTTAGGGATTATCGGGACTTATTCCCACGAGGGTATCATGAAATTAAAGGCATACATGAATCACTTGGGGAAATGAAGATAAAACTTAAGGATGGTGCATGCCTAGTTAGAAAGAGGCCTTACGAGAATGATCCCCGATTTACGAAAAGGTTAAAGAAGAAATTGATAAAATGTTGAAATCGGAATTATCAATCCCTTGATGAGTCGAATGGGTTAGTCAATGGTGATTGATCGTATCGAAGGATGGAAAAATTAGAATATGTGTGGACTATAGGGATATGAATGTTGCATCGTCACATATCCATTCCTACGCCATTCGAGGAAATCTTTGGAAGGCGTGGCGGGCGCGAAATATATTTTTCACGAGATGGGTTTTGGGTATCATCGGGTTAGGATTACTTAGGAGGATCGAAAAGACAAATTTTACTCTTGAATGGGGCAGTTTTTCCTATACTATGATGCCTTTTGGATTGAAAAATGCACTTGATGTAGTCTCACACACGATTGTTCAAGCATTCAAAGTTTTTATTCACAACTTCTTACAGTCTACCTAGATGATTGGACAATAAATGGGCTTATGAAATATCATTGTGACAATTTTTGCTTAATGTTTGAGCAGTGCGAGATAATTGAGTATCTATTTGAAGATCAAGAAGTGCATATTTGCTACACCATTTGGGATCTTTGTTAGGCCATATAACCTCTGAGGAAGGTTTCTTAGTTGATCTAGCTAAGGTTGCGATCATTCTAGGCCTAGAAGTGCTACCGGTCAAAGTGAGGTGCGTAGATTTTTAGGTCATACGAGGATATTATAGAAAATTCATCAAAGGGTATGCAAAGTTCTGCACCCTTGGAAAAGAGTTCTTGAAGGTGAAAGTTACATTTTATTGGGGAGAACCATGCAACAACATGCGTTTGAGATATTAAAGGAGAAACTTACTCTGCACCCATTCTGCTCTTTCCTTGAGGATAAAACATTTCATGTGCATGTGGATGCCTCTGGCATGGCCATTAGTGCTTATGTTAGCTCAACTTGGCGAAGGTATTTTCGATCATCAATTTGTTTTGCTAGTAGGAAGATAACTCCTCTTGAATAGAATTATACAACTACGAGCGCGAAGCTTTGTCGATGATCTATGCATTGCACAAGTTTCAATAGTACTTTGTTAGCAACACCATTTGTGTTTTATGCGAGATCACATGACATTAAATTATTTGGTAAACAAGCCCATGCGAGGGTTAGATATGCGAGATGGGTACTCCTATTTCAAGAGTTTGACTTCACGGTTATGGTGAAACTAGGGAAAAGTAATTTGGACCGAGACCACTTGTCTAGAATTAACTCAGGAGAGGAGGCACAAACAATTGAAGAAACCATGCTAGATGCACAGTTATATAGGTTACAATGCATGCCATCAGAATTAGAAGACATTGTTGTCTTTCTATGGAATGGTGTAGCACCAGAAGGAATGAAGGCATTAGAAAAGAAATAGCTTGCTATATGCATGACACCATTTATGTTAATCAGTGGTGACCTCTACAAGTTAGGTAGAGATGAAGTATTACACCATTGTGTATTAGAGCATGAGTGCAAGGATATTATGGAAGAAGCTCATGGTGGTATTGCAGGAGGCCATTATGCAAGTGATGCGACTACTGTAGGATCCTACTTGCTTTGGATTATGGTGGGAGAGATTGTATAAAGCGTAAAGAATATTGTAAAGGTTGTGATCATTGTCGATGCCTAGGAAAACCAAGATAAAGAGATGAGATTCCTTTGAGACCAATTACTAGTGCCAAAATTTGTTTGAGAAATGGGCCATTGACTTTGTAGGACCTATTTCACCGGCCCGCGCCATGCAGGATGGATCACGCTATATTATTACTTGCATAAATTATCTCACATGGTGGGTGAAAGCACCACCTACGAAGGACTATACAATAAGCTCTGACATCTAGGTTTCTATGGGAGAATATTCTTACAAGATATGGATGTCCTTTAAGCTTAACAAGTGATAGGGTCTTTGTTATCCATATTTCCCCCTGTGCCAAATATTGGATCGACCATGATCCCGCATAAGAGGAAACAAAGTCAAAAGGTGGACTAGAAAAGGCTTCAAAATTGGCTAAGTATAAAGGTGTAAGTGGAGAATGCCAAGTGTCAGTATGGCGCTGATTCAAGGGGTGAATAGAGAAAAGGTTTCTAAATGAGCACCGGAGGCGCCACGTGTCTAGGGGAAAGCGAGACCATTGGGGAAAAATTTGGTTCTTTGCCCCTTGTTATCTCAAAAGGGGTAAAAGTTACAAAATGGCTTGCAACTCCGCCCAAGGAAAAAGTCAACATTTGGGCCCGAGTCAAAGCCAAAGCGGGAATCGAAGGAAAGGGAAAAAGATAAATTGCGAGACCCGTAGGCCTGATTTTTTTCCAATTTGGCTGCCACATGTCCCATATCAAAAGGGGACCCATTTTTCAAGTTGTTTTCCTGCCCTCCTGTATGGACCCGATACAAACTTTGAAGGGGCATATCTTTTGACTCAGGGCTCGAAATATTGCAAATCTGATGCCGTTGGAAAGATCTTGGCCTCACCCATGCCATGGAGGTCGAAACTTTAATTTTGAGGAGGTTAGGTGAAGAAAAATGGAGGAAAATTATTTGGGCTTTCAACGAGGATCTTCTTGCCTAAACAACGAGATCGATTTGATCTATTCACCGTTTCCTCTTCCTTGAGTGCCGAACCAAGGATTGATGTAGTAAAGATGGATTTGGGGAGAGATTTCATCAAAGGCATTAACAATGGTGGTTGAGCTTCAACCTACTTTTCCCGCTTCTCTCTCTCTTCTTCTTTCAGGTTGAATCTATAAATATGGGGGCAAGATTCATTGTAAAGGGTTGGACATTCCTTGTTTTGTAGGCTCCCTTTTTCTTCTAGCAAAGGAATTTGTGGAATTTCAGGCCTTCCATCAAAGTTGCAATATATTTCTTGCCTCCTGGATATTTTGTAATGTATTGTATCAATCTACAGAGCAATAAAACACGTTTGTGATCAATTCTAGATCCTTTCTGTCTCTTTTGCTTGCATCTGGTCTTTCGTTATAAATCTGGTTATCTATGTTTGATTATTGCATGTATTTGTTGGTTTGTGTCTATCAGTAGAACTAGTGTTCATCATTCCTTTGGTGCATCACCTTGTAGTTTAGTTATTGTTTATTTCTTGTACCCTTTTCTTATCCCTATCTCCTTGGAAAGTTTTAGATTAGGTATAGAGATAGATCCTTTGCAAGTTCTCACGTATGCATCTAAACAGAGGAATAAGGAACCAACCTTTTAATATGGAGAGATTTTCAATTTTGCAAGGTCCCACGCCTCGGGAAAGCTCAATGTTATGCAATCGCACCAAATGACTCTACCTTAGAAAAGTAGATTTTAGAACTCATTTGGGGGTGTTGTGATTTCACACTAACAGTTTTGGCATGCTCGATGAGACTAAGAAGTCTCCATCTTATTACAGTAGGGATTGATGTACACTTGTTGTGATTCTAGCTTTTAAGAAGGCTTAAAATTTTACATCTAATGACTCGAAAAGAAACAAATCTACTATTTTCAGCAACCCAAGCTTGGGAGATTCATGAGAAAAACCCATTCTAGAGCAAGGAAAGAAGGTATATTTGAATACTTATGTCTATCCCCAGGTAGAGAAATGAGAGGAAGAAGAGTTCAGAGGTCTCCTTCTCCACCAAGTAGAACCTTGTCAACACCTCCACTGCAGAGGCCTTTTTTTGAGTCTGCGCAAGGGTTCTTAGGCCAATCAAAATGGCATAAACAAATCCATATGTCAACTTCACTAGTAGTAGTCCACTTGCCTTGAATGCACAAAACCCAATTCTGATTGCATCATTTAAGAGCATCCCATATTTCACCGAGGAAAATTAAACTTCTCCTGGTGATCTTGTCCAAGATATTGCAAATGTCTATACAATCCATGATATCCATGAGATGAACATTGCAGTCAAGCTACTCACCTCTTCAATCAAAGGGAAATCTTCACAATGGTTCAAGAGTCTTGAGGTAGGCTCTATCCAAAATTGGAATCAGCTATGCATGGCTCTTCACAACCAGTTTGGAGAGAAAGGTGATAACTTGTCCTTGTTGGAGCAACTAAAAACGATCAAGAGAGCCCCAAACAAACATGTATGAGACTTCAACCTTAGATTCCAGTGGACCTGGGATAGAATTCCAACAGCAGTAAAGCCCACTAATGAAGGTGCCTTCTTATACTTTCTTAGGGCTTTAAATTCTAATATTTCTCTGATGATTCAGTCAATGGGGGGCACTACATTACCTACAGACCTATAACCTTTCCATAGGGGTTGAGAACCATTTGATTCAAGATGGAAAAATCACCCCTAGGCCATCCATGCCTCTATACCCTGAGTTAGGAAGCCTAGATACTAGCCAAGTGCCTACATTAGCTCCTATACCCACCCCCAAGAGTTAAAGCTCAACTGAAGTTTCCACTTCATCATCTAATACCTATAAAGAGTTTCAGGAAGTGATGAAACAACTTCATAACTTTGGGAATGAGCTAGTGACCATCAAAAGACAATAAGTTAAGAGTTCAGGCCATACCAGCCCCAGGCTCAATATCAAGCTAGACCCCAGTATCAGTAGAATAGGCCACCACCTTAGACTGTAAACCAGATCTAGAACCAAGGACAACCCCAAGCTGCTAGACCTTTCAGGACATATGATCCTAACACAACTTCAACATTAAGAGCATTGGTCCCAATACAGAACAATATGGCACAAGAATATGATTGGTGTTTTCCATGTGATCAGCCACATAACCAATCAACGTGCTTTAATGGTGCTTTAAATCAGACCTTGAAGGTGTGAACTAGTATGGTGCCACAAGAACCTAGCCAAGATGAAGGTCAGCAACAAGGTGCCTCCCCAAATGAGACTATGCTTGTTAATTGGTAGGTTGAAGACTTATGTGGGATGCATCAGTCCCCTCCTCAAGGTGTGGCTACCAACATACGGTCTAAAAGGAGAAATATTGGAGAGGGCCAACCACTAAACATAGGTGAACCTCAACCTTGCATCGCTCCATAAGGTCCTGGTGCTCCAAGTATAACTCCTAACATGCTAAACCAATCCAGACCACCTTCCAAATCTAGTCAGACAATGGTTGTACCAAATCATGTGCAAGAAAGAAATGTGTCTAGGAGGGGGATGGAAAAGGATAGCTCATTCAATATTATTGAGCGGATGAAAAGGAAAAGTGTGAAAATTTCACTATAGGAGTCATTGGCCATTCTAGGGTAGAGGGATTTGTTACAGATCGCCATGTAGAATTGGTCAAGTTCAAATCAACCCCTAACCAAGAAGAAAGAGTTCTTACCAATGCAGTTCACCTAGGAGGAACTATGGAGAACAACAAGGTAAAAACACGAGACCTCCTCCCTTCTATGTCTCACCTTTGATTATTGGAGACAAATTAGTGCATACTTATATGATTGATTACGGGGCCAATAGTTACGTGATGCCCAAAAAAATAGCTGATCAATTGGGTCTCTAATATGAGGTCATCTCTAGAGGAGTAGTCGGATTAGATGGGACAACGGTGACTCTCTTGTGGAAATCATCAAGGATCTGAGTCTCACTCTACACGCTTGCCCTAATGTGACTGTTTTGTAAAACATGTCAATCATAGACTTGCCACCACATTTTGCTTTGTGTCTGTCCAGGGACTTCACTGCCAAAATTGGAGGCTACCTATCTACCGATTGGTCACATATGCTCTTTAGGAAAGGTATGGAGTGAAGGCCACAATTAAATATGAAACTATTTCTGATTATCATATTAAATCTTATGTGCCTAGCCCAATCAACACCAAATGCCCAGCTTTTGATCAAGAGGACCTCCTAAGCACTCCTGAAGCAAATACTAAGGTGGGATGTACCCCAGACTTTACTCTTGATGATTGGGCCAACAAAATCCATGCTTTTTACCCCTATATGGAGATGGAAGAATTTGAGAAAGGTGTCTACTTCCTACATGAAGAGAACCACCCTCTTCACGACTGATTAAGCTAGAATACAAAGATGACAATGACGTATGGCAATTTTACTTTGATGGCTCAAGGAGTAAACAAGGAGCTAGAGGAGGAGCCATGATTGTGTCCCCGTGAGGTACGAGATATTATTCAGCCTTGATTCTAGTTTGCTTGCTCAAATAACACTATTGAATATGAGGCTTTAGTCAAGGTCTTCGGTGGGAAAGGAAAGCGGGAATCAAGAACTTGCAAGTGTTTGGTGATAGTGAACTGGTTGCCAATCAGTCGAGAAAACTTAATCTTTGTAAAAAATGACTGCTCAAGAACTACAAGAGTAGGGTATGGGATCTTATGGAGGATTTTGAGGCCTTTAGTATTGTGTCCATACCCGGGAATGAGAATGAAGTTTGTTGATAGAATTGTAGAGTTGGAGAAACATTTGATATGGTTGACAACATCAAGAGGGACAGAGAAAACCCGCACATCCATGTGGTTGTGAGGCCAACAATGCCAGATAATAATACATGCTGGCAAGTGTTTGAGAATGATTAGCAGATCACTAAATTTTTGTAATAATAAGTTGAATTCTCAGCTAGAAACCAAATCGAGACTACTAGAGACAATACGTGAATCAAATAGTACAGCTATATACAAATAAGATTCCCAAAGGCTTAGTGACACTGGAATCAATTTTCAATCCTAATGATAGTTCAGAAAGGAGAAGGCTAACATGCAGATCAAAGGAGAAGATTTAGAGTCAATCCCAGTTGGAGAAGACAAAACACTTAAAATTGGCAAAGTGGCCACCAAGAAAGAAAGGTATGAATTCATACAACTTTGCCAAGAATTTATTGATGTGTTTGCTTGGAGTTATGAAGACCTAAGAGGGTTCAATCCAAAGCTATCACAACACACAATTGAACTAGATCTAGTTGCTCAACCCATCAGGAAAAAGTAGAGACCAGTCAACCCACATATTGAGCCTCTGATGAAGAAGGAGCTGAACAAGCTAATAGAGGCAAGCATAATATTTCCAATCAAACACTCAAGTTGGGTTGCAAATCTTGTCCCAGTCATAAAGAAAAATGGAGAAATTAGGTTGTGTGTGAATTCGAGAGATTTGAAGCAGAGCCTTTCTCAAAGATCACTACCCACTCCCTTGATGGAGTAGATCTTGCAAGTAGTGTGCAGGTCGAAAGGTTCTCCCTCCTAGATGGCTACTTAGGGTACAACCAGATCATGGTGAAATAAGATGATCAATTCAAAACAGATTTCACCACCAAATGGGGCACCTATGCCTATAGGAAAATGCCATTTGGATTATCCAACGCTAGAGCCACTTTTCAAAGGGCAATGGATATGGCATTCAAGGGGCTGATCAAAAAATAGTTTTGATCTATCTGGATGACATTACAGTGTTTTCCAAGAATGCAATAGACCACCTTTCCCATCTAAGCCAAGTGTTCTAAAGATGCAGGAGTTTTGGGGTGTCACTAAACCCTAAAAAATACATATTCTTGGCCCATGAAGGCAAGCTTCTAGGCCATATCGTATCAAAGGAAGGAATGGAAATCGACCTGGAAAGAGTTCAAGTAATAAGAGCATTACCATTTCCAAGTCACAAGTAGGCTCTTCAAAGCTTCTTGGGAAAAATTAATTTTGTTCGTAGGTTTGTTCAAAACTTTTATGCCCTTGTTAAGCCAATAACATTGATCTTTGAAGAAGAGATTAACATTGTGTGGACAGCTGAAGGAAAAGTAAGTTTTGAGGCTATCAAAGAATCCATATCACAAGCCCCAACTCTTGTGAACCTATATTTTTCCAAAGATTTCATACTGTATGCCTTTGGTGGCAGCGACACAATTTCGCAATCAAGCAGTGCAGCAGAAAAAAGAAAGTACAAAACAACCAATTGCTTTCTTGATGAGTCCTGGAATATTATGAGGCGAGGTAATCCTTCATTGAGAAGCAGGTCTTGGTGGTGATCAGAGGATTGAAGAAGTTTAAGCATTTGGTTTCAAACAACAAGATCCAACTATTGGTCTCCCATGTGGGAGTTAAAGAGTTCCTTCTTAGCAAGGACCTAAATGAAAATCATGTAGGATGGATCACTCATGTCATGGAATATGACATTGAGATCAAGGTCACCAATCTGGTCCGTGGGAGGGGTTATGTGAACAACTAGCCTTAGGTCAATAAGATGAAACAAACAATGAAAAGGAGGATATTTTTTTTCTACAAGATGATCAAGAAGAAGGGAGAGATGATGTACCTGCTCCTTGTTAGACCCAAGACATGGTGCACTTCCTTCGAATAGGCATGTGTCCTCATGGGATGAGTAAAGAAAAAATAAGGCATTTCAGGCTACAAGCCATCCCATATGTTCTTATTGATGGTTTCTTGTTTAAGAGGGACATCAATGGCATTCTGTTGAGATGCATTGGGACAGATCAAGTGGAGAGAGTGCTACAAGAATTCCATGTTGAAGCATTTGGAGGCCATTTTGCTCCAAGAGTGATAGCACTCAAAATCATGAAAGCGAGGATATTATTGGCCTAGAGTGTTTAGTGACTGCTACACATGGATCAAAAGGTGCAAGAATTGTGCATTATTCAAAGGAAAGGAAAGGCTAGTAGCACTTCCATTGCACCCAATCTCAGTCGACCAAAATTTCATGCAATGGGGATTGGAATTCATTGGAGTCATCAATCCAAACTCAAGCCAAGGTCACAAATGGATCATGACAGTGAAAAATTATTTCACCAAATGGACCGAGGCAGTGGCACTCAAGGAAGCAAATGAGTCTAGTATCCTGGGTTTCTATTAAGGGATAATGACCAGATTTGGAGTGCCAGCCACCATCATATCAGACAATGCATTTGCATTTATAGGTTCCAAGATCATAGGATGGGCTGTCAAGAATGGGACTTATTTGAGTACTTCATCAAACTATTACCCTCAAGGTAATGGCTAGGCTAAGTCCACAAACAAGAACTTGCTAAAGATCATCAGAAGAAATCTTGATGAGAATCAGAAGACCTGGCACAAAAATATCAAAATGGCCTTATGGGATGATAGAATAACGCCCAAGAGATCTATAGGAAGCTCTCCATTCAAGCTCGTCTATGGGAAAGAGGCAGTGTTGCATATATCACTTGAGTTTCCAGCATTGGAGCTCGTGAAGCAACTAGAGATGTTTGAATTTGGACCAATGGAGGCCAGGTATGTGGAGTTGATAGAATTACAAGAAACCAGAGAGCATGCTCTCCAAGCAATAGAGAAGAATCAGGTCTCAATCAAGATATGCTTTGACAAGAAGAAAAAATCAAGGACTTTCCAGGAAGGAGACCTGGTTTTGAAATGGGATGCAGATTGAGAAAAACTAGGAAGGCATTCCAAATTTGACGCCATCTGGAGTGGCCCCTATATGATCAAAAGATGCAAAAGTAGCAATGCTTTCCAATTATCTACATTGGAGGGTGAAGAGTTGCAGATTCTAGTAAATAGGATCTATCTTAAACACTTCGCTAATAGGGGATTTCTCACCATGTACATATTAGTTTAGTTTTCTCTTTCCTCTAAGTTCTTATGCACATTGTCTTGTTGTAGTGTAGATTTCTTTTCTCCTAAGTGCTTTACACGCTCTGCATGTTCCATTTGGAGCATGTATGATTTCAAATTTTGTATATAGTGTGGTGTTGTTTTGTGGCTCTTATGCAGTCCATTCGGAAAGATAGATGAAACCCCAGAGTTAAAACAATTTTCTACTCTTAGAAACCTTCATTTCAAGATTTCTTATGAAAATTGAGAGTGTAAGCAGTCGGGCTCGTGAATCAGAGGTAGAATCAATACCAGACCGTCTTTCTCAACTCCATGCCCAATGGATACGACAAGGAAATTGGTCTTTTCATCTAGCAGGTAGATACCCCTATGAGTTGCCAAATTGTTATCCATATTTCACCCTGTGCCAAATATTGGATCGACCACGATCCCACATAAGAGGAAACAAAGTCAAAAGGCGGACAGAAAAAGGCTCCAAAATTGGCTAATTATAAAGGTGTAAACAGAGAATGCCAAGTTTCAGTATGGCATTGATTCAAGGGTGAATAGAGAAAAGGTTTCTAAATGAGTGCCAGACTACCGCGTGTCCTAGGGGAAAGTGGACCATCAAGGAAAAAGTTGGTTCTTTGCCCCTTGTTATCTCAAAAGGGGTAAAAGTTGCAAAATGGCCCGCAACTCCACCCAAGGAAAAAGTCAGCATTTGGGCCCAAGTCAAAGCCAAAGCGGGGAATCGGAGGAAAGGGAAAAGATAAATTGCAGACCCGTAGGCCCAATTTTTGTTCCAATCTAGCTGCCACATGTCCCATATCAAAAGGGGACCCATTTTTCAAGTTGTTTTCCTACCCTCTTGTACGAACTTGATACAAACTTTGAGGGGCATATATTTCAACTCAAGGCTCAAAATATTACAAATCTGATGCCGTTGGAAAGATCTCGGCCTCACCCATGTCAAGGATGTTTGAAAATTTAATTTTGAGGAGGTTAGGTGAAGAAAAATGTAGGAAACATCTTCAGGCTTTCAATGTAGGATCTTCTTACCTCAACAACTAGATTAGATTTGATCTATTCGCCATTTCCTCTTCCTTCAAGGTGCCAAACCAAGGATTGATGCAGTAAAGATGGATTTGGGGAGAGATTTCATTAGAGGCATTAATAGCGGTGGATGAGCTTCAACGTACTTTTCTTTCTTCTCTCTCTCTTCTTCTTTTGAGTTGAATCTATAAATATGGGGGCAAGATTCATTGTAAAGGGTTGGACATTCCTTGTTTTGCAGGCCGCCTTTTCTTCTAGCAAAGGAATTTGTGGAATTTCAGGCCTTCCATCAAAGTTGCAATATATTTCTTGCCTCTTGGCTATTTTGTAATGTATTGTATCAATCTATAGAGCAATAAAACACGTTTGTGATCGATTCTAGATCCTTTCTGTCTCTTTTTCTCACATCTAGTCTTTCGTTATAAATTTGGTTATCTATGTTTGATTATTGCATGTATTTGTTGGTTTGTGTCTATTAGTAGAACTAGTGTTCATCATTCCTTTGGTGCATCACCTTGTAGTTTAGTTATTGTTTATTTCTTGTACCCCTTTCTTATCCTGTCTCCTTGGCAAGTTTTAGATTAGGTATAGAGATAGATCCTCTGCAAGTTCTCACGTATGCATCTAAACAGAGGAATAAGGAACCAACCTTTTAATCTAGAGAGGTTTTCCATTTTGCAAGGTCTCACGCCTTGGGGAAAGTTCAATGTTATGCAATCACACCAAAGGACTCTGCCTTAAAAGAGCAGATTTTAGAACTCATTTGGGGGTCTTTGTGATTTCACACTAACAGTACACACTTTTTGAATGAGACAATCAAGATCCTATTAGATGAGTTTATGGTTGCACGCCATAAAACTACACCCTACCATCCTCGGGAAAATGGAATTGCTGAGGCTTTTAACAAGATTTTAAGCGAGAATTTGACAAAGATTTGTGATGTTGGAAGAAAGGATTGGGACGATAAAGTGTCGATTGTTCTTTGGGCATATAGAACAACTTACAAGAGATTGAACAAAGCCACACCATTTTAATTTTTGTTTGGTGTAGAATTCGTTCTCCTTATATCATTTATGTTACCTTCTTTGCACATTGTGCGCTGGAGGTCTAGCTGATGAACAGGCTTTAGAAGAGCGTATCGAGAAGATGATTCAACTCGATGAGTGAAGAGCCATAGCATGATGGAGTCAGAAGTAGGAAAAGGCCAGGTAGAAGGCATGGCATGATAGAAACATAAGAGATAAGAAGTTTGAGATTGGAAAATGACACTTCTTTATGACTCTAAGTTCTTGCGCCATCCAGGAAACTTAAGGTACATTGGTTGTGGCCGTATGTTATCACTTACATAATTGAATCAGGTGCTTTCCAGTTAGAAGAACTTGATAGAACATGGCTACTGGTTAATTTAACGGGAGTAAGGTGAAGCCCTATTATAAATAAGTCTTCTTGGTGTTTGTAATAAAGTAGTATTACCATTTAGATTAGGTTCCCATTATGTATTTCCTTCATTTGTCGCTATGTTTTGTCAATTTAGTTGTTGTTCTTGTGTAATAAGTGCGCTTGCACACATGAAGCTAATTATTGTGTAAAGAATGTTTATGTATAGAGGATTGCACATACTTTTAGTGTGGGGTGGTTGTAGTTATCTAAGTAAAATCTTGTGGGAATTGAAAGGTGAAAAGAATAAGTTGCTACGGGTGTGCCTTAAGTCAAAAGAAGATTGCTTCTCAAAAGTGACCAAGGATGGAGATGAATGAAAGGACAATATAACGCGAGGTAAGCAGAGGCCATGATAACTACCAGGAGAAGGTACAGTGATGAGGTAATCAGGTGCAAAGGCATGCATCAAGAGAAGTCTATTACTAGAGGGTAGGAAGGTGCGCTAAAAGGTTATAGTTGGGACATGAAGATACACATCGCGGAAATAAAGAATTTGGTCCATGAATGAGATGATATTTAGTATGTGAAGGAGCAATAAATGCATCAAAATTTGAAAAATTATATAAGGATGGAATGCGGATTCATTTTTACCATTGCGACTAAGAGAATTTGAGAAAACAGCTAAGTGCAAAGATCCGAGTGATCGGGTTAAGGTGCGAAGGGTGTGAAACCAAGCGTGGTAACTAGATCTATGCAAAAATAAGCTTGCATCCCCGGTGGTGAAGGGTTTGAGTGAAGCTAGGAGATAGAGAGGAGTTAGGGCACACAGTTTCCACCTAGGGCATGATTGAATCGAGATAGGGTTTGATTCTCAAATTGCAAAGGTAAAGAAGAGACGATTGCAAGGTAAAAATGGCACCCAAAAAGGCATCTGTAGTAGTAGCAAAAGGAAAGAAGAAGGTGGTCGTTGAGGAGGAAGAGATGGCACCCAAAAATGTTTTTTTAGAAATGCAATATCCAGAAGGAGTCATCGTCGGCTAGGAATGGGATTCACATATTAGAAAGAACAAGGTAAGCGAATACAATCAAAAGACCATGGAGAACAAGAAAGAGCTCGATTCCTTTCTCACTACTAGGATGAATAAATGTATGAGATGTCATGCCGATTTACGATGATGCGGGTGAGAAGCTTTTAAAGAGAATTGGGGTCTACTATTTATATGAGCTTCCATATTTCGGGAAGTATCAACCCTTGTATCGGTGGCTCATGAGCGAGTGTATGAGGACTTCTTCTACTTTGCAAGACATAGAGTTAGAATATCATCTACGCTTATCTCATCAGTGACAGGTTTGAAGGCCACAAGAGAGGATATAAAGAATGATCTCATAGATAAATCTGTGATCTTAAAGACCGAGATAGGAGTTGGGGTACTACACGGTATAGATATAGACAAATTGAAGAACTATCCGGTTGTGCGCAAAGCATAAGCACACCTTGTTACAAATTTGAATGATAAGGAGTGTTGGTCATAGATAAATACTATGTGGTTACATGTTGCACGTAAGATGTCGAAGGAGCAATCTGATATTGCGAGGCTCATTGCAGAACAAATAGTCAAGGAAGCACACATAGGAGGGAAGATTAGCTTTGGGGTTTTTATACTATCACTAGTATTCATGGAAATTGGAGTACCAGACGGGCTGAAGGAAAAGGTGTGGGAATACCCCATGGAGAATAAGTCACCAGCTGAAAGGTTCAACAAGTACCTATGTAAAGGGGCCATGAAAGATGACGTCAAGCAAAGGGTGGAGAAATGGTACGATAGGCTCTGCGTGGCATTTGGAGAAGAGTGGTGCATCCCAAAGGACCTACCATCAGTAGTAGGGAAACAAGTTCAGTTTGCTATATATCAGCATTTTTGCATCACGCGCTTCCCAATGAGAGATGGAGTCTGGAGCCCTTGGTGTAAATTGCCTTACGCATTCACTACAAGGTATTTCCAAGCATCTGTTCATAGATTTATAGACACGTGCCGAATGGTATTCAATGTAGATAAGGTAGACTGTGACTACCATACGTTGAGGAAGAAGTATGTGTATCTTGGAAGAAGTGCCTATACCGAGAGGATCATTTCAGAGGTGTTGAATATTAAGCCAATAAGTTTGGCTATAACAGATGTAGGGGTAGCATTAGTATATCTCCAGCCAAATCCCAAGATGGAGAAAAACAAGTATGTGGAAGGTGAGTTTGCACTTCCAGAACCACAAAAGGGAAAGCATAAAATGGAGAACATCCTAGCGCTTAAGCCCACAGAGCCAATTGAAGTGGAGGATGAGGAGGAGGAACGCGAAGATAGTGGTGGTTTGGAGCATAGAGGTAGGAGACATCTTACAAATAAAGGTGAAGTGAGCACGCCACAACACCGCCTTAGCCACAAGAGGGGTATGATGAGGGTGAATGTAGTCCAAGGGGAGCACATATTTAAGAGGGTGTTTAGGAGAACAAGGACCCAAGGTGATACTCCAACCATGGTGCGTAGATCACCCAGAATATCTCCATAGAAGGAGGCTACACTAGTAAAAAGGAGGAAAGCGAAGTTAAATGAGGAGGCGGAAGATTCGGAGGAAAGTGCGTCTAACTCTCCTACACTTCCAAAGAACATAGAGGAATAGGGTAAGGAATCAAAGGAAAGAGGAGAGGATGAGAAGAGACAAGAGGAGACAATCGAAAGAATGTTCGGGACATGGATACAAAAGTCCTAAATTTGGAAGCTAAAGTCCCTAAGAAGAATCATCAGAAGAACAAGTGGAGAGCACATTCCACCAGCCATGGGGTATGTATAGGATGCAGGTAAAATTGTCTATGCCCACTTCCAGAGCACGATAGCATAGAAGGATTTATTCGGGTGGGAGCTAATGGATGAGGATATGGTGAATGTGTGCACTCGAAACAACTATCATGGTTAATGCATACCAATATGGATGAGCTGATTTTGATATATCTGCAAAGAGTCATGTGTTTTAAGATGGATGAAGAATGCACCACAAGCTAGAAATATGATAGTAAAGCCTACTATCATGTCGATGAGCAGCAGTCAATAACACATTGGTGAAGGTTTCTACAATTGCTAGAAGAAACATGGATAAAGCTACACCGATCGAAGCACTTTGTGTGAGGAGTTAAAGACAAAGGATGCGCAGAGATAGTGTGCATAACAAAAGAAAGGGACTTGGTACAGAAGAAAGAAAGAAGCATTTATCGGCATCACATAAGAGATTAGAGATAATGTCATCGAGCTAGGCCACACTTGGAGACCAAGGTACCACCGATGTTTCCCTCATTTATACATTATGTAGGAAATTTGGTGGACTGGTGCTTCAAGATGAACCTTTGTGCATGACATCGTCAAGGAAGTTAGAGCAAGAGACATAATGAGAGAAAGCCTCAGTAATGCAAAATATTTCATCCTATGAAGGGCTGCTGCAAGTGCTACAAGAAGTATTAAAGAAAGTAGATCAGGCCTTGAAAATCTACACAGATCCAGAGGTGCTTATCAGCATAAAGACCCTGGAAGAAAACAATGAGGTCTAGAAATCCATAAAGGACGAGACATTGGGCCACATAGAAATATTGTCAATGGTTAAACAGAAGTTTGAGGCCCTGAAAACAACACAAGAGCCGTACCAAACTCGGCTGGAAGAGCTTGGGAAGCTCATTGCGTAGAAGATGGATCTTCTAGAAGGAAGAATGACTTGATGTTCAATGTTGTGTTGGTTCTGCAGAATGAAAAAGGGGAGATTGGGAGGGATGAATTAGAGTCCATTGCTGTGGACATTCTAGAAAAAGCAGAACAAGCACTCGTTGAATGATAGGCCTTGGAAGCCAAAATAAAGGAGGAGTATCTAGAGTTGATACTTCAAATTGATACAGAGGAGGATACCTCATAGCCTCATAAAACTTCTTTATTTATCTACATTCTTTCATTCTTATTCTTTTTAATCTTCTATTTCTTTACTTCAGTTTTGGAGATACCCATTGTCGGGATGACAATGAGATTAGTGTGGGGTAATGTGGATCGGATAACACTTGTTAGAGATCGCACAATAAGTCTGTGCGGGGAGAGAAGGATAGGATCAAAGGTGCGGAGGGACGGGGAAGGACCCACGCATGGAAGGCAAGTTCAAATTTTAGGACTTAGCCGATTTTGAGCATGAAGACCTATTTTTAAAAGATGGTGTGTGGAACACACCAACGTAGAGACGTGCGTGCCACGCATTGTCTATCTTTGGAGGATTGGATCGAAGAATTTTGCATGGAGATGAGCTAAGAATAGGATTTTCACTTCAGTTAACTGTAAGAGGTCTATAGATAGCACACTTGCATGTGTGGTTATGCCTATAAATGGCGCGTGGCTATTAATAACATGCGGCCTATTTCTAGAATAGATAAGTGGTGAAGGGAAAGTCCCCACCCTATATATATGATGTGAATCACATAGTAAAATATATAGGAATGTGTGTGTGTGTTTGTGGATGTATGAAGATATAGAGATATAGGCATACAACTGAATTACTATATCAGATCCATGTGTGCATTGGTATAGATTGACATTACTTGTAAGGAGCTTCTATGTTTATTAATAGATGGAAGATATTGGCTGAATCTAAGTGTCATTCCTGTGTGTAATCGAGTAGTGCATGTTATTGATTCAATCATGATTACTGTTTAAGATTTTTCTTTCATAGATCTAAATGTTACATGCATTGTAGAATGGTGGATTAGTTATGAATATAAATGTTTCTTCCTTCATCATGCTAACATCCCGCAACAACAACCCTAAAGAGGGACACGGTACCTTTGCACAATTCGGGTGAGCTCTCGGCCCAGTTTGCGTGATGTGTCGGCGTGTCTAGGAACATTATCAGTAAATTCTAGGCTACATCGAGATGCCTCGATATGAAGGCTCATTTTTGATCGATGTATATGTATCATTTTTTTATTATGCCTCATGATGAAGGCTATTTTTGACTCATGCCCCGATGGTATATTTTGTATCCAGATGTATCGAGACACTTTGTACATGGACATTTGATTTTGATATGTTATATGATTATGATGATGATTATGGTGATTATGGATTTATTTATGATGTGTATGATTGTATCACATGTTCTTTGATTTATGAGATAACATATAGATGATATCACATGTTTTGATGAGGTATTTCATTATTGTACTTATCGCATTGTGTATGAGATTAATAGTAGGTGATATGACATGTTTTGTATGAGATACTTATGATTATCCACATTTTTATTATGGTCTATGTTCGAGGGGGACAGAAGGCGGTCCCTCTTGCCCCTCTGGTGATATTATATGGATGTAGCTTAGCATACATGTTTAATTTTCATGTTCATGATGATGCAACTTATATTTTATTGATATATGATGTATAGATATGATGATAGATGATAGATGATAGATGATATGATGTTATGATGACAACAAACTGTACAACACAAATAAAAAATACAACTTAATCAAATCTAAATAATACAACACAATTATATATAAGTATGCAAGATAAAATTAATTCAATGCCTATGTACAACAGATTAAAGTAACACTTTAACCTAAGCAAATGAATCCAATTTAAAATCACACAACATGAAAAGATAATGTAATCAAAACTCTACAAACCGATGACTAAAAGTAAGTTAACCACTACTTTGTTTTTGCGGGACAATTTTGAAATGATTTTCTATTGTTTTTGGTGTTATCTCAAAGATAACTTTTCAAGGCTACTATTCACATTGTTTTTGTGGTTTTGTCCTTGAAAAGGGGTTTTCAATATGTTTAGGGATTTTCCAACATATTTGAATGTTTTTGTGTTTTCTCAAAAGGTTTACCAAAGCTATGTACAACAAATGAAGAAACATGGATGCCCCGACGATAGAGGGGATGTACAAGGGCAGAATAACACGTAATATGTGAAATATTTATGAAGATGTGAAGTCCCTAGCATTTATATGGGAGTATACAAAGGAAATTTCTTCACATAGATATGCAAGTGTAGATTAGCCAGATTCAAGGCTCGAAAAATGGGTTCAAGAGGATCCCTAAACTCTAATGAAAACTAACCCTAGATAAAAGTGATAGTTACCCATTCAGATGTGAAAGTTGCTTACGAATAATGAATCCTCCTTAAGCACCATAAACTAGTTTTCACCCAAGGACCTGTTGAATGTGCCACAATTGTGTGGTTTTCACACTTGGACGACCTGTTTTCTTTTTACCGTTTTCTTGAATTTTTGATTTTTTGCTTATTTTTTCTTTATTTTGTAAGGAACCTCATATTCAAGCATAGAAATTATTGAGATGCATTACGTTCATTAGTTCCTTTAATTCCTCACCATCTGAGTGAGCCAACTTATATACCCTTGATCCATACTCGGTGACCACAACATACATACTTAGCGACTACTGACATATGGTCCTAACTAGTTGGGTTCAAACTTTCCTTTCTTTTCTCGATCTTTATTTGTTTTTGAACTAGTTTTATTTTAAAAAAATCTCATACCTTGAATTGATGAGGTATGATCCATTTGTTGTATCCTCCTTACAATTGTTTATGGTAAACCTTCAAATGATTGAGTGCCCTCATTCTTTTCTCATCCAAAGAGTTCTAACTATGCTAGCCAAGTTACTATGTAGTTTTCATCTTTGTCTAGATAGTCTCGAGATATATTATCGGGGAGGAAGCTAATTTACAAGGGTATAATGGCCTCAGTGCCAAAGACTAATGAATAAGGAGTAACACTAGTAGGGGTGCAAATGGAGGTTTGATAGGCCCAGAGGGCGGGATGGATTTGAAGGTGCCAATTACAACCAATTTTGCTAACCATATTTTCCATTATATGAACAAGGGTTTTATTTGTGGCTTCAACTTATCCATTACCTTGAGGCTAATAGGGAGTGGACCACTTGAGTCAAATTTGGAAGCATTGGCATAATGCTTTGACCGTCTTGTTAGTAAATTATTTACCATTTTACGCTACAATGGCGGTAGGGATCTTTGTAATGGAAAATGAGATGGTTCATTATGAACTTGGAGATTTATGCACCAGTTACGTAAGTGAGAGGTAAAACCTCTACCCATTTAGTGAAGTACTCGGTGGTGGTGATAATATGAGTGTGGCCATCTGAGGAAGTTGGAGTGAGCTTCCCTATGAGATCAAGTCCCCATTTTGAAAATGGCTAGGGTGTTGTGATGGGCTGTAAATCCTATGTTGGTGCATGTATCAAGTTTCCATACTTTTGACAAAGTTCACATTTCTTGAAAAATTGCAATCGTCTACTTCCAAGGTGGGGCGATAATAACCCAGTCTTAATAATTTCTTAGTAAGGACCATCCCACTTGTGTGTTCTCCACAAATACCTCAATGTACTTATTTAATAGCTTGGACTGACTCAATCATATCAAGACAATGCAACATAATCCCATCGTAGGCTATATGATAAAGGGTGCCTCCTAATAGGGTATAGAGAGCTATACGATGGATAAGGGATATTTTCTTGGTATGGGAGATATTTGGGGAAAATTTCCATCTTGTAGGTAGTTAAAAATGGGATCATACCAAGGAGATAGAGGATTGGCAACTTCACATGCTAGACAAGATTCCGGCATGTCGTATGCAGACACCTATAAGTGTTCAAAAAAGAAAGGCATCTTGTTTTCCTGAGGTGGAATGTGAATCAAGGACCCAATTATAGCCATGGATTACGTTGATCAGTTATGTGACCTTGGTATTTACTCAAAGAAAACCGATAAAAACAACTCCTTCAAAGTCTCAACCAATTTCTTATATGGAACAAGCTTTTCATCTTTAACTTTGTATTCATCATTAACTTGTTTAATGATCAATTGGGAGTCACTAATGACTCATAGTTGTCTGATGTTCCATGTAATAAATATTTTCAAGCCAATGATAAATGCCTCATACTTAACAATATTATTTGTGTAAGGGAATCCAAAATGAAATGCTTGCGGAATAAATTTTCCAGTGGGAGTGATAAGTACCACTCCTACTCTTGAACCATGAAAGGTGAATGATCAGTCAAAGTGGATTTTTTAAATGATAGATTCCTTAATGTACATCATGGGTGCATCCGGAAGATCCAAACACAATGGTTCCATTTATGGTAGGGAATCTTGATAAATTGATATGTAAGTACCTGTCCTTTTAAATATTTCCGGTTAATGAATTCAATGTCAAACTCACTAAGGAGGATGATCCAATTAGCCATTTGTCATGTAAGGGAAGGTTTAGATAAGAGGTATTTGTGAAGTTCAACTTTAGATATTAGCTTGGTGTTATTATTAAGAAGGTAGTTGAAATTTTTTTGAAACGTAAATACCACAACTAGGAAGGATTTTTTGATCTAAGGATAATTCAGCTCATAGGAAATTAAGGTGCGGCTAAGGTAATACACTGCCCTTTCTTTGTGGCCAAGGTCATATTGGGCAAGCAATGCACCAATAGCGAATTGTGTAGCTAAAATATACAACAATAGGGGTTCACCTAGGGTAGGTGACATGAGGACAAGTGGATTTACCAGATATTTCTTAAGAAATTCAAAGGCCTTTTGACAATCAAGTCCCTAGTTAAAAGTAACATCTTTCTTCAAAAGATGCATGAAAGGATGACACTTATCCACAAGTTGTGATATAAATTGGTGGATTTCTGAATCTTTCCTTGTAGACTTCGTATTTGTTTGAGGTTTTTGGTGGAGGCATGTCTGTAATAGATGTAACCTTGGTGGGATCTACCTCTATCCCTATTTGTGAAATAATGAAACCCAATAACTTCCATGATTGTACACCAAAATTCACTTCTTAGGGTTCATTGAACCTTATAATCTCAAAGATGTTGAAAGATACACCTCAACACTTTTGGGTGCTCTTCTCTAGTCTTAGATTTTTCTAAGATATCATCCACGTAATCTTCCATGATGTCATTCATCATGTCATGGAAGATGACGGTCATTGCTCATTGATATGTAGCCCGACATTCTTGAGTCCGAAAGGCATGAAATGATATCAAAATGGCCCCCAAGGGTGATGAATGAAGTTTTTTGTTGATCTTCCTCTCGTGATCTTTATCTGATTATAACTTGAAAATCCATCCATTAAGGACAACATATCATAAACAATAGTGGAATCAACAATCATGTCAATGTTAGGTAAGGGGAAGTCATCTTTAGGAAATGATTTGTTGATGTCTTTGAATTCAAAGTGCATATCATGATGCCGAATGGTTTCTTTTGGACTAGAACTACGTTGGATATCTAATCGAATAGTTAATAGGTTTGATAAACATGTTGCTATTAGTCTTTTTAGTTCTTCTTTGACAAACAATGCAATCTTTGGGTGCATCTTCCTTAGTTTCTACTTGATAGGTTTGACATCTGGTTGCACAAAAAGGTTGTGCACGTACCGACCAATGCTAGGTTCAAACATGGCATATCTTCATATGACCATGCAAATATGTATGAATAATTTCACAATAGTGCTATAAGGGTTTTCTATTCTTTCACCGAGAGTGAAGATCCTATTTTTATCATCTTAGGATCCTCTTTTGTCCCGATGTTGACATTTATCGTCTCTTCAACTAACACTTTTGAAGCATCCTCCAACCATGTAGGATCGGGGAGGGAGTAATATCTACTTCTACGAGTGTTTTAAAAGAGTTTTATCTTCCCCAGTGGAACTACGTTTCTGTTGATTGTTCCATTTGCTTTTCCACAAGCTCCTCAAAGAGTTTATCACTATGAGACTTATGCTTAGTCATAATGCAAGGCTTATTTGTAGTATTTTTCCCTTACTATTTATCTTCTTGATCAAATGACCACATAATTTTTATTCCTACCCAAAGTACGTGCATGGGTCCAACTTAATAGAGAAACCCTTCTTATGATCACCATTTGGAATTGTATCTCTAAGTCCCATGAACTCCACTATTGGCTCATCATTCACAAAGAAATTGATCAGCATGTGAAGTTGTTGATCCCAATCAATAAGGTTGAGGTATACAAGAGTGATTCAGAAATAAATTTTGGGATTGGATTGGGAAAGGGTAAGAATGGAAGAATCTAGGAAATGATTAATAGAGGCAAGGTCCTCGTACATGCTATAGTGGGAATCATGTGTCGTCCTCGATTGAGGTGAATCATCCTCAAAATTAGAAGAAGTGTCATCAATTTATTCAAGTAGATCCCTATGAGGATGAATGCTAAGGCCATGCTTATTATACTTCCATGGGGGAAGTGGGATAGGTTCTAATCTACCTTGTGCATGTGGGTTGCATCCGGCTCCCGATACTCCATGACTTACATCATGTGGTGTGATTTAATAAAATGGGGAGCCTGGTGGCATGATGCCATAGTTCCTTTGGGTACCCAACTGATAGGCATATCTAGCATCTTCTCATCTGATAAGAGGCCACTAGGAGTAAACCTTGTAAAGGGTTCAGGAAACTAGCCCGAGTGCTCTTGAACTAGAAGTATGGTCTTCCACGTGTCTTAGGTGACACTGAAAGACTGGATATTAGAAGGGCTTGTTCAAGATTGAATTTATCATCTAGGCCATACTTTTCGAACATTGTTACCCATGAGGTAAAGGGATTCACCAACATGGGAAAATTATGATTATAAGGGGTCAAAGATTTTGGATCCACACGATCTTTCATAGCCTCAATTTGCAATGAGACGACAATATTGACCGAAGGATACTCATATGCTACACGATAAAAATTGTGCAGTGCTCTACAATGTGTAAACGGTTCTAGATCACCTAGGATGGTGATCATCTATCCTCTCGTGACATAGTTTGATACACTAATGGAAGGTCAAAGGAACAACCCGCATGCCATGAATGCATTGAAAACCTAGGAGCATGTTATATGGAAGGTCCAAGTCAAGGACATGGAACTTTGTATCATGATACGTTGGCCCCACTTCCATTGGGATCACTATGGTACCTACCGATTCATGCTCTTCATTATCATAAACTATGATTTTAATAGTATTAGTATCCAGATCATCTGTCTCTCTGTATGGACTATCTTCCGACAAGTTTTAGTGTGCGAGATATTCGGACTAGATCCGCCATCCACAAGCACTCTTTTTATCTTATGATGAGTAACAAATACCTCTATGTATAAAGGTAATTTATGGTCTAGATTATTTCACGGAACATCATTTCGGTCAAAAGAGATACAATCATTAGGATTGAGATTCACAACCATCGCTTAGATCTGGGTAGGATCTACATTTGTGGAAACTCCGATCCCTAAAGAATTTTTGTACAATATGTTCTTATGAGAGTTTGATATTTTGAGAAGGTCTAAGATCAAGATCTTAGCCGTGGTCTTTTCTAATTGCTCTAATAATCTGCACCGACCTTCTTGGTTGGGATCACTAACCAAGCCCATTGCATGCCTAAATCACAAATGTTACCTAAGATTCTAATGGTATTTACTTGTTCATTAGATGAACGAATACAACCTATAAGGGAATCGAAGGGATTATTTGTCGATGGATACACATAGTTAACATTTCTATAATCATTGCAATCTTGACTTTGATCTAGATTTTTTCCCATTTTTATCATGGTTGGGAAAATGCTGTTTAAATATTCCCATATTTTCATTTGGACCTTACCTTGACGACGGTGAATCTACCTCAATCTTGCCTTCTTCAATAAGGTCTTGGATGAAATGCCACAACTTCAGACATCTGTCGGTCTTGTGTCCTTTGACACGGTGAAATTCACATTATTCATGGTATTTTACCGATATTGGTTTGGGTGGATCCTCTAGATAAGCCACCATTGCAGTAGGATATTGCACCATATTTACATCATCTAATTATTTAAGGATGGTAGATAATGACTCTGTTAGAGGTGTAAATGTTTGTTTTTGAGGTGCTTTTGGATGAGGTCATTGTGTAATATTTAGGAGAGGACCACTTTGTACCACCTAGACTTTTTTCGAGTTTCTGATGCCGTCTCCAATGACATTCTTATTTATGTTAAAGAACTTTGGTTTATCTGTGTATTTCGACTCATTTTTATCCATAGAAAAGGGTTTGATTGTTCCTTTTTCTATAAGATCCTTTTTGATTTTATTTCCATTCTCAATAAATTCTTTAAAGTTAGACACACAAGTGCATTTTAAGGTGGAAGGCTATGTCTTGATTTAATTTTGGAACAAACATACCGATCAATTGTTTTTATGGAATAGGAAAAGGGAAGTGGCTTGCCAATCCACGCCATCGTTTGTAAGAAACTAGTGAAGGTCTCATGTGGTTTTTGTTTCACATTAAAAGGTACACCATGTTGATGTCACTCTCTATGTTAAGGAGAAGTGCCGAATAAATTTATCTTCTAGTGCATTCCATGTTATAATAGTTCCCTTAGGTATATGGAGGAACCATTCCAGCGCTTGTCCTCCTAAGCTGCAAGGGAACAAACGTATAAGATAATTATCACCAAAGGAGACTTCCGACAAGCCATGTAGAAGATAGTTCCTTTAATGTGATCACGAGGATCACCTTTACCTTTGCAGACTTGTCAAATTTAGGACAATCAAAGTTTATAGGAAATGGTATTTGTAACATGTCTCTCTCGAATGGATAAGGACACAATTTTTCATATTAGTATTTCTTACTATGTCTAACTTTACTTTCCTAAAGGGTTGTGAGAATATTTTCATGGATTACAACTCCTATGTAATGATTTTCTCTCTTGTAGGTGATGATGTTCTATTTAACCATGTAACCTTTAACATTTCATCATCATAAGGCTCAGTGTGAAATTCACCTGATTTTGTCCTAAGTTTTTCTTTACGTATTCTTGCTTGAGGAAGCCAAGTTTTCTAGATTTTGACTAAGTTCGAGTATTTTTCTTTGTATGACCTCCTCTTCAGCGTGAGGATCATCTTCTTCATCGTATTGAGGAGGAGGTAACTCCTTATGTTCATGTTTGAAGTTGAATTTGTGCGAGGCTTTGAAATATGGTCTCCAGAAACATCTATTGGTGTGGATCTTTTTCTCTCAAAGTTTTTGTTATGAACACTTTGTAGACACCAAAAATCTACACTATCTCATCTTCATTATCTAAGCTCATAAACAATCATCAAAAATAATTAAAATGCACCAAGTATATTATTTCATCTCAATTCACAACAATCATTTACCTAGGTCAACCACTTGTAATTAATTAAATAAATCAATTTCCTATGTTATCACCCTCACACCTCACCATGAAAACTCCTCCTAACTCACTAGTTGTAACTAGTTAAATTAAGCAACCTTCTAAAAATACTATCCTAACACCTCTAACTTATCCCTATAACCACTTCTCACCCCTCACTAGTTAGGACTAAATTAACTTGGGAAACCTTCTAAAAACACCTCCACATTTATCCCAACTGACTTGGTCCTAATCTGAGTTCATCCCACTAAGAATCTCAACCTCTCTCGAAATATCTTGCAAATCAAGTTCAAAATGGAAAGAAAATCACTCTTGTCATCCCCTAACTCGAATTGGCTAAAATTGCCGGTGATTATCTAGGTCTCAAGTGATCTATATAAATAGATTTCTCTGCCTCTTTGGAGAGGATTTTGTTTGGAATTCATGACCATTCATGACCATCTTGATGAACTAGAGCATTATCACATTTTCTCAAGTATTCAAGCAACATTACTAGGCTCTATCAACATCATTCTCGCATCTAATACACTTTCAATCATTTTTGAAGCTATTCATCATTTATTAGACACAATCACAGGAAACCAGTCCATCATCACCATTTATCATACAAAGGTTTGTTTTTATTGTATTTCATTTTATTTTCATTCTAAAATAGTCTAATTAGATCATTACTTACTTTCTCTATATTTCAATAGATGATAGTTTCATCTTAGACACTCAATTATTTCATTTATCAAGTGTGTTAGTATTTCACAGAATCACCTATGATTAGCCTAATCACCTGTGATTCCTTTTTCTATTAAACATTAGTAATCAAATTTCATTAGAATTAGTTATTAGTTAATGCATGCTTTTGTGTTACTAATATGTGTACCAAGTATGGATTTTGTAGATGGCTATATTAGGAACTAATCACCCCATCACCAACATTAACTCACTTTTGATTGTCCAACACCCCTTACATTGGGAGAAGTATGACTTATTACATGATTTTGAACTATGTGTGTGCCATTCACGAACGCCTCTTGATAGGTTAGAAGCCATTTTGCATCTACCCAAAAGAATTCGTGAAGCCACCGAGGAATTTTGGGAAGCATACTACGAGGTTCAAAGGATACAATTTGACCTTGCATGGTATGAGTACAACTATGAAGTGGGATTCAACATCCCTGAGGACACCCACACTGCATCCAAATCTGACATTGAGAGCAACATCAACCTTCCAGACATTGATTTTGATCTTGCACCTATATGATACGAAGAAGGAAATATTTATGACTTTTTTGTGGAAGACTACATCTCAGAACCTGATTCATACTTCACTAAAGATGATGATTTAGCCTACTTAGTAGGCTCTAACTTATTTTTTGAAAACTTAGATACGGACCTAGATTCGACTTTGGATTCTAGGCTTATTAATTTTCATTATTATTATCAGTGATGTATGTAATAATCTAAATAAGTGATAAACATTTGATCACATTTTTATCTATCATATATTGTACACCATTTTCATCAATAAAGCTTAAGTGTTTTAAAAGTAGGTTGACGTCCACATAAGGAAGTATTTTTGGCTTCTAGGAACTGGCCTTTTCTAAGAAACCTACCTACCTATTTTACTAATTCCATTTTGTGTAGTGTCTTTGATTTGCATGTTTAATTGTAGGAAAAGAATTCTATTCATTTCATCATGGATTGCAACCAATCATACACCCATCACATCTCATGGGTATCTTGGAAACCCTACCATGATTGAGGTTGAGAAATTTTCCCCCTTTTGATATTAAACTAAACCCTAAGAAAAATTGTCATCAACATTCTGGCATGCCTTGATGGGACACTTATCCCTTAATTCTCTTTTCATTTCACCACCAAAAATATTTTTTTTTTCTAATTCCACTATCTAGTAATCACCTGTGATTAGGCTAATTGCTTGTGATTGGGCCAATCACACTGCGATTGATTGTTTTTTTTACATTTCTTCACAATATGTTTTTTTTCTTTCTCTATTTTCTCTAATCTAGTTGTAGAGGCACTTTGATTTTTGAAAATTCATTTATTAGATTTTCTTACTTTCTCACTTTAGGAAAAATTTGCTAAAAATATAAAAAAAAAAAAAAAGGAGTGCTCTCACGGTAAGTCCTAAAAACCTTCTTTTTGCTTTCCATTTTTCATTTTTGTTTATTTGTTCTCATCAAAATAAACATTTCATTTTGGTCTTAAAAAAACCATTTCATACTTCTTGATCATCTAGCTTTAATTAGGGGAGTTAATTTGTTGCATTCACTTATCTTTCCTCACACACAACCAAATCACTTCAAAATAAAAAATGCATTCAAACAATTCCTACCAGGTGAAATTGATTGGGATTTCATCACCCAATAGGAAACCGAACTCGGTGTTTATCGAGTATAATCTCATATCTATCGGTATATTTTGGCTCAAACTTCAACTCCCTTATCGCAGTGGGACCATGAAGTGAGGGGTAGGCCCCAATATACACACCCGTACGGTGGAAGTATACAAAGTTGGGCCTCATGTACCTTTGGGTATATCGAGGACTCCACCCTTAAACATACTGAAACCATCCATAGCTTACCATTTCTAGGACCCTCATTAACCATCTTACACATTTCACTTTTTCATAATTAATCAAGATAAATACAAAACAACATTTTTTTGCATTTTTCTTTGTTGTTTGTAAATCAACCCATTTAGTTATTTTTCATTTTCTAGGTGTTTGTGTGTTTGTTTATCATGGTACTTACTAGACAAAAAAGCTTGAAACCAAACTTTAAAAACATGTCCACTCCACCACCTACATTTCAAAACATGTCCCATTTTACACTACAACACTTTTGACACCAACACAACAACAAATCCCATATTATCAAACAATTACATCAATCCCTTTTCTGACACCCAAAAAACTTGGAATGAATCAAGGGTCAACTATAACAATGAAATGGGACAACAACTTATTTCATTCCCACATCAATATCATGGTCAAATCCTTCATACATCTAGACCACAAGAAACAAACACCTCTTTTCTTCTAGTCCTCAACTAGAAGCATCTGAACCTCCTTTCTACAATAGGGGAGACCTTTTTTGAAGAAATGCTAGATTCAAACCCTATTTCCCTCAATGCCTATCTAGTAGCTAGAAATGTTCAAATGCAACCATTTACACCTCAACCCATTCCATACACTTACAATCCTTCATCTTCCATTACACATCTCATTGATCAAAATCAAGACCCCATTGTCCAACAGTTGTACCCATACACTTCAAATCAATCTGAAACACCAAACAATAGTCAACCCGAGATATTTACCAGCCCTACTAACCCCTTTGAAACATCGAATGAAAAATCTTCCACCAATCAACTGAAGCATTTGAGGTCTCTTCAGTCCCCATTTATGACCTCCACATGATTTCATCACAAAACACATCTACCCAATAGTCTACATCCTCACCAAGTCCTTCTACAGGTTCCACACCTCCCTAAGTAGTACCGCTACTTCCTCATCCACTCCTCAGCCTCCTCATAGGTACAAACACCTCCATTGAGTTTCGTGGCCTTTTCTACTATTGTATCCTCCCAACAATAGGTTACTAGTCCCATTCAAAACATCACCATGTCCATCCCTACAACTACACCACTGATCAATACCATTTCCATTTCTAATCACTCACCCTTGTTTCACAATACATACCACAACCATCACAACCATGATCTCCATGTTGTAATCTACACCCCTACAAAACATCCCACAATATAATATCCCACAACAAAGCATTCCAATAGGCATCGATCCTCTGTCCACCTCTACTTTTTCCTTCCAAAAATCACTCACATATTCATAACCACTCACTCATACATCAATATCCATTACATATAGTACATACAAACCTCACATCCTATAGCCTCCCAACAAAAGGTTTTCCATCTCATCAAAACATCCCACAATAGAACATCCCTTATCATCAAAAGTATCCTCAACAAAATATTCCTTATCAACAAATATACCACAAAAAAAATACCTCAATACAACATACCTCAACAATACACACCTCAACAAAACATTCCACAATACCACATCCCACAACAAAATACCCCTTACCAACACAATGTTCCTTATCAATAAAAAATTCCCCAAAAAACATTCCCTACCAAGTAAGGCATTCCTCAATAATATCAGACATATTCACAACCTAGCTATCCTTATTTCAACCTAGCTCATCCTCACAAAAAAAAACACAACCGATCCTCTCAAGCCCTTTTAAACACATATCTAGTCTTGAAAGCTACTTCATCCTCATCCAAGAATGTGCTCTCTTATGATCAAATTTTCAATGAGCCCATTCATCCTTTAGTACCATATAAACCATATCCACCTCATTGGGAACTTCCTAAGTTTATCAAGTTTTACAACAAGGAAGATCCCCAACAACACATTGTGCCTTCCATCACACATGCTGTTATCTAATAGCTCATGATCAAGACCTGATGTTGAGGACCTTTCCCATGTCCCTTGTTGGTCCTACCTTAGATTGGTACAACAACATTCCACAACATTCCCTATTCTCCTTTGCATAGCTTTCCAACTTTTCTTAGACCATTTTTCCATAAACATAGCCCACAAAATCACTATCAATGACCTATATGCCATCAGACAATTCAAAGATGAATCTATCACTGATTTTTGTCACCCATTGGAGGGGTGTCACTAATCAACTATCCTTTACATTACCAAAAAAAATTAATTGAGGTTTTTCCATGCATGTGCTAAACACATCTCATCTACATTACAAATCCAATCATTTCAAACTTTTGATGAGGCTTTCACCATGGCCCGTAAATTGGAATTGTGAGCTCTAGAAGATGGATGGGTTAAGATTCATCCTAAGAAACCAAAATTTGAATTCCCATCCAAGTCAACATCCAACCTTGATAAGTCTAAAAAAACATCTGCAACACCATCATAGTCAAATCTTCTCCTAAGGAAAACTTTACTGAGAGCATCCCCTCATCAACAATGTAACTACACACCTATAGGAGAGACTTATAGTGATTTTTGAAAAATTACTTACCTCCAACATGATATCTCTCCCACCTATTTGACCCATCGACATATCAATATCTAAACCCATTTGGTATGAGATAATGACTATTGTAAATATCATAGGGTCAATGGACATGACATCAAAAGGTGTCACACATTCTGCAATGTACTTCAAGATTTGATCAAAAAGGGTGAGCTCCACTTAGACAATCCAAATGCACCCCAAATCAAAATCTTGACATATTTAAGAAACCTTTCCAAATCACCCTTCATCCTTTAATCAACCACAAATGAATGTTGTCCACACCATCAATACAATAACCAAAATAGAGCCTATCCTTCCTACATCCTCATCACTTACCGAATCAAAACTTACGAGAACCAATGCCAACAACCAATGAACCTAAAACTATGACTACTGAACCTTCGCCTATTGAGAACATCACTAAAACCCTTCCTACATCCTCATCACTTACCAAATCAAAACTTGTAAAATCAACACCAAAATCAATGAGCCCAAAGCTACTTGAGTCTTCACCTATTGAAAATATTACTAAAACTATTCCTACACCCTCATCACATGCCATTACCAAATCCATACCCACATCCTCTACTACACCCAAAACACATCTAAAAAACAACCCAAAATACTCACTACCTCAGATAAATCATGACCCTTCTGCTCATCCTCATCAACCACACCTAGTTCATCCAAAACCACAAAGGCACCTCATAAAGCAAGGTGTTGTTCAGGTTTTTAAAATCCTCAATATGTTTTTTTGGATCAAAGTCCTTTGCATGGACCTCACTCCCTTATATTTGTTAATCACCCTATTATAGGATCAAAATCCCCCAATCAAACCCCTACACTAAGTCCATATCCTGCACCTTTTACACAACCTAATTATCCACACCAACGATCACCCATATGGGTCCCTCACCCTCACATGTCACACAAACCAACTATCCTCACCAACGGCCACCCATACAGGGTCCTTCACTCTCACATGTCACACAATCTGACTATTCACACCAATGACCACCCATATAGGCTCCTCATCCACCACTTTTGTGACATCTAGAAAGCCTCCATGACCAAAAAAACAAATATGACTAAAATAACCCATCTTACCTCCTCTGAGAATAAGTATAGACATGACCTTGTCCCCATCTACGTCTACACCAAAGGGGCATTATGCCACCATGTTAGATGACCTCCTTCATGATCACTTATTACATTACCACCTCCTAAGCCATCTGATCATCATGGATGGAAACCTGCTTGGTATGAATTCAATATTTTTTGTGATTACCATAGAACACAAGGCCATTCCATAGAAAATTGTAGAGCCTTTCATTTGAAGTACAAGGAACTTGGCAGTCCACTCTTCCTTCCTTCTCAATCAAACACAATGCCAACATCAACATCATCATCATCATAAAAACCTAAAAAATCTATCCCTAAAAGCATCTGATCATGATTGAGTGGTGTTGTACACATCACCACCCATTCACAAAATTATGACAAAGAACCATCTAAGCCTAAGAAAGGTAAAACCTCCATCGTTATACCTCCACCTCCTGAATTATCAACTTCATTTGATAAACCTAAGGTATCTATTTCCTTGGCTCCTAAAGATTCTAATCAAACACCACCATCAAAAGCCAAAATTTCCATACAAGAAGCAACACCCCCTTTCACCACAATAAAAGGTTGTTATCAAACAATTACACCAATCTCCTATTAGGATGTCACTTTATGAGCTAGTTCAAACATCACCTTTTCACAAACATGCCATGATAGAAGCCCTCAATCCATAACTGTACCAACCAATGATCCAATTCCTTTCAAAAATTTTGTGGGCTCTTAAAACATCCTCGCTATATCATTTGAACCATCCAAAATTCCATCTCTTAGACTAGAAGGACCATGACCTACCACTCTTCATCACCACCCAGATCAATGACATCTCCATCAAAAGGGTCATGATTGATAGTGGTGTTGCCATTAATATCATATCATCCCTCACTTTTGACCAACTCAAATTACCCAATATTCGTTATCACTCAAAACTATGGTTCTATTATGATCCTTCAATGACACTATCACACCCACATTAGGCATCATCATACTTCCACTTAAAGTCGGTGTCAAAACCCTACCTAACTCTTCTACATTATAGAAGGAGAGTTTTAATACAACATGTTATTAGGACACCCTGGATACACACCATGTGTTATGCATTCCTTCCACCCTCCATCATTGTCTCAAATATGAACATGAAGGTCAAACTTTCACTATCCCACTGATCCAAATCCATTCGCTGAACTACTACATGATGTACCACCCAAATGACATCCTTGTACCTAAATCCACATCTGAGCCATCTAATGAAGCATCCACTAGTGCATCTATCCCTTCTTCCAAATTACTAGATGATTCCTCTCTTGGTGAGGCTGTAAAATTCCTTACACTCGGGAATATCATCTTCTCATGCTTAACTCCATCCCTTCACCTAAAACATATGGCCCCTGACAAATAACCCATGTATGACCCAAAATGTAGGAGATGTTATTTCCTATGGTCTATGTATCTCAAAACAAACCTTATTTATGGGGGACTTCGATAACCCTCCATCCCATGTCTATTAATCCACACACATGCCATGCCATTCACATTAAATTTCAAATCCTTGATAATCCAAACTTTTCACCCACATGTATCTTCATCACTTGTACATGGAGAGGTTTTGGCCTCAAATGCATTATGAACAAGGAACCCATGATCAACCATCTTATGTTCCCTTAAATCTCATGAGAAAAGTGGTTTAGGCTATAAAAGATTCACCTCCAGAGATGTGTGAAGCCACTACATCTAAACTTGCTACATCCCTAACTATTTCCGAACTAGAACCATCATCACCAACAAACCCTGAAGATCCATGGACATAGATGACATTGTACCCATCCCATCTAATTTTTTTTAATCAATGTTATATCTTTAGGCCACTTACTTATCAATCAATCACTCCACTAAAAATTTTACCCCTTGTTTGGCTAGAAATGGTTGAGGAAGATTCACCTACCATAGATATCCTCTAGTGTCAAGATGACCAAGATATCCTTTCCCATATGGGGGCTAAAGACTATTTTCTTCAAAATCCCTACCATCTGACACACCAATCTCCTTAATGAATCCACCCTCGATGTTAACTTAGGTACCCCTTAGGATCTCCTACATAGTTAAGGTTGGTCAATCTCTAGATTCATAAGAACTAAATGATTTCACCTCGTTCTTAACAAAATATCACAAGCCTTCACCTGGTCATATAGTGATATGCCTGGAATTGATCCTAACATTTCATACACAACATAGTCATGTATCCCAATGCTAATCCAAGTAAAACAAAAACTCCATAAAATACATCCACGTATAGCTCTCCTTGTTAAGGAAGAGTTGTAATGCCTCTTATCTACTAACTTCATCATACCCATTGACTATCCATAATGGGTCTCCAACATTGTCCCATAACCAAGGATTTAGGAAAAATACACATCTGCACAAATTTTAGGGATCTCAATCTTGCTTGTCCAAAAGATGATTTCCCTCTTCCAAACATAGATCAACTCATCGACCTAACAACCAGCCATGAAATTCTCTCCCTCATGGATGGTTTTTTCTGGTTATAATCAAATCCTCATCAATCTCTTGATGATCAACATAAAACTTATTTCATTACCCCTTGGGGAACCTTCTGCTATTATGCATCATGCCCTTTGGTCTTAAAAATGTAGGGGCTATGTATCAATGTGCCATGACATACATTTTCCATGATCTCATCCACAAAATTGTCGAAGATTATGTTGATGACCTCTAGGAAAATCCAAATCAAGAAAAAACCATCTTGACATCCTTGAATCAATCAATCTTCACTCGTCTCATGTAGTTTTTTCTTCATCTTAATCTCAAAGTGTGTTTTTGGTGTCCTCACTAGAAAATTTTTAGGATTCATCATATCTATCGAGGTATTGAAGTTGACCCAACAAAGGTTAGAGAAATCATTGAAATGCCTCCACCATCCAATCTTAATAAACTACGTAGCCTCAAGGTAAATTATAGTCCATTCAATGTTTCATATCACAACTTTTTGACCGCTTGTCAACCATTTTCACCATCTTCTCCACAAAGACATAGAATTTCATTGGGATTATGATTTAGAAAGGTCTTGAAGAAATAAAACATATACATATTATCACCACTGTGCTTACTCCACCTCATGAAGGGAGCCATTCTATCTATACATATCCACCTCAGAACATGCCCTAGGAGTTATGCTTACCCACCGTGATAATCAAGGTCATGAACAGGCCGTATACTACATTAGCCACACACTCCATGAATATGAAACATCTACACTAAAGCTGAAAAATTATGTTGTGCATTATATTTCACCACCTCTAAAATTTGACATTATCTCCTCAATCACAAGACATATGTCATCACTAGCTTTAATCCACTTAAAACCATGCACATTAAACCTTATCATAATGATCGCATAACTCGATGGATTATGCTCATGACTGAATTTGACCTGAAATCATATCTCATAAATCTATTAAAGGTCAAGCCATTGTAGATCAGATCATTGATGCACCTCTTCAAGATAATCAACCACCTCATGAATGATTTCCTAATGAATCCATCAACAACATTGATGAATCTGAATTCATCCCTATTAAAATGACCCTCTTCTTTGACGGTGCTAAGTGCCAAGAAGGGGAGGAGCTGGAGTCATTATCATACCACCCTAGAACATTCCACTTCCATTATCATTCAAACTTAACTTGAATGTACTAATAACATGGTAGAATATGAATCCTTAATCATGGGTCTAAATACCACCATTCTCCTAGGTGCCCACATCTTAGAAATCTATGGAGATTCATAACTCATCATCAATCAAGTTAAAGGAGAATATTAATGTAAAAATGAAATCCTTCAAAAATATAAATTTTTTGGTCAACTTTATCCTGACGCATTCGATCATTACACCATTCAAGCCATTCCACGATATTCCAATAGGTTTGCAGAAACACTATGGCATCCCTTGGATCCCTCATCCCTTTTGAAATAGAAAAATCAAAGGATAAGACTAAAATGTCCATGATTATTCAATGCTTAGACCATCCTTCACATCAAAATGAGTTTCCTTCCATCAATAACATTGAAAATAATCCACTTGATCTATGGTACACACAAATATATGACTATCTCACCGAATCTAAATTTACCATCAGATTTATCACATTGAGCCAAATGATCCTTTCTTCAATGCGTCACTCACTTTTTCATCATGGGTGGTATCCTTTATAAAAATAACTTTGACAACATACTGTTACGGTGTCTTAAATCACATGAATCAACCAAAGCAACCGAAGAAGTTCATGAGGGAATTTGTGGTGGTCACTTTAGTGCTAATGCCATCTTTAAATGTGTCTTACGGCTAGGGTATACCTAAGGCATACGGGTAAGTGCACCAAGTTGGGGGACAATTAAGTGGACATCAAATCCTAAATTTTACATTAAAAACAGCAAAACATCAAATTTAGTCTTCCGCGGACTTGAACCATGCCGAAAAGTAAAAACTATGTCATAAAAATGGTACCATTGCATAGGGGAGACTATTAGCTTTGTATAAATACTAATTTTAAAGTGAATAGAAGAGGATAAATACCATTTATAATTTTTTACTAATAGTAGGTCTTTAAGACACTTTTTCCTGTGAATGTTTATGTCTATGTTTAAGACTGCAAAATTTGTTTCACTTATCAGAATTTGATAAAACTTATACCATCCCAACCGTGGTGAAATTATATACATGTTCAAAAAAAAATTTATTTGATTTCAATATTTTTTGATGAAGTTATAGTGGGCAAACGGAAAGTGCTCTGTTTTCTTTATGTTTTCATACCACTTTCACGGAAAAAATCATAAAAAATAAAATATTACTCAAAAAATACAAAATAAAATCCATCCCAGGATAGATAGTGGCATATAACTTCTCACCAAAGGAAATAAATATATATCAATTTTTGGTCATCCAAATTGTGGGCAAACAGACTATAATCTTATCGGCGTTTTTTTTAAAAAATACCAAGTCATTGAATTTTGAGTGTTTAATATAGCTATTCTTGTCCATTTTTTACAAAAAATAGTATTTTAGAAACTAGATTCCGGATGCTACGATTAATATTAATATAATTTTGTCTAATTTTGAGTGTATGTATTGCTAATAATCCCTACAAGTTGATATTATGTTGTTATTTGCAATATGATGTCCACGGATGACCCTATATTTGTCCATCAACTTCCTGCACTTACCCATACCATCACTAAATACTATTGTGCATACATAAAGAAATGTGTTAAATGCCAACTCCATTTAGATCTCATCCATGTCCCTAGTCAAGCACTAAAACCCACTCAGGACCTATGGCCTTTCTCTCAATGGGGGTTAGACCTCATGAGTGCAATAAACCCTAAATCATCCCAACAACATCCATGATCACAACTAATTATTTCACTAAATGGGTTGAAGCCATCCCTTTAACCTCAACAAAATCTAGACCCATCATCAATTTCATATATCAAAATATCATATGCCACTTCAGTACCGTGCATAAAATCATCACAGATAATGGAAAATCCTTCAAAAATAAGGAAGTTAAAAAGCTCTGTGATACATTCAACATTAAACTCAGCTTCTCGTCACCATATTATCCTCAAGAAAATGAATAAATTGAGGCCTCTAACAAAACACTCAATAAAATCCTTATGAAAACAGTAGATGATGCAGGAAGGAATTGGCATCTTCAAATCCCATTCGCTCTCTGGGACTATCGAACTAGCATCCACACACCTACAGGCACTACACCTTATTCAATCATCCATGGCTTCAAAGCTATTGTTCCTCTTGAAATTCAAATTCTATCACTTCATGTATCTCTTAAATATTTTATCCTTGACGAAGAATATCACCAAGACCACTTAGCACAACTAGAATTATTAGATGAAAAATGTTTAACAACCCTCGAACATCATCAATTTTATCAACAACGTATTAGCAGAGCATACAAAAAACATGTCAAATAATGTGACTTTAAAATTGGTGATATTTTACTTAAATAAAATCAAAATGTCACTACATTAGAATGGAGTAAACGTGGAAATTTTTCCCCTAATTGGATTGGTCCATATGTTATCACTCACAATTATATGATAGCATATCATCTTACTTCTCTTGATGGGGAACCCGAAAAGGGAACCTTTGAATGCTTTTTACTTGTGACCTTTCTACTGTTAAATGATTTGTTTTCATGATGGTAGCTCCATTCAAATCCTATCACTCTACCATATCATTGCAATGTCTCCTTTTTTACTAGAACTTAAAATCATTACACCCATCCATTCCATACCAAGCAAACATGACATGGAGCATGTGTGTGTAGGTCACATGAATGTTTTATCCCCTCCTTGAAAATGTATATTATGGATTTTACCTCAGTTTAAGCATATCAAAATCATTTGGATGCTCTTATTTCACCAATAAGTTTTACGATTTCTAGGATGAAACAAATAGAAGGTAAAATGGTTAAGGAGGAATACCTGTGATATGTAGGTTGAAGGTTGAATGCATGTGTTAATGAATTTTGATCCAAGATGATCATGAAGAGCTTCCCTTTGGCTAGGAGGAATGACTTGTAAGAAATACAACAAGACCACCAGATAACATTAATAATATAGGTTAGTGGATTACCTAGCAAATGCTAGATCCGGGAAGCATGATGCTTCCTAGAAGGCTATCAATCCACTTTCAAATATAAATTA
The DNA here is from genome assembly GCA_018340775.1 of Taxus wallichiana var. yunnanensis. NCBI lineage: Eukaryota > Viridiplantae > Streptophyta > Pinopsida > Cupressales > Taxaceae > Taxus > Taxus wallichiana. The sequence goes on along the minus strand of CM031233.1, from coordinate 75,215,522 downwards.
ATATTGAAAATATCATGAAGTAAGGAAATCCTACTGTAGTTATACAATTTAGGTATCTTGTGAAAATACAATAAACAAATCTAATCTAATAGAAAAGGTTATGATTAGATCTAGAGGCTTGGTAGGTTATTATGGGTTTTACATGTGTTTGTGAGGAGTGAAATTGATCGGTGAGGTCTCGAATTGATTGGGTAAGGTCCGGGTTATTTTTGTTGATTGAGAGGCATGCTTTCAAAAGGAATCAAATGACATAGAGACCGATATTGGTCAGGTGACCGATGTCTATATAGAGGTGAAATCGACGATGGTTAGGTAACTGACATCGGTAGGGGTAATTGACAATAATTTGATAAAAATGGTTTTTGGGCTTCTTTGTGATTGCACAAAGAGTGAGAAGGGTATGGTTAGGTTTGTAATATTACTGAGAAGACTCAGGGATACAGAGGGGGAAGTCATGGAAGGAAAAAAGGATATAGGTGGTTGGGTTGGTAGATTGATGAGGAGGTGGAGATAAAGGAATACAATGAAATAAAGTATACTTGAAAGAGGTAAGGAATATATACTTCAAGCAAGCACAATATGATCAAAATAAAAATACTTACTTTCCTTTAAAGACCTGGTAGGTGAAGGTGGATGGTAGTTGATTCGTTAAGATATTCGGAGTCGGTGCCACCTTTGCGTAAAGTAATCCCGTAGTGTTTCCATGAGTATTCCAATACTATGGAAGGAGAACTGGATGCTTTCTTGGGCCTATGGTTGAGTATTTTGTGTCATCTAGATGTTAAGAAGATTTGGATTCACATTTGAATGCAATAGTTCTCCCAAAACTGAAAATGACCAACCTGGGTAAAAGGTTGTAAAATTGTATATAAAGTAACCAATGGCGAGTTAGGTGACCAACATCGGTCGAGGGATAACCGGCATCGGTTAAGGTGGGTAAGTCTAGGTTTACCAAAAATAGGTAGATCTTCCCATATTTGGCGTGTTTTCCAAGTTGATTCTGCTTAGGGAAGTGGAGTTCTCATTAGAAAAGGTAGGAAGGTCATATAAGAAGTCCAATTAGGTTTGAGAAGAATTCTTAGTTAGTTAGGTCAAGTGGTGACTCAACACTAAGAGTGATGACTCAATGTTGAGAGTGATGACTTGGTCACTGTGAGTTAAATGCCCCTGGAATGGGTCCAAAGGGTGAGGTGTAATGATGAGGTGGAGGTGTGAGGATGAAATTAATTTAATTAAAATAATTAAATTAATTAATAATGTGAGGATGAATATTAATATGGGGTAAAGGGGTCATGATTAATTAAATGTGTTACATTAATTAAGTGAAGGGGACCAAGGGGAGTGTGACCCAAATTTGGTGTCTCGCAGCTCCTCTTATCAAAACATCAAAATATAATAGACCGATCCTCGAAGGACAACTATTTACAAATCTAAATCATTATAAAAAAACAAAAGTAGACTTCTCCCTTGAAGGACAACTACCAGTCAAAATGATGGACCGATCCCTCGAAGGACGGATATCTAGTCAAAATTCAAAAATGTAGACCATACCCTTGAAGGATGGCTACTCATATGAAAATATTCCCATATTGATCAGCCTTCAAAATCAAAAATGTCTAGGAAAGCTTCTCACATCGATCAAATTTCCCATCATAGCAATCTTCCCACATTGATCAATTTGCTTCAAAATAATATAAAAAGTTGGGGCATCATCCCTTTGAAACCTTTGAAAAGGAGATCCCTTTCTCCCACATCGGCCTACACACAAAATCCCTTTTGTCATCCTAGCAAAATACATTCACTTGAACCCATATTCCCATTATGATTTTCATAACTACTCATTGATGATCTTAGTTAACATCTAAGAAGGCCACAAGTGCAAGTGTTTTTCAAAAACCCAACATACCAAATTCATATTGGGAAAATATTCTAATTTTACCTCATTTTATTTAGTTACATTTAGCATGCTTATTGGATCATACTTTAAAATCATTTAAATCAATCAAGCACTTAACCATATCTAACACATGTTTAAACCAAACATTTTAACATATCAAATTTCATCAAAATCCATATAAAACATTAACACATTTTGAATAGAAGTATACAACATACACCACATGGAAATTAAAAACACAACATATGCCATAAACCATCATCACCACAATATATATATATATATATATATATATATATATATATATATATATATATATATATATATATATATATCAAAATTTTGGTATACATCGTAATCAATGTCTAAATAATCAATGTATAATCATGCAAAACAATGGGATTCTATGAACCTATGCCATCATATGCAATCATGTGGTAAAATCAATGTCTCTTAGCATTGTGTAGGCACCACCTTCTCATTTGGGAGTAGGATTACCTCTAGTTGCACCTACATATCTACCACCTCTACGAATGCTCATGATAATAGCCTCACCTCCGGATCATCCCTCACCATTTACCCCTCTCTCTAGACTCGAGGTGGTTGTCCCATGTTTGCCACACTAGCACTAGGCCTAGCATGGGACGACCAAGTGTCCCATGCTATCCCATGCTCTCCTCCCTTACGGCTATTGTGGTCATCCGTTGGGTAGCCACGTGATCAACACATGAGGTGGCATCTGGGTAACTCTCGATAATAAAATCCACATATTAATCCCTCTTTGATCACACAACCTCATATTGCACTACGAAATCATACTAGGAGCAAAGTCTTTGTAGATTCTCCCCTTTACCTAGCGAGAATGAGCCATCGCCAAAAATATACACCGGATATAAAATTCCCTATGATCCCCAAGGCCTTCCTTAGTGTATGCCTATGTTCCTTGTACTTGTCTCTATTCGAAGAGACTTGTATAAGCTACGCTTGAAGGCTATTTCACTCTACCATCAATCCATCCCTCTCTAGGATAAGGGTATCCCTGGAATCTTAGAAGGTCATCACACTCTCTCAAGCTGCATCTCTCTCCCCCTCCACTGCGTGCCCTATCGGCCATCACTATTGCAATAGCCATAGTTATGGAATCATCATCCTCACCAATCTTGTCCTCTAGTACATGTGATCCTCCCTAGTTCCCGAGTATGTAATCATCTAAACATCTCTGTATTGCCCTCTCCGCTGCCATAGTCTGATCAAAAGTCCTCAGTGATCGGTCCCACCATGTAGTAAAATCTAGAGTCACCCCACATCATCAATCAGAACAATTTATCCCTCATCATCAAGACCCATAGCCCCCTGCTACTTATCAATAACTGTAGGCCTCACTATAACTCTTAGAGTCTCAAAGTATCCCCGTCCTCCCACTGTGCTATCTTGGATTATTAGGTATACCCTATGTCAATCCAAACTGTCTCTAACATGTTTGAAATGTAGATGCTCATCCTCTCGAGATCTATGACCCTGTATCCAAATGTCCTGTTGTAAGCCTAAAAAGTCTTGAGGAAACTTAGGCCAATCATGGAAATATATGTATGGCCTCCATACCACATCTCCCACCTATAATCTTGACACCAAGTCTCTATAATAACCAGGCCCCTTAGCCTTCCTCACTCGACCCAGATTTTGGCTCCATCTCATAAATCTAGGATTTCTTGCCTCAATATAACAAGGTAGGCCAAATGGATGAGCAATGGAAATATGCTCATGTGCCCAATGCTACAACAAGAATCCAATGTCAATACCATAATGCTTGTGGGTTGTCCAAGCCCAAAACTCTCTAAATGGTTGTGCCAATAAAGTAGGTGCCCACTCAAACACTGTACGGTGACCCATCATCTCAATAACAACACAGTCATCATCCAAGAAAAATTACCACCTCGTGAATCTGGAAAATAAAAACATGAAATACCTATCATCATCATGGTCATCTATGGACAAACAACTCTCGCAGGCTCATATAGCATCTGGTAATCAAATGCTCCTGATGAATATCTCACATCCCGAGAATGCTCTCTATATAATATCTATATAGCTCATCCTCAATAATACAATAAATATTATGTCCATGAATTGGTAATCTCATAGTATGACAAACACCCTCAAGATTAATGGTCATCTCCCCTATAGGAAGCTAGAAAGTATTGGTCGAAGGATTCCACCTCTCTAATAACACCAATATCAAATTGCGGAATTTGTGAACCCAAATTTAAGAATTCATACCACTAAAACCCACTGCCTCAAGATGCTCTCAATCCTCATCCGATAAGTCTGCCCTCACCTCATCCAACATCAATGGTATACGATCATAGATAGTCAATTATGCATCCACCTGCAAAACCCAAGCACACAAGATAAATATTAGTATCATCACATTAGTATTGAAAATATCATTCATTCTAAGTATTAAAACATCATCTTTATTGTCCAAATTCTACTAATGATAAATGTTTTTTTAAGTTGTGGAATGTTTATGGTTGCCATTGGTGCTAGATGTATATTTTTGGATGTGGATACATGCCCATATTTCCCTAAACCATGACAATTTTGGTTTTGCACAAATGTGTCATGTTTTGAGGGTGTAATGAAATTTTCATTACACACTTGTATGTTTGACAATTTTGGTTTTGCCACCGAGGAATTTTGGGAAGCATACTAAGAGGTTCAAAGAATATAAGCTAACCTTTCATGGTAGAGTACAATTAGGAAGTGAGATTCAACATCCCCGAGGACACCCGTGCACCGCATCCGAATCGACATTGAGAGCAACATCAGCCTTCCAAACATTGATTTTGATCTTGCACACCTATACAAATACGGAGGAGCAAATATCTGAATTCTTCGTGGAAGACTACATATCGAGCCTAATTCATATTTCACCAAAGATGATGATTTATCCTTCTTAGTAGGCTCTAACTTCTTTTCTAAAAACTTATATACAAAGCTAGATTCGACTTGATTCTAGGCTTATTAGTTTTCATTATCGTTATCAGCTGATGTATGTAATAATATAAATAAGTGATAATACATTTGATCACATTTTTATATCACATATTGTACACCATTTCATCAATAAAATCTTAAGTGTTTAAAAGCAGGTTGACATCCACACAAGGAAGTCTTTTGGCTTCTGGGAATTGGCCTTTCCAGGAAACCTACCTACCTATTTTTACTAATTCCATTTTGTGCAGTGTCTTTGATTTATAGGTTTAATTATAGGGAAAATAGCTTCATTCATTCATCACGGAGTGCAAAATCAACGTCCACTACCATCATCTGTGGGTATCCTGGAAACCCTTCCATGATCGAGGGTTGAGCCACTTTTTCCCCTTTGATATTATCAACTAAATGACAAGGAGATATTTTCATCAACAAACACCCAAAGTAGAAGCATATCCTTTGTCAAATTTATTTTCTATGTAAATGAGGGAGGTATTTTTGGCTCTTCCTCTTCTTTGATAGTTTTTATAGTGTCTTCTCTTTCTTGTGGAAATCTAGCTCCTAATTCTAGCACTCATGTAAGTACTTGATCTCTATTATAGTATAGGAGTTTGTCAAAGCGAGCTAGGTCAAGGGTATTTTCTCTTGAAGAATAAGAATCATCTCTGCTATGGTCGACTAAAATTTTTGTGTCCTTGACTTCTAAAAAGAGGGGACCTAAGATACTACCACCAAAGGGATAGATGGCGAAAGGATTTAACTCTATTTCTCGTTCAATTTTCTTAGACACCATTTTTGTGATAGGTGGCATTGCTAGTATTTTTGTACTAGATTTTGTTTAAATGTGATCGAGGTGTAACAAACCTAGGTGTGACATAGTGTGAGTTTACCCTAAAGTATCAATGTCTTATCAATCAATGACTTGTTCTAGATAAAAAATTATGCAACTCTTACTACCCAATGAACAATCATACCAATCTAGAGTAAACCAATCAAGCAATCCAATAGTTACACCTAATGTTTCCAACAGTTGTTTAACGTATAGATGATTAACTCGATGTCAACACTTATGTCAATTTCAACATGAATGTGGTGTAAACATTAACAAGGGGTAGATGTGACTCCAAATCAAAGGATACTACAACAAGTTTTTGAAACAAGCGGACATAAGTCCAAAAAGGTATAAATTATGTATATAAGCAACGTAACAATACTACCAAGGCACGTTAACCAAGTTTCAAGAGAAAGAAATTTTCTTAGCATTGAAATAGTATGGGTACGGTATACAAACAACATAATCAAAACCTTTCAAGAGTGAGGAAATGTTTGAAATCCAAGTACAAGTATGCTAAGGATTTGTTAAGATGTGGGCAACGTAACACCACAATTTATACACTTAAATCCCATTCATGAGGAATAAGGTGTAAGTATCATGATTGTGTTGAGGTGATGCAAAAAAAGTAACATGTCTAAGGGAGATAAAATGATGACTCAATCCTAAATACGTTGATAATGAGTCTCAATATGGTTTTGAGACAAGGGGCCTACTAGAATATGAGCACGTACCACTCACACTCTCAACTCTTGCATTATGACATTACAACTGGTCATGTAAGAAGACTACAAAAGTGGTGGACACATTTATTCTAGCGGTATCCACATGTTTTGTTTCTATTTTGTCCCAAATGGGAAACATGATAACAAAGTTGTAGACCAAGTGATGATGAAACAAACTAAGTATAACTTTGACAAAGTTTTGCCTTATCATAGGGTAAGTGAGGAACTATGTCAAAGTGATACATCGTAAGTACATGATTGAATGATGCTAAGCAAAACTAAGATGGAATCATCCCCTTGTATGATCAATAAGGTTTTGACTCCAAAAGAGTTATCACTTTGCGAAAGATAGACATGACATGATGGTTTGATACTGATCAAGTTGGCTCCAAGACAATATGGTTTCCTAGGTAGTTCTCTCAACTAGGTACCACAAACACCCTTTGTGAGCTCAATTTTCTAAAGAGTTACCCTTGGACTATCTCGATTTAGTTTACCCCCTTCAAATACGATGATCAATGAATGCATTCATGCGTATCTTTCACTGGGGCCGTAATGGAGAATGTTTTGGTCCTAACTCACAAAGATAATACTAAGCAAGTGGGTAAGTGGAGCGATTCCCATTTTTTTCCATGAGGTAACTCAATGGTGGACTAATTTGGGGTTCATAGGACCACCCCCATTGTTGTAGCTTAAGGCTTATGCCAAAGGGGTTATGTCCTAGTTTAAAGTGGATGGGGCGTACCCTTATCCAAACTTGTAAATCAAGTGTGTTGAATATGGTGTTTGTTTTATCTTATGATCTTAATGAGGTTTTGAACGCCATTGGAAACCTAAAAACATGTTAGATTTGGTTTAGATCCCAATTTATTTGACATGTGATATGGACCTTCACATAATGATTAGTAATTTTCCAAATGATCAATACATCATATAAAGGAGATAGAATGTTGTTTTTGATTTCCCAGATCGTCCTAAGATGCAAGGAAAGAGCATACACAAAAAAATACCTCACTAAATCTTGCAAAAATGGAAAAAAACTAAATCAAATGTGAAAAGTAAAGTTCGTTTTAACCAAATTTGAAGTCAATCTTTTTAGAAAACTTAGTGAAGTGTTTTGAAAGCATAAAAGGGTTTTTGAACCATTTTTGATTCCCAAGATCACCTAGAAGGTGCAAGGGAAGAGCATACGCATTTAAAAAAAAACCATACAAATAATAATGTAACATTCATTAACACAAACCAAGTAAAGTTAGCATAAAAAAACTCCAATTTATCAAAGTAACATGCAAAACCTCTAATTAGCATTAACAAAAAACCTAAAAAGTATTAGAAATTCCAAAAATCAACCCCTGAAAATGTTAGATCAAATTTTGAATTCAAACATTAACACATATGCACCCTTTATGGTATGTGCGCATGCTAGCAACATGTGTGCGCCAAGAGTGACAAGTGCGTGGCTCTGTGGAAAATACATGGAACAATTACACCTACGCAAACAAAATGATACCTACGCATGGGTTTAAGCATGTGCACGCCTTAGAAATCATGTGCACATGCAAGGAAAAAGGTTAGTTGACACAAAGCTAATTAACACTTGTGCATTCCGAGAGACGTGTGTGTATATGCAAGCATGTGTGCATGATTTTTGAAAAGTCCGTGAATTTGTGGTAATTTTTGATAGAGGTTCAAAATACAAAGAAATAGGTATGTGGCTAGAAAATCATGTGTGTGTCCCTATGGATAGGTGTGTGGGCCTCCAAATAGGTGCAAGTGGGTTTTGATGGTTACGCGCCCTCTACAGAACACACTGGGTGTGAGCTTGAAAAACCACAAAAATGACGAGAACTAGAAATCTGAAACTGCAAACAGGTTAGATTCTTTTTTTTTAACTAACTTTCTAACATAAACCCAACAAATACGCATGCAAAAGGAAGATTAACTACCTTTTAGACTATCAAAAGCTAGAAACTACACTAGCTAGCCTTAAAAATGCATGAAAATGTTTAAAATTTTAAATAAAAGCTTGAAAAATAACTTCTATAAACCATGGAGTAAGGTCCCATCAGGCGTGCCATATGTGAACATGTATAAGTTGTGAAAAGCTATGGAAATGGGATTAGAACACTAAAGAAACCCCAAAAGCTTTAACAACTTAACTAGGAACCATCAATAAGAGATGAACAAGAGTTACTCCTATGCATGCATTATAACTTTGACAAAAGACATCAAACCAACATGTATATTACTCTCTACTCTTTGAAAGCTATGAAATAATGAACCTATGAAGATCTTAAAACCAATTTTGATTGTTTGATGCTCAAGGGTTTGAGAGTGAGATCTCACCATTAATGGCTACAAGGCCATATGTTTCTTCTAATTTACTCAAGCTTGAGTTGGGAAAATGAAATAGATAGTGATAGCTCAATAGAAATGAAGAATTCTCTAAATCCTAACAAAAATACTATAGTTAGCCTAAAGAAGGGGAAAATGTTCTTAGGGAAAAGTGAGAGGGGTAGGGTTGTATTTATAGTTTTCCATTTCCAAGAATGGAATGATTTGGATGCATGTGGTAAAAAAGGTAAGTCTAAAAGAATTTTATGGTTTAAGAGAGGTTTAAACATGCCTTAGGCTTATTAATCTAGGTTTAGGCTGATTAATCCTATTTAGCAAGGATTAGTAAGTGAGAGAGTTGCGAGGGTCTCTTGAATCCAATGTGATGGATTGATAATCTAGGAAGGTAGTAGAAGTGGATTAGAAGGAAATAGGAGAGAAGTTTAGCTAATAAGATACTATATTAGCATGATTAGTCAGCTATAAGAGGAATACGACCAAAATAATGTCGTAAATGGGGAGTTAGATAGGCCTAATTAATGATGTGTTGTCAACTTGCGAGGAGTAGAATAGTTAGTGCAATATTAGGAATAAGATTGCTTTGACTGAACTATAGGTGTCTACAAAATGGTTGGAAGAGGGGTTTGAGCCAAAATAGGGTTTATTGACCAAAACAAGGGTAAATTAGGCTTAATTAGCTAATAATTGCTAATTATTTGTTTGGAAGAGCATTTTGACTTACGATGTGTCGTAAATTGGCATTTGAATATGAAAGAGGTTAGGTAATAAAAAAGCATTGTTAATTAACCAAAATGGTAAGAAATGTTCAATTAGTGGAAATCACTAATTATAATGAAAATGGTAAGAATGAGAGTGATTAGTGTGCTTTTAGCAATAAGATTGAAAAACGGAATTTAGATTTCTATAGATTGCACTTACGAAGACGAATTCTCACCATATTATTTATTCTTCTTTAGGAATTTCTTATATTTATCAAATATTTCTTCTAAGGAAACGAAACCCTTGGGAATTTTGTTACCTTTCAATGAATTATCCCTTTGCTTTATTATCATGTTTAGGATCGGTCTCGCCTACTATTGTTTGGCATGGGGTGAATTGTTTCCTTCAAATAATAATTCATAAAGTCATCTTGTTGCTCTAGAAATGCAACCATCTACTTATCATCTTTGAAAACTTGCCACTTCTCAACATTGTTAGGTACTTTTGAGTGGTAGATAATCTCTAATTTATAGTCACCTTGTCTAAATATTGCAAGAGGCTTATCGGAGATAGTTGTGCCACGATCACTTTGCTAAAGAACCAACTTTGAAGTTTTGATCCCTAGGAATAATGTTTATGGAGAAAGCTAAAAAGTTAAGTGTGATAGGAAACAATCTATCCATGTAGTATCTCAACTTATCCCTCTTTACTTGGTATTGACCTTGGATTTGTTTTACAATGAGCTCAACATCTCATTGTGCTTTGAGAATTTCCTCCTTTCTTTTTGGCTTGTTCCATTCCTAACAATAAACTTTCATATTTTGTTGTATTATTAGTATTTTTAAACATCAATTTGTAGGAGCATGGATGTACCTTTCCTTCAAGAGATATCAATACAACACCGCACATGATCCAAGAGAGTAATAACTACCATCAAATTCTGGAGACCAATTTTTCTTCTTCTTCTTCTTTTTGATATTTCCTAAATCTCTAGCTCTTGAGTTTCTTTTTCCAATTCTAAGTAATTCAAATCTTTACACACAACATGTATGCTTGGCATTGTACCTCTTATATTTTGGGTCCTACCGAGGCTCCTAGGAGCATCTACTTTCTTACACGCTATAGGTGTTATTGTTTCAATTTATACGGATATATCTACTAGCATACAGCAATAAAAATATATAGAAGAAATATATAAAACAAGAGATATAAATCAACACCATATTTAACGTGGTTCACCCAGTGTGGGCTACATCCACCAAGAAACAAGCCAATCTATTATCCAAAGCTTTCAAAAGATATACAATGAAGATTTACAATCTTCCACACCTCTCAGATGTACAATACTTTCTTTCTCTCAAGCTTCTCCTTCTTCTCCAAGAATTCTCTCTCTCACAATTATTTTCACAATAATCATTAACTCTTCAATCCTTCTTCTAAACCCTAGCTTTCATGCTTATATAGGCATATACAAACTTAGGGAACTTAGCCATGTAATTACAATCAATAGATTTCTTTAATACTAAAATTAGATCTAATTCCCGTGAGTTAAATAAAACACTCACACACAGTAAGATGATAATCGGTTAGCCCTAACCGATGTCCCGGTTCCTCCTAGGCAACCGATTCCTGATAGGTCGGTCATAGGTGACCGATGTCGATCCCTCATAACCGATGTTGGTTACTATGTTTTTTCAAAAGTTTAATATAACATGCTAAACTGAAGTAATTGAGCTCCACAACTCAACAATCTCCCACTTGGAGATAAATTACTACACTATACCTATACAACATCATTCTTGGATCCTTTCCTTAGCTTTGTTTCTTCCTCTTCAAGTCTCAAACTTGAAGACCAACAGAAGTGGAGTGTAGCTCCAACTTCTCTTTTTGCTAATGGCTTTGTTAGCATATCCAGGGTTTTCACTCGTATGAATCTTCTCCAGTTTCAGTTGCCCATCCTCAATACCTGCCGTATGAAGTGATACCTCAACTGAATGTGTTTCATTCTAGAATGAAATGTTGAGTTCTTTGCCAAATGAATTACACTCTAATTATCACTGAACAATTTGCAATCATCTTTCTCCTTTCCCAACTCTTCCATGAACCTCTCATCATCCATATCATCTCTTTGCTAGCCTCTGTAGCTGCAACATACTCTACCTCTGTAGTAGACAAAGCCACAACCTTCTGCAATCTTGAAATCTAGCTAACTGTCATCCCACCTACTATGAAAATATATCAGTAGTGCTCCTCCTACCATCCAGATCTCCAGCCATATCCGAATCAACATAGCCACATAAAGAAATATCTAAACCTCCATAGCATAACTACATGCTAGATGTCCCTCTCAAATACCTGAGTATCCATTGGACTACTTTCCAATGCTCTTTACCTAGATTGGCCATAAATCTACTCACAACTCCCACTTTGCTTGTGTAATGTAATGTCAGTCTAGTACAAACCATAACATACATGAGACTCCCAACTGTTGAAGCATATGGTACTTGTGTCATGTATTTGACCTCCTCATGTGATGAAGGACACTGATCTTTTCTCAATTTGAAGTGTCCTACCATAGGTGTACTTACGGTTTTGAATCTTGCATGTTAAACCTTTCCAACACCTTATTGATATAAGCCTCCTGAGACAAATACAATTTCTTGTTCTTCTTGTCTCTGTGTATTTGCATGCCAAGGATTCTTTTTGCAGCTCCTAAATCCTTCATAGAAAATGTGTGAGCTAGCTTTCCCTTAAGCTCACCAATGTCTGCATACTAGATCTGCTAATAAGCATATCATCCACATACAATAACAAAATAATATAGCTCCCATTTTCAAGCTTCTTGAAATAAACACAATGGTCAGATTCACATCTCAAGTAACCATGCTCATGCATGAAACTATCAAACCTCATGTACCATTCCTTGGAGCTTGCTTGAGCCCATATAGACTCTTTTTCAACCTGCACACTAATTTCTCCTTACCCTTGACTTCATACCCAAGTGGTTTTGCATATAAATCTCTTCATCCAAATCACCATGAAGGAAATTTGTCTTCACATCTAGTTTCTCTAAATGCAAATCATCTACTACAACTATACTCAATACAATACATATGGAAGTCATTTTAACAACAGGAGAAAATATTTCACCAAAGTCAATACCTGCTTTTCTATGTAAATCCCTTTACTACAAGCCTTGCCTTGTACCTTTTTTGTCCACCCTCTTCTTCCTTGATCCTTGTAAACCCATTTTTTTCTACAATGTCCTCTTACCTATTAACAACTTAACCAAATCCCAAGTCTGGTTTTGTTCAAGGAGTCCATCTCCTCATCCATGCCATGCTCCCACTACACGTGGGTCTTATCTGCATTGCTTCTTCAAAACTTTTCTGGTTCACCATTATCAGTCAATAATAAATAAGATAGAGAAGGTGTAAATATTTCTAGAGGTTTACTTACCCTTTGTGACCTTCTCACATAGAAGTTTGGGGTACGGAGGCTCATTCTGGACCTCTGGACATTTGTTTCCAATTATGATAGTGACCGATGTCGGTCACCTATAAAGATGCCATGTGGATTTGCTAACCGATGTTGGTTTGGCTCTTCTGTAACCGATACCGGTTCGGTTTGAGTGATGTGATGTTGGTCAAGGGTCAAGTAACACACCGGTTATTGTGTAACCCTGTAGGTATGAATTTTAAATGAGAGTTCATTTTCATTCACAAACTTCTCAATTGGTTCATCCTTGGGTACCAAAATTTGATCCTGTACATTCTCTTTTCATTCCATTCAATGTCATGACTCCTAATAATTTTAGAATTCTCTAAATCCCAAAAATGGAATCCAAAATCACTAGATCCATAACCAATGAAAGTGCATCTCTTGGATTTTGCATCCAACTTTTTTCTATTTTCCTTATCAATATGCACAAAAGCTTTTGAACCAAAAACTTTAAGAAAAGAAAGATCTACCTCTTTTTCGGTCCAAGCTTCCTCTGGTATTCCTCCATCTAGTGAACTTGAAGGCCCATGGTTAATCAAATAAACCGTTGTATCAACTACTTCTGCCCAAAACTGCAAGGGCAATCCAACATGTATCCTCATACTTCTAGCATGTTCCATGATTGTCTGTTCATTCTTTTTGCAACACCATTCTCTTGTGGTGTTCTTGGAACCATCCTTTCTCTACGTATTCCATTCATTGAACAATAATCATTGAAATCCTTACTACAATATTCACCACCATTGTCAGATCTAAGGCACTTTAACTTTGAATTTGATTCATTCTCAACAAGGGCTTTCCATTTTAAAAGTCTCAAAAACATCATATTTATGTTTAATACAATAAACCCATACCTTTCTTGTAGCATCATCAATGAAAGTAACATAATACTAGGATCCTCCATGAGAAGCTACCTGGGTTGGTCCCCACACATATGAGTGTACAAGCTCCAATTTTTTCTCCTTCTTAGTTGCCCCAACTTTGAGAAATCTCACTCTCTTTTTCTTTCCAAAGACACAATGCTCACATAAATCAAGATCTAAATATTTCAAATATGATAACTTACCCTTAGCCTTTAAGATCTGCATTCCTTTTTTGACTCATATGGCCCAACCGATTATGCCACATGCATGCATCTGAATCTGAAGTAGATAACATAGAAAAGGAATCAATAACACATGTAGATAAATATAATGTTCCTACCTTCTTACCTCTTGCCACAACAAAAGCACCCTTGGTGACTTTCAAGAGTCTGTTGTGAATGTAACCATGCAACCAACTTCACCTAGTTGTCCCTGTAGAAATAAGATTCCTCTTGAGGCTTGGCACATGCCTCACATCTTTCAATACCCATGTATTTCCATTCTATAATTTTAGATGAACTTCCCTTTACCAGTAATATTGCAAGGTTCATCATCACCCAAATAAACATGCCCAAAATTACCTGGACATAATTTTTGAAATAACCCTTATTAGGGTTGCATGGAAAGAAGCTCTGAATCTAAAACCCATGATTCTATTCTATTATCCAAAGAAAGAATAAGAGCATCTTGCATTACCTCTGTCTGTAATATTTTCCTCTTTATTTGCCTCTTTACCTTTTTTGGGTGTTGGTTCTCTTTATCCTTTGACCAACAATCTTTCTTTGCATGTCCTTTCTTTCCACATTTCCAACAGGTAATTCCCTTACCTCTGGATTTAGATCTTCCATCCCTTGACTTTGATTTCCCATTATTCTTACTCTTGGATCTCTCCTTCTGCCTACCTCTGCTTTCTACATTCAAAGCATTCCTAGATGATGATTCCTCTGTACTTTTCCTGTGAATTTCTTCATTCAAGATTATACTAACCACATCATCAAACTTCAAAATATTATTAGCAGATGTTGTATTACTAACAACCATTACCAAGTTATCCCAACTATCAAGAAAAGAACATAAGAATAAAAGTGCTTTCACTTCATCATCAAATGGAATATCAACTGATTTTAACTGATTTACAATAGATCGGAAATCATTCAAATGACTAGATGCAGATCCACCTTCATGCATCTTAGAACTAAATAGTTTCTTCATCAAATAAAATTTATTTGAAGCACTAGGTTTTTCATATAAATTAGCAAGAGATTTCATTAACTCTACCATAGATGTCACTTTTGTAATATTAGAAGCCACGGATGCTGCTTCAGGCTCAATCTTATAGATCCCAAAGCCTTTTTGTCAAGAATCTTCCATTCTTCATTAGTCATCTTCGTAGGTCTAGAATTTTCATCCAATGGTAAGTAAAAATCTCTTTGATACAGATAATCCTCAATCTGCATCTTCCATAATTGATAATTTTGGTCGTCAAACTTCTCTACCTTGTATTTTTTTTTTTCCATTGTTGTAGCTCCCACTCAATCAGAAAACCCTCTGTGAGTAAATATGTCAACACACAAAACCCTCAAACAAAGCTCTGATACCAGTTGTTGGGGTTAGCACAAGGTTGTATCAGATAATATATCAGATCTAAGCATACATGCAATAAAAGTGGATATTCTACTAGAAGAAATATATAAAACAAGAGATATAAATCAACACCAGATTTAACGTGGTTCACCCAGTGTGGGCTACATCCACCAAGAAACAAGCCAATCTATTATCCAAAGCTTTTAAAAGATATACAATGAAGATTTACAATCTTCCACACCTCTCAGATGTACAATACTTTCTTTCTCTCAAGCTTCTCCTTCTTCTCCAAGAATTCTCTCTCTCTCTCAAATTATTTTCACAATAATCATAACTCTCTCTTAAATCATACTTATATAGGCATATACAAACTTAGGAGCTTAGCCTAATTACATTAAATAGCATGCTTTATATATGGCATATAAAACTTAGGGCACTTAGCCATGCAATTACAATCAATAGATATGCTTTAATGCTAAAATTAGATCTAATTCCTGTGAGTTAAATAAAACACTCATTCCCTCCCCCTATAGAGTATCAACCAGTTCGGTTTAAGGTCCTTTACTTTGGTTCACATCCTCCCTAACCGATGAATACATTGGGTTTTACTCCATACAACAACTCGATCAATACATGTTTGCACATACATGACAAAATAGTCTACAATTCCCTTCATAACCAAAATATGACTTGGTTCTTGTGTTTTCAACACAAAAATCAGTTCCCAAGTTTAATATAACATGCTCTCTAGCAATAAGAATACATTACATCTCCCTTTTCTACTTAGATCAAACTAGAACAACATAGATCAAAGTTGGATCACACCATCTACAATGTTGTATAAAGTCGGGAAGCGATCATGGATGAGATAATAACACTAGACATTTCTCCCTAACACTCTTTTTGTCGTGGCATGATATTGCACAAAAAACTCACACTTGGCATGAGATTTTCCAAAAACTTGTTCTTGGCATGATATCACACAAAAAAATCACTCTTGGTGTGAGATTGCCCAAAAAAATTACTCTTCTATAATAGTTCAGAACATTTTCTATCCTTTTTACTCTTCACAGATCAGATGCACACTTTCCTTTTACTTTTTTTACACATTTTACATGCTTTTTATAGTGTTTTCATAATACATGAATTTGACTACTCTTTCACTCTTATTTTTCAGGTCCGTCCTTAGCACACAACAAGAAGTATCCATACATCAAGCACAACAATAGGTATAACATAGTACAATTCATACACTTCACCCATAGGGTCACTTCCTCTTAGCTTCCATGCTTCATTTTTATCACTCCACACTTTAACTTATCTCCGTGGCACATATTATTACCAACACACTATACATAGTTATTAGGTATGCATATCTTATCTACTTTATGTTAGTAGTTATTCAATAAACAAAATAAAGTGGGGAAAATGTAGACATAAAATTATGCACTTGGGTACATTTCTAAATCCATAAACACATACTTACATTCATATGTTTCTTAAGCGAGAAAAATAATAATTGATGGCTATCTTTGGCCTTTTTCTTTGTCTCTAGTATTTTTATGGTCTTTCACACCCCACATCCTAGTCTCGATATTCATTGTTTTATATTTATTGACTTTGGACACCGGTGACCAACCAATCCTCTAGGGCCTAGGAACCCCGACCTCTTTGTTTATTACTCACTCTCTTTGGGCCTCTTTTATCTTTTGGACATATTATTTTATTATGGGTTGACATTCTAGTTGTCAACTATGAAATTCAACCAATGAAATCATATAAAGACAAAGTTATATGACTAAAATAAATGACCAAGATCTAATAATCTATTATCACCGCCTAAGGTTACATACAAAGGCATTATAAGAGCATCAAAGGCATCCATCTAGCACTCATTCAAGGGATAAGGGAATTCATTTTCTACATACATGCATAGGGGGGAAGTTCATTTTGACATACACACACACACACATATACATTATTACATCTAGCTATTATCCAATATCATGTACACTTGTACAAGGGCTTCCTAAGGCATGATTTTAACACACGCCCATAAGAACTACAAAAATTATGAGATGTAGTGAAATGATCAGTCATAAGTTCACTCTGTCGGTGATGAATGAGGTCAGTTTGAATCCCCCTTTTTGCATCTTTACTTTTCGGGATTTGATGTAGTTTGAGGGTTTTACATGTCATATTATTCTTGTAGGTTACATGAGAGTTCATAGATCATCCAACAACATATAAGAGGCTAAAGGCGAAGGTTAGTAACCACCTTGTGTCAAAATAAAAATCATTTTTGATCTTCTTCATAGTCATAGGCACCTAACGAGAGGTCACTAGTGCCTAGGAGCCCTAGTCCCGACTCATTTGGAAGTTCTGAGATTATTTTTGTTTGATTGTGAAAATATAATCCTCTTGTTCACTAGTTCCCCAGTCTAGATCACCTTCAGGATTAGCATAAATAAACAAGTCTCTCTCTTCCCTCTCTTTCACTTAGGGTTTCATATTTCTTTATCTTGTTGCTTTTGTCGAATATGTACTTTAGTGCTTATTTATCATATGTGACTCTGCAATTAGGGTTTAGCATTGATTCTATATTTGTTAAACTAATCATCTAGTAGATCCAGGTGTTCCTATTGAAGCACTTGAATCAACTCATCTCGGTCATGCTTTGGTCTCTCACCAAGCACTTGAGATGCCTAATTTCATTTCCACACATGCTGAGCCTTTTTCATGGGTAAATGACTTGCTTGGAGAGGATTCAAGAACATTACAATAGGTGGTGGCACCTAACTTCAAGGTCATCTCAAAATACATGAGGACCAAGAAGGGAAATAAAACACAAACAATTTCATGTTTCTACACCAAGACATCCAAAGTTCAATATGTGGAGGTGACACATCCGAGGGTAAATAATTTCATTAGAAAAGTGACATCTAATGATTATGTAATGATGAAGGCCTCTTTGGGTCAAGCTATATGATGGACCCCTAAAATATGCTAAGTATAGTGGCATGAGAATTTTGAACGTGAATAAGGGAGGTGTAGAGGAACGCATAGAAGTAGAACAAGAAGTGTGTGGAGGCTCATGCCCAAGCTAAACACCTTCGGGACTTAGATATATTTTGAGCCATGGGACAAAATTAGACGATGAATGGTTGGAGTGGCGGTCAAGAAAAGTTTATAAGATAGGGGTCAAGCATGAAGAATTGAAGTCAAATAAAAGTCTATTTTGAGAGAGGTCACATGCAGAAAGAAGATAAAGCACCATGTAAGAATGGAAGCTAATAATAGGATGTGGATATAATGTTAATTATAGATAAACTATTATTAGGAAAAGCTTGCATGCTTCCTTAGTTACTTTTGTAAGCGGTGCATGGCTATTTTGAGCATGTAACCTATTTTGAGAGTGCATAGGTGGTGAAGGGAAAGTCCCCACCCCTATATATATGTATTGATTTGTATGGTTTTGGCATCTTGATCATCAGATTGTATGTGTTGGAGTTATTTTTCTTGTTTATGAGCATGCATATCTTATGAAAATGTTAATTGCATGTATTTAGCTATGGGTTTTTCTATGACTTAATATAATGGACATTTTTGGATGGATATTGATTGTTGATATTACTTCTCATGACTATTGTGTAGTGAATTTGATCTTGATCCTTGTTTGATTTATTATGCACTATGGTTGCGAGTCGAATCATGTTATTCTTTACCTTTAATGAATTATGGTTACGGAATACATGAATAATGATGCTAACATCTTGAAAAATCTGGTATAAAAGAGGGACATGCTACCTTTGTGCACTTCAGGTGAGCGCACAGATATTTACGAGTGATGGGCTACAAGTACGTCTAGGGTTTTGAGAAAGAAATAGAGACTACATTTTTGTTACGCTTTATGACCACTTTTCAAGTTGTTGCAAGGATTTTACATAATGAAGACATATCAGTTGACTTTGGACAACATTGAGAATCGGGTTGATAGATGGGATTGGGGTTAAGGTCCTCCCTAACCCCAGATATCTATCTAGAGGGGGAGGATAATTATCTCTAGCTATATAGAGAGAGGAGGGGAGGCCTCGAACAATATCCCTATAGATTATATGGGGGTGGCTATATAGATAGTCGACACCCCCCTCATATATCCTATATAGATTACATATATGACAACCTACTCTATATATCTATATCTTGTGAGCGATGGTATAGGAGATGATTAGACCCATATCTAGATATATGGAACCCCTTTATAAATATTGAGAGATAAAATCTCCTACGATGAACTTCTACCTACTCTATATAGTTGAGGGGATAATTATATCTAGGTATATATAGAGGTGGGGGAGATGGGACTATCAACTCTCGACCAAACCTTCTGTTTGATTGCCCTACCCCACATTTTAGATAGGGTATAGGCCATCAAGATCAAGCTTTTTTTGTAACATGCTATTTTATCTCCCCATTGCTAGTGTGTTGATGGGTAGCACACTTTACACACATTTGGCCATGTGTGTTTGTAACTCACTATAGGTGACCTAATGACTACCACCCGACCGAACATACCGATAGTCACAGGATTCGTATGGGCTAATGGAGAGTGGGCAATAATATTCTTAGGATTGATTTTTCTCAGAGTGGTTGAGGGAGTATATAGAAGTGAAATAATGCTTAGAGTATAAATGAAATGAGCGGGATGAAGTGTTGCTTCGGGAAACATGGGTATGAAAAATATCAAAACCCATAGGTTCATGATTTTGAAGGATTTCTGTGGAGATGATGAATCCAACCATAGGTGCCTCTACATGAGCTTTGGGTAACCAGATATGAATTAGTACCATAAGTACTTTGATAGAGGAAGGAACAATAAAAGATATCTGTGGAGATATTTGGCACCACTCACTGGATTATGTGGTTGATAAGATTTTAAATCGATGGTTCATATTTGGGAGAGAATCGACGGAATATCTCAGTGGCATAAAAACATATCCATGTGAAGCATATGGGAAAAATAATGTGCTTCCCTGATATTCCTTTGTCTCAAACCCCAAACCCATATAGAAATAGGAGAGTAAGGGGTAGCCCTAGATCCATAAATAAAGCGTAGTCAAGGATCGGGAGAAATAAATAGATCTAGAGAAAGAAACTAGAGTCGAGTAGTCAAGAAAAGCTTTAGTGGGTAGTCACTCCCTTCTCATAGAAATGTTCATGATACTTCCGCATCATACATATCCTTCCCAAGATATAGGTTGTTGGTCATCCCACTCTCCATGCATGTACTCTACATCTTCACTTCGTCTCTTTCTCTAGCCTTCATGGTTGTATCATCCATCTACCACTAGGCCTTTATGATCATCCATCTACCACCATCATCCATCTATTCTATTATATATGTGATACGACCGAGATCGATTAACATAAAATATCAACATGGAGATAGAGAACCCTAGATATCTATATCTAGATGGGATTGGTTAGGTTAGCCTAGATAACTATTTAAAGGAGTCACCCTATGAGAGATATCTAGATAGAGTGAGCCCTATCTATATATGGGTTAGGTTTTCCTCCGAGATATATATATATATATATAAGGTTCTCCTTATCTAGGTATGGGAATTCCTATGTCGTGAGGGTGAAGGCCATATTCTAGTCCTCTAGTGATGCGGGACCCCCACCCTCTCTATCTAGTAGTGAAATGTACATTGTATTGGTGGCCCCATATATCTATATAGAGATTAGGTTTGAGCGACCACCATATAGATATGGCCCATCTATCGAGCGGAGTGGACAATGATCCCCATAACGATCCTCATCATAAATATAACATATGGGACTACCCAAGATGATCATCATCAGTGATTCCCATCATGCAACGATGATCCATCATGATCCCCCATATGTAGATATATGTCTATATAGTTGTCTCCCCTCTAGCCCGACCTAGCTAATCTTGTATTGTAGTGTATATTTTTTTTTTTGCATGTGGTGATTCATCCATCATGCAATGTATATAATAGAGATGAAACATGAGTGAGATGACCCATGACTCGGTGGGATAGAGCAAATGACCATTCCCCATCATGTATGTTCAATCCAGGCCATGGAAATCTTTGGAGCCCCATTACTTAGTTAAGTAGAGGGCCCCGAGGCGCCCTACCTTATATTCTATTAATAGGCTATAGGCTATACTGTTGTGGGTAAGACAAGATAGTTCAAGGAGGGGGAGATCTCAAGAACCTCACCCTCCACATAGAGAGCCGAGAGATATAGAGTTTAGATAGAGATATATAGAGAGATAGAGAGAGTCTCATTGAGATAGAGATATTATCATTCGGATAGAGATATAGAGTTCGGGATAGAGATAGATAGAGAGAGAGATACATATAGAGATATTCTCATTCAAATAGATCTATAGAGTTTTGAGTGAGATATAGAAAGAGATAGAGAGAGTCTCATTCAAATAAAGATATAGAGTTTAAAGTTCGGATAGTATCATTAAGATATAGGGGGTGGGTGAGTTCTATATATATATATATATATATATATATATATATATATATAGGGGTATATAGTTAGATAGGCAACGAACCCCTCCCCTTGAATCTATAGGGCTATAGGGATCTCTAGTTCTCTCGGGAGGCCGAGCCATAGAGAGTCTAGATAGGGGTATATAGATGGATAGGGTCTTGACCACATTTATTTATGCTCGAGAGGCCGAGTGATCCTATATATATAATACATGGGGTTCTTTGCACTAACATATATGGTTAGAATAGACCTAGGAGGCCGATGAGCCTTCTCTATTTGTAGATGCCATATATGGATGGATGGATAGGGTTTTTCTCAATTGATTTTATTCAAAGAGGCCACTAGGCCCCTATATTTATATATCTCTTGACAAGGGATGGGTATGTGTGGATGTGACCAACGAGAGGGAGCGATGTGATAAATAGATAGAATATATGGGCACTCGCCCCCTCTATATAGATGGAATATATTCTATAGTCGACGGCGTCTATTGGCTATATAGAGTTGGCACTCCGCTCTAGATAAGAAATCAACTATATGGGCGGGGGCGGCCTACTATATAGATAGATCTACATTTATGCGCTCGACCCCCCAGATCAGATCTCTTCTCGGGCCAGCCATCTATCTATACAGTCGAGGAGGGAGAGGAAGGCTATATAGAGTATAATCGGTAGTCGAAATCAAGGGACTCCATCCTCCATCAGAGGGAAAGGAAGACGAGGGACACTATCACTATCTATATATAGCGCGGGACTATTGCTATGCTCGAGGCCGATCACTAGAACAAACAGCAAGGTGCCGGGGCGCCGACCCCCTATACAAACATTACAAACATTGTGTACAAACATTGTTTGACAAACATAAATTACAAACATTGCAAAGATTTTACGCAAACATTGTGTACATTACAATTTTGTACACATACATGATCTCAATGTTTGTACACAATGTTCGTTGTTTGTCAAACAATGTCTATGTTTGTCAAATAATGTTTGTTTGCATGAAACAAAAATGGCTATAATTCATCGAGTGTGTCCTGGTCCCCCACCATGAACTACATATAATTCTCATCTCAAGAGATATTCTCTTCTCTTGAGGTCGAGATAGAACTATAGGCTCTGGACTCCGCCCCCTTCTATATAGAGGCAATCCGATCTCCCCAGCCGGCCGGGGCAACCTCTCTTTTCGCATCAGCGGATAGGGTTCCATCCGCTGCTCCCTCACCGAGGGATCCCGAAGGGGGATCCCCCTCGCCATATAGAACTCTAGGGCCCTAGAGTTCTATCTGGCAATCGAGTCCCCCCCCTATCCCTATCTATAGTTCGGGGCTGGGACCCCAATATAGAGGAAGGTTGGGGGACACATTTTTCTATCCCCACTATCTACTTAGAAAGGGAAGAAGGGGACACAAAATTTTCCTCAACCTCATGGTAACAAGTGGTGGGCATGCATGACATGGAGTGGGGCTGGAAATTTGCCAAAGGTGATTACATGATCCTCCGGGGGTCATGTGGTGGGTACAAGAGGTCCAAGATGGGGGGAACATTTTCTATCCCCCTTTTCCCCTTGGAAAGGGATGAAGGGGACACAAAAGTGCACCTCAGCCTCATGCTGCCACATGGCACTAAAATTTTGACTAAGGATGAAGCTTGTACCTTGGGAAAGAGCTTGAAAATGACGTTTCTGAAGTTCCCGTGGACATTTTAGGCACTTTGTTATATAAATTTGACTGAAAAAATCATTTTAAGAAGAATGGGATGGGTCTCAAGGTATGATTCAACTTAAAACATCCTAAAAATGGCATTCTTTCTCGGGATCGCTAGTTGACGTGCAAAAATGAGTTGTGGAAAGAAATGCATGAATTTTGTGAGAAATATGAAAATACAACAATGTAGGGCATTAAATTATATTTCCATTGATATCTTTTTTTTTGCCTCGAACTCATTCCGAAGCTCAGGTTTTTATAGTGCAAGCTCCTTTGCCCTTAAAAACCCACTTTTGTTGAAATTACTCTTAAACCTTTGAATGATTCCCAAATCACTTGCATAATGTTTTTAGCTAATTAATATAATTATGTGATAGTTATCTTTAAATCAGATCCAAATAATATGCACCAGCCTTAGAAAAGCTAAAAATAGCCATTCCTGAGCTTGCTTTGAAAGATCTTCCTTAAAAGACACTATCTCACCAAGATCTTGTGAACTTGTTTTCATTGCTTAAACACATGGGAAAGGTTAAAACTACAGAAAATAACACCTCAATCACATATTGTACAATTAAGGGGACAAACCACTTTCACTACTTATACAATTTCAAGTATTTCCCACTGGGAAACTCCAATTGTGTACCATCCAGATATGATAAATAGAAGACATTCTCTCTGCAAGTTTCTTGAATCTAGAATGGACCAAGCCACAAAGAGTCAAAATTCCCATGGATTCATGTAGGTTCACTTCACTTGTTTCATAACAAGATAAGGTATCCAAATTTGAAATCTTTGGATTTATATTTCTTGTCGAACAAATTCATCACCCACAATTGATGTTCTTTTATACGGTCCACCACTTGAACCTATATCCTTCTAGCTTCTCAAGGAACATAATTATTTTGTCAATTGAATCTTGATACTGACCATCTTCCACTATCTTGAGCAATTGAATTACTAGCATCTCAATGGTGATTGGAATATCTACCTCAATCCCATAGAGCAATTGGAATGGTGACATGTTAATTGCTTTCTTAAGAGTTATCCTATCCGCCCACAATGCATCATAAATATTCTTGTGCAGTTCCTTTACCATATTACCAAATATGGTCACACTATTTTGTTTCTTGACTCAACCGACCATTCCCTTGTGGGTAATAATCGATGCACAAGACAACAATATTCTATAGCTATAGTAAAACTTTGTCAATGACCTTGAGTAAAAGTATGTGTCATTATCAACAAAAATCTTTTGGGAATCTAGAATTCAAACAATAATGTTCTCCTTAATGAAATTACACACCGTTTCGGAAGTGGTCTACTTGGATTGGATTTCCTCTACCCAAATTGTGAAATATTTTTCTATTGTGAGCACATGGGTGTGTTTTTCACTTGAATTAGGATTTAAATATCTTATAAAATCCAGACCCCACAGTTGAAAGGGTTCTTCAATCACCAACCACTTTGAAGGGGAATTATAGTGAGTTATGGTCTACCGATAAATTATTGGCATAATTTGCACTTGGAGACTCATTCTTGAGCATATGAAAATAAGGTAGGCCAATAATACCTACCACAGATATTTTTGTGAGCTATCACCACACCACATGCCTGATCATGGTATGATTTTAGCAACTACTCTTGTTGCTATTTATCTACATACCTCAAGAAGCATATGTAAAGTATCCTCTTACAACATATGGTTCTAAAGGACATACTTGGTTGAATTAAGTTTGAGATTTATTTTTGTTTGAAGTCAATATGAGTAGGACACTCACCATAAGTCAGTAAGTAGGAAATTTCTGCATATCACTCAATTGTTGTGTTCACGAAGAGGACTTGAGGAAGGTCCTTACTTATACACTTGCAACACAAGCATTCTCCTGTATCATTTTTTGTCAAAAAAACTTCATCTTCTAAGATCATTAGACATAACCCATTACCTTAGACCAGATTTAAAGGTCTGATCTCTAATTCATATTCTTGAATCCTTGCCACCCAGATTTCCCCTCTTAGTTCCTAGATCTTGTTGGGTGAGGACTAATTTGATAGTAGAGCCCAAAACCATCACCACAATGTGGGAATTATGAATTTAGAACCTAAATTTCTTTACCACTTTGACTACGACATATGTGTGCTTGTCTAGTTGGTTTTACCTCAAATCCCGATTCTTCAGGGGGATAGATCATGAAAGTAATGAGGGTCTCAAGGCCTTCTTCGTTCTTATGGACTAAGATGGATGATATTGAAATCTCGAAGCATAGCGATCTACAAGATGAAGTATTTATTGAAATAGGGGTATGCTAAGGTGGGAGACTTTGTTATTTCTTCTTTGATTTCCTTGAATTCCATTTCCCCTTCCTTGTTTCATTTAAACCTTGCTTGGGGTTTCATCATTACAGTGATATGCTTTGTTAACTCAGCGAAGTTTGGGACAAAGCATAGGAAAATTTTAATTTATTGAAGAAGGAATGGAATCCTTTTTCCTTGTTAGTAAGGACAATTCTTGGATTGCTTTTATGTTAGGTTATGGAGCCTGTTTTCATGTGTTAAAGTGTTTAAGACTAGAGAAAAAAAAATTTGGCCTTAAAACATGCCCGTATCTTGAGAAACGTGTTTTTTCATATGGGCGGGATTTTGACCCATAGGTTTATGGGATGGTTTTAGCCCATGGTTTTGATACCCACGATTTTGTAAAACCGCTTAAACAGATTGTCTATTTATATGGTTTTATGTATATGGTACATGTATGTAACATTGCGAGATGTGTTTTGAATTTGGGTGTGAATTCTGTAGAGTTTGTTGAGCATAGCTCCAAATAGATCTGGGTATTGTATTGAGAGAGTGGTGGCTTGTAATAAAATCTGAGCAAGTGATTCTTGGTAGATGTAGCCCAAATTGGGTGAACCACGTTAACTACTTTGTCTCTTTGTGTTGTGTTATTTTATTTTTACTTTTATTTGAGATCTGTAATATTTTCTGCATATTAGTTTCTATTGTTGCGATTCTGTGAGGGATTATTCCGCATATTTTATCCATTATTTCCTAATAATTGGAGTCGAGCCTAGATTGGTTTGTTGAAGCGTTGAATCATAGGGAAAGTTTTATCTTGAGTGGGAGCTATGGAAGATGATGGAGGATCTAGGGTTGATAAATTCAATGGGCATAATTTCGGTCTTTGGAAGATGCGAGATAGAATATTCTGTTATCCAAAATTCACCCCCCCAAGGTAATTTTGATAACATGCATCGATTACTCGAGTCCCAGGAAAGTATATTGATTCAAGGCAAAAATCATGTTTCAGGGTCCCTCGGCTTCTTTCTAACTCTCCTGTCCAAGAAGAAAACCCAGCAGGTTTTAAAAATGTGAAAAAATTGCAAAAACCAAGCTTGGGGCCAAAAATGGAGAAAATCAGCTAAGTCCTAGTCCAGGCGGTCCTTGGGACAGTTGGGACGTCGGGAGCAAATCGGCCGAAAGGCCGCCAGGTGGTCTGCGCAGCATCCAGGACAGTTGGGACATTGGGACGCGCGGGGCGCGAAAAAAGCCGAATAGGCCGGAGAGGGAGGGAAAAAAATTGCCTAAGTATTTGTTCGATCGGTTCGGGACGGTTGGGCGGGAGTACGTGCGGGACGCGGATCGGCCGGTTTGGCGCAAGTCAGTCCATTTCGGGTGGTTCGGAGAGATTTGTCCCAGGCAGTCTGGGATAGTTGGGACAAAAGTACGCGGAGGACGCGAACCGGCCGGTTCGGCCGAAACAGAGGACTTTCGTTTGGGACATCCGGGCCAAAAGTGCGCGGAACGTGAAAAGCTGAAAGAGCCGAGAGTGAATGGAATCTTGCCACGTGTCTTCACCGCAAACAGGAACAAGGAAGCCCGAATCGGGCGGTTCGGAGAAATTTGTCCCAGACAGTTTGGGACATCCGGGCCAAAAGTATGCGTGGGATGTGAAAAGGCGAAGTGGCCAGAAAGAGACAAGGAGGCCCACGGATGAATCGCAGTGTGACACATGTCACAAGGGGAAGTGCAATGGAAATTGGCTAAGTGTTTTTTGGCCAAAAAATTTCAAAGGGCAAGGTTTGAAGGGTCGGCCCAAGCTAATAGACACAGGACATGTGTCCTAAGGTGGGGGAGTTCAGAGCTAGGGAAAGACTTAGGAAAATTTGACAAAAGTCTTGGGCAAAAAAATTAAAAGACAAGGATGACCCCGCGCCCCTGTCCTCTAACCAGATCACGCCACGTGTCCCAAGTGGCGGGGGCGCGGGAAAAAATGGAAAATTTTCCAAAGTTATAAAAATTCAAAATTTTTAAAGGAAAACCCACGGAAAGGGAAGGAGAGAGAATTTCTCATCCAATCAGTGCTCGACACGTGTCATCTAGGTGGCAGAGCGTGGAAAAAATTCAAGTGTTTTCCCGCCGATCCGTTTTTGGGCCGTTTTTGCCCTAAATCTTCAAACGATCATATCTTTTGATCCAGAGCTCAGATTTGCACGTTCTTTATATCATTGGAAAGCTGTTGAAATTCTCTACATGATTCCAGGGTCAATCTTGCATTTTGGTTTATTTTGGGGAGATAAAATCAAGAAACATATCTGGCATGTGGTAATGGCCAGAAGTGACGTTTCAACAACCAGTTTTAATGCGAATGGGTCGCATTCTTCTCAAAGACGACCAAAAATGTCGGGGCATGGGTCTTTAAGGATGCCCATCTTTGTTTTAATGCATCCGCATTCAATGAGGAATGACTCCCTAATTTTTCACATTTTCTCTCTCCTGGGCTCGACCCATGCATTGTATAAAGCCATATTTGGCTCATTTTTAAAGGGTTCATCTTTTCAACTTTGCCCTCCCTTCTTTTCTTCTCCAGGGTTGAAAATGGAGTTCAAACCTCCTCCCCTTCTCTGTAATGGCATTTTTTCCTTTTACCATTAAAATGATGTTCTGTGCAAACTTCAAGCAACAAAACGTGTTTTGTGATGTATTTGTGCATGTTTTAATGTTCATTACAGGAGTGCTGAGAGCTGTGTTCATGGAGTTTTGGGACATTTTACGTGTGAAATCTATCCTTGGGTTCATGATGCATCTGTCCATCCTTCCCATTGCTCACCTCTCTTTGTTCCATGGCGAGTTTTGATAGATGTTCAACATTTTCCTTCTCTCGGTGTATCACCGTTTTAGTTTAGGCTTTGTTTTCCCTTTTTCTCTCTCTCTGTCTCCTTGGCATGGTTAGATTAGGTTTAGATTAGCTTTCTGCCTTTGGAATATCTTGTGGCGGAGTAGTTTAGGAAGAGGAACCAGCCTTCTCTGGAGATTCCTTTCTCATTTTCACGAGTCCCACACTCAAAGAAAGGATTCAATGTTGTGCAATCACACTGGATGCTAGAGTGATCAACCTAGAAATCTGATCAACATCCGGGGTGCTTTGTGATTTTGCAACAACAATTACCTTTATCAGAAGGATCTTTATATTCCGATGTCTGAGAAGGTGAACAAACCCTCGAGCATGATGGATGTAGGATGGGATTTACTAGATAGGAAGGCACTTGGAACAATCTGGCTGTGTCTTGCATCTTCGATATTATTTAATGTTTCAAAGGAAAAGATTACAAAACAACTTATGGATGCATTATCTAAGTTGTATGAAAAACCCTCTGCCTCAAATAAGATATTTTTAATGAAAAATTTGTTTAATATGAAGATTTCTGAGAATGGTTCAGTAGTAGATCATTTAAATGATTTTAATACGGTTGTAAATATGCTAGCTTTGGTTACAATAGAATTTGATGAAGAAGTTAGGGATTTATTAGTTATGTGCTCTTTACTTGATATTTGGAATAGCCTAGTAATGGAGGTAAGAAAATCGGTTCCAACTAACTCAAAGTTGAAGTTTGAGGATGTTGTAGGGGTGATTCTAAGCGAGAAAATGTGAAAAAAAAGCTCTGGTGAATCTTCTACTTCAGGAATTCTTTGACAATGGAAGCTAGAGGAGAGGGAGACAAAAGAATAGAGGAAGCCATGGAAAATCAAAGGATCGGGAAAGGTCAAAATCCAAAAGCAAGATAGTATGGTGGCATTGTAGAAAGTATGGGCATGCAAAGAAGGACTTTTGGGAGCTTTGGGATAAGAAGAAACAACATGAAGAAGAAAAAGTGACAAATGTGGCAATGGGTAATGTATGTCGGGATGCTTTGATTCTTTCTTTGGACAAAATTACTGAATCTTGGGTTTTAGATTCGGGGGCTTCTTTCCATGCTACTCCACATAGGAAATATTTTGTTGATTATGTTTAAGGATATTTTGGGCATGTTTTTCTTGGGGATGATGAGCCTTACAACATAGTTGGAAAAGGTTTTGTTCAGGTTATGATGCAGAATGGGAATACTTGGCTATTGAAGGATGTCAGACATGTGCCTACATTAAGAAAAAAATTGATATTGGTGGGGCAGTTGGGAAGTGATGGTTGTCTTATGATATTTACAATGGACTCTTGGAAGGTTACCTAGGGTGCTCTTATGGTGGCAAGAGGTAAGAAGGTTAGTACCTTGTATTTGACCAATTATAGCACTAATGTTTGTAATATTGTGGCTTGAAGTAGATATAACATTGTGGCACTATAGGCTCGGTCATATGAGCCATAAGGGCATGGAGATAATAAAGAAGGATTTTCCCGGATATACGAAACAATTTTGGAGTTATGCGAGGACTACATATATGGGAAGCGAAGTGAGTAATAGTTCTCAAGGTTAGACCTACAAAGAAAGAGAGTAAGTTAGAGCTGGTGCATTTTGATGTGTGGGGGCCGGCTCATGTATCATCTCTTGGGGGTTCAAGTTATTATGTTACTTTTATTGATAATGCAACAAGGAAAGTTTGGGTTTATTGTATTAGAAAAAAATTTGATGTATCGACACTTTTGTTAAATGGAAAGCCTTGGTAGAGAATGAAATAGGTCTTAAGCTAAAATGTCTCAGGTCAGATAATGGAGGGGAGTATTGCAACAATGAATTTGATGATTATTGTTCTAAGAATGGAATCCACAGGAAAAAGATGGTTCTAGGAACTCCGCAGCAGAATGGGGTGTCATAAAGGATGAACAAAACAATAATGGAATGTGTTAGGAGCATGAGGTTACATGTAGGACTGCCTCTTTCTTTTTGGGTAGAAGCGGTGAGCATAACTATGTACTTGATAAACAAAGGACCCTCAAGTGCCTTGGATGGAGGAATACCTAAGGAGGTTTGGTATGGTAAGAAAGTTGATTATTCATTTCTTAGAGTCTTTGGATGTGAGGTGTTTGTCCATATAGACAAGGATGATAGGACCAAGCTAGAGGCTAAATCAGAAAAATGTACTTTCATTGGTTATGGTGGTGATGACTTTGGATATAAATGTTGGAGTATTAAGGACAAGAAAATCATTCAATCTAGGGATGTGGTCTTTAATGAGAAATTCATGTATAAGTAGCAGTTGTAGGAAAATAGGGAAGAATCCAAGAAAGAATATGCAATGGTAGAGGATCTTCCGGATGGGAAAGTGACACATGAATCAGTTCAGGAACCCCCTCAATAGGAACCCAAAACTCCTATATTGAGGAGGTCTTCTAGGGTAAGAAGAGAACCTGAATGTTTTTCTCCTTATCTTTATTATTTATTACTCAGCGATAGTGGAGAGCTAGACATATTTGATGAAGTAATGCATGTAGATGCCGGGGAAGAAGTGGGAGCAAGCCATGGATGAGAAGCATCAAGCTCTCATGGAGAACCAGACATGGGATTTGGTGAAGCTACCTAAAGGCAAAAGAGCATTACAGAACAAGTGGGTGTTTAGAGTGAAAGAGGAAGAAGGAGGAAAGAAAAGATACAAGGCTCGGTTGGTCATCAAGGGGTTTTACAGGAAAAAGGTATAGATTTTGATGAGATTTTTTCTCCTGTAGTAAAAATGATTTCTATTAGAATTGTTCTAGGAATAGTTACAACAAAAGACTTTCACTTAGAACATCTTGATGTAAAGACTGCATTTCTCCATGGTGATTTGGAGGAGGAACTATATATGCAGCAACCAAAGGGCTATGAGGTCAAAGGTAAAGAGGAGATGGTGTGCAAACTAAAGAAGAGCTTGTATGGCTTGAAACAAGCTCCACATCAATGGTATAAGAAATTTGATAGCTTTGTGATGGAGAAAGGTTATATTAGATGTCATTTTGACCATTGTGTGTATACAAAGAAATTTGAGGATGGAAATTATATTATCCTTTATCTGTATGTGGATGACATGTTGGTTATAGGTAAAAACATGCAGGAAATAAAAGTACTCAAGAAAAGCTAAGTGAATCCTTTGCTATGAAGGATTTGGGGGAAGCCAAAAAAATCCTTGGTATGAGGATATCTTGGGATAGGAAGGAACGAAAGATGACTTTATCTCAGGAAGAGTACATTAAGAAAGTCTTGGAGAGGTTTAATATGTAGGATGTTAAACCAATTGGGACTCCTTTGGTCAGGCCATTTCAAGTTATCAAAGGAGCAGTGTCCCAAGATAGAGCAGGAGAGAAACCAGATGTCCAAGGTACCTTACTCATTAGTGGTTGGTAGTTTGATGTATGCCATGGTGTGCACTAGGCCTGATATTTCCCATGTAGTGGGAGCGGTGAGTAGATTTATGAGTGATCTAGGTAGAGATCACTGGCAGAAGTAAAGTGGATCCTTCGGTATTTGAGAGGGACCATGGGGACAATTTTGTGCTACATTGGATCAGACACCACTTTGTGTGGTTATGTAGATTCAGATATGGTTAGAGATGTAGATAGTAGGAGGAGCACAACAAGTTATGTTTACACTTGTAGGTGGGACAACAACAAGCTAGATTTCATGAATACAGAAGTTTGGTGGCTTTGTCAACCATAGAGGCTGAGTATGTTGTTGCCACATAGGTAAGCAAAGAAATGATTTGGTTACAACAATTACTTGAGGATTTGGGGCATAAGTAGGAGGAAGGAAAGCTGCATAGTGATAGTCAGAGTGCTATACACCTAGCTAAGAACTCTGCTTTCCACTCTAGGATGAAGCATATACAGTTTAGGTACCATTTCATCAGGACAACTTTGGAGGAAGAGAAGTTGAAGCTGGAGAAGATTCATACTAGTAAAAATCTTGTAGACATGATGACCAAGGTGGTCACAAGGGAAAAATTGAAGTTGTGTTCAACTTTGGTTGGTCTTCACGAAAACTAGTGAAGGGTTGAGAAGCTTGCTCTAGAGGAAAACTAGTCTCAAAGTGGGAGATTGTTAGGTTGTGGAGCCTATTTTCATGTGTGAAAGTGTTGAAGACTGTACACTAAGAGTACTGTACACTTTCCACATTGATATACCGGGAAACATGCTTTTCTCATATGGACGGGATTTTGACCCATAGGTTTATGGGATGGTTTTGGCCCATGGTTTTGTAAAACTACTTAAGCAGTTGTCTATTTATATTGTTTTATGCATATGGTAGATGTATGTAACATTGCAGATGTGTTTTAAATTCGGGAGTGAATTCTGTAGAGTTTGTTGAGCATAGCTAGTAATAAAATCTAGGTATTGTATTGAGAGAGTGGTGGATTGTAATAAAATATGAGCAAGTGATTCTTGGTAGACGTAGCCCAAATTGGGTGAACCATGTTAAAATTTGTCTCTTTGTGTTGTGTTATTTTATTTTGCACTTTTATTTGAGATATGTAATATTTTCTGCATATTAGTTTCTCTTGTTTTGATTCAGTGAGGGATTATTTCACATATTTTATCCCTTATTTCCTAACATTTTATCCATTCTAGATCAATCTTATCCCCCATTTCACAATGTGTCCATGGAATTTCCCTTTCATAACCCCAAAGGTGCACTTCTTAGGATTCAAAGATATTCCATGCTGTCGGTATCTAATGAACACTTGTTCAAGGTGCTTTATGTTATATTCCCATTTCTTTGAGAAGATTGTTATTTCATCTAGATAAATTACTACACGATGCTTGAGGTCCTTGAATTTCAGGTCTATGGATCTTGTGAAGGTATCTCCCACGTTGATCAAACCAAAAGACATTTTGTTATATGCAAAATTTCCCCAAGGTGTTGTGAAAGATGTTTTGGAATTTTCTTCTTCCGTCACCGTGATTTGGTTATACCCAAAGAAACCATAAAGAAATGAGAGAATTTATAATCATGTGACCACTTGTAGGATGTGATCCATGATTTTCAGTGGGTAGTTATCTTTTAGGGAGGCCTGATTCAAGTTGTAAAAATATACACAAATTGTTATCTCTCCATTTTAATTCAGCACTAGGACAATATTTGCTACCCACGTGGAGTGGTGGATAGGGAAGATGATTCTTAAATTCAACATCTTCAATATTTCCTCGATGGTATCTGTAATTTTTGGATTGTATGGCTGTTACTTTTTCCTAAAAGGCTCACTTCGGGCTTCAATGGAATGGAGTGGTGCATCTCCTTGGGTTGGAATGATTTGAGTTCATCACAAGAGTATGCAAAGACATTGGATTGCTTTCTAAATAATGAGATGAACCTTTTCTTTTATTCAGGTGAGCAACACTTGCCAATGTTCACCATCCTAGGTTGCACTTTGTGGTGCCAATATTTTATTTTTCAAACTCGGTAGTACACCGTGATGACTCTTTTGCTCTCTCCTTGATGAACCTTTTGTGCTTATTGAAAAAATACTCTAGAGACACAAGACCTTTTAGGATCTTGTTTCCTTTTAACTCGTTTGACACCTTCATAGTCAACTCCATCAATTATTTCTTTTTCTTCCTCCACCAATGGATCTCGATTTGGATTGTCACTCCCCTCATTGAAGAGACTAATAAAGTTGTATTTTTTCTCCAAAAATGTGAGGAGTGATATCCGTAATTTAATACTTGCCAATGGTTTACGTTTTTTGGCACACTTGGTTTGAACACCATTTTGAGAGTCACTTTTTCCTTATTGAAATACGAGTTTGGAGTCACAAAAGAAGTTGAGACCACCAGAGAGTTGAAATTTTTGTTTTTCTCTCAAGGAATAGATTGGATGGGGAAAGCGTCAAAATATTTAATGCAGTCCCAAAATCAATTCCTGGAATGCCTAAGTCTCAAATTCTGACTTGATATTGATTTTCTACTTGTTTGAAAATCACTTCAGCGTTTGCAAGGCATTTGAGTTTCTTGATTCCCATGGATTTTGTAGCATCCATTCCTAAGAGAAGAGCCTCATAATGTTTAGTGTTATTGGTATTTTCAATTTATAGCTTGTATACAAGTGGAAAGAACTCACCCGAGGGAGAGGTTAGGACAATTCTAGCTCTATAACCTGCAATAGAATGGCTCTCATTAAATTCCATGGTCCACATTTTATCTTCTCCATCTTTCACGAGAAGAGGAAAAGTATCATCTCTTTTAGAAGTGAGGAAGTAGTTACCCAACCCAATGTCTTGGAATAGGATGTCATCTTTTAGATCCTCATAATTTTGAACTGTGTACTTCATTTTCCGCATGGGAAACAGAGTCTTCATTTCACCCTTTACTAGAATGGTTGTAGAATACCAATCCATTCGTATCTTTCCACCCAAATCTCTGTAGAAGCTCCTACTCAAAATCATACCAAAAGATGATGGGATATCTACGACAAAGATAGTGAGAAAAACCTTATTGTATAGAAAATCCACGAGAGCCACTTGAGTGTCTCCTATCCTTCACACTAGTGAAACTTATTTAGACTCCATAGAATAACAAGATCTAGTTACTTGTGTTAAGGTAAGTCCTAAGGAATTGGAAACTTTTATGGGAATTACATTGTCTTAGGCTCCCAAGTCTATGATGTAATTATTAAACTTGTGGTCTTTTATCAAAAGGGACAAGTAGAAGGGTTCCTCCTTATTGGTTTTGGAAGCACTAAATGATAGTATATTTTGTGTAGGATGCATGGGTGGTGTTGGTAGTAGTCCCTTAGAATTGGGATTTTTAGTGTTGGGATTTGAGCCACCACCCTTGATAAAAATTTAAGATCCTCTCAATTTTCTCTGGGTGTGATTGTAAAAATGCATACTCTGAAATCTAAACTTTGGTTTTGTTCACATGTTTGATGATATCCAATGGATCTGAGGTGGTCAACTTGATGTTCCTAGGATGATGGAAGATTTACAAGGTGGAGATGATGTTACTTTGGAAGTTTGTGCATGTTTATTGGATGGATTGGTAGATTAAGGAGGGGTTCTTAACTTCGGTTGGGGATTAGATGATTTTGTAGGTTTAGATTTGGGTGACAAATTAGCTTTAGAGCTAGGGGAAAAACTAGAGGAATTACTCGTAACAATTGCTAGTTTCTTACTTGTTATTCGATCGATTTATCCTTTATTGATTCCATCGATGGAAGGAGTGGGGATCCTTTGTGTATTATCTTGTTCTACGGTACTACCACTTGAGGATCATCCTTTATTTTCTTATTCATAGTAATCACCAAGGAGGAAGCTCCCTTTTGAGACTGAGAATGGGTAAATATAGCACATGAGAAGCTTGGTGCCTCATCATCATCATCATCATCATCTCATAGAGAGTACTCAAGGAAACTAAATTGATAATTAATCGGTGGTGTGTCAAAAGAAAGTTTGTGGGGAGGTGGAGAAATTCTTTATCTGTTTGGGAGATTTGTCTTCTTTGGAACATTTCTCATGGTGTTTTGTGTGAGTTGCTTCTTGAGTGCAATTACATCATTTACCAAATTTTGGACCAAGAAGTCTATGGAGATGGAGCTAGAACTTTGACCCTTTTGTTTTCCACTTGGATTCTTCACTTTTCTAGATAGAATTAGATCATCCTTTGTTTCAATTGTATAGTCTAGATCTTCCTTTGTAGTCCTAGGTTAGGGTTTGCTAAGAATGAATCCAACCTCAGGTAGCTAGGAATTTATGAATAATATTTTTATGTTATCATTTGAGGGCATAGATTTGAGAGGTATTCTCTTGACCAACCTATTGTATTGGGATATGAAATCCTTCATGGTTTCATTGGATTATTTCCTCATTTGTACCAATTGCACTAAGAGGTCCTAGCATTCTTCGGTAGATTTTAATCCATCCTTGAAGAAAGTTTTGATATCATCCTAGTAGGTGATAGATCTAGCTAGTAGGAGGTAGAACAATTATGTTTCTTTGTTATGAAAGGATTCCAAAATATTTGACAACCACATATTCATGTTCTACCGCTAGTAAACTATAGGGGGTGATAAATGCTACCACGTGTTCTTCTAGGAGTTGTGAACCATCTCCTCTAAATTTGGGAAATATTTTCCTTGAACCTTGTGGGAGTTAATGAATAGCCTTTGTGGGAGGGAAAGAGGAGCGTGTTCCTGCCCCATGGCACAATTGGTTGAGATCTCTCTTCATCACCCATTATGGCTTATGGCTTATGATTATTCTTCAACCTATACCCTTGCTTCTTCTCTTCTTCTTGCTTCTTATCCCGCTGCTCTGTCTCTAACTTATACTTCTACTATTGCTTCTACTTCTAATCTCTCTTGATTTGGATTCTACTTCAGCAAAATATTCTAAGTCTTCGTTGAGGTTTAGAATCTCTATGTCCAACGGGTTAACACCACTTGAATCACCAATGAGAGAAGTTTTTGGACAACGAGAGTACCATGAATTTCTGACTAGTTCTTGCCTTCTTTGGAGATTTTCAAATATGGGGTCAAGATTGTAGTCTTATTTTTACCCACAAAGTGCAAGGTGCAGCGACACATCACTCAACCAAAACTCGAGCACTTACCCAAAGCACACAAGGGTACCGGGTACCTATTTTATGCCATCTTGTTCAAGGAGTTAACATGATCATACACATATTCCATATCCACAACAAATAATCAAGTATATTGCATAACATACACTAGATTTAGATCTTGACCATATGCAAGATTTACTTATACCTAGAATCAAGATTAACTTTACCGTACATGAACCAATAACAAATGCATCAACAATCAATATCCAGCCACAAAGATCCATTATATTAATTGTTGTAACACTAAAAAGCTTCATACATACATATTATAGTCACCATAGTCATGCGTGCTCACAAATTAAAGCAGAGCACTACTACAACATGCAATTTCAGATCCCTAAACTGTATAAATCAATACATATTTATAGGTAGAGGGGACTTTCCCTTCACTACCCATGCACCTTCCAAAAATAGGCTACATGATAAATAAAAAAGCATGCAGGCTCGCTAATAATCAATTATATAAGAATTCAATTGTAGTCTTATTCCATTAATAGCCTCATAACTATAAATTTCACTTGATTTTATACTTTTTCCAAAATAGCATTTGCGTGCTCTTCATGTCTTCTACAAAATTCACTCTGCACTCCATGTCCATAATTAACCTCATACAATTTGGCTAAGTATTGATTTCATGCTTTCTTGGGCACGCCCTGTTTCACTACAATCCTACGCGTACCTATGTACCTTGTGTCCGTGTGCCCAATCCTTATGTGATTTTTATACTTAGGCCACATTTCATTAACCCAACATTACCCCGCACTAATTTCATTGCCATCCCCGAAAATGGGTAATCCCGATCCATCTCTCCATGAAAAATAATAAAGAATGAAATAATATTTGCACAAAAGAATGAAATAATACTTGGTGCTCTATTCTTCCATAGGGAGAATTAAATCTGGATATTCATTCTTAATCTCTACCTCCAAGTCATTCCAATCACTTAACACCTTATTTGTTTGATTAGAATGTCTACAAGTACTACTTCCATTTCATCAAGTGTCATGTTCTCACCTTCATTCTGTAGTACCCTGAGAACATTGGCCATGTTTGAGACCATCCCATCCATGACATCCATTCGTTGCGCTATCAATTTTATGATTTCCTTTATTTTATCCTTGTGTAGACCTTGGGCTGTTACAAGTGCATTGCGCTTCTCTACTATCAAAGTGAGCCTCTCCACACACCCAAATGTCTCATTCTTTACTACTTTCTAAACCTCATCCTCTTCTGCCATAGTTCTTGTCTTGATTATCACATCTGGGGCCGCACACATATTCAATACCAAATATTCCTTCTTTAACTCATCCTTTAAGGTCTACAATAAGGCCTCATAGCTCATAATATTTCTCCCAATAGTTGCCTTAATGTTCTATGCTTGTTTTGTAGCATCCTTTGGTTTTGGCATGCATACGGGTCCCTCATCTAGTACCATGTGAACTAATGTGCGTAAATAGTGCAAAGCAAATGGAAACTTCTTTGCAACTTTATCCTCCAAATCTAGCCTCTTTTTCATAATCTCATCACCAATTTGTTTGGCCATGCTGAGTATCGAATGCATCGTCACCTCAGTTGTCTCTTTTTATTCTGTCAGGCACTTGATTTCAGTATCTTTGTCCTTTTTATCATCTAGAAGCACTTGAATAGTTTCTACTTTGTCTATATTTCTACGTGCAACCTATACGAGATACCTTTGTCAAGGTGTTGCTCACCTATTCATCTGATATCACAATGGGCTTAACTATGACACGACACAAATGTAGTGCCTTTTTTAATCTAGGTGATACACATGATTCTTCACATACATTGAAGTCAAGCTCATCCATATGAGTCTGTATGCTCGAAGATACTTGATTTCATGTTTGTGTAGTCACCATGTTTGCATCCATCAGCTCCTAGCCATAAAGGTCATTGGGCTCCAAAGTGCTTTAGAACCTCGCGTGTATAATCTTCGTCAAGTCATCAATATACCTAACTACTAGTGTCTTATAAATTGCTTCCTCCTTTCCCTTTCCCGAGTGCTTACCTTTATGGACATGCATGCCTAAATCTAGCACTCGGCTCTTCACCTATCTCGAGTAGTATGAGGCATGCACGATGACTTACCTTTATATACTTCTACCTCTGCATCATTCTTAATTTATTCTTTCGAGCCTCTTCTCGCATCCTCGGCTCTGCAATGGAGTGTTCGGCATGTTGTCCCTAGCTTTTTCATCTTCATCATCCTTCGTAGGGATGTATTTTCTCCTTTTCTTCTTTTCTAGCTCTTCTTTCATAGGAGAAGTCCTAGGTGACCTCCTAAGGGGATGTGAAGGTCCCACACCTTGATTCCTTTTTTCTCAACACTCTTTTAAACTATTGCTCCTTGGTGCCCTATTCTATGTCTATATCCACAGTGTCTATTTCCAACACTTCATATTATTTTTGTAGTGGGAGGGTTACCTCACACTCTCTTTTCTCTCCTACATTTAGTTGTTTTATGCCCCTGTTCTCCAAGCCACCATTGTCTTCCTTAAGCTCCTCCTCTTCTCCTTCTTCTTCTCCAAGGGGTAACATGTCTTCTTCATCTTTCAACGTGCCCACAGTATGCTTCCCCTTGGGTGGTCTTGGGAGCTTGAACTCATTTTCAACATACTTCCCATTTTCTAACCTTGGCCTGAGGTAAATATATACAAGGGCTGCCCTATAATTTCCAATGACCAAGCTCATAGCCTTAATATTAATATCATTAGAAATCAGTTTCTCAATATATACAAACTTACTTGGATAAACGTAAGTCTTCCTAAGTGTGTGGTAGTCACAGTCTACCTTAGTGTATCAAATAAAAGCGACGCATGTTCTAAAACCTATATACAAATTCTTGTAAGTAGTGCACAATGAAAGCATAGGGAAGTTTACACCAAGGGATCCACTTCCCATCCTTCATCCTGAAGTGCCCTATACAAAAGTGTTGATACACCACAAATTGTACCTATTTGTCTAATACCGAAGGAAGATCCTTAGGTATTCTCCATTCCTCCTTGAAAAAGTGAGAAGATGATCATACCACAATTATGCTCTATGCTTAAAGGGTCCAATCATGGATCCATCACATGTATACTCAAAAATATCTCTGCAAGATATTTCTTCTCCTCATGGTATTGCCATATTTTATCCTTTGGCCCATTGGGCACTCCAATTTCTAAAAATATAAGAGATAGAAGGATCACGCTAAAACTTATTTTCTCACCTTGGTGTGCTTCCTCAATAATAGTTTCAACAATGAAACTAGCCAAATTGTAAACTACCCCTTTGTCATCTTCTTTGCTATGTGCAACCACATTGTATTTACCTGTGACCATTTATTACGGCTATTCAATTTTGTAAGGAGGTGCATTGCTACCTAAACAACTGGATACTTTTGTAGCTTATCAATGTCCATTCCATGCCCTCCCTTTGTGTAACCCAACGTTTTCCTTATTGTTATTATACCCTCTTTATCTACGAGGTCACTTTGTTAATTTCCATGTCCGAACTCCTCAATCCTGTCATTATCCCTATTAAGGAGTGGTAATCCTCATCCATCACCCAACAAAGTAGAAAAAGTCCTCATGGACTCTGCTCATTAACCACTGATATAACTTCTCTAGTTTTCCAAAATAGGGGAGTTCATACAATTGCAAAACTCCCACCTTTGTTAATAGCTTCTCCCCTACATCATCATACATAGGCATATCATTTGCTATTGGTAGGGATGTATTTACCACTAGTAACTTATCCAGTTCATCTTTATTATATTTGGTTATGTGGTTATAATCACTTACTTTGCAATGGCGAATGTGAGAATCCCAATCGCGACCCATAAAAACCCCTTATGGGTATTACATCTTTGAAAAATGGCTTTCAGGGGCATCTTCTTATTTGACCTCGACTTCCTTCTACTTTTTTGAGAAGAAAAAATGTTTCTCTAAGGAGAAGACACACAAAGGATGCACACACGAGAACAAGGCACATTTGAAGAAATTGGAAGATAGGAAAGGAAACGCGTGCCAGAACACTTTAGCTCAGGACTTAGCCATTTTTATGGATAAGGGCTATTTTTGGAGATAACGTGTGGAGCACACATAGAGATGAAGACTTGTGCTCCATGCAATGGTATTTTGGGAACAAGCGGCAGATAAGCACCATGCATAGTTTAAGCTAATAATAGGATTTCTACTTGGAGTTAACTATAGGACATCTATTGTTAGAGAACTTGCATGTTATGCGTATTATTGTAAAGGAACATGGCTATTATTAGCATGTGACCTATTTTGAGAAGTGCATGGGTGGTGAAGGGCAAGTCCCCACCCCTATAAATATGTAATGAACTGTGTAGTCTAGAGGGATTGAATTATTGTAGAGTTACGCTATTGGTTTTGACGCGTACATGACTTATGGAGATACTTTATCTTGTATGAAGCTTATGTTTTACAAAGTATTAATGTAATGGATTATATTGGTTGTATAATGGTGTTAGACATGACTGAATTTAGTTCTTGTATGGTTAATCTTATCATAGTTATTGTCTAGTTCATTTATCATGATTCTCTAAGATATACATCTGGATTATGCATTATGGAATGGTTATGTCTAATTATGAATCTAAACATGTTT
The DNA here is from genome assembly GCA_018340775.1 of Taxus wallichiana var. yunnanensis. NCBI lineage: Eukaryota > Viridiplantae > Streptophyta > Pinopsida > Cupressales > Taxaceae > Taxus > Taxus wallichiana. The sequence goes on along the minus strand of CM031233.1, from coordinate 75,173,400 downwards.
AAAAATCATCACCCTAACATCCTGTAAAAATAGCTCTAAAGAGGGACTGGTACCTTTGCACACTTTGGGTGAACGCTTAGCTTAGACTGAGTGATGTGCCATTGCACCTAGGTTATTCACAATAAATTTTAGGCTGCATCATTGGTTCCATTGTTGAAACCTCTTTTTACATTTTTTTCAGGATGTTTCATGATGAATATGTAATGGTTAACCTTATCAAGTGTTGAGGAGTGGATAGTGGATCTAGAAGAAGAATACACTTTGAGATTTAGTACTAGATTTGAGTTTGACACACGTGCATGGGTGGAGCGAGAACTTGTACGATGCTTATATGAAAGTTTCTTTGCTATATTTTTCACAGAGCTGTACAAGTGGCTAGTTTCTTATGTGTCTAAAAGGAATTGGAGGTTTCACACACTTGTCTAGACATAAGAAGAATTTTAGGCCCTTTATGATGTTGATCTGATTTAGACGTGCACTTTAGACACTTAGTTTTGTGGTTTGTGGTGTTATGAATAGCTATATTTTGGAGTACTCAATTTCCACTTATTATTTCCCAGAGGTAGCTGAGTTCCATTTTTTATGTTATCTCGGGGAACCTACCTGTAAGGCATTCTACTAGTGATCAAAATCTTGATGGCAACCCTGAATTTGGAAGAGAAGCCAATGGCTAGATAAACCCCACCACATGTGGGGTTAGGATCAGGGTTTGGTGAAGGATGGAAAAACTAGAGGCAAAGAGGAAAAGAGAATAAAGGTGAATTAAGTACAATGAGGAATGCGAGAGGGAGTTAGGGAAGTAACGTGAGATTGCAAAATGGATGGAGTTGAGGAGAGAGATGGCTTGTGAAGGATTTGGAGCTCACGTAGAGGGAATGGAGCTAGAGCATATAGAACTACCCCATTTGGGTAATCATGATAGGGAACCCTCATCATCCTCTTATGAGAGCATGACGAGAAGAGATGATATGGGCCACGAGTGCACATCGAATCTAAGAGTAACCTAGCCCTTGCACTTGGTTTTCTAGTTTCTAGTATAACCGGAGTCATGAGGCTAGTTTAGGAAGTAGAATAATAGGATTAAATCAAATATAAAGTACATATATGGCTAGGTAGATGGATTCCTTGTTATTTGGAGGTACCTTTTCAGGTGCGTCGTTGGTGAGGAACTCAGGCGCGTAGAATTTTGGACTCACCTCTAGGAGTAGTACCACCTTGCAGATTGTAGGAGTTTAGTTTAGTACCATTGTTGGGACACGGGGTAGTCCATCCTTTGGTTCATTTATGCTAGAGGTGGAGGATTAGGAGGCATAGGTGGCTCACGGGTTGCAGTGGGTCTAGAGGTAGAGGTAACATAGCAGGTTCTAGATCCAGTGGGCATGGTCCTCACAAACCCCAAAATATTTATATTGAGATGTCACTTCATCTTCCAAAGTACTGGGGAATGGAAGATGTTGTCGAGCATGTGTACATGTGTGAGATAATGTGGTGCACAAAAGGGATCACAACTTCGAGCATAAGGAAATTTAGTTTGTAACTATCTTGTAGGGATGCGCACACGGTTGGTACAAGAAGTTTGAATATGATCGGACTTACGTAGATTATACAACGTTATGGGATGCTTTCCTTAAGGAATTTTATATCCGAGTTCTAGAAGAAGAATATAAGCATGCTCAAGGATATTAAGCGGGGCACTAGTGAGAGTGTTTGGGATTATGATGAACATTTCAAAATGATTTTATCCAAAATTTCTTATGATATCCATGTAAGCTAGAATGCACAGTGGTTCATCGGAGGCTTCATCACACCTTTTAGGAGGGAATTGTCACATAAGACATATACGGATCCATGTGAAGTGCTTGAATCAACATTACACATTGAGGAAGTCAAAAATATAGACATTGGAGTGAGTTCATTCCTGGAAGCTTAGATTGCAGCTATGGTAAAGCATTTAGAGAAATTATTTTCCAATTCAAAGTGCACAAGATATGCACTTTGAGATTTGGTATAAATATTGTGAAGTTAAGGGGCACACTAAGGATAGTTTTCCCCATAAGTTAGTGCTCTCATTGTTACTAGACTACTATATATGTCAATTAGACCATGATGCAAGACGTTGCCCATTATTACAATGTGCGATAAGGAAAAATGTAGCTTTATATTGTAAGATTTTTCGGTTCATGACTCACAATACCAAGGATTACAAGTTGATTGATTAGATCCATGATCACATTGATATTGGTGTACAATAGACAAGAGTATCGAGATAATTCTAAAGGTAAAAGTGAGTACCATTATAGTGATCATACTCAAGGGCACTACGATCGAGAATGAAGGGATATTTGAAGGAAGTCGTGGCAAAGGTCGAGGATATCATGGTGGATTTAGGGACCAAGGACGTGGTGGTAGATGAGGTGAGTTTCCTCGTGGAACATGTTATACATGTGGATATCCTGACCAATACAGGTGCAAATGCCCTCAAAATATAACTTGTTGTTTTTGTGGAAAGAATCATAACTATGAGGAGTCCCCGAACTTATATGAGCATCTTAAAAAACAACATAGGCATGAGATGAAAAACCAATGAATTCCAAAGTTAGCACCGGAACCTAAGGTAATACCTGTGAAAATTACTACATGCATTGAAGTTGTGCATGTTAGAGAAGTCTTGCAACAAAAGCCTACCATTACCATTGAAGAAGTCTTGCATGCAATAGACCGAGATCCTACACATCAGAAGGAGGTTTATTATGAAACCATGGAGGTGCTCAAAAATATTTAGGGTGAGATATTGTTGTCACCCTCAAAATTCCCCTCATTTTTAAAGTCAAGTTTCAAAATTTTTGAGTTGGTTCCTTTGAGAGATGTTTGAGAAGAGTGAGAAGTGTGGAGAAATAGAAAATTTTGTGCTTTGAAGAAGTGGGTGCTCATTTGCAATCTCGCCCGTTAATTTAGAATCTTGCAGTCCGCATGGTTCCCATCTGGATGCTTGAAAATTATTTCCTCCATTCAAATGAAATTGTCAAATCCTTTTTCTATGGCCGTGGATCACATCGAGCCTGGTATTGTTTACAATTCTTCTTTCCACGAGGAGTAGTTTATTTTTGGGCGTAAATGGTGGAGCTTCCCCTCCTATGTATTTTTCTATAGTCATGAATGACGGGCATATCTTCCCTATCAATTTTTGGTGCCACCATCCACTAGTACATGGAGATCTCGATTAGATGCAATGTGTCGGAGTTTATTTGGTGAACTTATCTTTTTTTATTTTTGTAAAAGTGTCAAATTGGCTCCGTGGCCCCGAAAGATCCTGATTGGTTAGATCGGCTAAGTATAGAAGGACCGCGGAAGGTGCCATGTGTCTCTTCAATGCACTTTTGGTATGGTGCACAAAAGTGGAGACCCCAAACATGCGTAGGCCCTCCACATGGTTAGAGTTTGAAAAGATAAAGCCAACCTTTTAATCGAATAAGTATAAAAGGGTCGGTAGAAGCCTCCACGTGCCTCATCGGCACAACTTCAGAAGTGAGACCCAAGGGAAAAACCCTAAATGAGCACCAGCCCTCCATGTGTTCAGAGCCTCAAAAATTTTAAATGGAAATTGAAAGGTCTTAGGCCAGCGGAAAGAACCACGTGTCATCTCGCCGCAACTTTAGAGGTGAAATACAAAGCAAGTCCCCAAACAAGTGCAAAGCCTCCACATGTCTAGAACCCAACATAGTCACTCTTAAATAAGCAGAAGGGATCCATCCAAGAAATGGAGAAAGACGAGCATGAATAAATTGGTTAATTATAAAAGGATCGGTGGATGGCACCATGTGTCTCATCGGCACACCTTCAAGGGTCGAAGCCAAAGACGGTCCCCAAATGAGTGCTAGCTTTCCACATGTCTAGGGTCCAATATAAGTCAAATGGGAAGAAGGTACGAATCGGCTAAGTATAGAATAATTGGTAGAGCTCTCCACGTGTCTCAATGAGTCTCATCGGCACACCTTCGAGGGTCAAAGCCAAAGGCGGTCCCCCAAACGAGCACCATATCTCCATGTGTCCCAGGTTTGAAAAGGAGACAGAGTCAACCATTGAATCAACTAAGTATATAAGGGTTTACGGAAGCCTCCACGTGTCAGCTCGATGCAACTTCAAAGGTAAAATCTGGAGGCATGTCCCAAATGTGTGTTGAGCCTCCACGTGTCCAGAGTCAGACATATGGCCCCGCCAAATAAAAGGGACTTATTGAAAACACAAAGAAACAGAGAAAATCCATGGAAGGAGCCACGTGTCTCTTTAGCACTCTTTCTAAAGGTGAATGTAAAAGCGAGGTTCCAAACGTGTGCCGGCTCTCCCCATGTTTGATGGTGGTGCACCTCCTAAAGTCAAATATTAATTCCTCGTCGAAATTCAAAGTGGGAAGGTGGGTAAGCAAAGAACTTTTATATTTTGAGCCTTGTTTCCATAAAAGGCGTAAAGTGATAAAGTGAACCGTAGCCCCACTCAAACAAAGGGAAAAAGTCAAATGTTAAGCCCACATCGAAAGTCAAAGCGGGAAGGCGGGTCGGCAGAGAACTTTGAGATTTTGAGCCTTGTTTCCATAAAAGGCATAAAGTGATAAAGTGAACCGTGACCCCACTTAAACAAAGGGAAAATGAAAAATGTTAATCTCACATCGAAATTCAAAGTGGGAAGGCATGTCGATGGAGAACTTTGAGATTTTGAGCCTCTTTTTTAAAAGAATTAAAATTATAAAGTGAGCCACGACTCCATAACCACTCAGGTAAAGACACGTGTCAGACCTATATCAAAAGTGAAGTTGCGGGTTTGCAGAGTTGGGGGAAATTTTGCACTTTGCATCTTTTGCGCTAAAGGCACAATTTCAATTTCGGGCCCATGGATCCATTTTCATTTTTTCACCATTTTTGTACAGATTCGATTCAAATATTCAAATGAGCATAACTTTCACTCCAGTGCTCAAAATTTGACAAATTTTATACTGTTAGAAAGGTCTTGGTCTCCTCTATGCCATGGAAGCATAAAATATTGTTTTTAGTAGGAGTTGATGGTTGGAAATATGGAAAACATCTTTCACGCCATTAATGTGTGATCTGATTACTTCAAATAGATTAGATTTGATCTGATTTCCATCCTTCCTTCTCCAACACACCAAACAGACATGGAGAGCTGACTGTAAATCTTGATTTGGGTGAAAATATGGAAAATGTCTTTCAAGCCATTAATACGGGATCGACTGCTTCAACCAGATTAGATCTAATCTGATCTTCCATCCTTCCTTCTTGACAGACTAAAGACATGCATAACTAAATTTGATAGATTATAGGCAGATTTGGAAGGGCATTGATGGTTGGTGGTTGAGATTCCAAATCATATTTTCTTCCTTCTCTTATTCTCTTCTTCTCAGTTCATCTATAAATTTAAGAGCTTAGCTCATTGTAAAGGTTGGACCTTGATATTTTTGAAGTGTAATTATAGTCGAAAGTAAATCAATATAGAAGGATTTTCCCCTTTTCTCTATCTTCCTTCATTGTCCCTTCTTGCTTACCTGAATTTCATGGATCATTTATCTTCTGTGATAAGAAACTTTGTGTTCTTATAGATATGATTTCTATAACTTTGTGTATGTGGAATGATATCATATGTTTGTGAATGTGAATGATTCTATTATGTATCACTCTTTCTCAGTACGTATAGGGTTATACTTTGCTATCTATATTTCCTGAAAGAACTGCTATATTCTACTCTTTCCTTTCATCAGTTCTTCCATTTGTTTGTATTAATGATCTATTTTGGCATAAAAGAATTTCAATATGTTAGAGGTCTAGCCTTAAGATGAAAGTTGTACATTTGTATATAAGCTTTCTTTACTCGCTTGCTTTCAATAAGGGACCCTCTCCCATAAAGAGGAGGGACTTGATGTCCCTTGATGTAGTTTTGATTAAAGTACCATTTTAAAACCCAACATATACAATGTTTAAAGGAATAGTCACGAAGTTGGAATAAAATAAGGTAGTAGAGACGGTCGATCAGGATGTTGATGATTTGAAAGAGGTATGAAAGATGTTGCGCTAGGAGAATATTATTCCATTACTAGGGAATTGGTTAAAGGAAACACTCCACACGCATGTATTGAGAATTTATGGTAGATCCTGCATGCTAATCTCCCCCTCATAGATTGAATTATGATAAGGAGATCACTCTAAATCTTTGTGTGGATGGATGGATTTTGAGATATATATTGATTGGCACATGGACGAAAATTAATGTGCTTAATTTATCTACATGGGTACAGATGGGAATACCTCTATTACATCCTCTAATGTATTGTTCATGGAAAATTGAAACAATGCCACACCAATAGGAGCTTTAAAGGATGCATCCATTACTATACAAGGGGCCAAGTTTTCTAGGGACTTTAAGGTTTTAACGCTTGCAAAAGTAGACAACTTCCCAGACTCTACTTGGGCGCCCTTGGTGTTATGCAAATAATGGTTATCTACGGTTCATTAAGGGGTATATAAGACTTGAGAGCAAGGAATAATGAGTTATTATCCCTTTGAAAGATGGGGAATCTGCACCTTATCTTTGAGCCTTTGATTGAGGAATACTTGAATAAAATTTATGTACATGCCATACGAGATCCGAAAGTACTTGAGCCATATAAGGAAGGAATCCTCTAGTGGGAAGATGCACGGTCTCTTGGTGATACTAAAAGTATTTCTTGTGAAAATTGGGCACATGAAACTTATGAGATGGTTGGGCGTGAAGTAAGAAATGCATCTACGTGAAGAGATAAACCTCGTTGTATTAGGAGGATAAGTGACAACTTTCTACCTCAGTAACCTGGGGAAGGAGACCCTACGGTACTCCTATGCTTCATGGAAGAAAATGCAAGGATCAAGTGGAAAGAAGGAATATATTAGTGTATAACCTATATGGGACAACAATGTGTTGGTGGATGGTTCACAGGATAATCTCATAGAATGGAATGAAGTGAGAATTGCTCTAACAACCTAGTTTCTCAAGAGCAATGTGCCTACTCAAATATGCACATATCATGGTAATCATCATGTTTAGCACCACGTTCAGTAGTGTGAGAGACTCTATAAAGAGGATAAGGAAGATTTACCACCTTCTTTGTGGACGCAAAAATTGTATTTCAATTTGTGAGGCCTGCACATACACTTGGTATGTTTATGTGGAGCTACATAGGAAGACTTGAAATTGGTAAGACTTGATCGGCAGGCATGATCTAGAATTTTTACTACTTCTGCACTAAACCTCCGATGAAAGAGGCATTACAAGTTATGGAGCACTTGACTATGGGAGACAATGCAAAGGTTGAAGAACTCATTCAGGAGTTATTTTGGGAGGAAGACATAAGAGCACATTTTGATGAAGTAGAGGAGACTGATGCCAAACTACTTGAGCGCACTTACCTTGAGAAGGAGAAAGGAAATATGGTCTACATAGTGGATGATGAAGAAGTAGAAAATTTGGACATTGATCATTCAGAAGGTACGTGTGAGGTTTTAGATAGTGTGGATAAGAAGCGCGCGCCTATCATGAACCTATGAAGACTAAGAAAGTGAACATTGGCATGGATGTTGAACCTAAGGAGGCCATAATTGGAGATTATTGGTCTGATTTTGAAGTGGCTAAGATAATTGAGTTACTACATGATTTCTAGGACTTATTTCCTAGGGGCTACCATGAGTTAAAGGGAGTGCATGAGTCTTTGGGTGAGATGAGGATTAAGCTAAAAGAAGGTGTGCACCCGGTTAGGAAGAGACCTTACAGGATGAACCCTAACATGTGCATAAAAGTTAAAGAAGAAATTGAAAAGATGTTGAAATCTGACATCATTAAGCCCCTAGAAGAATCAAAGTGGGTTAGCCCCATGGTAATCAGTATAAAGAAATATGGTCAGATTAGGATTTGTGTGGACTACATGGAGCTAAATGTTGCATGTGTGATTTATCCTTTTCCTACACCTTTCAGCAAGGAAATATTAGGAGTTGCGGGGTAAAAAAATTACTCTTTAACAAATGGACTCTCTGGATATCACCAGGTAAGAATTGCAAAGGAGGATCAAGAGAAAAAAATTCACCATTGAATGGGGAATTTTTTCATACATGGTGATGCCCTTTGGATTGAAGAACACACCTCAAAGTATTTTTGTGCATTGTGGTTCAAGCATTCTAGGATTTTATTCACAAATTCTTACAGGTTTACTTGGATGATTGGACAATATATGGGCTTGTAAAGGATCATTGTGACAACTTGTGATTAATGTTTCAGAGGTGCAGGATGTTAAGCATCTCTTTAAACATCAAGAAGTGCATATTTGCTACATCCTTTGGAACTCTGCTAGTGCATATCATCTGCAAGGAGGGTTTGTTAGTAGATCCAGCCAAGGTTGCAGTTATCTTAGGCTTGGAGGAACCTTCTAGTCAGAGTGAGGTGCACGGATTCTTGGGCCACATAGGGTATTACAAATTTTTTATCAAAGGAAATGCGAAGATTGCTGCGCCCTTGGATGGATTACTAAAAGGAAAAGGGACATTCTATTGGGGGAACCGCAAAGAGCACACATTTGAAGAGTTGAAGGATAGGTTTACTATAATGCCTATTCTATGTTTTCCATCATGGAACCAACCTTTTCATGTACATGTGGATGCCATGCTGGCATGGCCATTGGTGTAGTGTTAGCTCATCCTAGAGAAGGTATTATAGATCATACTATATGTTTTGCTAGTAGAAATTTGACTCCTGCAGAACAAAATTATACAATTACAGAGCGCAATGCCTTGTTAATGATCTACGTATTTGTATAAGTCTAGACAATACTTGCTAGCAACACCTTTTGTGTTTTATACAGATCACATGGAATTAAAATATTTAGTAAATATGCTTGTTTTACAGGGGTGAATATGTTGACGGGTTCTATTATTCCAAGAGTTTGATTTTACAGTCATGGTAAAGCTAGGTAAAAGTAATTATGGCTCAGACCACTTATCAAGAATTCAACCAGGAGAGGATGTGTAGAAAATTGAAGATACAATGTTGGATGCACATTTGTACAAGTTAAACCATGCACCCTTGGAATTGGAGGATATTTTTGTCTTTTTACGCATAGGTATGGCACAATAAGGAATGAAAGCCTTGGAAAAGAAACAACTTGCAATTCATGCCACACTTTTCATGTTGATCAATGTGACCTATACAAACTAGGATGCAATGAAGTATTGTGCCAATGTGTACTTTGGAGAATGAGCACACGACAATCATGGAAGAGCCTCATGGTAGTATTAGAGGTGGACACTATGCAAGTGACACCACCATGCGTAAGATTTTACTTGTTGGTTTATGATGGGAAACCTTGTATAAGGATTTCAAGGAGTATTGTAAGACGTGTGATCACTATCGGTGCCTTGGAAAACCTGGGCAAAGAGATGAAATGCCTTTAAGGCCTATTACTAGTGCAGAACCATTTGAAAAATGGGCAATAGAATTTGTGGGTCTTATTTCCCTAGCCACGCATAGAACTGGATCGTGCTACATCATCACTTGTGTAGATTTTCTTACACGATGGGCAAAAGCAACACCTATAAAGGATTATATAGCGATTCAACAACAAAGTTCTTATGGGAAAATATTCTTACTAGGTATGGATGTCTGTTGAGTTTGAAAAGTGATAGGGCACACACTTCTTGAATGAGACAATTAGGATATTATTGGATGAATTTATGGTTATGTACCACAAGACTACACCTTATCACCCTTAAGAAAATGGTACTGCTGAGGCCTTCAACAAGATATTGAGCCAAACCTTAACAAAAATTTGTGATGTTGGAAGGAAATATTGGGATGATAAAGTTTCTGTTGTACTTTGGGCATATAGAACAACCTACAAAAGGTTGAATAAAGCCACACACTTTTTGTTGGAATTTGGTGCAGAAGCAATTCTTCCTATAGAATTTACATTACCTTCTTTGCATATTGCACATGCTGGAGGTCTAGATGATGAGCAAGCTTTGGAAGAGAGAATTGAAAACTTAATACATCTGGATGAGAGACACGCCATAACATGTTGGATTCAGAAGTAGGAAAAGGCCAGACAAAAGGCATGGCATGACAGACATATCAAGGACAAGAAACTTGAGGTTGCGTAGATGGTGCTTCTTTATGATTTAAAGTTTCTACGCCACCCAGAAAGCTTAAGGTGCATTGGTTGGGACTTTATGTTATCACTCACATACTTAAATCAGGTGCTTGCCAGTTAGAGGTGCTTAATGGAACATGGTTACCTAGTTACTTCAACAGGAGTAGGTTGAAGCCCTACTTTAAAAAATCCTTCTTAGTGTTTGTAATAAGGTAGTATTTCCATTTAGTATAGATTTCCCTTACTGTATTTACTTTAGTGTGTTTCCTTCTTCATCATTATGCTTTGTCAATTTAGTTTATTGTTTTCTGTAATAAACACGTTTGCGCACCATAAGATGATTATAATCTAAAGTGTTTTTATGTGCAGAGGACTACACATATCCTTGGTGTGGGGTAGTTTTCATTCAAAAATGGGTACACATAAGAAAATTTTATTACAAGTGATTTATTTTGATTAAAAAGTACAAATAGTATGGAAAGGTGCTACTAGAGAGAAAATTGCTACTAAAAAAGATAATAGATGGAAACAGATGAATGAACAATATAATGCGAGGCAAGATGTAGCCATAAAAACTACTCGAGGAAGGTGTAGTGGCAAGTTTCACGTGGAGGCACACGGAAGGAGGTATGTAGCCAGAAGGTAGGAAGGCGTGCTAGAAGGTTATAATTGTGGCACACAGGTATATCACGTGGAAATTAGGAAAATGGCCAATTAATGAGAGGATCAGTGGTAGGTAAAGGATCAATAAATGCATTGAATTTTTAAAAATCTATATAAAGACGTGATGTGGGTTCAATTCTTCCTTTGCGATCACAAGTATTCGAGTGAGCTAGTTATGACCAAACTGAGAAAAATGTGTTGAGGTGTTGAGAACTATGAAACCAGATGAGGAGAGAATATTTGTGCACATAATTGGCTTGCGTCCCTATTGGAGAAGGGTTTGAAAGAAGTAGAAGCATTGAGAAGGAGCTGGGGCATGCGGTTTCGAGTTAGGGCACGAGAGCTTACTTAACAGAGCAAAAGGTGCAGCTTTTATCATGACACCAAGGAGAGCACACTGGAGCAAGAACAAAGGAGAAGAAGAAGGTGGAAACTAAGGCCGAGGATGCCCCGAGAATTTTTTTGGAAATGCAAGTATCCGGAAGAAGTAACTATCGAGACGGGATGGGATTCCCATATCCGTAGGTGCAAGATGTGTGACTATAAACATCATACCACCGAGAACAAGGAGGAATTGGATGCATTGTTTAATAGAAATACCAACAAGTGTATGGTTGATGACATGCAAAGAAATGATGATCTTTGGAGAGAAGTTGTTGAAGAAGGTAGGGGTATACAAGTTGTGTGAACTCCCTTACTTTGGAAAACTAGAAAATCTATATCGGTGGGTCGATGAGCGAGTCCATGAGGAATTTTTCTATTTTGTTGGATGGCGGGTAAGGATCAAAACTCCATTAATTGCTACGTTGAAAGGATTGAATGGCACAGGGGCGAGAGGTTAGTAGTGATCTAACTGATAAGGTAGCTATTATGGCCATGAGCAAGGAGTTGGGATACACTAAGGGTCCACGTGGGATGAATATATATAAGTTGAGGAAGTAACCTATGATACAGTCGGCTGCACATTTACTCACCAAGTTGAATGATCCGAAAAGGTGGTCACAAGTAAACACCATGTGGATACACGTTGCTAAGAAGATTACACAAGGAAAAGTTTATAACTTAGCAGGGTACATAGTAGATATAATTGTTGAGGAAGCGTACACAAGTGAGAAGATAAGTTTTGGCATTATCCTATTATCACTTGTGTTTGTAGAAATTGGAGTGCCTAATGGGCCAAACAATAAAATTTGGGAATACCCCATGGAAAAGAAGTCCCTCACATAGAGGTTTGAAAAATATGTATGCGAAGGATCAATGAGTGGTCCATTCAAGTAGAGGGTGGATTTATGGTATGATTGACTTTGCGCGGCCTTTGAGGAGGAATTACACTTTCCAAAGGAGTTACCCTCAATGGTAGGCAAGGCCGCACAATCCGTATTATATCAACATTTTTGCATCACACGGTTCACAATGAAGAATGGGACATGGATTACTTAGTGTGAAATACCATACACCTTCACAATGTGATTCTTCTGGGAATCAGTACATAGGTTCACAGATGTGCACCGGTTAAGCTACAACACAGACAAGGTAGATTGTGACTACCATAATTTAAGGAAAACTTATGTTTATCCAGGTCATCTACCTACATTGAGAGGATTTTTATGATGTCATAAGTATGAAGCCAGTAAGTTTGGCTATTGGGGATAGTGGGGCCCTGCTTATCTATCTCTAGCTTAAGCCTAGGATGGAGAAGGACAAGTATGTGGAGAATGAGTTCATGTTCCCTGGGGCCACTTAAAGGCAACCATAAAGTTGAAAATGTGGCGCAGTTCAAAGCCTACCTCGACCTTGGAGGAAGATGAGGAATAAGAAATAAATGAGGATAGTGGAGGCTTAGACCACGGTGGCGAGAGGAAGCCCACCGAAAAGTAGAAATTAAGAGCGCGAGATACTTCTCTACAACCACAAAGAGAAGAGGAAGACTTGAATGTAAATGCAGTCCATGAGGAGCACCAATTCAAGAGGGTGTTTAGAAGAACAAGAACCCAAGGTGCAAGAACATATCAACCTTTGCAAAGGTCACCTTGAATCTCCCCTAAAAACAAAACAGCTAAGAAGAAGCAGAGAATAAAGTTGAAGCTTAAAGAGGATGAGGAGGAGGAGTCATGGGAGAGTGCGCTAGGAACCCTAGTTTAGCCTAAATATGAAGAGGATCCCGGGATGAAGAGATGAGAGATGATGAGGAAGGGGTGAAAGAATATAAAGAAGTTGTGGGTGAGCCACCCAGCATGCCCATTACTACTCAGGAAGGAGAAGGGCTAACTCTACACCTTGGCACCCAATTTCCTAAGTGGCTAAGGAAAAAAAGAGAGGAAAAGTGAAGAATATGTTGTCCCTAATATGGGCTATGTTGAGGACATGAGAAAAATCATCCGCGCCCATTTTTAGAGCATTGTGGTCCTTAAAGAGTTATATGGGTGGGAGATGATGGATCTAGATATGGCTATTACATGCACAAGGAATAAATTATTTTGGTCCATGTAGACTCATATGGACAAACCTAATTTTTACGTGTGTGAAGAGTCATGTGTCTTGCGCAGAGTTAAGAAGGCACCCCAGAGTAGAAACATGACAATAAAACCCACTCTAATGTTTGATGAGCAGGTCAACAATGCCTTGGTCAAGGTATTTTTGAGGTGGTGTGGAGGAACGTTGATAAGGATGCCACCATTCGAGCACTGCTTGAAGATAACAAGGATAAAACTGTAGAGATAGTGCACTTAAAAGAATAGAAGGAAAGAGAACATGCAAGAATGAGGCATTTTTTAGCATAGTTGAGGAACTTGGTGATCACATTCTTAAGACATGACCTCATCTAGAATCTCAGGTTCTTAAAAAATTTCCTTCTGCCATGCATTATGTGCACACTTTGGTCAATTTGGTATTAGATGATGGACCAATTCAAATTCCCTCATGGAAGGATTCTACACAAGAAGCGGAAATAGAAAGGGATAATATTGTTAGACAAGTTTCAAATTATGAGGCCTTGCTTCAAACCTTGAAAGATGAGATGAAGAAAGCTGACCAAACTCTCAATTTATGCATGACACTAGAAGCCATAATAAGGATCATGACTATAGTAGAGGACAATTAAGTTTTAAAGGTAATGAAAGATGAAACACTTGGGCGTGTAGAAATATTAGCACTTGGTAAAACAAAAGTGCGAGGCCCTGCAAAGAACCGGGATCCACACAAGGATAGAATTGATGAGATTGGGAAACTCATAGCATAAAATATGGACCTCATGGAGGGATTGTTGTCGAGTTTGACCAATGTAGTCTGGTGCTACAAAAATGAGAAAGAAATTATCAATCAGTATGAGTTGGATGTAATAGCCATAGATATGCTAGAGAAAATGAGGAACATGCTAAGTGACTGATAGAAATTGGAGGTTGAAATAAAAACTGAATATCCAGAGTTAATCCTTCTAGTTGAAGAAGAAGGTGCTGCAAAGTAAAAATTCATTCTTTTATACAGTGTTTCATTCATTCTTTCATTACTTATTCTTTATTATTGGGGACATCAGAATGAATTCCCATTTTCGGGATGGAAATGTACTTTAGTGTGGGGTAATGTTGAGTAGATAGAATGCTGATCTAAGGAGAATACACAGAAAGGATGTGCGCGTGGGAACAAGGCGCATTTGAAGGTGCGGGAAGATAGGAAAGGAAACGTGCGTCAGAACAATTTGGCTCAGGAATTAGCCATTTTTATGGATAATGGCTATATTTGGAGATAACATGTGGAGCACACATAGAGATGAAGACTTGCACTCCATGCAATGGTATTTTAGGAACAAGCGGCAGATAAGCACCATGCATAGTTTAATCTAATAATAGGATTTTTACTTGGAGTTAAATATAGGACATCTATTGTTAGAGAACTTGTATGTTGTGCATACTATTGTAAAGGCACATGGCTATTATCAGCATGTGTCCTATTTTGAGAAGTGCATGGGTGGTGAAGGGAAATTCCCCACCCCTATAAATATGTAATGAGCAGTGTAGTCTAGAGGACTAAATTATTGTAGAGTTGTGATGTTGGTTTTAATGCGCACATGAATCATGGAGATACTTTATAGTGTATGAAGCTTCGTGTTTTATAGTATTAATGCAATGGAGTATATTGGTTGGATAATGGTGTTAGACATGACTGAATCTAGTTCTTGTATGGTTAATCTTATCATAGTTATTGTTTAACTCATTTATAATGATTCTCTAAGATATACATCTAAATTATGCACCTTTGTGGAATGGTTATGTCTCATTATGAATCGAGAACATGTTTAAACATCATCACCTTAACATCTTGTACAAGTAACTCTAAAGTGGGACCTTGTACCTTTGCACGATTCTGGGTGAGTGCTTAACTTAGGTTGAGTGATGTGTCAAAGACGCTTGGGTTATTCATAATAAATTCTAGGCTACATCATACTTCTTTCCCCTATATGATTGCTCTAGGTGCTCACTTAGGTGCCATAAGAATAATAAAGGTGTGTTCTTGTAACCAATTAAAGCTTTACAACTCAAACCCACATGCCCTAGATCGATTCCACATGCCCTAGCTTAAAGTTAAACCTTAACATCTGATTTCTCCTCCCCACACACCTTTGCTTCACTCAAACACTTCTCTCCAATGGAGCGCAAAAAAAATCCTCGTGCGTAACCTCAAAAAATCCATCACAACTCGCTCGAAATCTCTCAATCGCAAAGGTAAAAATGATTTCACAAACCCGCCTTATATAGGATTTCAATTTTTGCATTTATTTATCTCCACATACCATCATACTCAACATTAACTTGGTGTTTCTTCAATTTCCCTGCAGACTTTTCCATGCCATAGTCATAACCTTCTCGGCACGCTTACTACCCTTGGCTACAAACCTCCTTTCACGCACCTCCATGTGCTAAAGTACCTATCCATTTCTCCTTTCACTAAGTAGTTTCCACTACTCCAACCTATCACACGTTACATTATACGTCCATTCATGCATAAGTGGTCTTCAATCATGAGAAATATTTCTTTATCTGCACCTTTAATTCAAGTAATTGCACAATATCTCTCTATGCATATCCATCTTCAGAGAACATTCAAACCTTGTCTATGTACCATGTATACACTACACCCCTCACTAAAATTATGTGTGGTCCTCTCGCACATGAATTCACTAAAAAGTAATCAGATTTTTGGTGTGCAAGTGTGCTTATTACAAAAACACCGAACTAAACTAACAAAGTGTAACAACAATGAAAGTAAACACATATAATGGAAATGCGAAAGAAAGAAAATCTAATTTAGCGCCAAAATGCCTTATTATAAACTCCAAGAAGACTTATTTATAGTAAGGATTCAGCCTACTACCCCGTTGAAGTAACCAGAAACATGTGACCCATCCAACACATCTAAGCGGAAAGCGTCCCGAGTCAAATATATAAGTCACAATATACAATCCCAACTAATGCACTTTAAGCTCTCTAGGGTGGCATAAAAACTTTGAATCATATAGAAGAACCATCTGTCCAACTCCAAGATTCTTATCCTTAATATGTCTATCATGCCATGCCTTCTGCCTAGTCTTTTATGTCTTCTAACTCCATCTGGAAATGGTGCACCTTTCATCTAATTGCATCAATTTATCAATGTGCTCCTTAAGTGTTTTCTCATCAGTCAAACCTCCTGTGTGCACAATACATAGAGATGGTAACATAAACTCCACTAGTATAATAGCCTCTGCACCAAACACCAATTGAAAGGGTGTCACCTTATTCAACCTCTTGTAGGTTTTCTTGTATACCAAAAGTAAAACAGAGACTTTATCATCCTAGTATTTCCTTCCAACATCACAAATTTTATTGAATGTGTGGCTCAATATCTTGTTGAAAGCCTCATTAGTTCCATTATCCTGAGGGTGATAAGATGTTGTTTTATGGTGTGCCACCGTAAATTTTTTCAGTAGTATCCTTATAGTCTCATTAAGAAAATGAGTACTCCTATCACTTGTCAAACTCAATGGGCATCCATACCTACTGATAATTTTCTCCCACATAAACCTTTCCATTATAGCTACCATGCAATCCTTTGTAGGCATCGCTTCTACCCACCTTATGAGATAATATGTATAAATTATAATGTAGGGCAGCCTAGTCCTTTGCAGGTGGGGAAAGCGGGACCCAAAAACTCAATTTACCACTTTTCAAATGGTTATGTACTAGCAATAAGCCTTAAATTCATTTCATCTCTATGCCGGAGCTTTCCAAGCGCTGACAATGGTCACAAAACTTACAATATTATTTATAATCCTTATAAAATGTTTCCCACAATAGATGAGTGAGTAAAATATTACACACGGTAACATCTCCTACATAATTTTTACCAACAATTCCCACATGAGATTCCTCAATAATTTCTTTATGCTCATGTTCAAGTATGCACTGACGTAAAACTTCATCCTAACCTAGTTTATATAAGTCTCCATTGATTAACATGTAAGGCGCGATGCGTATGGCAAGTTGTTTCTTCTCTATGCTCTTCATTCCTTTAGGTGCCACACATGTTCCCAAAAAGGTAGCAATATCTTCTAAGTCGAGGGCACACGATTCAATATGAATAGTTGTGCATCTAGCATTATGTCCTCAATGATGTGCATATCCTCTCTTGAATTAATCTGTAATGAACGATCTGGTCCGAATTACTCTTGCTTAGCTTAACCACCACCGTGAAGTCAAATTCCTAGAATAATAGAATCCAACGGCATATGCACCCCTACAAAATGGGCTTGTTCACCAAGTACTTTAATGCCATGTGATCTATATAGAAAATAAAAGGTGTTGCTAGAAAGTATTGTTGAAACTTATGTAACATGTAAGTCATAGACAAGACCTCATGCTATGTAGTTGTGTAATTCTATTATGTTGGGGTCAACTTCCTACTTGCAAAGTAAATAGGATGATCAACAATCCCTTCTTGAGTTATGCTAATACTTGTAATAATGGTCATTCCATATGTGTGCACATGCACATGAAAATGTTTGGTCTATGAAGGGAAGTGAATTATAGGCTATGTAGTAACCCTTTCCTTCGTGTCTTAAACGTGCACCGATGCACTTCACCCCAATGGAACTTACCTTTACCCTTCAATCATCCTTCTAAGGGCACAACAATCTTGGCATAACCTTTGATAAACTTCCTATAATATCCTATTTTACCCAAGAATCTACGCACCTCGCTCTAGTTAGTATATTCCTCTAAGTCCAAAATAACAAAAACCTTAATAGGATCCACTAACAAGCCTTCCTTCACGAGATGATGTGTTACAGCAAAGTCCCAAAGGTGTAGCAAAAATACACTTCTTGATGTTTAAAGAGATTAGAAACTATCGAAATCTCTCAAACATAAGCCCTATGTTATCATAGTGATCTTTCACTAGCCCATAAACTGTCCAATCATCCAGATAAACTTGTAGAAACTTATGAATGAAGTCCTAGAAAGCTTGTAAAAGTTAAAACAATGTGCAAAAATATTGTTGGCGCATTCTTTAATCCAAAAGGCATAACCATGTATGTAAAACTTCCCCACTTGGTTATGAAATTTATCTTCTCTTCATCCTCTTCACTATCCTCACCGATGATATCTAGAAAATCCATCAGTGAAGGAGTATATCTCGCGCCCTACAACACCTTCCAATATTTCTTCTATAAAAGGTGTGGGAAAGGGATCTATTACATATGTGGCATTTAACTCCCTATAACCAACAAATTTTTTTATTCTTTTATATTTCTTTATACCGATCACCATAGGGCTAACCCATTCGACTCCTCGACGGGCTCAATGATTCTAGAATCCAACATCTTGTAAATTTCTTCTTTCACCTTGCACGCAAGTTAGGATTCATTGTGTAACGATTCTTCCTAAGCGGGTGCACAACTTCTTGTAGCTTGATTCTCATATCTCCCAAAGATTCATGCACCCCTTTTAATTCATGATATCCTCTAGAGAACAAGTCCTATAAGTCGTGCAATAACTCAATTATTTTAGCAACCTCAGAGTCGGACCAATAATATCCAATGATGACCTCCTTAGGTTCAACATCTATCCTAATGTTGACCTTCTTAATTTTCATAGGCTCATGGTATGTGTGTGCCTTCTCATCTACATTGTCTAAGACCTCACGCATACCCTCTGTATGCTCAAAATCTAGATTCTCCACTTCTTCATCATGAATTACATAAACCATATTTCCTTCTCTTTTTTAGGCAGGCATGCCCAATCTATTTTGCACCTACCGGTCTCTTCTTCTTTAAAGAACACCTTTAGGTCTGAATCACCTAATAACTCTGAAGGAGTTCCTCATCCTTTGCACTATCTATAACATTCCCATTTTAAGACTTTAGAAACAAGGATTTTTTTACATAATGTTCTCTATTCCAAATAAAACATCATTTTCTCTCAATCTCATAAATAAAACATCATTTAACACATATGCCAATCAATCTCATAACAGATAACCATATGCGGTTGTAAATGACTCGGTGGTCCACCGATCTATTCATTTCATAACTCGATGACCTACCGATCTATTTATGTTGACTTTAAGTATTGGATACTTATCGTATACTTTGTATACTCGGTTTTCCTACCCAGAAACCAGTCTTGAGTGATCTGTTTAAAGAACATATCTGAATATTTGTTACCAATATTCATCGACATCATGTTGCTTTAAACTCGATGACATAGGACAATGCTGACAACCAGTAGCTTGTGATACTTTGGCCAAAGATTTTCAACATAGTGTTTATGTCACTATTCCTAGATGACATACTTTTCGTTCTAGAATACATCCTTCACCTCATTCATGTGTTATCTAGAATGGTCTTTACTGACTGCCGTCAGTCTTCTTGTCCAAGGTTTAACCCTAACTCTAGTTAGAGGCATGATTTATTATAGGAAGACACTCACAATGTCTTAGGGTATACAGGCATACTCGGTTGACCTAAGTCGATTACGGATGTGCCAAGGTACCTGAGCCATTGAAAGCTATTGCCTATCCAAAACATGCCACTAACTTGACCTAGAGAGAAACTAAGTTCAAGTCCTTATTTGTCTATAGATCTAGATGATCAATGCAAAAGGGTGTTGCCAAATGTCAATTGTAATGCGGAATAACCCTCCCTACGGTTGGCATGTGCTAACATCCTATAGAAACTGCCTCATCGAGATGTACATACCCCAAGGAGGTTATTAATAAATTATTAATTTGGATTAATACACCGATTACAGCACAATCTGCTAAACCCTAATCCAACACTCCTTAAGTTCTTATTCTATACTTGAATCAATTAAGTATTAAAGAACTTCCTTTAACTCATGATTGATTTTAATGTTCGTTTACTTAGTTTAACAAGTAGTTAACCAAAACAGGACAAGCAATATCATAAGTTTCAAATATTGTAATTTAACATTCAGGGAGGTTTAGCAACCACATAGGTCCAACTAAAGTAGACTTCATACAAAATGAAGTCCTATGATTTACAATCATATCACCAATCCATTTTGGTTTACATTCATTTAAGAGAGGAAGATTCTTCCTCTAAATGATTAAGTGTTAGGATTTATCATTCACAATACCCATAGTTCTTACTGCATGTTCATTACACATCACATTACTATGTTATATTGTTTAGATAATAAACATCATCTTATGCAACTTAACAAGCTGCATCATTATAAGGGAAACTAAACTAATTCCCTTTATCCATCTTATCAAAGGATAACCAGATAAGCATATAACAATATGAAGAATATCAACAAGATAGAACTTCCATCTCCTTTATAAAAGTACGAGATAATTTACACAACCAACGCAAGTAAATATCAACTCACAATTCATCTTTATAAACTTATATATTTACAATACTATGCACTTTAGGCATTCTGCATAACAATAGCCTTCATTCAAAAAGGTATACAACTTTTCTTTTTCAATACAACTAAAGAATGAATCAGAATTCTTTACAAAGAATCAAACTTATATCAGCCAATGCATCATATAAGTTTTTCCTTCTTTTATCACTTACGATGTCCATCTGCAAAAATTGCTAGCATGGGTCAGTTCAATGAACTAAGCATGATAAGCACTAAGCATTAAAATGAAGTGCATTCCACTAATTGTTTCATTAAAACAACTTTGCTTTAATGAGACAATTAATATATCATATAATAAGCATAAGTGATACCAACTAGAAAAGAAGTACAATAATAAATCTAGATCCACTTTTAAGAGAAGAGTAGAATATAATCCACAACATTTGTCTTAAAACTTAAAGTTTAATTGATTCTATCAATTACCTTTAAACAAACAATAGATCTTACCATCCCATTATTTCATAATTCTATCCTAATAGAATACAACATTTATCTTTTCTATAAGACAAAAGAAGTGTTTATAGCATGGTTCATTTTAGGATGATTCATTTGAATCTTAAGGAAGAATAAGAAGAACTATAATGTACCATATTCAAACTCAAAACATCTGAAAAATTGATCAGGTTCATAACATGAATTAACTGTTTCCTTTCAGGGATAACAACTTATAAATTCAACATTTAAGATATACATCTAAGTAGAATTCCATATCAATCCAAGAAGATATAGAGAATCAAAATAGTCTAACTGCAAATCTAATTCTACTTCTGCATATTATAAGTTATCATTCAAATATCTGAAACCAACATTCACAAATCAAAGTAGTCCCATACAAAAGTTAATCTCTACTCAAGTTCACCCAAAAAGATAGAGTACAAGAGACAAAACCTACTCCTATCCATCCAAATAAAGCAAGGCTTAGTCAACAACAGTCGATCAACAAGTATGCATTCACTTATCAGTAGAACCGACTTAACTACTATCTTTCTACATCATTACAACAAATGATTCGAACAAGGTAGACCAACATACCATAAGGAAATCACCATCTCATAAGAGAATTGAGTGCAGAGGAGTTCAGTAATGAACTTATCCAAACGACAGAGAAAAGGTATCTCTATTAGGTAAGGTCCATATAATTAATCATTTCATTAAACTTAACAAATGAATTTCCTATTTCAATTCAGTTCAGAACGAAAAACACATTACAGTCCCAAAAACAACATATTGATCCCAAGAGAATATATATTTTCTCTTTAAAAGAAACCCAAGAACTCATTCATTGTATCCAACAAGAATAGAATCCCGAAACAAAGTAAGCTAACAAGTTCAGAATTATCCACGAACTCAAGACTGAAGACTCTTAAATGCTTCACAACTTAATATGAAGAGTAAGTAGTTTGTGATTAAAAATAGAACTATACACAAAACAAATGAATGGAGAAAGTATCCTTCCCTTATAAATTCAGTGTATAAGGGTAATAACTCAACCTTCAATGAGACCCAAACTTATTTTAAAGGATCTGAAGAGAGAGCAAGAAACCCAAAAATGTTTAAGTCAGAAGATGTCCCATTCTTATCTCCAATGCAACTGAAACAGAAATCGAAACAAGACTTTCACAATCACAAAATTACAACAGAGGAGACTTAGTTTCAAACAAAACAGTCAACCCAAAACATGGGTTTCCTCAAAATAGAGGGGAAAAGAACACCCCCAAATTTCACGCCATTACCATCTCAGAGAAGATGATACAGTCATAAAAATAGAAGTACCACATTCTTTTAAACAAGACGTTCCAGTTCCAAATCTCAAAGGGATTACAAAACGACTCAATCAAACTATCACCCAATTTTCTGGTGAGTAAGTTGTTCCATAAAAGAGTTATAAGATTTAAGCTTTTAATACAAGTGAAACCCAACACAAAAATACCAGAACATAATTGAATTCGTCGATTCAATTAAAAGTTCTTAACACTCAAGTACCAAATATGAGTACAGTGTCGAACACAAGCTTCACATAAAATTTTAAAACTTCACAAGTAATTAAAATACAAGTATAGTGCCAATACAAACTTCAAGCAACAGTTCAGCATTGCATAAGTTTCCAAACACGGTTCAGAACAACACGAAGCTCCAACACAAGTTTATATCAAAACACGAAGCCCAAATACAAGATCAAATAGAACTCAAGGTTCCCATAGAGTTTAGAACCCTATAAAGCAACGAAGTCCTGTTCCAAAACACAACAACCTCAAATGCAAGTTCCAACATGAACAAAATAGAGCTATAGAGACAAGTTACATATACAAGCATCACATGCATGCTATCATTGAACTTGCACAGAGAGAAAGTTTCCAAAACAACATTATTTTTGCCATGTATTCATATCCAAAAATCACAGAGATTCATAAAATCATGCAAGTAATCAACCAGAAAAATCATGAAAATATTAATAAGCATAAGAGTAGAGTTATTCTAATGAATCATTTAGAAGAAAGCATGAAATCTTAATGGGTAGAGCCTATCATGCCTGATAGTGCTTCTGCCAAATCGAAGGAGACTTCCAGCTGAGCTTCCAACTCTTTTTCTCCTCCATGAAAGATCAACAATCAAACATATTTTCTTCCTATGCCTCATATACTTTCCTTCGATCAAAAATAGACCGTAGAAACCAAAAATAGCTTTGAAGTGAAGGTCGAAACTGCTGGTTCGAAGAACCAGATAGCTCCATGTAGAGAAAAATCCACAATGCATGCAAAACCAAATAACCTCCTACAAACCCACCTTCCAAGTTTCCAAGACGGTTTGCACACAAAAACCGAGGCCCATCAATGCCATTAATTCCAAATTTCCCGCTTATCTTTCCTTGCCACTGCCTCCTAAAACTAGCGAATGCCAATTCCATCTTTAGTGGAGCTTCCATGTATACCTCCACTAAAGTTAACGAGCCCCTACTAAAACTGGCAGTACCACCATCCATTAAACCCTATCAACTCACTTAAATTCCATTAGAACTGTTGCCTTAGAGACATGCGACCCTTAGGTTCCTTTTCAATAGTTTAGGATGGATCCCATAAAACTTAGGTTAGTCTAGAAATAACCACCTTAGGTCTTAAGACATTGTCAATAGTAATGCCCACCTTAGGTTAGATTAAATTCATAACCATTTAGTATTAGGTATTAGTTAAAATAGCCTATCATTACTTTAGTAATCTCTCCCTTATACATTTATCACAATGCTTAGGTTAGGACGCCAACCCAAAAAAATAGAATAAGAGGCTTAAATTAGAATCAAATCCAAATAAGTAGATGTAGCTAGAACATAGGTGTTCTTACCTAGCTTAGGATACTGTTAGGATAATATTTTGGTTTTTGGACTCCAAATTCCTCCTCTGTCGTGAAATAAATTGAATTTTGCTTACGTCTCGTAATGTCCTACCAAGATCAATCACCAAAGACCCGAGCACAAACATATAGCTGAACGAAAACACGTTCACATAAGACCAAGGAATTCGTAACATACAAAGTTTAGTCCACTATGTCCCTCAAACTACTGAATGTCAATTTACCATTTAGTCTATGAAGAAGATTTAAAACATTCCTTGGATCACTGAAATTGATCCAAGGATGAGTCAAAAATAGGAATAAGTCTGCAACTCTTAAAGCTAGATTGCAGCTTACCTTTCCAAAGTGAAAATAAATTCTTGAAAGCCATATAATTTTAGTCTAATGATTTTTAAGAATAGAAATGATTTATCCATATCAAGCATGATCTTCACAGTCAAAATAACACATATTTATCAAGAAAATCACATGTCAACACTTGAAATGCAAAGGAGGAATATAACAATTATCAAGGGTGTTACACTATCTCCCATAATCAAGTGCTTCATCACTTGTAATGCTTTATTAAATGGAGGTTTAGTAGAAAAATAATCAAAGGTCCAAATCATACCTACATCCAATTCTTGTCAATTTCTGTCTCTCTATTGAACTCCACCCCATGCACGCACGCACCTCACAAGGTGAAATAGATCTTGTGCACCCATAGTGAAGGTGGTAAGGATTCCTACTCCTCTGTCTAGAGTCTTTCACACTTGAACATGGTGCTCAATAGGATCTTTACCATGAAATTCACATATTTGAGTAGGCGCATTGCTCCGAGAAACCTAACGAGAGAATGTTATTCTCACTTCTTGCCACTCCAAAATATTATGTTTGTGAAGCATCTACTAGGGTGTTGTTATCTGTGTAAAGTATAAACTAGCATATTCCTTCTTTCCACTTGATCTGTCCACTAAACTTCCATAGATCACAAGAATACTTTATAATTTCCTTCGCTAGTGTACCTTGGTACCTGGTTACTACCCAAATGTCTAACACTACACGACATACCGATGCACATAACTGCACTTCTTATTTCATGCCCAACCATTTCATAAGTTGCATGTGCCTAGTTTTCACATGCAACACTTGTAGTATCAATCATGGACTGTGCATCATCCCATTGGAGAATTCCTTCCTTTGATGGCCCAAGTACTTCAGGATCTCTGATGGTGTGCACATAAATTCTGTTTAAATCTTCCTGACTTAAAGGCTCTACATAAGGTGTAAATTTTCCATCTGTCAAAGGGATAATGACATGCTCTTCCTTGTTCTCAAAACATATATATCCTTTATTGAAGCACATATCGGTGTTGTTGGCATAACACCAAGGGTTCCTAAGTAGTGCTCGAAAACTATTAGTCTGCAAGTGCAAGACTTCAAAGTCCTTAGTAAACTTGGCCTCTTGTATAGTAATTGTAGCATCCTATAAGACTCTAATTGCCATGGATTTAGTCTTGTTTGCCATAAATAACACATTTTAAGATGGTTGTAATGGTGGTCTCCCATCCGATTCCATGTGTCTAATGCGAGTACATTCACTTCTACACTAGTATCAATCAAAACATTACTCAAAAGCCAACCATAAACAAAAAAATTCAGAGTGATATCCTTTTCATAATCTAGACTATGAGGAGGTAGGTTAGCATGAAAAAATTTTCTTTCATGCTCAACTCCAGCGCGTGGCATTTCCCCACTTAACCATTCCCCCAATAAAGGAATGATGTTTTCTTGTCGCAACATCTTACAAACCTCCTTCAAGTCATAAACATCCTTTTGAGGAAGCTCAAAATTTTTCTTCTTCTCTAACTTCTATGATTATTCTTCAAACATTGTATCTCACCATGCAAATTCCTAATCACCTCCATGGTTTCTTGGTAAACTTCATTCGATGTGCGGGGGTATGGATATTTAGCATGTAGTACCTTCTACTTTGGAACTTCCCTTACGCGTGTGGACTCAACGCGTTTAGTAACCAAAATAGGTACAATTCAGGATCAAGCACAAACTTGGGCATCCAATGATCTTACACATGGCAATGTACTCTAACCATTCCCATGCCATTATCTTGCTTGTGATTCTTGCTCAAGTGATCATATAAGTCTAGGAATTATTCATAGTTGTGGTTATTTCCGCAAAAAGAACAAATAATGTTTTGAGGGAATTCGTGCCTGTAATGATCGGGAAATCCACATGTATAACATGATCCTCATGGAAACTCACTCCTTCCACCGCCACAACCTCGGCCTCTGAATCCTCCATGGTAACCTCAACCTCTACCTTGGCCTCCATCGAGCTCCCTTCATTGTGATTATGCTCATGATGCTCACCTTGTTCCTTAGAATTATTTGTATCATTGGTCTGTCATACACTAGTATCAATGACATCATGAATCTGATCAATTAACCTACAATTCTCATTATCTTAAGTGGTAGAATTTCATATTTTACAAGAATAAGATACATTTTTTCTTATTGCGTGTTGCAACAATGGAAACCTACTTGAATCATGATCCAAGTGATAGATCTTACATTCGAGAATCATGACACCCAC
Organism: Taxus wallichiana var. yunnanensis; assembly: GCA_018340775.1. Taxonomy (NCBI): domain Eukaryota; kingdom Viridiplantae; phylum Streptophyta; class Pinopsida; order Cupressales; family Taxaceae; genus Taxus; species Taxus wallichiana. The sequence goes on along the minus strand of CM031233.1, from coordinate 75,146,700 downwards.
CAATTTACGAGGACAACTATCTTTAGTATGTTCTTCTACCTTCCAATATGTGCACCAAATTCCACTACATGTCTCATGCGCTAAGTTAGCTGACAATTTCTCTAATTGTTTTTCCATAGCTACAATATGAGCCTCCAATAATGGGCTGACTCCTATGTCTACAATCCCAACCGCCTCAACACACAAAGCTTCTTCAAGCACCTCACACGGATATATGTAAGTATTGTGTGAGAGTTCCCTTCTAAATGACATGATTAGTCCTCCAATGAACCATTGAGCATCTTTGAGTCGGTGAATGTATTAAAATAAATTTGACAAAAGGGTTTTGAAGCATGCATCATACTCCTGAACACTCTCATTCGTACCCTACTTGATGTGTCTCGGTGCGGCGATGCTCATCTTCTCAAACTCATGTATGTGAAACTATGTTAGGAAAGCATCACGCATTGTGGTATAATCTACAAAATTCTGGTTTGGATCATATTTCTTGTACCATCTGCATGCACGTGCCCTTGCAAAGTAGTTTTAAGATGATTTAGCTTGTAACACCCTTGACAACCGATAAATTCCCTTTTTTCATTCAAGTGTTGACATGTGATTTTCGGATAAAGATGTGTTCTTTTGATTATTGAAGATCATGCTTGATAAGGATAAATCTTTTCTGTTCTTAAAAATCATTAGACCTAAAATTATATGGTTATCAAGAATTCATTTTCACTTTGGAAAGATGAGAGCTGCAATCGGCTTTAAGAGTTGCGAGACTTATTTCTTCTTTTGACTCATCCTTGGATCAATTTCAGTGATCCAAGGAATGTTTCAAGTCTTCTACATAGACTGGATGGTAAATTGACATTCAGTAGTTTAAGGGACATAGAATACTAAACTTTATATGATACTAATTCTTGGTCTTATTTGAACGTGTTTTCATTCAGTTGTATGTTTGTGCTCGGGTCTTTGGTGATTGATCTTGGCAGAACTATAAGGACTTAAGAAAAATTCAATTCATAGAGGGTGAATACGGAGTCCAAAAACCTAATAATTATCCTAATAGTAACCTAAGATAGGTAACAACATCTATGTTCTAGCTATGTTACTTATTTGAATTATGTTCTAACCTAAGCCTCTTATTCTATTTGTTAGGTTGGTGTCCTAACCTAAGCATTGTGCTAAATGAATAAGGGAAGGATTACTAAATTAATACTAGGCTATTTTAACTAGTATCTAAAACTAAAGGGTTATGAATTGAACCTAACCTAAGGTGGGAATTCTAATGGAAAATGTTTTAAGACCTATGTTGGTTATTTATAGACTAACTTAAGTTCTATTGGGATCTATCCTAAACTATTAAAGGGAACTAAGGGGTCGCATGTCACAAGCGTGACGAGTTCTAATGGCATTTAAAAGAATTGATATGGATTAAATGATGGAAGTACTTGCCATATTTGGCACGCTCTAGTAGACTTCGTGGAGGCATACGCGGAAGACCCACTAAAAGATGGAATTATTATTTTTATTGAATTGGCATTCGCTAGATTTAGAAGGTGGTGGCAAGGAAATTTAGGCATGAATTTTGGAATGAATGGAATTTATGAGCCTCGGTCTTCATGTGCAAACCATCTTGGAAACTCGGAAGGTGGGTTTGTAGGAAGTTATTTGGTTATGCATGCATGGTGGATTTTTCTCGCATGGAGCTAACTAGTTCTTTGAACCAGTAGTTTGACCTTCACTTCAAAGCTATTTTTGGTTTCTTCACCTATTTTTGATCAAAGGAAAGTATATGAGGCATAGGAAGAAGAGATGTTTGATTTTGATCTTTTGTGGAGGTGAAAAAGAGTTGTAAGCTCGGCTAGAAGTCTCCTTTGATTTGGTGGAAGCTTACTATCAAGCATGATAGGCTCTAACTATTAAAATTCTTTGCTTTCTTCTAAATGATTCATTAGAACAACTTTGCTCTCATGAGATTCATATTTTCATGTCTTTTCTGGTTATTTTCTTTTGGGTTTAGTGAATATTTGTGTTGTTTGGATTTGAACCCATGGAAAATAGTATTGTTTTGGAAAATTTCTCTGTGCAAGTTTTATGATTGCATGTAAGTGAAAATGGTATGTGGAAGTTGTTTTGTATCTCGCTTTTGCACTCTATATATTGTATTCAAATTTATGGAGCTTTGAATTGATTGTTGTGAAAATATATGGATCTGAACTTAGGGGAAACTTGAGTTCTATTTTATTTTGCTTTTGGGTTGCATTTTTGGACGTAGACTTTTGTTGGGATTTTGTGTTGTTCTGAACCCATGTTTGGAAAACTTATTCTTCACTGAACTGTTGCTTGGAGTTCGTATTTGCACTGTACTCGCACTATTTTTTGTGTGAAGTTCTAAACTTTTGTGTGAAGCTCGGGTTCAACACTGTACTCGTATGTAACACTTGTGTGTTATGAGTTTGAAGTTGGGTCGATGTATTCGATTCTGTTCTGGCATGTTAGTGTTGGGTTTCTCTTGTAGTAAAAGTACTAAGCTTATAATTATTTTATTGAGTGACTACTCACCAGGGAACTAGGTGAAATCTTGTTTGAGTCGTTTAAAATCTCTTTGAGATTTGGAACTATAAACGTCTTGCTTAAAGGAACGTGGAACTTCTTGTTTTATGACTGTAATGACTCCTTTGAGATGGTATTGGTGTGAGAATAGAATGGGGTGTTATTTCCCCTCTGTTTTGAGGAATCCTATGTTCTGGGTTGACTATTTTGTTGAAGCTAAGTCACCTCTGTCACGATTTTGTGGATGTGAGAGTTTTGTTTTGAATTTTGTTCATGTTGCTTGGGAATTAAGATTGAGACATCTTCTGACTTAAACGTTTCTGGTTCTTACTCTCTCTTCTGATTCTTTAAAGAAATTTTGGGTTTCGGTGGATGGATGAGTCATTACCGTGGACACTGGATCTATACGGGAAAGATACTTTCTCCATTATACTATTTTGTGCTTAGTTCTTTGAAACATGAACTATTTACTCTTCGTATTAAATGGTGAAGCCTTATGAGTCTGCAGTCTTGGGTTCAAAGGTAATTCTAAACATTATCGTTCACTATTTTGGGATGTTATTCTCAATGGATACAGAGTATAAGACCTTGATTTCTCTTTGAGAAAGAAAATATATATATATGTATTCTTTTGTGATTAGTATATTGTTTTGGGTCTATAATATGCTTTCATCCTAAATTGGTTTGAAACTGGAACTTCTTATTTAGTTGAATGAAATGATTTATCCTTGGTTCTTTCCTTATTTGAGTTACCATTCCTCTGTCTTTGGATAAGCTCATTGTTTGAACTTCTTTGTACTCAATTCTCTTTCGAGATGGTGATTTCTTATGACCTGTTGGTCTACCTTGTTTGAATCATTGTTGAAATAATGTAGAGAGATAGTAGCCAAGAGGGTTCTACTATTACATAAATTGATACTTATGTGTTTGACTATTGTTGACTAGTCTTGCCTAATTTATATGGAAAGGAGTAGGTTTGTCTCTTATACTATTTATCTTTTTTGAATAACTTGAGTAGAGATTAACTCCTCTTTAGGGCTACTTTGTTTGTGAACATTGATTTCTAATCTTTGATTGATAGCTTATAGCATGAAGAGTTGGAATTGGAATTGTAGTTGGTCTATTATGATTTTCTATACCTTCTTGTATTATTATGGAATTCTATTTTGATGTATATTCTAATGTTGAATGTGCAAGATTGTTACCCGGAAAGGAACAGGTAATTCATGTAATGAACTTGGTCTGTCTTTCAGATGTAATAAGTTGGGTATGGTACGCATTGGTTCTTTTTATTCCTTACTTATGATTTAGATGAATCATACTAGAATGAACCATGTTGTATACATTTATTTTGTCTCTTAGAAAAGATAAATGTGGTATTCTATTAGGATAGAATTATGAGACAATGGGATGGCAAGATATGTTGTTGTTTACAAGCCATTGATAGGATTAATAGAACTTTAAGTTCTTAGGTAGATATTGTTTATTATATTCTTCTCTTCTCTTAAAAGTTGATCTAGATTTATTAATGTACTTATTTTCTGTTTGGGATCACTTATGTTTATTGTATGATGTTTTTATTATCTCATTAAAGCAGTGTTGCTTTAATGGATCAATTAGTGGAATGCACTTCGTTTTAATGCTTAGTGCTTATCATGCTCAGTTCATTGAACTGACTTGTGCTAGCTATTTTTTCATATGGACGACGTAAGTGATAGAAGAAGGCAAAAACTTATATGATGCATTGGTTGATATATGTCTAATTCTTAGTAAAGAATTTTGATTCATTATTTTGTTGTATTGTAAAAGAAAAGTTGTATACTTTATAGATTGAAGGTTGTTGTTATGCAGTTTTCCTAAAGTGCATAGTCTTGTAAATTTTATAAGTTGTAATGGTGAATTGTGAGTTGTGATTTATTTGCATTGGTTGTGTAAATTATCTTGTACTTTTATAAGGAAGATGAAATTTCTATCTTGTTTATATTCTTTATATTATGTTATGCTTATCTTGTTATCTTTGATAAGATGGATAATGGGAATCACTTCAATTTCCCTTATAATGAAGCAACTTGTTGAGTTGCATAATATGATGTGTTTTATCTAAACAATTTAACATAGTAATGTGTTGCGTAATGAACATGAAGTAAGAAATATGGATATTGGGAATGATATACCCTAATACTTAATCATTTAGAGGAAGAATATTTCTCTCTCTCAATTGAATATAAACCTAAAAGGTTTGGAGATATGATTACTAATTATTAGACTTCATTTTGTATGAAGTCTACTTTAATTGGATATATGCGGTTGTTAAACCTTCCTGAAAGTTAAAGTACATTTAAATGAAACTTATGATATCGTTGTCCTATTTTGGTTAACTGCTGGTTACACCATGAAAACAAACATTAAAAGTAACCATGAGTTTAATGAAGTTCATTATTACTTGATTAATACAAGTATACAATAAGAACTTAAGGAGAGTTGGATTAGGGTTTAGCAGGTTACTAAAACCAGTGTATTAATCCAAATTATCTTTGTATTGACAATCTTTTGGAGTATGTATATCTCGATGAGGTAGTTTTTGTAGGATGTTGGCACACACCAAGCTGCGCAGGTTGTAATTTCGAGAAAACTTGGGTCTTCTCAAGAATACAACGTTGTAGTTGACATGTGGCATCACCCTTCCGCATTGATCATCTAGATCTACACACAATAAGAAATTGAACTTAGTTTCTCTCTAGGTCAAGTTAGTGGAATATTTAGGATAGGAAGTAGCTTCCAATGGCTCAGGGTACCTTGGCACACCCGGTTTACTTAAGGTCAACCGTGTATGCCCATTTACCCTAAGTCATTGTGAGCATCTTCCTATAATAATTTATGATTCTAACTAGGGCTAGGGTTAAACTCGGGACAAGTGGACTGACGGTAGTTAGTAAAGACCAATCATGATAATAGAGGAGTGAGGTGAAGGACATATTCCAAAATGATGAGTATGTCGTCTAGGAATAGAGACATACATAGTATGTTGTAAATCTTTGGCCAAAGTATCGTAAGCTGTTGGTTACGTTGTCTTATGTCACCAAGTTTAAAACATCATGATATCAAATGAATATTGGTAACAAATATTTAGATATGTTCTTTAAATAGATCACTCGGTACCCAGTGTAGGGTAGGAAAACTAGGTATACGAAGTATACAATATGTATTCAATACTTAAGATAACATAAATAGATTGGTAGATTACCGAGTTATGAAATGAATAGATCGGTGGATCACTGAGTCATTACAATTGCATATGGTTATCTATTTGAATTTGATTAGCATGGAATGTTTTCTCTAAATAATGCTTTATTTATAACGAGAGAACATATATATATATATATAATTCCCTTGTTTCTAAAGTCTTAAAATGGGAATGTTACATGGCTTACACTCTAGGGCTGTAATCCCCTTCGTACGCCATAGTATATCAAACATATGTATGTGCTCTATTGTATCTTATATTCCTCTGTATTCTTGGAGACAAAGAGAAATTTCCATATAAATTTTTTAGGGTTGGTGCAGACCATGCCCACCTGATCCAGAACCTATATTACCTCCCTGTGTTTCCTCTAACCCTGGAAGCATCAAATATCCACTAGATCTGAGCCACCGATCCTCCTAATCCCCCTCCTATAGTAGGAAATGCACCAGAGGATGCATTTCCTTATGCTCCAACATTTGTATTAAAATGAACTCCCACAGTTTGTAAAGTTGTACTATTTCCAAACATGATACCAACGTTCTACGCGCCCATGTTACGTGTTGATGATGCACTATAAATTATTCCTCTAGCTAAACCTCCAAATAACATAGGACGATGATTACACTTCCATAGATGAATAAGTTGCTGATTAAATCCACGAACTTCATAGAAAATTAACTCTAGTGTTGTTACTCTATTGTCCGCACTAGCTTGCTTAATGAAGTTTGTCATAGAAACTCAAAAAACAAGTGCAAGGGTTAGGTCACTAGGTAGGATAAGATATGTGCCCATGGTTATCAATCTTTCTTCATATGCACCTTCATCAAAAGTTGAAGAGGGTTCTCTACCATGATTTCCAAAATGGGAGAGTTCCAGATGCTCTAGCTCCATGTCTTCTACGTGAGCTCCAAATCCTTCGTGAGCCATCTCTCTCTGTAACACCATTCTTTATGTGATTTCTCGCTGCTTCTCCAAATCCCTCTTACATACTTCATTAAACTTAAGTTTCCTTTCTTTTCTTTTTCTTTCTATCGTTATGTCTGCCATCCTTCATCACACCTACTCCTACCCCCACATGTGGTGTGGTTTAGCTAGCCATAAGACACTCTTCTAAAACCAAGGTCATGATCAAGATATTAATCATTAAAGTTATACCATACAAATATGATGCTCGGGGTTAGCGCAAAAATGTAATTCAACAACATATTGATATGAATAAGTAGAAACCACCTACTCTAGAATGTAGCTATTCAAAACATGACTCCACCAATGATCTACAATGTGCATCCAAATTAGATCTACATCATGCAAGGCACGGTATTATTCCTGTGTCCAAAAAAGTGTTAAAAATCTCCAATTTCTCTTTAATGTATAAAAAAAAACTAACCACTCGTACAAATCTATAGGGAAAATGGTGAAGAACATCTCATACAACTTGTGATACAGATTCTGTTCAACCCACGCATGTGCATTAAATTCAGGTCCAGTGCTAAATTTGTGAGCATAATCCTCCTCTAAATTGTCTAACCACTCTTCAATATTGGAAAAGTTCAACCGGTATGTCTTCATCATGCAACATTATAGAAAAAAAAGAAAAATAGGTCCCAAAGAACGGAATCAAAATGTAGTCTTATTTTTACCCACAATACCCCAAGGCACGCTGACACATCACTCGGCCATAATCGAGCCCTAACACAAAGTGAACAAGGGTACCGGGTTCCTCATTTATGTCAACTTGTTCAAGGAGTTAGCATGATCATATAAATATTTTAGATCCATTACGAGATAATAAAGTATATTTCATAACATAAACTAGATCTAAATCTTAACCATATGCAAGATTTACCTATACCATAATCAAGATTAAATTTACTAGACATGAACTAGTAAAAATGTATCAAAAATAAATATCCAACCATAAATATCCATTATATTAATTGATGTAGCACACGAAGCTTCATACATATATAGTATAGCCACCATGGTCATGCACGCTCATAAATTTGTAGCATAACACTACTACAAAATGGTGCAAAAAAATACATATTTATAGGTTGTGAGGAATTTCCCTTCATTACCCATAAACCTTCCAAAAATAGGATACATGCTAAGAATAGCCATGCACCCTTACATGATAAATACAAAAGCATGCAAGCTCGCTAATAATAGATTATCTAATAATACAATAGCAATCTAATCCTATTAATAACCTCATAACTATACATGTCACTTGATCTTCTACTTTGTCCAAAATATCCTTTGCGTGCTCTTCACATATTCTACAAAACATGCTTTGCACTCCATGTCCATAATTAGCCTCATCTGCAAAAAAACTAAGTCCCGATTTCATGTTTTCTGAGTGCACCTGTTTCAATACAATCCCAATGTACCATGTGCCTTGTGTCCGCTCACAAAATCCTTATGTGATTTTCATACTTAAGCTGCATTTTATCATCCCAACAAAGATATCATCCTTGTCTCTAAGACCTAGTGTATATCTGCGATCAACCAACTTGTAAACTTGGGATTAACTCAAAATCTCTTTTTTAGACTTGGGCTTATCTTGATCTTTCTTACGTGCATTGTTCTTCAGAATTTAACACCATTGTAGCTATGAAGTAGCGTGTAAATTTTACCTATTATGTTAGATGTATTTTGTTAGATTAGATATGATATCTTCTTGAATATGAAATAACAGTTTAGGTCTTTAGACATGATGGTTATCATGAATAGCCATTGGTGTGAAACATAAGGTTTGGTGACCTTTCAAATTCCAATTTTTAATTTTTGGGATATTTGAATTTTTTTTGTATTTTTGTGATTCGTATTTTGGGTGTAGAATATTTCCAAGTCTACCCCATGGTGGGCACCAAAAATTTTGGTGAGTAAAATTATCACTTGGAAACTTTGGTGGATTTCCACCAACGCTCCAAGACTAGGTCCCTCTACTTTAATGGGGCAGCTCCATCATTGTGTGTGATTAAAAATAAAAATCCATTGTTTTCCTAGAGACCAAGGATCCAATAAGAACACTCCACTGAACTTGTGGAAAATGCTTGAAATTTCTTACAAGGGAGGAATTTTCTTAGATAGGTGATAAAAGGGAGTGGGAAATTAGGAAGGGGATTAATATCAAAGGTAAAAACTCAGATGCCAGTAAATAGTAATAAGATAATTTCAACATACATATTCGGATATAAAAACAATCTTGTTATTAACACCAAGACAAGATGGAATTATAAACACAAAGTTTCATAAGTTCCCTCATCAAGAATGGGGAAGTCATTACAATTAATAGGATTTATAAAGACTCTTCGCCTACCCCCACATGAATTTTCATTTTTCCCTTACAACATGTGACTCTTCATATTCCTAGGAATAGAATTAAGTCCCCTTTTATTAATTAAGGGTGACTTATTACAATGTTAATTATAGTCACATTTAAATGAATAGGACAAAATAGGAATAAGACAAAATGAAAAGTGAAACCCCCAACAAATAAATAGAACATGAAGGAGGAGGGGGAAGGGGGGAGAGAGAGAGAGATAGAGAGAGAACTAGTTTGCTAAAGATGCCGCCCTCGCTAATTATGCTTCACTATTTGATGGATATTTTCCAATCTCAATTGGAAAAATATCCACTCCCTTAAAATCTGCCTACCGATCTTCCATAGGTTTAACTTTCTTGGCTTGAGGAATGCGGACACAACTCAAATATGCAATCCAACCACCCGAGATGTCATTGATGTTTTAGCTTTTGACGAACCAATACTAATGTTTCTTTGAAATTATTGATAGTATGGCTCTAATATCACAGAGAGACTCAAGTGTATCCTCTTTGAAATAAAATGGGGTGATCAAATTCTTTATTGACATAATCCTTAAATGGATACAATAATTCATCAATTGGTGTGTTCTCATCAATAGATCACTCCAAGATTTTGTATCTTGGTGTTGACATCGTCTTGTATTTTGGAGGCACACTCCTCATTTGAATCAAACTCATCAATAACCTGATTCAACATCTCATACCAAGAGAAAATATTCCTCTCCCATACATGCAAAATGTTCTTAGATGGAGAATCAAATATTTTCCCACTTATCAACGCCTGAGAATGAGAATTTCCCATCTCCATCACCAGTGGATGTACTTGATCCCAATGTTCTTTTTATTTTTCAATATCATCCCTCATCATCCAGAATTTGTTAGTACTCACGTACATGTACCTGTAGAGCGATATCATCTTTGGAAGTATTAATTTCCCTTTCTCCATGATCTTATTCACCCATTTGTCACTAGCTCGTCCTTGCATGGTGAAACCCTCTGTCTTTCGAATGGACTCGGATTGAAGCTACTAATGGGAGTAACTTCTTTAATTGGGAGAGATGAAGAAGCATTTAGGTCCATGAAATGTTGCATGTACGAGGTGAGTGTTCACACATGGTCTTCCAACTGATCAATTTTCTCTTTGTACTCTTGATTCCTTACGAGGAGGTAATTACAAGACTCCTAGAATAGATGTACATCTCCCTCATGAGTTTATAGGCCTAGGGAAATGGTGTTCATCTCATATTCATCCAAGGTCATTTATTCAATGGGATTGATTATCCTTGGCTTGACTACCTCAACATACTGATTGCCTAAGGCACCACTGAAAAATTGAGAAGCTTCTTGCATGAAAATTTTCTTATTCCCCTTGACTAATGATGATATAGAAGAGAAATCAAGTGTCGTCACTTGCTAGATCAGTATGGGTCTCCTTCATGATCATTTCTCTCATCTAATGGAACCATTCATTTTTTTAAGATCAGAATATAGCATGACTCTTTATTCATACATAGGGTGAGATGGTACATCTTGTGTAGGAGGATTAGGAGAAGAAATGAAATGTGGGAAGCTTTGGGGATGATGAGGAACTAAGAGGTGGAATGAATCATCCTCCCAAATCTCCATTTCTACCACAAGATCATCTGTTGTTCTAACCTTCTTGTGTAACATTCTATAGTAAGGGCTTCTAATTCCAATACCTTGTATTTTGAACTCTCTCCGAATGGATTGAGCTAGAGGAATTTTCCATGACCTTTGAAGAAGAGTGATGAGATGCCTTCCTTGAAGAGTGGGGAAATTCCCTGATGCAATGGAGGCAGCCTTCTTCTTTTTGAACCATTCCTTTGATCTCTTGATGATGGCCTTGGTCCACTCACTTATGTCTCCTAATTCATGGACACTCCATGTCACTTATGGAAGAGGTGAGGCCTTTACTACTTTATATTCTGGATCATATAAATCAATTCCATCATCTTGAATTCTTTGTACAAATAAAATTTGAATTTATTCATCTTCTTGATGGTCATCTACATGTGGTCTCTTTCCTTGAAATCAAAATCATCTATGAAATTCACTAATATTTCTTGATGTATGGGACATGATATTTTCCTTGACATAAAAATTATCTATGAAATTCACTCAAGTATTTCTTGATCTATGGGACATGATATGAATCTGGGAGATGAAAAGTTTCTAGATCACTTTGGATATCAAAGTCTTCCCTCGGTTTATATGAATACAAACTCAATCGGTGAAGGAAAATTCTAGGTGTGCAACATCACTAACACTTTTGCAAGAGTATTTTCTAAGAGAGATGGGGAAATAAACATTCTTCCTTTTTTGTTCTTGAGCTTATTGCGAACATGGGAAATTTTTCGCATAGCTCAAACAATACAATCTCGTCGTTGAGATACCATGGTAACCCTTGTGGAGTAGGATCAAAACTCATTACTTGGATGTAGGAGAGAGTGGTGAACTAGATGAAATATGACATGTACCTTTTGATCAAAGAGGTCACTTGTAGAAACAAACTTGAGTGAGGATTACCTTCCAATGTTTTGATGGAAAACATCATGAGTGCATCAATCACCCTCGTGAAATTTGGATTACTCTCCTTTAAGATCAACAGTGGTTATCTTTAAAATGTTGGAACCTTATGAGAAATAATATAAGAAAGGACCAACCCTTTGAATGGTATTGAACTTGCAAGATCATATACTAAGTATGAGGTTATTGTAAAATTCCTAGAGACTGGTACCTAGAGAAACTAATGGTGAAATTTTTCATAGTTTATTTGACGCTAGTCAGAAATTGCTTTCCTTCAATGATAGTGAGCATGAATAGGGCCATCCAATCTTAAAATTCCTTCATGGTTTCTTCTCCCATCACCCAACTGAGAAGGATGATTGCATCTAAGTAGCCTTTGTGGAATTCACTCCGTGAGAGAGAATTCGACACACGAGCATGATTTATTCATTGTTTTAACCACAAACCCAATATTAGGCCCTTAAGGTAGGAGTATTTTTTGGAATATTCACTTTTAGTAACATCTTTTGAGATTATGTCCATATTGCTCTAGGTTGGAATTTGTAATGAGTGATAATTTGCCTTGGGAGCGAGCACCGCCATGACTGATTTATCATCTACTCATATAGTTCAAGTGTCGACTCATAGTGATGAGGGCATGTAAACACCAATTATTCACTCTACAATGACACTATATGATCACCTATTGTGTATAACCTACTCATGACAACATTTTCCTCCACTAGCTCTTCGGGTCCGCCAAACATTTGGTCCTTGATGTCTTCTAGGTCCATGTGGGTAACATCATTATCACCTACACCCGAGTACTCAGATGAGAGAGACGAGATGGTATTAATGAATGTAAATTTTAATTTCATGATTGATGATGAAACCCTTTCTGGACCTAGAATGAGGATTTACTATTTTTAGTAAATTACCCTTTTCACCTTTTTCACTTTCGACCACTTTGTTTGTTGCCCTGATTATTCCTTGTGAACACTACCTTGAAGAAATATGCCCTTTATGAGAGTTTAATATTTATAGTAAGTGCTCATATAGATAATTACTATTTTTGGAAATTTCCCTTCCACACCTTGGATTGTGACGAAACCACCTCCATTGGAATAGGTTTCTTCTCTCGATCTCACATACAAATTTTTAGCTCAATCCAATCACTAGAATTGCAGGAAACTAAAAAATACAAAAATAGGGTATGAAGTCATGGTTTTTTCACTGTAAAAAATATGATACATGAATATAGTTTTAATAACTTGTGTTCTAAAGGTTCTGGAAATAGTGAATAACGTAAAAAAACCCAACTTGATCTATGCTCCAGTTTGTATGATATGAGAATATCACCTTCACGAGTTCTGAGTCATTCTAGCAAAAAGTGTACATTGAGATTTTTAAAAATTACAAATTTTATGAAAAATTCTTCTGCTTTGATCATGGGGATATGGATGGACGAATGGAGGAGGAACAATGGTGGTTAAGGAATCTAGAATTTTTTTGCTAGAGTTCCAGGTAGATTTTGAGTAAAATGGGGGGAAGGTGAAAAAATGACTATCTGATTAGTTTTATATGCCTTAGGGGGGCACATTTTTTTTCCCCCTTGTTTCCTTGGAAAGTAATGAAGGGGAGAAAAAAGTGCACCCTAGTCACAGAAGAACAAGTGGCGAACATGCACATGTGGAGGAGAGAGAGGAAATGGCTTAATTTCGGCACTGAGAGCCAAACTTGATCATATGAGGAATCAAACATGAGCAAGGTGTTGGAGTGCGTTGTTTTGTCCCACTTGTCCCATTGGAAATGGAAAAATGGAAAATAAAATTTCACCTTAGCCTCATGATGACAAGTGGTGGGCATCCCGACATGGATAAGGGGTTGGGAAATTGATAAAAGGTGCTTATGGGAGCCTCCCTGGGGTCATGTGGTGGGTGGCGAGGTCTAAGGTTGGGGTAAAATTTTTATGTCCCCATCATCCCCTTGAAAATGGATGAAGGGGAAACAAAAATTCACCTCGGCCCCATGTTGCCACGTGGCACTAAAAAATTTGACTAAGGACGAAGGTTGTACCTTGGGAAAGAGCTTGAAAATGACGTTGCGAGCTCCTGGGGAGTTTTGGGCACTTATTTATATTAATTTGATTTTAAAAGGTATTTTGAGAATAATGGGATAGGTATCAAGGTATGATTCAGCTTGAAATATCCTAAAAATGTCCTTATTTCTCGGGATCACCAGTTATGCCCAACAAGAATGAGTTGTGAAAAGAAATGCATGGAACTTGTGAGAAATATGAAAATAACACCATGTAAGGAATTGAATTATATTTAAATTTGTATATTTTTTGGCCTCCAACTCATTCCAGAGCTCTCAAAATCATCTTTTGAATCTCAGGTGCTTTTTCACAATGCAAGCTCTTTTCCCTCAAAAACCCACTTTTTCAAAACTTGCTCCTATACCTCTAAATATTTCTTGAATCTTCCTAAATCAATTTTAAAATATTATTAGATAATTAATACAACTTCCTAATGAATTTGGGTCTTCAAATCATCTCGAACAATGTGCACCAGCCTTAGAAAGGCTAAAAAAACTATTCCTAAGCTTTCTTTGAAAGATCGACTTGAAAGACATTGTCTCAGAAGGATATTATGAGCTTGTTTTCATTTATTCAACACATGGGAAAGGTTAAGACCACATAAAATAACACTAAAATTATGGATATAGTCCTAATGAAGGATTAAAGCTGATCTATAAGGGTTTCGGGAAGGTTTACAAGTAAAAATTTTGACACTAGGGTAGAGTTGTCATGTTTTCAAGTTGAATTTTTCCCTTGCAAAAACATAGGACAACAGGACCCTCATGTTTAATTTTTTTATCATCACCTTGCTTCATCAAACTAACTATCGAACTTGCATTTACAAGGTTACTAGACGTTTCCATCGCATAAAATCACTTTTTCGTGACTTTTATTAACCTTTGCTCATTTTTTTACATAACTAACACTTTGTAACATTTTTTGCATGTGTTTCCATCGTCATTTTTCATTTTTATGGAGTTAGTCACAACACACTTCACACGTATGCTCTTCTCTTGCACTTGTTACAAGCAATCTTGAGAATCAAAAATGTGATTATGTTGTTTTTCATCGTTTTCTCTTTGTTTACCTTGGGAAAACTACTAACACTTGTTTACAGGACCGTATTTTGAAGACCATTTCTCAAACTACTAATTGCAAGTTTCCTCACTTGAGAGCTAATAAAACTAATTATACTTTATGTGCAAGCGAATATTTTAAATCAAGATAAAATGAACACTACACTTTTTATTTGTAGGCATGGTTGACAAGGCTATTTCCTAACTACTATAAGCGTGGGAAGTGCTTTGGATCAAGACATAAAATTCACTTTAGGAGTACCACGGAAACCCCAAACTAGTCAATACATTGAGGGAACTAGCTGATGAAACGGGTACCCCCATCCCAAATAACTAGTATACCTTGTGAGATTAGAACCATGGATATCCTTATGGGCGACCCTAGTGTGATTCATTCGAGCAAGATATTTTCTCATTGTGTCAAAGGGGGTAAAGTAAAGCTGACATATAGCAATATCAAAATGCTCACTTTGGGGTATATTTTTGACAACTAGTTGAGAGAACCACCTAGGAATTCATGCCTTGAGCAAGCCAATCTAAGGTAGATTCCAACATTCACTACATAATTTTGCATTTTCCTTATGTGTTACACACTTGTGTTTCACTCTTATCATTCACATTTTCTCCCTCATCCACCTCACCTCTTTGTAATTGAGTATAATTCTTGGGTTCATCGACATCCATATATGAACTTGATCAATTTCATCCTCTTCATCTAAGTCTTGACATTGTGATACTTGCTTTATCATGATCAAGAACACTCTTAGTCATCTTGATATTTCATTTTCATAAGTCTTAGGTTTAAAAGTATCTTGTTGAAATTTAAGCATTCCATACTCTTACGTTGTCACATTTCAAATTCACTCTGTTGAATTATCAACATCTTCAATATCTATCCCCGATCATCTTATGATGTCATATTTCACAATCGCTTTTCTGAATTTTTATATCCTCATCATTTCTTCACTTCTCTATTTAAATAATTCACTTTGTTTTAATTTTAGATCATTAATCAATCACTTTCCCCTTGTCTTTTATCTCCACTTTTATGAGATTTGGACCTTCTCATCATCATTTCTTCACTTCTTGCGACGAAATTCACTTTTTCATTATTTAAGTGCTCCCATTTATTTATTGTTATATCTTCATTGAACACACTTTTATTAAGGGTTGACATCCTTTATCAGCTTCCTAAGTCTTCTCTTTTAAACACACGTCTTGTTGAAAGTCAAGAAAAATATTTACCTTTCCAAGTCTCCTCTTCCCTTAACACACCTATTTGTTAAGATTTAAACATATTTCATCTTGTTTTAAGTCTCCTCTTGTTGCATTTCTTTTGTCACAAGATGAGAAAACTCACCTCTTTCACCACTTCCCTCTTTACATTCAATTTGTAAAGGGTCCTAATTCCTTTCAAACCTCTTCATCTTTCTTAGCACTCATTTTTCTAAGAGTCCTATAAATTAACATTTTAATCCCACTTCCACTTTAATAACACTCATTTTTTTAAGTTTCACAAATACCCCCTTTTCATTCCTCTTAACACTCATCTTGTTAAGAGTTAATTTTTCACACCCTCTTTTCGTCACTCTTATCACTCATTTTGTTAAGAGTTGATTGTTATCACCTTGTTAATTCTCTTCCACCTTAACATCACTCATTTTGTTAAATGTTTTGAATTTTCCCATTTTCATTCCTTTTAACACTCATCTTGTTAAGAGTCAACATTTTTGTATCTCTTCATCATAAATTTTTTTATCTCTTCATCATTGTTATCACCCATTTTGTTAAGATTTTACCACATTCACCTTGTTAAGTCCCTTCTCTCTTAACATCCATTTTTGTTAAAGAGTAGAGCACACATAAACCATTTTAGGGAATTTTCTATTAACTCTCATTTTGTTAAGAGTCCGGTAATTCATTAAGCCCTTTTCACCTCCTCCCTCTTAGCACTCATTTTTCTAGGGTCGAGCTCTTTCATCTTTTCCCCTCTTCCATCTTAGCATTCACTTTGCTAAGGGTTGAGTTTTCTATCACACCTCTTCTCATTCCTCCCCTCTTTCAAAAATGGTGGGAACATGACATCATGATTATAGTCCCTTTTGATGGGAGGAAAGAGATCATTTTCATATTAGTTCGATGAAGAGGATGAAGACCAATTTAAAAATATTTCCATATACGTCACTTTGTGATAAAAAAATACCTATTCCTTATTCGTCTCCTTGCAATGGGAGAAATATTTCCCTCATCCTTTGATGAGGATAAATTGAAATTAGTAAAAGGAAAACCTAAATCCCCTAAGGGTGCACCATTCGAGGCAAACAAACATGACGAAGAAGAACCAAGTAAAATAAACACTAATAATAAAGGTAAATCTACTTATTCGAGACACCGATCCTATTAAATCCCTCACAATTCAAATGAATGAGATAACCAAATAACTTCTCACCTCTCCTCTACAGTCACTAACAACGATACCAAAGGTATCAAACTAATGAAGACAAGTGACCACACCTTAAAAACTCATTCGAGAGTAATAACAATAAAAAATTATTAATAATGATACTCCCTTCATCCCACAAACCAATTCACCATTTTCCCAAGAGTGGCAATAATAAAGGACATAATTTTGGGTATGTAAAAACAATGCAAATAATTGAGTTTTTATTAATTGTGTCCATACCCTTTCAACATGGAAATCATATGTATACCTTTCCCACACTCTTTCAAGACATCCAAATTTGGAAAAATACAAGGGCGAATCCAATCTGAAGACTATTTCAAATAATTCTTCATGGCACACCAAGAGGTGGCCTATAATGATATCTTTCTCTTACACCTTTTTCCTAAAAGTCTAGGAGGAAAATCTTTGGATTAGTTCTTACACCTTCCAAAGGGATCCATCTCTACCCTCATGGAACTCTTAGAGAAGTTTTTCAAAGACTTCTCTTTCAATCTTGTTTCTAAAGTCACGATGAGGGATTTTGCAATGCCAAACATCGACAAAATGAGATATTTTCATAGTTCTTACAACGATGGAAAGGAATCACAATTCAGTTCTCATGTTCAATCCTTGAAAAATAGATGGTTAGCATCTTCATCCCAAACCTTAATAGTGATTTGTATTTTCACATGTAGATGCACTACCTCAACATTTTAAAGGAAGTTATCAAAAAAGGAACTCAAATTAAAAAATCCCTCATTTATAAAGGCTTCATCAAACCTCATTATAAAGATTGTGGGAATAATCATCACAATAACAACAAAAACTCTAGCACTTCTCACACTAAACTTAGGTACATCAACCACTGTAACATTGTCAATGATGATGTCACGGATAATCACAATGTTCACAACTTACATAATAACCAATAAAAATGGACTAATTCTAAACCATCTCGCCACCATTCCAAGAAAATAAACTTTTCCTCCTCCTCATGAATATGAATGAAGATAATATAAGTCTTTGGGGAATCTATTTCAAGCATTTTGAAACAACTGCTAAGTGCGGTATGGTCACTTATCCTAACATGCAACCCTTCCCTGAAGGAGAACCTAATCCAAATTTGTATATACCTAACACCTATTGTGATTTTTATCGCATTTATGGTCATCAAATGGATAGATGTAAATAAAATCGTTATTACATATAATACCTCATTGACAATGAAAAACATAGTGACCCACGGGACGTGCCATCTACTAAAACACCCAACGATAATCTAAATGTGTTTGATAATCTATTCTTGACCATGGTACAAAGGTAAAATATTACAAACATGGTGAATCTTCAAATAATGTTGATTATAAATCCATCATTTCATCTATCGTAGACACCACTCCACACAAAGTGGATGTCAATTTACACCTCTCGAAGGAATTGTATTCATTTCCTTTCAACAATTAGTAAAGGCTAACATGATTGAATATCCACCTACAAGACCCTTTTCTAATGGGGAACCCAATCCTATGTCATACAATGCATCTAAATATTGTGAATACCATCACATGGATGGCCATTCTACTGATCATTGTACACCTCTTCATCATTATGTTCAAGACTTAATTGATGACAGAGCCATTTCTATAGAGCTTGGCAAAAATATCTTGCAATCGACGACACACCAACTTCCACAACTTCAAATGAAGAGTTGATTGTTGTTCCCACTTTTGTACATACCAAAATTTAACAAGATAACAACAAAGGTCAAGTATATCTCCTTTAAAATAATCCATCTCTTACGCATATTTTCTTCCTTTAGTCCAAACATACATTGAATCATGCTTTTCGACAAAACCTTTCTAACATCAACAGAGATCTTAAACTTGTTACACTACTTTTTCTAACCCTTAACATCGTTATCCATCCCTCATACATCACGATCGACAATGTCCAATTTCCATGCACTTATTTTAGAATGAGGATAAAATCTAAGATTTCCTTGGGACTCATGACATTATTCCCTTCTTGGACCACACGTAGGGATTTGATATAAACTCTTATACCTCTGCTCATTTTAGAAAGGAATTTTAGTGATACAAAGTATACATGATATTCAAGAATCCCTTTCAAACATTGATACAACTATAGAAACTACAAAAAAGGGTCCATCATCAAATATTTTGAGCTTGATTCTATTCTTTCTCTTCTAAATCATATTCCTGATATATCTAACCTTGTTGTAGAAACACAACCACAACAAGAGTAGACACTTACAATAATGAAACTTCCCATGTCCGTTATACCTCACATGAGAAATCTTGTAGGAATATCATCGATGATGATTCCTACCTATCAAGACATCTACATGCATACACTATATGAGGTATATATGCCCAATAATATCTTTATGTAACCTTTTCACTCTTTGATTTCCAATCTATCGTGAAATCAATTAATTCCAACATATAAGGAGTATAATTGAATATCTCCTCTCTAAGACCTATAAGGAGCCTAGGGTTTACATAAAGAGATCAATTTTCTCTCTTCATACTCTTATACTCATAGATGAATTTGTATCTCAACATATTCCCCTGCATTGATAATCATCCTCTAACATCACATAGGTTTTTCGATCTCATCAAATATTTATCTTATCATACATCCGTTGACTTGGAACCCATCTACCCAAGTCTTGTACCTTAGGACTCATCAAATCATTTGATTCATTCATTTGTCTTGGATCCCATCTAACCAAGTATCATACTTCGGGAATTATAAAATCTTTGGATTTCTTTGTTTGACTTTGATCCCATCGCCCAAGTCTTATATTTAAGGACTTATGGAATCTTTCAAATCCATCTCTTGACTTAGATCTCGTCCGCCCAAGTCTCATATTTCAGGACCATTCAATTTCAATAAACATGGACCTCTTTCATGATGATTCCATTTCAAATCCTCATCGCAAAATTCAAAAAACTTAAAAAACATAAAAAGTGAATAAAACTTTGTATCAAACCATTTCTTAAAACATTGTTTGTGAATAAGAAACAAAAAATTGAGTTCAAATAACATTAAACATTCCATATTTTGGAAGATATCTTAGTCATATCTTTACATTATTCACTTATTATGACACATGTTAATCTTGTTCCTATTGGGCATTATTTTTCTCATCTTTGTTATGGTTCCTACCATTTAAGATATTTTACCTACGGTTGTCTCAAATCTTATTTTGATGGAAAATCCTCCTTTCAAAATAAGATCTCTTAACAGAAAGATCAAAATTCTTTACCGATCCATTTTGACCTCCCATTTCAATCTACGGTGTTGAACCCTTGCATCCTACTATTTGCATGAGGTTGAGACTCTAAAGAATGTTCCTTCCTAACAAGCACATTATTGACATACAAGGAAAATTAAATTGATCTAAAAATATAAAAAACTATAAAATCATCACACCTTTTTGTCCTTCATAGTATTTAGTGATAAGCCTATAATTTTCACTAGTAGTACGAGACTATGAAGCAGAGGAATATGTCCTTAATCACCTACACTTTTTCTTTAGTGTTGAGCCCTTGTCTCTTACTAGTGGCATGAGGAAACATGTAGTGGTCCCTTTAAAAACAAACAAAAACAATAAACCAATAAAGCCTTTAGAAATCTGAATCAAAGTGTTTAATCAAAAATATCCCAAGAAATTGCTTATGTTAAGAGACAACAATTCCTTCAACTAGATCTTGTCAATTAGTAGGCCATCTATGGATCTAAGTCTAGTCAAAACCTATAAAGTGGAATCATCTTGGAATTGGTTAAGTAATATTAACTAAAAATGAGTTACATTCTTCTTACATGGATCATTGTTATACCTTGTGTCTTCGCATCCATCATCTTCACTTTCATATCACTATTCACCTTGTTTTCATGTCCTTCTTGGCTCTTGGTGATGAGCCCTCACATCTTCCTAGTTGCGTGGAGTCACAAGCAAAGTGAAACACCCTATCATTTTATCATCTACATTTCTTCCAATGGAATGGAATGTGAAGACTACTAAGATTTCAAGAAAAGCTAAAATAACAAGACTAACACAACATAGTTTTTTAACAATTTCTTATAAATCTAACAATTAGTTACATCAATGATAAAAGCTTAATGGAATGTTTGAAAAAACTAACATGATATAAATCAATACTAGCTAAAGCATGCCTACTTAGTATGAATTGCTAACTACAAAAGACCTAATTAGATCTAGGAGGGAAATCAAATTGGGTTTGTTTCTACTTCAAGAGAGGTGAGATGGTCTCTCCAACAATGAATACAAGGTCATATTGGATACCCATCTACTAACCCCATTGAATATTGGAGGCAAAGATTGAGCAAGGCTCGTAATCATATTTCTTATATGATATGCAATTCAAAGCAATGTAAAGTTTAAGGGTAGATACTTAGGATTTTTTCTAGTTTTTTATTTTGAGAAAACTTGCATCCTGAGTGCGAGTGGGTCTAAAAGTATAAATTAGATTAAGGTTTTCTAATCATGATTAGTGATTTAACAATTGATTCGCGTGTGAGGATGCTTTATCAACCACTTAGGGTCAATTAAAAGGATAGGATGATATTTTGAAGCCTTCTAAGATGTCTTGGAGGGAAAAGGGGTGATTTTAAATGGCTGGAAGAGGGGTTTGAGCCAATAATAGGGTTTCTTCGACCAAAACAAGGGTAAAATAGGCATAATTATCTAATAATCACTAAGTATTTGTTCGAAGAGGATTTTCGCTTACGATGTGTCATAAATTGGCATCCTAAATGTGAAAGAGGTTAGGTAATCAAAAAGTATTGTTAATTAACCAAAATGGTAAAAAAGTTAGTTAGTTAGTAGAAATCACTAATTATAATGGAAATGGTAAGAATGAGAGTGATTAGTGTGCTTTTGGCAATAATATTGTAAAAGTGAAATTTAGGTGTCTATAGAATGCTTCTAATTATTTCAATTAGTGCCCCTTTCAACGAGTTCTAAAAAAATTCAAATATATTTCACAAAATTACAAAAATAATATAATTTTTTTCAAAAATATATAATTGTTAAAAAATAAAAAATAGTATAAAACTGTCAAAATCAAAACATTCAAAAAATGTTTAACCAAATTTCACCAACGGTGTAACACGGTTCAACAATTTTTCCATTTGACGATGCTCCTCATGATCATTCTAGATCATATTTTCATAATCATCTTTATTTACCGTGGTGTATATCTATACTTGAGGCATTAATTTACCCTTTCACAATATAACTTTGCTTGGGGCACACTTGGATTTCACATTTTAATCCAATACAGATCAAACTTCAATGGGATCCAACAAGATTATCTAAGCATCACTCCACTCTTAATTTTAATCCAATCCTCTCATGTTCTAATCTATCACTCAGAGGAATTTATATATGTTTATTTCTTCAATGTGGAATACATTCAAAGTTTCATTAGATGTCGTTATTGCAAATTGTGTTGTACTGTTGCAGTTTGTCAACATTGTGACGATGCTTTTGCTTTTTTCAATTTTTTATTTTTTTGTACTTTGTTTACCTTTGTTGTAGACCAATTGTAGGATAATTCTTGGCATCTTAGTTCACATATAAATTTGGTGTCATTCATTCCTCTCCAAATTGGATTTATTTACAATGTTTGTTCTATTTCTTTTCATCATTGCATGTGTTGTGTTTTCCTCCTAGTTTATTAAATAAGCCATGGAATGCTTTTCTTTTTACTATGTATGTTTCACCACAATATTGTGTATAAAAAAGGTAAAGGTGAGGTGAGGAGGAATACCTGTAAAGTTGAATAAGGTTGTGTACCATTGAGAAGACCAAGGTCATTGTGAAGAGCTCCTTTTTGGCTAGGAAGGACTACCTGTAGAAGCACAACAATACCACCAAATAGAGTTAAATAGCATATGATAGTGGACTGCCTAGCATATGCTAGATCTGAGAAGTATGATACTTCCTAGACAGGCCATCAATCCACTTTGTTTAAAAATAACCTTATGTAAAGAAATACTTGATAAAATAAACGTCCTATTGTAACAATACAATTTAGGTATCTCATATGCTAACAATAGACTAGATTTAAGATAAATATTGAATATACAACTAAATATAGAAAAGGAAAGGTTTTGTCAAGGTGGAAGGTGTGGAAGAGGTGTTTAAGAAGGTCTGGGTGAGATTGGGTGAGGTTTGGGAAGGTTTTGGGTGAGTTAGGAGCTCACTGGTATGAGATAAATTACCAATCACAGAGACCGGTATTGGTTGGGCGACCGATGCCGATACTTGGTAATAGCCGACACCAGTTGGGTGACTAATGATAGTAGGGAAATTGGGTGCAAAGATTAAAATGAGGTGGTTTTGAGCTCTGTGATTGCACAGAGATTTGGGGAGGCTTAGGTAAGGTGGTAGGATTTTATTAAAGACTCAAGAATGGAGAAATGGGAATTTGGGATGGGTACAGAGGTCAAATGGGAAAATGGTTAGGTGGAGGTGAGACAAAAGATATTTGAGAAGGGTAAAAGGTGAAAATGATTAACAACTGAAATACTGAAAGAAATGACAAGGTAGAAATCACTTACTTATAAATTGGAAGTTGGTTGTAGAAAGAATAGTTATGGTTGAAGGAGATATAAGTCTTGATCTGTGCGGTAGCAGTGAAGTATTTGGACTTCCTTGTGAGTGATCCAATGCTCTGGAACATATTTTTGATGCTTGGTGGAGGTTTTGAATTCTTGGAATGATCTCTAGTTCATCGTGAGGTCGCTTGGATGCTCGAAAATACCAATGTTAGAACTCCAAAATCCAAGATGGAAGAAGTTGGGAAAAGGGTTGGAATTCCTTATTTAAAGAAACCAATGGCAGTTAGGTGAGTGGTGCTTAATGAGGAATAATCAGCGTCATTTAGTGAGAAAAGGTCCTATTTTTCAAAAAATAGCCTTTTCTCTCCATTTTTGGTGTTGGTCAAGATTTGTTATGGACTAGGAGTTTGGGTTGGTGCTAAATGAAGCGGGAAATTGGTAGGAGGGATAATATGTAATGAATGTTAGGGTTAGAATGAGTCTTATTTAGTTGAGTGGTTACATGGTCTAGGTTGATAAATAGGCTTGGAATGGGTCCATCGTGAGGTGATGAGATGAGCTAGAGGGGTGAGGGAATTATTAACTTAATATGGGTAATGAAATTAATAATAATGTTTGGAGGGTCATGGTCGGGGATGTTAGTTGAAGGGGACATAGAGAGTTGTGACCCAATTTTAGGTGTCTACATTTGCCCATTTTTTCCATGTAGCTCATACTAATGAGAAAAAATGAAAACAATAGGAGGTGGTTGCCCTAGGTATGAGTAGAGGTGATCCCCCTTAAACCATGAATTGATGGAAGAGTAGGAAAAATTGGTGATGGGTTTGATAAAGTGGTAGGTGATGAAAAAGAGGTAAGGTGCGAGTATATGAAATGGTGATATCAGTGCGGGTGATAGGTGGGGGAATTCAAATGCATGCATATGTCTAGAATGTGACAATGCACTAGGTTGAAGATCTCACAAACTCTACATCATCAAAGGTCAATAGTTTATCCAAACAAGGTTGATATGGTCTAGGTATCCAAGGTATATGAAGTTCTCCTGGAAACATAATGAGTCTAGGTGCAGGAACATGCATAGGTTTGTTCTAAAGCACCAAAATGTTTGGTCTAATTGAGATAAACATCACGACATAAGGCAAGGCAAGGTCGGTAGGCTAAACAACACGAGTAGCATCATTACAAGGTACAATGAGTAAGTGAATTTGAGTGTCAAATGGGTGAGGTCGGTGTGGGCCATGGGTAACGCCAAGGTATAGGAAAAAATGTGCCCTAAGTATAATTAGGGAGGTGACTATGCTAGATACATAGATTAGGTGAGGGGACATAGAGAGAGTGGCGAGAGGTGTCGGACCCTACCGGGATGATATAGAGATGGAGATGTTGTTTATTTTTTATTTTTGACTTATATATATATATATATATATATCATCTTGCATCTTTGAAGAGGTGAGATGTACATGAGATTTTTTGAGATACTTGTTTATATCTATATATTTAGTGTATTGATACACAGACATTCCGTATATAGATAGATGATGGTATTTATATATGTTGTGTTTGGTTTTCATTTCCATTGTATTGTTATCATGGAAACTAGATGTGTAGGCATGGTTTGGGTGATGTATGTTGTGAATGATTGATTTTATTTCCATTATATTGATGTCATGGAAACTAGATGTAGGCATGGTTTGGTTATGGTTGTATGATTTGATTTCATTTCCATTATATTTATGTCATGGAAACTAGATGATTTAAACATGGGTGTAATGTATGAGTTGATTGAATGGTTTAATTTCCAATGTATTGATGTTATGAAAACTATATGATTAGTCATGGTTTGGGTGATGTATGTTGTGAATGATTGATTTTATTTACATTATAATCGATGTTATGGAAACTACATGTAGGCATGGTTTGATTATGGTTGTATGATTTGATTTAATTTCTATTATATTGATGTCATGGAAACTAGATGTAGGAATGGTTTGGTTGTGTTTGTTTGATATTATTGAATGGTTTAGTTTCCCATGTATTGATGTTATGGAAATTAGATGTAGGCATGGTTTTGTTGTGTTTGTTTTAATTTAATTTCCATGTTATTGGTATTATGGAAAGTAAATTATGATGTGTATGGGTGATGTATGGTTTGTTTTGGGTTAATTTCCAAGTTATTGTTTTTATAGAAACTAGCTAACTAGGTTTGTTTATGGGGAAATGGTGGGGGAATGGTGGCCAAGCTAACCTCCAAGGGCCCTATGCCCTCAGAGTGCTACGTACATAGCCCTTGAGAAAGGGGCCTCAGGCTAATGTAGTTCTCCCATAAACTAGGGAAGAATGAGATTGGGTTAGGTAAGTTGAGTAGGTAGGTTGGATAGGTAAGTTGGTTGGGTAAGGCATGTTTGAAAATATGTAAGGTCGAATGTTGAATAGGTAATATGCAAGGTGAATTAGGCATAGGCATAGATGAAGGTGTTATGGTTGATTCAATTTTGATGGTCTTGTCTGTTGAAGAAATAACAAGTAAATAGATAAGAAACCAAAAGAAGTGGCATGCCCATATTTGGCAAGGACCATAATTGTCATACCCCTAGACTTATTGAACATAAGTCACTAGATACATTGCATGATCGATAATTCTATAGTTGAAATAAGTTACATGATCACAAAGTGTCACATGAGCATCATGTCCCTTGAGTAGATAGGAGTAAATAAATGAAGGTAGGGTGGAGTGGTTCATTTAGCATAACCTTGTTATGGGATGGCATGCCCCTTTTGCAAGATACCCAAAACAGAATAGGCAAGTCCATGACAAAAATTTTGTATTTTTCTTGACTTTTTATTTTTGTTTTTACTTTCTAGAATGCATGGATTGATCGATGTGTGAAGCATATATTGGGATAAATAGTAGTGTCTTCTTAAGGTCTTCGTGAAGATGATCAATGCAGGAAGCTCCAAGATAATTTTTGTATTTGACAATTATATATTAGTCTTCTTTTTGGATAGAAAAAGTATAGTAGGTGGTTGCATTTTTATAGCTTTCCTTCGAGGGAGTAGCTACTTATAGCAACTTCTTAGAGACATAGATGTTTGTTTTGAGGGAATCATATATTTGCGAGAGGTTTGATTGAAGGAGGATATTTTTGTTATCCCAGATGTTTTTTTCTTTTATTTTTTTACTTGAAGTCATGGAAATGACTATAAAGAAGTATATGCCTCTTTTATAAAGTAAAAACCATAACACGAAAAGATTAACTATGAAAGAAGTGTTTCAAGTGACGAACAAACATGGAATTCCATCCCGAAAAGGATGAAAATTATACATGATAATCATGCCATGAGTAGAGTCATGGTACTCATATTGAAGAAAAGGCTGAATGGTGGTGGATAATCACACAATTCTAGTTAAAGTCGTTGGTACTCAAAAAGAGGTAGGTGGAAGAAGAAGTTCACTCAAGGGACGAGTATGTAAGTGACATAAAGTGATGTAGTACTTTATTCAACACTAGAATGGTCAAATATGTAATGCATTGAGGGCTAAGGTTCAATTTTACCCTCAAGAGAAGATAAATGATAAGCTCTTGATCCATAGGTATGGGTGAAAATTTAAGGTCCAAGCCAATTAGGAGAAAACTTGCCCCGTTTACTTTTCTCCATATTGGTCACGTGTTGATTTTCCTTTAGGAAAATATAGCCAATCTTGAAAGTTCACTCATGAACATGTTTATCATAGGCACACTTGATGCATTTTTGGTAGATTTGGAGATGGTCGAGAGCATTTAAATGGTGTTCATCTAATAGCTCAAGTTGTGCCAAACGTTCTTGGTGAAAATCATCATTAGAGAGCATATCCTTAAGTGATATACAAAGAGATGGAATTTGGACTTCGAGAGGCAGGACAAGCTCTGTCAATAGACCAAATAGAAATGTGTGGTGTTGGTAGAGTACGCATGCTGGTATGATAATCACAAAGAAAGGAATGTGCATGTGTCAATCCTTACCAATGTTGTCGACGAATTTCATAAGAATTTTTTTGAGGGTTTTGTTAGAAGATTGATTAAATATTTAATTGTGGGTAATATGGTGATGAAAAAAATGAGTTGAATGACAAAATTGTCACATAATTTGTGTAGGGTTGTGTTTTTGAATTGTTTTCCATTTTTAGTGATGAGGCGATGAAGAACATCAAAGTGAAAATGATATGGTGCTTGATAAACTCGACTATATTTTTGGCTTTTGTAGAAATGACAAGGATGGATTCCACCCATTAAGTGTAATATTTAGTCATTGTGATGATCCAGAGATGACGTTGAGAGGAATGAGGGTTAAACTCTCCAACGAGATCCAAACCCCATTATGAAAAGGGCCAAAACTCTCAGGAAACTTGAAAGGCATGACTAGGAGTATGGTGAAGGTTAGCATGCTATGGATACTTCACACAATGTTTGATGTAGTCACAACATTCTTGGGTAATGGTTGACCAGTAATATTCAAGGTTAAGGATATATTTTGTGTGCAAGGCCAATAAAGGTCCCCACAAATCCCATTGTGAATTTATTTGATGGTGTATGGGATTTCAAAACTGTTGAGGCACCACAGGAGGATACCATCAAAGCCACATTTGTAGAGAATACCCCCCATGATGATGTAACAAGATACACTTTTTAGGAAGGCTTGTCATCTATTGCGAGTGAGATTTGGAGGTAGAATTGAAAGGGAGAGGTATTTAATGAATTTCTTATACCAAATGTCACATGGGTTGGTTTTGATTCTTCCCACAAAATTTACGCCACGAGATAATATAAGAGGGTGACTAACTGTTGTATTGTGACAAATATTTTGGATTCCAAAGGTGAGGTAGGTATTTGAGAAGTAAGACAAGCCATGGTATCCACAAATTTTTAGTGGATCATAGAGTGGTTTGAATGAGGAAGTGGTCAAATGTGGTCAAAAGTATGTCGACATGATGTTTATAATTTTGAAGTTCCTTGTTATGACACTGGTACAAACCATTGACTTGGTTCACAACCAGTTGAGATTCACCAAATATATTAATGGATTTAACATCTAGGGCAATTCGGTTTAAGACCTAACATAAGTGCTTCATATTCGGCCATGTTATTAGTGCATTCGAAATCTAACTTAAAGGATAATGGCATAGGATCATCATCAAGAGGAATGAGGATGACACCTGCACCTCCCCCATGTTGACATCTGGATCCATCAAAGAATAATGTCATTTGATAAAAAAAATTCATCGAGAGGAGGTAGATGGGCTAGTTTGTAGAAACAAAGGAGATAGATGGGTTGGATGTGGAGGGTGTAGTGGTAGAAGTTGTAGGTGAGGCAGTAGAAGAAGATGAAGGGAAGGGGTGGTAGATACCTTGACTGGAATAAGGACATATTTGGTCAGTAAATCATGTTGCAAGTTTTAAAAGATGAAGGATCCACCGAATGGTTTAGGGGTTCCCTTCATATTCAAATTTTAGGCAACAATGAAGGGTTTAAGGTATAAAACCCATTACATGAATCTAGGGTCAGAAAAACAACATGTTATATTGAAATTCCCCCTCAAGAACATATAATAGTTTGGGACTAGTTTGGGGACCCACGCGGATGTAGAGGATGGTGGTGTCAAGGGTAGAAGGCATGGCATCATTGAACAAACGCAACATAACAAGGTTACTATGCATGCAGTTGGGTGCCATTATCATTCTATAGGGTTCCTATCTATATATAGAATAGAATAGCCACCCTCCACTAATTTATAAATGCCCCTTGACTATTATCTATATAGAGATGGCCCGAGAGATGGCCCTTTATAGAAATCAATGACTAGTATAGAGATATAAACCCTCCTCTCTCTATATCTCAACTCTCTATAGATATCTAACATATTTGGGTGGTCCCCTATGTAGAGATTTATCTTCCAAATATCTATATGGGTCGAGGTAGGGTCATATAGAGAGTTGGTCCTCCCCTAGCTATATCTATAGAATATAGTAGGCCCCCTCTCACCCAAATCTTTAAAGGGGGAACCAATAGTTTTGGGGGCTTTTACTATATGGTCCTTCCCCATGTATAAACTATATATATTATGTATAGTAGGGTAGGTCTTTGATATTTCTATTTTTCTATATAAGGGAACTATAAGGGAGTGTCAAGTATATAGATAAGGGTCCCGAGTCCATATAGCTTAGCCAAGTGTTCTCTAATTAGAAATATAATTATAGAGGGGAACAAATCTATAGATGGGGGTCTAAAATTGTCCCCCATAGTCTCATTAAGGACCTAATCCCATCCATCTATATATATTTGGGATTTGGGTGACCCTCGCACCCAACTATATGGATTAGATATATTCTCTATATAGCTACCCCCACCTATATATCCATAGAGAGATAGAGATATGAGAGATAGAGAGAGAGAGAGAGATAAATAGATAACTAACACCGCATATATAGATAGGATTCCCTGGCCACCTCCCACCTAGATTCAGATTTTATTAGAGGAGGGGAGGGGAGGGAGGGTAGGGTATGGTGGGGTTAGGGCCTAGGCCCCTAAAATCTAGATAGGGGTCACCATAGATCTATATAGGGCACATAAATGACCCCAACCCCAACCCCCAACCCATAGATTTAGAGGCCTTATACCTATGATCTAGGGTACCCATGGGTGCAAAGCATATAGGTAATGCAACACGAGTGTGGCGTTGGGCCCTATATATAATTATCTATATAGATGGGGGCCATATATATAGTCATAGGTGACACTCCCCTCCTCCCCATTAGGGGGAGGAGGAGTGCCCCCATATATATTAGATAATATAGGTATCCCCTAGATTGAGAGGGGAAGGGGAGGCAGGACCCCTATGGATATAATTGTTTGCTATTTCTCACACCTCATCCCTAGAGAGGGGGCCGAG
The DNA here is from genome assembly GCA_018340775.1 of Taxus wallichiana var. yunnanensis. Lineage (NCBI taxonomy): Eukaryota > Viridiplantae > Streptophyta > Pinopsida > Cupressales > Taxaceae > Taxus > Taxus wallichiana. The sequence continues at coordinate 75,115,926 of CM031233.1, read as the reverse complement.
TGCCCCACCCCAAACTATCTTATCTTATAGTTCTAGATAGGCCCCATAGCCATATATAGATAGGGGAGGGGATTATTTGGCCTAGGCGGGGGATAGTAAGGCCATATAGATAGATAGGGGCCCTCTCCATAAAAATAAATTGAGTGTATCTATAGATATGGGGCCCTTAGCCTCCCTATATGGCTATGTCCCCCTCTCTCTATATGATTGGTCGAGGCACTTGCATTTTTTCTTGCATAAAGAAAAATCAAGTGTGGTTATCCATTAACCCCCTCTAGATATATGGAGTCGAGTGCATAAATAATCCATATATAGATAGGTCCCCCATATAGAGATATAGATAGGGGCCGATGAATAGATATAGGGAAAGCTAACACTTTATGGATCAAGGAATAATATATCGAGTGCCCCTATATCTAGATAGGGGTCTTGAAAACTATATTCTATATAGAGAAAAGTGGGTGGCTATATAGATAAATGCGCCCCCCCCTATATATAGTCTATATGGGATGAGCCCATATCCATATAAATAGAGGGAGGGGAGGGTGTTAATGGTATTATTTATATGCTATGCTCAAGCTATAGTATATATATATATAGTGGGAGGAAGAAGCGACCCATATAGATATAGTGGCCCTCTCTCGCCCTATATCTATAGGTAGACCCCCTCTATCCCCCTCTCTATATGGGGGACATGTCTAGTCAAGATATGGGAAATTTGAATGATACTATGGGGGCCCCTATGAGATCAACCCCTATCTCTCTATGGGAGAATCCCCCGCCCTATAAAGATATAGGCCTATAGGGACCCCGCCCTATAGATATCCCCTCTCTATCTATCTAGGAGGTTGGCGGGCACTATCTAGAGGGGTTATCTAGAAGGGCTATCTGTAGGGGCTATACGGAGGGGAGGGTCCCTTATATCTATATGGTATAGCTGCCCCTAGACCCCCATCTAGATATGGGGCCCCTCTAACCCATGCACAGAGGGGGCCGAGGAGGACAAGGGCCTTTAGGAAGGCACTTAGCCAAAGGCCTAGCTATTATTTATGCTAACTTTATATCCATATATGGAAACCTCTATATGGTTCTTTGGGGCCTTTGGGGCACTCGGCCCCTGGCTGGTTCAGGGGCCCCTAGATATCTCATCAATTTGGGGCACTTGTCCAATCTTCCCCTACCTATAGAATGGAGGGCCTCAACCCCTATCTAGATATGGGTCCCTATATAGATAATTGACACTTGGCTCAATTTCCCTCTAAAGATATGGGAGCATTTCCTTCCCTAGATATTAGATATGGCCTACCCTCTATGTTTATTCTCTATTCTCCCCTCTATACAATATAAGGGGTCCTCCTCACCTCACATATAAGATATGACCTCTCTATAGTATATATTATCCCCTCTATATAGATAAGAGGGCCTCCCTTGCCCCTACATTATTTATTCTCTATCTAGGTGTGTAGGGCCTCCCTCAACCCGATGGGCCTCCCTACTATAGATGAGAAACATTATTGTAGTAATAAAACATAATAGTATTCATTCATTCATTCATTTCTATAGGTATTATATACTTTAGTCTAGGGACCTTATATATAGATATGATGAAAGGACTCTCTATAGTTATGCTCGAGAGGATCTAGTTCGAAGCTGGGAATATAGCTAACTCCCCATATATCTATATGCCTAACCCCCCCAATCAATAGGTTTCACCCCTAGCTATAGGGGTTAGGCCTATAGATCTATGAGGGTGGCTATAGAGTAGGCCCTTATCTATAATTATCTAATCGAGGTTGAGGAAATGAATGACGTTAGGGCCCCCTATATCTCCCCCAAATAGAAGATATAGAGAGCGCTATAGAAAATATAGTTTAAGGAGGGCTAACCTCTATTATGTAGAGGGGGTACACTCGATGGTCGAGTAGGGGAAAACCTTCGAACAAGTAGGAGGGGAAGAGGCCTATGCATGTATTTGAATTTTACATGAGCCAATCCCCATCCCCACCACCACGCCATAGGAATCAATGTGTGGAATGGAAGGGAAGATGAAATTGATTATGTGAAGTTCCATATACATTTATCTCATCTCGCTAACAAACATGCTCTTGATCACTCAAATGGGTAGTAGTTCTTCAAATGCATATGCTTCTATGTCAAAATCTATTTTATTTCTTCCAATACTTCCCCACTATTCACCTTCTTTTAATCCATCCCCTGATCTTCACAAATCCCCATCCATTTTTGGCGGGGTGAACCCCAAGCCGACCCATTTGGAGTAAGTGAAGTTGGAAATTCATATGATGTAAAATTATCACCTATGGTTAAGAGAGGACTCGGCGGTTGGTTAGCACCCCTTGGTCTTGGGGCGAGTTAGTACCCTCGTCACGGGGTGGACCCTTCTACCCAATTTCATTATACATGCTTAGCAAAAATAATGTATCCGAACACTTAGAACATGGCTGATATATAAACTAATGGATCATGACAAGTCATTACCACCAGTAATTAATTCCTCCTCTATTACTTCATTCTTCATGTATCCCCTCCCTTTTTCTTAGTTACTCATCAAACAACACCAAGTTTTTATCTATGATTTAGATCTGGTTACTCTATCATCCATAAGGTTCAAAGAGAGGGATCTCTTGGTAATATTTCAATCAAAGAGAGAGGTGTACATGAATGGTAATGAATCAAATATAGTGCCTAGAGTGTATGAATGATCGATAATCTTTCAAAGAGATCCAAGTAATTTGACTTCTCCCTACCTCTTGGTTTCGAATCACAAGATACCCTAGATCTCTATATAGGCCTTTGTAATCAATAAAAGAGGAGTAATCTGTAATGGATATATAGTTGGTGAGGTAGTATGAAGATTCACTACAATGGCCCCTGGACCTAAGCATAAAGGCATTCGGGTGAGTAATAGGGATTCACTGAGCACCTTGACCTCGATAATGAACCATTGAACTGAACCCTCTATCTAATTATATGGTAGGCCCAACCCAACTCTATAAACCACATGAGGAGTCTATATATAGAGAATATAGATCGTCGGGGGTGCCTTACGGTAAAGGAATATTCCCTCGATAGTGTGCACCTAAGGAGTATATCAATTTCAACTACAAACCAAACTATAAATGAATTACCGATAGTTAGGCCTGTGTGGACTTGAGGACTTGTGGCTTAATTCTTACTATAGAGAGATATATAGGGTCATTTTCCTCCTCTAGATTATTGGTTGGGGTTGGATTAGTAAGATCTTGTGCACTGCACCCTCTGGATTATTGCAACTATATCATAAGGGCCCTATATCTATCTATCTATCTACTTGAACCTACTATATATAGTTTAGAGGAATAAGCAGAGGCACTAAACCAGCTAGATCGGTCTAGAAAGTACATATATAGATATAGAGAAAGATATATATAAAGAGAGAGATATAGAGTTTAGATAGAGAGATACATATGGATATAGATATATATATATATATATATATATAGTTCATTTTTCATATATATATAGAGAGAGAGATATATATAGATATAGAGTTAAAATATAGATATAGATACCCCCAACCCATATAGAGTAAGAGAAGATACAGGCCTCCTGGATACATAAAACAACCCATAGACCCCGTCTATATATATGAGAGGTGGGGGAAACTAGTAGTTCTAGTTTGTGTCTATTTACTTGAAAGAATGTAGAAACTCCTTTCCCCACTATTTATCCATAATCTAGAAAGGCCTCTCTCTCCCTCTACATCTATAAAGAACTATCTATAGCTGGCCCCTATCCCATCCCCTCTCGGCTCACGGGAAATGAATGAATCCCCATATCCATAGATAGGGGCCGCCCCGGGCCTATCCCCATCTATATAGATAGGCGCCCATCAGTCCATATAGATAGGGGAGGGTGCCTTTCTCGAGTAGGCCCCCATATCATATCGTCATAGGGGGCCCCTATCTCCCCCATATCTAGATTCTAGAGGGGGCGGGCAGAAATGGATGGAGTCAGTCTGCCTCCCATAGATAGATAAGATAGTTCAGGGAGGAGGACGAAGAGGGGGGGGGGCTCTCGCCTATATTTTCCAAATATAGAAGAGGGGCCCGATCCTCTGCCCTACAATCTATAGGGATAGGGGGGTGAACCCGGGCGGGAAACTCTAGTGGGGGTCCGGTGTCCCGGTAGGGCCGAGGCCCTATCTATTCTATAGATGATAGTGATGCCACCATCTATTCCATACGTGATACAACGGGCCCTATCTATTCTATCTGTTCCTGCCTCCCCTCGGATTCGAGATGGGATAGATAGGGCGGAGATGGGATAGATAGGGCGGAGATAGGATAGATAGGGCTTACTCGGAGAAGGAACCAGAAACGGTGGCATTTCTTCTTTACCTGCAGAAATGGACAACAAAGTGAGCCACCGTCAACACCAATCCGCACTATGATAATTCTCCACCGGGAACTCCTTGTGCTATGATTATTTACTAATGCATAGCTTTTAGTTTGGTGGATGTAATCCATGAGGTACTTTAAGTGTTACTAACTTCACTTGCGTTCCAACAATAACTATGTGAGAAACTTCACAATTACACCTCTTAATGGCTTCTTTAACACACCTTCAAAATGATGGCTTCCTTCACACACTTACTCATACAATATTTCTCACTACTTCCTTTTATGCTAAATGAGGGGGTGGCCTCTCTATTTATAGAAATTTTAGGCTTATCCACCTTATCTCTAAGATAGGATAAGAAATCTACTCTGACAAATCATATTCAACACCTTAACTCTTATCTTTACATGTAAGCTTATCTTTTAAGATAAGATAAACCTTATCATTTCACATGGGTTCCACATTTTTAGACTTTTTACAAATAAAATACACAAAATATTTATGACCTCACTCCTTGTCCTTATTACCAATATAATATTTCTAATTCCTAATCATGTAGACCCTACTTCTCTACTTACCCTAACTTTGACATTTTAACATTACCAAACCACTTACGACAAATATTTACTTTTTACCACAACATTCCTATTGTACTTTGACTATTACCGTACTATACATTATTGGTGGTGTCATACTCGGCAACGCCATTATCTTCTATCGAATGCTACTACTAATTATACTTAACAACATCCTATTCCTAATACATACATTAATGAAATAGAAATTACGGAGGAAAATTTTAGTGTCAACACCACCTAACCCTTCTATAATTGTGAGTAGGGGAGTAGGGCATAGAGAAAACCAAACCCCCGGCTACCAGATATTCCCAAATATTGAAATAGGCATGGGGCTAGCCGATAGACATCTAGAGGCCCCCCTACTACTCTCTATATAGGGCGGGCTCCCAGAGCGAGATAGGGTAGATAGGGCCCCCCTCCATAGTTTAGTTCAAAATTTCCTTTCCTCTAGCCCAAAAAGATGAAGTGTGAGTCGCTTGGGGAGAAAGAGCCAAAAATAGACGATAAAGAAAATTTGTGGTTTGAGATAGGATAAAGGTCCAACTAGAGATAGAACTATAGGTCTCTACCAAAGGTCCTCTTATCCCTTATGGCCTTCCCTTGGAACCAAAACTAGACCTCCCATTGAGAGATCTTACCCTACCTCTTAATCCGCTCTCAACCTTATAGATCATAGTGGCTAGGTCCGCCCTCTATATAGATCTTCCATATAGCATAGCTGTCAAAGAGACCGGAGAGCCCAAACCGTGGCCGGGTCCTAAATATTCTTGTTTCGGTTCCCCTATCTAGAATTCTCTATATAGAGGGGGATAATATATTGAATCCTATCCAAATCCCATATCTATATGTACCATACATATAACTAGATAGGAGAGATAGATAAAGATTTCTAGATATGTGGATAGGGTCAGAGAAAGAACCGGACGAGATCTATAGATAGGGGTGGGTGGGGGCCCCTATCTCTATCTCTGGTCTGGGCCCTACTCTAACTATAGGCCGGTGGGTGTCGATATATGGGCCCTACCTCTCCCCTACCTCGCCTATAGTTGCCGGCCGCCACTATCAAGGTAGGGCGGAGACAGAGAGGGAGAGAACAATCTAGTGATTCTCCCCTACATATAGAGTATAGGGTAGGGGGCCTGTCATGTTCTCGAGTTGCCCCAAGATAAGATAAGATAATTCTCTCTAAACTATAGATGGCCTTCGCTGAATAGATAGGTAGGGCTCCTTTCACCTATTGCCTTATCTCCAGACTGCCCTATCTATCTAATCAGGGGATCATTTATAAAATTTCCCTAAACATCCCTAAATGGTTTCAATGCAGAATATCATCTCGAGAGCTTTCCAACGACTGTGAGAATGCGACAAACGGACATCGGGAGCTCTAGTTATGTCCGGTCAAAGTTCGGACATCGAGAAAGTCAACTCTAGTCAACTAGTCAATATTGGACCAATGGCACTGCGACACGTGGCGAAAAGGCAAAAGGGAGTTGTTTTTGGTTTTGATCACCGGTCTTTGACAAGCGTAAAGCACGGGAACAAGAGGCTCAACTTTTATTACAGAGGGGAGCTCGGCCGCCATGTGGACTATGGTATTATCACCAACGTGGTGGGTCCACAAGCCACCACGTGGCTTGCCACCACTCATCGAATTCACTCGATTTTCTTATCGAGAGATGACAAGTGGACTACATGATGACCGAGTTAATTAATTTCGATACCCCATGGTATGGGTCGAATTTTTATTTATTTGGTAAGTCCATTTACACACCTTACCCACATAATTATCCTAACCACTTATCCACTTAACTATACATTATGCTAAGTTCATTTGTGAAGCGGTTGTAGTGGAATCTTCTACGTGGAGGAGATAAGGAGGTGAAGCGGTGTTGGAGGGGGCGGTTATGCCCATGTGGTCTTTTGACCACTTCATTTGCATGGGGAAAAGGCTTATTAAAGCCTTAAAAAATATCCACCCACAAAATGTGGGATTCACCCACTTCAAAAGCCGCTCCAATTGGGATTTTATCCCATTAAAACATGCATCCGCCAATATGGGTATTTGATCCCATTTTTCATGCACGGCTAAGGTTTAAAAATAGCCTTAGGATTATATTTAATCCCATTAAAAATGCTAAGCCGCCCATTATTGGGAATTTTTATCCCAAATTACATGGTACGGGTTTAGGCTAATATTATCCTAAGATAATATGCAAATGCATATTTTAAGGGCCCTAATTTTGTATAAATAGGGAACCCGTTCTTTGTAATGGGGTGGTGGTGTCTATGCAAAGTAGCATAAGGACCAGTTTTCAGAAAATGCCATTTTTGAAGGCCTTGCACTCAGAATGAGAACTCGGAGTAAAAAGATAAAATGAAGGAAATTATGAGACGATTCCAAATATGTAATATTTTATATTTTTTGTTGAGTTTTAACCTGTTTTTGGAAGCTTTGAATGCAGTTTTTAATAGGGATCTACAAGACAACTAGTTGGAAAACATGAATTTCAATGCACTTCTGGTCCGAAATGTGACTTGGTGTAAACATGAAAAGTGTTCAAAATTCAGAGATGATCTCATATATATGATTTTTTTCATATAATGTTTTTAAATCTCCATTTGTAGGTGTTTTTATAACACAGTTGCAGGGAGATCACATTGTGAAAACACTATAGGAGCCACGGATCGTTCTTGGGACAATTTCTGCTATTTTTCAGAGTTCTTGGGACATTGATCAGCTCATTTACAGGTTGTGATTCATTATTGGTTTTTTGTAAGAGTTATTGTACTTACATTTCAATATTATTAATGGATCGGTTCAATCCAAACCTCGGGGACGTAGGAATTTCCGAACCCGTAAACAATCTTGTTTGTTATCTGAGTGTTTTCAGTTCTGATTATTTATTTGTTACCCAAGTTTTCTGCACTTCTATGGATGCATAATAATCAGAATTTAATCAATTTTTGGAGCTTAGAATACTTAAAATTGATTAAGAAAATCACGATCTTTGGAAACTTTTAAAAGTGAAAAAAATACAACACACGTTTTCAGATCAAGTTTGGTATCAGAGCAGTTAGATTGTCGGATTAACTTCTAATTGTGTTTGGAAATTTGGCTTTAGTTTCAATATTGATTTCAGTCTTCAAAGTGTGTAGACATTTTTGGGCTTGTTAATCTTCTTTTGTAGTGTGCAGTTTTGGAAGTACAGGTTGTGTTTGCAGGAACCGAGAATCATGGGCAAGTCATCCAAACAGGAGCAACTGGATGAGCTTGAAGCCATAAACCACCAACTCCAAGAAGAAAACTCTTTCTTGAGAGATAATTTTTATTCCTTGGAAGAGGAAATAGTGTGGTTAAAATATGAGCCACAATCCTCTATAACCAAGAAAGAGGAATATGTCAACAAGATGCTTAAAGAGAGCAAGAAGTTGATGGGCTTTGTTAAAGAGTTATAGGAAGAAATACGGACCAAGGATGCCCTCTTGGAAAATTTGCAACAAGGTGAACACAAGAAGGAAATTCCTTCCAAAGCAGATGCAAGTACTATGATAAAAGAATGCACTGTAAGTTGTTCACATTTTAATTCTTCCTCTCATTCAGTTTCAGATATTCCTTTGGGTCAGTTTGAAAAACACACTAAGGGAATTGGGTCTAAGCTAATGGTTAAGATGGGATTTAATGGAACGGGCCTTGGTAAAAATGGACAAGGTGATGCTAACCCAATACAGGTAGAGGATCAGCCTCGGTTTGTAGGTTTGGGTTATTCTAGTGGGAAAATAGAAATTGGAGAAAGTTCCAAAGCAGCTGAAGGAAGACAAGCTTCCAATAGCCAAGGATCTGCACCACTAGAATTGCAGGATTCTGCCATCAAGAGGAACAATGAAAGGTGTAAGAAAACAAGTAAAAGAGGTAATCAAATTCCACCTCCTTCCACTTACACTAAAAATAGCACTAAGGGAAAATCAAATCCTAAAACTTCTAATACACTCTTTCAGTTGGAACAATATAGCTTTGGTAGGCAGAAATATGCTTTCCCTTGCACATTTTGTGAAGGTACTAATCATTCTATTGCTTATTGTTGGAAGAGGAAAAATTTTATTAAGAAGTTAATGCCTTTTGTGAATGATAAGGTAGGTGCTAAAGACCAATCTCACCCGGAAAGGTGAGAAATGGCAAGAACATTACCTCTCCTAAACATGGGAATCATTCTCGTAGACAAGAGTTCTAAGAATGGTAAAATGGGTAAGACTCCTAAAAACAAGGAAGTTAAATTTTGTTCCCATTGTAATAGGAATGGTCATGATGTTAAGTTTTGTTGGTTTTTTCCTAAACAACAAAATTGGAAAGTTGTTAAAAAGAACAATATTGTAAAACCAGCAGTGTTAAAACTAACTAAAACTCATTTTGGTACTGAGAAGGTAAAACAACCAAAACGGAAAAACCAAAGTGATTGGTTGGGAAAAACACTCCTCAACTTTATATTTGCACTACAGTAAATTGTTGATAGTAGGCAAGCAAAATTTTTCAGAGCTATATTTTAGGGATTCCTGTTGATTGGTAAGGATTTGTTCCTAAGTTGATATTTAAGCTTTGAAAATGAATGGAAATAGCTGAAGAGAAGATTTGAGTGATAGGTTCATCATACTCATGTTTTGGTTTATCGATTGGTTGTTAGTTCCATTGTTGAAAACAGTATGTAGGGATAGGCGTCCAAGTAGTATGTCTAAATTTGAAACTTGCAGTTGTAATCAGCATAATCACAAAGTGTCAGTTGAACACTAGCTTCCATTATAGATGGGTGTTATTATCTGAGTTATTATTTGTGATGGTGATACAATGTTTTGGCAGCTTCACGTGGGTTCAGTTATTGACTATAGCTATTTTTGGGCGTTGATAGTCTATTATATTCTGATAGTGAATACTTACGGTTATTCTGATTTCGGATGGGCAAAGTGGGCACTAGCCTAATTGTGGTCAGTTTAGATGTCTTGTATACTGATCTATGTTATGGAATTGTAATTTTTGGTAATCGGTTGTATTACAAAGTGACAGTTGAACACTAGCTTTCCGTAATAGAATGGGTGTTATTATCGATCGATTAATTATGATGGCATTACGGTGGGGTATATGACGGATCATAGTTGTGTGCGAGTTGAGAGGTTACAACGTTTGATTGAACACTAGCTTAATTAGGTGTTATTATCTGATCGGTTATGTAATTAGCTAATCAACTATTTGCACTTTTATTAACCTATAATGTCATTTCAGGTTCTTGTATGTGTTTGTGTTATGCGGGAAGAGATAACATTATTTGTGGGTTGATACACAACTTTTTGTGGACAAAAAGCCTTTCTCGATGGGGAGGTGTGATCATGGGATCATTTATAAAATCTCCTAAGCATCCCTAAATGGTGTCAGTGTAGAAGATCATCTCAAGAGCTTTCCAACAACTGTGAGAACGCGACAAACGGACATCGGGAGCTCTAGTTATGTCCGGTCAAAGTTTGGATAGCGATAAAGTCAACTCTGGTCAACTGGTCAATATTGGACCAATGGCACTGCGACACGTGGTGAAAAGGCAAAAGGGAGTTGTTTGTTGGTTTTTGATCACCGGTCTTTGACGAGCATAAAAATGGTGCACGGGAACAAGAGGCTCAACTTTTATTATGGAGGGGAGCCCACGCCATGTGGACTATGGTATTATCGCCAACATGGTGGGTCCACAAGCCACCACGTGGCTTGCCACCACTCGTCGAATTCACTCAATTTTCCTATCGGGAGATGACAAGTGGACTACATGATGACCGAGTTAATTAATTTCGATACCCCATGGTATGGGTCGAATTTTTATTTATTTGGTAAGTCCATTTACACACCTTACCCACATAATTCTCCTAACCACTTACCCACTTAACTATACATTATGCTAAGTTCATTTGTGAAGCGGTTGTAGTGGAATCTTCCACGTGGAGGAGAGAAGGAGGTGAAGCGGTGTTGGAGGGGGCGGTTATGCCCACGTGGTCTTTTGACCACTTCATTTGCGTGGGGAAAAGGCTTATTAAAGCCTTAAACAAATATCCACCCACAAAATGTGGGATTCACCCACTTCAAATCCGCTCCAATTGGGATTTTATCCCATTAAAACATGCATCCGCCAATATGGGTATTTGATCCCATTTTTCATGCATGGCTAAGGTTTAAAAATAGCCTTAGGATTATATTTAATCCCATTAAAAATGCTAAGCCGCCCATTATTGGGAATTTTTATCCCAAATTACATGGTACGGGTTTAGGCTAATATTAGCCTAAGATAATATGCAAATGCATATTTTAAGGGCCCTAATTTTGTATAAATAGGGAACCCGTTCTTTGTAATGGGGGTGGCGGGTCTCAGTGCAAAGCAAAGATAAGGACTAGTTTTTGAAAATGCCATTTTGAAGGCCTTACACTTAGAATGAGAACTCGAGTAAAAAGATGAAATGAAGGAAATTCTGAGACAATTCCAACGATGTAAGATTTGATATTTTTGTTGAGTTTTAACCTATTTTTGGAAGCTTTGAATGCAGTTTTTAACAGGGATCTACAAGACAGCTAGTTGGAAAACACGAATTTCAATGCACTTCTAGTCCAAAATGTGACTTGGTGTAAACATGAAAAGTGTTCAGAATTCAGAGATGATCTCAGATATATGATTTTTTTCATAGAATGTTTTTAAATCTCCATTTTTAGGTGTTTTTCTAACACAGTTGCAGGGAGATCACATTGTGAAAACACTGTAGGAGCCACGGATCGTTCTTGGGATAGTTTCTGCTATTTTTCAGAGTTCTTGGGACATTGATCAGCTCATTTTCAGGTTTTGATTCATTATTGGTTGTTTTTAAGAGTTATTGTACTTACATTTCAATATTATTAATGGATCGGTTCAATCCGAACCCGGGGACGTAGGAATTTCCGAACCCCGTAAACAATCTTGTTTGTTATCTGAGTGTTTTCAGTTCTGATTATTTATTTGCTACCCAAGTTTTCCGCACTTCTATGGATGCATAATAATAATAATTTAATCAATTTGTGGAGCTTAGAATACTTAAAATTGATTAAGAAAATCACGATCTTTGGAAACTTTTAAAAGTGAAAAAATACAACACACATTTTCAGATCACTATCATATCTTTCTGAGTGAATCCTATCTCAAAAACCACAAAGTGTATATAGAGTTAAGTTTAATTGGGATCGTTGACCTTGTGGAGTGGGTCACAGAGGCCCCATATTTATTTATTCTATGGGCTAGATAGATAGGTATCCTATTACTCTCGGGCCTAGGGTGTTTGGTTTAGTCTAGTCGCCCCTATTGATTCTAGGGGCCGAGTCTCCCCCTCTCTCTAGATCTTGGTTCGGTTGGTTCAGCGAGACTATCTCTGTCCTCTGCCCGGTTCCGGTTTCCCGGATTGACTTACTCGGTTCCTTGAGATTGAAGATAGGGCCCTCTCGAGTGATCCATCTAGTGAGACAACTTAGTGATTCGCAGAGGGGATTCGAGATAGGATAGATAGGCTTCCTATAACTTATGGAACTACTGATTCTCGGAACCCACCACCAGATATGGGATAGATAGGGCACCCACGGGGATGGGTGGATAGGGCCCCCATACCATATATTCTATACAGCCAACGGACAACCACCCTATATATAGATATGGCCCAGGACCAGCCCTATCCTTCGCCCACAAAACACATAACCCCCATTGATTGATTCTATAGGCCCTCCCAATATCTGAATAGGGGCTCCGCGGCCCGCTACCTTTCTTCAACAAATCAAGTGGGGGAATCTATAGTCGGGGCGGCCCTCCCCTTCGCTACCTAAGTGAGAGAAGGCCCCATATATCTAATATATTTACCTAATTAGAAGAAGGAATGGCACTGAGATAGGATAGATGAAGTGCTTGACATACATGAGATACACCCCTTATATCTATATATCAAAGGAAACTAAACTAACCCACGACCCATATATAGATTGGGGATATAAAATGATTCTATATATGGAGGGGGTGGTCTACTCTATAGTATTATAACTATATAGAGCAAGTAGAGCGGCTCGGCCCGATAGATTGAGGGTGGCTAACTAACTATCAGCCGGTTTATTGGGCCTACTCTATTATCTATATGGCTTATATAGTTTGGCTCGACCATTGGGAGAGAATTTTCTATCTAATATACATAGGGGACCACCTGCCCACCAACCCAACCCCACCCCATCTATATGTCTCACTTGTATTGGGGCAGAGAGATGGGATTGGCGGGCCCTAGACCTATATAGGTGGATTGTAGGGTGCCCGGTGATGTCGGGACTCTGGGGTCGGTTCCTATATAGATATTGATATTATGCCTCCTCGATAAGAAGGGATATAGGGGCGGGGCCCTGTATCTATAGCCCTCTCTATTCGTATTAGGCCCCCCAACCCCCCATTCCACTCGGGGTGGGTGCCCTAGATTTCTATTTGAGGGAGTCAATTGTCCCATATCTAGATAGGTCATTGGATGAGACCCTCCTCCCCTACCCCAAATATGATATATAGCATACCCTATAGATATTGGGTTTTGGGCCATATCTATATGGCTCTAGTCCTAGGGGAGCCCTATAGATCTATCCGGCCCCGGGGTCACCCCCGAGGGGCCCCTAGGCAGTCCGCCTATATAGGTCTAGGGCCCCCACCCCAATATAGAGAATCGAATTACACCTCCACCGGCCCCTCTCTCTATATATGGGGTGGGCTCGGGGAAATTCGAGTCGAGGTCGCCCCGGCAGTCCCCAACCCAGATAATAGCAGGCAATGGGTGGGCGGCGGGTCATTAACTGCCCTATCTATACCACCCTCTCTTTCCCATATGTAGATAGAATAGAAGGATGATGTGGGGTGGGGAGGCCCCTATTTATATGTATGCCTCCTATCTACATAGGTCATATATATAGGGGGCTGCCTATATCTATACAGGGGTCATTTGGAAATTAAGGTCGAGGAGGGGGAGGAGGCCCATAGAGTTAGGGGGCCCCTACCCTATATATCTATCTGGGCCCCTATACCTATATAGATCTATATGGGGTGAGTGATATTATATATAGTTAGAGTGGAACTCGATAGTATAGTCCCCTCTCTAAATCTCTCTCTCTCTGTGTATATATATATGGGGGCTATGAAGGGGGTTCAAGGATCCTATATATCTATCTGGCCCCGGGGTCATTAATTAAGTCGAGGTCACCCCCGGCCCCGAGGCCCTCCTCTAGATATCTATCTCTTTATCTATCTTTAAGGATCAAGGCCATTTCTAAAGTAATTTTGATCTCATTAATAGATATGTGCCTCGGCCTCTAGGTCAAGGTCACCCCTATATTACCCCCGATGGGCCTCGGGGGCCGGGGGTAGGGGGTCGCGCCCCTATATCCAGAGGCCCCCCCTCTATAGATATGGCTCCCATCTATAGAGAGGGGGGGTCGAGGAACTCAACCGATAGGTTGAGGGACTCCCCCGCCCCTATATCTCTATCTGGGCTGGGGGCCTTATATCTCTATATAAAAACTACATGATAAAGGCCCTATCTATTTGTGGGGGACTAGACCCCTTAGATATATATAGAGGATGAGGATTGGGGGTCGAGGAGGGCCCCTATCTAATCTCTATATGGGGCATAGGCACCCCTATCTCTATAGGGATAGGCCCCTATCTCCCTATCTATATAGAGACTGCTATGCTCAGGAGGATCTATGCTGGGGGGAGGAGGGAGGGGAACTCTTTCTAGATATGCCTATATATCCCCTATGGCCCCCTCCATATAGATCGAGTATAGATAGCCCTAGATATCTTCTCTATATGGCCCTCGATCTCCCCCCTCTATAGAGATATGGCTTTAAAGCCCATTATTCCGTAAGATATAGAGCCCCCCCTCCCTATTATATCTTATCTTGTTCTATCTGCACCGCTAAGCATAAATGTCATTGGCCATATAATATATAGATAGGGGGACCTACTAAATAGATCCCGAAGCCCCCATACCTATATCTAGGGTCGGGCCAGCTAGTTCAGATCTTGGGGGCCGCCATCCAGCAAGCCCTATATCTCTATATGGAGTGAGTAGGTAGGTAAGTGAGTAAGTAATTAAGTAGGGTTGTGAGTAGGGTTGTAAGTGAGTAAGTTTGGTTTGTAGGTTTGTAAGTGAATAAGTAGGTTTGTAAGGTTGTAAGTGAGTAAGTGGGGTTGTAGGTAGGTAAGGGGAGGCAGCAACTCCTACTCATCGAATTCCCCTATCTAGATATCTGCGTCGTGATGGGAGTAAAGAGGATGAACTGAACTACTCGACTCGACCTTACTTTACCTCGCGCTCTGTAACCTGCCTTAGATATAGAGTATAGGGCTTCGCGCTCTGTAGGATTTGAACCCACGGCATCGGGTTTTGGAGACCCGCGTTCTACCGGACTGAACTGAAAGCGCTTTCTTAGGATCCGTATCCGGGAACGGGAATAGATCGACACGGGAAGGACATAGACCTAGTCGAGCGCTCCTCGTCCTACTTGCAAAAGAAAAAATCAAGGGCGCCAAAGATATAGCCCCACATGAGATATAGCCTAGATCCTAAATAGAGATGAAATGTAGGGGGCATAGAGTAGAGAAGATCTATAGGGAGGGGATATCCCTTCTATTTTATGGGGGAAGCTATATAAACTAGAGTCAAGCAAGGCCCTATCTCTCTCTATATCTCTCTATATATCTATATCTAGATCTCTCTCTATATCTAGATTTGAACTTTATATATCTCTATATATATCTAGATATCTCTATCTCTAGATCTCTCTATAGACACACACACACACACACACACACACATATATATATATATATGGTATGCCCAGATCATATAGAGATAGGGGCCCGACGGCCTACTCTCTATTCTATAGCTGGGCCCCTATCTATAACTCTAAGATAGGAAGGGGTGGGGGGGCGCCCCTATCTAGATAGGCCCCCTCCCCTCTATAGAGATGGGGCCTATAGACCTATGGGGGCTAGATAGGGCATGAAAAAGGAGGATTTTGATCTATCGCCATATAGAGATAGAAAGGGAGCATAAATTCCCATTATCTATCTATCTATCTCTATATGGGGGCCCTCGACTCTATAGAGAGATGGACCCACCTATATTGTCAATTTCTACCTATATAGGAAATGCCCCTCTATTTAGATATGGGGTGGGTTGGTAGTCGATAAATTTCCTCTCCCCATAGAATATATAGTGGATGGTGCTAATGAAACTCTATATACCATCGCTCACACCCCGAACTATGATAGGTATATAGGTCTCTCGCTAGCATATATAGAAAGGTAGGGGTGGCCCCACCTGAACTATCTTATCTTCTAGTTATATATAGGCCCCCTAGATATATGGCTTACATTTAGACCCTCCCCTCCTCGACCCCCCGATGGGCCGATGGGGGCCTATTAATATAGGGTAGGGAGACCCCCACCCAACAACAGCCCCAACCTCGGATCCTCTCTCTATATGGGAGGGGTCCCACGATAGGCCATTGGCCTATATAAATATAGGTCCCCAAGTGAGATAAGATCTATAGGGGAGCGTTTATTCCTCCTCCGGGACTAGAACCATATTTGTAAAGGGGGCCCTAACATGGGGCCTATATATATGTCTCTCTCTCTCTCTCTCTCTCTCTCTATATATATATATATATATATATATATATATATATATATATATATATATATATATATATATATATATATATATATATATATGGGGGGTACCCATATCTAGATAGGACCCCATAGTGAGTTTAGGGTAGGGCCTATCTAGATATAAAGCCCTCATAGAGATCTATAGGGAGCATTAGGGAGTACCCCAGATTTGGAGAGGCACCCCTCCATAGAATAGAGGGATCCCCCTCCCCCTCCCTGAACTCTCTTCTCTATGGGGGGGCCTATGGAATATAGATCTGGGGGTGAATGAGAAAGGAGGCAAGAGAAGGTGAATATAGATATATAATAGGAAACCCGATGGTGGGGCCCATCCCCACCCAGATCTGGATAGGGGGCATTCATGAGGTAGTTTGGGCCAATGGCCTATAGAATAGAGAGTTCAGGGCCATCCATCTACCATCATCCATTCTATCCGCCATTCTCTATATATATACGTGATACAACCAGTCATATAGCTGGGGCCCCTATCCTATCTATCGCCTATCAATTTCTAGAGGGTCCCCCCACCCCATATATAGTTAGAGATAGGGCCCCCAGATCTATAGAATCTATAGATAGGCCCGGAGCGAGAGCGAGATCTATAGAGAGGGGGGGGGAGGGGGCTCCCCGGGGCCGGGGCGCCTATAGAGAGTATAGGGGTGCATAAATGACCTGACCTCTCCGGTAGGCTGCCCTGGTAGGCTGCTCCAACTAGACTATATACAGCCCGGTAGGCTGATCCAACTAGATATTCCATTCTATAGCCGCCCCCCATAGTCTCATTCAGGCCTATCTCTATTTGGTTGAGCATCTTCATCAATTCCTTCATCCTAAACCACGAAACTCAAAAATTTCCACTAGATAATTAGCTTGGAGATTGGGCGATTGATTCCTATAAGATTGACAGTGCGATTGATTCCATTCTCCATTCAATATGCGGACGAGGGACGTAGGAGTAGGGCGACTTGACTTGCTCGCCCCCCCGTTACTCGATCACAGTCGTTCGATCGGGGATCCCACGAATCCATGGGGTCATGTTCATGTTCATGAAGTAGTAACATTCCACCCTTCCCATTCCACCTGGTGAACATGAAATGAATCCAGTCACACACCTACATATTCTCATATATATGGGATTTTGGTGATCATGTCGATAAGTAATATGAATCCTCTCATACGCTGAACCATCCACCCCCAAAAAGGATAAAAATCCCTCCCCGGATAGAGGGATAGAGAGATAGAGATAAAACTCCCATACCAGAAGATTTCTATATACTATACGGATCTATCATGTACGGAATACAATACACTCCACCCATTCGATCAGCGCATAACTACAATCGAGCACCGCCCCTACCCTATATAAATATTCTTGATAGGCATTTGAGCCATATTTGTATACGTGGTACCAAACCCATTACTGAGACCCCTTTCCGATTTAATGGAGATGGACACTAAATATTGATAATCGAGTGGTTCGCTACCGACTAGGCCCTCTATCTACTATAGGGGCCCGCCCACCCCATAGTAGATAGAGGGAATGACCTGTAGATAGAGTAGGCCGCTCACCCCTCTCCCTCCCCGAATATCAATTCAATATCAGATATAGATAGGGGGCTCCATAGAATAGAGGGGAGCCTCTCGATATCTTATCTTATCCCATATAGAGAGTATAGAGGCTCCTATCGGCAATTTCTATCTATATATAGATAGATTATACAAGTAATAGATACGTGGGAACTAGGGTGGATAGAGGCACAATTTAAATTGGCTCTCCCTCTCCTTCATAGATGTAATACCGATGTGATGCTCTATATCTATTTTATTTCTATAGTGAAGTAGGTATCGATGTATTCTATCTAACACTTCATCTTCATAGGCTCGGGATGGTCGTTATCTATTCTATTCCATTTTCTATAGATGTGGCCTCCAATGGGTAGTTAGTATTTATTCGGTACCCCTCTCTCTATATAGATAGCCCCCCCTCTAGACTATATATATATATATATATATATGGGAGGTAGAGGCCGATACGGTATTAATATTAAGTTAAGGGCCCTGAACTATTTCTATGGCCCCACCCCCACCCTATATTAGAAATGAAAGCATTGATTAGAAATGTGTCAAATAAATTCATATCCTTAGAAAATAAATATCCCAATCCTTCATAAATAATCTAATCAATAATATAATCAAAACCATTAGACTTAAATCTAAATCAAAATCAAAATCAAATATATGGGTAGAACTACTAAAATGGTAGATGACATTCTATTGCGCATCTCTCGCTTCAAACTATTATCCCCATGCAACCCCTTCTAGCACCGGTTCAAGTCAAAACTTGTTCCAGTTTAGAAAAATTTGGTCTAGGAGACACGGTGGGGCTTCCTTGTAACATGCCTCAAAACCAATATAATTGTGTCAATGACTTGCGCACGTGGCCCTACATGATTCAAAGTTCTTTACGTAGTGATCCTTCCACTAGTGCGCGTGAACCTAAAAATGAAGAAGTGCCAGAAGTTATCCCTGAAACAAACCTTGTCTTATTTGGTGTTGATGAATTTTTTGCAATGAACTGACCTACAAATAAATCAAATAGGTTGCGCACACATGTTGCTAATAATACAAGATATAAGAAGAGAATGTTGGAAACTAACACACAACCTTCAACTTTTTCCAATCAGTGATCTCCAAAATTAGAAAGACGTAAATACAAATTAGAGCAAGTAATTATGGTGTGTAAATTACCACACGTGAGGTTCCGTGTAAGGCTCCTAGTGAAGTTACATGCATCTCTCCTTCAATGGATCAAGCCTCTACACAACCAGAGATTTTGTCTCCACGCCTAAAAATAAATAAAATAGAATGTTGTGCCTTAAATGCACAAGTATATGGGTTTTGCATTCAATATTGTGGACCGAGATGAATAAAATAAATGTGAATGTCACAATTTGGGGCACCTTGGCCATTCCATCTCACCACGACCTATTGCATGAAGCTCGGCATAACTCCCGCACGCTAACCCGATTATCCAAAACCCTAAAGCTGTTGTCAATTAATGTCAAGAGGAGAAGTAAATAAATACGGTTACCAAAACCCCACCCTTCTATATGTCCTTGATAATAGGAAAACATCTTGTGAACAATTGTTTGATTGATTCAGGAGCTAGTACTTATGTTATGCCAAAGAAAATTTTGGATCTCTTAAACCTTTAATACACCCCATGTCTAAAGGAGCATTGCAACTTGATGGATCAATTTTTCTACTCTTTGATTCATCAAGATCTTGAGTTAACCCTCCATAATTGTCCAAGCCTAACCATAACTCAAAATGTGTCAATTATTTTACTACCTCATTTGTTTTCCATTTTCCTATCAAGATATTTCAATACCAAGGTAGGTGGCTACTTGTAATTTGATTAGTTTCATATGTTACTAAGAATAAGGTATGGTACATGGTTTACCTGTACAAGCTAAGCCCATATTTTCATATCATGTTGAGTCATATGACCCATCACCTCTCCAATCGAATTACCTAATCCAAGAAGTAAAATAACAAGATTCGAGATCGAAGAGCAACCTATTCCCCTCTTATACATGACCTATTGTTAGATAAATGGGCCAAAAGGTGCTATGAGTTTGATCCTTATGATACATCTCTTGAATCTCTTGAAACTGGTCTTGGTAATTATTTCATCCTTGAAAAACAATTTGTGTTGCCTAGTGCGCTCAAACAAAGGTCGTGAGAGAATTTTGGACTATGGAATTTATATTTTGATGGCTCCAGAAGAAGAAATGGTGCAGGTTCATTCATTTTCTTATCTCGCCTAGAGATGAGAATTTATTTTATGCAAAAAGGCTGCAATTTGCATGCTCAAACAACATAACATAATATGAAGCATTGGTACATGGTCTTCTTATATTTGAGAGGAGGCAGATCAAGGAACTATAGATCTTTTGGGATACTAAGTTGGTTATCAATAGGTCACAAACAAGTGTGCAATAAATAATAATATTCTTAAATCTTATAAGCATAGCATTTGGGATCTCCTCGAGAGCTTTGAAGCTCTAAATCTGCATGTTATACCAAGGAAGTTGAATAAAGAAGTGGATCAAATGGTCGTGCTTGGTTCACAATTCTCACATCTTTGAGGATTTTATTTAAGGCATCATGACACATCAAAGTAGTGGTCAATCCATCTATTCTAGGAAATGAAACCAAGCTGGAAAGTGTTTGAAAAAGACACGCAAATTGTATAGTTCATTCATAATGAATTTGAGTTCTCTTCAAGTATACAAGCTGACTTGCATGACAACTATGGTGACTAAGTGATTCAACTAAAGACAA
The DNA here is from genome assembly GCA_018340775.1 of Taxus wallichiana var. yunnanensis. NCBI lineage: Eukaryota > Viridiplantae > Streptophyta > Pinopsida > Cupressales > Taxaceae > Taxus > Taxus wallichiana. The sequence continues at coordinate 75,094,865 of CM031233.1, read as the reverse complement.
AAAGGTCACCTACGGGGATGGTCACCTTAGAGAAACGTTTTTGCCTTGATGATGAGTTCAAGGATGAAGAAAATAATATGCATCTAACACAAAAAGACTACACTCTAGTAACTATTGTGTGTGGCAAAGAGTTGTTTCTTGGTAAATATTACACACAAGATGAAAAATAGAACTTCATTTCTCTCTGTCAAGAATACAATGCCATCTTCTCATAGGAGTATGAATACCTCAAATGATTTGATCCAAGTGTTTCTCAACACTCCATTGACCTTAATCTTAGTATCAAACCCATCTCGACAAAATAAAATGCCTATCAATCCTAAGATAGAGCCCCTTATGAGGAAGGCATTATCCAAACTCATTAAGGAAAATATCATTTTTCCTATCAAGTACTCTACTTGGGTCATGAATCTTGTTCAGTGCGCAAGAAGAATGGTTAAGGAGGCATCCATGAAGGATCATTTAATTTTCCTTTTATGAAGTAGCTTGCGAGATAGTAGTTGGCGTGCGTGAGAGATTTTCCATCTTTGGATGGGTATTTTGGTTTTAATCAGATTATGGTCAAGGAAGAGGATCAATTCAAGATATAATTTACAACCAAATGGGGAGCATATTCATATCATAAGATGCCCTTTGGTTTTTCAAATATAGGCATGACATTCTAGTGAAACATGGACATTGCCTTTAAAGGGTATATAAATGAGTTCATCCTAGTTTACTTGGATGACATAATTATCTTCTCAAAGCAAAGCATGGATCACATGATGCATCTGGAGAAAGTATTTGATATGTAGAGATATAGGGGTATCTATTAACCACAAGAAGTATAACTTTTTTATTGCGCTTAGGACAAATTTTGGGCGACGTGGTCTCAAAGGATGGCATTTCCATTGATCCTTAGCGTGTTTCACCATCCTTTATCTTTCCATTCCAACGCACAAGTAAGACTTGCAATCATTCCTAGGAAATATCAACTTTGTTAGGAGATTCATTCCTAACTTTTAGGTTTAGTTATGCCTATCACCCTTATGCTCAAAAAGACACAATCTTCAAGTGGGACAAAGCAGAAGGAAAACAAATCTTAAATAAAATCAAGCAAGAGATTGCTTGCACACCAACACTCATTAATTTGGATTATTCCAAGGATTTCATACTTTATTATTATGGAGATGATGCTAGTGTTTTTGTTGTCTTGACACAAGAAAATGAACAATGACTAGAGAAAACAATGGCTTTCTTCAATCAAAAACTAAAGGATTATGAATTAAAATATAGTCACATGGAGAAACAAGTCTTCACCATCATACACATGCTAAGTAAGTTTAAAATTATGCTCACCATAAATCATGTCAAAGTGTTAGTTTCACACTCTAATGTGAGATACTTCATCATGAGAGAAAAAATTAGTGAGAAAAGAGAAATATGGGTGACCAAAATCATGGAGTATGATGTGACTATCAAAGCCACTAAGCTTGTCCACGGCAATAGACTTTGTGAGTAACTTGCAGAGGATGCACAACTTGAACTTGAAACTTCATTTTTTTTATATGAAGAGCTCCCACACGCTGAAACTGAGAAGAATTAAAATCCAAGCGCATGCACCTGGATGAAATACATGGTCACATTCCTTTCCTCTGGTGCATACCCTCCTGGTTTGAACAAAGAAAAGAGATGGCATCTGAGGATATAGATTATTCCATATGCATTGATTAATGGCATTCTCTTCAAAAGAGGCATTGATAACATGCTTCTTAGATTTATTATTGGTGCCCATGTCAACAAAGTGTTAACATAATTTCACGATGGATTTTCTAGTGGATACTTCTCTTCCAAAGTAATAGTAATGAAGATCATCAAGGAAGGATACTTTTATCCCACATTATTCATGGACATGCATAAGTGGGTCATAAGATATAAAGAGTGCACTTTCTTTGTAGGAAAGAAGAAATTGGATGTGCTTCCCCTCGACCAATCTAAACAAATCAACCTTTCATGCAATAGGGAACCAAATTCATAGGCATGATCAACCCACCTTCAAGCATCAGCCACAAGTGGATGTGGGTGTTGATAGCTATGGAATACTTCACTAGATGGACGAAGCTATCACGCTCAAGGAGTCAACCCATTTAATCATCCTTGACTTTTTTAGGGCATTATAACAAGGTTTTGCATTTGTCAGACCATTATCTTTGATAATGTAAAATCCTTCCTTGGTAATAAAATTTATTATTGGGTGCTCAATCTTGGTATTTATTTGAAAACTTCTTCTGACTACTATCCTCAAGGTAATGGCTTAGCAGAGTCAACTAACAAGAACCTGATCAAAATCATGAAACATAAAATGAATATCAACCAAATGGAGTGGTACACGAAGGTCTCGCACACACTCTAGGAAGACAAAATCATGATGAAGAAGGTAGTAGGAACTTCACCTTATAAGCTTGTTTATGGAAAGGAAGCTAGACTTCATTTGTCTCTTAAATTGTATTCATTAGTTCTTTCCCAATATTTGGAGTTTTAGGACATGGATCGAGAGAAATATAATAACATAGCTAGTTGAACTTGAAGAATTGAGAATATCTGTCATGATCAAGTTAGAACAACATCAATAATTGACAAAAAGTGGTTTAACGGGAAGGATAGAACTCAAACTTTCAAATTTGGTGATCTATTCTTAAAATGGGATCTTTGATAGAGCTAAACTAGGGCATCATTCAAATTTTGATAGAATTTGGAGTGGCCCATACACTATTAGTTCTTACAAAGAGGCTAATTACTTTGAGTCATCTCACCTTGATGGAGGTGCGCTACCAATCCCATTCAATGGGATCTATCACAATAATTTACATTAAATCTCCTATATTTTGTATATATTAGAATAGTTTCAATTCCTCCAAGTGTTTTTTGCACACATTGTTATGTTTATATATAGTTATTTCCTTTTATGCACTCCTTACATGCACTCTTTTGTTTCTTTCGGGATGTCGGTTTGGTTCGAGATATCCTCCAATATTTTTAAAAAAAAATCGCCCTCATAAAATTCAGATTAGAACATCTTCACATGAGAGTAGTAGTTGTTAAGAATTTCGACATTGCTTCAAGTGACTTCAGGGATAGTTATTCAAGTTGCGAGATCATAATTTCATGTTATAATATGACTCTATGCCTAATGGATATTGCAAGGAATTTATCTCCTTCATCTAGCAATAAGATGGCCCTAAAATATGCCAAATTGTTGTCTAAAATAACTCCCCTAGTTATTTTGACAATTTACATCCTCATTCTGACTCTAAAGTTAAATACTCCATGTTGTGCATGCACTCTAGTTGTTTCCTTGGCACATTCCTTGGTTGTAGTTCTTTCACGTGTGCTTGTGCACCCTTCCTTCTCCATTCCTATATCTTCTTTCATTCTCCTTTACACACACCTCTGAATTACCTCCTAATTTGGCTAAGTACCCAACATACTTTCTTCGTGTGCCCCCTCATTTGAATTTCACACCCCACTTACATAATTGTATATTTTTAGGTATGCACCTTGTTTTCCCACTTCTATGCCCACCCCTTTTACATTCCCATCTTCTACATTCACGTGTCTCTTGCTCACACACACGCCAAGTGCATTTTTCTGCGTTGATTCATTGTGCCATGTCGCAACTCGTCAAAATTGAGTAAGAAACACACAACCTATCACAACATGCTAGTTGTGCACCAAATCATCATCTAAATGTGTATGCGACATGTGGTATAAATGCCAAAATACCATAAAGTCAGCCAATTCCTTGGATTAGTTAGAGTACGCCACGTGTCTTTCATGTTTATCTTACACTTTGTGTAGATGTCATGAATTTCGCTACACGACTTATATATTTGCAATCTTGGTCTTGTTGAAGATTTTGATGTGGGATACACTTTAGATTATTCAAAATCAGATTTTGGCTGGATTTGTTAGGTGAGAAATAGGGAAACGTGTCTCGGGACATTAATGCACAACTTTAATCAGCCCAATCACCTAGATTTGATTTGATTTTCCCTCTTTCCTTATTCCACAAGAAAAATAGACATGGGGAGTCACATCTAACATCATTGCAAGCGGATTTGCAGAAATTTAATGCTGGTTATTTGTGGTTGGAATTTTGAATCCGAGTTTCCTCTCTTTCTCCTCCTCTTCTCTCCTTATTCTTCTATAAATTAAAGAGCAATGCTCATTGTAAAAGGTTGGACTCTTTTGGTTTGCTAAGGGCATCATTTAGAGCCTTGTTCCTTTGTATTTTGAGTTATAGGCCTTTAGATTTGGCTCATTGTGTTGAATATCACAAGTAGTGAGAGGGGGTGAATCAATGCTTACCAAAAATTAGCAATTTTCAATCTTTGTATCTTACTTAACTTAAGTCACCGGATGAACTAAGAGCATAAAAAAACTGAAACAAGTATCAAATAAGAGGTTGACATATATTTTATAGTGGGAAACCCAAGAAGGAAAACCCCACTTTGAAATCAGCCTTTTATTAGAACACCAATTTTGAAACTGATTTACATTTGATCAAGCACCTACTTGATCTATGAAGCACCAACTTCAATGAACACCTAGCACCAACTAGATGAAATGCTGAGCACCGACTCAATTGATAGAGAAAAGAGCACCAACTCCTTCTAGTCCAAGCACCCACTTAGACAATTCTAATATACAAAGGACCATTCAATGATAATGTTGCTTTTAAACAAATCATGGACACCTTACTTCATCAAATTTTACTTCATTTATTCCTTGATATTACAATATAAAATGAACTTGATTTATACATGTTAACTCACTACCTTCTTTTGATATTGCTTTTATTGTTCACTATTTTCTATCATTAAAAATATATTCATTGTACTATATTGGTTTCTTGTTAAAACTTGATGTCCGCCACTCTAGTCTGGTTTGAGAAGTTCTTCCGAGTTCTATATAGGCTCTTTGTTTTATATTTTTATCTCTCTTATTTAGCGCATTCAATCTCTTCCAAAAAAATCTCTAATATCATACAACTTTGTTGTCTCATTACATTCACCATTATATATTTTTTTCATCCTGTATCATTGTTCTATCAATCAAATTCAAATTTTGTTCATTGCATCTAACTTGATTGAATTCATTCTACCTTCCTTGCATTCTTGTGTTCTCTCTTTTCATTATTGTCTCATTACTTTAATGTTCATCTGCATACACACTTTTGACTAGGAATTCAAAACTTCAACCTTTTTCTTTTTACGGTGATATTTGCAACTATTTTTACATATAACAAAAAACTGCACTTTTTCCCTATATAAGGAAAATTGAGGCTCTTTAACTTCATAAATCATTTTTCTCTTTGTATTACATGATTCTTCACCTTCTATGGCATTATCATGGTTTTTAAATGCATGAGAATTTTTGGATACCCTTTGGAAGTTCAAAGGATGGAAGAGATAAGTTGTGATCGGGAGAATTTTGAGATTCTTCCTCAAAAGAGAAATTTGTTACAAGACTTTTTCAATTTTTAATGTCTCTTTTCCTTCTTCAAGACATTCTCCAAACTTTCTTCAACTTCAAGTGTGAATTTTTCCTTTAGCACATTTTGTTCTTTGTTAAAAGTTTGTCTCATAAATTTTGAATTCAAGAAATTAAAAAACTTCAACAAGATCTTATGAAACCTTTTAAGCGTCAACAATTTTTCAAGACCTTTTCCTTTCTTTCAATTATTTGTCTTTTGTTTGTGGGGCTTCAAATTGTGAGCATTTCAATTTGACAAACATACTATCAAGACTTCTTTGTATCCATTTCTTGAGCATTGAGAGAAGTGACTGATTACAATCTCATGTGAAATACTTGTTCAAACCCAATTGAGTGCCCCAATGTGATGAAGAATCTCTAGCAAACTAGAATAGTAGGTAGCACGAGTTCGGCTTAAACATTTTTTGCAAAGAAAGAGTCGAATTTCTGATTCTTGCTATTTGTCAAGAGAGAAAATTATACACATTTATTGAAACTTCTACAATGAAATTCTTAATCCACACTCCATCAGTCAATATAAATATTCTTGCAAACATTTCTGAAACCATTCACAGAGATACATTCAAATTTTTGAGTGATTTTTTTGGATAAATATCTCTATTCGAGAAAATTTCTCTTATCAAAACCCTAGATCATGGTATGTAGTTTGTGTAGGGATTGAGAGTAAATAAAAAATTTGATTTATTCTTTTATAAACATGGAATTTAGATTAACCCACTTCTCAAGATCTTGTGCAGAGATCCTCTTACAATATTTATGCTTAAAATATCTTGATCATCCATCAAAATCTCCCAAAGAATGGATGAGACAGGTTCACAGAGCTTTAAGACTAACCATCACTATTACAAAGAAGTCATGACAATGGAAAGCTTGGACATATTATTCAAATTTTGGATGCATTGTAGATGAAGAAAAGACCTTTATGAAGTCATTTTCAACCAATAGATTTAGATAAATCTTTTGAGATAGCTTGAAAAATTAGCAATTGCGGTTTATATATGAGAATAAGATCAGGGTAGTCTTCATTTGAGCTAGAAGCAATTGAAGAAAAGCCTAGACTTTATCTCCAAGGAAATTAGATACTTTGAGAGAATGGATTTATGAACTACCTCTTAAATAAGAGAGGAGCATCACTTAACTCAAATTTAAATTACACCTTGAATGGATAAAAGCTAAGTTGCATGCTTGTGTGAAGCAAAAAAACATGATCTCGGGAGACTAGACTATAAGAAAATAGACCAACACTAAAAAAATTCTCAAATGCTTCATGATTGGGATGAGGAGGGTTATTTTAGCCTCTGAGCATGATGTCAATATTTTTTGAATACAAGATATGGAGACAGAGACACCTCAATGCGGTGGCTTTGACAACTCGGTTTCTAGACAACTCTTCCAGAACATAAGGTACCCAAGATTGTAGCATGATCTTCAAATGGAAACTATGTCAATTGATCAAAAGATTTGGAATCATCATGATGTAACTCATCAAATATTTATAAATGATCAAATAATTCATTTCAAACCAAAAATATCTTTTTGCTCTATTAGCTTAGAACAGGTTCCGTGGAGAGAGAAAACTTTCTTCACAAAAATGCTCATATATTTTCAATGACAAGTCCAAATGAATTGAAACTTTATGCAATAGTTCACACTTGGAATCCTATTAAAATATTTATTCTATGATTTATCTAAAGGATAAAATATATTTTTGCATAGTGACCTAAGAAGCCGGAGTAACTCAAAATGAGCCTTTTAATAGACCGTTTTGCAAAAACTTACACAACTTACACAAATGACCTCTTGAGAACCTGAAAATTTACATGAATAAAAAAGACACATTAATCTATCATCTCCCATTTTTTTAAAATTAATAGCTCTGAAATTTTTTGACCTATCTCATTTTCATGCAAGAACAACTAAGTTCCCAAAGGGTTGTTTTGGCTAGAAGTAACATTTTCTCCAAAACTTGTTTCTTGACTTTCTAGACCTCAACATGAGTTCATTTACCTATTATACACATGATCCAACCATTTTAATGCTTCACTTTGCATCACAAAGACTTACATGACTCTCATGCACTTTAAGTACATCAATTTGGCTTAACATGGACTAAAAATACCGAGCACACTATGACTCCCAGGACACACTATTTCCATGACAAAGATACACAGGGACAACATAAACACATCAAGGATAACCAGACGTAAATGTGGGCAACAAACTCCCCCTTTGTCATTGATTTCAACACCCACACAAGCCAAGACAAATTGATGAAAGACCATGACACCCCACATGACAGACCAACAAAATTAACATGTTCCTTGGTACAAATTCTCCCCTTTTAAATCCATGACAAAAATAGGACACACAAGGAAATTACAAGCAACAACAAACATACCTCAAGATTACTCCCCCTGGGCTTTAGGCATAAATTAGACAAGACAAACACCATGCATGACTCAAGATCATTTAACAAGACTGATATAAATACATACCTGAATTGATTAAGGACACATCTATAATAAACTTAATAGAAATAATGTCATGAATATCACCATGAGATAGTAGACTAGCTCCCCCTCTCTTGAAACTCTTTTGGCACATTATAGGAGCTGATTTTTGCAAGCACTATGCTCCCTTGAGTTTTCCAAGATCTCTTAACATATGGTAGGAGTAGGAATGACATTCATCCTTAAGATGCTCAAATGTTTCCTTTGGAAGTGGCTTTGTCATAATGTCTGCATCTCTTCTTTTGTGCTCACATACACAAGATTAATCTTCTTATCATTCACTTGTTCCCTTAAGAAATGAAATCTGATTGGAATATGCTTTGTCTTTGAATGAAATACTAGATTTTTAGAGACACTAATGACACTAGTGCTATCACAAAACAAGGGATTTGGTTCATCAAATTTTACCTTGTAGTCTTCCAACGTTTTGCCTCATCCAAAGAACCTAAGTGCAACACATGGCAACAACTATGTACTCTACTTCACAAGTAGATAATGCCACTAAAGATTTTTTACTCAGCCATGACACTAGAAATTTTCCAACAAAGAAGGCTCCACCACTTGTGCTCTTCATGTCATCAATATTTCTAGCCCAATCTGCATTAGTGTATGCTCTTATATTGAAGTATTTTCTTACAGGATACCAAAGGCCATACTCTAAAGTTCCCATGAGATATCTAAGTATCCTCTTAACTTCCTTGAGATGTGTCTCTCTTGGGTCTTCTTGAAATCTTCCTACTAAACCCATAGCTTGCATTATATTTGGCCTTGATGCAGTGGAATAAAGAAGGCTACCTATCATAGATCTGTATAGTGTTTTATCCACTTTAGGTGAGTCATCTTCTTTTCTTAACTTGCATCCTACCTCCATTGGTGTGCTAATAGGTCTGCAATCTTCCATTTTGAACCTTTTTAGCATTTCCTTGATGTATTTAGCTTGAGATATAAAGATGCCTTGATCTGATTGGTTTATGTGAAGACCTAGAAAGTATGAAAGATCACCAAGCATAGAAATTTCAAATTCTTTACTCATCACATCAGAAAATTCATGAGTCATCCTTTCATGATCCTCCAAAAATGATGTCATCAACATAAACTATGAAAATTAGTAGTTTTTCTTCTTCTTCCTTTATGTAGAGATTGTTATCAACTACTCCCTTTCTAAAACCTTTCTCAATAAGATAAGCATCCAACCTATTATACCAAGCTCTAGGAGCTTGTTTGAGCCCATACAAATCCTTTTTCAACCTACATACATAGTCCTTATCTTCACTCAAAGATAATCCTTCAGTTGCTCAATATACACTTCCTCATTTAAGTTTCCATTTAGAAAGGCATATTTGACATCCGATTGAAAATTTTTGATCTTCCTATGAGTTTTATATGCTAAGAATAATATGATAGCTTCCATTCTTGCTATAGTTACAAAGGTTTCATCAAAATCAACTCCTTCCATTTGTGCATAGCCTTTACACACAAGTCTTTCTTTATTTCTTGTCACTTCACCTTTTTCATTCATTTTATTCCTAAAGACCCATTTTGTTCCTATGACATTCTTGTCTTTTGGCCTAGGTACAAGCTCCCACGTTTCATTTTTCTCAATTTGATCAAGTTCTTCATTCATTGCATGCTTCATATTTTTCATTCATTCTTTGGTTCTATCATTGATAAGAGGGTTATGTTTTCATTTTTTTACTTTTTAGCCTCCTTCTTGTGAGCACACCACCTTCTTTACTCCCTATAATCTGATATGCAGGATGGTCTCTTCTAACTTTCCTTGAAGGTGTCATGCCTTTCTTCTTCTTCTTCCACTTCTTCTACCTCTTCATGTGTGCCTCTTATTTCATCATCATCATCATGATTTTCAATGGTATGTGCATCATCTTCATGGCTGTCCTTAGGCTGATTTATGATTTTTGAGGGTTGAGTTTCATCTATTTTTACATTTGTACTTTCAACTACCTTTTAAACCTCTTATTGTAACATTTGTAGGCTGCACTAACTGATGAATAACCAAGAAAAATTCCCTCATCACACCGGGAATAAAAATTGCCCAAATATTTTTCATTTGTCTTTATGTAGAACTTGCTCCCAAATACTCTTATGTGATTCACATTAGCTGGTCTTCCTTTCCATAATTCATAGGGTGTTTTGTTGTTATCTACTCTTAATTGATCTCTATTTAGAATATACATAGTTGTACCTACTTCTTCACTCCAATAGCTATCAAGAAGTCTGGATTCATTCAACATAGTTCTTCTCATCTCTTGCATGGTCATGTTATTCCTTTCAACCACACCATTTTGTTGTGGTGTCCTAGAGCTGAAAATTGCCTTTGTATTCCATGTTCTTTGCAATAGTCATCAAATTCATTAGACCAAAATTCTCCACCCATGTCTGATCTTAAGCATTTTATTTTTGTGTTCTTCTCATTTTCCACAAGTTCTTTGAAGGATTTAAACATGTCAAATGCTTCTAATTTGTTCTTTAGGAAAGCTACCCATGTCATCCTAGTAAAATCATCAATTAGAAGCATGAAATACTCATCACCTTGCATACTTGTAGTTCTTGTAGGCCCACATAAGTTTGTATGAATCAGCTCCAAAGGTTGAGTAGTTGAATACTCTTTTGATTTAAATGTCCATATTTCTAACTCCCTCTTTAACACTTAATTTCATAAGATTATCAAAGCTAATGTGTCCTAATCTCATGTGCCATAACCAATTGTCATCAAGTTTTCTTGTAAATCACTTTTCTTTGTTTACCTCTTTGAGCACATACATGTTATTTTTGTTCTTTTTGTCTTTCCAAATTTCTTCCTATTTTTTCATCAATAATATTACACCCTTTATCATTAAAAATCATATTATAACCTTGTTTACACATTTGGATGACACTTAGAAAGTTATGTTTGAGCCCTTTAACATATAACACATTTTCTGTAACAATTTTTCCATTGTCAAGACTAAGAGTTCCCTTGCCCACAATATTTGCAGAATTATTGTCACCAAATCTAACATCCCTAAAGCATTATTTGAAAAATAAATGAACTTACTTTTATCACTGTCATGTGACTGGAGAAGCCACTATCCAAATACCAGATCATTCCTTCATCTTGCACATGAAAATTAGTTTGAGCTATCATACCATTCTCTTCTTTCTTGTTTGATCTATCTTTCACTACATATATCCATTTGCTTTGTTTGGGTGTTTTTGAGCTGCACATACTAGCTATATGACCTTCTTTTTGGCATTTGTAACATACAAGATTATGATTTACTCTCATATGTTGCAAGTTATAATTCCTCCTACTACCTCTAGAATTTCTTCTACATTTCTCATCTTTGTGACCAAACATATAACAAGAATAACAATAATCATAAAATGAATGAGAGTACCTAATGGCATATGTAATTATTGGAGAGTTTTTCCTTCTTCTTGCAGATTTAGTGGCCTCCTTGTTCATGGTATATGAGACATTTGATGTAGATTTCTCTTATTTCTTCTTTGATGGTTCATCTTCCTTATTCTCTTCCTTGAAACCAATACATGTTTTATCACCTATGTCCCTTTGAGTGGTTAGGATGCTTGTTAGAACATTTAATCTCCTTTCTAGATTCTCATACATCTTGAGTTTGTCGTGTTCCTGTTCTAATTCAGCCTTGTGAAGCTCTAAATCTGATTTCAATCTTTGACATTCTTCTTCCTTTGCTTTGTAGGATTGGGAAATCTTTTCCATCTGATTTTCAAGCTCCTTGAGTTCATTCATTTCCTCTTCTTCCTTTTGGCTTTGCTTCTTTTCAAGAATATGGATTTGTTCTTCATAATCCTTTATAGTACTTCCGTAAAGGTAAAGTTTTCTTCCTAACTCCATGTATTTTTGAAGTTATGGCTCTCATTAAAACTGGAGTTTTTTTGTGGGAAATTTTCCTAGAAAGTCCCGGGCCAATAAGATGAGGCCACGTGTCCAAAATGAGAAGGCGGAGGTGGCTAAAAGGTAAAGGTGAAATTTTGAAAACCAAGTGTTTGGGAAAATTCAAAAGAGAAATTTTTTTTCCCAAGAAAGTTTTCCCCTAACTCCAATGGAAGGAGCCACATGTGTCCCAAGGGGGGAGGGAGGGAAGTTGGGAAAATTTTTCCCAAGGGCAACAAAAAAGAAAAAATTTTTTTGGCCCAAGGCCCGCACCCAATCACATTACGCCACGTGTCCTTAGGCCAAAGAGTGGGAGGGGAGGAGAATTTTTGGAAAATTTTCCCAAAGTGTTTGGAAAGGAAAAAATGGAAATTTTTTTGGCCCCAAGGCCCCCTAAGCCAATGGAAGAATGCACATGTCCGGTGGCACCAGGAAAGTAGTGGGAAGTTGGGAAAATTTCCCCAAAGGGAAAAAAAAGAGAAAATTTTCCGGCCTAAGGCCCACACAACCAATGAGAGCTCATGCCACGTGTCCCTGTGGAGCAATGGGGTGGGGAAGTTGGGAATTTTTCCCAAAGCAAAATCAAAGGAAATTTTCAAAAGGAAAGCCCGCCCCAAAACCCGAGCCAATAGGATCATGCCACGTGTCCATGTGGTGAAAAAAAACAAGGCAAGCCCCAGCAAAAAAAAATGAAAGAAAAGGCCCATGTCCAATGGGATTGTGCCACATGTCCATCTCAGAGAAGATGGTCAACAGTGATGAAAAATTTAAGAGCAAATGCCCGTAATGAATCACATCATGCCACGTGTCCTCAGGTCATCCGCCCGGTGGAGAATTTTTGGAAAATTTTCCAAAGGCCAAAACGATGGAAAATGAAGCAAGAAAGGCCCGCAACCAATCAAAACATGCCACGTGGCACCAGAGATGTGGGGGCATGGAGATTTTTGGGGAAATTTTCCCAAATGCAAAAAGTGGGAAAATTTCAAATTTTTGGCCCGCCAACCCATTTTGGCCCTGTTTTGCCCTAAATTTTCAAATGAGCATAACTTTCGATCCAGAGCTCGGTTTTTTGTGTTCTTTATATCAATGGAAATCTGGTGAAATTATCTACATGATTCTAGGGTCAATTTTGTGTTTTGGTGGAGTTTGGAGAGAGAAAATTGGAAAACACCTCTGGCACGTGGAAATGAACAAAATGACATTTCAACCACCATTTTTAATGAAGAATGGCTCGCATTCTCTCCCAAAGCATGGTTAAAAATGTCAGGGAATGGACTTAAGGATGCCCATGCTGTTTTATTGCATTTTGTTGGTGGTTGAAGCTTCTCTCATGTTTTCCCATGTTTCTCTCTCCTGAGCTCGAATGGGCATTGTTAAAAGCTAGATTTGGCTCATTTTGAAAGGGTTGGACATTTTTATGTTTTGCAAGCTCCCTCTTTCACCTAGAAAGTGATTTTGTGGAATACCAGACCTTTTTCAAGACTGCAACATATTTTCTACCTTTCTGTTGATGTAATGCATGTATTTTGATATTGGAAATGACAATGCAAGCTCTGTGAATGAGTTTCAGTCCTCTTCTTGTGTTGTTTGATTCATCCATGATCTTTCATTACATTTTATCAGTTTTGTGCATGATGTTTTGCTGCATTTCTGTAATCTGTGTCAATTTTTAGAAGTAAAAATGCTCACCACTCCTTTGGTGCATCACCTTATTAGCATTAGTTTTAATTCTTTTGCATTCTCTATCTCTGTCCCCTTGGAATTTATAGTAGGATTTTGAGTTTAAACCTCTGCAATTTTCAAGTAATACACCTGATCAGAGGAGTTGAGGAACCAACCTCTAACCTAGAGATTCTTTTCCCATTTTTACAAGTCCCACACTTGGGGAAAAGATTCAATGTTGTGCAATCACACTGGATGATGTCCAAATGTCAAACTAGAAATCTGATAGAACATCCAGAGGGTGCTGCTGATTTGCACTAACAGTTTTGGCATGCCCGGTGGGACCTTAGAGGTCTTCATCTTCATTGCAACAAAATTGATGTGCATTTGTTGCAAGTTTCTTGCTTAAAAGAGCCCTGAATTGCACATCTGGTGACTCCAAGGAAGAAGAATCAGCTGGTTTTAGCAGTACAGACCTGAAAACTCATGAGAAGAATCACCACAAGGTCAAGAGTTGGAGAAGAAGAAGTATTGTTTGAGTATCTACAATTATCTCCAAGAAGAAGACAAAGAGGGAGGAGAATTCAAAGGTCTCCATCTCCACCAAACAGAACTCTATCAACTCCTCCACCTGGTAGACCTTTCATCCAATCAACAAGGGTTCTAAGGCCAATCAGAATGGCACAACACAACCCATATGTCAATTTCAATGGAAGCAGCCCACTTGCTCTCAATGCACAAAATCCAATCCCAATTAGCAAGCATCAAGAACATTCCATACTTTATTGGAGAGAATCAGACCACTCCTGGTGATCATGTCAAGGATATTGCTAATATTTGTGCAATCCATGAGATTGATGAGATGCAAGTTGTTGTCAAACTGCTGGCATCTTCATTCAAAGGGAAGGCTTTGCAATGGTTCAGGAGCCTTGCTTCAGGCTCTATCCAAAATTGGAACCAGCTTATGTATAGCCCTCCATGAGTAGTTTGGAGAAAAGGGAGATAACTTGTCCCTTTTGGAACAATTGACAACTATCAAGAGAGCTCCCAATGAGCAAATTGATCGACTTCAACTTCAGATTTCAAAGGACTTGGGAGAGAATTCCAATGGCAAGTAAGGCCAAAAGTAGAAGGTGCTCTATATTACCTTAAAGCTTTAAATTTTGATATTTCTATGTTAATTCAATCCATGGGAGGCACAACTATCCCTGCTGCTTATAGCATTGCCATTAGAGCTGAAAATTGTTTGATTCAAGCTGGTAAGCTAGCTCCTAGGCCTCCAATGCCATTGTATCCAAATTTAGAGAGTCCAAGCACTAATCAAGCACCTAATTTAGCTCCTATTCCCACTCCTAGAAATCAGAATTCAAGTGAAGCTTCTACTTCATCTTCTAGTGCCTCAAATGAACTTCAAGAAGTCATGAAGCAATTGCAAAATTTAGGTAATGAGCTGGTTACACTCAAGAGGCAAGCAAGCCCAAAGTTTTAGACCTTCTTATCAGCCTCAAGCTCAGCCTAACAGGTAGCCATATCAGCCTCAAAGACCACCCAATCTAGCTGCAAATCAAAATCAAGCAAGGCCTCCCGCCAACAGACCATTTCAGCCCTATAATCCCAATGCTACATCTGCCTCTAAAGCACTAGTGCCAATACAAAACAACATAGCTCAAGAGTATGATTGGTGTTTCCCATGCAATGAACCTCACAACTAGTCTATGTGCTTCAATGGTGCTCTAAATCAAGCCTTGATGGTAACAACAACTGGTGTGGAGGGTGAAGGGAGTCAAGGAAATAACCAACAACAAGAAACATCCCAGCAACAATCAGCTCCAAATGATATACACACACTTGTAAAACCGGGCAGAAGAAGATTTTTGTGGTATGAATCAAACAATCTCTCAAAGTGTTGCAGCCAACACAAGGTCAAAAAGGAGAAATTTGGGTGAAGGAAAGCCATTGGCTCCAAGTAATCCACAACCTTCTACCACTCCACAAACTGTTGGCAAACAAAATGCAGTTCCAAACATGCAAGGACCACCCAAACCAGCTCCTAAACCAACCAGATGCTAGTTGTTGCTGCCCATGTGCAAGGAATGAATGTGTAGGCAAGGAGGATAGAGAGATGCTTCATCTCCATTCAACATCATTGATCAGATGAAGAAGACAAATGTAAACATATCAATGTGGGAATCACTATCCATCCTAGGCCAAAGAGATTTGCTACAAGCTGCCATGAAGGACTGGTCAACTTCAAATCAACAAGTCCAAATGCAAGAGAAGGTACTCACAAATGCTGCCCAACCTGAGGGGAATCATGGAGGACAACAAGGTAAAATGTTGAAGCCCCCTCCATTCTATGTTTCATTGATCATTGGAAACCAATTAGTACACAACTGCATGATTGATTCCAGAGCAAGTAGTTCAGTAATGCCCAAGCAAATAGCTGATCAGTTGGGGCTTCAATATGAAGTCATATCCAAAGGGGTAGTGCAATTGGATGGGACAACAGTAACAATAGTAGGAGTGATTAAAAACTTGAGTCTTACTTTGCATGCATGCCCCAACGTTGTTGTTTTGCAAGATGTCTCAGTGATAGATCTTCCACCACTCTTTGCCCTATGTTTGTCAAGGGATTTCACAACTAAGATTAGAGGTTACTTATCTATTGATTGGTCACACATGTTGTTTAGAACAAGATATGGAACTAAAGCCACAATCAGATCTGAGCCTATTGCAAACTTTCACATTGAGCCTCACACTCCAAGCCAAATCAATACCAATTGTTTCAACATTTGATCAAGAGGATTATCCAAGCACTGATGAAGCTGACACCAAGGTTGGAAGCATCCCAGATTTGACTCTTGATGAATGGGAAAGCAAGGTGCATGCTTTTGATCCTTATCAAGAAATAGAAGAATCTGAGCTAGGAGTCTATTGCATGCATGAAGAAAATCAGCCTATTCCTAACATCACCAAGCCAGACCACAAGGATGACAATGAGGTATGGCAGTTGTTCTTTGATGGATCAAGAAGTAGACAAGGTGTAGGAGGGGGAGCTATGCTTGTTTCACCTCAAGGAGTTAAGTATTATTCAGCTTTTAGATTTCAGTTTGCATGTTCTAATAACACTGCTGAATATGAAGCTTTGATACAAGGATTGCATTGGTCAATCAAGAGAGGAATAAAGAACTTGCAAGTTTTTGGTGATAGTGAGCTGATTGTCAACCAAGTTAAGGGGCAGCATGCTGCCAAGAATGATCTGCTCAAGTGCTACAAAAATAGGGTGTGGGACCTCATTGAAGATTTTGAGGGCTTTAGCATCAAGTCCATCCCTAGAAAAGAGAACCAAGCTGCTGATCAAGCTTGCAGCAGTTGGAGCAGCCTTTGATGTTGTTGAAAGCATCAAGAAAGACAAAGTACAACCAAGCATTCATGTGATTGTAAGGCCTTCAAAGTGCAGACAACAATGTAAGTTGGCAAGTGTTTGAAAATGATCAACAAATCATCCATTTTTTACAAGAAGAGGCTGAGTTCTCGCTAAAAATCAGAAAAGTTAGAACAACAGTATGGTGATCAAGTGGTACAACTGAGAACCAACAAACTACCAAAGGGACTTGTCACTTTGGAGTCCATTTTCAATCCTAATGATCAGTTTAGGAAGGAGAAAGCAAACATCCAAGTCAAGGGAGAAGATTCAGTGCCCATCTTGGTGGAAGAAGGAAAATCACTCCAAATTGGTAAAATGACAATTGAGCAAGAAAGGTATGAGTTCATACAACTTTGTCAAGAATTCCCTGATGTGTTTTCTTGGAGCTATGAAGATTTGAAAGGTTTCAATCCCAAGTTAGCTCAACACACTATTGAATTGGACCCAAGTGCTAAACCCATCAGGAAAAAACAAAGGCCAGTCAATCCACACATGGAGCCTCTCATGAGAAAAGAATTGAATAAGTTGATAGAGTCAAGTATCATATTCCCTATCAAGCATTCTAGTTGGGTAGCCAACTTGGTTCTAGTTAGAAAGAAGAGTGGAGAAATCAGATTGTGTGTTGACTTCAGAGATTTGAATAGAGCATCTCTCAAGGATCATTACCCACTTCCTTCTATGGAGCAGATTTTACAAGTTGTTGCTGGCTCTGAAAGGTTTTCATTGCTTGATGGCTATTTAGGGTACAATCAGATTATGGTGAAGGAAGAGGATCAGTTCAAGACAGCCTTCACAACCAAATGGGGGACTTATGCATATAGAAAATGCCATTTGGGCTGTCCAACGCTGGAGCTACATTCCAAAGGGAAATGGACATGGTGTTCAAGGATTTGATTAACAACATGGTGCTGATATATCTTGATGATATCACTATTTTTTCAAAAAAATGCAGACCATCTCTTTCATTTAAGACAAGTATTCCAAAGGTGTAGAAGATTTGGGGTATCTTTGAATCCCAAAAAGTGTATTTTTCTAGCTCATGAAGGAAAGCTCCTTGGCCACATTGTCTCCAAAGAAGGATTAGCAATTGATCCAGAAAGAGTTGAAGCCATAAGAGCACTACCATTGCCAAGTCATAAGAAAGCCCTTCAAAGTTTCTTGGGAAGGATAAATTTTGTTCGGAGGTTTGTCCCAAATTTTGCAGCCCTAGTCAAGCCTATCACCAAGATGTTAAAGAAAAGCATAGCTTTCAAATGGACAAGCAGAAGGCAAGGCAAGTTTTGAAGCAATCAAAGAGGCCATCTCACAAGCCCAACTCTCATTAACCCAGATTTCTCCAAGGATTTCATCCTCTATGCATTTGGAGGTGATGATACTATTTCTACAATTTTGGTACAACAGAACAAAGACAATGATGAGCAGCCAATTGCTTTCTTCAGCCAAAGCCTGGAGGACTATGAGGTGAGATATTCTTTCATTGAGAAGCATGTTCTTGTAGTAATTAGGAGCTTGAAGAAATTTAAGCATCTAGTTTCAAACAACAAGGTTCAATTGTTGGTTTCTCATGTGGGAGTTAAAGACTTCCTCCTCAATAAAGACCTAAATGAAAAGAGAGCAGGTGGATTACTCATGTCATGGAGTATGACATTGAGATCAAAGTCACCAAGTTGGTCAGAGGAAAAGGATTGTGTGAGCAGCTGGTCTTAAACAAACAAAAGGAAGCATGCAATGAGAAAGAGGTTGTTTTGGCGTTGCAAGACAGCCATGAGCAAGGAAGCATTCAAGAAGAAAATGATGGTGTCCTCACTCCTTGCTGGACCCAAGACATAATGCACTTCCTACACACAGGCCTATGCCCTCCAGAGATGAACAAAACCAAAAGGAGACACTTCAGATTGCAGGCTGTCCCATATGCCCTTGTTGATGGTGTTTTATTCAAAAGGGATGTGAATGGAGTGCTGCTGAGATGCATTGGTACAAATCAGATTCACAGAGTGTTGGAAGAGTTCCATGGTGGATCAGCTGGTGGTCATTTTGCACCAAGAGTGACAGCTCTCAAGATCATGAGGGCTGGCTATTATTGGCCCAAGATTTTCAGTGATTGTTATGCATGGATCAAGAGGTGCAAGAATTGTGCATTCTTCACAGGTAAGGAGAGACTAGCTGCCCTTCCATTGCATCCAATTTCAGTTGACCAGCCATTCATGCAATGGGGTTTGGACTTCATTGGAGTCATTAACCCAAATTCAAGCCAAGGACACAAGTGGATTCTAACAACAACAGATTACTTCACCAAGTGGACTGAGGCAATAGCACTCAAGGAAGCAAATGAATCTAGCATCCTAGACTTCTATGAAGGGATAACAACCAGATTTGGCATACCTGCTACAATAATATTAGATAATGCATTGGCATTCATTGGATCCAAGGTAATTGAATGGGCTGTCAAGAATGGGATCTACCTAAGCACTTCATCAAATTATTATCCTCAAGGTAATGGCCAAGTTTGAATCTACAAACAAGAACTTGTTAAGGATCATCAAGAGGACTCTTGATGAAAATCAGAGGTCTTGGCATACTAAATTGAAATCAGCCTTGTGGGCTGATAGGATAACCCCAAGAGATCTACAGGTAATTCTCCATTCAAGCTTGTTTATGGAAGAGAGGCAATTTTTCCCATGTCACTTGAGTTGCCAACATTGGAACTCATGAAGAAGTTGAGTTGGAGTTGTTGGAGTTTGGACCCATGGAGGTTAGGTATGTAGAATTGATGGAGCTCCAAGAAATCAGAAATCAGGCATCCCAAGCAATGGAGAAGGATCAAGCTTTGATCAAGAAGACCTTTGATAGAAAGGCCAAGGATAGATCTTTCCAAGTTGGAGATCTAGTGTTAAAATGGGATGCAGACAGAGCAAAACCGGGAGGCATTCAAAATTTGATGCCATTTGGAGTGGCCCCTACATGGTCACAAAGTGTAAGGACAACAATGCCTTCCAATTGTCTACATTGGATGGTGAAGAATTGTAGATTCCAGTCAATGGAATCCATCTAAAGCATTGCTATGAAAGGAAATTCTCCACCTTGTACATATTAGCTTAGGTTTTCATTCCTCCAAGTGCTTATGCACATTGTTTTGTTGTAGATTAGCTTTGCTTTCCCTAAGTGCTTTGGCACAAGCTTGTTGTTCCAGAAATGTGTTTTGCAGGCCTTGCTCCAATCAGATGGTGTTCTACCCTCCCCCTTCCTCCTTGCATTGTTCTAATCAATTGGGGTACCAAGTAGAGAATTTGATGACTCCATGCCCAATGGATTGCTTCAGGCAACTGGTAACTTCATCCAACAGGTAGATGACCCCTCTGAGTCACCAAAATTGTTATCCAAAATGAGCCCCTTGCTCATTTTTTGGCTAACTCCCTTCATTTCATTCCTCCCTTGTGCCTCAGTCATAATTTTTTTTTTTCAGCACTCAAAATGTTCTGGAAATGGCACCATTGGATAGAGCTCTTTCTCAGCTTTCCAGAAAGGTAAATTTTTCTTCCTAACTCCATGTATTTTTGAAGTTATGGCTCAATGGAGTTTTTGTGGGAAATTTTCCCTAGAAAACCCCGCCAAGCCAATAAGAGCCGCCACGTGTCATCGGAAGCAAGGTGGAGGAGAGGAAAAGAAAATTTTTTGGAAAATTTTCTAAGTGCAATGGAAAAATGCAATAAATTTTTTCCCATAGGTTGCCCGAGCCAATGGAAGGAGGCCACGTGTCCTGTGCCACGTGTCCGTAGGCCAGGAGAAGGGGGAAGTTTGAAATTTTTTTCCCAAGGCAAGGGCAAAAAAATTTTTTTGGGGAAGGCCCCATCCAATCACATTGCGCCACGTGTCCTTAGGCAAGGCCAAGGAATGGTCGGGGAGGAGGGAGAAAATTTTTGAAATTTTTGCAAAGTGTTTGGCAGGGGGCACAAAAAATTTGGCCCAAAGGCCCAGCCAGGGAAAGCCACGCCGTGTCAAAGGGGTCGGGTGGCAGAGGGGGAGAATTTGGGAAAATTTCCCAAAGGTTGAAAAGCGCAAAAGAAAGAAAATTTTGGCCCCAAGGCCCTAACCAATGAGATCATGCCACATGTGTCCCGAGATGGTGGAGGGGGAGGGGAAATTGGGATTTTTCCCAAAGCAAAATCAAAGGAAATTTTCAAAGAAAGAGCCCCCCCCAAAACCCGAGCCAATCAAATCATGCCACGTGTCCATGTGGCAAAAAAAAACAAGGCAAGCCCAAGAGAAAAATGAAAGGAAAGGCCCACATCCAATGGGGTTGTGCCACGTGTCCAGTTTAGGAAGATGGTCAAAAGTGATGGAAAAATTTAAGAGAAAATGCCCGCGGTGAATCACATCATGCCACGTGTCCTCGGGTCATCCAGCCAGTGGAGAATTTTTGGAAAATTTTCCAAAGGCCAAAACGATGGAAAATGAAGCAAGAAAGGGCCCACAACCAATCAAATCATGCCACATGGCACCAGGATGGTGGGGCATGGAGATTTTTGGGGAAATTTTCCCAAATGCAAAAAGTGGGAAAATTTCAAATTTTGCCCGCCAACCCATTTTGGCCCTGTTTTGCCCTAAATTTTCAAATGAGCATAACTTTCGATCCAGAGCTCATTTTTTTCATGTTCTTTATATCAATGGAAAGATGGTGAAATTATCTACATGATTCTAGGGTCAATTTTGTGTTTTGGTGGATTTTGGAGAGAGAAAATTGGAAAACCTCTGGCACGTGGAAATGAACAAAAATGACATTTCAACCACCATTTTTAATGAAGAATGGCTCGCATTCTCTCCCAGCATGGTCAAAAAAATGTCGGGAATGGAATTTTAAGGATGCCCATGCTGTTTTATTGCATTTTGGTTGGTGGTTGAAGCTGCTCTCATGTTTTCCCACGTTTCTCTCTCCTGAGCTCGAATGGGCATTGTTAAAAGCCAGATTTGGCTCATTTTGAAAGGGTTGGACATTTTTATGTTTTGTAGGCTCCCTCTTTCACCCTAGAAAGTGATTTTGTGGAATACAGACCTTTTTCAAGACTACAACATATTTTCTACCTTTTGTTGATGTAATGCATGTATTTTGATATTGGAAATGACAATGCAAGCTCTGTGAATGAGTTTCAGTCCTCTTCTTGTGTTGTTTGATTCATCCATGATCTTTCATTACATTTTATCAGTTTGTGCATGATGTTTTTTGCTGCATTTCTATAATCTGTGTCAATTTTAGAAGTAAAAATGCTCACCACTCCTTTGGTGCATCACCTTATTAGCATTAGTTTTAATTCTTTTGCATTCTCTATCTCTGTCCCCTTGGAATTTATAGTAGGATTTTGAGTTTAAACCTCTGCAACTTTCAAGTAATACATCTGATCAGAGGAGTTGAGGAACCAACCTCTAACTCATCCAAGGAGATTCTTTTCCCTATTCTCATATTCAATCTTATCTATTGCTTCTTGGGTTTCCCATATATCAAAACCAAGTGACTTGAGATAAATCTTCATTCTTATTTTCCAAAGAGCATAATTTGTACCTGTGAAAAGTGGTGACCTTGAGATTGATAGACCACCTTGAGCTTGATTTCTTTCCATGCTTGTGAAGAGAGGATCACCTTGAAGTTGTTAAACTTTCACTAAAGGCCCTACTCTAATACCAATTGTTAAATATCACAAGCACTGAGAGGGGGCATGAATCAGTGCTTAGCACAAATTAGAAATTTTTGATCTTTATATCTTACTTAACTTGAGTCACCAAATGAACTAAGAGCATAAAACAAAAATTGAAACAAGTAGCATAGAAGAGGTTGAAATGGAGTTTATAGTGGGAAACCCAAGAAGGGAAAAACACACTGTGAAATTAGACTTTTATTAGAACACTAATTCTGAAACTAATTTACATTTGATCAAGCACCTACTTGATATATGAAGCACCAACTTCAATGAACACCTAACACCAACTAGATGAAAAACTAAGCACCCACTCAACTGATAGAGAAAGAAGCACCAACTCCTTCTAGACCAAGCATCCACTTAGACAATTATGATATATAAAGGACCGTTTAGTGAAAATGTTGCTTTTCAACAGATCATGGACACCTTACTTCATCAAATTTCAATTTATCTATTCCCTGAAATTGCAATATAAAATGAAATTTATTTATACTTGTTAATTCACTACCTTCTTGTGATATTTCTTTCTACTATACACTTTTTGCTACCTTAAAAAATTTCAGTCAGCTTTGTACTATATGATTTTCTTGTTCAAACTTGATGTCTACCCCTTTAGTCCCGATTTGAGAAGTTCTTCCGAGTTCTATATACACTCTCTATTTTATATTGTTATCTCTCTTATTTATTGCATTCAATATCTTCCAAAAATGTTCTCTAATATCATACAAATCTATTGTCTCACCGCATTCACCATCAATATTGTTTCTTCATCCATGTATCACTGTTTCTATCAATCAACTTCAAACTTTGTTCATTATATCTAACTTGATTAACCTCATTCTACCTTCCTTAGATTCAATGTGTTCTCTCTTTTCATTGTTGTCTCATTAGTTTCATGTTCATCTGCATACACACTTTTGACTAAGAATTCAAAACTTCAACCTTTTTCTTCTTACAAGATATATTTGCAACTATTTTTACATACAACAAAAACACTGCACTTTTTCCCTATATAAGGAAACTTAGGCTCTTTAACTTCACAAATCATTTTTCTCTTTTTATTACATGACTCTTCACCTTCTATGGCATTATCATGCTTTTTCAATGCATGAGACTTGTTGGATACCCTTTGGAAGTTCAAAGTTTGGAAGAGAGAAGTTGATGAGTTATGAGACTTTTGAGCTTCTAATTCGAATGAGAAATTTGTTACTAGACTTTTTACCTTTTGAATGTCTCTTTTCCTTCTTCAAGACATTTTCAACTTGACAAAAGGTGTTCAAAGCTTCTTCAACTTCAAGTGTGAATGTTTCCTTTAGCACATTGTGTTCTTTGTTAAAATTTTGTCTCATAAATTTTGACTTTAAAACTTCAACAAGATCTTATAAAACCTTTTGGCTTCAACAATTTTTCAAGACCTTTTCCTTTCTTTCAATTATTTGTCTTCCATTAGACAGGATTCAAATTGAAAGCATTTCATTTGACAAGTAGATCGTCAAGACTTATATGTATCTGCTTTCTTGAGCTTTGAGCGAAGTGACTGATTTCAATCTCGGGTGAAAGACTTGTTCAAACCTAATTGAGTGCCCCAATGTCATGAAAAATCACTAACAAATTGGAATAGCCTATAGCATGAGCTCGGTTGAAAGATTTTGTAAATAAAGAGTCAAATTTATAGTTACACTTTGTTAAGATAGAAAATTCTAGACATTTTTGAAAATTTTGCAATGAACTTCTTAATCCACACTCCATCATTTCATATGAATATTATAGTAAATGTTTCTAAAACCCTTCACAAAGATACAGTCAAATTTTCAAGTTATTTGGTTGGATAAATCTCTATTCGAGCAAATTTCTCTTGTAAAAACCCTAGATCAAGGTATGTACCGTGTAGGGCTCGAGAGTAAATAAACTTTGATTTATTCTTCTACAAACACTAAATTTAGATTAATCCACTTCATAAGATCCCATGTATATATCCTCCTACAATATTTATGATCAAAACATCTTGATCATCCATCAAAATCTCCCATCAGTGGTAGAGATAGTTCACGGGCTTTAAGACTAACCATCACTATTATAGCAGTCATGACAATGGCAAGCCTGGACATATTATTCAAAGTTTGGATGCATTGTAGATGAATAAAATACCTTTTATGAATTTATTTTCAACCAATAGATTTAAATAAATCCTCGAGATATCTTGACAACTTAGCAATTACGGTTTATATCTAAGAATAAGATCAGGCGGTCTTCATTTAAGCTAGAAGTAATTAAAGAAAATCCTAGACTTAATCTCCAAGGAATTTATATACTTTTATAGAATGGATTTATTAACTAGAATATTTAATGTGAGAGGAGAATCACTTAAATCAACTTGAAATTACACCTTGAATGGAGAAAAGCTAAGTTGCATGCTTGTGTGAAGCAAAACATGATCTCAAGAGACTAGACAATAAGCAAATAGACCAACACTAAAACTTGTTCAAATGCTTCATGACTGAGATGAGGAGGGTTTTTATCCTCTAAGCATGATGTCAAGATTTTTTTAATATAATATATGGATATAGACACCTCAATGCAAAGTGGCTTCAGCGCAACTTAGTTTCTAAACAACTCTTCCAGGATAAAGCATAAGGTACCCAAGATTATAGCATGATCTTCAAATGGAAAATATGTTAACTAATCAAAAGCTTTGGAATCATGGAAATGGAAAATGGAAAATGAGCTGCTGAAAATGAAAGGTATTATTATGTAAATCAGAGATGCTCATATCCTCAATGTGAAAAGTATTATCTACCATCTTAAACTGCTAGCGAAATGATCCAGTCCATGGAGCTGGCAAAAGAAAAGGAAAAGGATGGTACAGGGCCGAAGGTGGTGATCAAAGAACCTAACTACAAGTACTGGAAGGAGACTATAGCAACTTTGGTCAAAGAATGGAATGGATGCATGGAGATAGTGGAAGATTTGGTCAAAGATTAATGAATTTCAATGGTTTGGATTTTGCTGTATGTTTACCTTTATGTTGTTAGTTTAATCCTTTGAATTGCTTCATATTGTAAATGCTATATAATGGAAATCATATACTGTCATCTTTATTTTTGAATTTTGGAACAAGTATGGCCTTTTAAGTTTAAAACTTTGGCCAATATAGAAGTATACTCAACCCTAACTTTTACCTATAATCAAAAAAAAATCTTTGGAATCATCATGAAGGAACTAATAAAATCTTTAGAAGTGATAAAATAAGGAATTTGAAACCAAAAATACCTTTTACTCCTGTTAGCTCTGTAATCAAAGTGTCTAGGAGAGAGAAAACTGCTTCACAAAAATGCTCATATCTTTTCAATGACAAGTCTAAATGACTTGAAATTTTTACAATAGTTAAAAATTGGAATCCTATTAAAAAATTCCTTCTATGATTTATCTAAAGGAGACACTATATTTTTTTCATGACTGCTAAGAAGCTAGGTAGCTCAAAATGAGCTTTTCAATAGACCAGTTTTGCAAAAACTTACACAAATTTCTCAGATGACCTCATGAAAACCTGAATTTTTTCATGAAGAACAAAGAAAAATTCCTATATAATCTCCCATGAGTTTTTTTAAATGAATAGATCTGAAATTTTCTAATATACCTCATTTGCATAAATAAACAATTGAGTTCCCAAAGGATAGTTTTGGCTAGAAGTAGCATTTTTCTCTAAAAAATATTTCTTGACTTTTTGGGCCTCAACACGAGTTCATATAACTTTTATACACATTCTCCAACCATTTTACTACTTCACTTTGCATCACAGAGACTTACATGACTCACATGCACTTTAAGTACATCATAATATATAATCTTCGGAAATTTTATTCTATGGATCTATAATTTGTTAATTATATCTTCCCATTATTTCCCTAACATTGGAAATGCTGAAATGGTTTTCAAATAGATAAAAAATAAATATTAGGTCAAGAATCCAAGACTCGGTGCATTACATGAATCGAGTTTGGGATCGCATTGAATCTTTTGACGCTTACTCCATTCAAGTTATTCGTTGAGAGAGAAACAAAAAGGTCAAGTCTCTAGAATTCTCAACTTATTTGGTGAATCCATACCCATCTTCCAATAAGAAAAAATTATTGTCAAAATGGTGTTTAGACCATGTGTGCTAGAAAAAACAAACCATTGGCAACTATTCAACGATGACATTCATCTTCGTGCTTCCTTGGAGAAAAATACAACTTCACTAGTCTCTTCTATGAGGGGAGTGACAATCCAAATTTGGATTCATTGGTGGAGGAAGACAAAGAAGGAATTGAAAAAATTACTCGAAGGTTTCATCTGGTTAAAAGGAAACAAGATCCTAAAAGGTATTGTCTTTGGAGGATTTTTTCGACAAGAATGATAGGCTCATCAAGGATCGAGCAAAATATTCATCATGGTGTACTACCAAGTTTGAAAAAGAAAATTATTGCACCATAGAGCAACCCAGGATGGTGAACATTATCAATCTTTCTTCACTGAAGAAAATAGAAGGTTCATCTCATTGTTGAGAAATTATTCTGATGTCTTGGCATACTCCTATGATGAACTCAAATAATTCTAACCCAAGGAGATGTGGCATTCCATTCCACTCGAAGCTTGAATCCAATCCTTTTAGGGAAAAAAATGGCCATACATTTTTAAAATTATGGATACCATCAAAGAGGAAGTCTTGAAGATGTTGAACATCATAATCATCTTCCTTATCCACCACTCTATGTGGGTACCAAATATTGTCCTAGTGCGGAAGAAAAACAAAGAGATAAAAATTTGTGTAGACTTCCACAACTTGAATCAAACCTCCCTAAAAGTTAACTACCCACTTCCAATCATAGACCATATCCTACAAGTGGTCACAGGAATGGATATGCTCTCATTGCTTAATAGTTTCTATGGGTATAACAAGATCAAGGTGACATAAGATGACATGTCCTAAACAACCTTCACAACACCTTGGGGCACTTTTGCATACAACAAAATTCCTTTTGTTTGATCAACGTGGGAGAGACATTCACAAGAGAAATGGACCTGGCATTTAAGAACCTAAAGCATTTTATAGTAATTTATCTGGTTGACATCACAATATTCTCAAAGAAATGGGAAGATCCCATAAATCACCTTGAACAAGTTGTCATCAAATACCGCAACATAGAATATCTTTGAATCCCAAGAAGTACCTCTTTGGAGTTACAGAAGGGAAAATCCTTGGACACATTGTCAACAAGAAGAGGGATAAGATTAATCCAGAATGAATAAAATTAATCCAATAATTTTCCTTACCAACAAGAAAAAAATATTCCATTCCTTCTTCAACAAAAACAACTTTCTTTGGTGCTTTGTCCCAGACTTCTCCGAGTTGACCAAGCATATCACTATCATGATGAAACCCCAAGCAAGATTCAAATGGAACAAGGAAGTAAAAATGGCCTTCAAGGTAATTAAAGAAGAAATAGCAAAGGCTCCCACCTTAGTGCACCCTATTTGAATAAAGACTTCATAGTGTATTATTATGCTTCAAAGCACAAAATATCACCGATCTTGGTACTGAGAAGAACAAAGAAGGCCTCAAGGCCCACATTTTTTCATTAGCTATCCCTTGAAGAATCACGATTTGAGGTACAACCAGCTAGATAATCACGCATATGTCATAGTCAAAGTGGTAAGAACTTGAGTTCTATATTCTCAATTTCCACATTGTAGTGATGGTTCCGGGATTTGCTATCAATTCAATCCTCAATCAACAAGATCTAGGAACCAAGAGGGGAAACTAGGTGGCAATAATTCAAGAATATGACGTAGATATTAGACCTTCAAACCGGTCGAGGTAATGGGATGTGTCAATTAATCGCAGAAGATGAAGCACTTTTGACCAAAAATTATACATGAGAATTTTTATGTTGCATGTGTATAATTAAGGACCTACCTCAAATCCTCTTCGTGAACACAACAAGTGAGTGATATGTGAAAATTACCTACTTTTTGACTTATGGTGAGTGTCTTGCTCGCTTTGACTTGAAACAAAGAATAATTCCCAAACTTAATTTAGCTAAGTATGTTCTTTGGAACCATGTGTTGTATAAGAGGGGAATTGATGGATGTTTCTTGACGTGCGTGAGACAAAGAGCAATAAGAGCAGTTGTTAAAATTATACCATGGTCAGGCATGTGGTGGGAACTTTTCTACAATGGTGACACTCACAAAATTCTCCACAGTAGGTACTATTGTCCTACCTTGTTTATAGATGCTCAAGAATGGGTCTCTAAGTGTGAAGCATGCCAAAAAATTCAGCAAACCAAAGCTCGTTGTGTTTCCCCTTTGGCCGGTGGTGATTGAAGAACCATTTCAACAGTGGGGCTTGGATTTCATTGGAGTTCTAAATCCTAATTCAAGTTCAGTGGCACATCCATGTGCTCACAAAGAATCGACTATTTCATAAAGTGGGTAAAGGTAATCCTAAAGCAAAGTAGGAAATTTCTGAAACGGTGTATAATTTCATTAAGGATGACATTATTTTTCATTTTGGTATTCCCCTTAAGATTGTGGGTGAAATCACATACTTTTCCTCAAAGGAATTGACATAGTTTTACTACAGCTATGGAATCTTGCTATCTCATGCATTGGACTATTACCTACAAGGAAATGGTGGCCGAGATCGAACAATAAAAACATTGTGACCATAATCCGTAATTTGGTTGATTAAAATCAAAGGAACCAACAAAATAAGATTTACAATGCATTGTTGATGGATAGATAAACTCCTAAGAAATCAATTGACATATCACCATTCCAATTTCTCTATGGGATCAAGGTACATATTCAAGTCATTGTTGAGGTTCTAGCAATCCAATTGCTCAAGATAGCGAGAAGATGGTCGATGATCGAGATTCCATTGAAAAAATAATTTTTTTCCTTGAGGATCTCAAAGAAGATAGGTTCAAGTGGTGGGTGCATAAAAACATCAATTGAGGGTGAATAAGTTGTTCGATAAGAAAGCCAAAGCTAGAGATTTTAAATTCGAGACCTTGTCTTGCTTTATGGGACAAGCGAAGAGAACCTAAAGGAATCCATGGGAATTTCAACTCTTTGTGGCTTGGTCCATTCAATATTTTAGAAACTTGCTGAGATAATTCCTTCTATCCATCGTAATTTGATGGTATGTGTTAATGCAAAATCACATCACCCCTAGATGATTTCTACAATTCTCGCTTTTCTAAGGCATAATCAACTAGTGTGATTTGCAGATAACATTGGATCATTCCCCAAGTGTGGGACTTGAAAATGGGAATGATCCTCTAGAGAAGGATGGTTCCTCTTCCTAAACTACTTGCCATGAGCTACTCCAAAGGCAGAAAACTAAATCTTACCTAATCTAACCATTCCAAGGAACGAAGGAGAGAGAAAGAGGGAAAAAACAGAGCCTACACTAAAGCGGTGATACACTAGCAAAGGAAGCGAGATATTTTGTTGAGGGAGAAAGAAATAGAAAAATGGAGATGAGGGAGGTCAGACAGAAGTGACATGGCCCAGATCTGCAAATCATCCATTAAACTCCATGAAACACAACATCTTGCACCTGCAAATGTGAAATACATGCACATAAAACCAAGACTGAAAGGTAGAGGCATGGAGAAACAACAAAATGATGCAAAGGGTTGAATAACACCACAAAAACACGTTTTTTATTGCTCTAGAAGGTGCACAAACCATTAAATTTCTGGAATAGTGGCACAAATACATTTGTCAGGCATGGGAGAAGGTTTGTTGCTTAAACAACATCGAGAAATAAATTTGACTGAGTTTCTCTATGCCTAGAATGTCTCTCCTTCTCAAACGAGAAGTGTTACAGTATATATAGAAAGAAAAGAGAGGGAAGAGGGAAAAGTCAAATCCTATTTCAACTACCTCAGATATGCATCGAATACTACTTTGAAAGTTCAACCATTGAATATCAATGCCTTCTACAAATCCTCCCACAATATGTCACTTACGGTTTCCGGTAGATGAATTGAATCAGATCTGGTAGTTGAAGAGATTGGATTCTACGTTAATGGCATGGAAGAATTTTCTCCATTTTCACCTACCAGGGCCATGTGGCAGCCTGGCGCTCATTTGGGCTTCCCTTTTTTATATGGGACACGTGGCAACCAGATTGGAACAAAAATCAAGCCTACGGGTCCAGATTTATCTTTTTCCCTTTCCTCTCGATTCCTTGCTTTGGCTTTGACTTGGGCTCAAACTTTGACTTTTTCCTTTGCCTCATTCTGGAATGTGAGCTCGTAGGTCCAAAACATTTTCCCTTCATATTTTCTCTATGTGCGGGGTTGTCTTGACCAAATTTCCGGGAGGAATTTGGGATAACAATTTGGCGACTCACGGGGACATTTGCCTACTAGATGAAGAGACCAGTGGCCTTGAAGCATCCATTGGGCATGGAGTCTACCTAATAAACATGAAACTGATCTAAACTTTTGAAGATCTGATCCTTGAGCCACTTGGAAACCCACTAAACTTGGATCTAAACTTCACAAAAAGCTAACCGAATGCACCGTACGAGAGCAATAACACCAAAAACTATGTACAAAATGAAAATCATACATGCTCCAAATGGAACATGCAGAGTGTACAAAATCACTTTTTCGCTGAAAACAAATGTACCTACACTACTCTAACCAAGAGAAAAGGAAGCTCAAACAAATCCTACAATTGGCAGGAGAAATAGCTTCCTTCCTCAAAATGGCATTATGCATGCAACCGATTTGCACTTGAACATGGCTGGTTGGATGAGTGAAAACTAACAATAAGCTGGTCCTCCACCCAAATCATCAAGGTATCAAACATTAATGGAAAATACCTCCTCAAGCTGACTTGCATTAGACTCCTGGAGGTATTGATGGTGACCCTTGGTACTTTGATACTCATCCTCATGCCCTGAAGTAGGCATGACTGGTTTTGGTTTCTCCTTTGGCTCCAACGAAGCCACCCGATTGGGCACAATTTGATACTTTGGATGTGCCCATTTCTCTAAAATTCAACTCCAAAAATTAAGTCTTCTTGTGGACCTTCTTGGGTGGATGGTGTGAGAGAGATGATAACATCCTCTTGCCTTTTCTCTTCCTCCTCCTTTAAAGAACATGGAAGATCAATATCTTCCAACCTTGGTTTGAGATGGCCATTATGGAATGCAGGTTGTTGCACTTGGATGTTCTCCTTCATGGCAGTTCATGTCCTTGAAGATGGAGCAAAAATGATGTTATCTCCTTAGGATCCTCTTCATTAAAGAAATCTTCCAAGTCCGGCAAGCGATCTACCTCCTTTTTGTCCTGTGCATGTGCTCTACCTCCTCCATGGTGCCTTCCGATCTACAACTTGATCACCATGGCTTCCTTCACTCTCAAACATGAAGTTTGAAAGATCAAACTCTTCTTCAACATCAGATATTGAAGGGGATGAAGTGGGAGGAAGAACTAAAGGTTCTTCTATGGCCTGCTCCACACTTGGGGCCTCTAAAATTGTATGGTCCTCCTCCATCATGGGTTCATCAATCAAATCAGGCCCTTGAAATAAAAGCAAAAAAATATTCAATGATGCCTTCTTCATTGAGTGGCCTCAACACTGATTTGATCTCTCCCAGCTTGCTCCTCTTCAATGGGGCTTGGGACTGATTGTTCCTCCTCTTGTTCTTGCTCTTCTTCTACTACAAACTCGGCCTCAGCCACCACTGGTTCTTTAATCTTGACCTCCTCTATTAGCTTGACCATCAAGGGGATCTTTGTAAACCCAAATTTGGCAGCCCAACTCTTCAAATTTTCGATTATTTATTTTCTGTTGGACTCCTCTTCTCATTGTCCTTGACTAGATTCTTGAGTATCTTCCCAACATGGACTTGGGAAAGCAAGAGGAGTGGCAGGTTGGGGTTCAACCAGCTTTGCAATTGTTTGTGGTGGGAAGGGAGGTAGAACTTCTTGTTTGTTCAGAGGGGATGACTATTTGGAAGGGAAAAGGATAGAAGAATTGAGATGAGGTGGAAGACTAGGGGATGGAGAAATGGATTTCACACTTGGGGCAGCATTCAATGGGAAGCTTGGAAATTGAAGCCCAAATTGAGATGGTGTTGCTTGAGGAGTAGAGAGAAAATTACCAGATAATGGTGTAGGATTTACCCATTGACAAGGTTTTTGGCACCAAATTCATAGGCCCCGATCTCCTCTATCCATTGTACAAGTTGGGGAAGCATTCCAATCATGAAGTCCAGCTTCTCTTGAGGGCTGTAGTGTCTTGGAAAAGGGCCTTCCCATGGACAAGGTGCCCTACAACCAATTCTAAAATCCATCATTTGAGTTGTTGCCCTTGATTGAACCATGCCAGCCTCAATTTTTGGATCTTCTCCAACAAACCAAAGCATCTTTCATTTGATTTTCTTCATTGTTTTTATACCCTTGCTCTTGGAAAGCTCCATAGCCAAATTGATTTTGGCACTGCTGTTCATAGGGGTAACCATGCTGATTTTGGATTTGCTCAAAATGTTGATTTGAAGGATTTGTAAATCTTATTGGAGTTGGAAAGTACTACTGCTACTGTAGATGTGAATTCTATGGTGGGAATGAAGTCATGATCACACAACTTCATGGGATTGAAGAAGATGAAGGAGATGGAAGAAATAATGGGTGGAAATGGATGGGAAGAAGGTCTACAACTCAAAGGATGGGTTGTTGACCAGATGGAGTCGCCAGATGTGCTTGAAAGTGCCTCCAAAGGCTGAAATCTTCACCAAGAGCACATCAAACTTGATGAAGTGAAGTGGTAAGGTGCTTCAGACCTATCCTAATGGGCATGCTAAAATCTGTTAATGTAAATCACAAAGACCCCGGATGATTTCTACATGTCTTCTTTTCTAAGGCAAAATCATCTGGTGTGATTTTCATAACATTGGATCATTCCCAATCTATGGGATTTGTAAATGGGAATGATCCTCCAGAGAATGCTAGTTCCTCTTCCTAAACTACTCCGCCACGAGCTACTCCGGTGCAGCAAAACTAAATATAACCTAATCCAACCATTCCAAGGAACCAAGGAGAGAGAAAGATGGAAAAAATAGAGCCTACACTAATGTGGTGATACACCAAAGAAAGGAAGCGAGATATTCTGTTGAGGAAGAAAGAAAAGTAAAAATGGAGATGAGGGAGGTCGACGAAATGACATAGCCCATATCTGTAAATCATCCATTAAACTCCATGAAACAAAAAACATCCCGCACCGCAAATGTGAAATACATGCACAAAAACCGAGACTAAAAGAGAGAGGCACAGAGAAACAACAAAATGATGCAAAGGGTTGAAGAACACCACAAAAACACATTTTTATTGCTCTAGTAAGGTGTATGAGACCATTAAATTTCTCAAATAGAGACACAAATACATTTTCCGTGCATGGGAGAAGGTTTCTTTGCTCAAAAATGGCGTATAGAAAAAAATTTGACAGAGTTTCTCTATGCCCAAATGTCTCTCCTTCTCAAACGAGAAGTGTTATAGTATACATAGAAAGAAAATAGAGAGAAGAGGGAAAATTTGAATCCTTTTTCAACCACCCTAGGATATGCATCAAATCCTACTTTAAAAGTTCAACCACTGAATATCAATGTCTTCTGCAAATCCTCCCACAATATGACGCTTCTGGTTCCCAGTGGATTGAATCGAATCAGATCTGGTAGTTGAAGAGATTAGATTCTGCATTAATGGCCTCAAATAATTTTCACCTACCCGGGCCACGTGGCAGCCTGGCACTCATTTGGGCTTCCCTTTTTTTATATGGGATACGTGGCAACCATATTGGAACCAAAATCGAGCCTACGGCTCCGTAGTTTATCTTTTTCCCTTTCCTCCGATTCCCCACTTTGGCTTTGACTCGGGTTCAAACTTTGACTTTTTCCTTTACCTCATTCTGGAATGTGAGCTTGTAGGTCCGAAGCATTTTCCCTTCATACTTTTTCTATGTGTGGGGTTGTCTTGACTAAATTTTCTAGGGGAATTTGGGATAATAGTATGCATTTGGAGTTTCGTCGCAGTGGGTAATACTTAAAATTGTACAAGTAGTGAAATTAGGTTATCCCCGCATTGTACCATAGGTGATTTAGGTGTGTGTTTCCTTTTCCATTATGTGTGTTATTTCCCTTTCATTTTTTTGTGTTTCCTTTTGTCATGTGTGTCTCGTGTACACCTTTCGCCTATCTGTTCTTATTATGAATCTATGAAGACCAATGGATAAGGCACTAGTTTGAATTGTAAACTGAGATTTTGGAGTTCCTTCTCATCTTATCCTCACTTTTTTTTACACAAAATGATTCCCAAGTGAGATCCAACTATTTTCTTGTGTTTTTGCAAGGGAAAAATCAACTTGAAAAAGGAAAACTCTACCCTAGTGTTGAAATTTTTCATTGTAAACCTTTTTGGAAACCCTTCCAGATCATTTCATCCCCTATGTTAGGCCTATCCCCTTCATTTTAGTGATATTTTCTATAGTCGTAACCTTTCCCATCTATTTAATCAATGAAAACAAGTTCACAAGATCCTTCTTAGACATTTTCTTTTAAGGAAAATCTTTCAGTAAGCTTAGGAATGGCTATTTTTATCCTTTCTAAGGTTGGTGCATATTCTTCGGAGCAGATTTGAAGACCTAAATTCATCAAGGAGTTGTATTAGTGATCCAAGAACATTTTACAAGTGATTTAGGAAGATTTAAGAAACATTCAGAGGTTTAAGAGAAATTTCATCAAATGTGGGTTTTTAAGGGCAAAGGAGCTTGCAGACCGCAAAAACACCCGAGCTCGAAAGATGGTTTTGGGAGCTCTAGAATGAGTTAGAGGCCAAAAATATATCAATGGAAATATAATTCAATTCCCTACATTATTGTAATTTCATATTTCTCACAAGATCCATGTATTTCTTTTTATAACCCATTTTTACGGGCACAACTAGCGATCCCGAGAAAGAATGCAATTTTTAGGAGGTTTCAAGCTGAATCATACCTTTATATTCATCCCATTCTTCTCAAAATTCATTTTTAGTAAAATTCATATAAATAAGTTCCCAAAAAGTCCTCCGGGAGCTTCGCAACGTCATTTTCAAGCTCCTTCCCAAGGTACAAGCTTCGTCCTTAGTCAAATTTTTTAGTGCCACATGGCAGCATGAGGCTAAGGTGCACTTTTTTGTCCCCTTCATCCCTTTCTAAGGGGACAAAGGGGACAAAAAAATTCCCCCACCTTAAACCTCTTGGACCCACCACATGACCTTGGGAGGCTCCTGTAAGCACCTTTTGGCAATTTTCTAGCCCCCACTCCATGTCATGCATGCCCACCACTTGTCACCATGAGGTTGAGGCACAATTTTTGTCCCCTTTGTTCCTTTCCAA
This sequence comes from Taxus wallichiana var. yunnanensis, assembly GCA_018340775.1. NCBI lineage: Eukaryota > Viridiplantae > Streptophyta > Pinopsida > Cupressales > Taxaceae > Taxus > Taxus wallichiana. Next base: position 75,058,691 of record CM031233.1, on the reverse strand, counting down.
GTGGACAAAATAGAAAAATTCACCCCCACCTTGCTCCCATCTGATTCCTCACATGACCAAGTTTGGCTCCTAGGTGCCAAAATTAAGCCCTTTCCTCTCTCTCCTCCACCCGTGCATATTCACCACTTGTCCTCCTGGGGATAGGGTGCACTTTTGTGCCCCTTTTGTTCCTTTCTAAGGGGATAAGGAGGAAAAAAAATTCCCCCCAGGCATATAAAACCAACGAGATAGCCTTTTTTCACCTTCCCCCCATTTTGCTCAAAATCTACCCGGAACTCTAGCAATTTTTTTCCATATTCCTTCCCCACCGTTGTTCCTCCTCCATATCTCCATGATCACAGTAAAATAATTTTTCATAAAATTTGAAATTTTTTAAAAGCTCCTGTTTTTTCCATAATGACTCTAACTCATGAAGGTGAGATTCTCATTTCTTGTAAACTGGTACATGAATTGAGGTGGGGTTTTTTGTGATCTTCACCATTTCTAGGCTCCTTTAGAAAACAAGTGATTGAAATTACATGCATGTATCATATTTTTTAGCGAGAAAAAAACCCCGAATTTGTGTCATTCTAGTGATCGGATTGAGCTAAAAAAATTTACATGAGATTCAAAGAAGAAACCTATTCGAGTGGAGGTGGTTTCGTTTGCAATACAAGGTGTGGAAGGGAAATTTCCAAAAATAGTAAGTCTCTACATGAACACTTACTATAGATAGTAAACTATTATATAGGGCATATAACTTCAAGGTAATGTTCACAAGGAACAACTAGGGCAACAAACAAAGTGGTCGAAAGTGAAAAGGTGAAAAGGTAATTTACTAAAAATAGTAAATCCTCGTTCTAGGTGGAGAACATCGTCAATCATGAAATTCAAATTTGTAGGCCTTGAGCTCATCTCGGCTCTCTCATCTGAGTACTCGGGTGTAGGTGATAGTGATGTTACCCACATGGAGCTAGAATACCTCAATGACCAGATGTTTGGCATACCCAGAGAACCAGTGGAGGACAAGCTTTTCATGAATGGGTTGTAAGCAGTAGGTGGTCATCTAATGTCAGTGAAGAGTGAAAAATTGGTGTTGACATGCTCTCATCACTATGAACTAGACACTTGAACTATACGAGAAGATGATAACTCGGTCCCGACAATGTTCATTCCTAAGGTAATTTATCACTCACTTCAAATTACAAACTGGAGCAATATGGTTGTCATCTAGAAAAATGTTGCAGCAAGTGAATGGTCCAAAACATACTCCTACCTATAGAACCTTGTACTAGGTTTTTGGTTAACATAATGAAGAAATCCTTCTCGTGCATCGAATTCTCTCTCACGGAGTGAATTCTATGAAGGCTAATTAGATGTAATCATCCTTCTCATTCGGGTGACGGGAGAAGAAACCATAAAGTAATTTTAATATTATATGGCCTTATTCATGCTCACTATCATCAAGGAAAGTATAGAATTGATTGGGTTCAAATCATCAGGGACAACTTGCACTATCATTTTCTCCAAGTATTGGTCTCAAGAAGTTTATAATGACCTCATACTTGGTATACACTCTTATGAGCCCGAGATCATTCAAAGGGTTGGCACTTGCTCAAAATATTTCTCAGAAGGCTCCAGCATTTGAAATATACCCACAGTTGATCTTGAAGGAGATAAATCAACATTTCATGAGGGTGAACGATGTGCTCACGATGTTTTCCATGAGAACAATAGAAGGTAATCCTCACTCATGGTTGTCACCGCAAACGACATCTTTGATCAAAAATACGGGTCATATTTCATCTAATTTTCCACTTTCTCCTATATGTGAGTATTCAATGTCGATCTTGCTCCACGAAGGTTACCATGGTATCTCAGTGAATGGATCTTATTGCTTGAGCTATGTAGACATCTTGCCCATGTTTAAATTAATCTCAAGAACTGGAAAAGGAAGAATGTTTCTCTCCCCATATCACTTGAACCTGTAGACACCTATAATTTAGATACAACAATTTAAATACTGAAATTGTGCTAATTATACTACTTCCCACGAATTGACGACATATCGTCAATATAGCACACTTTCTCTTTTATCGTCATTAATTAATTACATTACGTTAATTAATTGACCCTTATATCCAAGCAAAGACAACAATTAACGACCTTCCGTTAATTAAACCCCTTTCTACTTGAAATTAATTTATTATTCATAATTAATTAAGTTTCCTCTTCTATTAGAGAAATAAATCATCATTTATTTAGCCTAAATATTTTATTTTTCCTAAATCATACTAATTGTTATTCTAAAAATATTCTATAAATATTTCTCACCTATTAATTAATCACTTGGGTTAATTAATAAATCCTCTCAAACCCCATGAGTCACTACAGGACAAATTAAACTCCCCTAAGGTTGACTCAACCCCCTTTTCAACCATAGTCACCCCCAACTAACTCAACCTAGCTATTATCCCACATGTAAAGGGATGTAGAGATTCTTTTATCCATTGGGCTATATAAGGAGCCCTCCTCTTACCATTCTACTTACACCTAAATGAGCATAGAGCCTAAGTTATAGCCATTTTATCATCTTAGAGCATTCTTCCATTAGAGGAGCTAGTTATCTTCATTTCTTGCATTCATCCATCCAAGTTTGAAGTCATATGGAGATATGTCAAATGGTCTTGTAGCCATGGATTGACAAGACTCCATTCTTGAAACCTTGGGATTCAAACATACAATCAACCCTTTTGATTGCTAAGGATCTAAATAGGTTCATTTCATTTTATTAGCATTCAATAGAGATAGAGATTAATGGATTAGCATGTTAGTTTGAATGTTTATTCATGTTCTAATGCAAAGATGTTAGTAGATTAGTCTTGTTCAAGCTCTAAGCATGATGGTGCATAGATTTTAGTTTAGCCTTGTTTTAGGACTACTAGGTGTTAGTTCTAATTCTCTTTGCATTGATAACTAATTCATGTACACATTTGGCACGTCGGGTGGGATGGATCCTTAGTCCCTTAGCATGGTAGTTTAAATTTTGTTGTTATTTCATTTTTGACTAACCCTTGATATACACATGTGTGAATTAATGTTGAATTTCTTATGATTTTTGCTAACTTTACATGTGTTGAGTCTTGCTTGTAGGTCTAATTTAGATGGGTTCTTGTCAATTTTGAGCTAACTATCCAAAAATTTGATCTTTTTGAGATTGATTACGTCATTTTCCATGTTTTGACATCACTTCTAGGTACAGGCGTACACAAAAATGACATAGGCACATACACATCTAAACTTTAATGTACACATACAAATGCTAGCGTATGCATCTAGAGTCTAGCATATACATCATTCTACCAGCGTACATGATATCCTTCCCTCTATGTTTTTTTATGTTTCTCTTTTTGTTGGCACATATGCCTGACCCCAAGCGTACATGTTCATACTTTGGCATACCCATCTGGTAGAGATTTTGTTTGACCCATTTTGACTTTGTGAGCGTACATGTCCAAAGTCTAGCGTATACATCTCACTACCGACGTACATGAATTTTTGTCTTTTGAGTTTTCTGGTCTTTTTGTCTGCTAGCGTATGCATTTAAACCCTAGCGTACACACACCTATACCAGAGCACACCTATCTACTAGTGCTATTTTTTTACCTTACTGTTTTTGGGAATATACATCCAAATGCTAGCATACACAACTCTCTGGCTGCGTACCCATTAGCTCACTGTCAGTTTCCACAGAGGGGCGTACACATCCTGAAGCAGGCATACACACCCGAGTTGAGCGTACACATCATAGTTCAGATTTTTGTTTCACTTTAAAATTTACAAAAACATGTTTTCAGGATTTATTGACTCCTTGCAGGTTTTTATTGAAGATTAACTTCTATTTCGCAGGGTTTATTTGCATGTTTTTGCTAACTTGATTTGATTTGTTAAAGGGTTAAATGAACATTGCATGCTTAATCATGAGATTGGAGTCACATATGCTCTTCCCTCGCACCTTCTAGGTGATCTTGGGAATCAAAAATGATTTCTATATCTCTTTTACCTTGAAAAACGTTGAAAATAATGTCAAGTTTGGTTAAAATGAATAAATTTTGCGTTTGAATCAATTATTTCCCATTGATGATTTCGTAATTAGATTTTTACATCATGTACACTCTTCTCTTGCGTCCTAGGATGATCTTGAGAATCAGAAATGGCATTCATCCTCTTTATGTGTATGGAAAACTACTAAATCCATCGTGCAGGACCTAAATGCTTATCAAAGAACGAAGGCTTAAGGAAAAAAAAACTACTAATATAGTTTCCATGCAAGTTTCCAAATGGTGTTCAAGTAAACCACATTAAGTATACAAAATAAAAAAACACACCACAATCAAAAGACAATATTTATTGGTTCGGATAAGGGTACACCCATCTGCTTAACTAGGACATAACCCCTTTGGCATAAGCCTTAAGATACAAAAATGGGGGTGAACCTAGGAACCCCAAAGTAGTCCATGTAAAAGGGAACCTTGTGGATGAAACGGGAAGTGCTCCACACTACCTACTTGACTAGTGATACACGTGAGATTTAGTGTCAAATTTATCTGTATCATGACCCCAGTGAGACTACACGATGGATGCATTTATTTCCCATTATTCTTGAAGGGGGTAAATTAAAGTTGGGATACTCCTTAGAAACCTTGGAAAACCGAGCTCACATTTAGATAACTTGTGACACCTAGTTAAGTGAACCACCTAGGAAGTTATCTTGTCCAAGAGCCAACTTTGACCATATCAAAACCAATTTGAGTTGAGATCCATCGCAAAGGGAGAAATTTCTTAGAATCGAAGTCTTGTTTTTCAAACAAGAGGATATTCCATTAAAGTTCAAACAACATGTCATTCATCATGGAGATTACAAAGCATTACTTTTGTTTAGTTTTTCACTCACCCTAAGGCAAGGCAAAGTGATGCCAAACTCTCTTTAACACCAATTGATCTACTTCCTTCACTTTCTTTTGAAACTTTTTTGATCAAGAGAAGAGTGACTACCCTTGTGTTGTTAATTGATTATATTCACCACTTTTGTGTCTGCATTTACGCTCATCCATGTTTGTGGCTGAGTTGTTAAATGTCTAAAGTGCGTGGAGATGTTTTCATATCATTGGTAGTATTTTTGATCTTGATACCCAAGTCAAGATCGTCAATCATAGTTAGGCGTGATTCATCATCTTGATTCACCTTTGAACTATTATCTTGTTTGTATCGTATCGCAACAATTTTGATACTTACGTCTTGTTTCTTGCAAACTTGGCCTAAGTGTCTAGATTGTAATGTTACGCTATGTGCATTCTAACAATTCCTTGGTATACTCTAGCATTAGTTTGTTTTCAAACATTACCTTGATTTTGAAAAGTGTTGAGTGTTACCATTTGTGTGTGTTATATCAATATCATTTTGATATTAATACCTTACTTTTTTGAAAAATTTGGTTAACATATCTTAGTGGTATTGTTGTGTCGCTCACAATCATAACTATCACTTTTTGAGATATAGGTCTTGATTGGATTCAAGCTCACGAAGCTTGGAGTTCTGTCATTTATGAGAACACTGAGCTAATGAATTGATAAAGTCATTTGAGGAGTATGTCAAGAAATAATTTGGGGTCCCCTTTTCTTTCAATGAGGATACACTAGAGTCTCTCGCTGAGATCAAAGCCACAATATCAAACATTGCAAAGAAACATCAGTCTTGGTTCGCTAAAATCAAAAACATCAATGACATCTTGGATGGTTGGCTCGAGTCCTTGAGTTGTGTCCACATTCCTCAAGCCAAGAAAGTTGCATGTGTGGAAGCCCGATAGAGCAGATAGTTCAAGAGAGTGTATATTTTCCAATTGATCTTGGAAAAGATCCATCAAGAAGTGAATCAAAATCTGCCGGGGTGGCATATTTAGCGGACTAGTTATCTCTCTTCTTCTTCTTTCTCTTCTCTCCCCCTCCCCCTCCTCCATGTTCTATTTCTTCATTGGGGGTTACACTTTTCATTTTTTCTTATTCCTATTTTGTCCTATTCATTTAAATGTGACTATAGTTGACATTGTAATAAGTCACCCTTAATTAATAAAAGGGGACTTAATTTTATTCCTAGGAATACGAAGAGTCACATGTTGTAAGGGACAAATGAAAATTCATGTGGGGGTAGGTGAAGAGTCTTTCTAAATCCTATAAATTGTAATGACTTCCCCATTCTTAAGGGTTTTCAATTTTGTATGTTCAAGAGTAGATAAATACTTGTGATAAGAAAAAGAGATAGCTATTTTCTTCCATTCTCCTTCTCATATGTTCTTCCATTCCTCTCATTATACAACTTTGTGAATGTCAATGATGAAGAAACTTATGAAACTTTGTGTTCATAATTCCATCTTGTCTTGGTGTTAATAATAAGGTTGTTTTTCTTTTTGAATATAAGTTTTGAAATGCTCAATATATGTTTCTATCTGTGATATTAATCCCCCTTCTTAATTTCCCACTCCCTTTTCCACCTATCTAAGAAAATTCCTCCCTTGTAATAAATTTTACACATTTGTTGCAAGTTCAGTGGAGTCTTCCTATTGGATCCCTGACCTCTAGACAAAAAACAAATTTTTATTTTTGTTCACACACAATAATGGAGCTACCCCATTCAATTAGAGGGTCCAACTCCTAGAGCATTGGCAAAAAACCACCAAATTTGTCCAACTCACAAATTTGCTCGTTAACGGGTCCTAAGCGAGGAAACATTGATAAAAAAAATACTAAAAAGTGAAAATAAATTAGACAGAAACATCCAATATCCCTATAAAATCAAGTTTAACAATTATTCCATTCCAAGAAAACTAACAAAAAACAATAATGAAATGACCTAATTAGTTAAAAAATGCCTAATTAAATTAAACAAACTATGTAGTCTTATTTTCCCACTCAAACCCTAGACGTGTTGCCTCATCACCGAGACAGATATGAGCACTCACCTGAAGCACGCAAAGATACTAGGTCCCTCTTTGTTCTTTGTCTTACCTGTGGTGTTAGCATGCATATTCATAATAACTAGATCTCAAAGTGCATATCCCATTCTAACAATCAGATCCATGAACTCAATTTGGAAACACACATAATAAGTAAACATACATATCACATAAGGATTAATACTAGATTCACCATATAATAACCATGAGAAGAAACATCAATAATCAATATCCAACCATAATGATCCATTGTATTAAATCATGACAACCAGTAGTTGAATACATACATAATACCATAAAAATTCAGCACATAAAATCATACTAGCATAACTCTATTACATACAGTCATACACACTCTCTTGCATCCCTAATCCATGCAAATCAATACATATATATAGGGGGTGGGGACTTGCCCTTCACCGCCCATGCACTCTCAAAATAGGTTGCATGCTTATAATAGTCATGCACCGCTACAAAAGCAACTAAGGAAGCATGCAAGCTTCGCCTAATAATAGACCATCTATTAATAACACTAGATCTACATCCTATTATTAGCTCAGCTTTGCATGACACTTAAACTTATTCTTATTCCCAAAATATCTTTTTGTAGCCTCCAAGTCTTCTACCTTGATCAAAAACGTGCTAAGCACACTATGTCTATTTTCAGCCCAATCCATGCAAAAATGGCTAAGTCCAAACTCTATCTTTGTTGGGCAAAATCCTCGTGGTGCAACTCGTTAAATATTCACACCTCGCCACATGCACCCTTCCTTCATGCCACTATCAAATGTTCTCTTGATACTTACGTAATACTTCAGCAAGAAAACATTACCCCACATTAATATCATTTTCGCCCTTGGAAATGAATACTCATTCCTTATCTCTCTAAAGAATAAAGAATAAAGAAGTAAAGAATGACTTCTCATAATGAAAGGATTTAATCATACTTTTCCAATCTAGGAATTATTCTATTGTAGGTAACAATAGATCAACATAATCATTCTTGATATTTACTTCCAACTCTTCCCATTCATTGAGTCCCTTCTTGGCCTGAGTAGGAATGTCACCAAGCACAACATCCATTTCATCTAAAGTCATGTCTTCACCCTTATGCTTCAACACCCTTAACACATTTACCAATCCTGACACCATACCATCCATAACATCCATACGTCGCGCCATTAACTTTCCCAATTCTTTGATCTTTTCATCATGAGGGTCCCCGATCGCCTTAAGCATGTAGTGCTTTCTGGTAAGTAACACTAACCTCTCCTCACGCCCCAAAGTATCATTATTCTTCACCACAAGGACTGCATTCTCCTCTTCCAATGTCCTTATCTTAATAATATTCTTAGGCTCTTCACATATTTTCAACACAAATTCTCCATTTTCAATTTATCCTTCAAAGTATCAAGTATGGCATCATACGCAATTATCCGGCGCACAACTGTCTCTTGGCACTTTTTGTCTCTACATTAACATTTTTTGTGTCTCTATAACTTGTTTTTCCTCACTCGGTGCATGCACCGGACCCTCATCCAACATCAAATGAATTAACGTATGCAAGTAATGGAATCCGGATGGAAATCTCTCAGATACCATTTCTTCATACCGTGGTTGATGCTTGCAAAAAAATTTCATCAATCCTCTGTTAAGTGTTGAATTCCCTCCATCAAGTGCTGAATTTCCTCCTCTTTACCCTTCCTATCCTCTAACAATTTCTGAATCATAGCCATTTTGTCAACATTTCGGTGAGCGACCTCTGTAGATATCTTCATCAAAACATTACTTGTTTTCTCATCAGAGAATTGAGTTGGCTTGATGGTCACATGTCTAGAATGCGGAGCCTTCTTTTTTTCTTCTCGAGGCACATGAATCTTCACATACATCAAATACAGGCTCATCCATGTGAGTCTACATACTCCATGATAACTATTTTTTGGTGCACATGTTTTCCATCTCTCGGATCTATTAGCTCCAATTCATATAATTGTTTTCGGCAATAGTGCTCTTGAATCAGCATGTATGATATGTTTTGGGTCGTTGATATACCCAAGGTTTTTGTATGCACCATCTCTTCATCTCTCTTCCTACTAGCGCGCTCACCTATATTTCCCTATGTTTCAACACCTTCCTTCTTCTCTTCTCCAATTTCTTCCTCTAGTCCACCAGTCGGTTGTTCAACACTATCTTCCTTCTTTGTATCTCCTCCAACGTAACTTTCTTCTTCATGTTCATGTATACTTACATTGGAGACATCTAATTAAAATAATGGTTGCTCACCGCCGATCTCTTCACCCTCTTGAACCTCAAGGCTAGGCATTGAAACATCATCATGTGCAGTCCCATGTGATGACTTCTCCTCATCACTATCTTTTACAGGCACATATTTGTGCCTTTTCTTTCTTTCTTCTTCAACTTTCTTCACAAGTGTTATGCACGGTGATCTCATCAAAGGTGTGAAGTACCAGGTTCCCATATCTATACCCATGCATCTTCTACACAATTACCTCCTACTATGATCAAGTCCAGTACTACCTTCATGTTCTCCCTCTTCTCGCTCCAGGACATTCTCTAAGTCTGACCTTTCCTACCTTGGGGGTGTTTCTTCAAGTGGTCTCTTCATTCCCATAGTCTATTTACCTTTAGGAGGACCTGACAGTGATAATTCCTCTCCTGTAATCACTTTTCCTTCCTTAAACCTTGTCCTAAGATACACATACATGCACGTGGGCTCAATATTTCCTACAGAATGACCTCGGAGTGATATCAATATTATCAGACTCCATTTTTTCTACATATGCCTCCTTATTGGGGTAGACATATGTTTTGTGCAGAATATGGATATCTATATCTACTTTATCAAAGCATCAAATTGTAACTTCCACGCGTTATGCATCCGATTCACTGAATCTCTAAAATAACAAGTAGTAAACGCAAAGGGCAACTTACACCATGGGCTCTTCTCACCTGGTCTTCATGAAAAAGTGGCCCAAGAAGAAGTGTTGATACACCGTGAACTCTGCCTATCCTTCCAACACACCAGAAACTCTCATGGTATGTGTCACTCTCCTTCAAATGTGTTGCGCATCCTCCTAAACCACTTCTCTTGGTGTTATTTGTAAGTTTTAAAAATTGAGCCTTGGCAAGTAAACTTCACAAATTTCTTTGCCAGTGACTTGTCTTCTAGTGGGTACACCCACATCTTGTCTTTCGGCCCATTAGGTACATCGATTTCACTAAACACAATTAAAAGTAAAATTGTGCCCCAAGTAATCTTCTCACCCTTATCATCTTGGATGAGCACCTCTTCCACTATACCCTCTGCAACATAGCTCATGATGTTATAATATGTCTTTTCCACCATTTTTTGTGCTATGAACAACCAGTGCTTATTCACCTCCTTCCATCTCTTTGAGGTGCCCAATTTTCAGCTAACCTATCACAATGTTACCCTTGTAGCTAGGTATTCTATGTCTATAACATTGAAATCTTGTCCTCCCTTGTGATACTCAAAGGTGATAGTTATTACCTCTACTGAATCATCATCTGATAGATCACATGTAATCTCTACACCATATTTTTACAAACTTATATCTTTTCTGATCAACTTTGATGTAATCCTCATTCTTCTCCCAGCAAAGTAAAAGAAATCGTCATGCATGTACGACATGAGCCACTAGTACAGACGTTTGGGTTTTTCAAAAAATGGTAATTCAAACAGCTACATAACCCCAACACTCTCTAGTAGCTTGTAGATCAAGTTGTTAATTAATCTCTACTTATCTCGTAGTCCTTACACTGTTCATCCTTAAGATGGTCTTTGCCTTTAAGTCCTTCACAATTTTCTCATTTTGATGTTTGGAATCGTTGATTTTGCATTTTTCCAACTGTGACATCCATGGCCTTCCTTCAATAACTTCTATTGAGTATTGCATATTTGTGAACCACTCTTGCGGTTCCTCTTCTATGATAGGCTCCTTCACCACGTTCTCTTTGGTGCCATCATTATGTTTAACCGATAACATGTTTTAAAAGCGCAACTTTCCACTACCTCACCCTTGCACTCCTTGATCTCTACTTCTTCTTAAAACACCTCATGCCCTAGTGTGCCCTAGCAAAACCCTCTCTCTTTTGAAACCTTAACCACCCAAACCAAGGAAAATTTTAAGGAACCCACCTAAAAAAACTTATAGAAATCGTGGCGAATATGGTCAGAACTAGATTCGCTAGGTTGGCGAATTATCTAAAATCAGTGTTCGTGGCATTGGAGAATATAATATATTTTGAAGGAAATTGTAGATGGAGTGGTGAATGAAGGATAATTCATTGGCATGAAGGATATTTCTTGCACAAAACACATTTTAATTCCAAATGGAGGTCTGCCACATGTTCCTCTGACTATCACTCTACTTCGCCTTTGCACAGACACGAACTTTATCAATTGGTTCATTTTGCAGGCTTGGAGTCCACAAAATGCCTCTTCCTTGAGGATTCCCAGAATCCTGCCATATGTTTTCCTGATATCGAATTCCTGACATTGGGGCTCCTTTTGCATACATTTACACTCAGGTTCCCAGAATGGGTGACACTTGGCCACTCCCCATGTGTCGAGGCTTATCAAAAGTTTTAGCGGCTTCCTAGGAAGTTAGCAAAATATTTTAAATTTGGAAGGTCTTCTAAAGTATTAATAGATTCTAATGCATGTGTGTGTGTGTGTGTGCACGTGCACGTGCGCGCGTGTGTGTGTGTATAGATATATATGTGTGGTGAATTTAATCAAATTTAAAAAACTTAAACATGTTGGTAAATGAGACCAAATGAATAAGAAGGTTCCATAGATTTCTTGGTGATCCAATAATGTTTTAAAACCCCGACCCATCTATCACACAACGATTCAATAAAAAATATATGTTGGGATTGGAGATCCATTGGCTATTCACATGGGAAAAATTATTGTTTGTGTATTTTTAGGCCAAACGTGGTCACTGTAAATAGCCAAATTCATATTCTATAATTCCTAATTTTAGCCAAATTATGAATATTAGCCACTAAAATTTTCCATGACGTAAACCTTCCTTCCTCACACACCCAACAAGCTCAAACAACCTTCCACACGGAGCTCTGTTAATGTCGTGTCGTGAATTCACCTGGTTTGTTTTCCAATCAATCGCTCTTTGCACTTTGCACTTTGTCGCACTTCTCATCTTGAAAACTCAAATGATGCAAGGTAAGAAATAGCTTCGCATTGTGGTACTTTTATAGATTTTTAACTCAAAATGTTTCCATTTTTTGCATTAATTTCTCCTCAACTACCACCATAGGAGGAATTAATTTTTCCTTTTTTCTCTTTCACACGTCGCATCGTCTTCTTTGCGCCCAAGTCATAACCTTTTTTTGCGCCTAATACTTCTTGGCCACAAACCTATTGTTGCACGCTTCCACTGGATCAAGTACCTATCCACCAAGCATCATACCAAGTATCTTCCCATTTTGTTGCCTACCTCATGTTACACTACATGTCCATCCTCTATGTGTGGTCTTCAATATGTGTAATTCTCCTTAAATACCTTCAATCGGAGCACCTGTAACCTTTTCAGGCGCGCACCAATCTGTAACCTAGCACCAATAACTTCTTCTTTTTGATCCACCCCACACATAAATTATGTGTTTTCCTTTGTGCATGAATCCAATAGATAGTAATCAGATACAGGCATGCAAGCACACTTATTACAACACAACACTGAACTAAAGCATAGTGACGATGAAAGGAAACACATCAAGAAAATGCATTAAAGGTAAACCTAAGCTAAATGGAAATACTTCCATATTACAAACACCAAGAATACTTATTTATAGTAGGTATTTAACCTACTCTTGTTGAAAAGTAACACGGAAATAAAGTGTCATCATGTAATCGAAAACGCCTCATTCCAATATCTTTGTTACAACAAAGGGTCCCAACCAATTAAATTTCAACTTCTTAGGGTTGCGCGTAAACTTGAAATCATACAAAAGAATCATCTTTCCAACCTCAAATTCCTTATTCTGAATATGCCTATCATGTCATTCCTTCTATCTTGTTTTTATTGTCTTCGGCTCCATCGAGTAATAGTGCATGACTCATCCAACTACATCAATTTTTCTATGCACTCTTCAACAAATTGTTCATCATCCAATCCTCTTGTGTGCACAATACATAGGGATGGAAACATGAATCCCACAGAAATACACCTCTGTGCTTAAAAACCAACCTGAAAGGGTTTTGGTTTATCCAATATTTTGTAAGTATTCTTGTATGTCCAAAGTACAAAAAATACTTTATCATCCTAATCCTTTCTTCCAACATCATAGATTTTGTCAACATATGTCCCAATATCTTGTTGAAAGCCTCAGATTACCATTTTCTCGTGGGTGATAAGGGGTTGTCTTGTGGTGTGCCACCATAGTCTCATTAAGAAAATGATTTCCCCTATCACTTTTTAAGCTCAATAGACATCCATACCTGGTGATATTGTTTTCCCATAGAAATCTTGTTGTTGTAGATGTCGTGTAATCCTTCGTAGGCATTGCTTTTGTCCCCATGTAAGATAGTATGTACAAGTTATCATGTAGCGTGTGCCATTCCTAAGTATAAGTGGGGAAATAGGACCCACAAATTCAATCGCCTTATCAACCGGTAAGGTGTCACACGTATTGTAAGTTGTTTCTTCTATAATGTTTTCATTCCCTCACACACCGCCCATTACACAAAAATACAACAATATATTTTAACTCGGTGGGCACTGATTCAATCTAAAAATTTGTTCATCCATCATGGTGTCCTCAATGCTCTACGCATCCTCACCAGAATTGATTGTTGACAAATAATGAGGCCCTGAGTTGCTTTTTCTGGGTTTCACAATCATAGTAAACTGAAACTCCTGAAATAGTAGTATCCACCTGAATATGCACCCTTGCAACACAGGCTTGTTGACTAAACACTTACGTGTCATATGATCTGTAAATAAGATAAATGGTGTAGCTAATAAGTATTGTTTGAAACCGTGTAGTGTGTAAATCATAGACAAAGCTTTGCGCTCGGTAGTGGTATAGTTCGTTCAACTAGTGTTAACTTTCTACTTGCAAAACAAATGGGGTGGTCTACAATTCCTTCACATGGTTGTGCTAACACGGTACCAATCACCATCCCAGAAGCATCCACATGAACATGAAATGGTTTTTCCCATGAAGGAAAGCACAAAATAGGTGCAGTGGTCACCTTTCCTTTAGTGTTTCAAACGCCTATTGTTGCACCTCGCCCCAATAGAATTTTTCCTTAGCCTTCAAAATTTCCTCTAAGGGTGTGGAAATATTTTCATAACCTTTAATTAATTTCCTGTAATACCTTGTATGAACAAGAAATCCACACACTTCACTTTGATTGTTAAGTTCTTCCAATCCTTAAATCACAAATGACCTTGGTTGGATTTACCAACAAGCCTTCCTTACAAATAATATGCCCGGAAAAGTACCAAAAGGTGTCAGTAAAGATACATTTCTTAATATTTAGAGAGATGTTCAATTTCCTACACCTCTCAAACATAAGTCTCAAATTTTCACAATGATCTTTAACCAATCCATACACTATCCAATCATCAAGATATACCGTAAAAACTTATAAATAAAGTCCAAATGCTTGTACAATAATGTGCAAAAAGAATCTGGGTGCATTCTTCAATCCAAAGTGCATAACTGTGTATGCAAAACTTCACCACTCGGTGGTGAAAGTTGTATTTTCCTCATATTCCTTTTCTATGCACACTTGATGATAACCTAAAAATCCATCAGTAAAAGAATATATCTTGCACCCGCAATGCCTTCTAGGATCTCCTCAAGTAAATGGTGTAGGAAAAGGATTGTTAACACATGAAGCATTTAATTCTCTATAGTCCACACAAATCCTTATCTTCCCATCTTTCTTTATGCTTATTACCATCGGGCTCACCTACTCTAACTCCTCAATGGGCTCAATGATTCCAGATTTCAACATCTTATCAATTTCTTCTTTCACCTTGACACATAGATTAGGATTCATCTTATAGGGCCTCTTCCTAATCGGGCGTGCACCTTCTTTAAGTTTTATTCGCATCTCACCTAAATAAGGGTGTGCTCCTTTTAATTTGTGATACCCTTGTGGAAATAAATCTTGAAAGTTACACAGAGCTCAATAATATTAGCCACCTCCTGCTCCAACCAATAATCACCAATAATTTCTTCTTTAGGATTTGCATATAACCTAATGTTAACCTTATTTGTTTTTATAGGGTCATGATATATATGTGCATTATCAAATATTATGTCCATCACTTTGTGTGTACCTTGATATAGTTAACATCTAGGTTGTTTTCCTCATGATCATCATCTATTGTGCATACCAATTTACCCTTTTCATTTTCTGCTTAGGCATGGACCATTTCTTCTTCTTCAGTCTCTTCAAGGTCAAGGTGTGCCTCTAAATCCATCCAACCAAACATATCTAACAGAAGTTCCTCAGCCTTTACACTATCTCCTAAATTAAGGTGCTTCATAATCTGTAGTGCTTCATTGACCGGTGGTTTAGTAGAAAAGTAATAAAAAATATAGATCATACTCAAGGTAATCTCTTGCCAATTAACTTTTTCCCATGTCAACTCTGCATGGACATACCATGCATGCACACAGCTGCTTAGGGTGGCGTAGAACTTATGTACCCAGAGTGATGGTGGTAAGGCCTCCTGCCCCTCCGTCCAAAGTCTCTCACATTTATGAACATGGTGCAAAGAATAATCCTTCCCATGGAATTCACATATCTATGAAGGTACATTTCTCCTTAGAAACCTAGTAGAAAATGAAATTCTCACCTCTCGCCATTCCAATAGGTTTTCTTTGTGTGTATTCCACTAACGTGATGCATTGTTATCCCGCATAGGGTATAAACCAACATATTTCTTTTATCACCCTTATCCTTCCACTAGGATTCCATGGTGCATAAAAATACATCAGATACCCTTCACCAAAGTGTATCTTGTGGTACCTAGTTATGACTCAAGTGCCGAGCAATTGCACGGCCTAATTATGTGAGTAAAGTATTCTTGATCTCTCACCCAACTACTTCATATGTTCCATGCACCTAGTTTTCACAATAAATACTTGTAGTATCACTAACTGAATGAGCATCATCCCATTGGATTACTCCTTCCTTAGATGGATAAACTACCTTAGGATCTCTTATTCTACGTGTGTAAATCATGTTGGTGTTCATCGCTCAAAGGCTCAACATACGGGGTAGCCTTTACATATATCAAAGGTATAATGATGTGCTCTTTTTTTTTCAAAGCTAATGTACCCCTTATTAAAGCACAAATATGAATTATTTACATAGCACCAGGAGTGCCCAAGTAATGGTGGGAAACTATTTACCTCCTCGAGTTCCAATAATTCAAAATCCCCAATAAAATTGGATCCCTAAATCCTAATAGTAGCATCCTTTGATACCCCTATAAGATTAGCCCTAGTTTTGTTTGTCATGTAAAACACATTTGAAGAAGATTGCAATGGTGTTATGCCCATCGATTCTAAACATCCAATGTGATTACATTAACTTCGCACTTGTATCTATCGAATGTTTCTCGAAGCCACCCATCAATGACCACATTCAATGTAATCTCTTTATCATACTCATGATTATGGGGAGGTAGATTTACATGGAGTATCTACCTCTCACGCTCATTACTCCGCGCATTGTAATTTTCTCTCTAACACTCTCCTAATAAGGGGATTGTGTTATCCTGGTATAACATTCGACACACCTCCTTTAAATCGCAATCTATGTCCTTCTATGTGATTTCAACTGCTTTTCTCATTCCATTACATGCACTGTTCCTTTAAACTCTAAATCTCTCACTTGTAAATTCTGATAACATCCATAGTCTCTAAGTAAACTTCTTTCTAATGTTCAAGTATCATGGTACTTTACATTGATCACTTCTTGCTTTATTATAGTTCGCTTATACTCCAAAGGTTCACGGGAACATGTAGCCTTAATGCATGTGGTAAGTAACATTGGTTGTAATTGAGATTTCAGTCCAAATTTTGGCATCCATTGATCTCCATCCGTGTATTGTATCTTAATCATAGTTTCTCCCTTATCTTGCTTGTGATGCTTTCTCATATGCTCATACAAGTCAGGGCATTCTTCAAATTTATGTTGTTTTCCACACCATGAGAAAACCACATTTTAAGGGATTCACATTGATAATGATAAGGATATACACAAGTAAAACAAGTTCCTCTAGGAAATTCTCCTCTTCCACCTCTCCGCGACCTCGGCCTCTATATCCACCATGGAAGCCTCTATTCCTGTTATCCCCATTATTGCGCCCTTCATTATGATGTTCTCCTTGTTACTTAGATCCACTTGCACACACCCGATCCCGGCACACACCAGTTTCAATGGCTTCATGAATATGATCAATCACTCTACAGTTAATAGTATCAGCTATATGAGTTTTTTAAATTTTATAGTACATAGATACATTCTTGGATCATGCATTGCAAAAAAAGAATCTACTCACATCATGGTCCGGATGAAAATCTCGCAATCCAATAGCATGGTGTGCACTAATTTTTGAGGGCAGATATCCTAGGTATGTCCTTCAACCTCACAATTTGTACACCATAGCCCACTACGCGTCTCATGATTGGAATTAGCAGAGAGCTTCTCCAATTTTTTTCACCATAGTTGTAATATGTGCTTTCATAAATGGGCTTACTCCGGTGTCCACGCTCCCAACTATCTCAACACATAAAGTTGCTTCCAAAGTGTCATGCAAATCTACAAAATTCTTATGAGATGGCACCCTTATGAAAGGAGTTATCATCCCCCAATAAATCATTATGCATGTTGACTAGTGTGAATGACATAAGACAATTTTGACAACAAGGTTTTTAAATGTGTGTCATACTTCGAACGCTTTCTAATAAGCCCTTCTTAATGTCCTTAAGCGTGTTGATACTCTTTTGTTCAAACTCAAGGATATGGAACTTGACTAAAAAATAAAGTACAAAGCACCATAATCCATCGTTGTTTGGTGTGGGTTGTACTTTTTGTACTAGTTATGTGTGCGCCCTTGAAGAGTAGTAGCAAACTAAATCACCTTCCTATATGAAGCAGTGATTCCCTTAGCACACCATAGCAATTCACACTTGTGCACATGCTCTGCAACTTCTTCAATACCTTTATACTCTAGCAAGTGGAGGTACATATTATAATAAACGTGTTGAGGTTGATGTGGGGGTTATTGGGGATGTGGGCCTTATCCTCCAGATCCATAACCAGAACTACCACCAGTATTTCCTCCACCACCAGAACCATTTGATCCACTTGATCCCAAGCCTCCTAATCCACTTGAACCTCCCTGTAGCGGGTGTAGAACCAATGGATGTACTTCCCGTGTCCCAATAGTAGAAATAAACTAAACTCCAATAGTCCGTGAAGTTATATTACTTCCATATATGTTCCCAATATTTCTGCGTGCCCACACTTTATCCCGATGACATGCCGAAAATATTCCTTCAATCGGTCCTCCAAATAGCAAATATGTTGTCACATGTGATGTCATAGATGTTGTCGATGCACTTCTACATTTAAAGGAAAATCATATCTACACGAAAGCATTGGATTACCTACACTCACATGTTTATCAACAGATTACTTACGGAACTCAAACACCAAGCGCAAGGGATAGGTCACCAAGTAAGATCAAATGCACACCCACATTCCTTAGTCTTTCTTCATAAGACATGCTCTCATCAAAAGTCGAGGGGATTCTCTCTTTTCTTGCCTAAGTAGGGGAGAGTCTGATGCTCCAACTCTATGTCTTCTACGTGAGCTTAAAATCCTTCATGAGACATCATTCTCTGCAACTCCATAGACTCCTCAATATCACGCTTTTTACCAATTCCCTCTCTCATGCTTCATTATACTTAAGCTGCCTTTCTTCTCTTTGCCTCTCGATACAAGGTCTTCCATCTATTACCATACATGCTCTTGCTCCGTGTGTGGTGGGATGTTTAGCTAGCCATAGGGAGGTTCTCTAAACTTAGCACCACCATCAAGATCTTAATTGACAGGGAATAACGCGAAGGTAAGATCCTTAGGGTTCATGCAAGAATTCAAACTCAAGTAACTTTTGGACAAGAATATGTAGATGTTATGAAATATAGGTTTAGGAGCATAGATTTAGCTTTAATTCTTTTCTATTAACTCTTCTACATTTCCCATAGCTATACACTCCATTATATAGGAGCTGCATAGTAAAAACTCTCATAACAATGTCTTTTTCTTTACCTGCAACCTTCTCAACAATCTTTGGTTGCATATGAAACCAATCTACCCGAATGGTTTCAACCATTAATAATAACATTGATAATAAAACAATATCTCATTGTTTTATTATCTAACTTACTAATTTACTAATTACCATATAGTAAATACTATTTACTATATGTAATATTACATTCACATTATAATAATATTATCCATGATAATATTATATTCATCATATCTAATGTTCACACTATACAATATCTCTAACAGAGACACAATGTACTCTAAAGTATAACTACGTACAACACCAGTCCATCAATGATCTATAGCACGTGTCCAAGGTTCATATGCATCAAACAAAGCATGATACTCTTCATGTGTCCAAATCCTTGGTTTGTAATACCATCTTTTCTTTAATGCATACGTAGACAACCACTCGTACAACTCTATTAGAAAGCAAAAAAATAACGACTCATAAATCTCATGATAAATATGTTCTTTAACCCACGCATGTGTATTGAAATCAAGTCTAGAACCATATCTTCACGCAAACTAATCTTTTCCATCAATCACCCAATCTTCAATATCCGCAAGAGTCACCGATATGTCATCATCATGCAACATCATCAGTAAATGAGTTCAAAAATAGGTCCTGGAAATGAAACCAAAATGTAGTATTATTTTCCCACTCAAACCCTAGATACAATGACACATCACTCAGATAGATCTGAGCACTCACCTGAAGCACACAAAGGTACCAGGTCCCTCTTTGTTATTGTCTTACTAGGGTGTTAGCATGCATATTCATAATAACCAGATCTCAAAGTGCATATCCCATTCTAACAATAAAATCCATGAACTCAATTTGGAAACACACATAATAAGTAAACATACTAGATCACATAAGGATTAATACTAGATTCACCATATAATAACCATGAGAATAAACATCAAAAATAAATATCCAACCATAATGATCCATTGTATTAAATCATGACAACCAGTAGCTGAATACATACATAATACCATCACAAAGTCATGTGTGCAAAATCTACCAACATAACTCTGTTACATATAGTCATACACACTCTCTCACATCCCTAGTCCATGCAAATCAATACATATATATAGGGGTGGGGACTTTCCCTTCACCACCCATGCACTCTCAAAATAGGTTGCATGCTTATAATATCCTTAAGGCTTGCTTATAAAAGTAACTAAGGAAGCATGCAATATTTGCCTAATAATAGATTATATATTAGTAACACTATATTAGCATCCTCTTATTATCTCAAATTTGCATGACATTTGAACTTCTTATTGTTCCTAAAATATCTTTGTGTAGCCTCTAAGTCTTCTACCTTGATCCAAAGCGTGCTCAACACTATATACCTATTTTAAGCCCAATCCATGCAAAAATGGCTAAGTCCAAACTCTATCTTTCTTGGGCATGAATCCTCATGGTGCAACTTTGTTAGACCTTTGTGCCTCACCACGTGTCCCCTTCCTTTGCACCACTATCAAATGCGCTCTTGATACTTCACCAAGCCAACAATATAATTAATTAGAAATAACCAATTTAGGATTAAAATGGCCTAAGTAAATTAAAAAAGCTAAGTTGATTAAGCAATGAAGAATGAGAATTAAAAGAAAACCTAACTAGATTAAATAATTAATAATAATCTAAATAAATAAATTTAAAAAGAATAATGATAATAAAAATATATATTAAAACCTAGGACCTACGGTTAACCCTAAGTCTAAATGTAAATAAATGAAAGAAAAATTGAAACATAAGTGTAAAATATAGCCAAAAATGACTCGAGTGAATACATGCAAAGGACGATGCAAAACCTAAAACTTAAGTTCTAACCTAAACACGGGCTTGGCTTTGTTTATTTTTTATGTGGTTTGTATGTTGTGTTGTTTTATTTGTGTGCATGTAGGCATGGTTTGAATGGATGTAGTGGAACTTGGGAGATCAACACGGTTCGGCTTTGTGTGGAGGGCACGGTGAGAAATCGTAGGGTATGCGGGGTTACACGGGAAGTTTGGGATGTGTAGGTAGGTGCAGAGTCGAGGGTGTAGAGGGATCGGGTGAGGTGAGTCATTGGGGAGTCGGATCGGGGATGGCCGAGGTGTCGAGGGGTTGGGGAGGTATAGGGGAGCGAGCTAAGTATCTCGCAGGAGTCGGGGTCCGAGGTTAGCTCGCGATGAGGGGGTGGGTTTTAAGGGGATCTCATCGGGAGTGGGGATAATCAAGTTAGTGAGGTGAGGGGTCAAAAAGGTGAGGATCTAGGTAGTGGGGAGATCGTTGTGTGGCGGGAAGTGTCTCTCATGAGGAACTCACCGAAGCGGTGGGTTTGTGGGACTACAAGGCTCGAGTGAGGGTGTAGGTCGTAGGGATTTTTTTTTAGGGGGTGGGGAAAGGAGCTCGCTGGGGAATGAGTTTGAGGGATCATGTAGGGGTAGGTTTGTTTAACTCGCGGTAAGGAAGGTGGGGACTCGGGATTTGAAGGGTAGGGAGAAAGCCTGTGTAGCTCGCAGGGGGTCGAGGTAGGTTGATTAGGGTCGGCGGAGTTAAGGAAATCATCGAGGTTCCGAGTTATTTGAGGGTAGGGGAAAGAGGGGCTCAACCTGGCCCCAACTCAGCTGAGATGGCATGGTAAGGGGAAAAAGGGGTGATAGGCTAGGGTTCTATCAATGTTTTTAATTTATTAAAGTTGATTTCGGTTTTGATGTTTTTGTGTTTACAAGATTAAAGATCATATAACCAGAATTTTTTTTTGCCTCCCAAAATCAGAAAGTTAAACAAACCCACCCCCAAATTTGACACATAGAGATAAAATTAAGTACAACTAAACAATCAACTAAATTAGCGAGAAAATGTACTAAAAGAAAACATTTTTAATTCGATTTAAATAAGATTTCTACTCCCAAAAATTGCAACAAGACCTGTAAAGATACCAATAAAATGTAAAATAGTAACAAGAGAACTTAAGTTCTTTTTTGAGCTCAAAATCTCATTTATAGGTGCTCTCAAGCACTTGAAAAAACACATCAAAGCAAAAAAACAAACCAAACATAATTATGAAACAAATAAATCCACATAAAAATGAATGAAATATGAAACAAAAATGAATGGAAAAATGGGTGTGGTCCCACCAAGCGTGCCAAAATGTAAACAATGAAAACAACACTAAATGAAAGCAGACAGAAAAAAATTGTAAACCTTCTTGTAGTTCTTCGTTAAAAATTGTAAACCTTATTATAATATTTGTGGAAGCTTTAAGCTTGGAAAATTTTGTTGATTTTTATTTGTGAGTGCTCTCGAAAATGACCTTGAAATGGGGGATGAAAATTACTATGAGCACAAATTTTGGTCTTGGATAGAGCTTCCAATATGTAGATATTGGAGAAAAGTTGACATATTTTTTGTACAGGAAATCAAAGAGAATTTGAGATAGAATAAGCTTGTGTTTTATAAGGCTAAGTGGTGGTTGGAATTTGGTTGGAAGTGGTTGAATGCACATGCTAAAAATAGTGTTTGAGGAAGTTCAGCGAGTTCGGGAATAAAGATTCCATCGAGGGGAAGTAAATAGATTTAATTAGTTGAAGAAACATCTAGAAATGTGGTTGTACGTACAATTTAATTTCCCCTACCTTTCTAAATAAAATACACAATCTATGGTAAGCAAGGGATGTGAGGGATGTGAATCTCATGAAAGATGCGAAGCGAATGATAGAAGAGATGAGGGAGTCAAAACCGGAGATAGAGGAAGAAGCAACACAGGTATTGTCAAGAACATGGATCAAGATCCCTTGGGAATATTTGGGAGAAGAGGGCAGGAGACATCGATGATCAATTTATTTAAAATCAAATGGATTTAGATCCTTCGCACCGAATGAAAATTCCAACTCGGACCCACTCGGTTCAATGGCAAAATACATTATCAAAGTAACTTCCCACCACTATTTAAATTTGAAAATTATTTCCCCCTCACTAGTGTGAATGCCATTCCTTTGGGTCGAAAAATAATTTTAAATCTTCGGGAATAATCCCCCGGCCTTAAATGAAGGTTCGTCTTCCCCATCGATAAATATGATGGGATTATCTACTTCAAATGGTGGTAGTTTCTTTCAATCTGATATTAGACCCCCAAATGGTTATCCTTTGAACTAAGAGTTTCCTTCAAGCCAAGAAATTGGTATTGGGAATTACGGGGACCGCAAGATTAGGAGCTTAAGATATGAGAAAAAAATTTCCAAATTACAAAAACCTAGGATCGTGGAGATCAAAAAGGAATTATTAAAGGACTATCAAGATCAAATGGAGAAAATATCTCTCATATGTAAATTCATGTGGTCTTGGCCCTCACATGAAGATTTGATTTTTTGGATGGGAAAGCATTGGATCGGTTCCTTGTGAGAAGGTGAGATTACTCACGAAAGGTTATTTCAAGCCATCTTTAATGGTGAAGATCGAGACAAGATATTATTTGGTGGCCCGTGGTTTTTCCAAAAGTTTGGCCTTTATCTAATACCTCCATCACCTTTATTAAACCCATCCGAGGTGTTGGTGCCCATTTTGATCCTTTGTTATATTTCCATCTTTCCCCTTTGTTCTATGTGCTCTAAAATGTTTTTCTTTGAATTTGGTGGTCTGCAAAATTTCTCCCTCCAGATTGAATGCTTTGAAATGCTCACAACTTATTATTTTTCCCCAATTTGAAAGAAAAATACATGCATGCCCTGTTTTGTGCCCTAAATTTCCAAATCCACGGGCCTCTGTCATTTTTTCTACTTTTCCGGCCTTTGGAGCTCGTGGTTGCTCTTTTTTTTCTTATTTGCCCTCAAAAATCTATCCCCATGGTCAAAAATTGCCTAAAATTACTTTCCATTTGTTTTTTGACCAAAAATCCTTTACCCACGAAGAAAAAATCAAATTTGGGCATCTCTAGCAAATTCTATGTTTTTTACGGTCATACGGGTGTACTTTTCCATCAAATTCTATCTCAAACAACTCTCTCTACGTGTGGTCGCTGTGGTTGGACAAGGATCGGTGGGTTTCTTTGAAAACTTAACTTTTTTTGTTTTGGAAAAATTTGCAAAATTCTCCCGCAGTCCCAGAGGAGGACACGTGTCATGTTCTCATTCAGTGGTGAGATGGAAGGCTAGCGGGGAACTTAGAAATTTTTTTCCCTTTTTGGCGAAAGAGATGAAAGTTGAGAAAGTGGGTCCAGTGGCAGTGCACGGTGGAGTGAAAGGAGACATGTGGTGGCTTTTGGCATAGGGGGTCAGTGCGGGCCGCGGGTTAAAGAGGCAAAAGGGGATTTTTTCCCTTTTGGTAAAAATGAGTTAGAGCAAAAAAATTAAAGTCTGGGCCCACGAATGAACCACAGGGAGGCACATGGTGGGTGTAGAAAGAAGTGCGGGCCACCGGAGGAAAAGGGAATTTTCTCCCTTTTGGAAAAAGACTTAGTGCGAGAATTTGAGGCATGGTTCTGCAACGGCGAAGCGAGAGGGAGACATGTGGCAAGGAATAAATCGGAGGCGGGCCCGTGGAGGCAAAGTGAAAAATTTTCCCTTAGTGAAAAAGGGAGTTAAAATGTGAAATAAGCCCATGCAAATCCTCAGTGATAGAGAAGGTGACACGTGTCAAGGACAAAGACGGAGGCATGGGCCCGCAGGGAAAAAAGTGAAAAATTTCCAAAATTCCAAAAAGGGTGGAAATGTGCAGAATTGAGCCGCGACTTCAATGGGACCCACCATATGCCACATGTCAGCACCAAATTTCAAGGGCGGAGGGGAGCAAGAAAAAAGTCAAAATTTTACATTTTTCCAAAGATGTTAAAAAGTCAAAAATGATCCCAAATCCATTCCCAATGCATTTTGACACGTGGAGGGCTCAGATTGAAGGAAAAAGGGAAAATCAACGGTAACTATGCATTTTTCATTTTGGCCACCATTTTTGCTCCAGGAAGTGTGGAAATGTGAATTTTGCATCAATTTTCATCAATTTTTGGCAAATTCATGTCGTTTGTGCCTGCAAGGACCAATGCAAGTGGTTTTAGGGATCAATTTGCAGATTTGAGGTGTTTTTGAAATAATTTTTGCCCTAGCCCATCCAAAACGTGAAATATCAAATCAAGAAGTTGCATAATCAAATTTTGGAGGGATAAGGATGAAATGATGAAATGAAAGGGGTCTGCATGCTTTGAGGATGAAAAATGTGCCTCCATAATGGATAATGATGAAGGATTTGTAATGATTCACCTTTTTGAAACACCTAGCAACTTTTGTTGCAAATATGTTAAACGTCCCTATCTGCGAATCATGTTGGAATTTTGTAACAAACTTGATGTTGGGCATATTCTTTTCTTGGGAAAGAAGGATCAAATGTAATAGAATGTTATATAATGCATGTTTTTGACATGTAAAAGGTGGAGAAACTTATAATTTCACGAGAAAATCTGGGAAGAAGCCCATTCTCTAAGAAACCACCTGAGAACCATTTCTAATTCCTTTTGCATCATATTTGTATCATGTTGAGTTGGTTTCAATTGTAAAGCCATCAACAAGCTCTGAGATTGTTCTTATAACATTCCCCTACTGATATATTTGATCATTCTGGATTATTTTGTGTTGTCTCTTGGAAAAATTTGCATGCACTTATGTTTCAGAATGTTTTCAATTTGTGTTTCTTGCTCTTGTTGCAATCTTGTGTTTAAAATATCTCTTGATCATACATGGTCTCATTTCTTGTTGATAGTTTAGTGGAATTTGCAATCTCACATTCAGAAGAGCTTTCATCTGATAAAGAGATAAACATATTTAAAATCACTTTACCTTCCTTGAATTTAGAGATTGTTTGTAAACCTTTGGGTGCACCTTAGGTCATGATAAAATAGAGATTTCTAAATGCTTTGTTGGTTCATCTACTTCAAGATTTTGTGGCAAGTTGTCAAAGATTGTGTGGAAGAGTGCAGATTTGGGCCTCATTTGGTGCACATATCTTGGTTGAAGGAGTACCTTAACCCCTTTGAAGCATTCGATGTTCAGGTCTTACAAATTTCTTGCAAAGGTCCTCAAAGAATTTGGCAAATTCTAGTTAGTCTTGTCTAAAATCTCCCACCAAAAATTCATTCAGAATAACTAATCCTACCCCATACTACCCCTGCATTGCATTGTGTTTCAATAAAATAATTCAATCCATTTACAAAAATGCACAAAGTAAATTAGGATCATACAATGTCTTCAGTAACCCTTGCCTTGCATTTGAAAATATCTCCATAATCTGGGAGTGACAACTTGTGAAAGTCAGATTTGGAGTGTTGATCATATTTTCCCAAGGCCCTTTCCATACTATTTTTGCAAATTGAGGGATATCTTCATCTCCTTCACCATTTGAGGGTTACAAAGTAGGTTCTCTTACCTTGGTTGAAAGGCACAACCTAAAATAGTTAGGATAAGATCAAGTCCTATTTGAGTGTTATCCATCTCTCCACAAATCTGAGTGTCAATTAGATCACATCCCTCGGCTACAAAATGACACACATCATGATCTATCTGAATTCAAGCTTCATGTCATATCTCTGATGCTGCTCAGACTAAAAAGGAGAACAAATTTGGGTAACAACACTTAGTTGCGCATGGCACATTTGAAGAATGTAGTATCCGGCATTTTTCAATTTTGGAAATAATTTGCATTGCTAAGGTTGATTTGTTGATTCATTTCCAGTCCATATCTATTTAGCCCATCAACAACACTTAGTGGCACCATTACCGAGGAAATTATTCAGTATTTCAAATCCCTGGTAATACTTCTTATGTGATTTATGTGTAATTACAAATCTGAGTATCATCTTCTGATCAGATTTATAAGGTTGGAATGAAGGGTAGAGTTTTGAGTTTGATATTTTCTTAGTTCAATCTGATCCATGTGCATACATATTTGAGATATTTGAATGCATGTCAAACCCTGGTAATGTCCCTTGCAAATTTTGCATGCAAATACATTGTTGAAGCATCATTTTATAATCATATTTGTAAGGATTAAGTGAAGATATAAGTTCTGCCTACAATTTTATTAGTTTCCAATAGTTGTTGCACTTCATTTGCATTTGTGATTGATAAATTCAAAGAAAGGAAGGTCTGATCTATAAAGTTTGGAAATATTTTAGTGTTGATAGGTATTTGACAGAGTATTTTAGTGCATTTGCACAACTAAGGTGAAAATCCTTAGTGGCGACTCCATGTTGTTCTGATATTGATAAATACCAGTGTCTTACCTTTCTGTCATTTACTTTGGTGTTGCTAATCTCTGAAAAACTAGAAGGAAGAAGATCTCTCTTCATTAGAGACTCTGCTAAGAAGTTATTTTCATATTCAAGGAACTCAGAGTTAAAGGGAGAAGAGTTTGGAAAGTTGTTAAAGGTCAGACATCAAGGAAAAGATATATCCATTGGTGAGAGAGATCAACCTTTGGTAGAGGATTATCACTCTTCTTCAAGTGATTTTGATTCAAGCAATCCTCTCATAAAATTGTTTACCTCAGCTAGTGAAGGTCCTTCTGTTGTACCTGGTGAGTTCCTTCTTCAATCTGCACCTCTGTGTTTCAATTCAAATAAAAATTTCTCAAGAAAATCAGCACTTAGAGAATACCAGTCTTGTGAACCACATTCTTGAGCCCCAAAGACCTTGCACTCCTCATCAGCTTGTGTCACCCCCAAGATCACCTCCACTAAACAATATGGCTCAGCCTAGACCTCCATTTTTTGTTAACACCTTTGGTCCTATAGAATTTAGAGGAATGGATGGTTACCCAAATGTTGTCCCACAAGATGTCAGAAATAGGTTGCCAAAATTCCAAGGTAACAATGTTATAACTAGTGATCAGCATCTCAAATTTTTGTTAACATGATGGAGGATTTTGAAATAGATTTTGAAGATGTGTATATTAAATTTTCATTCATACACTAGAAGAGGATGTTAGGGATTGGTACAAGGCTCTACCGATAATTATATTGATTCATGGACTGAAATGAAGAATGCATTTAGGTTACAATATGGTGACAAGATTGATCTTAGATTTCTCTTGTCTGAATTTGAAAATATCAAGAAGAATCCCAATGAATCAGTTCATGACTTCAACACAAGGTTTAACAAAACTTTGAGAAGGTTGCTAGTTAATTTGAGGCCTTGTGATGAGTCTTGTTTAATCAAATATGTAGATGCATTTGATAAAAAGGCAGCCTACTACTTAAGAGACAAGAACCCTACCAATCTAAGGCAAGCTTTCACCATGGCACTTCAAATTGAAAACAATATCAAAGAAATTGGGAAACCTCTCAAGAGAGATGGTGTAAAGTTGATAAACCCTGAAAAACCTCAAGCTAGTAAGGGTGCTGATTTGGAGGAGGTTGTGAAAACTTTGGTGGGGTTGTCAAAGAAATTCTCATACAAGTTGGCAAGAGCTAAGAAGGGAATTGGGAAGACTTCACAAGGTCAACAAAAAGCACAAAACCATGAAAGATTTTCCAATCATCCTAGGGGTGATCAGAGATAGATGATAGAGGAAAGGACCCATGGGGTCTGCAAATAGACAATCTCAGGCCAAGGAAAATAAGGTAGTGCCTGATCCACTAACTGCTAGGGTGGCTGCTTATTGATGATGCAAATCAGATTGACTTGGTGTGACAGATGTTTTTTACCCCATCCTCCATGTGAAACAGATCAGCAAATTGAAGAGGAAGTTGATGATGAAATTGATGATGATGCCTACATGATGGAGATCCCTGCAAGTTCACCAAGGGGAGCAACTTCAACGGATGTCATAAGTGCTAGGACTACTGCTATTTTTTGGGATTGTATCCAATGGGTACATCTTCTTCCTCCTTCTCATGTTTTAGAAATTGATAATGTACAAGCCTTTGAGCTGCCCAATAATGATTTTGAATACTTGAGGGCATTGATGATCAAAAATTATGATGGAGGTATACCCTCGGAAGAGGATAGGAAGTTGCTTATGAATGTTGTAGTTTCCCAAGAGAAGGAGCACAATACCAGAGGTAAGGTTGCCAAGGGCAACAAGCCAAGTCCAAATTTCCATTGCTTACTAAAGAAACTCCAAAGAAAAATACATCTGGTGAAGGCCCTATTCCCCTAAGCAAAACTTGTGATCCTCCCCATGCCCGAAACTGAAAAGACTTCCATACCATCTAATGAGTCTACTTGTCTCCATTCCAGTGTTGCTTTACCCAAGAGTGCTCCATATGATATTGCCCAAGTCTTGAGTTAGATCAAGATTTCTGTCCCAATTGTTGAGTTTCTTAGGATTCCTGAGCACAAGAAGAGGGCTTTTGAATATTTAGGATTCAAAGAGGAAGAGAGTACCCAAAGAAGAGTTAGAAGCAAGGTTGAGATTCCTATTACCATTGTAGAATTGGAACAGCCACAAGTGTTGGAAGAGTTGGGGGAACCACCTGAGGTTTACTTAGGAACTTCTTTGGTTAAATCTCAGCTGAACATGGATCCATTTTTCACTACCTTGGTTATCAAAGACAAGTTGTTACATAACTGTATGTTTGATTCAAGAGCCTCATGCAATGTCATGCCTCTTGAGGTCATGAATGAATTGGGAATCAAAGTGACATAGCATATGGAAAGTGTACTGCCATGGATTCAGAGAAGTGCCAGTTGTTGGGTGTGTCAAAGATCTAGTGGTGCAACTTGCATCTTATCCTGGGAGGAATTTAAAATTGGATGTTGTGATTGTTGATTGCCCTGCTAAATGGGGTATGTTATTGTCAAGAAAGTGGGCTGCAAGTGTTGGTGGGAGTGTCCAAATGGACATGTCTTATGCCACTATCCCCATTGAAGGAAACTTAGTGAAATTATGTGGAGAGAAGAAGATGTTGTACCTTATTGAAGACCCAAACAATGCATCTTATGAAGTTTTGCAGGAAGATGCTAGTACTGATCACTTTGTGAGTTTTGTGGATTTCAGGGAGTATGAAGTTGTTGAAAACATATCTCCTAAGTATGTTGTTTTTTCTGGAGATTTGGTCCTTGATTCAACCTTGAAAAATGTTAAAAGGTCTTACATGAACACAATGGAGGATCTTCAAAGAAACTGGATGGTTTACAAATTAAACAAAGAAGAAAAAGAGGTATATTTCCGATTCTTTAAAAACATCTCTAGAACCTCTTGCATGGTCATATCCAGCATGGAGGACATTTGGGGTTTCCCCTTGATTTGTTTTCTTTGAATCAAGGTTTGCACCAACTTGTACAGTGTATAGTGTTTGGCTTTTTTTATTTTGTTTTGGTGTTTTGGTGGTTCTTGGTTTGCCTTGGTGTGTGGCAGCCATTTTGGTCAGTTTCTTAGTTGATTTTTGGTGGCTCGACTCATGACTCCATTTTCCCAATGGATTATTTTGGCACTTGGTCTACTTATTATTCTTGTGGCACTCACTAGGAGTGCCCATCCTCGAGCAAGAGCCGATGTTGGTGCCCATTTTGATCCTCTATTATATTGCCATCTTTCCCCTTTGTTCTGTGTGCTCTAAAACGTTTTTCTTCGAATTTGGTGGTCTGTAAACTCTCTCCCTCCATATTGAATGCTTTGAAATGCTCACAACTTATTATTTTTCCCCAATTTGAAAGAAAAATACATGTATGCCCTATTTTGTGCCCTAAATTTCCAAATCCACGGGCCTCTGTCATTTTTTCTACTTTTCTCGACCTTTGGAGCTCGTGGTTGTTTCATTTTTTTGCTTATTTCCCTCAAAAAATCTATCCCCATGGTCAAAAATTACCTAAAATCACTTTCCATTTATTTTTGACCAAAAAATCCTTCACCCATGAAGAAAAAATCAAATTCGGGCATCTCTGGCAAATTTTGTGTTTTTTTGACGGTCATACGGGTGTACTTTACCCATCAAATTCTATCTCAAAGACGTCTCCTATGTGGCCATTTGTGGTTGGACAAGGATCGGCGGGTTTCTTTGAAAACTTAACATTTTTTTGGTTTTGGAAAAATTTGCAAAATTATCCCGCAACTCCATGAGTCCCAGAGGACACGTGTCATGTTCTCATTCAGTGGTAGGATGGAAGGCTAGCGGGGAACTTAGAAGATTTTTGCCCTTTTTGGTGAAAGGGATGAAAGTGTGCAAAAGGGGCCATGGGTCCAGATGGAGCGAAAGGAGACACATGGTGGCTTTTGAAGGCAGTGGAGGGGAGTGCGGGCCACTTTGGAGGCAAAAGGGACTTTTTTTCCCTTTTGGCAAAAATGAGTTAGATCACAAAAATTAAGCCACGGGGCCCCGAACGAATGAACCACAGGGAGACACGTGGTGGGTGTAGAAAGAAGTACGGGACGCCGGAGGAAAAGGGAACCCTTTTGCAAAAAGACTTAGTGAGAATTTGAGGCGTGGCTCCATGACGATGAAGAGGGAGACACGTGGGGGAAGAAATCGGAGGCGTGGGCCCATGAGGCAAAGTGAAAATTTTCCCTTGGCGAAAAAGGGAGTTAAAATATGAAATAAGCCCATGGATCCTCAGTGATAGAGAAGGTGACACGTGTCAAGGATAGAGACAAAGGCGCGGGCCCGTGGGGAAAAAAGTGAAAATTTTCTAAAATTCCAAAAAGGTGGAAAATGTGTAGAATTGAGCCATGACTTCAATGGGACCCACCATATGCCACGTGTCAGCACCAAATTTCAAGGGCGGAGGGGCGGAGAAAAAAGTCAAAATTTTACATTTTTCCAAAGATGTTAAAAAGTCAAAAAATGATCCCAAATCCATTCCCAATCGTATTTTGACACGTGGAGGGCTCAGATTGAAGGAAAAGGGAAAATCAATCAGTAACTGTGCATTTTTCATTTTGGCCGCCATTTTTGCTCCAGGAAGTGTGGAAATGTGAATTTTGCATCAATTTTCATCAATTTTTGGCAAATTCATGTTGTTTGTGCCTACAAGGACCAATGCAAGTGGTTTTAGGGATCAATTTGTAGATTTGAGGTGTTTTTGAAATAATTTTTTTCCCAACCCTGTCAAAACGTGAAATATCAAATCAAGAAGTTGCAGATAATCAAATTTTGGAGGGATAAGGATGAAATGATGAAATAAAATGGGTCTACATGCTTTGAGGATGAAAAACATGCCTCCACAATGGATAATGATGAAGGATTTGTAATGATTCACCTTTTTGAAACACCTGGCAACTTTTGTTGTAAATATGTTAAACGTCCCTATCTGCGAAATCATGTTGGAATTTTGTAACAAACTTGATGTTGGGCATATTCTTTTCTTGGGAAATAAGGATCAAATGTAATAGAATGTTATATAATGCATGTTTTTGACATGCAAAAGGTTAGAGAAACTTATAATTTCACGGAAAAATGGGAAGAAGCCCATTCTCTGAGAAACCACCTGAGAACCATTTCTAATTCCTTTTGCATCAAATTTGTATCATGTTGAGTTGGTTTCAATTGTAAAGCCATCAAAAGCTCTGAGATTGTTCTTATAACATTCCCCTATTGATAGATTTGATCATTCTGGATTATTTTGTGTTGTCTCTTAGAAAAATTTGCATGCACTTATGTTTCAAAATGTTTTCAATTTGTGTTTCTTGCTCCTGTTGCAGTCTTGTGTTTAAAATCTCTCTTGATCATACATGGTCTCATTTCTTGTTGATAGTTTAGTGGCATTTTCAATCTCACATTCAGAAGAGATTTCATTTGATAAAGAGATAAACATATTTAAAATCACTTTACCTTCCTTGAATTAGAGATTATTTGTAAACCTTTGGGTGCACCTTAGGTCATGATAAAATAGAGATTTTGGATGCTTTGTTGGTTCATCTACTTCAAGATTTTTGTGGCAGGTTGTCAAAGATTGTGTGGAAGAGTGTAGATCTAGGCCTCCATTTGGTACACATATCCTAGTTGAAGGAGTACCTTAACCCCTTTGAAGCATTCTGTTGTTTAGGTCTTACAAATTTCTTGCAAAGGTCCTCAAAGAATTTGGCAAATTCTGGTTAGTCTTGTCTAAAATATCCCACCAAAAAAATTATTCAGAATAACTAATCCTACCCCATACTACCCCTGCATTGCATTATGTGTCAACAAAAGAATTCAATCCATTTACAAAAATGCACAAAGTAAATTAGGATCATACAATGTCTTAATAACCCTTGCCTTGCATTGAAAATATCTCCATAATCTGGGGGTGACAACTTGTGAAAGTCAGATTTGGAGTGTTGATCATATTTTCCCAAGGCCCTTTCCATACTATTTACACAAATTGAGGGATATCTTCATCTCCTTCACCATTTGAGGGTTACAAAGTAGGTTCTCTTACCTTGGTTGAAAGGCACAACCTAAAACAGTTAGGACAAGATCAAGTCCTATTTAAGTGCTATCCATCTCTCGACAAATCGAGTGCCGGTTAGATCACATCTCGGCTACAAAACAACACACACCATGATCTATCTAACTTCAAGCTTCATGCCATATCTCTGATGCTGCTCAGACTGAAAAGGAGAAAAAAATTGGGTACCAACACGAGGAACTAGTAAGGAATGTTCCTTTGTGGATTTTATTATTCAAGATCACTCCGAGTTTCGTGGTCATGAATCTCTCCAAATAATTGCCTCATCTCTATGCACCCCATTGGAATAGGTGAGCACACTAAGAAGCAAATATTTTCCTCCTATGATCAAATTTTTGTTTTGGTGGATATCTCTAAGTCTCTTCTCCAATCCATTTGAATATGCTCCCCTTTTGGTTCTTGGCTACAACAAGTTGATTATGAGTGTCTCCCCTTCCACTACTCTCTTTACAATAAAAATGAGCATAAGCAAAGGATTTCCTAAGGCTCAAAAAAACATTTGTGAGTTTGTTAAATGAGGACCATCTAGAGAAATGTTGGAAATAAAAACATGGGTCAAATTCTAGCCCCCAAATTCATGATTCTAATTAGAAAAAAGAAGAAGATCTCCAAGCCAGGTAAAAAAAAGGGAAGTATCTTAAGCCTTCTCTGAAAATCGATGCAAGGAATATTTGGATGTGGTGACCAATTAGAAGGATGCTTCAAGTCATGTTCAAGATCCCCCCCTCTCTGAAGATAATGTTGGAGAAGTTGAATTCCCAGGAGGGACTGATATAGGCACGGAAAAATTAGAGGATTTACATCTCTTGAAGGAAAACCTAACCGTAGAAGATTTAGACATATTCATGAAGGCATTTAAACTGGATCAATCAGCCTAAAACAAACAAGGGTTTGAAAGGAAAAATTTTGATTCAAAACTCTCCTAATAATGAAACTAGGAAGTTGTGGCTACCTCCCAAGTTTTCCCACAAGTGGATGCTCTAAAACCTCATACTTTTGAATCAAAATTACCCCTTCTCTCCACGGGAAGACATCTATAATTATGCTAAAGGACAACCGAAAACACGTCCAAGAAAAAGTGTTGGGTGCAAATCGAATGGTTTAATAGCCAAGGTGAAGCCAAGTTGAATGTTGATCTTGGTCAAAGAAAGCACCTTAGAGTATTTTTACAGGGGACCCTATTCCCCCTGTCAAAGTAATGATGATTCTCCAAACTTGGAATTTCAAGGGTCTCGGTTCCCGATAAATGCCACTTGGTTAAGTGGTTAAGGGAGGAAATGAATCTTGGAATTCTGCTCCTTCACAAAACTAAACTAGAAGCAGACAAAGTAGAATTGGCCATAAAATCTTGTTGGCCATCTTGCAATTGGGAGGCTATTAGCTTGGATGGAAGTTTAGGGGAATTCTAACTCTGTGGAACTCATAATTATTTAAGGGTCACTGAAATCAAAATATCCTTAGGGAATTAATCTGGAATTTGTTGATCTCCTCTCAGGCTCCTCCTTTGTGGTCTCAAATGTGTATGGGCCCACGTGCATCTTAGAAAAAAGGTATTGTTGGAATGCTTTGAAACCCTTAGAAGCCAATTTGAAATTAAATGGATGTAGTGAGATGATTTCAATGCAATCTTAAATCTTGGTGAAAAGAAAGGAAGCGCATAGCCATCTCTGTAAGTTCCTCTGATTTTAACGACTTTTGTTGTAATATGACATTAATAGATGTTGTCCCTAAAAATGAAATCTTCACACGTTCCAATTCGCTCAAGCTTGGTGCCATAGTGGAAAGACTTGATATATGTTTTATCAATCTGGAATGGAGCTAGGAGAATTTTGAATTGTCAACCTTGGTTCAACTCTTTCTAGCTCAGATCATTATCGATTATCCCTCTCTTTAGAACCTGAAATAAAGCTAGTTGGCTTTCCATTCAAAATGGAGTTTATGTGGTTCTTGGATCCATATTTTGAAGAGAATATTTCTGAATGGTGGAATGCCAAATTCCATGGATGTAAGCGCTTTAGTCTACTCAAAAATATGCATCATGTAAAATTTATGGCCAAGGTGTGGAACAAAACTCCTTTGGGAATTGAGTGCAAAAAATAAAGCAAAGGTGGCAAACTATCTCCAAGATATTCAAGAATTCATACTCAGAGAAGGGACCTCTGAATTCCTTCTTGAAAATGAAAATTTTCATGTGGAAAAGGAAAATCAAGTTTTGAAAAAGGAAGAGGTATTGGAAACAAAAATATAGAGTCAGCTGACTTAAAGAAGGTGACATGAATACTATTTTTTTGATTTGTTAACAAAAATTCGAAGGATTTTCAATCGAATTGAGAAATTTTCCCTCCCTTATGGTAGAGAAATATTAGATTTGGAAGAAATAAAATCAAAAGGAGTGGTGTTCTTCAAAAATATCCTTAATAATGGAAGTGAATTCAATCCTTTGGTTGTTGAATCCTTTTTATAAAATATCCCAAAGTTGATCACAAATCCTAAAGGTTTTGTGCTTATGAGGAAAATATTAGAAGAGGAAGTAAAGAATACTATTTTTCATCGAGAGCATACAAGGCCCATGGGCCAGATGGCTTCAAATTGGGTTTTTCAAAAAAATTGGCAAATTGTTGGTAAATATGTTTTTGAAGGTGTTGAGGAATGTTGAAAATAAGAGTTATTCTATGGGAGTAGAACTCAACTTTTATTACTCTCATCCCTAAAAAGGAATCCCTAGCTATTTTGATGATTTCAAACCCATTTCTTTGTGCAATGCTATTTATAAAATTGTTTCCAAAGTATTGGCTAATAGATTGAAAGGATTAATGGATAAATTGATTTCTGATATCAAAGCGGGATTGTGAAGTGTAGACGGATCCTAAATGGAATTTTCATTGCTCATGAGGCCATTCACTCACTCAGCCATAGTAAAAACTAGAGGATTCTTATAAAACTTGGCATGATGAAAGCTTTTAACAGAATTAATTGGTCCTTTTCGGAAATGGTGTTTGTAAAGGTTTGGTTTTCCTGAGAACTAGATATCTCTAATTAAATCTTACTTCTCTTCTCCATCCTTCTTAGTTTTGATTAATGGTATTCCAACTAGGAGATTCATGGATTCCCACGGTCTCGGGCGGGGTGGCAAGGGGCTCTATCCCCCTTTCTATTTATTTTAGTTGTTGAGGGTTTGGGAAAAACTATTAAAAGGCATGTTTACATGGAAGCCTTAGGGGCTACAATTTCCTCCCTAGATTGAGGCTCTCTCTAATATCCTTTTTATGGATGACACTCTACTTTTAGGAGAGCCTACAACAAAGGAATATTCCAAATTCAAAAATATTATTGAGGAGTATGAATCTACTTCAGTCAAAAGGTTAGTAAGGTTAAATAATAAAAATCTTTTTAATGTGTCACCTTGGCTCCAATAAAGGTTAGCCACAATTCTTGAATTCCCTATTGGGTCTCTACCCTATTCCTACCTTGGAATGCCCTCATTAATGGCAGTGCGGGAGGGAGCACTAGAAATCTATGGTAGAAAGGACTCAACATAAGTTTTCCTCTTGGAAGAGGAAATGGCTCTCTTCAACTAGCCAAGCTCTCTCTGATCAGACCTCTCTTCAAGAAATCCCAACTTACTTCATGTCTCTCTTCAAAATCCCCTCCTCAACTGCAAAATCAATCACTTCTATTCAATGTACCTTCCTCTAGAGTGGTAAAGAAGAAGAAAAAAGAAGTTTTTTTGGTAGCTTGGAAAACATTCTCTTGCCCTAAAAGTGAGTGTGGTTTGGGTTTTAGAGATCGTACTTACTTCAATCAATCTCTCGGTTGTAAGCTTATTTGGAGACTTTACCATGAAGGTGATCATATTTGGAGTAAAGTCTATCATGTAAAGTATTTTGAGGTACTTTCTTCTAAAACAATATTCACCCAGAGTTCCTTCCCCAAGGGGTTTGGGATCTAGAACTTCATCACATCTTGTCTCTCTCTCCTTCATCCTTTAGTAAAGTGGGTGGTGGGCGATGGCCAAAAAGTGAAGTTTTGGGAATATGTGTGGCTGAAAGATAGCCCTTTGACTAGCCTTCCTAGGCTTAAAAAATCTATTCCGATTCCATTCTC
The DNA here is from genome assembly GCA_018340775.1 of Taxus wallichiana var. yunnanensis. Classification (NCBI taxonomy): domain Eukaryota; kingdom Viridiplantae; phylum Streptophyta; class Pinopsida; order Cupressales; family Taxaceae; genus Taxus; species Taxus wallichiana. The sequence continues at coordinate 75,020,856 of CM031233.1, read as the reverse complement.
AGGTATGGTCAATTGTTATGTGATTATTTGGAACCCGTTAGGTATGGTCCTCCATGATGGAAGTCTTTGGATCCCCTGCCTGGTTGTTTTCCTAATGCAAAACTCGGAGCTTGTTCGTTCTCTACAATTATACCTACTTCCACCTCTTCTTCGAAGGACCATTTTATCTAGACTAGATCCCCCTACGGAGAGTTATCTATCAAGGAAGCATATAATTGGCTAATTTGTTTGTTGAGCATCTCTCTTGATTTTCCTACAAGAAAGATTTGGATCAAGGTTGGTCCCCTAAAGCTAATTTTTTCTCTAGCTTGTATCTTTGGGTAAACCCCTAACTTTTAATAATTTGATGAAGCATGGTTTTTCAGCCCTTCTCGATGCCCCCTATGTGAATTTTCCTCTGAATTTGTTTCTCATCTCCTCTAGCATTGTTTGTTTACTCAAGAGGTCTAGTCATATGTTTGGTCAAAATGGGATCTCCTCTAGGTTTGTCCAGATAGCATCTCCTCATTGCTCTCCCAATGGGAGCTCTCCTTTGCTCTTCAAACATTCAAATTAATCTTGTCTCTAATCCCATGAAAATTTGTTATCTAGGTCATGTGGCTTGAAATAAATCAACGAATATTTCAAAAAAAGGCTCTCTTAGCTCCTTAAATATGGATCGCTCGAGGCCATAATATCATAATTTGTTTCCTTTTGGTGCTCTAATCTCTGGATTTCCTCCCCTTTGGATAGGCCTTTTTGTGGGAGATGGCCCCTCATTCCTTGGAAATTCTCTTACTCTCCCCGATAATGGGGTTCACAATGAATTAAAATCGGATAATAGGTGGAAATTACCACTGATGGATGGGTAAAGCTGAATTTTGACGGGGCTTAGAAAGGTAATCCTAGTTCACTGGTGCAGATGTTTGATTCACAACTAACATGGTCAACCAGATTTTTCATGATGGCTTTGGATTTTGGTAGTACCACTAATAATATTACATAAGGAATCGCTCTTCTGTAAGGGCTCAGGGAGATTGCTTCTTTCCATTGGAGCAAGCTATGGATTTAAGGCGATTCTTGAATAATCATTGATGCTCTTAATTATCACTCTATAAAGGCTTGGAAGTTACATTAGATAATATAATAGGTCCTCAAAGGCTAATTGGATATGAGGAAGTTTATTTTTCACACATTCTAAGGGTGGGAACTCTCTCATGGATCAATTTATTAATATCATGGTGGGGATCTTTGGACAGAGAAGGAAGTTTTTTAAATACATGGAAAGATAATTTTCCAATGGATTTACAAAAATCCTTAATTAATGATATAAATCATTAATTCAAATTGCATTTTCCTTGATCCTTCCACATGGGAAATATATCTTCCGCTCGTGTGTCAGGATTCATTGTAGGGGAATTAATGAGATATATGTACGAATTGAGTGGCATTAACTCCTTTTTCCCTTTAAGTCTTGGTGCATTTATGCCTTTTGAAATTCTTCCTTATGGAGAATTTAGGAAAGCGTTGAGTTTTCCATTTCAACAATGGAAAGAAGGGTAATCCATGGGAAGTGTCCATCCGGTTCGGCCGAGAGTGTCACAAGTCGCGGGGTTCTCGTCGCTCTTCCTTTCGAAGGGATGCTAATGAAGCCTCATTTGAAGACTAACTGGATGATAAAATCAAAAATTGTGCAATACGCCGGTGGATTTCAAGGATATGGTCAATTTCAAGGACATAGATGGGTTCGTGGTGGAGGAGATTCAATCTCACCTACACGGGTTGATGATTGGTCCTAAGCGATCGGTTGGGAGGCGTAACATCTTCGACGTGGCTTAGGGGATCTACGACGATAATATGTTCTCAAATTCCTCTAGTCAATTCTCTCTCCATATGGACCATGTCGAGTTAGAGAAAATAGGGGATATGAGGGGGCAAACGCTAATTTCCATGCACATGCTATCTTGAGGCCTTTGTATGTTTTGGTTACTGATTTAGAAGGAAATTATAGCCCCCACGGTTCTCGTGCTTCCTCCTAAATCTAATTTGAATTTTCCATGTGAGGAATCCTCTAGCGAGTCGATCAGAAATGTTCGTCGACTTGTATGTGGTATTCCTCGGGCGAAGCGACGGTGAAGAGAGTGGTGTCGGCGATCGATCATAATTATAGTATCATATTTTTGTATCTCAATTTAGTATACAAACTAGGTTGTTTTTGATGTAATAGGTTGTTTGAATGGGCCATTTCTCATTGTCATATATTGCCACCTTCTCACGATAACGCATTTATACTAAGACCGCCAAGATGAGCTATGTTATCTTTGGCAACTTCATTGTAATTTTTTTGTGGGCTAGAGCCTTTTCCTATGTAATATAAGCACACAAAAATTGCCCCCACCTTTCTAGGATTCTAGAAGTACTGAATTGGAATTTGGTGAAGTGGAGTCTAAGTGGGGAACCTAAGTGGTAGTTGACTAGGAAAATAGGTGTATTTTCCTAATTAGATAACTAATTTAATTAGCTATAATGTGCACACTAACTAATTAATCATTTATTTAATAAATGATAATTAAGATAGCTAAAGGTGTACTAAGGATTAATTTAATTAATCCAAAGGGGTATAATGATTAATTAATTTAATTAATCAATCATAAAAGGGTGAATAACAAGGTGTATTGGGACAATCTTTGGGAATATGTATGAGTGATTTAGGGTGTCAGAGTAGAAAAGCATAGATTTCCCATTACGATAGTTAAAGATGGTAAGTACAAATATGAGTGCTATGTAACTCCTCCAAGATAATATTCCTAGAAAGGAAGGGGAGTTACATTACTCAGAATAGGAATGTAACTCCTATGACACACTATGACATGTAAGACATGTCATAGTAACTCCTATGACGCCAAGTACACCTAAGCAAGATGAGTCACCAAGGGTGAGGATTTATTCTAAGTAAATAAATACGAGGAAAATAATATCGTACGCCAATAGTAATAAATTGTGATATAGTTTTTAAATATGTTAATGTTTTATGTTTTAGGTCAAGTTAATATTTGTAATGAAGTGTCTAAATCAATATTAATCAATTTTATCTTGTGGTCATTATTTTTGAATAATGTCAAATTTTAAATGTCACGGGTCATATTTTTGCAAAATAAGAGTCATTTTAATGTGTCAAAAAAGTTAAAAATTGTAAAAGTAAGTGTCTCTTAGGTTTGATGTGTCCATGTGTCAAAGTGAATGTCGTAAAAAAAAATTAAAATTAATATTAAATTAATTTTTTATCATTGTCATTGTTTTTCATTTATTTTTAGTAAAGGTAAACTCGTCAGTAGCATAAAAAAAAAATTTAAAAAGTTTATATTGAATGCATTTTCAAGAGAAACCGACAACCATGGGATCATGTTAGTTTTGTGGGGGATTCACTTTCTCATAAAAATAACATGAGCTTCAAGTCTTGTTCCATTGAGTAATCAACATCAATCAGAGGATGGAGGCAATAGAGGAAGGATGAAAATCATGGTCCTCTCTCCAACCACTAGAGACAAATCCGCACAAATATTTAGTGGCTCACTTTTCGGTTGTGTGATTCTTTTATGCTATATGTTTCATCATTCCTATTTTACTCATATTCATTTTGTTTTTAGAAGACGTAATAAGGAGAAAATTTAAAAATGTAACCTCTTGATGTATAAATGTCGTGGAGAGAAAAAGCACTTATGTAATGCAGACGAGGGATCTTGAAAAGGTTAGTGGTGATCAAGAAAACCATATGAGGTGAACATATGATGGTTTCTTGTTTATATCTAGGTTTGTGGTAAGCATGCAGAAACCCATGAAAGGTTGATGAGAGATTCCTTTCATTTGGATCAAGATCATGAGCCACAAGAATTGGGCATGCCACAAGAGTTTGACATACTAAGTGTGAATTTTTTTCTCTGTGTTTGCAATAAGGGGAATGTTAGGAAATTATATTGCTAGTGTTTTATTTAAATAGTACATACACTCTTTGTTAGAAATATTTAGCTATATTTGTAAGTGGTTTGTTACAAATAACTCACGTAGATAGGTTTGGAGAGTTCATAGGGATTATGTTATAAACCAACTCCTAGTTTTTAGGAATTCTACAAACTATATATTTGTAAACAATATTGATGAAAATATAATGAGGTTTTCATTCAATGTTTTATTGTGTGATTAATTTTGTTCAAATTCTAAACCAAATTATCATTGATAGGTGTAACTTTGGGATAACATAGAGACTTATTTGGATAAATTGGATACGATCTTAACTCTTATCTCGGGCTCTATGTAATATAACTTGAATGCATCTCACTTACGATCTCATCCAATGGTTTCCAATGCATCTCAATTAGAATTCAACTCGACTTAGATGTGAGCTCAACTTAGCTCAATTCACAAATCAAAACATTGGGTTGGCTTATTGATGAGCTTGGTGAGCCCAACCCCTATTTCAAACCAATGGGAATAATCCCACATTCACTGTGCAAAAGGTTAAGCTAATATATAGATATAAAACCACATCGTCACTAGGGTAGATTCGTACCTACAACCATGCCCACTTAATGATGGCTGAACTAGGAGGTGGTAAGAACATAGGCACCTTTATAGCTTATACCTATGATGGTGAGGTAAATAAGAGCATAGGGCTTGGAGGAGAAAACTAAAATTATATCCACAAGGCCAACTAGGACCCATAAGCCAAGTGACCCCCTTCAACAAAATACCATTTTGTTCAGAACTATGTGTATTTGATCTTTTTCTAGTTATAGCCTTCTTTTTTATTTTCTTTACGCTTTTACTATTTAATATAACATAATTATCATCAACTCATATCATAATGGGCCATTTTCATAAAGTGATAGTCCTCCACTTGACTAAACTTGAAATGTGATGTTATGTTCCTTGATAAAATGCGAGTGTACAACACTATCTCATTGTTGCAAAGAGACCAAATCAAACTTGTTATATAAATCCAAACACACACACAAAAATATAAAACAAAATTAAATCAAAAGGGATTATATAACCTCAACTTATGGTTTGACACCGTTTCTCGTGTACTAAACACACGTGGTAAATTTCTCTATCTAAACCCATATTTTGCATCTTTCCACTTCTACCTAATGATACCCTTTCTCAAATCTGGAGAATATATATACATAAGTAGAAAATAATACCTAGTGCATTATCCATTCCAATCAAATCAAATCAATTGAAATGAACTATAATCAACACACACACACAAACAATAATCCCAAATTGTAACCTTAATTAAATCATCATCTACTACTAATAAAATTAATGACAATAATTATTTTACTCCCAAAACATGTCACAAATGATAAGCTGAATAAAATCAAAGCAATATATAGAATGATGTATCATTGTGGTAAAGTAATCACCAAATCATCTACATGTATAAAAATGTATAACTAAGGGATGTGATAACTTCTTATAATCTCAATTCCTAAAGAGATACATATTAGGTATGGATCCCACAAATTTTCCATTTAAGGTATTTTCCATTTTTGGTGGGATATATCCACTACCTTATCTAGAACAATCAAACGGAAACCAATCTCACTTATAAGGGGATCTAGAGGCATGAGATCGGGCAAGGGTCATTGGTTTCTTTCCTTGCACTCTTTCTACCCATGTTATCTAATCTAAAACTTTCTCTTCCTTCCATGTCCCTGTGTCTAACTCTATTTTTTCGATGTCCTTATCTCCAACCAAGCCCCCATTTTTGTTTGGATCATCATTGGGATCATTGGCTCCCACTGGATAGAGCAGACTACATCATTTTCTTGTTTGAATCTCATTTCAAAATTTTAGATGAGTGCATTGGATGCTCCATGATTACTTATATTGATAATTTATTAGTAGTAGTTGATTTTTGCATACTACTATACCAATTAACTTTATTGACCTTGGGCTCCTATTTTTGGTTATATGGCATTTCCTCATATATGACTTATATCTTACACATATTCATGCTTGATTTTTATTCTTCACACTTCGGTATGTTATATGCTTCAATATGATTCATGTTTATGTATGTTTTGTGCTTACGTATGCTTCATGCTTTTATATGCTCTATGCTTCTATATGATTCATGATTATGTATGCTTCATGCCTATGTATGATTTATGCTTATGTATGCTTCGTTCTTCTATATGATTCGTGTTTATGTATGCTCTATGCTATTATATGTTTTGTGTTAAATTGTATGCTATTGTATCTTTGTGTGCTAAATTATATGCTATTGTATGTCCATGTTTACTTCATGATATTGTAGGATCTATGCTCCCATTTGTTTCATGCTCATGTTTACTTTGTGCTCATGTTTGCTTCATAATTATCTATGCTCCATGATCATGTTTGCTTTATGATAATGTAGGCTACATGTTCATGTTTAGTTCATAGTCTTATATCCTTTATGTTGATGTTTTCCTCTAGGTACATATAGGCTTTAGGCTCGTATTTGTTTAATGTTCATGTATACTTCATAATCTTATTTGCATCATGATTTTATATCTTTTATGATCATGTTTACTTCATATTTTTGTATCCCCCATGCTCATGTTTACTTCATGTTCTTGTATTCTCCATGCTCATGTTTGCCTCTAGGCCCATGCTTTTCTTCTATGAAGAGTAGTTGACACATATTGCACTCTATAACATGTTCATCATATATATTTCTCTTAACACAGATGGTTGATACATATTCCAATTTATATCATGCTCATGACACATACTTACTCTACACACAAACTAACAACTACTAACACTAATAAAGTCATCGTGTCCTATCAATTATGTTTATTAATAGTGGGCATGTCATCTAATTTCATGTCATAGGTCACAGTAGATCCATTAGGCATCAAGTTGTGTGTTATGGTCATATACCGATCATTGTTACACTCTTAGATAAAGTTTTCTCTATATTAGTAGATATACTCATGATATCCATCACAATGCGATGACATTTGTTACTTATTTTGAAATGCTCATATGTAATGCACATTGCTTATCTTACCATGTTTACTTGATATATTATATATGGTTCACATCCTTGATATTATGGCTATGTACTTTTTATAGCTAACACTTTCTCTTTTAAATTGAATGATTCTTTGTAGCATTCCTTGTCTCAAAGGGGGTATGTTATGGGGATTTTCTAATAAGCTAATCTAGATCATAGCATAATGTTTGATTTAAGTAGTGTGTTGACATTCACACAACTATTTAGGACATATTTCAGATTTGACAAATACCACATCATTACTTATAGTAAGATTATATACAAATTAACTTCTAGTAGGTTCAAGTGATATACATTGGCTTCCTTAGCAGAGCTCAAACGCTACAAATGGTAAATAACAAGACTAAACGTCACAAATGGTTTTAGTAGGATCAAGTGCTAAAGATGGATAATAAAAATACCAAATGTTAAAGCCCTAAAAAATCACAATCATCCACACCTTATCTAATGGAATCGGGGGCAATTAGGTGTAATAGTTTCATGTTTTGTAATTTCGATTATTTCTTGTTGACTAATTTTATAAGCATATATATGGAGTAATACTACATGCTTTTTTGTATGTGATTTGTATGTTTCACATGTATGGTGTAAAGGACACTCTTTCCAGTCTTACATAGACTATACCTATTGGGAGGTTTGTATATACTTGATCCATTTTATTTTAATCCAACAATTTCATTACTAGATTAAAATGGGGGCAATTTTAGTACCCGAAATTTGGTCCTAAAGAAATTGACAATAACCATAAGCCCATTTACACATTTATTGACTTAATCCAAAGGCATCTCACTCAATTCTTGCACTCTAAATCGATTAAATTACTTGTTCTTTAACTTAACAATTCTAGAATAAATGCATCCTATATAGAACACGTTTATAAACTCCTCGCATAATTAAATACTATTCACCTCATGTCTCACGATCATGTTTCAACTTAATCTTAGACAAAATCATCCGACAGAGGACATAATTAGGTGATATTTATGTATGTTGTGCTTGTAATGATCATATTTTCAAATGCATAAGTTACCACAATCGGCTTAGAGTCAATTGAGCAAAAATCACTCACACAAGTCGCTTGTAAAAACATATGCACCTTAACCTATTAAGGAGATCTAGGGACAATTGCGAGATCTCACACTCAAACAGTGAGTCTAAGACGGACTTTGGTCCCTAATAATTGAAACATCAATTCCTTATAACACTACAACAAGTTACAAGTTTGAATACATCACTACTTGTTTCCTTAGAGAACTCTCACATGCTACAATGAAGCAAAGATCATTGACAAGTGTAGAAGGCCTTTATTAGGGTCTTGCCAAAAATAATTGTTTACGCATATTCACATACATTCACTAGAAGGAAAAACTACATGCATATGAGGCCTCTTCAAAGTATTGTTATTTAGGCATCGTCGTGGCAACTCGACTCACATTTGGACTAAACCCTTTTTAGGCCATAAGAGGGAAGGAAGGGTTTGAAGACAAGAAAACCATGTACATGTACATAAGTGTGATCGTTAAATTTTAAGCACATATACCATATCCAAAGACATAGGCACACCAAATGGAAGAGTTGAGATATAAATCACGGTTGCATAGGATGAAATCGATCACTAGAGGACAAAATTATTGGAAAATTTTGTTTGACATGGGCAAGTCTTTGCAAGCTCATTCGAGATGGATCCAAAATTTAGGACAATCACGACACTCTCCAGTGTGATTATTCTCACGTTTTCATATCGTGAGAGCTCACAAAATGGTACAATCTTTCTAAACCCTTATCCTAATTACGTGTATTCTATTTTTAGAACTTATGTTAATCGTATATTTATTCTCACATAATTGAGAACTATTATATATTTATAATTTTTAGTGTATTAGGGTTTATTGTATATCATCATAAATAATTGAAATAATAATCTTAATTAGTTTAACCCTATATTACAATAATATCTAAATAGTAATTAACAATTGAATTTAAATTAAGACCATATTAATATAAAAACCAACATCAACTGTTCAAGAAAACCAAAAAAGGAGAGATAAAGGAACAATTAAGAATAAAAAGAAACACACATAAATATATAAACGTCTCATTAGACCCTCAATTTATAAAAAAATAAAAAAATAAATCAACAAATACGTAGATAATACTTAATTAATTTGATCTTAAAAACCTGTTTGAGCCCATGTTAGTTGTATACACCAGCACCCACTCCCACCATTAACCCCCAGAATATAATAGTTAAAAAGAATAATAATAATAATACAGCATTGAACAAGTCTGTAATGACAATATATGCCCCTGGACTTATCAACATGACGTTGCAGGCAAGTTGTTAATTAAATTAATAATAATATCCACCATATAAGTAAGTTGTAGGGTTAGCACTCCTTTCTTTCTTTCTTCTAGAAATCATTTTTATTTCCGACCGTAAAGATAAGCCTATTTTTATTTAACGATTTGAAAAACTTTCCTTGCCCCCGAAGAATACTGTGACGTGTCATGGGCAACGAACGTACGTTACGGCCGCCTTCCTTTTCGACGAGTTGTAAAGCGGTTTTTATTTTTGGCCGAGGTGCTGCCAACTTGGAGGGGACAGCGCTAGCTTTTTCAGCGCTAATAAATCTGCAGGCGTAAATGTCGAGGTCTTTGGCGGTTGAGGGACCACGCGTGATACAAGTGTAATGCCACGTAGGTCGAGCATTTGAGATTTCGCCAGATTTAGAAAAATAAATTCAAACTCCAGTGTAGTTTGTTAATTTTGACGGTTGACCCTGCCCGTTCACCTAATTTTCTTTTATGATCGTCAATCATCTAATTGACCTGACCCCTAAAAATGGTTATTAAATATTTAGTAGTTATCAAATCTAAATCATTTTAATGTATGAGATTTAACACTTTCACAATAGATGAATCACAAAATTTTAATATGTTATTGGTTGATAGTTGGTTCCATTTAAATGTTATTAGTGAATTCTAAGTCATTGTCTCTCCACCCCCTATTCCCTTTACCTTGTTTTTATATTACAAATATCTTGTACATCTTTAGGTTTGTCAAAAGAGGGTTTATGTTCGTTGGTCTATTACTAGCAATCGCATATGTTTCATGAGATGTGAATGCCGAACGGTATATGTTTTTGTTTTAGAGGTATAATTATTACTTTTGTAGTTGATGTTGATTAGGGGTGTGATTGATTTTGTAAGTGTAGAAATATAGATGGGCCACTTAATTTGAAGGTTGTTTCTAATTTTAAACTTGTTAAAAATTCATACATGAATATATTTGATACCGTTTTTGTGATTAATTTATTTTATAGTTGATGTTGTGTGTATTTAATTTGTGTTTATTAGTTGTGCATCAGTTGTTCGGTTGGTGTTTTGTTGGAAAAACATTTATTGTACAGTTGATAATGTGTGTGATTGATAGTTGTAGTGTAGGAATTTAGTTGAAACATTACATTGAAATGTTGTATGTGTACATTTAATTTTGTTACAAATTTGTACATTTAAAGTTGCATATCATATTTCAAAACATCAAATAAATGTAGATCTGTGTGCACATAATGAGACATGTATACATTTGTAGTATTTATATCATGAATGGTAGCCTTTAGTGGGCAATTTTAGTTTCAATAAACATGATTACATTTGATACCCCTTGAACAACAAAGTGTCACTTTGGATAGAAGAAGTGTTGAGTATAGTAGTAGTGGAGGTGTTATCAAAGCATAGGGTAGTATTTACTGACGGGTTGAGTGATAGTAGTCTTTCTTCCTCCTTTCTTCTTGCTCAAGTGTTGGTACGTGTACCATAATGAGTATCCCTCGAATGAAAAAGTAGGTGAAATACCTAGATTTGCAAGTGAGGGAATTCTGGAGAAAGTTGTGAAAGTTAGACCCCCGCCTTTCAAAGTGGTTCCAATATCGATGGTTGCTCTGTGCAAAGTAAGTCCCTGCGACTTGTGGATAGTTAATCCCCAGGCCATTTTAATCGGAAATTGTCTTCGATTCCCTCTCGAAATAGGGGGTATGGGAATATGTAACGGGTTGGAGGGATCCCAACATGGGTCGTTGTATCTATCAAATTTGAAAACAACAAATAAAGGTAATGTTGGTGGTTGCATTGATGCATCATAGACAATGTCAGTGATTGTTCTTGTGGCACCATTCACGAGGCCTGCATCAACCCATAGATTTGTAATAAGCATGATTTTTGTTGTTTGCACAAAAACTTTTGTTCTAATTGATCATCATTAGGATTTCTTGTCCATCCTGTTACTTTACTTTCAAAGAATGGATTGGGCGATCGAACATTCAATGCCTTCAACATATGTAGGTTGTGGGAGTCCACTTGATCGTTTTTGCAAACAAATGTGGTGCGTCCTTAAAATTGTTGAGCTCTTGCTGAGTTAGGTGTGTGTCTGTGCGAGATATTAAGATTTCCCAATCCTCAATTAGAGGGGTTGAATCTCACATGTGGAGCAGTATATTCGGAATGAAACTTGTGCATTGGTTGTTCCTTGTTGCCGAAATATTGTTTGTAATGTAATGGAAGTCTGAAATCCCTTCCAAAGGGTTGCTCCGTAGGAATTACTTGCGTAAAGAGGATTGTCCAAAACCGACAGTTGGCCGAGGTCACCGAGGAGGATGACTGATCTGTTCCCAAATTCATATGTTCTTGAGTGTGGGAAAGCTTCACAGAGCCTACTATCAATTTTGCTTAGTAACTTTGGGCCGATGAAACTCATTTCATCAATAAGAACATATTCTATATGTTTTAGCGACTCTTGAAAAGACGATAATGCACTACCTTCAAGGGGTTTGAGTTCTTTGATTGGAATACACATGGCTATGTGGATTGTGGATGCGGAGATGTTGAATGTTGAAACACCGGTAGGGGTGAGCACAAGTAGAGGTGAGGGATATGTGGTTGGTGATGTGAATGAATTGTGGATTTTATTTATCAGAAATGATTTTCTGTGCCAGTCGTTCCTTGAATTATCAATCTTAGTGGAGGTAGAAGGGTTTTGTTTGTTGAATGGTGTAGTATGGTATCAAGAGCTATTTGTTGTTTTGGAGACAAAGGAAGTGTGGAAGATGGTGGTGTGGCCTGCATGTTGTTGTTAATTGTGTCTACCTTCTCTCTCTCAATGAATGATGAACCAATTATCTGTAAATCATGTGGAACGTCATGTATGTTCCAATTATTGTGTATGTCGAAATCTCGTTTCCCCAACATGTATAGAGACTGTCTAGACCATGTTGTTTCTAGAGAGAAGTTGTGCGAAGACCTGTCATTCTTGCAATGGTTCGTGTTGAATATTACATTCGGGCTCTGAGTCAGAACTAACATCTATAATAGGTCTTGTGTCTGTGGTAGTGTGTAAAACATGCCATGGTTTGTAGTTGTGCTTGAACATGTCCCAAGTGTCGTTGATGTCATGTGGGGTTGAGCTAAATTCGATGATAATATTTCTGAAAGGTTTGTATAAAAGGAGTTCTGACCAACAAAAAGGTCATATGACATTGAATCTTGAGTTGGGACATCCACAAATCTCGGGTGGACCCGAACAATTACTTGTGTTGGTCACTTTTTCATTTATCACCTTTATGGTTCTTGTTGTAGCTCCAATCTTGAGCAACTTGAATAAGTGGTAGGTGTTCCATGGTTGTTGGATGAACTTTATATGCATCCAAGAAAGCGGTTGTTTGTTGTGCATCGACGTCACTTTCAACGACACGTCTTAGAATTTTTTTTCCAACATTTAATGATACAAATGGACGACTACACATAACAAGTGGCAATTTTTACATAGCATGTGGCATGTTTCTTGTGCGCTTATGTCATGTTCAACAACGCTTTCTATGAGCATTTTATGGATCACGATATGTGCTGGAGAATCTGCATCTGCGTCTCTTGAAAATATGGATAGCATTTGGTGATATGTTTTTAACATTGCTCGACTTTTGAAGCATATTTTGCAATATACTTAAGAATGACACGGCGGGAAAGTACCGGTTAGCAATCGACATTTGCTCTCCATATGTATATCATTGTTTGATTGTGGATGTTCAATCTGTTATCGTTTCTAGAAGGGAGTTACTTAATTTTCCCATCACTTTCAATGTGTAAGGAAGAAGTAGGTTACGTGGCCCAAGGGGTGTTGTACCTACACTACAGTTGTGATTTCTTTCTATGCAGGCATGTCTGCTCTAAACATTTAGTGTGGCGTTGAACTCGATTAAGTAGTTCTTCAAGGTCTGCATGCGGGGAGGAGGATAGAATTTTTGTTGTATCTAGCAAGCAAGGGTCATCTAGGAGTGACCTGTGAACAAAATCCAAGCGGTTGTAAGTTCAAGCGGGGATTCGAGGGTAGACACAAACTTATCAAAGTATTGTTTTGTGGCCTCAATAACTGTTGTATCCTCCCAGTCCATTTTGTCAACTTTAGGCGCATTCTCGAGCCACAATAAACCATGGACATGTGTGGAGCCTCTATGTTTCCATTCATACTTGCGAGATGAGGGAACATAAATATTAGCTATGTAGTTTGGAAAAAACTTTGAAATAAGTAAATTTGTTTACCTGTAACAAAATTCTCTTTGCTCGAAAGTTCTTCTACAATATTTCTTCGCAAAATATTGTGGATCTTTGATGCGGTATGTTGATACTCGATGAGGGTTAGAGACAATGTTAAGTGTTCTCCTACGCTATGTGGCTTGAGGATCAATGGGGCATTCACCCGACATAATATTGTGGAGATCTGGCAATTTAGTGTCTACAACACTTAGAGTGAAGAATAAGGTTGGTGTCCCCAATTGTTCCACCATATCTTAAATCCCGCTTCTACTTTTTGCCCAGAATGAACATGTCCCTCAAAGGATCGATCCAAAGTGCATTAAGTTGTCTGGGAAGTTGTCTTTGGGGCATTCCAGTAGTTGTCTTCACAAATCTCTAATTATCGGAGGGATTTGATTCGATGTTACATTTGTTTCACAAACTATTTTTGTGGACTAGCTTATGTGTGCATTATGAGGTTTAGAAGGAAGTAACAAAATCTTGGGTGGGAACCAAATTTCTCATCATGGTAACACATCAAATGAAGTGTGTATTCATGCATTGGAACTTATTTTATGCGAGGCTTTTGCCACATTGCTTTTCCTATCAGAAATAAAGTTACAAAAGCCATTAAGAACAAGCCCTCCGTATTGTATTCATTTATTGGTGAGAGGCCAAGCTCTGGCCATGGCATGGTAAATGGAGTGTTACCATCGTGGTTGAGCAAGAACTATTCGATTTCCTCTTCTTTTATTCATGTATTGTGAGGTGTTGGCACGAAAGACGATGAGTGTTCATATGTTTCATCAAAGTGAGTGGGAACATCAATACCATGAGTTGTAGAGGCACTTTACATTTGGGGCAGTTCCATTGTGGTTGTGTTAAGAGAGGAGGAAACATTTGATGACTCGGATGGTAGAGAGGAAAGGGTATCATCGTTGATTAAGACATCTTTGTAATAGGGATCGTGTTGGATTTTATATTGTAAGGTTGCCCAAACACGAGATCTACTGACGTAGAAATCATAATTTTTAAATTAGATCCTTCCCTTTGTATGAGAACTATGTCCAAATATCCAAGGCGGTGGGGTAGGGTCTTTCTTTATTGAAGTAATGTTTTGCGGGAAACTTATGGTATGTCCTGAGTATTTGTATTGCCCACCACGTACTTGGGCGACTTGCAGGAATGGATTAACTCGTGCGATAAGCATCTCCTCGATTTGGGTTAAAGATGCAAGAACGGTAGGATACTTTTCAGGGTCCATGTTGTTCCATGAAGAGAAGTGGTGGCCTTGTTTTTCAGTTTTGCATCTGTTATAGGAGGAAAAATCTTAAAAGGAAATTATTTTAATTCCAGGGAAATTTTCCAAACAAATTGAGCAAGTTTGGATGTTCGCCAACAAATCTATTCTTTTGTGAAACCGACGTTGGGCTTCTAAAGTCAGCAAAGAGGGCGGGAATATGGGAAATCTCTGTGTATTGGAAGGGGTGGGGTGTTTTTTGAGTTGTTTGTGGATTGCAAGGTTGAAAGCAATCTGAAGGAGAGGAGAAACTGGTTGTATATGTGTGATGAAATGAAGAAAGGTCAGTACTTGAGACAGTTTCATGTGGCATCCCAGACATTTGGGGGAAAGTGGCAGTTGTTAGCGAAGATGGGTTCGTATGGAAGGAATTGGTATGCTCGTGAAATTTTGTTTCCATGGAAGTTACATGTGGAATGTTGGTTGGCAATTCTTCAGTAGTTGTATTTGATGGCAAGATTGGAATGTTAGGGAATCGTAGGTTGTTGGTTGACGTAAGTTGAAATATATTAGATATTTTTATTGTTCTATGCTCTAATTTATGATGTCGTTGCTCAATAGTTAAGTGTACTTTATTTTTGTGTAGTTCTCTCTTCATTGGGCTCGTTTTGCAGGAGTTGACATGATTGCAAAGTCACAAGCTTATGGAGTACCACCTGTTGGATAAAGATCATGCGGGTTAGCAAGGAACGATACATTGTTTGATGACATACAAATGTAGAAATAAGTCAAAATATAAAACTAAATACAATTGTAATGCATGTGGAGTTCCAATGGGAAATAAGCGTAAGAGGTAACAATTTGAGTATTGAGAAACTGCATTTTTTCTTAAGGAAAAGAGTATTAGATATATAGAAACATACAATGTGTTCACATAGTACACAAGGATGCAAATACTTACCTAACAAAAGTGCATGTATTTTTATTTATTTTCTTAAAAGTACTAACAATCCACATAGTAGTAGGAGACAATAGTATGTCAGTGTATAAGGGAATACAATAGTTTTCTTTTGAAGCAGGAAAAAAAAAACGTAACATAGATATGAAATAAGAAACATAGCAGTGATAGTTCAAAGTATAGAATGGGATGCGTGAGGGTGTAATGTTTGAAGGGACGGGTGGGTTGGAAATCCTTGCGTAAAGGTTATGGAGGAGTTGCACTGTTTTCCGGTTTATTTGAACTGAGGATGACACATTTCAATATGTTGTTTCCGCAATATGTCTCTTTTTTCGGTAAAAGTGTGAAGTATTTGTTGCCGATGACATTACTTATAATTTCACTAGTTGCATCTTCGTCTATAAACAATATATGGAGGTCATTAGTTGAAACACCCATGATTAACTCAGTTGTCTCATCAAAAGCTGTAATCGATTGAAGTTCTCCTATGGGTCCTTTAGATCGATCCTTAGTGCATATCTATAATCATAGTTTTGAACTTGTCTGTTGCAACTCGAACATAACCATGAACCATTACCATTCTCTCTCACCTTTTTTCTGCATTGTTTGTCACCTTTTTGAAGAGGACATGCCTTGTAAAAAAAAGTTGTCCATCTTTGATATTCGTGATTTCTGCAGAACCATGGCCCATTCATTTCTCTCTTGTTCCCCATATTTAGTACTCTCACGAAATCATTATTACGAGGGTCATGTGTTTTGGAGGGCCCATAAATTGGCTTGTGATAGAGGGCGGAGGAAGGTAGTAGTCATCGGAATCTACCCAGCTATGAAGTGTATTGGTTTCTAGAATTTGGGGGTTGACGTAACATTTGGTACTTGAAAGCAGGTTTCAATTGAGCTCCCATTGAAACTGAAGAAGCGAGCAACTTTCAAGGAAAGGACCAGGAGAGGCGGTATAGAAAGCATGTCTTCAATTTCTTTTCTTATCTCATCTAAGTGATGTCCCCACAATGTGACACTTACACTGAATCATGACATGTCCTTTAATTGCAAAGTTCTCCTCTTAGTCTCTGACTTGTCATGCCTACGAATCGTTGAGCATGGTGACATCATAAGAACAATGCCAATCAAATCAACTTTAGAACGGTCATCGGTTGCAGGTATGTCCTTAATTTTTGTGAAATGAAAGTGATGGGAAGGTATTGTATCCTCATTTGCTCTATGAGTGGAGTTATGGTTGAGGACGCTTGCATAGGAAATATCTAAAGCATTGTTCAAATGGTTGTAACATAGCTTTGCATCAAGAATCCTCGTAATCCTCCCATTGGAAATTGTATATCGCTTCCCATTTTCAATATGCTCATAGAATGCTTCAGCGGCCTCATTGAAACAGGTGACATGAATTTCCCCTCTTTCCTGATCTACAAAATCAAACCCAAACACGAGAACCGTCTCCCCTTGCATTTTGATATTTGCGAAGGGTTGTTTTTGCTAGGGCACGAACCTCTACAGACCACATGCGCATAGATGTATTCAAAGCACTTATTTTCGTTGGTGTTCTCACAAAATATTTGTTAACCCAATTTGCACTTGCATCTGTTTGCGGAAACTAACTGTGTTCGAGAGCATTTGTTGGTAGTCAGATTGGAGCACCGATTACCAAATGTGTTTCGACAACAACATCCATTTCAATGATAAGAACAGTCCTACAATGGAAAAGGAAATCGAGATAGAATTAGAACTGAGCAACGGATCGAAAAAACAAACAGAAAGAAATTATAATTAATATAGGGAGTTTATGTACATTGGTAATCGAGCAGGAGATGAAGCTTACAATTCACTTTTGATCATTCTAACGAGGGATTTGTGTAAGCACACAATGGAGCCTTCTTGTATTGATTTTTCGGTTACACGACTTGCAAATTTGGAGGGTAAAAGTGTTGTCTGAAAATGTGTCCCATCTAAAAGGTCAACACGATGTTGGGCACCTATGTTAAGAATGGACCTTAGGGAGGACAAGTGCAGTATCTGAAATGTGGGGTCCTCCCACTGAATCAATTACGTGTTGCAACAAGTTCTTGTAGCTTGGTGAGCTTGAAGCCAATTTCTGTTGAAACAGAGCCTACCTGGCTGGTTGAATTCCAACCCAATGGTCTCGTAATTTTTACGGTTCAAGAGAATGGAAAAAACATCTCCCTTCAGATTGTTATTGCCAAACGTCAGTTGTTGTAGGCATCCCAACATTCCCAATTCCTGGGGTACCATTCTGCTTAATTGGTTGTCTTCTATTTGAAGAAAATTAAGCGCCGAAATATTTCCTATGGATTTTGGGATGTTGTCGTTTAGCTAATTGATGGACAGGTCCACCAGTTGCAATTTGGCTAGCTTATGGCCTACATCCTTTGGAATTGTCCCCACAAACTTGTTGTGATATAGGTTCAACTTTTTCAATTATGTACAGTTCATGAGAGAATATAGAATGGATCCTCCTAGGTTGTTATTATCCAAATGAAAATTCTCGTAGTTAGGAAAGTGAACCCAATTATTATGGAATATAGCCATACAAGGAATTAGAAGATATATTTAACTCCTCCATGAAAGACCAGTTTCCTAGTGCCTTGGGAATGCCACCTGTAAGGATATTGTTCTTCAACTTGAGCTCTCTCGGTTTCCATAATTGACCAATCACTTCGAGATACTATCATTCGAGTTTGTTGGAATTTAGAAGCGGTGTTCGACCGGTCAATGTTGTTAATATCTCATATGGAATTGGTCCCTCAAGCGTATTATTAGACAATGACAAGTGATGTCATTTTGTGCGATTATTTAGAGAATTGGGAATTTGTCCATTAAGCAATTTATTTTTAGATTGAGCATTATTAAACACCGAGAGAACCTAGTAAATAGAAATAATAAGATAAGTTAACTATTCCCTATAAAATAGAAATAATTGAGATAAGCTAATTCACGTCCATATTTGTTGTATAACCAATTTCATCAACTGTATCGGGCCACAAATCAGCCATTTGTTTGTTTATGAGTTGATTATCGTAATTTTAATTTACTTATTTAATTTTAAACCAGGGATATTTGGGACGGAAACACAACTTTGCTTATAGGCAATCATTCAGATCACAGGAGAGAGTATCATTGATCAGATATGTGGCTAACTGTCTCATGCAAAATTCAGAAGCAACTTTACATATGAAACACCAAGTCACAACCAAAGGTGCTTGGCGAAACATGCTCTCACAATGTTGATAATACAGCTCAGATTCATGTATGTCAATTGCATGCTCTCGCAATGTTGATAATACAACTCAGATTCATGTCTGTCAATTAAATGAATACGCTATAGATACAGTATGGTGCCGATCACAGTGCATACAAAAAACAAATTATTTTAAACAACAAAGATTAAACCCTGACAGTATCATCCGAAAATTCTTAAAGGAACTGTGTAAAGGCGTCTGGAGCATAACTTACCAATCCAGAAGAAGTGTCTGAAACATCAATCTAACTTCTCGTGCTTCCACTGTTGTTTTCTTTTATTTCTTGTGTCTGTATATTCTCTGTGTCACTCTAAATTCCTGAATCTCCTTTTGATCTCCCTTTTTCTGTGTGTATATACTTTCTTTTCTACCTCCCCTAAGCCTTATACAATGTTTGCAATCTATTATTGATCTCTCTTTTCGATTTTCACTTAGCATAATTAAAAACAAAAGTTAAAATTGTTAAGTAAAAACAAAAGCTAAAATTGTTAATTATTAGAAACAAAATTATTAAAAATAAAAGCTAAAATTGTTGTTGATTAAAAGCAAAAGCTAAAATTGTTAATTATTAGAAACAAAATTATTAAAAATAGTAGAGATTTCTATTTTCACTCAACATTATTAAAAACAAAAGCTAAAATTGTTAATTAAAAACAAAAGCCAAAATTGTTGTTAAATAAAAACAAAAGCTAAAATTGTTGTTAATTAAAAACAAAAGCTAAAATTGTTAATTATTAGAAACAAAATTATTAAAAATAGTAGAAAAGCTAAAATAGGGAGGAAAAACACAAACGTCAATATGGCCGTCAAACCGTCAAATTTAACACAGTCGTAGAGGGGCCTTTCCCATAGGGGGGACGCCTTCGGCGTAAAAAGTGAGCTCATATTTGTGGGCATATCTTCGATTTATTTGTGTGGTATTTTTGGTCGAAGTGTGTTTGTCATTTTTTCCTCGTATATTTTTAGTTTAAATATATTTTTATTGTTTTCCTTTTAAATAAAGGTAACAAGCTTCTCAAAATTTCTTTTTAAATTTTTTGTTTTATCATTAATAAAAAAGTAAAATGTTTAATTTATTGTTGATTGGTTAAATTTGTGGATTATTTACATCAAAATACATAAACATGATAAAAATTTGACATGTTCGATCAAGAATGACAAACACACTCAACATTATTAGAGAATCATCGCATTCATAATTATTTTAGGAGATTAAACAATCATTAGAATATTCATCATTTTATTATGGCACAAAATTACGTGCTAGTCCAATCACTCAAATAACCGAAAGATCTCACATACATTTCAAAAAATTTAATATATTGTAAATTTATTTTCAATTATATATTGTCTAAAACTTAAATAATTACATGGTATTTAAAACTGTGATTAATTTATACGACATAATTCTAAAAACAATTTAAAAAACGTTTTATAAATTAGGAAGCAACACAAAAATTGAGATCCAAATAAACATTTTCATCAATTTTTAAAAATATGTCTATCATCATTTTGTTAATTTTCTAAATAACATTTATCATTTTTCAACTGAATATTTTTACTATCAAATTTTAACTAGTATCATCAAATCTAGCGAGTTTAACAATATACAACTTAATTTTAAATGAACCCTCTTTTTACATTTCAAAATAATTATTCCATTTAATTTATGTCAATTCAGGTGTTGGGGTTAAATTTGACATGTATATTCATCAAACAATCTTTGAATGGCATTAATTTTTCAGTCAAAAATATAAAATAATATAATTTCCATACATTATTAATAAAATATATATTTTATATTATTAAACTATTTTTAATATAAATTTATATAAAAGTGAAAGTCACATAGACGATTATTTCAAATACCGCCAAAATTGACTCCGTCGTCTCATATGGTCTTCAAATTTGATTGTTTCCACACGGTGACGGTACCTGTCAAATTTAACCTCGACGACGTGAAGCCGCATGTCGTCCATTTAGCGGACTCGCCTTTTGAGACACGTCTTGTGAACAAAATTGGATTCAAGTTTCAATGTACGTGGTCGAAATTTCAAGCTATTTTATTGGGCCTTGTTTTTTTGGTTTTTAATCGATTTGATAATTACAAAAATATAAAGTAGGTCGCGGTTCGAAGCACGCGAAGGGCACGGCTGTGGCCTATTCGGTGGAGCTTTCTTTGTAAAAATGGTGGAGATTCATGGACACGGTATTTATACGAAATAGGTTACGGACACGAAGATAAGCTTTAATGATTTCTGATTAGCGGTCAAAATCGAGTGGACGATGTCGATTTTGTGACATCGCAGGCGTCTTCTGCAATTATTTGATGAGCTTTGGAGTTCTGTTTGGTTTATTGAGCGTAATCATGTGTGGCCATGATTCACGTGAATGAGTATAGTGACAAAGTAGAGGTTTTTTTTTTGTATTATTACGTGTAGTTTTATAGAGACATGTTATGTCCACGGATCAAGCCGCAGTGCATCCGTAGAATTTTGTTTTGCTCAGGGTTTCTGCGCATTCTAGATTAAGGGATTCAGCGGCTCGAGGGTTTCTGAATGTTGTAGAAAACAGAAGAGGCTTTTCTGAAGACAAAAGGAGAAGATTCAGGAAAGGAAATACTGATTCTGCAAGAACATCTGTGTCTGACTTTTTGAGGCTGCAAAAGTTTCAAGATAAAGAGAAAAGGCTATTAGGCTTGTGTCGAAAAAGCATGGCCGGTCGATTCTAGTAAAAGGAGCCGATTCTTGGAAAAGGATGTGAATATCGGTGGCCTTTAAAACTTTAAAATTTCTCTCATCTTCATCCAGGTTGTTCGGTTTTGGGGTTTTTAACAGAGGTTATTGCAAAAATGCATCTAGAGCTGGCTACCGATCGCGGCCGCCATCAGCCGAGAACCGCGCGCAGAGCCGCGGCTTCAGCTTCAGCTTCTTCATCCTTTTCTTCGCAAATTTCATTCACAGATCATCTGGATCTGCTTCCTGACTCGTTGCTGATGTTAATCCTTAACAAAATAGCAGACGTAAAATCCATGGGCCAGTGTTGCGCCGTGTCGAAGCGCTTCAACTCCTTGGTTCTGCAGGTGGAGAACGTCGTCGTAAAAGTGGACTGTGTAATTTCAGGCGAGGAAAGCGGGCTGGGCGGCAAAGGCAAGGGCATCTTGGGTCACCTGGTCCGGCTGATGATCGGCAGCATCGTGAAGCCGCTGCAGGCCCTGCAGCACCTCATCGGGCCGAGAAAGGCCATGTTAGGCCAAGTCTCTTTGCACTCTCCTGGTCAGGTGTTGAAAATATTCAAGAAAATATAACATCTGAGAATCGAGCTCCTCGGCGGCGAGCTCGGCCTGGAGGAAGGAGTTATCCTCAAATGGAAGGCTGAATTCGGAAGCACTCTGGAAAACTGTGTGATATTAGGCGCGGCTTCCAAGTGTTTGAAGAGAAACCCTAACTGCAACCCTGGCGATGGTGGCGGCTCGGACGAGGAAAGCGAAGGGCAGGAGGACAACGGCAGTATTCCCGAGTCGTTTTACACAAACGGAGGCCTCAAGCTGCGAGTCGTCTGGACCATCAGTTCGTTGATTGCGGCCTCCGCACGCCATTATTTACTGCAGCAGATAATCTGCGACCATCCAACGCTTCACACCCTGGTTTTGACTGACGCAGATGGGCAGGGGACGCTCTGTATGGGAAGAGAGCAGCTGAGGGAGTTTCGTCTCAAGCCTCTGGCGGCCTTGGCATCTTCAAACCGGACGCAGATACCGGCCCTGAATATGAAGCTGCGTTACGCGCGCAGCCTGACTCTTCCCGGGGCGCTGTAATGCAAGGAGCCACGCTGGTGGCCATTAGACCCAGTGTTGACGGAAGTAGAAGCAGCAAAGAAAGCGAGGGTTTCATTGCCGGTGCTTTTGACGAAGAGACTCCTTTCAGGGCGGCTGTCAGGGCCCTGCTCAAGAGGAGAACTTATCTTCTCGAAATGAATTCCTTCTGAAACCTTCTCTGATCGAGAGGTCTATCATGGCGTCTTACCCAATGTTTTATTTTTCAGGTCTGTCATGTCATATGCCCGTGTGAAACAGGCTGGGTAACTTGTTGCACTTCAGCCGGGTGCCCTGATTAGATAAGTATACGAATCTACGATATACTGTAAATGTCCACAAGTTATGATATCAATGTGACTTTAGCCGTTTACTTGATGGGATTGTCCCACAGGCACTAGTGGACTTAAAATGTTTGAGTTTTTTCTTACGATTTTCTCCTTTCTATCCACTGATTAAAGATACAAAACAAATCAAATAGGTTTTAGTCTATGGTGGGTGTGATGGTGTAAAAGGTGTTACATAGCTATTTGTCATTATACAAATCACCAATAAATAAGAGATGGGATACTGATCTTACCTCAAGTGAATTTAGTGGCTATTACCTTACCATTTCTCCTCCTTTTTTGGCATTGTGGACAACTTATTCACTTTGAAGAGTTTATGCTTTGCATACCCTTTGACTAGTTTCATTGTGTACTTTGAAGAATGTATGCCTTGCACACACTTCGACTAGTTTCACTGTGTTTATTCTTTTGTAGAACAAAGAATAGATTTAAAAAGAGCTTCTCTCGCTAGTCACTATTTTAATTTATGCTTGGGGGATTTGTTCCTTGAAGGGATTAAGTTGATAGTAGAAACGATTTAAGGACCTCATCACTATTACAAATCTCAACAATCCTTAAAGAGAGGTAGGAGAGGTAGTGTTGGGGGCATCACATAAGGTGTATCGGGGCAATTGTTATGGATGCAAGCCCTATTAATGTGATAAACGAGTCTTTCATTCTTTTGAGGTTTGTTGATCATGGGGACACTACTACTATTAACAATGACCGGGCTCAAATACTAGTAGCTTGCTAGGTGAGGAGGTTACTGAGCCAAACAACAACAATGTTTCAAATATTGATTGCAATATCTATCTAGAGATGACCAAGGATTATGTGGTCATTTGTTCTCTTGGGCATGGTTTTATTAGTGGCTTCATATACATTCTAATTTGAAATAATTCCTTATGTGCGCGGGGAGGTGTTTGATGCCAACATTGCTCCAATTTATGGGTGGGACAATTGTGAAGATGAGGGGGTGAGAGCAAGATCATAGAGAATAGTGAGAAGATACTCTAATCCCATGAGCACAAAATACATAGCATTTTCTTAAGGATCAACATGTCTATCTCCAAGAGGTATGTGGAAGCAATTAAGCTTACCAATAGACAAGAGGGCCAATATAATGTCATAGTGCAAGTGGGGACATAGATAGACATATGGGTTTGATGGAACAAAGAGCAAACAAGTTTTACAACAAGAACACCATTAATTCATATATAAATATTTAATCTTTATTACATCAAAACTCCATTACATTTATTTCTTACCCGATAAGCTTTTAATAATCTTTCGAGATGTTGGCTACGAGACCCAACCACTTGCAGCCCATCATGCACTTACACATTAATTAATGAATCAATAAGGGGGTGTCTCATGCGAGATACATGCCCCACATAACCAATTAAATAAACACAAACATTTATATCACAACAACGCTCTAACAAACCCTCCTTGATTTAAAGGGTGTAAAAGAGGATGGTTTGAAGTATATGACTGTGATGTCATCCAATATTCTCTACCATACCTACAACCTAGGACATTGTATATCGTGGTTCTACTTGACTGATGTCATTCCCTTCACTTGAAAGCCTACCACCTTGCAAGTTGCGACATGAATGATGACCACCTACTTGACATGCACATCCCTCTCGACCATTTTGTATTGTATTGCAACATGATCAAAGCATTCTCAACTACATTAATCCACATAAGGTCTCACAACCCATTGAGTGAATATACCTTACTATGTATGACACATCTCCCTAATGCCCAACGACGTCGATAACCCTTCACTCAACACTTTGCATGTGCTAGTGGGTATTAATGTAATTAGGGTTTATTCATTAAAAGAAATACAAAGGTACATATTTTGGATTTTCATATAACATATTAGTTAAGGGAGAGGAACCGATCTTAGATTTGTCACATACTACATTAATTAAGGGTAATGAGTGAATTGATCTATATGGACCACCTTGAAAATATACATGTAAAATTCAATTTATTGTTCAAATAAAAGTTAGTAGATATAATTTTCACACTTAAATTCAAATAATAAGTAGTCATCATTTTCAATTTAAAAATGGTCATCACAACAAATCACATTAAACAACTAACAAATTAAATAATGACACATATGTAAACACCAAATACATGACTTAATGTTTAAGTTATGGGTGGGACCGCCTTATTATTCTAACTTTCACCTTATTCAACTACTAAATTATTTTTAACTAGTCACATTCATGAGTTGTTTTTTCAAATATTAATATTATAATGTTGGAATTTTATTTTTACAAATTTTTAATAAACAAAATTCAAAATATGAATTTATTTATCTTTTCATTCATAATGCCACTTTTTTGGCCTTGTAGTACATTTAAAAAGAAAGAAAAATCTAAAATTTAGACATGTGGCAACATTTATAATTGATTTAACAATGTTAATGAGATCCTTGGCTAATAATTAGTTTTACTTTTATTGTTTATTACTATATAATATTTTTGTTGACGCGATTAATAATATTAATGAGTTTTGTGTTAATTTTTAATCAATTAATTATATTGTAATTAAAGTGTTGCTTATAGTTTTGTTTATCAAAATGTATACATTAAGAAATCATGATTTTTATTAACAAATATAAAATCTTAGGCCTTACAATTTGTTTGTTGCAAACAATCTTCGTGTTGAGTCATTTTCATAGCTTCACCTATTACAATCTCGTATTTACTATTTAATAGCAAGAACTAGTCGCTACGTAACTTTTGTTTTTCTTTACATTTAAAATCTTTCATATAAATATCTTTAAAAAGTGCCTTATATTTTAAACACGTAAATTAAATTTTTAACTTTAACACATTATTATACTAAGTATAAATATTTAGTTTTATGTAGTGGCTCAAAATGAGCATACTAGACCCATCCCATCAACTAATTGCTCATCTCCCTTAAAAACTCATTAATTGAAGAATTGAGGGTTTTGCACTCCATAAAATTAGACACTTATTAGAAAAAATGTGTTGATTTGATTTGTCCATAACAAATGTTTCCAACGACAATATTCAATCATCATGACAAATTCTATGTTGTTATACAAAATAGATTTTATGAATAAATCAAATAAACAAAAAAATCTCCAAAAATCTTCTAATTCGATTATTAATGAATCACCATAGTTCATTTCTAACTCTATTTTTAAATGATTGAGGCTTTCACAGTCTATAAAATTAGAAGAAGCTATTTCGGGAAAAATTCACGATTTGATTCATCCATAAATTACGTTTTGGATCACAATAAGTAATCATGATGATAGATTACATAATGCGATTTAAAATATTTTTGATGGATAGATAACATCAACATAGTTTTTTCTATAAATCTTCTTCTAACTCCATTTTTTACAAATCTCCCGGATGAGTGATAGCCAAAATCTAGATATTAAAAGGAACAATAAACAAATCGTTCCAAGCCACAAAGAACTCAAATGCTAATAAAACACCACACTCAATAAGATGGAAACAATTTTCCAGAATAAAATTACAAAAACCTTTGCAAACAAATGAACAACAATATCATATATTATTATGAAATTCTATGAAGTACAATGAGAAGGGGCCTTACTTATATAGGCAAGAAAGATCAATCTAAGAACTAGTCAAGGCTATAAAAAAAAAAAAGAACTAATCTTTAAAAACTAGTCGGGACCATAGATTTAAGAAAGAACTAGTCAATACCATATATCAAAGAAAGAACTATACCTAATAACTAGATAATATCATCATAATATTTAGATAAGATAGAAGAAATATCCACACATAAGTGGGTGAGGATAAATATAAAAGAAGGTAAATAAAGTACCTAGGTGAACATGAGCTATGGTAAATACCTACTCTAACACCCCCTCAATCAAGCTAGGGGCCCAAAATAAAAGTGGCATATCCTTTGTATGAGTCCCGACAACTAGGCTTGATCATGTACTCATGTACAATATATCCATGAAAAAATCTCAAACGAAAAGTAGGAAAGAATCTGTTAAGAGGAAAGAGAAATAAGAAGAAGAAGAAGAAGAAGGAAGATGTTCTCACAAACACCCCCTAAGAACAACTTCTGAAACCCCAATCATGCCACACAACTAAAGGTAGCGAGGTGATGCAAAAGGATTTGTAAAGATGTCGCAACCCGCCTGCTAAGTTGGAATGTACTCTAAGCAAAGAACTCCATCTTGAATGTGTTGATGAATGAAGTGTATGTGAATCTCAATATGCTTGGTCTATTGGTGCTCAACAGGGTTGCGAGAAATGTGAATTACGCTTTGGTTTTCACACCAAAGCACAAGTGGTGAATCCTATGAGAATCCAAACTCACACAATAGCATTGAAGCCATAGAATCTGTTGACTCGTTGTAACTCTCCCCGCACTCTTCCTCCTCCGAAGATGAAAGTGTAATAGTCTATTGCTTTTGTACGCCCAATCAACTCGAGAAGAACCAAGACAAAAAAGTAGCCGAAGTCAAATGACTATCATCATTGAACTTGCCCAATCTAAATCAGATATTCAATCTGAGCACAACCCCTAGTGTAGTGTAGTCCAAAGTGGGAAGTGCCTGCAAATAGCGTAAAATCCTTTTAGCGAGCCTACCAAAGTGACTACTATGAGGATAATGTGCAAACCGAGATACAAGCCCTACTGCAAATGAAATATCAGGGCGAGTATGGGTCAAGTACATGAGACTTCCAACCAACTACCTATATAATGTAGGATCACAAAGTGGAGTGGTACATGTGGAAGTAAGAGTAACTCCAGAATGAAAAGGAGATGGACTTGGTTTGCAATTAACCATATCAAAATGCTAAAGAAGATCATGGGTGTACTTTTGCCCGGATGGGCAGGGGACATTTTGTATGGGAAGAGAGCGAGTTGAGGGATTTTCATCTCAATCCTTTGGAGGCCTCGACGTCTTCAAACCCTACGGTTAAATTTGTTAATGCATTGCTCGCATGTTCATCAGAGAACTCCGTGGGCTTGATTGTCACATGTTTATAATACAGAGCCTTCTTCATTCATTTGGTGACACATGAATCCTCACACACATCAAAATCGAGCTCATCCATGTGAGTTTGCATATTTCAGACAACTATTTCCTTGTGTGCATGTTTTCCATCTCAGGGTCCATTAGCTCCCATCCATATAATTATTCGGGGTAAGAGTGCTCTGGAACCTTACACGAATAATCTTTGTAGGGTTGTTGATGTACCCTAACTCAAGTGTTTACACCATCTCCTCCTAATTCTTCCCACTAATGCGCTCATCTATATGCTCCTGTGCTCCAATGCCTTCTTTATTCTCTTCTCCAACTCCAGCGTCAAGGCCACCAGTCAGCTGCTCAACATTGTCTTCCAATTCCATATCTCCCCCAACGTGGATTTCTTCTTCACGCTCCTATACACTCACGCTAGGGATGTCTATATATAATTGTGGTTGCTCAGCACCGATCCCTTCATCTTCTCAAAATTCAAGGCTAGGCGTGGAGATATCCTGGCACGTGGACTTGTCTGATGACCCCTCCTCATCACTACATTTCACGGGCATGTACTTGCTCCTTCTTTTTTAATCTTCTTCGGCCTTCTTCATGGAGATTACATGCGGTGACCTCCTCACAGGCTGTGAAGTACCAATGCCCACATCTGTAGTGTTTTTCCCCTTGCGTAGTTTTCTTCTACCATGATCCAGTGCAGTACTATCTTCTTTCACTCCTCTCTTGAGGAATTTTTGTAAGTCCTCTTTTTCCTTCCTTGGGGGTGTATCTTTAAGTTTTCTCTTTGTGCCTACAATCTGTTTGTTCTTTGGAGGGTCTGGGAGTGAAACGTCCTTGCCAATGATGTAATTTCCATCCTTGAACCTCGGCCTCAGATATACATATAGGTGCACGGGTTCTATCTGTCCCACATCCATGACCTCTGAAGTGATATCTATATTATCAGACTACATTGTCTCTACATATGCTTCCTTGTTAGGGTAGAAATATGTCTTGCGTCAGAATGTGAATGTCTGCGTCTACCTTATCAATGTCAAACTGTAACTTCCGCACTTTATGCAGCTAGTTCACTTAATCTTTAAAATAACGAGCAGTAAACGCAAAAGGTAACTTACAATAGGGATTTTCTCACCCATCTTCATGTAAGAGCACCCAAAACAGAAGGGTTGATATGTGCGAACTCTGTCGACCTTCTAAAACATTAGGCAATTCTCTAAGGATGCACCATTCCCCTCAAATGCATCACACATTCTTCTATACCACTTCTATGTGTGCTGCTTATATGTCCCTGTTATAGTGCCTTGGCATGTGAAGCTCACGAACTTCTTCACAGGAAACTTATTTTCCAAAGGGTACACCCACATCTTGTCCTTTGGCCCATCAGCACACAATTTCATAAAATACAATGAGGAGCAAGATAACACCCCAAGTTATCTTCTCACCTTTGTTAGCCTAGATGCGTGCTTCTTCCACTATGCCTTCTGCAACGTATCTCGTGATGTTATAATACGTCTTCATCGCCATTTTTTTGCTATATACAACCATTGCTTGTTTACCTCCTTCCATCTCTCTAAGGCACCCAACTTATAGCTAACTAGGCGCGCAACTACCCTGGTGGCTTTGTCTTCTATGTTTGTCACGTTGAAATCCCGACCTCCTTTATGATACTTAAATGCAGTGGTTGTTGTCTCTACTCCATCATCATCAAAAAGATCACTAACAATGTCCTCACTAGATTCGCGTAAACATGTAACCTTCTCGATCAACTTTTTCATAATTCTCATTCTCCTTCCCGCAAAATAGAATTAATCTTCATGTATGCACGATACGAGCCACTTGTACAGACGATTGGGCTTGCCAAAGAACGACAACTCAAACAATTGCATAACCCCAACACTTTCCAATAGCTTGTAAATGTTATTGTCGTACACCCTTTGTCGTCTGCAGTTCACCTTTTTGTCTTCAACATTGTATCTTCCTTTATATCCTTCTAGGTCTTCTCTGTCCGATGATTGAAGTCACTAATTTTGCATTTTGTCAACTATGATGTCCACGATCTCCCTTCGATAACCTCCTCTGGGTATTACATTTTTGTAAACCACTCATGTGGTGCTTCCTCGGTCTCCTTCACAACGGTGGAGCTCTCTTTGGTGCCATTGCTCTACTTAAGTAAAAATGTGCTCTAAAAACTACAAATGTTTCAATGCCTTACCCTTGCACCTTCATTTTCCTCTGTTTCCTCACAATATCTCGTGCCCTTGTGTGCCCTAGCTACAAATTTTGTCTCCACTAAACCCTACAAATGTGAATCTTTCCTTATGCACAAGCCCAACTTGCTCAAACACTTCTTCCACGCGCAGCTTTGGTACTACCGTGTATTGAAATCACTTGGTTCGTCGTTTAAACAATTTTTCTTCACACTTCGTCACACTTCTCAGCTCAAAAACACAAAGGATGCAAGGTAAAAATAAAATTGCAAGCTTCTTCTTTTATAGATCCATTAAAATAACATTGCAAGGATGCATTAATTTATCCTCAACCACCACCGTACACGGCATTAATTTCACCCTTTCACTCTTTCACGCATCATGTTGTATTCTTTTCACGCCTTCCAGTCATAACCTTATGGTGCTCCCACTACTTCTCATCCATAGAACTCCTTTCATGCGCCTCTCTGTGTGGAAGTAAAAACCATTGTGCCTTAGACTAAGTAGTTTCCCATGTTGCTTCCTACCTCACGTTACACTACGCATCCATCCATCTACACATGGTCTTCAATACGAGAAATTTTATTTAAGTACCTCAACTTTGAGAACCTGTAATCTTTTTTCAATGCACACCAATCTGTATCAAAGCACCAATCACTTATTCTTTTTGATCCACCCCACACTAAAAGTATGTGCGGTCCTCTGCACATGAATCCAATAGATAGTAATCAACTCCAGTGCGCAAACACGCTTATTACAACAAAACATTGAACTAAATTGACAAAGCATAAAACGATGAAAGGAAACACATGAAAGGAAAATTCATTTAATGGAAATATAATCTAAGTGGAAATATTGCCTTATTACAAACACCAAGAAGACTTTTTATAGTAGGGCTTCATCCTACTCCCATTGAAGTAATCTGGGCAATAAATTTCCATCCATTGCTTGTAACTGACACGCGCTTGAATCAAGTATCTTGGTTACTACAAACGGTCCCAACCAATGAAATTTAAATTTCCCGGGTGGCGTGCAAACTTTGAATCATACAGAAGAATCATCTTTCCAACCTCAAATTCCTTATTCCAAATATGTCTTTCATGTCATGCCTTTTGTCTCAATTTTTCTTTCTTCTGGATCCACCGGGCAATAGCATGCCTCTCATCTAACTGCATTAGTTTATCTATGCGCCCTTCAACAACTTGTTCATCATCCAATCCTCTTGCACATGCAATACACAGGGATGTAAACATGAATTCCATAGGCAATACAACCTCGCGCTAAACACCATTGAATGGGTGTGGCTTTATTCAATATTTTGTAAGTGGTCATGTATGCCCAAAGTACAATAGATACCTTATCATCCTAGTCTTTCCTTCCAACATCACATATTTTTGTCAGTGTTTGTCCTAGAATATTATTGAAAACCTTAGTTCCATTGACATATTGGTGATAGGGTGTTGTCTTGTGGTGTGCCACCATAAAATCAGCCAAAAGAATTTTGATGGTCTTATTAAGAAAATGAGCGCCCCTATCACTTGTCAAGCTCAATGGACATCCATACCTACTAATATTTTTTCCCATATAAATATTGTTGTTGTAACTGCTGTGTAATCCTTCTAGGTGTTGCTTCGGCCCACCGTGTCAAATAATTTGTACAAGTTATAATATAGCGCACACCAGTCCTATGTGCTGGTGGGGAAATAGGACCTATAAATTCAATTTCCCATTTCTCGAATGGTTCTGCACTGCATGATAGGCATCAAAGGCATCTCATCTCTCGGCTCTAGGCTTCGCCAAGGCACCGACAATGATCGCACGCCTTAACATCCTTATACAAAGTTTCCCACCATAATCTAGCCATTAGAATCTTGCGCACCGTGTGGCATCTCTATATAATGATCCCCTACAATTCCACCATGAGCTTCTTCCATAATCCCCTCACGCTTATGCTCTAGAACACACCGACGCAAAACTTCATCACGAAATAGCTTGTATAAATCTCCACCTATCAACTGGTAAGGTTCCGCACATATTACAAGTTGTTTCTTCTCAAAGGTCTTTATTCCCTTAGGCGCCTATCCTGTGTGTAAAAAGACTGCAATATCTTCCAACTCGGTGGGTGTGTGATTTAATATAAAGATCTGTGCACATGAAATTGTGTCCTCAATGCTTTGCGCGTCCTCACCAGAATTGATCCTTGATAAATGATCAGGTCATGAGTTACTTTTTCCAGGTTTCACAATCATTGTAAACTGAAGCTCTTGAAATAGTAATATCCACATGCAAATGTGCCCTTATAAAACATGCTTGTTGACCAAATACTTAAGTGCCATATGCTCCATGAAAAAGATAAATGGTGTCGATAATAAGTATTTTCTGAACGTGTGCAGCGTGTAAATCATGAACAAAGCTTCGCGCTTAGTAGTTGTATAGTTCTCATTCGGATGGTGTCAACTTCACGCTTTGCAAAAAAAATAGGATGGTCTATAATTCCTTCTCTTGGTTGTCTTTAGTATGATGCTAATTTCCATCCTAGAAGCATTGACATGAACATGAAACGATTTTTCCCACGAAGGAAAGCAAAAATAGGTGCAATGGTCAACCTTTCCTTCAATGTTTCAAACACATGCTATTGCTCATCACCCCAATAGAATTTTCCTTTAGCCTTCTAAAGCTCCTCCAAGGGCGTGACAATCTTTACATGGCCTTTAATGAATTTCTGTAATAACTGTATGTCCAAGGAATCTATGCACTTCACTTTGATTTTTAGGTTCTTCCAATCCCAATATCACAACAACCTTGGCTGGGTCTACCAACAAGCCTTCCTTACAAATAATATGCCCAAGCAAAGTGCCAAAAGGTGTCGCAAAGATACATTTCTTAATATTTAGAGAGATTCTCAACTACCTGCACCTCTCAAACATAAGCCTCAAATTATCACAATGATCCTTAACCAAACCATACATTTTCCAATCATCAAGATACACCTGTAAAATATTATGAATGAAGTCCACGAAAATCCCGCACAACAATGCGTTAGAATACATCGAGCACATTCTTCACCCAAAGGGCATACTGTATGCAAAACTTCCCCATTCAGTGGTGAAAGTTGTCTTTTCATGATCTTCTTTAGTGATACGCACTTGATGATAACCAAATAATCCATCAGTAAAGAGTAGATCTTGTGCCCTATAATGCCCTCAAGGATCTCCTCGGTGAATTAGGTGGGAAAAGGATCGATAACACATGCAACATTCAACTCTATGTAGTCCACACAAATCATTATCCTACCATCCTTCTTATATACCGATGACCATGGGACTAATCCACTCAAATTCCTCAATGGGCTCAATGATTCTAGATTTCAACATCTTATCAATTTCTTCCTTTACCTTGATGTGTAGATTAGGATTCATCCTATAAGGTCTCTTCCTAATCGGGTGCACACCTTCTTTAAGTTTGATTCACATCTCACCTAAAGAAGGGTGTACTCCTTTCAATTTGTGATAGCCCCTTATAAACAAATCCTGAAAGTCGTGTAGGAGTTCAATAATCTTAGCCACCTCCTGCTCAAACCAATAATCACCAATAATTACTTCTTTAGGTTATGCATCTGTCCTAATGTTAGCCTTGTTTGTTTTTATAGGCTCGTGATACACACGTGCCTTCTCATCTAGTGTGTCCATCACCTTGCGCATACCTTCAGTGTGGTTAACATCTAGGTTATTATCCTCATCATCATCATCTACGATGTACACTAGTTTACCCTTTTCCTTTATTTCTTAGGCGGACCATTTCTTCCTCCTTAGTCTCTTCAAGGTCAAGGCGCGCCTCTAAATCCAATTCTCCAAACATATCTAAAAGAATTTCCTCAGCCTTCATGTTATCTCCCAAAGTAAGGCGCTTCATAATCTGCAGTGCTTCATTGACTGGAGGTTTAGTAAAAAAGTAATCAAAAGAATGGATCATACCTGAGGTCATATCCTGCCAATTAATTGTCTCATTGTGTCAATTTTGCATGGACATACCATGCGCGCGCAACCACCAAGGGTTGCGTAGAACTTATGTACCTATAGTGATGATGGTAAGGCCTCCTGCCCCTCTTTCCAAAGTCTCTCACATTCCCGGACATGGTGTGAAGCAGGGGACTTCCCATGGAATTCACATATATGTGAAGTTACATTACTCCTTAGAAACCTAGTAGAAAAGGAAATTCTCACTTCTTGCCATTTCAATAGGTTGTCTCTGTGTGTAGCCCACCAATGTATTGTTGTCCATACAGGCATAAACCAACATATTACTTTTGTCACCTGCATCCTTCTACCGGGATTCCATGGGCGTAGAAATATACCGTGGTTTACTTCACCGGTGTACCGAGGTACTTGGTTATAACTCAACTATGACAGTGATGTATGGCCGATCACGCAAGTAACAATATTCTTTATCTCTAGCCCAACTACTTCATGCACCCAGTTATCACAAGCACTACTTTTAGTATCACTAACTGAATGAGAATCATCCCACTATATCACTCCTTCCTTAGATGGCTCAGTTATCTCAGGGTCTTTGATTATATGTGTGTATATCCTATTCAAGTCTTCTTCACTCAAAGGCTTAACATACGGGGTAGCCTTTGCATCATCTCACAAAGGTATAATGACACGCTCTTCTTTGTTCTCAAAGCTAATGTATCCCTTGTTAAAACGCAAATCTACATTATTCACCTAACACCAGGGGCACCCAAGTAACGTTGGGAAACTATCTGCCTCCACGAGCTCCAATACTTCAAAGTCGCCAATATACTTGACTCCCTAAATCATAATAGTCACATCTTTTGATACCCCAATAGGATTAGCCCTAGTTTTTTTTCAATATACAACACATTCGAAGCAATTTCATGCAATGGTGGTCGCCCACCGATTCCAAGCATCCAACACGAGTACATTAACTTTTGTACTGTATCTATTAGAGTGTTGCTCATAAGCCATCCATCAATAAACACATTTAATGTAATCTCCTTATCATACTCATGATTATGGGGAAGCAGATTTGCATGGAATATCTCGCTCTCGCGCTCATTACCGACGCACGGTACTTTGTCTCTCAACCACTCTCCTAACAAGGGGATTATGTTCTCCTAGCACAACATTTGACATACTTCTTTCAAATCATCTACGTCCTTCTTTTAATGAATATAATTTGGATGTTTTCACTCAAAGAAATAGTTAAATTATAACCCTTCAAGCTATGCCCCGAATTCAATCTTACCATTTTATCCTCAAATAATTATGTAAAAGTTAAATGGATATTTTGTATAAAAGCAACCCAATTTCAAATTTCACAAACAATTAGAGAACCTACGACAAATAATACAATACAACAAATTAACACATTAAATGATTGACAAGATTTCAAAACCCCACATTTAAACCCAAAAAAGAAAACAATAAATAATAATATGTCATATTGGGCTACGGTAATGTCTCTTTGCAAGAGGGATTATCGAATGGTAATAATCTACTAATGGAATTCCACGTCTTTTCCTATTCAAAAAATTGAAAATAAATTCAAAACAAGAGTGTATCCCCGTCCCAATCATGTTGATTATGATAAATCTAATCATCATTCGAATATGATGTGAAGTCCATAGCTAATAATGGTTATGAAGTCCTTTGCTCACTTCCACGAAACTTCATAAACACATCTACTTTTATCATCTCTACATTTTTAATGGGTACTAACGATATAAATTATGAAAGGTTATAATCATGGAAACAAAACGAGTCATTACAATATAAAGAAATGCATTGAATGTGATTTAAGTATATATATTTTATTTAGGCTATACAAATAAAAAAATTATCATATGACCATGTTAAGGGTTATGTTCATATATCTCCTAGTTTAAGGGTGTAATACTCCTAGCCTCTTACAACTAGTATTATTCTTAATGTTGATAAATGTCTTAATTTAAAGGTGTAGCATATCCAGTCCCTTAAAACTAGTTTTATTTTTAATGTTAATAATTTGAGGATGCTTATTTAGTGAATTGTGTAAATTTTTTTCATAGGGTTTTCCACTTATTAATAGATTAGTTATCCCCTCATCCACAACCACTTGAAGTGATTATAGTCCATATCCTCTAAAAATTTAAT
Source organism: Taxus wallichiana var. yunnanensis (assembly GCA_018340775.1). NCBI lineage: Eukaryota > Viridiplantae > Streptophyta > Pinopsida > Cupressales > Taxaceae > Taxus > Taxus wallichiana. The sequence continues at coordinate 74,984,234 of CM031233.1, read as the reverse complement.
ATGGTTCTTTCTTTTTTATCTAATTTAGGTAACTATGTTTAGGTTGGAATTTTACGGCCAAGTGATTTGTATAGACCTTGTATTTTGGTGAGAGTTTATTTACTACTTCACAGATAATTTTTTATAAAATTATAACCTAAAAAAAGCTCAATATTCTATATCAAAATGTTGTTCACTTACTAAATTGACTTCTTATTTCATTTGGTTTCATGCCATATATATTTTCTCCCAAGAACTATAAAATACATCCCAAATATTAATGTTGAATATTTATCAAGATTGCTTACACTCACATAATTATACTCTTAAAGATAAAATGATAAATTGTGAATATAAACAACCATACGATATTTTGATAGAAATATAGAAAGAAGTGATATACCGCCATTTTGCAAGTGGGAACTAAAGTTCCATTATTCTTGCTTCTCAAAGTAAAATAGTGAGAATAGACTTCCACTAATCACGCCTATGGTTGGTCATAATTATTATAATATTTTGGATGCTATTCGTATTTACAAAATGCACACTCAAAAATTACAAAGTATAACTTTTTCATTATTGGTTAAATACAAATAAATATACATGGTAACACTAACAAATTCATATTGTTTGGTTTGATAAATCGAGACATATATAATGAATTGGACGTAAGAGTGGGTGAAAATTTTGACTTACATTAGGGATGATTACGAGTTCTTTATTACAAAATAAAATAATTTTCACCAATCTTTCACCTATATTTTTGTATGTTTTTTATATTTAGAGCCATTCATCATAAAAGGTTAATTTATCTCTGCTCATTTTGTAGGGAAATACCCAAATGTAGTAGTTTTATTGAAAGGTGTATGTTTTTTTGTTGGTGATTTTTAATAGTATATTAACATGAATAAAAAAATTATTGTATATAAATTGATATTATAATCTTTGAATTTATAATGTTATTTTAAATCGAAATATATAACTTTGTTTGTAGGTAAGTGTTTTTGTAAATTATTGGATTTCAAACTAAAATATAATTAGATGATTTTTTTTTTGAAAAGCAAGTCTTTATTAATGAGGAATCAAAATACGGAGCTAATGGTAGGGAGCACTCTCAGAATTCAATCAATACAATTTGAGAGTTAAAGTTGACATATGGGTCAAACCATTAACATAAACTATGAATTAACAAATATTGTTCAATAAAAAAGAGCAATAAACAAAGAACAACAAAAATAAATCAGAACGATAAGTTCAATTAAAAAGAAATCAATTTCCAACAATAACATATTTTTTTAATATTATATTAACAAGTAAAATGATACAAGATAATTCACAAAAAAATCGGGTGGTATGGAAGCACGCCCCAAAGCTATGGAACGAATTAGGTAAAAGGGCCTAGGCACGAGGGAGAGAAAAAAGAATCACTTCATCAAAGACAAAGAAAATTAAGTTGTTGCTGCAAATTGTTGTCTTGCAGGGGGCGGGTATTGATCATGCCAACCAGAGCCAGGCGAGATCTTTGTGTGAGTCGACACATCCCAACCTGGAAGAGCTAGCTTCCTTCTTAAGTCTCTTGGCGGGGACTTGAGAAGGTGAAATGGCAAGCGTCGGTCTTGAAAACTTATCCAAGGGAGGAGGAAGGCTTCGCCCATCATGAGAGTGTGGCCTATATTTAATTCTTTTACTCTCTTATATCCACAACATAATTTATAATGGTATTGTTGGTGATATAATTTTTTGCTAGAAAAATTAGTTGATTTTCACCAACGCTCTAGACAATGTCCCCCCTGATGGAAGGGGAGGCTCCCTTATTATATGTGAAATAAAAATAAATCTGTTGTTGGCCTAAAATTTGGGGATCTAACAAGCACACTCCACTGCACCTGTAGAAAATGCTTGTAATTTTGTGCAAGGGAGGAATTTGCAAGGAAGGTGGGAATGTGGGAGTGAGAAATTAGGAGAGGGATTAATATTGTAAGTAGGATAAATCATATTCTTACAAATATTAACCAGAAATATCAACACACACAATTGGAAAGAATAACAACTTTGCTAGTTATATCAAGACAAGATGAAACCATGAACATAAAATTTCACTTATTCACTCATCCAGGAAAATCTAAAACTCCTTTCTTTATTGACATATTTGCAAATTCAAGTACAATGAGAGAGATAAATGAAAATATATGGAAAGGAAAATGGATGACTTTGATATCTTTTGCTTATTCTTGGTAGTTATCTACTCATGAACTTATAAAATTGACAACCTCTTGGAATGAGGAAGTCATTATAATATATAGTTTTCAAAAATAATCTTCACCTACCCCCCACATGACCTTTCATTTGTCTTTTACAACTTGTGACTCTTCATATTCCTAGGAAGGAAATTAAGTCCCCTTTTTATTAATTGAGGGAAACTTATTACAATGTCAACTATAGTCACATTTAAATGAATAGAACAAAAGTGAATAAGAAACAAATGAAAAGTGCAATCCCCTAATGAAGAAATAGAACATGAAGGAAGAGAGGAAGGGGGAGGGAAGAGAGAGAAAGGAAGAGAGATAACTACTCAGATGAAGACAATGCCCTTGCTAATTCTACTTCACTCTCAGATGGACTTTTCTTTGAGTACCTCTGGGAAGATCTCCACTCCTTTGAATTCTTTGTTATATCGAGCCGTCGTAGGTGAAACCTTCTCGGTCTAGGGAATGTGAACAAAGCTCAAGGACTTGAGCCAATTATCTGAGATGGCATTTATGTTTTTACATTTCATGAACCACAACTGATGTCCCTTCACGGTGCTTGATATTGCAGCCCTTATCTTGGTGAGAGACTCAGTGTGTCCTCGTTGAAGGAAAAGGGATCCCTAACCTTTTTCTTGATAAGTTATTCAAATGGCTTTAGCAAGTCATCCAATGAGGTGTTTTCATCAATTTCGGGTACTCCAAGCTTTTGTATCTCAATATTGACATCATCATGCATCTCAAAAGCATATTCCTCATGTGAATCCAATTAATCTTGGGCCTGGTTCAACATCTCGTATCAGGCGAAAAGAGTTCTAACCCATACCTAAGACAAGTCTTCGGATACGTAAGAATGGACTTTTCCCATTTCTGTCACCAGTGGAAACACTTGATCCCAATGTTCCTTTTCTTTCTCAATTTTTCTCTTGTCATTTTGACCTTTGTGGTTGTTGCGCTCATGTACTTGAACAATGAAATCATCTCAGAAGCAACATTTTCCCTTTTTCCACAATCTTGCTTACCCATTTATCATTTTCTCTCCCGCATGGTGAAACCTTGTGTCTTCCAAATGGATTTTGGATCAAAGCTACTAATGGGAGTAAATTATTCAACTGGAAGAGACAGAGCAACATTCGGATCCATGAAAGTTTGAACGTACAAGGTGAGTGTTCTCACATGATCTTCCAACTGATCAATTCTCTCCTTATACTCATGATTCCTCATGAGAAGGTGAGTGGAAGATTCCTTGAAAAAAATTTCATTTCCATCATGAGTTGTTGGACCTAGGGGAATGGTGCTCATTTCATAATCGATCGAGGTCATATCATTAATGGGTTTATTTACCTTTAGCTGAATTAATTCTACATATTGGTTTCCCGAAGCACCAATGAAAATGTGGGAAACTGTTTGAGCTAACCTTCCCTTCTTTACTTTGAACATTGAGGTTATGAATGGGAAGTCAAGGACTGCCACCTGTTGAACTGTGCAGGCTTCTTTCGTGGTCATTTCCCACACCCATGGAAATATCTCATTTGTCTCAGGCTCGACATTTGACATGATTGATGTCTCTTTTTCATAATAAGAAGGAACATCTTGTGCAGGAGGGGCCAACGCAACAATGGAGGATGAGAGGCTTTGAGACTGTTAAGGGACTAAAAGATGAACTAGATCAATTTCCTCTTTCTCCAAATCTACCATAGGGTCTTCTGTTGTCCTTAGCTTTTTGTGCAACCTTTTGAAGTGTGGAGATTTTGATTATACTGACTTTTATTTTGAGCATTCTCCTGAGTGAGCTGAGATGGAAGATTTCTCAATGGCCTTTGAAGAGGAAAGATGGGATGTTTACCTTTAAAGAGTTGGGAAGTTTCCAAATGCAATGATGGAAACTCTCTTCTTTTTGAACCACTCTTTCGATCTTCTGATTATTTCTTTAGTCCACTCATTTATATCCCCTGATTCACGGATGCTCCAAGACACTTGCGGAAGGGGTGAGGCTTTCACTACTTGATATTATGGATCATACATTTCCGTGTCATCATCTTCGATGCCATCCTCATACCAATCAAACTTGAATCTCCTCATTTTCCCAATTTTCATCCTCATATGATCTCGTTCCTTGACCTCGAAATCATCTACACAATTCACCCAATAGTCTTCAATTTGTAGAACATGATGCAAGTTAGGGAGGTGAAATGTTTCCGTATCACTTTGCATATTGAATTTTACTCTTGGAGTTTATGAATATAGGTTTATGGGAGAGAATGAAACGTCCACGTTAACAGCCTCATGAGTACTTTTACATGAGAAGATCTCGAGAGAGACATGGAAAGAAACACCTTTTTTCGGTTCTTAAGCTTACCATTGACATGAACAAGCTACCTACATAGCTCGAACAACACGATCTTGTCGTTGAAATACCATGGAATTTTACACGGAGCAAGATCAAAACCAGACACTCGGATGTAGGAAAAGGTTGAAAACTGTATGAAGAAGGACTCGTACCTTTTGATTAAAAAAGAAGCTTGCGAAGACAACCTTGAGTGAGGGTTTCCTTCCAACAATCTGATGACAAACATAATGAACGCATCGTTCACTCTTGCAAAATGATGGTTGCTTTCTTTTAGGATCAGCTGTGGATATTTTTCATATGCAGGATCCTTCTAAGAAATGTTTTGGGTGAGTGTCAAACCTCTGAATGGCCTCATGCTTGCAAGGGTATAGACCAAGTATGAATTCATGGAAAAAAATTAGTAGTCAACACTTGAAGTAGTTGGTGATGCAAGTTATCACTTTGATTATCGGGAAAATTTTAAGGAACCCCTGAAAAAAACTTATAGAAATCATGGTGAATATACATGTAACCAGTTTCGTGGTTTTGGCAAATATCCTTGTAACATGTTTCATTCTTTGCAAAAATGGTATAAATATAAAAAAATAGTTGGAAATTGATTGGCGAATCTCCTGTAACTAGTTTGGTGAATACCCTCTATCGAATTTGACTGTAATAAGGCCCAAAAATTTTCATTTCTTTTGCATGACACCACCACAGACCGAAACTTTATTGAATCGGTTCATTCCATGGGCTTGGAGTCCAGGGAATGATTTTTCCTTGGAGAGGCTCGAAATCCTACCACATGTATGTCTAATGGGCAGGGAAGGACTGATAACTTTAATAATAAGGCAAAAATAACTTATATTTAATAATAACATAAATTTATAACATATTATAAGTTATTAAATTATTAAATAACTAACTGCCCTTTATATTGAATAACTGAATCCTTTTTGAAATATATAACATCTAAAAATAATTTCATAATTTAATAACTTAATAACTTATAACATATATTTAAAAATTCTAAGTTATTAAATTAGTTTAAGATGTTATTGATTTTTACATTTATTAATTATCTGTCCATTTATTATATATTTGTCAGTTCTTACTTAAGTTGTTTTAATTGATAGAAAACATGAGTATGGAGGAAACATTGAGGAATCTCTAATTTAAATATTATTATTCTCAAACTAGATTGTACCTTCCTAAGGCAAAAATAGAACATTTGCGTACAATTCAGGACATACCTCTCATATATTTGTTGAAACCTATAATTCAGAAGTATAAGGTTATTGAAAAGATTTTTATAAATATAATAGAACACTATACATTTTTTGGAATAGGGTGAAGCGGGGGTTTTGAAAGGACCCTCATATTTTTACAAAAAAGCCCATTCGGCTAGATATAACATAAACATTACATATCATAATAGATTTTTAAGTTCTTTTGTACCGCTTTCTTAGCTCCATTAGTATCGATCTTCTCGCCAAAGTGTCAGCCAAGGTTAGTATCTCGACACATTCTTTATCAATGATAGCTTCGGTGTTGTTTATATAGTCTTTATAGGTTTTAAGCACTTCAAAAGCTCGTTGCGGCTCTGCGAGGATGGAAGTCACCATTTTGACGTGACTATCCATCTGAGGGGTCGCTGTCGGGGTTGATTGTCATCAATTTCCTTATCCACATAGTTTGTAGCAACATGTGGAGAATCCAAAGGTTCTGGGTCAAGGATTCTAGATAAAGAATAGAGAGTTCCAATAATACTTCAAGAATTAGTCTGCTCAGATAGGGAATCCAGTTGGAGCTCTATAGGAGAAGTTCCAATGAAATTAAGGGGAACATGGGAAGCATTCAACCAAGCTAGGAGAGGGGGTGGAAGCACCATCAAAAGGAGAACTAGAAGCAAATAGGGCAAAGGATTTTTGAACAATAACCACGTCTAAGTCCATATCAGAAGAAACCTCGACGTCCTCCATGTATTCATCGCTGATATTGGTTCGATGCGCTTAATTTGGCCCCCCATGATTTTGAAAAAGATAGTAAGTGTCGGAAAATGACCATGGGCCTTGAATTTATAATTTCAAGCGATTTCTTCGACTAGACCTTTACATGTTTAATATGATGGTTAATATTAAATGCAAATCTTGTCCAAAAAATCACTTTTAAACCGACATCACTATCACGTGTGCCTCTCGCCTTTTAAATGTCCTTTTATCATGATGAATATGATATCATTAGGGATAGAATGTTATACATTGAATCAATAATAATTTCTTAATAAACTTATCGAGTAATATATTAAGGGAGAGGAGCCAATCGTCAAGCATGGACCAATAATGGTATTGGTGAGGGTAGATGTAAATTTAGGGACTAATAGTAAATACTTGCCAATTTATCACTTAAAATTTGATACAAAAGTAGTAAATAAAATGTGTCACATCAAACAATCACCCAATCAAATGCTAATGTGAGGAATTATTCAACAATATTCCTATAACTTTAGTCTTTAAAGTGATGCAATTATTTTTAGATTTCATCACATATATGAGGAGACATGTTTGGAAAAAAAAAAAACTAACTACATATATAAAATATAAGAAATGACATTTTAGAAATTTGGAAGTGACATATTTCAACTATATATATATATATATATATATATATATATATATATATATATATATATATGTTAGGGCCCATCATATATTCCATGACCAACAATGAACAAATAAACCCAGACCGAAATTTTAATTCATCCCGCCTAAATCCGGGAGGTTCATGTCCATGGGGGCAAGGCAAAAAGAAATCCATGGAATTCTTTCGTGTGGCATGGGCAAAAGCGGGGTTTAAAATGTTATCAATGGCCCATAAAAATTCAACAACCAAATCATTAAATGCCCACACCGCGGACCTAAAACTTTATTGAATCGGTTCATTCCGTGGGCTTGGAGTCCAGGGAATGCCTTTGCCTTGAGGAGGACCAGAATCTTGCCATGTGACCATCGATAAATAATCTGCATCGTTCGATATATTAAGATCAACAACACAGGCTCTATTTTGGGACAAAGGCCTAACACACTCACATTTTGAATGGAAGTGCCCATAATAGGCCTAGCTAAGTGACAACCGTCATCCACCGAATGAAATTTGAAAAGAGATTAAATTTGACGTCTACAAAGTACGGTGAAAGACCTAATTGTTTATACCGATGTGGTCTTGGTAGTGCTTGTAAGTGTGAGGTGATATTAAACTTCCATTGACAAATTGAAATTCTTTAACTCTGTTTCGGAAGGCATATTGTAATGTAAGGCAAAATAGATTCATAGAAGTTTAGGACCATGTAAGACCGAAAATTTTCATATTTTTGAGTAAGTGTCATCCTACATTTGAATATTGATTCTTTAAATATTATCTTTTTATAAGTAGCACAAGTAAAAGCCTTCGCTTTGAAATATTTCATTATAAGGGTTAAAAATCGGGGTTGAGGGTTTTAGAATCCAAAATTCCAAGCATGTCTACTTCCACAGGACCCCAAAGTAAAAGTAAAACCCAAATCCCATACGCCAAATTGCTTAAAACCCCTGGTTTTATTGATGAATATCATGATATTTATGATCCTATAATTGGCACAAGAACTTGACAGATTAGATACTCATATGAGAATAAGGCAATTGAAAGTAAACGTGTGGACCCATCAGGTAAAATGAAACATAAAGGTTAGATAACATGGGGGCTGGATTAGGACGCATGATGCTCCATGAGGTTTTACCCCGCCCTAAAAATGTCATTTTGTGTGCCTAGAATTACAATGGGACAAAAAAATCAATTGTTACAAATGGCAACAAAGAAGGAATTTTGTCCATTACGGAGGTAAATCTTGGCCATGCATTGGGGTTTGAAAGCAAAGATTTAGGAACTGTCAACATAAACCTAGAAAAAAATGCTAGTGATTATCATGCCACCACACAAAATGCGAGAGATGGGTTTTTGTGAAAATTAACAATTGATGGAATGGTACCAAAAGGGAAGCCTCCACATGTAATTGAGATGTTTAAACCATGGGCCAAGGATACCATTTCTATGCTAGTATTTTCCCTTAGCTTCGATAGCGGTGAGAAAGTGGATGAAACCCTCTTGGAAATGGTATACAATATCCATTTCGTTTCTCCACCTTGTGCATGCATATTTGTTGGGCACATTGCATAATCTATGCATAAACAATTCTTAACAATCAAAGAAGGCCCCAACGCTAAGACATTTAGGTTCACTACCTACTTGTGCTATTTAATTCTATGGTGGTTTGTTGAATGGTTTGGCAAAAAAACTTGTAATTCATCCCTATAATGTTGAGGGCCAGCCAAAAGTGATGCATCCATTAACTAAGTGAACCCCTAAGATAAGGATGTTTGATAATAGAAGGGACTACAGTCGATTTGTGGATTATTTTTGGGCTCCAATTTATCAAGCAATTTCAAAAAGTACATTCCCTAGATTGCATTCAACTCGGGATCAAAAATATAGTTAGTAGGTTGGTACTTAATGGAGGAATATAATGTGATAAGGTTTTATGGATCAAGATTACAACCTTGCAAATTTCCAATACATATGACAAAGAGAGTTTTTGCCTTGGAATTTATATGGCAGATGGAAAGAATAGATAAAATCTATTTTGTTAGTCAACAAAAGAGGAGCATATATCCTTCCTTATCGTTTTCTAGTCAATAATGTATCTCTCTAAAAATGTAAGTTTAGCATTGATATTCCATATCTTTCCAATCTGGACTTATGCATTGCTTACTCTATCAATAGTGGAAAGGATATCATCTAAGAAAATTTGAACAAAGCATTTCTAATCCCATTCACCTTGTTATGAATTTTTTCAATAAATTTAGGTTGGGATATACCAAATTAGACTATGACATTGAAAATATAACGACATTCACCGATATGGGTTACCATCCTAAGTGGAAAGAATCATTTATACACACTCAAATTTTCCTTTTTCACTTGTTCATTCCAAACCACTCCCACATATTCCTAAATGAAGCCACACAATTGCACTTTTCCAAAATATTTCATGAGTTTGGGACTATGTTTGATTCATCTATTGATAATCCCATTTTATATATGTTAATTGTGCTCTATGAGGAAATAATTTACTCCACTAGTCCCTAAATCATGAATAACCTCATCTTGAACAACAACATTACTATCAATCGAGTTAAGACTTTTCTCATTGATTACCATCTTGGGGACAAACCCGTATCACACAATCTATTCCCTTTGGAAGAAGCTATCTTGTGCCATTTGGGTGTTATTGATAAGAAGTCTTAAAAATTTCTACACAATATTCCCAACTACAAAGTGAAACCTAGTTTGGGGACATTGAGGATGTGCCTTTAAAAGTTGCTAATGAACTCCCAACATTTTACCACCTTGACGAGGCCTCACACATGCTCATTGAGGAAAATATTGAGGTCAATATCGGTACACCCGAGGAACCTTGCCTAATACTCCTCAATAAATACCTAACAAATGAATAATGTGTCAACTACATATTACTCTTACGATAATCTATTAACATCTTTTCTTGGTCTTACATTGATATTCCATGAATGGATTATGACACAATTACACATAATATAGTGCTCAAACCACGATACAATACCTTTTAAACAAAATATATGATAAAAATGCACTCACATGCTATGTTACTTATCAAATATGAGATACAAAACATTATTTATGTGGGTTTCATCTAACCCATCAATTATCTAGAATGGGTATCCAACATGGTCCCCATAAGAAAGAAAATTGGGGGCACACATGTTTGTAATGATTTTAGGGATGTCAACAGGGCTTGTCCCAAGGAGGAATTCCCCTTACATAACATTTATACTATAATAGATAGCAGTGTCAGTCACAAAATGTTTTCTTTGATGGATGGTTTATTAGGATACAATTAGATTGAAACCATACTAGAAGGCCAACACAAGACTACTTTTATAATACCTTTGGGGACCTTTTTATAAAAAATTATGCCCTTTGGCCTTAAGAATGTCAACACCACATATCAATGTGTGATGACCTATGCATTCCATGACTACATTCATGACATCCTAGAAGACTATGTTTACGACCTTCTCATAAACTCTAAATTGTGCATGGACCACATAGTGTCCTATGAAAAATATTTTTGTTCCTTTTGGAATATAAAATTAGACCGAATTCTAAGAAATGTGTCGTTGTGGTTACTTTGGGTAAGTTACTTAGCTTCACAATCTCACGTCACAAAGATATCGAGGTAAATCTTGTCAATGTTAAGGCCATTGTAGATATACCTCTACCTAAGAACATCAAAATACTATGTAACATTCAAGGTAAAATTTAGGCCATTCAACATTTCATCACTCAACTTTCGATTATTATTACGATTATGGAGCTAAATTGCTTCACGATAGCATGATTTACACCTTGCTAGTTTACACAAAGAACCAACTTTGATTAGGCTAACCGGCACCGGTTACCTATGCGTGAAATTTTATATTTAACTCACGGGAATTAGGTCTAACTTTGTTTATAAATTTTATCTAAAGGTTGTAAATTCATATCTAAGTTGTGCTAAGTTTGTATATGCATATATAAGCTAAGAAACTAGGGTTAGAGGAGATAATAGAGTAATCCTTGGTTGAAGAGGGTGATGATGATGATGAAGAAGAAGAAGAAGAAGAAGAAAAAATATGGTTACATGAAGACATAGCTTCCATGGAGAGAAGTTGGACAAAAGGAAATATCATGTACATCTAATGGTGAGAAGAGGGTATTATCTTCTATAATATCTCCTTTGTATAATTATTGTCTAATTGTAATGGCTTGCATAGTATGCAAAGCACATAGATTTTCTTCTTGTAGATCCACATGTTGGTGAGATCTTGTATTGTAGATCCATGAGATCATATTGTATTGTTGATCCATGTAGATATAGGCTTGTATTGTTAGATCCACAAGTTATTGTGAGATATTGTATTCATAGATCCATGAGATCATGTTGTATTGTTGATCCATGTAGATCTAGATATTGTAGAGGAGGTTGTCTTCTTGTTTGCACAGTGGAAGATGCAGAGATGGAGGAGAGACTTACTTCTTGGTGCAGAGTTATGGTTGCACATTGGTAGACCCTTATGAGAGGTCTTATTTGCAGATTCACATAGAGCTTGGTTGCACAAAGTGGGAGATGAAGTAGTTCTTGGTATGAGAGATCTGGTGGTGTTTGGAGGCACGGTTGTAGTGCACTCATGTAGATTTATTTAGATGTCTAGAAGAGGAGATACTCTTGGAGAGATACATTGTACTCTTGTGTAGAAGATTTGGTTTGCACTCTTATTCATTATTATATATATGACATCTCTATATTTGGTGGACGTAGCCCATATTGGGTGAACCACGGTACATGTTGTGTTATGTGTGTGTACTTTGTTTTGATTTGGATTTATCTAGTTTACACTTCCACTGTTGTAGATTTTGAGGAATTGATTCCTTTTCCGCATTCCATATTCCCAACAACTGGTATCAGAACTTGGTTATTTCAGAGAAAGGGTTTGCTTCATGGTTTTGTTAGTGGTATTATTGACATGTATGAGAGAAGGGTTTGTTTTTCCTTATGTGAAAATCACAGGAAGAGATTTAAATCTCAAGTGGAAGCTAGAAATGTGAGGTTGTTGGAGAACATAGTGATCAACGTCAATTAGGTGGCGACCGACATCGGCAGGGTGACCGTGGTCGGTTGCTAGGTAACCTAGTTTTAAATAGAAAATCGCAAATCTAAAGAAATTGAGAGATGCATGGAATGTGTCTTGTTTGTTGAGGTGTCCCTGGTTTTTAGAGGTACAAACATGTTGGTTAGATTGTAGATTCAGGTTATAGAGGTATGGTTTTATCTTGGTATTATAGTGCTTGTATGTTTTTGTTTCACATGCATTGTTTGGGATTGCAGATTTGAGTATGAGATAGAGGAGTAGTTATGCATCCTTGGTGTAGTTATATGCACGGGCTTTGGTAGAGAGGCAATATCATAGAATGAAGACGGGATTCCATTAGAGAAGCATGCACTTGACCAAGATGCGGTTGAGTATCTTGGTCTTTGGTAAGGTGATGTTTTTCATCTTGGTGTAGTTGTATTGTATGTATGAGTATTGTTAAGTTTTTTGTGCAAGTTTGGGTACTTCTTGAAATGAATGGCTCAAAGACAACTATCAACTTTGGTCGAAGTAGGCACCTTGTTTTGTGTACTATGCCAATTTTTGGTATTGTGTTCATTCCAAGAAGACACTGGCGTCGGTCGAGGAACCGACATCACCACAGAGAGGAACTGCACTTGGTGAGCATACCATTGTCGGTCTCTGTGACATGAGTTTGCATATAGGTTTTTTACAAAGAAGAGGGCATGAAAAATTTCTTGTCCAGTTTTGGATCAAGTTTCTTACACATGCATACAGGGAAAAAAAGGAGTTGATCACCTCATTGTTTGAATTAGAAAGAGGACGGAGTTGGCTTAGTGAGTCTAGTGAGACTTGGGTTAGATTCAGGTATCTCTATATTGTTCATGTTTTATTTCTTTTGTTTGAAGCAACTGGTATTGTGTTTGGATTGTGTGCACAAGTAAAATATGCACCATGGATATTTGGTGAGCTTGACTTTTATTTCCGAGATGTGTTGGAATCTTGAGGACAAGGGTATCTAGTCTAAGGATGAGATCCTCAATGAAAAGTCATGTTTAGACATAGTTGTAGGTAAAGAGATATTGAGTACATATGGATGCAAAGAAGGTGACTCAGCCTACTTCACAAGAATTCCAAACTTCGTGATGTAGAAGTATTCTTTGTTAAGAAGGGAATCGATTTATATTTTCTTTCATCTATTTTATTTCTCATTGACATATTTATCTACTAAGCTTAGTGGTTAGAGTAGAGAAAATGAGTTCATGTTGAGTGGGAGCAAGCCATGGTTGTTGGCATTACAGGTTGGACACATATGCACATGCAAAGTGAGAGGAGAATGCTACTATTCAGAGTGGCATGAGGCACAAGTTGTTTTGAAAGGACAATCACGACTTTGCAGGCATTTTGAGTTTATTACATGGTGATGTCACTTCTAGTTTATTTTGTGGTGCTTGGATGTTCCTATGGGATGGAAGTTGATGGTTAATTCAGAAATTTGGGTTTAGTATTAGTGTGAAATCACAGCACCGCCAAATGAGTTATGGATATGCTTTTCTAAGGCAGGGTCATTTGGTGTGATTTTCATAACATTGGATCATTCCCAAGCTGTGGGACTTACAAATGGGAATGATCCTCCAGAGAAGGTTGGTTCCTCTTCCTAATCCTAGCACTAAATTACTTCTAAGGAAGGAAATGTGACTATCTACTCCTAATATAACAATTCCAAGGGACCAAGGAGAGAGAGAGAGAGCATGAAAATAAAGAAATCCTACACTACAAAGGTGATAACACCGAGAAAAGGGAACTGCTGATCACAAACCCAACTACCTGAAATGGAGAGAGGTGAGCAATGGAGAGGATGGATAGATGCATCACAGACCAAGGATAAATTTCACACAGAACACCATTTCAAACCCCTTAAACACAGCTCCCAAAACCTGTAATGGACATCAGAGATATGCACAATATACCCTGCAATGGTGAGAGGCGAGAAGAGACAAAAAAATGAGAAAAGGATGGACAAAATGCATCATGAAACAAATTTTATTGCTCCAGGAGTTCACACAGTACACCATTAATGGGAAAGAGGCAAGAAAATGCCATTACAAAGCCAAGGGAGGAGGCTTAAACTCCACATTCGACCTTGAGAAGAAAGAGAGAAGGGGGGCAGGGAAGAAGAATGAACAACCATTTATAATGAATCCTACCCTTGTATTTATAGATTTGATCGAGAGAAGAAAGAGAGAAGGAGGCTAGAAAAGTGGGTTGAAGATCAACCACCTTTCGTTAATGTTTCTTACGATAAAATATTCCCCAAATCCATCTTTACTGCATGATCCCTTGATTTGGCGCCTTGAAAGAAGAGGAAATGGCAGAAACAGATCGAATCCGATCTGGTTGTTGAGATAGATGGATCCTACATTAAAGGCCCAAAGATGTTTCCTCCATTTTCCTTTACCTAACCTCCTCAAATTAAAGTCTCAGACCTCCATGGCGTAGGTGAGGCCGAGATCTTTTCAATGGTGTCAGATCTATAATATTTCGATCCTTGAGTCGAAAGATATACCCCTTTAAAGTTTTTATTGGGTTAAATTTAATGGACGGGAAAACAGCTTGATTTGAAAAAATGGCCCCCCCTTTTGGTTTGGGACACATGGCAGCCGGATTAGGAAAAAAATCGGTCAAGGGTCCGCAATTTATCTTTTGCCCTTTGAACGAAAGGCAAATTTTAACTTTTCCCTCCAACTCCCCACCTTGGCTTTGACCTGGGGTTCTAACGCCGACTTTTTACTCAACGGAGTTATGGGCCATTTTTGCAACTTTTACCCTTTTTGTGATAACAAGGGCAAAGAATCAAAATTTTCCCGACGCCCCACTTTCCTCTAGGATATGCATCGATCTCGGCGCTCGTTTGGTCTTCCCCCTTTTTGGATTCACCTTTGGAGAAGCGCTGTTAGGACATGTGGTTCCCTTTCTTTGGCTCTTCCATACTTAGTCGATTTCGGACCTTTCCTGAACTGTTTTGAACCCGAGGACTTCGGATCTTCGCCGTTTCTTCCCCTTTCTTGCTCGGTTCCTCTGCAAAGGAAGACCGCTGCTCCTTCGTTTCCGAGCCCATATGTAACCTGTTTGTCGTCCTGGAATGTGAGCTCGCAGGTCTGAGTCGTTTCCTTCATAATTTCCTTATGTGTAGGAGTTGTCTTGACCAAATTTGCTGGGGGGCAAATTTGGGATAACATGTAGATGATAGACAAAAATTTTAGAGTTTGAAGGGTGTAGAAAATAAAATCTTATCACATGAGAGAATATTGTTGGTTAAGGGTAACCATGGTTAGTCAGGGGGTTGACCACGGTTGGCTCGGAAACCGCGGTCGGTTAAGTCTGAGTTTGACAATAGTGTTTAGTTATCATTTTGGATGTTGCCCTTGTTTTGCTTTCATCTTGGTTGATTGTGTAGAGTATTTTGATGACATGTTTGCTGGTATTTGCACTTGGTATTAATGGCATGGTTTAGCATGGATGTTTTTATTGATATTGATGAGCATAGGATTCATATTTGGCTTCGAATTTAGTCGGTGGAAGACTTGGAGCTTCTGGAGAGCCTGGTGATATGGATGGATGTATATGGTGAGTTTATACATGTGGATAGATTTTGTTTTGTGAGTCTATGATGATGCATATATTTGTTTTTGCACATAGATGCATATGAGCGTGGTTTAGATGCGTATGAGCATAGTTTAGATGCCTTGAGCATGATTATTATGGGATGTTTTTATTTCCTCTTGTTACTATCTTACTCCATTGATATGTTTTCTACAGATGATTGTCTTGGACATGCAAGTTGTTTATGTAGGGTTGGGTTTTCATAATGCAATGTTTGGATTCTTTGAGTTATGCAGGTGTTGTGGATTGATCACCCACTTGTTGCATGTAGAACTCATTTGGGTTGTCTTACCCAGGATCTTGTTTATTGCTTACACTTATTCCAATTTGACTTGTCTTTTATCAATTGTATTGGTATTTGTATGGAGACATGCATAGATGGTTGGAGAACATGGTTGGATGGATATGGTTGCGATAAAATCTCAGTACTTAAGTTCTAGTGGGATATCTTGCAAGTATGTTAGTCACGATGGCTTGATTGCATTAGAGGCTTGGTGTTATGATTCAGTGGGAGCTTGATGTATGGATAGCTCGGGTATCACGGATCAGCAATAGCTTCGTGCAGGAATATGGTAAGTCATGGTTTGTTGTCCTCTTGGTTTTAGAAGATGGTTTAATCTTCCAGATTACTTGAGAGAATTCTTGATGTAAAGATTAGTTGGTCTTCACTATATGTAGAGGACGGTGATGTACATGTACAAGTACAGAGGTTCAACAATTTATCTCCAAGTGGGAGATTGTTAGGATTGTGGAGCTGAATTGCTTCATAGATAACATGATTTACACCTTGTTAGTTTACACAGTAATCGATACTAATTACCTGTGCGTGAAATTTTATATTTAACTCATGGGAATTAGATCTAACTTTGTTATAAAGTTGATCTAAAGGTTGTAAATGCATATCTAAGTTGCCCTAAGTTTGTATATGCCTATATAAGCTAGGAAACTAGGGTTAGAGGAGATAATTGAGTAATCCTTGGTTGAAGAGGATGAAGAAGAAGAAAAGAAAAATATGGTTACATGAAGACAAAGCTTCCATAGAGAGAAGTTGGACAGAAGGAAATAACAGGTACATCTAATGGTGAGAAGAGGGTATTGTCTTCTATTATATTTCCTTTGTATAATGATTGACTAATTGTAATGGCTCCCATAGTATGCAAAGCACGTAGATTTTATTCTTGTAGATCCACATGTTGGTGAGATCTTGTATTGTAGATCCATGAGATCATATTGTATTATTGATCCATGTAGATATAGGCTTGTATTGTTAGATCCATAGGTTATTGTGAGATCTTGTATTCATAGATCTATGAGATCATGTTGTATTGTTAATCCATGTAGATATAGATATTATAAAGGAGGTTGTATTCTTGTTTTCATAGTGGCAGATGCAGAGATGGAGGAGAGACTTACTTCTTGGTGCAGAGTTATGGTTGCACATTGGTAGACCCTTGTGAGAGGTCTTGTTTGTAGATTCACAAGAGAGATTGGTTGCATAGTGGGAGATGTAGTAGTTCCTGGTATGTGAGATTTGGTGGTGTTTGGAGGCACGGTTGTAGTGCACTCATGTAGATCCGTTTAGAGATATGGAAGAGGAGATACTCTTGGAGAGATACATTGTACTCTTGTGTAGAAGAGTTGGTTTGTACTCTTATTCATTATTATATATATGAGATCTCTATCTTTGGTGGACGTAGCCCATATTGGGTGAACCACGGTACATGTTGTGTTATGTGTGTGTACTTTGTTTTGATTTGGATTTATCTAGTTTACACTTCCATTGCTGTAGATTTTGGGGAATTGATTCCATTTCCACATTCCATATTCCTAACAATCATTGTCCACCACTTAATCGCATCCTTAGGAAAGGTGTTACCTTTTATTAGGGGAGTATCAAACTAATTTCAAATAACTCAAACAATATCTCCTCACACCTCGTGTGCTTTCAATACCACAACCACATTTTTTATTCCACTTATATATTTCAACTATTGACTTTACTCCGGGAATTATGCTTGCTCAACGCAATACGTAAAATTATGAATCTTCCATCTACTATATCAATCATACATTGGTCACCTACAAACATAACTATGCACACATTGTGAAATATTTTTTGGCCATTTTGTTCTCCATGCATAAACTCGACACTATACACTTAATTGTATGGATTACATTATCATAAAAGAATATCCACTACACTATATGATGAGAAAAACATACCATAACAATTGTACATCCAAATGGATAATGTTTCTCACTGAGTTTGACTTGAAATTTGTCTCTAAAAAATCCATTAAGGGACAAGTAATTATTGATCAACTCGTTGAAGCGTGACTTATAGATTCATAACCAATGAATCTTGACCTCCCGTGATGAGACCATTTTGATTGTATCTAAAATAGGAGACCACATTGACATCAACAAAGATTCCAACATGAACTTACATTTTGATGGGCCAAATATCAACTAAGGGAGTGGTGTAAGATTTGTCTTTGTCATGCCCCAAGGTGCCTTTATTCTACTTTCGTTTAAGCTCTATTTTTATGTAGAACTACCACCTTTTTATCCTATTAGGGCATCCAAAAATATCACTTGAGGTAAGATATCATATCAAATCCTTCTCATCAATCCTATGAAACCCAATCATCGTCTATTTGTCAATTCACCAAATAGTCCTTACCTTGCAATCAATCTATAAAGCCCTTCACATAATCCTACTAAAGTGGCCCATTAATTACATTTCCAAGACCCTATCTATATAGTTATCCATCTAATCCCGTGTGTGTAAAAACAATTTTCATAGGGTTGTACAAGGCCCATGCGTCTTCGCTTTTACACTACATCCTACCTATTACAACACCATCCCAAATGAAGGAAAATGTAGACACTAGAAAATGCACCTTGTGCATAAGGTCTCCCAAGCTAAAAATACCAAAAACATCATAAAACTATAATAACACCAAAAATCAAATAATTACATAAAAGAAAATAAAAAATAAAAAATCGCACAAAATGTGATAAAAGACACCTCATCACTCATTTACTCATCCTCATCCACTCACATTTAATTTTAACCACTCCACCTACCCATTTGCACTTTCTATGCACAATAGAACCTTATCATCTCACCCCTCTATGTACATTACACCCATATTTGTCACAATCTTATATTCATACAAAAATTAAAAAAACACTCACCCCCTCGTTTCAACCCCTTGAAGTTTTGTACACTCAAGCCCATATCATAGTATTTAACTTATTTTCTCACATATTTCGGTGTTGCATGTTATTGGAGAGGCAAAGAAAAATCTCAAAGAATTGTTCAGTCCACTACATTACTATTTTAGTGAATTTTTGACACAGGTTCCAGCCACGTCCGTGATTGACTTGCGACCTCCTTGTAATTTTAAGTCAATCATCATTGCAAGTGGTTTGAGACTAAGTTATGTATACCATTTGTTTTCCATTATTTATTTTGTTATTTTACTACAATAAAATGTCTTTTATCACCTTAAAATGGCCAGGATTTGACCTACACAAATCCCTTAACCATAAAAAATAACTAACATTTTTCTAAGTATTTTGCATGTAAATTTAGATTCACTTAGACATTTAGCACATTTTATTCAATGAAAGAACCAGTAATTATTCCTCACATATTCAATGATGATAACATATGCCCATTATATTTACTAACATTGATTTGAGATTTGAAATAACGACATCTAACGCATCTTGTAGGGTGAGCCAAATTCGGACATACATGGGGTATTAAGTTGCATGGTATAAATTTACATGTGGCACATAGACTTAGAATGTGATGAGGGTTATGTGTGGTATGAGTTGTCGGTGAAGGATGCACAAGCAAAAATAGTGGCTACACAATTACTAGAGTAATTTAGGTGATTGATATGAAGTTCGTGTATAGGATAGATGGTAAGCACTATAATAACGACATTGTGGTTAGTGTAGTGAATGGGGATGAGGCGGTGGATAGAATGGAACTTGAGTGAAGATAACTAGTAGGATGTGGATGTAAATTGGTCACGCATGTGACCAACAACGTAAGAGTTTGACGACATGAGGTGGAACAAAATGGTTAAGGTGTAAAAGGTGGTCGTATTAGGGACAATGTTCAAGGAGGCTACGAGGTCACAAGAGTGACTTGCAAGAAGGTGAAGTAGGTCGTAAAAGTGACATATAGTAGCAATAACCAAGGGGGTGATAGTTTAGAGTGGGAAATGAGAATTCCCAAAGGCCCGCTTTCATGTGTGACTGACCAAAGGTAAAGTTGGTGAAAGAGATCAAAGGCCTAGTCGCAACCCTAAGGACAAATATGACAGAAGGAGCACATGCCCAATTGCGGCTATGACCAAATTGGGGGCCAATAGTGGTGAAAGAGGAGGGAAATACACCAATAGAAGGTAGAGTGCATGTGAAAACATGGGGAGTGCAAGGAGAGGACCACCGATAAAGGAGGACTAAAGTAGGTAAGGAGTAGAGTGTACATAGTGGGGAACCAAAGAGTGTAAGGAGTGGAGCACACACAATTGGGATCGAGAGCTCAAGGGGTGAAATGTGCACAATGTTAGACTAGAGAGCGCAAGGGTGGAACACACATTGGGAAGGACTAGAGATTCGTAAGGATGGAGTGTGTGTACATGTTCTTTGATGTGAGTGAGAAAACAAACAATAAGAAATGATCGAATAGTGAATGGAGGCATATGTGAATGCAAGTATAAATGGTTAATGAATATTGGATATGGTGCGAGAAAATCATAGGATAGTCAGTATCACTATGTCTTTGGGATAAACTGGAATGAATCGAGGATATAATGATTAATCATATGCAACAAGAACTAACAACATGTGACATAGAGTTGTAGGATAATCATAATAGTGATTAGGATGATATTTTGGAATCACACATCATTCGCAATTGCGATTGTGTGTAGGATGGGCCACAAAATGTTTAGAATGATAGAATTGAAGAAATAAATGGATTGAAAATAGAGAACTTGGACATATGATGTGTACGATGACATGATTGGGAAAATGGATGGAAATAAATATTGCAAGCTAGTTTTTCCCAGAATCGGGTTTGGGAAAATTTTGGATGAAATATTAGATATGAGAATGATTCGAAGCTTGATAAGAATTAAAAATGGGTATTCAAGGATAATGGAAAACATATATCCGACCCATATGTGATTAGATATAGTTGGAAAATATGATATGTTTGAAATGGATGGTGGTTTCTTTCACGGGGCAAACATGAGGAGAAATCTAGAACCCTAGTATTAGTGATAAAGGTGTATGCTCATTTAATAGCTCATCAAAATACCTGAAGGTATGGGGTGAGTATTTTGGGGAATGTTGTTTTCCTGGAATTGCAAAGCAAAGTAGGGCCAACGTAAGCTTCTAAAACTAGGTTAGAAATGAAGTCCTATAAGGTGTCCTCAATATACCTTTCTGTACACGAGGCCCGACTCTGCGTCTGATACAAGGTTGTTGTCTAAGGTCCAGGTATTGGTAGCGTCATTACTTCACTTCATATGAGCTAGGGAAAAATGAACTCCTACTTTGCTAAAAACAAAAATTTCCCGAGGAATATTTTAAGTCCATTGGAACATGGACTCTAGTCTATAGATTCTTGGTGATGAAAAGCGAGTAGCCTATTATGGGCTTTAATCTAACTTCTCTTGTCAAAAGTGGATTGAGCCTTATGTTTAAGTTTACCTTGTGACATTGTGGCATGTGTTGTCCACATAATGCCAAATAGCACCCCAAAAAATATATTAGTCACAAAAAAAGCTCTATTTTTCTCCATTCAGAATTTTTTTTACAAGCTAAAAATAAGAAAAATAGTACGAGATGGCTAGAAAAATAATAACCCTCCAATAAAATAATCAAAATAGTCCATTTTACTTAATTGCCATAGTGGATTGTTGGTGAGGTATATTTTAAGAAGGAATTCTGGATTGATAATAATGTGATAGTGTGCTTTCCAACTTAACCCATGTACAAAAGCCATGCTTACTTTAACAAAAGGCTACGAGTACCACAAAATATAAAGACGTTCTAACTACTAATGATGTGAAATCCATAAGTAACAAGAGTGCGAAGCGGCAATTCCCGCCATTCATGCTGCAAAGATGTAATTGTATTTTAGCAATTGCTTAAGTGATATGTTGACCAAGGGTTCAAAGAAAGATGTATGCGTAGAGTTGCAGTGTTTTGAAGTTGTTTAGCACAAAGAGGTATAAGTTAAATTTCAAAATGTTCTTGGAGTTGTGCAATTTTGGGAAATTGTACACGCGAAGCACTTTTCTAGTTTAGTTGGTCTTGTGTGACAGTTAGAATGCTATTAAAACACATTTGTAGGTTGAACTACATTGAAACTAACAACACAACCTTTGGAATTAAAGGAAGGTTTTGCTTGGAAGCCAAGGTTATCAATCATGTTGTTCATATGGAGTTGGACTTGGAGATGGAATTTAAATGTCCAAACAATTTTAGCACTGAGCATCTTGCGAAAGCTTTTAGCTTGCTTGAGGAAGTTTATCTTTATTTTAGAGTGGCCCCTTTTACTGCAAGTCGAAGGATAATGGAAGAAATATGTGGTGTTGCTAAGAATGGTATGAAAATAAAGAAGAAATGGTAAGAATGGTCACGTGGTTTTTGTTGGATTAATAAAAGTTTATAGTTGTTGATCAATGTAAAAGAAGTGTGTTTGTGCGGTGCATGTAGTAAATTTTGAGTGGTGAAAAGAAGGTTAGTGGAATATTGTGCGTAAGTTGTGTAGAAGGAATTTTCTACACCAACATTGTCGATAAGTATTGTTGATGAGATGAGATTGAGTAACTTTCATCTCTCACATACTTGTTTTTCAATTCTGATATCTCCATGATTTTATGGCCGGGTTTTCTTTCATACATCTATTCATGATTGTTTGGAATATGACAAATTGAAAAATGATCACATCGTACAAGAAAGAAAAGAATCAAACATAAACTTTGGAAATAATGTTGTATAGTTTTTATTCTTTTATGCCAAAATAATATGTATAATCGTAAAATGTGCCTCTAGTACAAGAGAGATCCCGTAATTCTTCTTGCAATTTTCCACTACCACTAAATTGCATATCCATAATAAAATGTCTATAGAAATTGAAGGAGAAGAAGAGAGAGTTGTAAAATCTTTGGAAACCTCCGAACAAATGACCACATATATGTTTTTAAAATGATGGGTAAAAATCAAATACTTCCTTGGAGACAACATTCATTATGTGTTTTATAACTTGAGATATCATACATTTTGTAATGACATCAATTCATTATCCTAGCAAGCTATTGAACGCTCTCATCAATGTGTCTTATCATTTGAGAACTTTTGTATTTAACACAGATTTACAAGACACTGACTTATCACTATGTAAATGACTCACATAAGCACACTAAACATTTAGCATGTAATTTCCTCAAACCACTGTTGCAAGTCATATAAGATCATTTGAAAACTTCCAAAAACTATATAATTACCAGTGTTTTAGTGATTAGACCAGTGACTTCCACAAATAGAACCCAAAAAATATTTTAATTGATCAATAGAACGGATTGATTGATCAAGAATATGTCTTACATTTTCCCTTCTCTACAGTTATCTTACAATACAAATTATGGGGTACGAGAGGTGCTCCAGGCATCCCGCATTCACGACCCATGAGACCAGCTTTCACTGAGATATTTTGTCAAGTAGTTCACATGACTCAGTTATGCTCCCAAATTTAACATATGTGCAACTTCATCTAACGCATTTCCTCTATCCTTTATGATCTAATGGATGTTCCAAATCCCCGAATTTGAAACAGGTAGGTACGATGCTCGCAAGACTTGAGGAATTTGCCTCTAAAACCGTGAATTGCATTTGCTTGAATGTTTCGAAAACGTTTTCAAAAAAATCCATTTTATGCATATACAACAATCATTATTATCCATGGGAAGACATTGTTTTGAGGCATTTTGTTAATCAATTTGTGTGCCTTGTCTAAAATTTTATACAGGCCTACGAGGAACTTGTAACTGCATAAACTGACAAAAATCATGTCCATAATGCTTTTAAGGGTGTCCATACTTGCCAAAACTCTTACGTTGATCCAAATAGAGAGTATGCTGGAAAATGTGAATTGATAGGAATTGGACAACAGTTCCTTGCTGTTTGGAAAAAGAGCTAATGTCTTGTGAGGATACCCATATCTTCAAAATGTTACCCTGTCAAAAGCACTTTGGAGAGGAATCAAACCTAAAACAAAGATCCTAATTTATGCATTTGGGTGTTTTGAATCAGATTGGAAAGCTGTAAGTTGTATTTGGCTCGAAGGTCTCCATCAATGCTCAAAATTTGAGAAAACAAAAGAGGGCATGTTTCATTGAGGCATTTAAATACATAGATCCACAATATATGTGCTTCTTGAAAACTATAAAATATGTGGCAAAATTTCAAAATCTATAACCATGGAAAACTTAGGAGCCCAAAAACAAAACAAAAGGATTAAATCCAAAAACAAAAGAATTAAATCCATGGATCCCTAGAAAATTAAGTGAATGCCCTTATAAATGACATACAAAACAACATGAAATGGTCAGGTGAATTCACCTGTTGAAAAGGTTTACATATTTGCCACTTGGCACCCTACCCAATGTTGCTTCATGTCCAAAGAGGAGATTGGCCTGCAGAAGAAGAACAAGAACAATCAAACCCATAAATGATAGTGGTTGTGTTGGTAGGTTGATTGATCTTGTAGTCATGTCATGTACTAATCAAGACACATGGCTTCTCCCAATTTTTGTATTTAGAAAATAAGAAAAAAATGTATTAAAATATGTCTTTTCAAAATTGAACACCAATAAAAATTCAAGAAAATCAACTTTAATAGATTTTATACCTATTTAAAAAATGATTTTAATGTTATTTACAATTGATAAATATTGAAAGTGAAAAAATTCTTAACCATGATTGGTTGCATGGAAAAAATTATTGTGTTTGAATTAAAAGTATAGTATATTGTGAAAGAGGGTTTAAACCCACAAGCGAGGATCATGAGAGACGACATGCACATCAACGGACGTGCAAATGACAACATGAAGAGATCTCGAGAGGAGCGAGCATCAACCGAATGTGCATGCAAAGATTTGAAACATGGGCAGAACCTGGTTAAGCCATAAAACTCTCCTCTATCTCATAGATCAAATGGGGTGTACATATAGGAGGTGTTGAGTAACCCCCAGTGCTGCAATCATGACAACTCGAGTAGAGAGGGGAGTTACATTCCTAGAATAGAAGTGTAACTCCCAATGACGACATGACGACGCGACTGACGTGTAAGAGAATCTCATAATGACCCCTAAATGACATGTGGACCTACGATCTCACCTAAGTGAGATGACTCACCTAATGATGTGGAAAATAATACACACCAACACCCCCTTCATCGTAACTTAGGATGAGGTGGAAAGTTAGAAATGAGAAATGGGTCCCAGCACAAAGCCTGATGAGGTACCCATGCACAAGAAAAAGGTCCCAAGCAAGTGAAGGAAAACCCAGTGGGAAAAACATCCACCACAAGAGAACAAAACACTCTCTAATCTAAGAAAGATGCCAAAGATGGGTCCTAGCCATAGATGAGCTGAAAGGGTACCCATGTACAAAGAGGCAATCTCTCGGAAAGAAGAAGAAGAGAGAAGAAGAGGGAGATGAGAGGAATGCAGAAGATGCCATGGACGGATCTGAACTCTGCAACTCTAGGAAGTCTCCCAAAAGAATGTCGATGACGAGATCCTCTGCCTCTGGAATGAAGAAGAGCCACCGCACCGAATAGTGTGCCTACCCTTAGGAAGGACAAAAATGACGTGCTAGAAGTCTACCCACTCCACAAAGGAAACCGAAGGCAAAGCACGAAGAACTCTGAGTCTGGTGCATGAAAGTGTGACATAGGTCTAGCAAGTGAGTGCAAGAACCAGAAGGTAATGCCATGTGCGTAGAACTGTCAGAGTGAAAAAGAGGAACACCCGTAGAAAGGATGTCCAAGTGATGTGAAGGGAACAAAACATCCTCCACAATAGAAAAGGGATCCACAGCTAAGGGTGGATCAATGAAGGTCTCTGGAAATGTGGAAGTGACATGATTTCCAAAAGGGGAACTCCCAACAATAGAGATGATGAACTCCTCTGAAACACCTGTAGATGGATGAGGGACTGTAGTGCATCACAAGTGTACTCTGCGAAAAGACGACTAAGGTCAGGCAAATACTCGTCCCAATGAGGGGGCTCAACAAACAGAAGAGCGATGTCAGATAGGTATGAGTCATCCAATGAAGGTAGAGGAGTGAAGGGGGCCTCGCACACTGAAGGTGGAAAGGAGGCGGGTGTGATGACTGTATAATACTGAATAGGATATTGCTCGATATCTGATGAGATGTGGGAAGTGTCAACACTCTCTGGAATAGTGAGAGAAAGAGGAGAGAAGTCCTCTGTAGTACTCTCGACATCAGAAATGGATGCACAATCCTCGTCATCAGAAGTAGAATCAAGTGAGTTTGTATCAGTGGTACTATCATCACACAAAGAAATGGAGGAGACAACTAATCGGGCAAAACAACAACAGCATGCAGTATGTGAAGGGTCTCCATAGAGGGACTAAAGAATGCTCTAGACACGGTGAGGTGGATCTGAGTCTGCCACGTGAAACCAGAGAGATCGAGAGACATGCATCATCATGTGACCAAAGACATGGTCACAAGTGTTAAGGAAGTCCTCTAGATGACGATGATCAGTGGGTGCAGGAACTGGCCCAAGCAAGAAGGGTAAAAGACCCTCGTGGGCGAAGTAACGTTCCATGGAAGCACGCTAGGTTGAATAGTTCCCTCTCCGGTGAGAAGTGGCGGAGGCTGTAAAGCGATCCTATGATGCTCAAGTCTAGAAAGAGAACTCTCCATGATGAAAAATGCAAGATGCACAAAAGCAAGACGTCGGACTCGGCCGATAATGCGTCTGCGTGTGAAAACCCAAGAGTACTAGTCAACCCCCAGAATGCGGCACTTTATAAAGTAGTACGTTTATAAACTGATAATGCCATCATGTAATGTGCGAAAAATCATGCAACTTTGACTAAAGAAGCGCTAAAAAATGAGCGTGCAAGTCAAAAGTTATGGCATTAAAATGATTCCCACAACTAATGGAAAAAGTCAATAAATGTTGCAAACGCATTAAAAAAAGTGACCTAAATGGGTGCAAAGGGTATTGTGTGGGTACTCGTTGGAAACGGCATCAAATTTTAGGCATAGTTTGTTTTTCTTGCGAGGGGGGATTAGCCTCCTGCCAACCCCGACCTCACCCTCCGTCTTCGACGCACGTAGGAAGGGCATAATACAAGCCAAAATACAACCTTAAAAATTAATTTACAATGTCGTGACAAATGTTTTGCCTCAAAACATTAAAAATGAGGAATTGTTTTGACCTACAAAAAATTTTAAAAGGAAGTGGGGCCCATGCTAGGAATGTCAAGCCATGGTGGAGCTACCTCGGTGGACGAGATGGAGGCCACGTGCTTGTAATTGCAATGCGAAAGGCGATGCTACAACACCGATGAAGGCCACGTGTTGGAGGAGAGTTGGTTAGTGCTGCACCGGTCGAGATGGTCATGAGCTAGCCCTGGTCAATGTTGGCGAGAAGTTGAAACCGCCAAGGTAGAGGCACCAGCCATGTGGAGGAACCAGCGTGCAGAGGTGTTACGCAGGTGTGAAACGGCATTGGCAGAGATTGAAAACACAGGAGTGAAGGTTTGAAACGGTTCCACATTAGAGGAGGGGTAGTGGAGGGAGGTGGAGTGAAGCAGTGGATCTGGTAGAGATCCTCACCGTGAGCCTGGCAGAGACCCCAAAACACCAAAAAAATGCGAAAAAAATCCAAAAAATGGCTAAACACGTGTTGATGGGTGCACATGTCAGAAGCAGGAGCTTTTTGGAGATGGATGAGCTACCGAGGAGGTTGGAACGGTGGTGAATGGACCCGAACACAGAATGAACCAAAGAGCTCGGTGACACGAAAGAAGACCCCGTGAGAGCGGGTAAATAGTGTGAAGGAAATTTGAGTAACTCAAGAAAAGCAGAGCCGAGGGTGGCTATAATGCAAGGTTCAAGCCGGAATAGGGAGGCCGAAGGAAAAACCTGAAGCTCCTGCTCGGAACATTAAACATGGCATGAACCACGACGAACAAGCCATGGGAGAGAGTCGATCCAGAGTTAAGAGAGATGTTGGGTGAGTCTGGTGGAAATGAGAGCACAAAATGGCAGGGAATACATGCTACAAGGAGAAAAAATGCAGGTGGGGTTTCAAACGAGCCACCACAAGATCACTTAAAGTAGTGAGCCGAGCCACACCACACCATGAGTCACCACAGTATGCAGAAGCAGCAAGAGCTTGAAACGCAATACACCTCATAAAAACACCTCCAAATGCGCATGCAAACCCGAAAAATCGAGTGGTCAAAGACACTAAACTCGAAAAACACCAGAAACTTGAACAACCACCCAAACAAACCCGTGTAAGAGGTATGACGCCTAAATCAATGCAAGTAAAGCACAATAAATGGAATAATCATTACGATACACGCATGAAATCTCGATATCACGCCGGAAGCTGGAAAACAGCACAAAAATGCTGATGAGTGCATGGATCCATAAGATCCGCTCTGATACCATGAAAGAGGGTTTAAAACCCGCAAGCGAGGATCACGAGGGACAATGTGCACATCAACGGATGTGCGAACGATAGTGTGAAGAGATCTCAGAGGAGCGAGCATCAACCGAATGTGCATGCAAAGATTTGAAACATGGGCAGAACCTGGTTAAGCCATAAAACTCTCCTCTATCTCATAGATCAAATGGGGTGTACATATAGGAGGTGTTGAGTAACCCCCAGTGTTACAATCATGATAACTCGAGTAGAGAGGGGGAGTTACATTCCCAGAATAGAAGTGTAACTCCCAATGACGCATATGACGCACTGACGCGTAAGAGAATCTCATAATGACCCCTAAATGACACGTGGACCTACGATCTCACCTAAGTGAGATGACTCACCTAATGATGTGGAAAATAATACACACCAACACTGACACCCTACCCAAAGTGCTTGCTTCATGCCCAAGGAGGAGTTTGGCCTGCAGAAGAAGAACAGAACAATCAAACCCATAAATGATAAGTGGTTGTGTTGGCGCAGGGTGATTGATCTTTTAGTCATGTCATGTACTAATCAAGACACATATTTCTCCCAATTTTTGTATTTAGAAAATAAGAAAAAATTGTATATAAATATGTCTTTTCAAAATTGAACACCAATAAAAATTCAAGAAAATCAAATTTAATAGATTTTATACCTATTTAAAAAATGATTTTAATGTTATTTACAATTGATAAATATTGAAAGTGAAAAAATTCTTAACCATGATTGGTTGCATGGAAAAAATGATTGTGTTTGGCTGAAAAGTATAGTATCATGCGTCGAGGCGAAACTAATAATGGTTATAAAATCCTTTCCTCACTTCCAAATCATAAACACATAAAACCAATATACTTTTATCATCTCCACATTTTTTTATGAATAATAGTGACAAATTTAAAAATCATGATAACTAAGTGGGTCTTTACACATAATTTTTGTTAGAAAAGAAATGTAATGGATATGGTATTAGGTAGTCTATAAAGAAAAGAAATGCATTGAATGTGATATAACTAACAATTGTATGTGACATTTTGTAACATCGTATCGTCTCTATATACTCATAATATTCATGCGTGAGTGTAAGTTACTACAGTTAAAGGGGGAAAACAAAAATTGGGAAAAATATAAAAGGTTCCATGTTCGAGACCAACCAAAATGTTTTCTTGTTGGAGAACTTTGTAGTCCCCCTATTTAAGTTAAAGATGGAGTAATTGCAGGAAAATAGGGGATGCACATATAATCATCGATTATTGAGTCTCTCGCGGGCGGTGGCCATAAATGTATGGGAGGTGAATGTTTTAGACTGAGACTCCATTATTCACGTGAATGCAATTTGAGCTTAAAGTGGCCAAAATAAAAAAATGAGGAAAATTAAATATGTTACAAGGTTAAAGCCCAACCACATTGCTTTCTTCATTAGCACTTTGTAGCCCTATGTTTTTTGGTTTTAAGCTCAAGTAAATGTTGGTGTAATTGTAGGAAAACAGATGATGCGTGAACAATCATTAATAATTGAGCCCCTCTAGTGATTGCTTGATCGTGTTCCACTTTATTGTCTCAATATCGCTTACATTATTCACATGAGTACAATATTTGCTTAAAGGGCCCGAAAAAAGAGAGGAAAAAATCAATAAGTTCCATGTTCAAAACACAATCAAAATGTTTGTTTCTTGGTGCACTTTGTATTTCCCTTTTACATTTCTAAGTGAAAGTAGGTGATGTGCAAATAATCATTGATGATTATACGTTATTTGTGTTTCACTTTATCTTCACTTGCACCCCCTTTATAGTTCTATGCACTTTATTAAACTAGCAATCGATCGCATGTGTTTCATGAGATGTGAACGCCGAACGGTATATGCTATTTGATTTAGAGGTATAGTTATTACTTTTGTACTTGATGTTGATAAGGGGTTCGAGTGATGTTGTAATTGTAGAAATATAGTTGATCCACTTAATTTGAAGGTTGTTTCTACATTTCAAACTTGTTATAAATTCGTACATGATTACATGTGATACCGTTTTTGATAGTTAGTTAATTTTATAGTTGATGTTGTTAGTTGTGCATCGGTTGTTAAGTTGGTGTTTTGTTGGAGAAACTTTTATTATACAATTGATAATGTGTGTGATTGATAGTTGTAGTGTAGGACTTTAGTTGAAACATTGCATTGAAATGTTGTATGTGTACATTTAATTATGTTACAAAGTCGTACATTTAAAGTTGCATATCATATTTGAAAACATCAAATAAATGAAGGTATATGTACACATAATGAGACATGTATACATTTGTAGTATTTATATCATGAATGGTAGCCTTTAGTGGGCAATTTTAGTTTCAATAAACATGATTACATTTGATACCCCTTGAACGATAGTGTCGCTTTGGATAGAAGAAGTGTTGAGTATAGTAGTAGTGGAGGTGCTATCAAAGCAGAGGGTAGTATTTACGATGGATTGAGTGATAATAGTCTTGCTTCCTCCTTTTTTCTTGCTCTGAGTGCTGGTATGTGTGCCATATTTGAGTATCTCTCGAATGAAAAAGCAGGTGAAATGCGCAGATTTGCAAGCAAGGGAACTCTGGAGAAAGCTGTGAATGTCAGACCCTACCTTTCAGTGGTTCCAATGTCGATAGTTGCTCTGTGCAAAGTAAGTCCTTGTGACTTGTGGATAGTTAATCCCCATGCCATTTTAATCGGCAACTATCTTCGATTCCCTCTCGAAATAGGGGGTATGGGAATATGTAACGGGTTGGAGGGATCCCAACATGGGCCATTGTATCTATCAAATTTTACAACAACAAATAAAGGTAATGCTGGTGGTTACATTGATGCGTCGTAGACAATGTCGGTGATTGTTCCTGTGGCACCATTCACGAGGCCTACATCAACCCATAGATTTGCAATAAACATGATTTTTTGTTGTTTGCACAATAGAACTTTGTGTTCCAACTGATCATCATCAAGATTTCCTGGTCCATTCCTCCTGTTACTTTCAACAATGGATTGGGCGATCGGAGCCTTCAACATTTGTAGGTTGTGGGAGTCCACCAAATCATTTTTTGCAAACAAATGTGGAGTCTTTAAAAATGTTGATAACACAGTGAGCTCAGTCACAAGAGTTGTGCAATGGAAATTTCAAACACTTATGTGAGGAAGTAAAGTAAGAACCAAAGTAATGTAGAAGTGAAGGCCATTAATATCTTATATTTGATTAGAATTAAAACACGAATACAATAACACCATGATGGCAGTTTTTCACCTGAGACATCCGATATGCAATTGCAATGAAGACAAGAGTACAAATACAAAATGATGGCAGTTTTTTGCCTTAAAATTCTAACTTTAAAATCTGATGGAAGATTTTCATCCAGGTAAGGGCACCTATACTGCTTCACCCAATACAAGAAAATTAGAAATGTTGGAATGGAGAATCTAAACACAAAAGATATAAGATTTACATAGAAGTCCATCAAAAAATGCTTCAAGAAAATATGTTTGTTTGCATTTTAATTGTCATCATTTTCCTACATCAGTTTATGTCAACATTTTGAGAAGAACGCCAAACAAAAAAACATCTCATTGTACCCATTCAAACAATACAAATGTGGATGAAAACTTTGATTTGTGTCATCAAGACTTTGACCTGTAAGTGCCTTGCTGATGAAATTAGAATAAATCCATAATGCTAATATCAATGGATATGCAAGTAGTAGCTGATATCAGAACCCTATAGATAAAAAAAATACCTTGTGGAGGATTATTTCGTTATCTCCACAGCACCATATTGGGAGTAGACTCCATTAAAAACAAAAACTACATATGATAATGGTAGACTGTATTGACTATTGTACAAGAGAAAAACTACATATCATGGCCCGTATCTCTATATGGTATTTGGTAGTAGCTCCTATATCTATCTAAAAAAACAATAAAGCTCATATGAAGGGAAAAACATATAATTGGATACTTGAAACCCAATTTTAACATTTATTCTAAAGTGTTGATAACACAGTGAGCTCAGTCACAAGAGTTGTGCAATGGAAATTTCAAACACTTATGTGAGGAAGTAAATTAAGAACCAAAGTAATGTAGAAGTGAAGGCCATTAATATCTTATATTTGATTAGAATGAAAACATGAGTACAATAACACCATGATGGTAGTTTTTCACCTGAGACATCTGATACACAATTGCAATGAAGACAAGAGTACAAATACAAAATGATGGTAATTTTTTGCCTTAAAATTCTAACTTTAAAATCTGATGGAAGATTTTCATCCAAGGTAAGGGCGCCTATACTGCTTCACCCAATACAAGAAAATTAGAAATGTTGGAATGAAGAATCTAAACACAAAAGATATAAGATTTACATAGAAGCCCATCAAAAATTGCTTCAAGCAAATATCTTTGTTTGCATTTTAATTGTCAGTCTATCTGGCATAGAATTTTGCCACATTTTGTTAGAGATTTTCAAATTGTCTTATTTGATTTAATATGTGCTGGGAGTGTGAATCCTGACTACTTTGATTTCCAAAGATATGGTTGTGTGGAAGCCTATGCAGAAGACCTTATAACCATTTTGGACGAGCTGGGTGTGGAAAACTATATGTTTGTAGGCCACTCTCTGTCTGCCATGGTTGGCTGCATGGCTTCCATCAAGAGGCCTTCTTTGTTCACCAAATTGGTGTTGTTTGGAGCATCCCCAAGGTAAAACAAGAAAAAAATAGTGCTCCCCTCCCCTTTATCCAATTTTTGTTTAATTTGCTTGCCCATATCATGGCTAATGTGGCTTAAAGGCTCACTACCTCCTCAGGCTCCTCTAGTAACCTCTAGCCCAAAATTAGAGTATATCAGAACTACTAATATGCAGTTAGATTATCTAGAAGCTTATTTGCTAGAAGACTGATTGTTTAAGAAGTTTGACTCCCTCTTTAATATGTTAATTAGTCCTGCTCAAAACATTAATAAATCATGAACTCTATAATAACAGAGTATGCTAAAAATTACTTTAAAACTCTTACTGACATCTACCCTGTAGTAACATAGTATGCTTAAAATTATCTAACTTTGTAGTCACATATACATGTAATACAAAAGTATGCTAAAAATTACTTACAATCATGTGCACTTCTCTAATGTTGATGTAGAATAGTTATAAGTACAATAGTGATAGCGTCCAATTCCACAAACTCTACAAAATATATTTAGGAAAAGATGAAACATATGAGAAAACAAAACTTCATAACCCTTTACAAAATTAAACCGTGTCCAGAACATCAACTCAGTTAAGAATAACAACAGTAGCATATAGCTACTCTACAAAATTAATGAGTACATGAAAATTATAAGAGAATCTAAGCCCTAAATAGATGTAAGAACAAAACTTCTAAACTATTGGGACTGCAGACTACAAAATTGAACCCTACATAGAATATTAGCTCAAGTAATTGAATAGATTATGAATGGCGGATCAGAAACATCTACTCCGTCTGTATTAATAGAAATAAACTAAAAATGTCAGGTAGTATAAGAAAAAAATAAAATCCAAGCCGTAAATAAATATCATAACAAAGAAACTAAACCCTTGACTGCAAAATTACACCCTTGACATAACATAAATACTTTGTTGCTACCCTACAAAATTATGGACAAAATAGAATTCTAAGTATTCAAAATAAAAGTGGCACATAACATAACAATCATTTATGTCTACACAAGATCCAAATAATTGTGCTCTCTATATACTGTGAACATCTATGATCCACCATCGTTTTTATTTTTATCATATTTCACAAACTGAAAGTACAATCATGTGTGATAGATATGCCATTATTGATAGATGTGTTCAGAAAAATGGGAAACATGCAACAATGTAGACATGGTGACATTCAGTTCATGTGAAAATCAGGGGGAAAAAATTCAAGTAAATGAAATCAAATTTAACATATCCTCGCAGTCTCAAACAACAATCTTCAGAAGCCTTCCACTTGATGGCTGTTGACTTGATCTTAATGCACGAAATCTGGATCTATGCTTTGCAAGAGAAAATGTCCAAGAAAATCTAAAGGTGAAACAAAATCATAAGTCACTGCACAATGAAATTCAATTGTGAAACACATGAGGAGATGAGCTACCGAAAGGAATCTATGAATGAAATTTTGAATGGAGTGCCTGAGATAAGCTGCCGATCCAAATGAGCTACAACGAAAGGCTTTTTGAAAGTAATTAGGACAAGCTTTTAGGAAAACAAATTCAAACTTAACTTTAATTTAAGCTTATTAAATTTCATTGACGACTATCCTATTAGATAGTTTTAATTTTTACAGTTTTGTTGTTAATCGTATCAAATTTTACAGAGAACTAATGATTTACAAATGTCATTGGTCTCCCGCATAATTACCTCAATTGTCTTCCCATTTGAAGTTGTAATTACATCACCAGGCCGCATACCAGTGCCACTGATCATGTTCTCACATGCAAAGACAATAAAATGAACCTGTCAAAGATAAAACATTCACACTGAATAGGCTTACAACAAGCAATCCTGTGTTTTTCAAAAATTATACCCCTAGAGGCTTAATTTGACTAATAGCTTTTACTGCACCTAGAGCTGCTGCAGAACCTCCCATGTCAAACTTCATCAGTTCAATACTGCAGCCATGCCCTTTCTTGAGGTTGTAACCTCCACTGCTCACATATTAAATGAAATACATGAATAACTGAATAAAAAAGAAAAGCAAAGAAAAGATCATTTGAATACCCTGTTCCATAACAAAGCCGACTTTTTGAGGTGGGGTGAGCGGCAGAAGATGCGGTGGGCATTGCGAGAGGACTGGTGTACTGCACGAGGACGCCAAGCCTGCTATCATACACAAAGACGTCAAAGCCACGAATGTTCTGTTGGACAAAGATCTAAACGCCCTGGTTGCCGACTTCGGTTCATTTTGATTTCGTGATCAATGGGAGTGCTGACCTCATGCGGAAGGGCATGTCTGGTGAGGTGATCGACAAGAGAATAAGAGAAAAAGCAACTATGAGAAATAGCCCGTGCATGCACTATTAAAAATAACGCCCTCAAAGCAACTATGAGAAATAGCCCATGCATACAACATGCACCAAAAAATTGTTAAAAATAGGCAAAAAAAAGTAAAAACGTCTTTGGCCGTCAAACTATCAACTTTAAGACAACCACGTAAACGTCCAGGAGGTCCTCTACCATTGGGAACGCCCGGCGTAATAAAATAAAAAAGTGGTCCGTGGCATATGTGGTCACGACCATGTATCTTGAATAAAAATAAACTATTCTTTAAATAAAATAAAATTCCAGCCATAGAAATAGGGAGGGACGGGTGGTCACCGCCAACTCGACTCCTCCTCTTTTGAAACATTATTCGAGAACCCACATTGGATGCCACACATTCAAAAACAATGTTATTCATTCTAACACACACGTGGATGGACACGATTAATTTGAGGTTGTTGACACGGTCTGCAAAATGGATAGTCAAGATCACCGCACATTTGTGCGGATGTCATAGATCAAGTAGGGTTCTAGCTAGAAAAACATCTTCGGCATAAATATATATGGTAACCCTATTTAGGTCATGGATATTCTATAAGTTTGATTATTCTTTATCAATATTTAAATAAATAAATAATAATATGATTAAGTTAAGGGTTATGTTAATTATAAATTAGTAGCCACACATATCCCAATACTTGTCAAATGGGTGTAACACGCCCTTTTCTCAAAATAAGTTTTAATGTTGATCATTTAATGATGTTTTTGTATGAAAGTAGTTTTTATGTGGCATCCTCTTTGGTAGGTTTTCCACTTGATAATATACTTTAAGATCACCCTCGCCCATGATTACTAGAGTGATTCGTGCAATATCGTCTAAATCTAAGATAATATCCTCTTTCTATTCAATATCCTCTAAATCTAAGATAATTTGTAGATTGGAATCTTCTTCTCAATGACTTTTTTGAATAGAAAACATGAATGACAAGATGACTAAAGTAACTCTAATTTGTATAGAAATTTTACTTTGGTGAGAGTTTATTTACTAATTCACGAATATTTTTCTATCTCGATTCGCAACTTTGAGCGAGAAAAACCTAATGTTTATATATCAAAGTGTTGTTTACTCATGTCTTTGATCAATTTGTTTCATTCGGGTTTTGTGTTGATCTTTGTTGGTTTAGGTTATATACATATCAACACTAACAAATTCATATTGTTTGGTTGATAAATTTATACATAAATACTCTCAAAGATGATAAATTTGTATGATATTAAGGATGATTTCGTGTTCTTTATTAAAAAAACACCTATCCTTCACCTATATTTGTGTTTTTAAATGTTTATAGTCATTATAAAGTCATTCATCATAAAAGATTAATTTACCTCTTAAAAAAACTTTAAAATAATTTACACATATTCCATTCTTATTCCATTTGAATGCTACTTGAAAATATCTCGTATTCATAACCTAACACGTAGCGTGGATTCCACCAAAGTGGAATACGACATTGAAAGTATGCTGTAAAAAAAATGATTTGCAGATTTTTTTGCAGCATAATGTTGCTTGTTTCTTGCACAATCAATATGATGCCCTTGATGGCTTGGAGGATGGGGATATGTCTCCGACTAACGTTTCCCATGAATTGTTTATCTTGGAATGTTAGGGTCTTACAGACTCTTGTCGTAAATATGTGGTGCGTGAAACTCGACAACGATGTGCAAATTTGGACATTTTGTTTTTGTAGGAAGTAAAAATTATAGGTTTTCAGTTACAGATGGTATGCAAATCCATCTGGCCTAACAACTTGGCTTTCTGTAGCAATCATGAAGCATGGCATGGGGGATTAATTTAGCTTTTTGCTTCTAAATGGCAGACTTTATTAATTGACCATGGAATCGAGCCCACCAACCATGTTATATGGTCCCTCTTTAATATTGATGGTCGCCCTTTTGGGCTCATAAATATTTATGCCGCGAATGATGTGTCCAAAAGGGCCGACCTATGGCCGTGGATAGCCAACTCCATTCTCGATGCCTACTAGGTTAGCTAACTCCATTCCTGATGCCTACTAGGTTATAAGTGGAGATTTTAATATGGTTGAATCCCCAAATGATAAATGTGTCCACTTGTATATGAGGTGGACACCTGGTGAAAGGGAAGCGTGGTACTTCATGTGAAATAAATTTAGATTTTGATCCTAACGCATCTCGCTTTCCCACCTCTACAGCTTGGTACACGTGGTCTAATCTTCGTGGAGGGACATATCGCGTCCTTAAACGGCTTGACAGGGCCATGTTGTCAATTCAAAACATTTTTGAGTTTGATAACATTTATTCTATGCCAGTGGAGGTCATGCCTAACTTTTTCCTTTCAAACCACTCTCCTATACGATTTCGTATATGTTGGCATGATGCACGCCCATTTTGTCATAAAGGCTAATTCTTTCTTAATATTGCTTTGATGCAACATGGCCCCATTATCAATCATATCAAGCGAGTTTGGAATTTAACTCCACGATCCACTCACTGTCAGTGGTTTCATCCACCTATGTAAACAAGCTGGTTACAATGGTGGGAAGATGCTTACCGACTTGACTACCATATTTCTTAGAATCTACAAGTGCGGATGATAGAAATTTGGTGCCACTCATACACCGCTAATACCTCGGCTCTTAGTCGGGCGATGATGGCGCTTCAAGGAGATCCCTTATTTGACACTCTGTAATTACAATTTGAAACACTCTGACATCAAATCTAAATTGCGAACAACTATAATGTCAGAGGCGCTCAAATCAGGATCAAATGCATTGGCTCAAGATTAGAGATCGGTCTCGAGAGAATTCTTTCTTTCTCTTGGAGCCATAAATCCTTCTTAATAGATCCAAGCTATCATGAACAATGGAGCTTGAATTACTAACCCACAACTTATGTTGTAAGCCTTTGTGCACCATTACAAGCTCATCTTTCAAGATCATCCACCCTCCGCAACTCACCAAGCCACTCTTGACCAATGTTTGGGTGTTGTGCCACGCAAGCTTTCAGAGGCTCAAAAGGTGATCTACGAAAGAATGCTTACCATTGAAGACCTCCATGAAGCCACTATGTAAATGGCTAATGATAAAGCATCGGGCAACGATGGGTTCCCTTGTGAATTCTATAAAGCTCTTTGGGATTCCGTCGGAAAAGACCTTCTTCAGGTCTATCTTGAAGGATTTCAAAACCAATCCCTAGGGCCACGCATTGATAAGGGAAACATTAAATTTATCCCTAAGAAAGGAAATCCTAAACAAATCACTTGTTGGCAACCGATTACGCTACTTAATGTCTCCTACAAAATCATTGCCCACATTTATCCATGGGAAACTAAACCATATTAAAGTTGCGATATGACCCAATAAGCATCAAGGATTTTATTGGTTATCCATCGCTAAAGATCATCCCTTTCCGCTGCATCATTCAATGTATAGATGTTGATGAATCCCAAAAGGCATATTAATATATTAAAGAGATCCTAGATGGATCTATGTGTGGGTTCAACGACATGATCCATAAATAAGGGCCACTAATTAGGGTTGAAAAAATAAATTAAACCCCCACGTCCTCCATCATGATGATTGGTAAAAGACA
Organism: Taxus wallichiana var. yunnanensis; assembly: GCA_018340775.1. NCBI lineage: Eukaryota > Viridiplantae > Streptophyta > Pinopsida > Cupressales > Taxaceae > Taxus > Taxus wallichiana. The sequence continues at coordinate 74,944,858 of CM031233.1, read as the reverse complement.
AGTTGTCATCCAAATGGTTTTACAAACCATTAACAATTGAAAACCTATAATCTTAACTTCCTGCAAATACAAAACATCCAAGTTAAAAAAATTTAGCAATCATCACAAACACTATACTTACAATTGGATTTGGTAAGACCCATCACATTCCATGACATGTAATTCATGAGAAACGTGGGTCAAGGGCCATACCGTCAACATCCAAGCCATCCAAGGCATCAAATTGGTTTTGCAAGAATTGAGCATTATTATAATTCAAATAATCTAGTAAATTAACTTTACTTCATCAGACATACTCAATGTTATACTCCTCTTCTATGAATCCACACTACACATGTGGCTATGATTGTGACTTGCCATGGGCTGTTGAGGACTTTGGGCCCTTTTGGATGGTACTTTGTGAGCTGGTTGTCAAAATCAGTTAGGAATTCATAAGTGTCAAGGAGGTTGGATGGAGTTTGACGGGTCCATGAGAACTGCAGCCGCTTTGGGTATGCTAGAGAACTTGGGTAAGGAAACTGGAGATTCTGCAGAGGCTAGATCCGAGGTGTGATGTGGGCCCAAAGTATGATCCTTAATAGATGGATATTTAGAGACATTGTTACAGTCACCTGGCTTAAGACATTTTGTTCTTATTGTTCCACCCTCCAAATTTTTTCCACCCTTACTCTTACGAGGGATGTATGGCTCAATTTCAAATGACATGCCTAATATAAGCACAATAAAATATAATTATTGAGACAAAAGGACCATATGAAATGACAAAGGTTGGTACAAAGAACCATCACCTCATTTTTATATTTATTTTTCTTCACCTCCCCATCTTGTTATCCTAGACATGCATAAGTTTCGAAAATAGTTCAATGACATGACACTTCTACATATAATAAAATAGGGCTTTGACAAACACCATATCATCAATATCTAAACATAAGTATGCACTTTATAGACTATATATCTATTTTTGAAATTGACAACATGATCTAGATCCGAAAACACTAGTTTTTTTACGAAATGGGGAATATAGATGAGATTTACTGTAGACAAAATAAATTCTTTATATAGTGTAATTAAACAAACATCATTTACATATCTCCATATAACAAAACAAAATTCCCGATTCCCCAATTTTAACCTAATTTCGTGAATCAAAATGTGGTTGTAAACTAAGTATATAAATTCATTAACTTACATACATCAAATTAAACATTTCAGGGCTACAAAAGTGAGCTAAAAAATAAACTAGTACATAATGTTTATGAAAAGTGGTTATGGAAGCAAGCAAGACATATTTGGTATCTATTAGAGCTCAAAACTTCACCCGTCCTAGATTAAGATGAACTGGATTTGAGGCAACATGGCACTGTCTCCAAGTTATGGGACTTGTGCTTGAGATAGGCCTCTAGAGAAGGCAAAATTCCTCTACTTATTTCTACCGCTAAAATTACTCCTACGAAGGGAAATAGAACTACCTATCGCTACTCTACGATTCCAAGGGACCAAGACAAGAAAGAAATGCATGAAAGGGGAAACCTAAACTAAGGGGATGTGATAACATTAGAAAGAGGGGGATGAACATACTTGGCTGAGTGAAAACAAAATAAAATGTGTGTAGGGAGGGCAAAAAAATGTGCCACAGTCTGAAACACATTTACACATCCATTTTCATGGAGCACAACAGATAGGTTCTTGTAAGAGTGAAAATGCGCAACAAACCAACAACACAAGGGGAAAGGCAAGAAGATGCAATAAAAATGAGCTAAGGTAGAGAATAGCCACAAAACAAAGCTTTTATTTCTTCCAAAGATGCACAATCGATTACAATGGTGGAAAATGCAAGTATCCACATGCAGAAAACTACATGTGAGACCTGTAACTCAAAATGTAAAGGCAACACTCTGAATAATACTCTTGCAAGCCAAGAGATTCCAACCTTTTACAATGAGTAATGCTCTACAATTTATAGAATAATAAGAAGAGAGGAGGAGGAGAAAGAGAAGGGAAACTCAGATTAAAAATTCCAACCACCAACAACAAGTAATAAATATTTTCAAATGCACCTGCAACACTGACATATTTGCCTCCTCGTTTCTATTTTTCTTGTGGAAGAAGAAAGGAGACCAAATCTAGAGAAATCTGGGTGGTTGAATCAATTGATGTGTGCATTAATGTCCCAAATGAAATTTCTCTATTTTCTTCCTACCAAATCCCACCAAAATCTGATTTTGAATAGCCTAGAGTTTAGCTCACGTCGTAGCTTTCCAACGAGACTAAGAGCACGTGAATCCGATCTTTGCAGTAGAAGTTAGGTGATTCAAATATTTACAAGATAAATTGAACATGTAAGACACATGACATGCTTTGATTGGTCAATCGCCTACTACTTATTTCGTCTTTTTCCACGTTTAGAGATACTCATTTGATGTGAGGATTCAGTGCACAGCTGGCATGTTCTAATAGGTTGTGTGTCATACACTTCATCTAACAAGTTCCACGTGGCATTCCATGACTGGTGCAAAAGATTGTGCTTGGCACATGTGCAAGAGAAAGGGCACGAGAAAGAAGAATGTAGAGGTTTGTGATCACGCGCATGGGGGTGTGCAAGGAGTAGGAAGAAAAGGTGTATATCTACAAAGGTATGGAAACATGCGCAGAGGAAGGAGAGCGTAAGACAAGGATGTGCAAAAGAAATTACATAGGGGGAGTGCGCGATGCGGAAGAGGAATGAGTGTGTGTAAAGAAGTGCATGATACTCAAGTAAAAGGAGGATGCGTGGGAAGATCATGCCATGGAATTAGCCGAATGGAAGGTAATTCCACCGATGTGCATGAAGGGCACACTAAACTATCGGAATGAAAGCGGATGCGCAAGGAGTGCAATGCGAAGGAAATGAAAGGAGATAGAAAAATAAAAGAGAAGTGGAAAGCATGTGAAAGGAATCGAAGGGAAAAGGAAGTATAGGAAATAAGTAGGAAGGGCGCACAAGGACGCGTGTGAAGAACTACAACCAATAAAATATGCTAAGGAAAGAATCCAGCCATGCGTTCAACCTGCAAACTTGAACTTGGAGTTAGGATGGAATCGCAAGGTGTCTAAATAACTGGGGTGGTTATTTTAGACAATAGTTTGGTGACTTTAGAGGACATCTCGCCTACTAGAAGAAGTTATTAGTAGCCTTAGAATCATCCATTGGGCATGATTTCGCCTAAAAACATGAATTTTTGATCTAGAATTTGAAGAACAACCCTAAAGTCATTTGAAAACGTTTGTCTCAAATTTGTATAAAACTATTGCTCTCATATGAACATGTTTTGAATTGGATTTTATGAGAGTGGAAAACTATTGAATAGTGCCAAAATGTTGGAAGACCCTCAACTTAATCTGTCATCCCTGGAAGCAACGAAAGAGCGCATGGAAGAAAATAATTATATACAAATAAAAAAATGTGTGCAGAGCGCACTTTGAGGAATTGAAACTATGCTACTATGTACATGATGTCAAAGGACTTAATGGAAGTGCTTGAGATAAATCCCATTGATTGGGATTAGTAGCGCATCTCCACCAAGGTAAGACAATTCAAAATAGTTAGCCTCCTTACAAGAACCGATGATAAATGGGCCACTCGTAAGTGCAACAAACTTTGAATGACACCCTGGTTTAGCTTTGTCAGCATCCCATTTCAAGACCCTATCACCCACTTGGAAGTTATGAGGTCTATCCTTTCTGTTAAACCACTTCTTGGTGATTGATGTTGTTTTAACTTGATCATGATAGAGTTTCTTAATTCTTCAAGTTCAACCAGCTCATCCAATCTGATTTTTCTCTGGTCTGTGCCCTCAAATTACTGCTGTTGGGATAACTCTAATGAAGGAAACTTAAGTGGTAAAGGAATTCTAGCTTCTTTACCATATTTTTTTTATGGTGAAGTACTTATTTCCTTCTTCACCATGATTCTGTCTACCCTGAGTGCACGCAAGACCTTTGTATGCCACTACCTTTGGTTAATATTCATTGTTTGTTTCATGATTTTGATCAGGTTCTTATTAGTAGACTCTGTCAAGCCATTACCTTGGGGGTAATAATTGGAATAAGTCTTCAAATGAATACCAAGAACAAGATCCCAATAAAAAATATTAGTACCGAGGAAGAATTTTGCATTATCCGAGATAATGTTCGAGGAATGTCGAACTGTTACAATGCCTTTAATAAAATCAAGGATTATCGACTCAGTTGATTCCTGAATCTAATAGCTTCGTCCATCTGGTGAAATAATCCGTGGTAGTGAGTACTTTATGGCTAGCACTTGAAGGAGGGTTGATCATACCTATGAAGTCAAGACCATATGCCTGCACAAAAAGGTTGATCCGCTTGGATCGGGTCGAGGGGAAGCGCTGTCAATTTCTTCTTGCCTACAAACAAAGTGCATTCCTTTCAATTTTTGACCCATATGTGTGCATCTGCAAATACGGTGGGCCAAAAGTATCCTACCTTAATGATCTTCGTTGTCGTTGTTTTGGTAGAGAAGTTTCCACCAGAGAATCCATTGTGAAATTTCACCAACACTTTGTCAACTCGCGCACCATCAATACATCTTAAGAGAACACACCATCAATGTTCCTTTTGAAGAGAACACCATCTCTCAAAGTGCATATGACATAGATTTTAGCCTCACATGTATTATATTTGCTTTGTTCAATCTAGGAGGGTATGCCGAAGAGAGAAATGTTACCATGTTCTCTATTTAGGTACACACACTAGGATCTTCATTTTTCTATGGTTCAGTGTGTGTAGGCTCCTCATCCGTAAACAATGAAGCTCTCGTTTGTTTTGCACATCCTTAGAAATATACTTATAGAGCACATTGCCTCTAACTTGACTTTGTGGCTTTGATAGTCACATCATACTCTATGATTTTGGTCACCCATATTTCTCTTTTCTCACCGATTTCTACTCCCATGATAAAGTATCTTACACCGGAGTGTGAAACTAGCACTTGATGTGATTTTTGGTGAGCATACTTTTGAAATTTTTTAGTGTGTGCATGATGGTGAAACCCGCTTCTCCATGTGATTGTATTTCAATTTGCAATCCTTAATTGTTTGATTAGAGAAATCCACTATCTACTCCATTCCTTGTTCATTTTCTTGAGTTAAGGCAACATCAACACTAACATCAGCTCCATAAGCATAGAGAATAAAATCCTTGGAGTAATCTGGATTGATGAGTGTTGGGGCACAAGTAATTTCTTGCTTGATTTTGTTGAAGATTTATTTTCCTTTTGTTGTCCACTTTAAGACTGTATCCTTCTTGACCATGAGGATGATAGGCCTGACTAATCTTGCAAAGTTAGGAATGAATCTCCTAAAAAAGTTGATTTTTCCTACGAATGAATGCAAGACCTTTTTGTGCACTGGAAAAGAGAGAGAAAGGATGGTAGAAACATGCCCATGATCGATAGCAATGTCATCCTTTGAGACCACATAGCCCAAAAAGTTTTCCTTGCGCAACATAAAAGTTACACTTCTTGTGGTTAAGAGATACCCCAAATTCTTAGCATCTCTTAAAGACTTTCTCCAAATGCATCATGTGATCCACACTCTACTTTGAGAAGATATTTATGTCATCCAGGTAGACCAGATGAACTCATTAATATATCCTCAAGGCAATGTCCATGGTTCTTTGGAATATTGTGCCTACATTTTGACAAACCAAAAGGCATTTTATGATAGGTGTATGTGCCCCATTTGGTTATAAATGTTGTTTTGAATTGATCCTCTTCCTTGAATAGGATCTTATTGAAACCCGAGTACCCATCCAACATCGAGAACCTTTGGCGCTAGCCATAGTTTGCAGAATCTACTCCATAAAAGGCAAAGGATATTGATCCTTTAAAGATGCCTTGTTAAAATCTTTGAAATCAATGCAGAGTTTGATTTCACCATTCTTCTTGCACATTGGAACCAAATTTTCCACCCAAGTAGAGTATTTGATGGGAAACATTATCTTTTCTTGAATGATTTTGGATAACTCCTTTCTCATGAGGGGCTATATCTTGATTGACCGGCCTATGCTTTCGTCTGATGGGCTTCGATACTAGGATAAAGGTCAATGAAGTGTTCAACAACACTTGAGGAGAATCCTCACAAGCATTCGTATTCCCATGAAAAGTTTTTTATTGTATTTCTGAAATAGAGATATGATTTTTTTGACTTACACGCATTCCTTGCCAAGCAAAAATATTTTTCGGCGCAATAAATAGTATTTGGAAGGCGATCTTCTTGCTCTCGTGCGCATATAATTTTCTTCACCCTTAAACTCATCATCAAGACTGAATATATGCTCTAAGGTGACCATCCCTTGGGAAATTTGTTTTTCTTTAATTTAATTACCTAGTCACCATAGTTGTCATGTAAATCGGATTGCATGTTTGAAGAGAAATATACTTCATTTTGAACGAATCGACAATTTGCATGTCATCACAAACACTTTCTAGCTAAGTTGTTAACTTAATTGTCCGGAATGGATGACCTAACCACCATCTTGATGTGTTGTGCATTGCCTTGGATAAAATCCTCACGGTGGTGAGAATTATGAACCAAGGGCTGCAATCTAATCCGATTCTTTGTTCAATCTCCTGGAACCTCCCGCAGATTGAGAGCTTCAAATCTCTCAAGATTAACGAGAATGAGACAAGCGTTACATATTCACACCTTTACAGGAAACAAGTTATACATTTTAAAACATAATGTTAATGACATTTTAAAACTATTATAAACGTTATTCCAAGGCAACAAATAGAGCCTAAAGCAGTTGCAATTAGCAAGTATAAAACAAAAATATTGATGGCGTTCGATGAGTGTGATGGGGAGCTTAAAGAGGAGGATAATGAAGACCTAGATTTTCATTAGCCACCATCGAATATCATTGGGCTAGACAAAAACGTTGTGAAAAGATCGTGGAATACAATTTCAACAAGCATGGCCGTAGAAGGCGGTTGATACCACTACGACACACATCCGCAAAGTGGCCAAAGTAGACCTTAACAAGCGTGATCTCTGGGCTACGAGTGGCGCAAGCTCGCAAGCTCGGTCTGCCAACCAAGAACCCTCGGCCGAACTTTACAAGCATCCCCTAAGAATAAATCATGTGCATAGCGCCCCTGCCCAACGGGATCCAAGGCCAATGATTCAAAATCTAGTGGAGATGTGATGTCACCCTGGTTGGCTCCAAGGGTGGTGCGGTAGATTTAATTGATAACACATTTCTATATAATGTGTGTGACTATCTCTAGTAATGTGATTTTGTATAATGTGTGTTTATCAATCAGAGTAGCCTTTATTCATAATCTAGATTTTGTTTTTGGTGTTGCTCAAGACTCCCCTATAGTTGTTGCTTTGTTGTTTGCTAGGCTTGGCCTAATGTGCTTGTGGCTTTGGGGCTTTCTCTCATACCGCCCATTTATTTTTTTGAGAGAATCTTGTATCATGTTGCATTTAATATAATATAATATCCTTTTCATCAAATAATCTAGCCAATGCATGGGAAAAAGTTGATGATGTCATCCATTTTTTATTGCGTCGAACTTCCTCACACGAGTCAGTGGGACTATTTAATTGTTGGGTTGTGCTTTTACTGTCCTCACTCATTTTATTACATTTATGTCTGTTGTTTTTCCATTCCCTCTCATGGCATCTACCTATGTTTCATTCATCTTCTTGTGTAATAACAAGTGGGAAACAAATTTCATCTCTACGTGTCCGACACTCTTCTTCCGCATAGACTCCGCACATGGTATGACTGTGATTATGAATATCCTAGGTGAGGATTATCTCCAAAGCATTGGGAGAGCTCGTGTAACTCCAGAGATATCATGTGTCTTCGTGTTCAATTGCTCAGTGTTGTGTGTAGATCAAGAAGTGGTCATGAAAGTTGTGTCCCATTTCATTTACTTAGATCATCGTGTGGGTTTGGTCAAAGATCTGGTAGAAGTATGCCTTCCTTGTCTCTTTGCAAAGTTGAATCCTTGTTTGTCACCTTTTTGGGTTGACAAAGAAGATTTTGATGCCCTGGAATTGAAAATTTGGGTCCTACTTCAATTTTTTGACACTGTTCAAAGCATCTATCGATCATATAGGGCGTCTATCTCCAGCATGCCATCACTGGACCTAGCCACTCTCAAAACCAATCTCGCCCCTTCCTGATTGTGTGGTGTACTTGAATTTTGTTGATGACACATCCTTTTCCTTTCTCAAAATGATTGCAACACTAGGCTAGGTCTAACCCTAGGTTTCTCTATCATTCCCTCTCTATTTTTTATTATTCATGGCTCTATATTTTTGCAGGCCTAATTATTCATGTTATATGTTGGCCTCATTATCTTTCGTAATCATTTTTAGTTTTTGTATGTATCCTTTCATCAATCAAAACATGGGATACTTGTAGGGTGGGGACCCATCAACCCTCCAGTTCATAGCTCTGGTCAAAAGCATTTAACTATCTAAAAAGAAAATTATGTAATTTGTCCCTAAATTTATTTGACAACAAGTTTCTATATAATGTGCTTGACTATCTTAATAATGTTTATATGTATAATATGTGTGATTATCTTTAGAGAGTTTTATAATACGGTAAACGATTTAAACGATAATATATATCTTAATATATATATAAAAAGTGTACAAAACATTTTTATTTTGGTGAATTCTTATTTGATTAATGTTAATTTACCTCGATAAGCTACACTGGCATTACCTAGTGAGCGTTAAGTATTAACTCTCTTACTTTGATTTTTTAAGGTCATATTATCCTCTCGACTTCAAATTGTCCACTGAAAAAATTGTTCACATCGGTTTAAGGTGTATAAAGAATTTAAAAATTTCAGGCACTTCAACAATCAGTGTGTTCATAGATATTGTGAAAACAATTTTAATTTGTAATGAATTATTTTGTGAATTTGGGATTCCAACATGACGAATAATATTACAACAAAATTCAAATTCTTCTTAAAATTATTTACTATAATTCTACCTTTAGAAAAGGAGTTTTAATTTATTTCATATCTATATTTAATTATGAAAATATATCCTCTTGACAAGGGGAGTAGGAGAATTTTAATTGTCATTTAAAGTGTTAAGCATGTGAGGAAAATGTCCGTAGTGATTTCATGTCCCTTATTTCGAGGTACGCAAGGATGGTGGAAGGTGACGTGGGGGGTTAATGATGAATGACGTCGCACATTTATTACTATTAAGGGGATGTTAATGTTCTTGTAATCTGGGTTTATTCCTCTATTGGAATCCGGGTTTAGGGGATTTTAATGTTCTTGTAATGCGAGCATCGTTGGGGTTTATAACTCTTAAGGGGATGTTAATGTTCTTATAATGTGAGCGTTGCCGGGGTTTATAACTATTAAGGGGATGTTAATGTTCTTGTAATACTTGGTGTATTGGTATTGCAGTTGTGTGGTCGGGTCTATGTGTAGCATTGAACAAAGAGTTTTTTCTTCATGATAGTCCTGGTTGTTAATAGGAATATGGGGGAAGATTTGGTTCGCATTGAGCCTTGGGATCTCAATGATGTTAAATCTGAGGCTATGGAGGTGTTCGACCGAATGGGATTGTAATAGTAATTTACTATTTAAATTCACTTAAATCTAAATAAAATATGAAGAGTCGATGGGATGATAACCCTAAATTGCTTAATATTTGTGGCAGAGAGAATAGGAATCCCTCAGACCCCTCAAACCCTAAAAATATTAACTCAAAACCTTGACAAGAAGTTTACATGAGCATAAGTATGCTTATTTTTATTTGTAGGGTTTTACTGCGATAACCAATGATAACTTTGCTCCGGACGCGTGAGGATTTCACTGCTTTTCCCTTTTCTTGAGCTAGGGATGACAGTGATGGCGTCAGATAGAGTGAGATGCTAGGAGGGTAATGAAGATCTAAAATTTCTTCTCCCACCGCCGAATATCATTGGGTTGGACAAAGAAGATCGTCGAAGATCTTTCTATGGAGTCTTTTACTTATTTGGTTAAGGTTTTGTAGGGTTTTTAGTGTTGATAGGATAAGTTTTGTTTCACTTGAATGCAACGATTCTCCTTTTATTTTGACTTTCCTCATTTACTATAATGATTTATTTGATTTCACTACAACAAAGCTATCAAATCTTGATTTTTAAATTGATTTTGACATTTTTCTCATGGTGACGTTTGTTTATTTTTATTTGTAGGGAGATTTGAGTGTCTACAAACCCTTAAGATTTACTCCAGATGCATGAGGATTTCCCGAATTTTCTCCATTTCTTGAGTTAGGGGTGATAGTGATGGTGTCGACAGAGTGAGATGCGGGGAGCTTGAATAGGAGGATAATGAAGATCTTGAATTTTTCCTACCACCGCCGAATATCATCAAATGGACAAAGAAGATGGTGGTTCACACCACTACCATACACATCAGAAGATGGATTACATTTAATTATATTCTCATAGTCTGGATCGACGCCTCTGCTAGTTTCTTCATAATATCTTCAGTCATTCTCTAGTTACAATGAGGTTCAATCCCATCATAGTAAATGAACTGGAAGTGTCTCACATCTCTTGAAATTCATTAGCTTAGTGGTCGTTAACCTGTATAAAAATGATAAAAGATGTCTAAACAAGCGTCAAATTTAACACCATGGTGTGGCCTTTGTTGCAACCATTGAAGGACAAGAGAATATGTTTGTTATCCCGTATAAATCATAAACATGTTTTGTACATAACATGTCATAAATAATGCCTAGCGTCAACTAAACCGTATAGGATAACATAAATAACATAACATAAATAATGGTTGGCGGCCGTTATCCCTTAAAACATAGCATAAATAATGGCCAATGACCACTAGCCCTTATAAAACAGAAGCATGTTCTGTACATAAAAAATCATAAATAATGCATGGTGGATGCTAGCCCATATAATGGATTCCAATATTTGATTTTCTTGGATTCCAATATATGGGACTTTGGAGTACATATAATTCCAATATAGGTGATTTTGGATTCCAATATATGTGATTCTGGATTCCAATATATGCAATATTGGAATCTAATATGTGCGATTTTGGAATCCAATATGTGCGATTTTGGAGTGCAGATAATTCCAATATTTGACATTTTGGAATCCAAAAATAGCAATATTGGATTCCGATATTGGCTATATTTTTTAGTTCTTTTGGGACTGGAATAAGTCCCAATTTAGTGAAATAAGCGTTTAAACATGATGAAATATTTGAACTAAGTATGCCTTCACTGACAACTCAATAGGCAATCCAACTCTTCGGATCCTAATGGCGAACAATTGGAATATAAAGTTCGCTTTGAAAAAAACAAAAAGTAATGCTTACAACCAGTTTGTGGGTTCAAGTTGTCCTTGTCAATGGTTCAATAGGAAAGATCGCCGACATGGTCTATAATGTCTCCGCTACACCGCCGATCTTCCTTCTTTTGTCATTGTAAAATTTGACAACTACACATGTCCTCCTTGGGATGTTATTAACCCTTTGCATGTTTTCATTTTGCCTATCTCCAGAGCAACCCACAAACAAACACCACTTAAAATGGCATGCGCATTGACATTCCATCACATCAAAAGCATATATGTTTCCCTAAACAATATACATGTATAAAACATTCACTTCTTCCATCACAATTAACCAACCCTTTCTTTTCTTTTAACCTCTACTACTTGTATTGAAACATGGATTGCGCACACATCCAAGTTCATTTTCATCCTCTTCTCCAACATACAATATCTATATCTACGCTTTAACAAACATCCACTTTCCACTATCATCCATCCTCCATTGCCCCCGGCTTGTCCACCTCTCTAATGATCTCCTCTATTCCTTAGTTGTTGTTCTCCTTACACCTTCCACTTAATTTCCCTTGCCACATTCCTTCGGCATTTCCATCACACTTTCCACGTACGATTGCAAGTAGTTATGGGTAGTGGTTTTCTTATTCGAAATCAAATTATTATTTTGGAACACTAAAACAATTCATTATAGAAAAGGAATATCAACATTATTCTCCCTTTTCCATGGCATTTGAAACACACCATTAATTTGTCAACTCGTGATCTCCGTAAAGATTATGAATTTTTAAAAATGATAAATAATTCTCCTTTCTAAATTACAATAATGAAATTATCAAGATATTTTTTCAACTTTTCTTAGTGGTTGGTAGCTTTTGCGAGGTGTCAACTCGCAACATATAAACAACACATGCCAATATATCAAGGAAACCAACAAATAAAATGGGTTGTTATTCGTAAACACTTAAATATCCTTATATATTTATTAGTAAAAATAAAGTGAATAATCTCAACATAGTTCGTAAAAAGAATGTCGTATAAAAATCTAATTCTTCCTCTCGAAGGTGGATTGAGCCTTATATTTAAACCTACCTTGTAATATTACGGCATGTGTTGTTTGTATGTTGCGAGTTAACACCTCGAAAAAACCACCCATCACTAACAAAAGTTAAAAAAATCTCGATAATTAAAAAAGAGAAAAATAGTAAAAATAGTATAAGTGGGCTAGCAAAACAATAATTCTCCAATAAAATAAGCGAAAAATATATTTTATAAATTGTTGAAGAAATTTCTCACAAAATATTAGTATTACTTCATGTTTGCTACGGACACGGTTGGTGCACATGAGCAAGAGCTAACGAACATAATCGATGAACGTGAGTTTGGTACATCTTGGAATTACTTCTCCACGGAAGACATGATTAGTGATGTGGAATCATTTCCATTATTCTAAAACTTTGTATTTAGTCAAAAATTAATCTCGTCTTGATTCACTAGAGATGAACCTCTTAACTAACATAAATGATCGATTCGTTATGGGATATTATATTTGTTATCCCATCCACTCCTCCCATAGTCTACTTTTTTTTATCCGTGTAAATAGTACAGCTCTTATTGATAAAGTGCTAGTCAATTAAAAAAATAGCAGCTCCATAGTCAATTAAAAAGGATCTCACCCAATAATAGAATTCCATGTCATGTTATAAAGTCCTTTGCTCACTTCCACGAAACACAAAACCAATATACTTTTGGCATCTCTACATTTTTGTAAGGCAATTGATAGATATGGAAAATTATTGATGTATAGTTTTGTTTTTTAGAGGATTCGCATATAATTAAGGTTTCCATAATAATAACATGGATTTATGCTCACCACGCACATTATTTTATAGTGAAGTCGACATGAAACTCCCTTTTCCCTTAAAGGAGGATAATTCAATTCTTAAGTAAAGTTTTTAAATAATGTATTTACCTTAAAAAGGAGGACAATTTAATTTCACTTTTCATGGCACTTATTTAGGTGGGTTGAATTCGGCTTTATACTTTGAATTGTATATGAGTTCTAAGATATGTTGAAAGGGATGTTAAGTGTAAAGTTAGTTTAAAAATTCATTTTTATGTAATAGTTACAAGTTCTTTCAAAAAGAATGTGAAATAAAACTAAAAATTTCTAATTATAAATGAGATATAACCTATGAATATAAATAAATTTGTATGTATGTAATCTTGAATGTGTATTTCAATTTCAAATGATGATTTAATGTAAACATAATAAAATACAATTATTATTCGAAAGTGTTTATTAAGTTGGAAAAGCTCGGGCTCCCTTTGACAACGGGATCGATGCGGCTTGATCTTCGCCCTCCATTTATCGTGTCGTATCGCCGACCTCATTCCAATCGTGGTTGTACACACTACTTCGCTCGACGTCTCGATGGAAATATGACCACCATCGCCGCTTCGACGTCTCTAATGGAAATATGGTGACCAATAAAGTAATAATAAACGAGTCAAAATTTGTATGATGACGAGAATTTCTTTAAAAAAATCAATAAAGGCAACAAACAATGTCCAACCGAATCGATTAAGCAAAGGAGCTGCAACGAGGTCACAAAGAGGATAACTCAGCAATGGGAACTCAACTAGACCGAATCGATGTTCTTTTAAATCCTTTTGATTATCCTTGGATAGATGTCCATACCTTGATCCAAGTCGTTCAATGAAATCAAAGTGCGGTCATTTTTTTTTATAGTTTCACTTTTTTAGATTGCAATTTTCAAACTTGTATGCACCATGCTCACATCCATCCATGTCCCCAACACAAATAACTAATTGGAATGAAGATATAAAGGGGTATTTAAAAATAACATTTTAATTTCTATTTAGATACAAATGTCATGTATGTTTTTTTCTTTTCCTTTCTTGATATGTGTAATTGAACTGTATAGTTGGGGTTCCCCTCATGTCCCCCTTCACTACCAATTAGATGTGTTATATTTTCAATTTTTTACTTTAGCACTTTTTTGGGTAGCATTTGTTGCTCATGATGTCGGTGGAGGAAAACCCACGCTAGATTTTTGCAACCCCAACTCGTGGTGGGTGGAATGGACTGCCCAAAAAATTTGTCAAATACTTGAGGGTGTGGAAGTATCCATTCCATCTAAAATATATCAACTACAACTCATCCAATAACATTTGCCTTTGTTATGATTTCTCTATGGAATGATAATCGTTGGGCGAGACCTCAACCATTGAAAATAATTGAGCTCTTGTTTTGCTATTACAAAACCCTACAATTTTTCTAGCTATGCATTAGATCGGTTCTTCACTAAGGTAGAGAAAGAACTTGACACTTACTTTACATAGGTTTTCTAACTATGCATTTCCACTAATATTATATTTTTCTTTTATTTTATTTCGTCGACCTATCAAATTCTAATTTGTGCTTCAAGGCCTTTCTTTTGCAAATATATTTTTGTAATGATTTTTTTTAATTGGTAGGAAAAATGTTATTTACATTTCAAAGTGTTCACTTTTATTTATGAGACGTGATAGAATTGTGTAGTTATGTTAGAGTTTCTTGCTTTTGTGGGAGGTTAGAGTTACCCCCTTCTATGTGATGTTAGAGTTGCCCCCTTCAATGTGATGTTAGAGTTCCCACAAGTTTACCTTTGTATCCATTAATCATATATGTAGTTTGTATATTCCTCACTATCTGTCTCTATTGAGGATTTCTTAAATAGTTCTATTTTATATTATATCAATAATCATCAACAAAATGTAGACATAAATTTTTTTATTAAATAGTGTACTTTTATTTATAAGAAAAAAGGGGTCTTGGATAATTCGTATGCACACTGTCTCATGTCACCCACCCAAAGAAAACATTATTGTCGGTTTAATTTCTTTGTGGGCTTCAAGTCACATATTGGTAGGGATTTCATATTGCCAAGAGACATTGATAGACATGGTTCACCTACTACTTCTACATTCCGAGATCTTTTGTAAGTGGATCAAGTTTCAATGGGTGCGGAAAGGAAACATCTATATGCATGGCCTATATGTCCATATTGGTTGTGTACAAGGTTGTTTGGGAAGCCAAATGTGATGAGAACAAAATATTTGTTTCCATGGAAAGAGGCATTGAAGATGGTGTGGATATTATTTGTTTATTGATATGCAGACCTAAACAAGATTTGTGTTCTAATCAAAAAGCCATGGCAACATTTGGGACCATGGAAAAGGGTGTACTTGTTTATGCATCTACTAATAACGATGGGCCTTTTTCATCATCTATTACAAACACCATGTCATGGATAACTCATTGTTGGTGCGAGATGTATATTTGAGTTTATTATAACAAGATTGGGGTATTGCAACGATGGAAACAATTAATTTTTTTAATTGGATACAACACAAGCCACCTACTTTGGGTATATCACCAATGTGGTTGTCATGTCTCTGTACAATGAAATGTGCCAACTACTCGACCCTTGTTCAAATTACATGCAAGTGGGTGTCAAAATCAAAACATACATGTTTTTGGTTCTCATTTTCATGGATTTTCTTTTAAAATTAAACTATATCCACTTGCATGCGTGTTTCCGTAAACAATACACATTGTTTGAGGCAATAGATTAAATCATGTAGCCCTTGATAGAGAAAATATTTCATTATTGTAATTATAATCAATATTTAATTTCTTAAATATATGCTTCCTTTATTGCATTGTGAATGTTACTTTTACTCTTTTTATTTTACAAGAAGAGACGATTTCATTATTATGATTATAAACAACATGACTTCATTGTCTAAAATATAGCCCACCTTTGTTACACTATTGAATGTTACTTTTTCTCTTTCTTCCTATTGTACAATGCCTTTTAATTTCCTAATTTGCATCTGGGGTTTATTAGGGTCAATTTTTATTGGCGAGTCTTTCGTTTATATATGATTTAGTTAGATCCATTTTGAATTTTTCAAAGGTTTGTACTTTTTATCGATCTCCTCTTTTCGCCAATCACAGCCTTGTAGTGTCCTTGCCATGCACACTTGCATGATCCTTCACCACTGCTTCCAACTCTTCTTCAACCTAGGCTCATGTTTCCTCATTCCAAACTAGCTCTTCCATTGTCCATTCTCTAACTAATGTAATTTTTTGTGTCGTTGAATATCATCTCCTATAACATGTCACCATGGTACTATCTTATTAATGTTAATTTAAATACATCGGGGTTTAAATGCATGTATCAATATTATTTTTTGGTTCTAATTTTCACTTCTTATTTACTTATGGGACCTTATGTATATAATAATTCATTTCAATGTCTATCGTGTAGTTCACCGATACATTGCTTCTAGAAATAATTGCCAAAAGTTTTCGATGCATAGTTTGGACTTCATTGTTAGTATTTATACCCATGATTTTATCATTGAATTCCTTAATTATCACTAAATCTTGTCGAACAAGAAAACCTTGGTGGCAACCCACAACCAATATTTATTTTTCTAGGTTGCATTCAAGTGGCATTGATTTTACTGAGCAATTGGTTAAATTGGATAATTCCTAGGTGAGATAAGGGTAACTTGTGAGTTGTGATGCATGATGCTTGCATGGTAGATAAGATGACAAAGTTTTGTTAATTATGGTAGAGTTGTTTTGTATTTATGACATCAATCAAATATTCAAGCTACCCCTAAATAGTAGACACAAGACATATATGATTGGTTTGAGAATTTTTATTGCTTATGGTGGATCAATGTAAAAGTTATTTTCTACCATTGTTAGAACTTGTCAATTTCATCCCCACCAATTTTAGGGGCTCGCTAAAATAGTTAGATTGTTACCATTTGCAAAACTCTGCCAAAAATACATGGCCTTTCCCATGGTTATGCAAGAAAAACAAGAAAACACTTCCCAAAAAAGTAATGTGGATACCTTCATGTTAAAATGAAATGTCGTGATTTTGATGGGAAAAGATAAGGACATTGAATAATGTTGTCATTCAAGTTCCAAGTCACAGTGATAAAGTGAGGTGAAGATGTGCCACATCCATCATAACCATGTGTGTCGATTACGTGCCACTATTTACATGTCATTTTTTCTCCTTGCTTTTCCTTAATGAGGAATATGGACTACCATTGCCATCATGTTATTGTCTATTTTCAATTTGCTAAGAAATGACAAATCAACCAAGGCTACTACAATTTGTATAAAGAGCATATTACTTATATAGTTTCTCATTGTCGCTATGCATTGTCAATTATTTTATTTTTGTTTTTTATTTTTATTTTTCACACAAAATGACATTTCCAAATGAGAATTTCATTGGTTGCGGTTAACACAAATTGGGGAAACAAAGGGTCAACGAGGCTTCATTAAAAATATAATCCACGGTGCCAATTCTCAATCATTTGGCCGTTGAATTTTTCATCAATTTATGGAAAATGTCTTGATAAGGTGCCTCTTCTTTCATTAATGGCTTCATCAAAATTATGTGAGCAAGAGGATGGCTTAGTGAACCTATTGTGTTCCCATATAACCAAAAAAATAACAACATTCATGTCATCTAAATTCTAGGAATACAACATTTGTCAAATAAATTTGTTGTATGGTTTGAGGTTTCACATCAAAATGATATCTCCATACAATTTCAATTCCTCTATAAAAAACAACTCCATAGGATTTCAAGTCATGTATCTAAATGGTAATTTGTATCATCGGTAGCCACAATTATGAGACTACCTCAAACAACATTAAATTGAAGAACAATAAAAATGTGACGACGAAGGGGATGGGGAAGATGATGTCATGTGATCAACATGAGACCGGGGGTTGTAATTTTGTCATCCACTAAGAGGCTGGATTTAACAAGGATGGAAGATGAGATTTGTTTATGTTTTTGATTGGTGAGGAATGCTTGGATGTAAGATGATATTTGAATGGCTAACGATGTTTGGATGTCGAGTGGGATTTGGATGGTGGAGGATGGTTAGGATAAGATTGGGATAGAAAGGTGGGGGATATAGAGGTACAAGGATAAGAATCCCTTGGTTAATGAGGTTTTGGACATAAGACCTAAATTACATGCAACGATCAGTCGAATGTCCGTGGGTGCGATGGAAGTCACAATAATATTGTTCCCGATACCAAGATGGTTTAGGAAGGTTTTTATCGAGTGACTTATTTTGGGGATGGATTATCATGTTGAATATTTTTAGACGATGGAAGATGGTGGTCAAGGATTCTCCTAAAGGAGTGAAGTGGTTTAGGTTAAATGGTTTTGAGGGAGTAAGAAGTAAATGTGCAAGATTGGGTGGATAACGAGATGTTTTTATTGATTTGGATTTGTGAGTTGGGTTAGGTTGTTGTGGTTTAGAAGATGAAGGAGATGTGTTAGGCTTGGGGGCCGAAGTGGATGTTTTGGGCTTGGAGGCTAAAGTAGGTTGATTTTGGATTGGTTGGAGTATGTAGTTTTAGGTAGATGGTGTTGGCTTAGGATTAGATTATTTGGGATTAGTACATGCATATGGAGGGGATGAGGTAGATTTAGATGAAGGAGATGGGTTTGATATGGGAGTCACATTAAATTTGGGTGATGTTGGGGATGAAGGAACTTTGGGAGATGGGTGCGGTATAAGAACCACATTAGATTTGGTAAGAGATGGGGTAGGGAGAGGATTGGTATTGGATTTTTAGGTTTAGGAGTGGGTTCCCAGGAGTTATGTTAGATGTTTTAGGATTAGGGGATAGGGGAGATGAAATAGGATTAGAGGATAAGATAGTGTGAGATTTAGGTGATGAAGGGGATGGATTAGGATTAGATGAAGATGATGAGGGTGGCATAGGAGCCAAATTGGATGGTTTAGGATTGGAGATAGAAGGAGATGGGGGTGACTTAGGAGTCACGGTGGATGAGATAGTTTTGAGAGGATTAGGTTTAGGTGATGAAGGGGATGAAATAGGTTTAGAGGTTGAATTTGATGATGGATTAGGGGATGTGGGACTATATAGGAGAAAGTCCGTAGGATTGGATTGGGGTGATGAAGATGATGAGGATGGAGGACTAAGATGAGATGTGGGAGATGATAATTTTGGGTTAAGTTGTTGGGGTTGTTATGGATATGTGAATGGAACTCGGTGATAGGTTTTAGGATGATTGGATTTAGGAGTTGAGGTATTAGATGGTGGTGGGTTATTTGTATGAGTTTTGATGGTAGGAAGGTGTTGGTTACGATGATTGATAGGGGATTTGGAGGTTGAGATTTGGGATGGTTGTATGGGTTTGGGATGGGTGGCTAAATTAGCAAGGACACCAATGAGGTCCTCTTGGTCTAGGTTAAATTTAGTGAGGTTGTCTAAGTTGATGTAATTGGCTTGTGGAGATAGTGGTTTATTTTGTTTAGGTCAAGGTGTGGATTGAGATGATTTGGGTTCCTCAAAGAGGAGGTCAATGGGGTGAGGGTAGGGATCGTAGAAAGGGGAAATTGTGGATGGGGTTGGTTAGGAGATGATGGCTTAGAAGATGATTGATTGATGCATGATTTAAGATTGGATATTTGTTGATTAAGATATTGGATGGTTTTTAAGATATTAGGATCAATATGGGATGGTTGATTTGGATGGTGAGGGAAGATTGGTTAAGGTAGGATGTTAAGTTTGATATTTGTTTGTTAATGTGTTGGATAGTGTGTGGGACTTCATGGTCAAAGTGAGATGGTTGACTTTGATGGGTGGGGGATGATGGGATAACTTGGTTGATGGATTTAGAGAAGAGGTAGGGGTTTGGCTATTGGTTTGGAGAGGATGGAGATTGGGGATAAAAGGCCATGGTTAGATAAGATGTGCGGGGATTAGTTTTGGATTACGATTGTGGAGAAGGATGGTGATAGGATTAGGATTGGGATTGTGTGATTAAGGATGAATGATTATGACAATGTTTGGTTAGTTAAAATTTTAATGTGATGGGAGGATTAAGTGTGTTCACAAACAAGCAACAAACATGCAACACACACCCTAACTAGTCAAGTGGGATTGCAATCAAGTTATATCTCACTTTCAATACCACACACCAACGATAGTGCCAAAATTGGTTCTCCACCTATGTGTCGATGTGGAGTCGATAACGAGTGATCTTGGGGAGTGCGGTCTCCTTGCACTATAGCTCAATATGTGGCCAAAAGGTTACCTAATCTAGGATGCATGAGCTCACTAGGGCGTCCCCAATATACCTCACAGTACGTGGGGCCCAAGTACGTGTTGCAAGGATGTTGTCTAAGGCATGGGTTTTGGGATGTGGAATCCCCTCACTTCATGCTGCTCTTGAAAAAGTAAGTGCTTAGCCAATAATGATAATTGTCCTTGAATTTATATACCCCGCCGTGAACAACGGGCGTGTAACACCCGAACTATTGTTACTTCCTCCCGAGCATTCAAGTGTTGATATATGATTTCTTTCAGAAAAGGATGTGTTCCATTGATTGTGAAGTCATGCTTGATATGGATTGAATCTTCTTTACTCTTGAAGATCTTTGACTGAGTCAGGATATGCTTGGACTCTTTTATTTCTTTCATTTTTAACACCTGAGTTCAATCTGATTTCGAAAGGAATTGTGGATTTATCCGTCTTTATGACTCAGCCTTGGATCAGTTGCATTGATCCAAGAGATGTTTTAAGTTTATTCTGGATGAACAAAAATTATAGACCTTACGAAGGTTGCAAGGTCTGAATGTGTTGAATGAGCAATTCAGGAGTTAACTCAGGCTGATCTTGTTAAATGAATTGGTTCCCGATATCGTAATATCAGGAAGGTCTAGACCTTGAGCCAGGTAATAAATTTTGGTATATACTGCTAGCTTATTATCAATGCTGGATAGAATCCATTTCGGGAATATTATACTCTGTTGGTTCTTATACTGAACGATTCTATTTGTTAGACCTAGAATGGATTCGTTAAGGTTAATAACCTTAACCTAAACTATAACCTATGGGTTGAATTAGTGCTAATCTAACCTAGCCCTAAACTATAGGTTTAATGCTCCTAAGGTTAGCGACCTAGCACTATGGAAGTAAGACTAAAGTATCACCTTAAGATCGAACCTATGTTTCTAACCTAACTAATGATAGTGGATGAAGGGGGACCTATGAAGGGGTGCGAGCCGTGGGCGGGGTTTCCATGGCATTAAATGAGAAGGATAAGCATGAAGGACAAGGGATATGGCGGAGATTTCAAACGGCTATCGAGACCGACGTGGCAGAGTCGCCAAATCTGGAAATGGTCTTTGGTTTGCATTTGTCCATCGCCAACTATGGCGGTCGGTGGCAATGGAGATTGGGCGGGAATCTTGGAGTTAATGTCATTGATGAACTCGGTTCCCGAGCACGGATTGCTCGGGAAGGCATGCAAAATGGAAAACTAGTTGGTTGTTTGGTTTTCCATACGCTCCGGTTTTCTCTCTGTTTGATCACCTTTGGTTCTTTGAACTAGTCTACTTGGTGTTGCATGGAAACTATGAGAATAACTAGCTCTTTTCTGTTGAGGAAAGTTTATAAGGCATGAGGGTAACAAATTATTGTTGCTGAATCTAACGTGGAAGAAGAGGAGAAGGCTCGAGCTCATTCAGAGGTCTTCTTCGGATTTTTAAAGCGACATTACCAGGCATGATAGGCCCTGACTTTTAAAAATCTTGCTTTACTTCAAATGCTTTCATTAAAACAACTCTGTTCAGGTGATTTGATTCGATTGGTTTGAAGCAATGTTTTGGTTCTTCTTTTCCTGTGGAATTATGAATCTCAGGTTTTTTGAAGACCTTGATGGAATGGTTACTGTATTTATTCTTCCTTTTGGATTCATTTGGATTAAAGACCGGCTGTGCTCTTATTGTTGATTGAACCCTGTTTATTCTTGCTGTGAATACTTGAAGTTCTTCTATTGGGAATGCTTGTTGTGATTATTCTACTTGATTGTGACTATTGTAGAAGTCCTCACTGTGTTTGCAATTTTTGGGATAAAATCCGTCGAAAGTTTGCAAGGAATATCTGCGAAAATGACTCAGTGAGAGTCCTTTTAATGTTTCGTATGTTTTCATCTTCTGCTTAAGCTTAGTTTTGAATGTTGTTGTTTTGTTGTGAATACTGTTGATATTGACTCAGTTGGAGTCCTTGGAATGTAACTAGTGTTTCGACTTCTGTAGAAGGAATACTTATTGATATTGATTCTGTTGGAATCCTTAATATGTATCTTGTAATCAACTTCTGTAGAAGGAATACTTATTGATATTGATTCTGTTGGAATCCTTAATATGTATCTTGTATTCCAACTTCTGTCTAAGCTTAGTTGAATGCGGTTGTTTAGTTGAGAATACCGATGGTATCGACTCAGTGAGAGTCCTTGAAATGTATCTTGTATTTCAACTTCTATCTAAGCTTAGTTTTGAATACAGTTGCTTAGTTGTGAATACTGATGGTATTGACTCCGTTGGAGTCCTTGAAACATATATTATGTTTTTAACTTTTGTAGAAGTTTTGTTGTGAGTACTATTGGGATTCTTGAATTGTTGTCGTATGAATTCAACTTCAATCGAAACCTTGGTTATGAGTACTAGTTGGATTTGACACTGTTGGAGTCCTTGATATGTTGCGAGTTGGCTCGATTCTCGAATTAAGTTCTCGTTGTGCATGCATATCGTACAGACTCTTTCTTTCATTGTTGTGTGATATTCAGTTCGCTTCTGTGGAATTAAAGGATGGGTTTTCTTTACCAACTTGACTCTGTTTGAGACCCTGTTGAATTTCGTAGTAGCTCGACTTCGGATGAAACTTGAGGAAATTATTGATATGGAATTCGGCTTCTGTGAAGTCCTTGTTGTGATTATTCTTCTTGAAATCGGCTTCTAATATAAGTCCTTGTTGTACATTCATAGAGATTAGATTCAGTTGAATGAAGCTGTGCATGTTTGTGATTAGACTTAGTATGAATATCAGTTGTATTTGCATATGGAAACGTTATTTGTTTTTAATGATATCTTGCCTCGTGTTTGACTGAAACAAAGAGCTCTTAGTTGTACCATGTCAGGCGATGGCGTTGGGTATTTTTCATGTTGATGAATGATATGGAAAAGGTTGTTGAGTCTTTCATGGTCAGATTATTTACTGTTGCTTGTCGCGAGAGCTCTTGTATTGCTTAATAGCTACAGGTGATTTTATCAATGAATTTAGATGAAACTGTAGTTTCTTCTTGTGGTCTCGACTATTTAAATTGCATGCGTAAAAGTAATTGCGTTATTTTAGAGGAGTCGGTACAGTCCTGAACATGATTGAAATGGGAATCTGATTTACTCTGTTTCCTTCTCCTGAGCTGTAAATTATATGTTGATGTGTAATAAGAGGAATAAGAAAATACTCTCTCTCTCCTAGTCTAGAAACTTTATGTGCTTTCTTCTTGTATCCTTATGCGATCTCTATGGTAAGGGCATAACAAGAATAGACTGTGGTGTTGTATGGAGAGACTGGTATAAAATGTGTGTTGCTGTATAAGTAGGTATACTCGTCAATACCATTAAAATAATGTATGATTGAAAGGAAGTTACGACAGTTGAGCTTGTTGAATGTTATAAACTGCCTTTGAGTAATTGTTAGAAAGATTCTTATAGGAGTTTTCTTTGTCTTTAGAATGGTTGTATTCTTTTGTTCTTAGTCTCTAACATATGAGATGAATAGCTTTGATTTATGTTTGGAATTTGAAGAAATGATTTCATTTAAACAAAGTTGTTTAATAAGAACAATTGGTGGATTGCAATTGTTTTAAGAATTAGTGCTTATCATGCTCGGTTCATCGAGGTGACCCATGTTGACAATTTTTGAGATGGTTGCCGTAAGTGGTAAAGACACGCAGATCTGATATGATGTTTAGATTGTTTAATTTGGTTTTATGATGAATTCCAATTTGATTCTCTAAATGTACTACTTGAAGAAGGATGTTCTTTTTTGTTGAGTATTGTATCAAATATGTTGAATGCATAAAATGTATTTGATTAGCTTAGAAATGAATGAAATGAGGTATTCGTTACTTATGTGTTTGCATTCATATCTTGATGGATTGAACTTCTTTGGTTCGAATGATTTTAAGAGCATTGTTATTATTGTATAACTTGGAGACATTTGGGATTCTCTAAGTAAGCTTTGCAAAGATTATGTGGTGAATACTTGTGAATGTTTAGTAGTTACATTATGTTCTATCTAAGGCTAAATTGGAATTTAGATCACTTGTCTTTCGAGAAGCTAAGGTTAAGATAAACCTCAACAGAAGCTAAACGGTGAATAAATTATTACTTCCTAGTCTTGATCTAAGTCAAGACAACGTTTAATTGGATTTTTAATCACTATATCTCAATACTAATAAGTAAGATATATTTTGGTTATGAGAACTGATATAAACCTAAAAGGGTATGGTTAGCAACCTTATGTGAAGATTAAGGGCTATTGCCCAGTTTCGTTGATTTAGATTCTTGTTTTTCAATCAACTCCTTGATGAGACCTCAATTCTTAATAACTTCTCTTTGCGTAATGGGTTTTATTAAGAAAGGTAATTCTAAGGTGAGGAACCCAGGGGTTGGGAAAAGACTACCCTAAAAGGAGCGTCTTAAAGTATAACTTTAACTCAATGTATGTAACACCTTAAAAATAAGTATATCTTTTGAGGCGGATTTGAAGGTTGATGGCACAAGTCAATCGATTGCAGGTTGTACCTTCAAGAAGATTAGGATCTTCTCAAAGATACAAAAATGCAAGTGACTTATGGCGACACACCCTTTGCATTAATCGTTAAGATTTACACCTTAAACTCGAACAAGTTTTACTACTGGGACCTGGTTAGGAATGTGGTCATGTTATAAGGCTGCCCCCGGAGACTCTGGGGTATCTTGACACACCTTTGGGTTAATTAGGGTTGACCTGAATGTCGCCGTATCCCTAGTCCTTGTGAGCATCCTTATAACGTTGTCATATTATTAATCCGTTCTGAGTGAATAACTTGGGGTAGGAGAGATTGATAAGTCAATATAAGACATTCTACATAACATAGGAATGGGGTGAAGGGCGTATTCCGCAGTTCGACGAGTATGCCGTCAAGGAATACGAGACATAAGCAGATGTGTCAAATCTTTGGCCAAAGTACTGCAAGTCTTGATTGCGTTGTCTATGTCACCTAGTCTAAGGGACGAGATGCCGATGAATAATGGTAACAATTATTGAGATAGGTTCCTTGGGATGAGCATTCAATCCCGATTAGGGAAGAGAACCGCAAGAGTGATGTGTTAAAATAAAAACGCCAACTCTTTGATACTCATGAATAGATCGGTAGATTACCGAGTCATGGAATGAATAGATCGGAGGTACTCCAAGTCATTACAGCTGCATATGGTTATCTGTTATAAGAATGGTTGTTTTGATTTGTGAGTTCTAAATTATGTATTTAGAACTAGGAAGCATTTATCAAAAAAAAATTCTTGTTCTATTGTACTAAAATGGAGATGTTACATGTGGAATCCCCTCACTTCATGCTTGCTCTTGAAAAAGTAAGCGCTTAGCCAATAATGATAGTTGTCCTTGAATTTATATACCCGCCGAACACACTTTGGGGCGTGTCTACATGCGTGAAGATGAAGCCCACGGTCATAAGATCCCTAGAACTATGGTAAGTGTGTGGATGTCACTTCCACGTCACGTTACCCCCTAAAAAAGTGAGAGGGAAGACTAACCACTTTTGATCCTCAAGATCGTCCTAAGACGTGAGAGGAGAGCATACACGACATCATCTTTGGGTCAAAAAAAGAACACCACAAATTACAAAAAGATAATAAATACACACAAAATAATGAAATTAATGATAAAATTTATATGATTGGGGCCTTTGACAAGGGGACTTGTAAAACAAAGGATTAGTAGTTTGTTTCAACCCCGACATTCTTGGACCGTTTGAGCTGCAAGACAAAGGGTTAGTAGTTTTGATTAATCAATATCTTGCAACCACAAATGTTAGGCAAATACTAATCAAATATTAAAATTGACAAAGTTTCCTTTATTCCTACAAAAATAGAATGTAAGAACCTGCAAAACACCACTAAGAATAAAAAAGTGTGATTAGTTGGTTAGTACTAATGCAAAACTATTACAGGCCAAAAGCGTTATTTACGAGTGCCAAAAGCGTTGTTTACTGATCCAAAAGTGATGTTTACAGACCAAAAGTGTTGTTTACATGCCAAAAGCACTACTTACATGCCAAAAAGTTGTTTACATGCCAAAAGTGTTGTTTAGATGCCAAAAGTGTTGTTTATCGACCAAAACCGTTGTTTATTGACCAAAAGTGTTGCATTGTTTTACGGGCCAAAAGTGTTGTTTACGAGGCCAAAAGCATTGTTTACAGTCCAAAAGTGTTGTTTACAGACCAAAAGTGTTGATCTTGATGCAAAAATGTTGATTCGTATACAAATCCATTGAAACTACAGAGTGAGAGATTTACTTACATAAAAGCACTGAAGTTGATGCAAATGCATTGATACGGTTATAAATGCACCTTGAAAATATGACCAAAAATACTATTTTATGATCAAAAGCAATGATTCTACACTGATTGAATTTAGTGGGCACAATAGTGTTAATCTGAGACACAAAAGCGCTAATTTATGACCAAAAACGCTACTTTAGGACCAAAAGCGCTACGAAGTGACAAATGCGCCAACCGGATCCCTACACACACTGAGAGGTTAATAATGCTTCCAAAACCATTGTTTGGGCCCAAAGCCATTGTCTTATGAACATAAGCGTTGTTTGAAGGTCAAAAGTCTTAAGAAACGGACGATGGTTGCAAAAAATTCAAAATTTTAGCATGCGAATCTTAATGAAAAATTCCCAAATTTGAACAACTTGTTTTTAACACTAAATGCTACTAAAATCAATTAAAGTTTTGGGGGGTAAGCCTCACGGTGGGCCCCAAAATGTAGACAAAAAAGAGGTGTTAGTATGCAAATGCAAACCAAGAAATTAACCAAACTAATTCCTAAACTAACACTTCTAATTGCTACCTCAGATAGAGCAAGATGGAAAGAGAGGAGAATATAATACCTGCACTTACCTACGAGATTGTAACTCTCCTCCTTTGATTAGCTTGGATTTTCTCTTGGATGGAATGCTTGAATGCTTCAAATTCATGGATGCACTTGGGCAACACTCCCTTGATCTTGCTTGGATTGCTTGATTGGTGAAGGATGAATTGATTGGATGATTGGATTGGATTGAAGATGGATGATGGATTGATTGAGTGATAAAAATGACAAAGGTTTGTTATGATCTTGTTAACTTGGCTCTCATGGAGGAGGAGAGCTAAATTTATAGTTTGTGGGTGGAGGATTCAATGGCTAAGATGAAGCCAAGTTGGATTTAGATCAAGGGTGGAGAATGCATGTGAGGATTAAAGGATTCTAGAGTGGAAGACTCTAGAAATTTGAATTCAAAATTCATGGAGGGAAGAAGCTTCCATTGAATTAAAAATTCAATGGAAGGAGAAGGTTAGAGAGGCTTCTAGATTTAGAGGTGTGAGGATGTGATTAGATTAGGATTATATTAGGTTAATAAATGATGATTAGGGGTGAGGTTACATGGAAAGGCTAGGTATAGGGATGTGTAGGGTAGGTGGGTAGGTAGATGTAGGAATATTAAATTCCTAGGAAATGTTAATGAAGAATTAGATAGGATAATATGATATAATGTTGGATTAATGATAAAAATGGGATATTTAGATGAATGAAAATGATTAATGATGAAATGTTGGGATATTTGATAAATGATTAGAAAGAGAAATATGATAAAATGGGTTAATAATAATCATTAATCTTGTGATTAATTATTATATGGATTTATATGATGTTGCGGGATAAATTAATCGTAATTAATCATGTCGACATTTTAGATTTCTACACCCTAAAAATTTCTAAGTTTCCCCATTGTTTTGTGTCCCTGTGTGAGATTCAAATGATTAAATAGAGTAAATATAACATATATTATTTTGGTAGGAACACTCGATATGTGGAATAGGTGTGAGACATGCAATCCAAAGCCTTAATCTACCTTTCACTAATATGACCATTCATTGGAAGGTGGCAATTATCAATACATGTTCACGATTCAACTATTTCTTCCAATTACTTGAGATTACAACTGGAAATGGGGACTCTACAAAGGTCTAAAACAAGTTGTCATTGCGGTTAAATCCCAAACCTAGAACATGTTGTATTTTTTCTGTTCTATTTTCCCCTTTAGTCGTAATTTGCACTCGTGTGAATACTGTAATACCCTTATCGTTAACTTGATAGTTGGAGAAAAATGCCAATCTAAAATTTGCATGATATCACTAACTTAGCATTCTATGTACACTCCATATCTTCATGTCCCTGACGTGTCCCATGAAATGTGCATTCAAATTCCCCTTACATTTACGTTTGTTCTAACTACGAGTTGTAATTTCAACCAACTATTTGCTTCAACAATATTTTTCAACCACTCCTTCCATTTTTAGATATCTCCCTTAACAGTTTCTTTGACATCTTCCTCAAGAAGGGTTTTCTCCTTGCAATTGACATATATGTGGTTTTGTTCCTAGACGGTAGATTTTCATATTGGCTTGACATTCCGCTTTCCTTTCCCATGCACTTCCTCACCCTCTTACGCCCTCCCGTAGTTACTTCTTAGTATTTGTCAAACTATTAATGAGCTCAAAATGATATAAGGGTGGGTCCATTTTTACTTCTTGAGTAGTTGTAAAACTATTAGTGAGCTTGAAATGATATAAGGGTGGGTTGTTAGGAGTTGCTATCGTTGATACTCCACTAACTTAACTTTATCACGCATATATTCCTAGTGGAAATTAATCACACGCTTACGTGCCCACCAAGACGGACAACACACCCTACAAATCGCGTCAACTAACAAAACGTGCACTACCCGCTAACGGTTTCCTTTTTCACGTCAACTCCCGGTAAATTGTCACGTCAACTAACAGAATTTAAATACCATCGTCTTAAGCGCCAGACTTTCGCGTCAAGAAACAGTTTTTCCGTATTACTGTCATGAACCGAGAAAGTTAGAGGAAAATTTGTGAAGATTCAGATAAAATTAAGCAATGGGTAGAGGTTAATTGGATTCGGAAGCCCACTGTTTGACAAAGTGTACAGAATTGTGAAGTTTTGGGACTTTTGAAGGTTTGTCCAACTGTCCCTGTTCTTCCCTGCTTCACATGCTAAATTCGCCTTTTAATTCGTTCAGGCTGCTTTGTAATTTATGTGTATTGGCAAATTGCTATGCTAATGGCGGCCCACTGCCCCACATTTGATTTTTACTGACGGACTGGATTTTCGTTTTAAAAAAAAGGATTAAGAAATGTGTTGAATTTGTATGAGCATGGAATAAGGACCGTATAAGAAAAATCTGTGTCTGTGGGGCACATTGTAGGCCCAGCACCAACTCAGCATCCTACTAATCTCTTCATTCTTCATCTGGCATTTTATCATCTGGCATTCATATACTTAATAATAATGTTACTATTGACAGGCGCCTGTTCTACCACACGGGTGCTTGCAGCCAATTCTGACCGGAACTCTATCTATGTCATTTTATCTATTTTTTTACATGATTTTGTACTTGGTTTCGCTTTTCTTTAAGTGGGTATCAAATTATCAATTATTTTTCATCTTTTTTTGGTAGTGGGGTCTTAGTCTTTGCCCTCTGAATCACCCATGTAGCTTCCTCCATTTTCCTTCTGTAAATGTGTCTGTTTTTACTGCCTGTGAAGTGTACAAGGATCCATTAAACTGCCCACAAGAGTTACCTTCCTGTAAAATTCGGATTTCTTTTCTTATCCCTACAGTCCATCTTTGGGCTACTGTTAAATCTCACTTTTGTGCCCATTGCCCACGAATTTTCGAAGTTTTTCCAGTTGTGGGTTCTTGCAAATTTATTATCTTTATAAGGTTCCGTTGTTTAACATCTTCTCGGTTTAATCCTGTATAATGAAAAGGATCTTGATGGTCGGCCAATCTCTCCAGCTGTTGATTCCATCATTCTGACTATTCCTTTCCTTTTGGGTTTTAACTTTTCTAACTTTTTCTTTCAAGGGCTGGATTGTACCGGAAGATATTCGTTTCATGGTCTCAAGTTCACGAGCTGGAGCACAAGTCTTCAGGCCTATTCATATATGGTATATTCAGTACAAGATGTTTGCAGTATGTTTTTTCATTGCAGAGTTTGAACATCAACCAGGAGTCCAGAGTCTGAGAATTTAATATTACACGCTTTCTGAAATCCTGTGTAATTTCTGTAAAAATAAAACATAGTTTGTTACACTTGGGTCAAGAAAAAGGCTTTTGAGGCTGTGAAGAAACAGGCTTTTGAGACTTTCAAGAGTTCAAAAGTGAAGGGGAACACATTATAGAGTTCATCATTACAGAGAGAAAACATCAGTATTTATAGGAAAAGGAACTGATAATGGACTTTGGCAATTGCAACCCTGGCTGGGTTTTGTAAATATGAGAAGCTACTGCGTTAGGGTGTCCGAGATGTGCAATTTCTGCATCCGAGATGAGACCAAGCTTTGAAGTCGGTGTTCAATAAGGTACAGACTTGAGAGTTTGGTTGTGGGGGACGACTTAGAAAGATGGGTTGTTCGAACTCCACGATTGAAGATGAGGATGTCTTGATACGCTGCAGGGAGAGGAAGCGCTTCATCAAACTGGTAATGGAAAACAGGTACGCATTGGCAGCAGCTCATGTGGCTTACATTGAAGCTCTTAGAAATATTGGCCATGGGCTTAGGCAATTTACTGAAGCTGAACTGACATTGGAGTCCTCTTTGGCTACATCAACCACAGTGGCTTCTGAGCTTGCTGTTTTGCATGGGAAGTCCCCATCCCCTTCTCCATTTCCGTCTTCATCCTCATCCAGGTCCCTATCGCCATCCCCTCTTCACTCCCTCTCTCCAGTAAGAGTTGGATCTTCTTCCTCGCACAAAAGTCTGGCTTCTCATGACAGTAATTCTCCTACATCTTATGCTAGCCCACAAATGAATTTTATGAGATCAGGGGTGTGCAGGCAGTTACAGTTGAGGAGAGGCCCCCAGCTGGGGAAAGAGGTACGTTGGAATCATTTTCATCTGCCCCTCAGTCTAAAATAGATCATGATCCCTCGTCTCCCAGGCCTGCTACTCCTCCTTCCGCTTCGCCATCTCAGAAGACAGTTCCGCCGCCTCCTGTGCCTTCTAGCTGTTCTTGGGATTTCTTCAACCCATTCACTCCTCTCGACAATCCATATCACTTCCCAGATCACGGGGACATAAGTCACTCGCCCGAGAGAGAGTTAGTAGATTTAGAACAAGTTAGGGAAGAAGAGGGTATTCCCGATCTAGAAGATGGTGATCAGGAGAACAGAGCATGGAGGAGAAAATAGAGCAAGTGCCTTCGGAAAAGAGAACGTCTGGAGCTGATTTGGGTGATCCATACACAAAAATTTCTGAAATTGCCAGTCGGGCAGTTGTCAATGGTACTCATTCCCAGGAACATGTAGCAGTTTCAAGCGCTGATGCTCTTACTCAAGGTTCGCCAAAGCCATCTGTGGCGGCAATGCCGCAGTTTACAAGTAAAGCTATGGTTGAGGATATTCCTTCTATTGACGCGGAAGCAAATGAAGCAGAGGCTATGAAGGCAGCTGAGAAAGCCAGTGCTTTGGGAAAAGACAAGGAGGTCACAGACAAAGATTCCATTTTAGAGAAGGAACTTACAACGGTGATTTCTGCCCCCAGCAACAGGAATTTTCTGGATAGTATAAAGGAGATTGAAAACTGGTTTATAAGGGCTTATGAATCTGGCAAGGAAGTTTGTAGGATGCTCGAGGCAAATAAAGTGCACTATCATTCAAGCTTCCCGAGACAAAAGGTATTGTATATAGCGTTCTATTTTATGCTTAATACCTGAAGCGCACCAACTTGTTTTTACACCTAGATTTTGAATTATGACCTGGTTTGGAGTCTTGTAGTTCTTCCTTCTTATTTCATGGTTCATTCTAGATTTTCAAGCTCTCCAAGTCCTGAAACTATCAAACCCCAAAACATTAGTTTCAAACCTCATGTGATGTGACAGCAGAGTAGCTCTTCCAAAACTGCATCAGCATAGCTTTAAACCTAATGCTGGCATTTACCTGATTCCTTGATTTATAAAGGAATCTTAATTGAGAATTCTCAGGGTGTAAGATGTAGGCACGGAAAGTTACAAGCAGCTTTTATGATGAAATCAGTGACATGTCATTAGGGTTTTGCATGATTTTTTATTTGTTTGAGGATAAGTCTTTCTGGGAAACTGTAAGGTGTACAGAAACTTGTCAGTGTTACAGGAAAGCCGAGGACCTCCAGACTCTTCATCCCTTACAGTATATGTTGTTTCAAGGATCCCGGAGAGACTGTTGCACATGGTAGGCATATTCAGTGGTTTACTCAGAAAAATGTTTGATTCTTCATGTTGTTTCTCACCAAGCTGCATATGATTCCTTTTAAGTGACTAACTACATGTATCTGAAGCTAATGAACAAAACAGCTTATCTTTGACATTGCTAATTAGTAATTTACTAATTCTGTTTCTCTAAAATTTCATGCATGTCACTGCAGAACCTTCTTCTTGGGCATTGAAGCTAATAACCTGGAATAGATCTACATCATCTCTATCTTCATCGTCCAAGACTCCTTTTGTTTCAATTTCAAAAGACGATATTGATGACAGTAGCAGTGATTTTGTGGAGGACTTGTGCATGATTTCTGGCAGCCATGCATCAACTTTAGAGAGACTGTATGCATGGGAAAAAAACTCTACGATGAAGTCAAGGTACTAATTGTACTATTATCTGCATTTATTGTTCTGAGATTCTCTTTTTGAGTCAAGACTCTAGCATCTCTTAAATGCACTGCAACAAACAGAGTTTGCAAAGCTTTCAATTATGCATGATGACATCATTCATGGGTCTATGCATCTTGTAAACCATTAGCGGTAACAGGCGCATGGTTTTGGCTTAACTAATACAACATGCTTTTAATAAATAATAAACTTAAATATTATAGAGAAAATCTTCAGTCACCATTAGCATTTTGCTTTGGTGTGAGATTGACACATTTGTTTCCTTCTCACTTCTGCTCATGTGCTAAAAGAAAGTCGAGTTCCAGATTTAATCAAACTAAGAATGGAAGATAGTTAAATGAATGGGGAAATCTAAATATATATTGCTAAGATAGGCTGATGATTTCTTGTATTTTCGGCTTGCTTTGAGTTTGTGCCACAATGTACTAATGTTTCAGTTGTTTTTGTATTATTCATACAAAATTGGTTGGAGTATACTTCAGATTTTCATACCAATAGAAATTTTAATGTTGAAGACACGTCATTAATTTGAGATCTATATTATTATGTTGAGAAACAATATGGCCATTTCCTGAAATTCTTTGAAAATTGCTGCCCATGGAAAATTGATTAATTATCTTGACATTTAATAACAATGATTTCTGCATATACATGATTAGTTATCAGAGTTCAGCTACATCATTTTGGATGTGAATGCAAGTATTTATTTATGCATGTCCTCTAAATAATGGTTTTGAGAATAGCAGCATAGATATCTTTGTTTCTCTTAGGACAAATATCATATGTTTTCCTATTTTCTCTAATATTGGTAGACAACTCGACACTTAACTATCCAGGCAGAAGAGTGTATCAGAAGAGTATATGAAAAGAAACGTGCACAGCTAAGAAATCAGGAAACTGAAGGAAAGAGTCAACAAGTCATTGATAAAACAAGGGCTGCAATAAAAGATCTACACTCAAGAATCAGGGTTGGAATCCATGCAGTTGATTCAGTATCGATGAGAATCCAGAGATTGAGAGATGAGGAACTGCAACCACAACTAGTTGAGTTAATACAAGGGTATGCATTTTTTTAGTTTTTAGAATACCTCTTGTTATGGTTTACATGGTTCCTGTTGGTGAATAAATGATGAAACTGATTAAATACAAAAAATTGAAGTTCTAGATTCCATAGAATAATTTTTAATGACTGTCAGTAACTTGCAAAGATTCCATGAATATTTTTTAATGACTGTCAATAACTTGCAAAGATTCCATGAATATTTGTATGTACAGAAAACAATTTATTTTGAATTTTTTGTCTTTTGTGAGGTTGTCCTTACATAATGGATCATCATAATGGGTTTTTGATATTTTTCCTTTGGTATGCCACTTTTTCTCCCATCAGGCTCTGTGTAGTTTTGAAACCTTAGGATTAATTGAGGTCTGTCTCCAATATCTTGCATTATAACAAGTGCAGTGCAGTCCATTCACTAAATGGGAAAATTGTATGCAAAAGAATTTTAGTGATTCTTATTTACACTTACACCTGCACGGGCATTGTGTGTGTGATGTCATCACCTTTTCTGCAGTCATTGCATGATGCTGTTGCTTTTCTACAGTCACTTTAGATGTCACTTTCAGGTGACATGGATACAAAACATGTAACGTAAAAGGCTGATATGTTAGCACTAATGTTTTTGAGGATTGGCTATTGCAGAACTGCTGCAGTTCATAACATAGCTGCATCTTTTCTTTTAAATCATCTGTTCGTTCCTGTTACTGCAAATTTCGCCTGAGCCACACATCATGAAAGAATCTGGTTTCCCGACCATTTTTCATCATTTATTTTTCATGGTTCAAAATGAATCCTAATACGTGACGATTGATGTCGGTTTGCAGATGATATCTCTTATATAAGTTCATCTTGCATAATTTATTTTTTTACATTATGTCAAATGTTTCCTGTTACTGCTGTTTAAATTATAAAAGCTGTCTTTGTGCTTCTGTTTCTATGTATTGTTTTCCTGTTATATGTCAAATGTTTCCTGTTACTGCAGCTTTGGCTTGGGCCTCACATTCTGAAAGAAATTGGTTTCCCACCATATCTCATCACCCATTTTTCATGGTTCAAAATGAATCACAATATTTATGATACAAGTTCAACTTGCTTAAATTATTTTTTTCGTATTATCATTATGTCCATACTGTTTAAATTTTTATGGTTTTAATGCTTCTGTTACTATATATTATTTTTGATACTTCTGTCAAATGTTTCCCGCACATTGCCTTTGTAAGCAACATGCTAGTTTCTGAAGATATGGTTAAGTACCACTTGGAAACACAGTGTATTATTTTTGTTCGCTGAATATCTCAACCTATTTATCAGGTGCAATGTTTCACCAAGTTTCTGGGATGGGGGACATTGATGGTACTGGGGGTGCCTTTGTGGTGATGGCTATAAAGGTCCTATGACTTCAGCGGTGGGCAGGCTTCAAATATAGTGGAAAATAGAAAATTATAAACTAAAAATATATCCTTAATTAAACATTTATATTAGGTTTTTCACAAATTTAAATAAACTTAACACAACACAGTACATCTAATTGACAATTAGACTACATGATTTGGAAGTGAATGAGCAATAGCCTTCATTATACTTGAGATTGACATTTCTAAATCAAACCTAAAAATAAGTAAAATAATATATCCATATGTGTTTTGACTTCAATAAATGTGAAAACTATACTTCATCAATATTGCATCTTTATATGTCTCTCTGATAAGTTCTAAAATGTTTACGCTCCTGTGTACACAAAAGCTCTTCTATACTAATGCTTATTTATTGGACTTGTTACTTATCCATGCATACACTATTAACTACAATATATTTTGGACTTTTGATTTTCAGCTACCTGTTGTGGGGGACGTCTAGGCATCCACTGTAGGGAAAGGGACATTCATAATGTTCCCCATGGAAAGGGATACATGGGGGTGGGGGGAGGGGTTGGTGGGAGGAAGATTCTGAGACATCCCCTTTCAACAAGGAACATCGTGAGGATGTTTATGTAGCATTCCTTGCATTTGGGAAAGGAGGGAGACTATTACCCCGTGTATGTAGGACATAGAAAATGCGATGGAAGCATTCCCAGCTTGCCGGAGATCTCCTCATTTAATACATGCATTATTTTTATCTTTCTTCATCTCAGGTTTTTCGTCCTTGCTTCTCCTTCTTTCTGTGTTAAGATGGACTTCTTTTGTCTATCTTCCTATTTTTGCTATGTTGCCAGTAAATGGGTATGGGTGGGTACGGGTTCGACACATGGAAATGCCGATTTAAAAAAACAGTAGGTACAAAACGTAATGGAAACGTCCTTACAATATATATATATATATATATATATATATATATATAGACACACACACACTCATTTTCAAAATTTTAGTCCATGGACCATAAGAGATAAAGCACTCAAAATATTTTGTATTCATTGAAGTTCTAAAGATTCATCATTCAACATGGTTACAATTTCAATGTTTCATATATACATGATTATAATCTAGATTCTAGAATATATTTTCCTCATAATCATCTGTCATGCATCCATGTTTCAAAAATTATAGTTGTAACCTACTTCATTGCATTCATTTGACTGAGGATTCCAATGGAAAATTCTATTCTAAGGAGCAGTAATATACTGAGTCAAAACCTACTTTCTATCCTGGCATTTCTTGGTTTTTGCTAGATTCTTCCTACATTCTTTGGATTACTATTCTGACCTAAACTATCTTTAGGCTTGTTTAATGTGCCTCCTTGTTAGCATAGTTTTAATGTTATGAGACTTTACAGCTGATCACACTTAACTTATTCTTGGGTTTGAAAAATTCTCTGTGCAGAAATATAGGCTATATTTGAAAAGATTAAGTGGAGTAACACAACATCAAACTGGAATAAACTCTTCCTTGTAATACATAACCCACAGAAACGTTCCCGAAACGCCCCCGACGTTTCCGGGACATTTCACACTCGTTACGCCCGGAAACGTTTCAGGCTGGATATGGGGGTGGGGGACGTTTCCTGGCAACATACTATTTTCGCTTTAGCCTTGCCCTGATGGCTACATACCATGGTTAATCACGTAAAATGCAGGGGAAGCATTCCCCACTTTGCAGGAGGTCTCCTCATTTGATACATGCATCATCTTTATCTTTTTCATATCAGGTTTTTGTCCTTGCTTCTCCTCCTTTCCATGTTAAGATGGACTTCTTTTGTCTTTCTTCCTATTTTGTTTTACCCTTGCCTTGGTGGCTACTTACCATGGTTAATCATAATTGGATGTCATTAAGTTTGGGAAAAGAACTGAAGCTTTATAAATAGTGTAAAGAAAAAATATTATATTATTCAGAGAACAACTATTCAAGTATTTTTCTGAGAAAAAATTGGAACAAGGAGCTTCTATATAATCTGAACAAATCTTGGAGTTAAAACATATATATTTTGATATATGAATTGTTCTGTTGGTATGGGAACCACGAAGCAGCCAATAAAAACAAATTAGGACGGAGTAAGATGATGGAGATTGAAATCACAATATTTGCAAAACTATGAGATTTTACTTGTCCATGACCCAGGCTGGTTTAAATACGTACAAATGCTAATGTAGTGAGTAGCAAACAAACGAAGCTTGGGAAACATTATGATTTGTTTCGTCTGTAAGGTCACCAAGATCATATGGTTTATATAGAGATTGACAAAAGTAGAGCTAAGAACCAAACATATGCCATTAGGAAACAAAACAAATAACCAAATTTATGGCTCCATAGGTTGGACGGTGGACATGTGCTTCTATTGCAAGGACATTGTTATGCGTGGTGCTAAATTGTATAAATGGATCTCTCTCTACCCACTTATTCTGACATCTTAATCTAGAGGAAATCGCCCCATTTTAGACAAAGATATATTTCATGAGCAATCAACATAGTTTGTAATGCAAACTCTTGGTTATGGTTGTTGAAATTATCTGTTGGTATTCTTGGTCTTGAAGTGATATGTCTGTACAGACATATCCGTATGTAATGGATTGGTGATAAGATCACACCAGAAGTCTAAATTCATCGGGCCATCTTATATCCAGAAACCTAAGGCATGTCACCAAAGCCAAGCATCTAAGTGACATCCCAAGCCTCACATCCTTGCCTGCACCAACTAGTGTTTTCTATGTATTCCAAGATATAATTGAAGAAGAGAAAATGCAATGTTGAAATAAAGACCCCGGGACCAATATTCCTAGGAAGCCACCTAGATGATACTATTGAGAAAAAATATTTGGAAGGTAAAGGCTAGTTGCTCCCAAGATTTGCATGTCCAACCAGAAGACCAAAGGAATCTATGAGAATGTACCTTAGATAATGTTATGGACACAGGAGGAGAGGAAATCTGTTGAGCTCTGCCACACAGGACTTCTAACATCTAATCCACAACTATTTTCTGACTCCTCTCTTTCCAGGGTAGCAATTAGCACAACTGGATAGAGCAAATTCATCAGGGCAATCTTAACTCGTGAACTATAGCTTCACATCACAGAAGCTTAGGTAGAAACTAATGGACAATTTTACAGCTCTCCAGGCATCATTAGCCTTTTCAGTCTATCCTTAACATGTAGGTTTGAATTTAAGATTCTCCCTGACAATATAGGGATTCACTTAGAATACACTCAAGATTGGAAGACTTCTATGAAGCAACTATTTAAGTTGTGAGGCTCTCTTTACAAGTCAATATCCAAGTACTAAATCATGTATGCATGTGCAGCCATATACTTTGCCTCTTTCTTTCTTGTTATTTCTAAACCAATAAAAGGTGGTGAATATGAAGGTCATAAAGTTGAACTTTGTTACCTGTCATTTCTGTTTCAGCCCCAGTTTTGAATTTAAGATTCTCCCTGACAATATAGGGATTCACTTAGAATACACTCGAGATTGGAAGACTTCTATGAAGCAACTATTTAAGTTGTGAGGCTTTTTTTACAAGTCAATATTCAAGTACTAAATCATGTATGCATGTGTAGCCATATACTTTGCCTCTTTCTTTCTTGTTAGGTAACTTTTTGATGGTCTATAGGCAATCTGGGCACCAGCATCATTTTATTACATATCAAGTCATTGAAACTGTAGTAAATGCATGTCATAATAGTAAAACAATTTTTAAGAAGGGTATGACAACTTTTCCATATCAGTGGGGCCTTGGCAGTTGAGCTCCCGTTGAACAAAACGATACTGCTCATATTATTGCATCACATTTTTACAATGCAGTTATCCTCTAGGCTCTTTGATCCAAAATAATGTAGAAAGAAAAATAAAAGGAGCAAATCTTATGGGGAGGATATCATATGAAGACTATAATTCGATCTGTGCTATGGACCACAACTTGTGTGGAAGATGTTTCATGGCAAAAGTTTTCCAAGAACCACTTCTTTTTATTCACATAATCCATTTTGGATCACTACCACATGTTTTGAGGTACTTATTTGGCTCTATGTTAAGTCCTTTTAAAGGATAGAACAACTTTGAAAGTTGATTGACATACAAGCAGTTTCTAATAGTCTCTCCCCCTGCTTTGCTAAGAATGAATTTTGAAACCATAAGATTTCGTTCAATCCTTCTTTGCACACTGGCTGTATTGGGGCCTTGTTATATTATCTCCTGCCTGCTTGGTTCATACTCCTGTTATAAGCTATGTCACAAGGTATGCCGAATTTCATGGAAAATGTTTGAACTTCGCCGAACTTTATCCTTGTTGAATATTTACTCAAATTTTATCCATTACTTTAACTTTTGACATGATTTTGTACTATTTTATAAATATGTGTATATATACATATACCAAGTGAAAGTAAAGAACATAAAGATCTCTCTACTTTGTTCCTGTGACATTTTTTTGTTTTTTAAGAAAATTTAAATGATAAATTCCTTTGTTTGAACTTAAAGATGTTTTTTTCCAAACTTAATCAATTGGTGAACTTGAACCGAACTTTATCCTCGTCGAACATGAACTTGAATTTAAACCTTGTGACTTAGGTTATAACCCATCGATGTGCTTTGTCACCTACACAACTGTTTTGTATGCTCTTAATGCAAGTTCAAATACATTCTATTAAAGCTATGCATGAACAAACTTTTATTGTCTATCATCAGCATTGAATGATTTTCTTTGCTTCGTGTTTGGATGTTTTCTGTTATCTGTTTTAAATTTGTCCATGAACAAAAGACTTTGGGCTCTAATGTTGTTTAGATTCTTCAGATTATTTCCATAGGTTCTCAAATTTAAACATTGATCTGGGTCGAACACAGTTGTTTCCAGATAGATCT
Organism: Taxus wallichiana var. yunnanensis; assembly: GCA_018340775.1. Lineage (NCBI taxonomy): Eukaryota > Viridiplantae > Streptophyta > Pinopsida > Cupressales > Taxaceae > Taxus > Taxus wallichiana. The sequence goes on along the minus strand of CM031233.1, from coordinate 74,904,213 downwards.
TTTAATGAGAACCCGCGGAAATAAAGGGAACTCTATAACAAGGTGAGGCTTTTTGTAAAGCTTCATATTGAATTAACCAAAAGGATTGCTGATCTAATGTTAGTTGCCTACTGGAATGTTTCTCAGATTTGTTTTTAGGTACTCCCTCTCCTTTAAAAATATCATTTTTTTTTGCTGTTGTAAAATAAAATATGCTTTAACTGTCCTGTTGGCGTATGGTACTTGTTTTTGCAGTTTGCATGAGCATTTCACATGCGTTTAGAGCTTGTGGTAGTTTTCTGTGCCGTTTGGCATTCAGTTATTTTGTATTGGGTATTTTTGTTGATATTTGGTGAAATATAGACTCCAATCTTTATTTCCTAATAGTTCTTTGTTTTTGCTGTTTGTGAGAGCATTTCACATACATTTAGAGCCTGCAGTAGTTCTCCGTGCCCTTTGACATTCAGTTATTTACTCTGTGTTGGGTATTTTGTTGCCATTTGTTTTTAACATGTATGGGAAAGAAAGACTCCAATGTCGATTTCTTAGTGATGCCTTTCTGAGTTTTGAAATTATTGTTACTCCCTGTTTTATTTAATTGACTCAAATTTTTGTTAGAGTATGCTACATTTTTTTGTTGAATGCTCTGTACTTTTCGTTTATGAATTTTACAGTTTGCATGAACTCATCTCACATGCATTCAGGGCTTACAGCAGTTCTCCATGCGCTTTGCATTTAATTGTTGGAAGTGACATTCTAAATTTTCTTTTTGATTTCTTACCTCATACGACCAACTTCATTGCTATATGTGGGTGGGTTGAATTATTTTTCATCTATATGTAGAAACAATCTTTGTAGAATCTAGAAAAGCTGGAAGCGTGCTCTTCTTTTAGAATAATCAGCGCCATTCTAATTTATTTGTCACTTGCATTCATTATTATAGAAGTATCTTAGAAACAGTTTTACTTAGTAGAAAAAGTGATTCATCTAGTCTCAATATGGCACAGTTCCAGGTTGGGTTTAGAGAATGCATCATAGCAAAATTTTGTCTCTATTTTTGATTCTTCTTGCTTGCATGTTACTGTTATTCTAAGAATACATTTTGGGATTTGGGCTTGTGCTACAGATTGGTAAGAATGTGGGAAGTGATGCTAGTGTGTCATCAAACTCAGCATCGGATCATCACGGAAGCAAATACTCCTAGTCGTCCTGCTGGTAGTGGAATATCTAGCGAATCACATCGACAGGCAACTGTTCACCTTGGAAATGAGCTACAGAATTGGCAGTTGAGATTCAGCAATTGGATAGGTGCTCAAAAGGCATACGTCCAAGCTCTGCATGGATGGCTTCAGAAGTGCCTCTTGGAAGAAGCCCCTGATGCCTCTACAAAGAGAAGAAGACAAGTGATTTTCTCTCCCGTAGAGTTGGTGCTCCACTTGTAGTTATAATATGTACTGATTGGTCTCGAGCATTTGAGCCAGTGCGGAAGACTGTTTGTGATGCCAAGAAAGAAGAAACTGACAAAAGTGAACTTGTTAAAGACATCGTTTGCGTTCTTAAAGCTATCAACGATTTAGCAGGAGATGTGAGCAAAATTTTGTTACAGCGGGATGAGCAACGGAACCAGAAAAGGAAGGCTGAAATATATCTTGATGGAAAGGTAGCCTCAATACAGAGATCAGAGAGTAGAAAATCAGAAGAGAAGGTGAGGAGGTATCATAAAGTGATGGAGCAAACTGATGGCATGTTCTTGAACACGTTACAGAAAGGTTTGACAGGCATATTTGCATCTTTGACAGAATTTGCTAAACAATACACGGATGACTTACAAGACATCATAAAAGATTAGAGGAAGGGCTCAGGTTCATTTTCCTCGAGCAAGCAGTAGGTAGCCTTATGCCTAAGATATTTAATGGTTTAGCCTTTAAGGTGTGCCATTTAATATTAACAGTAGACTTTTGGCTCGCCAAAGAGTACTGGTTCTTTATAATCTCTACATTTCTGGAGTTTCCTTTGTGGAAACCTCAAATATACATAGAAATTTGATTTGTAGAGTATCCAGTTATCTACCACACAGCTAAAGGGGAACAATGTGTTTGTTGAGGCATGGCACAAAATGCTCTGAACTGTGTAAATTATTTGTCTGAGGATGTTTGTTTTTAAAAAACAAGAGTTTCTGGGTTAGGATCTATATCTTTCAGAATTCCTCCTAGGTTTTTGGACAACAGATAGACTCAAGTGACCATAAGATATATGGCATTGTTTCTAAAGCACCAGTGATTTTGCTGTTTGGAGAGTGAAATCTAGGGTTGTCCTGCAAAGCAGGTTTTGAGTGACTAGTAAACTTTAAAGCATGTAAGAAAGAGTGTGGGCTACTGAAATCTCATTACAACGTGTTATATACATATGTTCTAAATCTCTGAATAAGATACTTCTGGGAATAAATTAGCAGGTAGGAGAGATTCTCAAGACCTGCTCGGGATCTGGGTAAGTGGGTTTGGCCAAAGCTAGATCTCCTCTTTGAGTGATTGTTTTTGTTACTCAATGCTGCCAGATCATAGGCACCATCTTCACTCTGAGCTGTATACAGCACACAAATTCTCTATTGTAATAAATTTCTTAATATTTATTGTGTCTGGCTCTCTCTGCCCATGTTGATTTCAATTAATATCTATCATAGTGGAAATTGGTACTGCTTTTATTCAGAGATTCTTCTGTGCACTGTCTATATTTAGCCTAGAAATTATTCAAATTGGCAGGAAGAAGCAAACTGCGCTGTACTAGTGTGCTAAAATAAGACAACTATTGAAGTGCAAATGTACTTGGACGGACCTCATTGCAGGAGCATTTAATTAAAGAGAAACAATAAAAATTACACTGAGACTTAATATTAGTTGTGCATCTAGAGTTCAAAAATCCAGAAATAGTATCATTTAGAAGCGAGTATTGTGATTTCCTTAAGCAGCAAGTAAAATAGTTATATTTTTGAAGTAGCAGATTTTAGAAAGCAAGTGAAGTATGTAAAAACCTCTCTATGTGAGGGTGGTAAGAGATTAAAAGGAGGAGAGATCATGTTAAAATTTCAGAACTATCATTTACATTGTATTTTCTTCTTAATTTTTAGCGATTTTTTTCTGTGCACTCTTGAGCAGTTGGTTGTTTTTGCAATCCCGATATGTGTCGGCAAAGGGCAACTGTAATGGCTATGGATAAACAATTAATTGACGACCTTAAATTTGACATCCATTTGACCATCTTAAGGTAGTAATTGTAATATCTTGGACATACAGTGGAAATTTGGAGCCTGTTTACCCCGCCACCCTCCCCGTAAGATTTTTTTCCTCCCGAAAGATTTTTTCCTATTACCAATCAAGAGGAAATTTGCGAAGAAAGTGATGGATTCAGATTGATGTCTATCAGCATTTTTTCAAAAAGATTTATTGAAGATACCTGTACTAGTCATGTAAGAATTTCTAGAGCAGCTGTGCATGCTCTTCATGTTTCATGACCGCGCAAAAATAATTTAACTATGATAAAATATAGCACAAACACTTACTTTGTATGACAAGCGGCGCAGGATGCATGTGATCCTTAGATTTTTTTGGCTTAAGTGATAACTGCAAATGCTCATACAAAAGGCAATGTAGGAGGTATATTGGAACAAGATTTTAGAAACTTGTCCAAATGCCCTTTGAAGTTCATTGTTTCAGATAAATTCAATCCCAAGAGCAATATGCCGATCATGACACTGTCTACTTTAAAACTTATGAAAGGTGATTATAAAAACCATTCAAAGTGGAAATGAATAGCATCAAGGAGGATTGGAAGGGGATAGAGTTTTTAGTAGGTGCCGCTGCTCTGTTTTGCTGCACTTGGTACTGCTGTCCCTGGGTTTATTGGTTTTTTTACCATGGATTTTAAAGCATAGATTACATGTTGTACCAAAAGATCTAAGCTCATTGCAGATTTGATGTAGGAGCATCTGGGTTCACTTGCAGATTTGATGCAGGAGAATAAAAGCTAGTGCAGTTTTGCACAACTTTGTGTGATCTTGGTAATTTGAATAAAGAAGACAAGGGATGAGAAATTTTAGGTTTTGTGCAGTCTTTTGGAGTTGTGCACCTGCAGCTGTTTGGAGCTTTTGTGCCTTGTGTGTTCTTGTGTCCTTGTTGGTGGAGGTTATACACATTTGTGCCCTTATGGATCTTGTGATTCTTTTGCACACTTGTCAACATCAACACAGTTGGACCTGATCACATGGTGTTGATGACAGAGCGACCTGGTATTATTTGATCAGACAAAGATGTCCCCATGAGCGATTCCTGCAAACCAGACGGATTGGATAGATGGTGATTTGCTCGAGTTGAGGAATCTATGCAATGGTTTCTTTACTTGCCAAAGTATCTTTACTTTGTCCATGAGATAAAGCAACCTTTAGGAAGTGAAAAATTAGAGGCAGGCAAGGATTGCCAAATTAAGTGTCCGAGTGTTGCAGAAGTGTGGTATTAGAGCAATGATTTTAAGCCATGTTGAGGAGTTTGCTATATGGTATCCTTAGTTTGGTATCGGATCGAGGTTTTAGAGTCCTGCAATTTTTCAGTTCATTGCTTTCTACATGTATGTCTACGTGTAGAAAGTAGTTGGGTAGAAGGTTTAGGTTGTAGTATTTTGTTACTGTTGAGTGTTGTGAGGAAATTATGATGGTAAATATGGGAGATTTTGTTCCCATAGCAGTTTGAGCCTCGAGATTTGTATAATTGGTAGAAATGATGAGAGGACTACAAACCCATTTGGAAGCTATGGAGAATGCTCAATGGAGAGGAGTGGTAGTGGATGATGATGCAAGTGATGATAAAGTCACTGAAGGAGCACTTGGGGACAAGGGTGTGGAAGTAGAGCACGTGGATGAGCAAGAGGATAGATTCTTGTGTGCAATTACAAGGCTAGGTGGTATGCCAAAGTTGGATATTTCTAGTTATTTTGGGAGCTTGGATGCTGAAGAGTTCATTGGTTTGGATTGCCGAGTTGGAGAAGTATTTCGAATATGAAGTTGTTGATCCTAATAAGGTGAGGTTTGCCTATACCAAGTTGAAGGGGTCATGCATCTTTTGGCGAGAATACATGCAATTTGAAAGAGAGTACGTAGAGGGAAAGAGGAAATAAAAAATTGGGATACATTGGTTGTGAAGTTGAAGACTAAGTTCATGCTCATAGATTACTAGTTAAAATTGTTCAAAAGTCAAGGATTACAGTGAAGAGTTCTATCGATTCTCGATCAAAACAACTCATGGTGAAGATGATGCGGAATTTTTTTATGGTATGTTAATGGATTGCGTATTCATATCTTAAATGAGTCTAGCATGATTAGATTGAAGAAGCCTATCAATTTGTGTTGAAGGAAAAAGAAAAATGTTGCACATAAAACAAAGTAGTGTGAGGAAGACAAAGTTCCTAGGAAGACGTGGATGATTGCTTATTGGTACGCAAAATCACGTGCATGAAGGTGAAGCAAGTTCTCGTGCATGATCTAATTCATGCACAAAGAGGGGTATACCTTCTTTCGAGAGGAAGTGGTTGTGAAAGAGGCAAATGATTGAATGGAACATGTTTCCATCGTGGAGAAGTTGGGCATTATGCATTTGAGTTTCCACAAGCACAACAAAATGGCGGTGTGAGGAGGAATAATGCTAGAAACCATGTTGTGCAACATGTAGATACGAAGAGTATTGTGTCTAACAATGCAAAAGACCTAGAGTGCAATGTGAGATATTTCATGATGAAGAGAATACAATGAAGCCACCTAAGGTGGAAAATGCACTTGCGCAGAGGAAGAATATGTTAAGAACCATTTGCAAATTTAGAGTAATTGTTGTAAAGTCATTATTGATAATGGTAATAGCAATAATCTCGTTATTAATGAGATGGTTGGAAAGCTTGGTCTAGAGAGCACTCTGCATCTAAATCCATATAAAGTGTCATAGTTATTGAAAGAACATCAATTGCTTGTGAATGAGCAATGTAATGTGCACATATAAAGACGAATCCTTGCATGATAATAATGACCATGTATGTATGTCATATATTACTTGGTGGACCTTGGTAGTTTGATAGAAAAAAACATTATCATCGTCTTGCAAATACCTACACCATGGTAAAAGTTAATGATACACTTTGAATCCTTTAAAGCATGTAAGTGTAGAAGTGGAGAGGAGTCCAAAGGTGTTAATGATTTTGGGAGAGCAGTCCCTAAACAAAGTAAGGGGTACGTAGGGGGAATGATTATCGTGTTCATTCCAAAGCTTGCGTAGAAGGGGAGGATAGTGCAATGATGCATAAAGAACAACTTTTGCATGAAAGATGTTAGGTGATTTTTTTGATATCATGTTGCAAAATATCCCGTATGGATTACCACCTATGCATAATATAAGTAAAAGGATGGCTTTGATTTCGGGGTCTAGTTTACCGAACAAGGTTGCACATAGGTTAATGCCAATTAAGAATGAGGAAATGAAGAATCCAATTCAAACATTTCTCAAGAAGGGGTTGATCAGAGAATCTCTCAACCCATGTGCAATCCTCTGTAATATTAGCATTGAAGAAAGGAGGTGAGTGGAGGATGTGGATTGGTTTCGGAGCCACCAACAAGATTACCATCAAACATAAGTTTCTTTGCTGCACATTAATGATTTTGATGAATTGTTGAGTCGAGTGCAATACTTGATGAATATTTATTTAAAGAGTGGATGTCACAAGATCAAGTAAGAGAGGATGATGAATGGAAGACTGCTTTTAAGATGCAAGATGGATTGTATGAGTGGTTGGTCATGCCATTTGAGCTAACCAATGCACCGAGCACAATCATGTGACTCGTGAATGAAGTGTTGAAACATTTTCTAGGACATTTTGATCTTTAACAAGATGAATGAAGAACACTTGGTTCGATTGTAAAAGGTGTTGAGTTGTTGGCAAACTTGAAGAAGTTTAGTTTCATGAAGGAGTTGGTGTACTTGGGATTTGTGATATCTCAAGTGGGATTGAAGATGGATCTCAAGAAGGTGCGAGCTATAGTGGAATGGCCATCATCCAAGAGTGCTTTCAAAGCATCAAATTTCCATTGTTTGGTAAACTTTTATAGAAAGTTCATACAAGACATTGACAAGATATGCACACCGATCACAAAGGTGGTACAAGGGGATAAGAAAGAGTTTGCATGGAGTGTAGTGCAAAATAGTACAAAGTTACCTTTGAATTTTCTAGATTCTAAACCGAGTGTATGACAAAATTGACAAAGTGAGGGCCAAGATTGGTAGGCCAGTTTTATATAGATGAATAATTATATCATCCACCACTCCATTCTTTCTCAATTTTTTTTTTTTTGTGTTGGTTCACTTTTGTTTATAACCCAATATTTTGGTTTCAAGTCTTTGTGATGACTGTGGTACTAAAATATGACTTTCCTTCACATAAATCCTAGCTGTCTCCCTGGAGACCTGAGAAAAGGTTAGTCTAATTGAGTTAGATTGACCTCACCCACCCCCATGGTGTGGTGAGTGTCACACTGTGTACTAATACTTTGAAGAGAGATAAGGGCTCACATAGTTCTCCCTCCTAGATAATGTATGTGAATGCACAATAAAAATAGTATTGGCAAGATCCTAAAATGGCCCGTGGAAATTGGAAATGATATTTGGTGTAGAATATAGCTTGTGAAAATGGCTTAGGGCAGCCATATAAGGTGTATGTAGACTTAATGTTGGTTAATGTTCTTGAGAGAGTGATTTTGCAATTGGGCATTTTGTTGTGATCTCCTAAGTAGCCCAAATATGTGATAGAAGGGGTAAATGGGTGGGATAAGTGTACTTTTATATATGATAGTTGCAAAAGTTTTTCTTATTCAATTGACATTAGGTTGATTGGACTAATGAATTTGAAAAAGTGACCATTAAGCCAATATAAAACATAAACATTGGCTTTATGATTTAATCAACTAATCTATATTGTCCCTCATAGTCTAATGTGTCTTGCAACGGTGTAAACTTGGGTTTGACATTTGTATATGGTGGCGAGATGTCTAAAGATGTGTTCTATATTCATAGAACATTTTTGGACTAGTTAAGGATGAATACAAGCGAGAAGAAACTTGAATTGAGTGAGATATGTGTATAGTTTATTCATTTAAGTGCATAATGATAAATGGATTGAGATAAATGCCAAGGATATTATCCAAATTCCATTGGTATAGATTTAAGGTACCATAGACTTGAATTTGTTGGAGACAAACATTATGAATATGATTATGAGCCACATGCAATGTATTCCCCCATAATTGTAACAATAGATTTAGGTATGGGTTAATTGAGCACTTGAGTTGTAACATCTAAAGGGGAAGGATATCCGTTGATGGGAGATTTGTGTCGGTTGAGGGTTCACCTTAAGTTTCCCCTATCTTAGTCTTAAAAAAACCTTTTTTGTGGGCATTGTGTAGCAACTTAGCTACTTGAGTAGGATTTTCCCGAGCTTGTGTTGATTCCCTCATCATGAGACTTTTTCTAAGCAAGCCTATGGAAAAGGATGCATTAGTATCATTCATTGCATTAGTGTAAATGATCCAAAACTAAATTATGGTTTTAAGAATACCAAAAAGAGCTATGATAACATCAATAATATTCTTAAAAATATGAAACCCTAGGGTAAGTCATGAAACTATGGGATGTGTTATTTTTAACCAAGTTCACGAAAATGTAATATAAAAACTAGGTTTTCCTAATGAAGATTAATTACTAGTGTGTAAATATGAATTCAAAGTTATAAATCCAATAAATTATATAAATCACATATCCTAAGTTCATTTATTGAAATTATTCATATTATACAAACTCTAGAAAGTTAGATTAGATTGAGGAAGTTAAATTTAGGTTTTGGAACATATTCACCCAAATCAAGTTGAGACAATGACATTGATTTGAAAGTCCTGTGAATAAGCTATGTAGAGTGTCATTGAGCTATCTTAAAAATTAGGAAGGATAAAATTGAAGGGAGGACAAATTTACATGTGTTGGAAAAAGTAACCTTGGTGGATTTGTCCTATGTGGGTGATTTTTTCCAAGTACAATGATTCTACTTGACTTTCATTCAAGCACAATGGTTTTTTTGTCTCTTTAGCTTCATTTCTTATGTTCGAGATCTTGGTGGTTTCTCTTTTATAACTGGATTAGAGCTTATTCTTCTTCAAACCATAGCCTACTCCTTAAAGACCTTAATAAAGATTAGTATGTAGCAGATCAAGTTTCCTATACCCCACCAAGTTAAGAGTTTCCTACCTAGCAATACTTTGAAGAGGTGTAGATCGATGTAGTTCACCAACCCAGTGAATGTGTGAAAAGTTTCCAATAGAAATGTGTTTAGAAACAAATATCCTAATAGGACCTCCGACACGAGGAAACGATATTTGATGTATATTATAGCTTGTAAAATGGCATACGAGGACGTTGTTTAGGATGTATGTAGACTTAGTCTTGGTTAATGTTCTTGACAAAATGATTTAGCAATTGGGTGCTTTGTTGTGGTCTCCTAAGTAGTATATGAAGTTGTGAGAGAACAACCCCTTTGAATGACTAGCATGATTTTTATTTTTAGATGATTGATGTAAAATTATTTCCTACTCAATTGACACTAGACCAATTGAGTTGACTTTTGCATTTGGAAAAGTGATTGTTAAGTGATTGGAAGATACAAAAAAGGGTCTTAGGAAAAACATGTTAGAACCCACCGACGGAGATCGGAAAAACACACCATTTTTGACCAAAATTTCGAATCATCTAGCACAATTGGGGATGAAAATTGATGCATCTAAATTTCTTAGTCCTACACTTAATCACACAATACATGTAAGAAGGGATACATAAACAATACAAGTAATCAAAGTTATATATCATAATAGATTAATTTTTGTTATGAAAGGAACGATAAGAAGATTGTTCCAAATCTGTAAAGATCTCAGATGATAATAGCAAATCACATTTAATAAGCTGAAAGAAATTCACCATAATAACCTTACAAAAGGATTTACAAACAAAGAGGTGCAATATCATATATGGAAATCCATCATAACGCCACAAATCTCATAAATTAGCTCAATAATTAAGATGTACATGTAAGAGGAGGGAAGTGCAACCGCAACCTAGATCAGTGGTGAAGAACTCCTACTAACTAATATTGACAATTAAGCTAACTCCACAAGACTAACAAGCTAACTCTGCATGACTAACAAACTAACTCCACACAATTAGTACACATAAGAAAGCTAACTCAACAAGTGTAGGGATAACCTAAGTGCAAGAATTATCCTAATAAACAAATAAAATGATAAATAATAACCTAAACTAACACCCCCGTAAACATAGCTTAGGTGGGCGAAAAATAAGGTGGGTCTCGACAATAAGGATTGATGAGGTACCCGCGTATAATAAATGAGAAAAAGGAGTTATCATGGATGAAAAAAATCACCATAAGGTACCTAAAAACCAATAATAACAAAGTAGAGAGGAAAAACCCTCGCAAGGCATCCCCAGAATCTCGACTCACAAAATCATATTTTGCTAAAGAAGAAGTCCTGGTTTACATTGTGGTCTAGATCCACTACTCGATCACAAAACTCAAAATCAACTAATGCATTGTGATACAACATAATATATCCATACTAGGAGACTATCAATTGAGTCTTTGACATTGTAATTCAACAGAATAATTACCCTTCAAAAGGAGAACAAGTTCAAAAACAACTAAAGGAGAAAATCGGAGGTGACGCTCAAAAGTGCAATAAAACACCAAACATAGTTTGATCTACTACTAGAAAAATTTGTGCCATGAACCAATAACAACCAAGGCAAGGACACAATATCCAAAGAAGCATGATCAACACCACACCCTTCCATAATGTTGAATGGATGGAGTAACACTATAAAATCTGTATGAGTGGCCACACCACTATGTGAATACTAATAGATTGACGTTGCGATTCACCAGAATAGCTCCATAACAAAAGATATTGTCAACATGTCTTAAAAGCATCAAAAATGTAGATACCAAATCTCATAAAAAGGAGATACACTCTACACTAACTAAAGAAAATAGCTCAAAACAAGGAGCATTATAATGCAAGAGGAGAAGAAAGTGGAATAATACTACCGAATGGTGGCGGAGCCATGCCTATAGAGTCTTCTCGGTGAATGCTTACGTCATCGTCACAAGTGATCAAATATCCATCCCAAATGAACACATATGGTTGGAAAAGATATTTACATATGATTTGGCGTAAAATGCACAACTGGAGCATGCAAATGAACATCAAAATGTGTGTCAAGTTGATCATGTATAACATTTGAAATATCAGGTTTCTCAACCCTGAGTGAAGGAGCAAAACTCATGTGTAATTCATGATCCTCGAGAAAGTGTGGAGTGAACAAAAACAAGAGCTCTATCAACGAGTGATCTCAGTGAATTACTTGCTCGAAAACCAATGCCATGGCGAGAAAGCCACTTAACAGGTTGAATAGGGGAAATAATACCATATGAATGTCTTCCAATACCTCCATCCAAAAATCCAATAGAATGGAACATGCGAGAGCTGAATGCAAAGTGGTATGCTTCTCAAAAGAGCCATGCATGTGAGCGTAAGACACCGAATTGGGATACACATAATGTGCTACTACAATAGGAACATGTGTGGAAGAAGAACACACGAAGAATAAGCATAAAAACTAATGAGCAAAGCACCAACAAGAATAGGCTCAAAAAGCGACAAAATAAGGTCAGTTGGTGTAGGAGCAATAGCTACAAGTGGATTAGGAGAAGGGGTATGAGAGTCCAAAATACGGGATGATATCGTAGGTTAACAAGTTTATGTTGTAATGAGTGTATGAGTTCATCCTTGTTGTAAATGAGGTTATGAAGAAGAGAATTTATCTTTATCTATTTTCTTCCACAAATTTGACCATGTCCTCTTGAAGTCCACACAGTTTGAAGAAAAATATTTCGTTTTCAGAAGCCATGATAGATGTAAGAATGCAACACCCAAAAATCTAAGATGTTGTGTTTAGCCAAAAATGTGACCACATGAGTACAACACCCCCCAAATGTTGACACTTTATAAAGTAGTGCATTTTACAAATTAACGATCCATTAAAAAAATGCAATGTCTTTATTTTAAAAACCTCTTTTTACTTTTACAAAAAAAAAAGAAAAATTGTTGTTGACATTTTACCACAAAGCAAAAATGTAAAAAGGGTTACACTTAAGCACCAAATAGTAGGAATCCATGAATTTAGCCTCCATATGACTACACCATGTTATCAAGGGCTAATGATTTCATGATCCGAAGAAAGTCATATCCAATTACCGTTTTTAGGTAAACATGTCATTTCGGAAATCAATGAATCAAACCCCATGTTTCCATTTTTGGAAAGGTTCTGCTCCAAAACGCACTGTAAGTTGAATCCGCCGAAGACCCGAGAAAGTTTTTGCTCCTTCGACAAAAGTTGAAAATGCTTGATCCCTCCGACGAGAACAAACAATTGATCCACGCAACTTGCATAAAAATAACTACCCAACAAATATTGAACAAAACCCCAAAAAACCCATAAAAGGGTTTTCTTGGACTCCTTCAATAAACTATGTAGCTTCTGTATGGAACAATACATAAAATTGTACCCTTACCAACTCTACATATACTAGACAACATACAAACTTAGAATTTGAGGATTCTAATAAATACGATTTAATCAACTTGCATATTATATAATGTTACAATAAATATTTAAATAAAGATTATATCATAACATAAGTAAATAAAAAAATACTTACAGAAATAAATAACACAAGTAACACAATATTTATAGTGGAAAACCTTAGTAGGGTAAAAACCACTTTGAAAATAATCTTTTATTTCAAAGAACTTATTTTACATTCAAAGAAGATCATCTCCTCCTTTAAAACCCTATTTACTAAGGGTAAAACCAAATCACTTGATTTGCACACTTTTGATATATTTCCGAATATATCAAATGAGGACCTAAAGTCCTTTTTATATAAGGTGATCGGTATGTCTCGACCCACCTTTTAAACCTAAAATGGTTGAGACATACACCTAGGTTTATAATATTTAATATTAGAAATATAATCATTTCATGATATTAAATATTAAACCTAACATATATACCTATGTTAACATATTTAATAATAGAAATATAAATATTTCATATTATTAAATATTAACCTATATATTAGTGATTGAACCATACACATTAAGGATTAGCTAAACCACTTAATCATCATGTTCCAACACTCCCCTTAATGTTAAGTGGGATAGCATAACATATGCCAATAGATTACCTTCTCGTGGTACACTACATGATTTACAATCCTTAAACCATAAAGGTTTTAGGCGGTCATGCATATCGGTTGAAAGAATTACAACACGTTCATCATATTCAATTTACCTTTTGGTATAAAAAGGATTTGGAATCCCAAAGATTATCCCATGATCAATGGCTAAGTATGATTTGTGAATTTTACATGTTCTCATATGTTCTCATTAAAGGTTATTGAACCCAAGCATATATGAGCCTTTTTACAACCAAGGACCTCCTTAACAATATGCTTCAGATGGATGTTTACCAAGAAACTTAATAATACTAAAGAGTTTCATTGAAGACCTCCTTTAAGATCTTTCTACACTTCTTTCTAAAAAAGAAGTGAAAAGGTATACATGCCCGAAAATCTTTTACACTTGTCCGAAGGTCTTTTTACAATTTCCCGAAGGCCTTTTACAAATGCTCGAATTTTTTTACAAAAACTAAGTTCCATTAGGAGGTGACATCGTCATGCACACTCCCCTCAATGACAACTCCGACAATCCAAGCTTTTCATGAAAGTGACAAAACTTTGCAGCACTCATGGACTTTGTGAAGATGTCGCAAGCAATCTGCTATTCAATCAACATGAACTTGAGATTTATCTCATCACTTTGCACCTTCTCACGGGTGAAGCGTATATGTATCTCAATGTTCTTTGTTCTCTCGATGTTGAACTAGATTTTTAATAAAGAGTAATACAAATCGACCACCACATAGAAGAGAAATACTTCCTTTAACTTCCATGTGTATATCTCTGCTAACAATTGCTGAACCACATGACTTCTTTACTTCTTCCATTGTACTTCTTTGCATCAAGTAGAAGAAATGAATACTATTGATTGTATTTGTTGTTCTAAGTAATGGTTCATACACCAAAAATTTAAACACATATCTAATATATTTTATAACACAATATTAGTATGGTTAGAATCATAAAATACATATAAGATAGCATTTTCATTCTTAGTATAATGCAACCCATAATTGATTATTCCTTTCAAATATCTAAAAATTCTTTTTACAAGATTCCAATGATCTCTAAAAAAGTTCCTACATAAACCTTGAAGTAATTCCTATTGTATAGGAAATATCTAATCTAGTTATAGTTAGATAAATCAAACTATCAACTAACAACGTATATAAAATAGGATCAACCTTTTTATATGCGATTTATGATCAATATTTATTCCAACTTCCATTGAAGTAGAAAATGGTTTATAATCAATCATAAGAAACTTTTTCAATACAACAATGGTTGCATCAATCATATAAATAACATGATGTAAGAGACCTAACTCATTCATTTCAAAGTATTGCTTCATTTTCTCTTTAATCATATGAATTAAATCGAATTATCACCAAACATAAGTAAATCATCAACATATATATATAATGATAATATGCGAGCCTTATTGCTTATTGAATATATTATTGTTAGAAGAACAATTAATAAAACCTAATAGTTTAAAGAAAGAAATAATTTTCGCATACCAAACTCTAAGAGTTTGTTTTAAACTATACAAGGATTTCTCAACTTGTAAACATAGTTTTCTTTACCGATTTCTTCAAATCATTTAGGTTGAAACATGTAAAGTTCTTCTTTTAAATCACAATTCAAAAAAGTATTTTTCTTATCCATTTGATGGATTTTCCACCTAAATTGAGTGACAATTACAAATAAGGCCCCAACAATACTCATTTTAGCTACAAAAATGTCTCAACATAATCAATACCAGGTTTCTGAGTGAAACCTCTAGCAATAAGTCTAGTTTTATGTTTGTTAATATTACCATCAACATTATATTTTACATTGTATATCCACCTAGACCCTATAATACTTTACTGATTCAGTTCATACAAGATAATTAATGCATGGTACATATGATGTCTTGGTCATTGTCCTAAGGTTAATAGGATTTGAACTTTCTAACATAGATTGAGTCTAATTTAATTTCTTATTTATGAAGATAAGAGTTTGAAACATCTATAACATCAAAATATCATCATGCCCATTTACTAAATCAAAATCAAAACCATCATTTTAATGAAGTAAATTCAAGAGAAGAAGACAACACATATAAACCTTTCACTAGATTATATCTAGATATTTCATATAAGCTTTGATAATTAACACGTCATAACTTTTTATGCCATAGTTTTGAATTATTCAAACTTTGAGATATAAAACAAAATGCGAAGAGAAATCATAAAAATATATAGAAATTTTATTTGAATTCCTTCAACTATTTTACTTTCATTACTATCCTTGATATACCAAGTATCCTTCATGCATGGATTCTAGTTGTGTCCATACCTCTTTCGGATGTTCGATATTACCAATCTGTAGAAGGTACTTATTATTCACATTGCATAGAATCATAAAAAGCCTCATGCATTTGTTGCAAGAATGTATTCATGTTATCTACAGTTGTTTGACAACCGGTGGGAGCAACCTCAGATCCAGAAACAATCGTCCAAAGTTTTTTTCGCCATAAATTTTGTTTTGACCCAAATGTTGTAGTTGGTTTCATTCATGATTTAGGTTTTGTCAAGACAGAAATAGTTGGATGTCATTGTTTTCCTAAACTTGTAAAACACACCCCATTATAATATACAATATACCATAGAGTTAGATACATATTTATTGATAGTAAAAATAATACTTTTAATAGAATTAGATCTAAATTTAATAGATCTAAAGAAACTATTTGATTATAACTAATTTTGTCATTACAATGCATACTAATTAACCTCTCATGATCAAAATAATAACTTGTAATAGAAAGAGCTCGCATTATACCCTGATTTATATAAATATATTTTCGACCATATAGAAGTGAAGAAGAGACCCTTAAGAATGCATAACAACTTCAAATTTCTAAAAAATTAATGTAGACAAAAATTCGGCCAATTTAAATTTGACATCTAAATGACCGTCATAATGACTTATTTTTGGTCTGTCGTGACGGTCATTTGATCGTCAATTTTAACACAATGAAAGTTTTTTGGAACCTACAAGCTTAAATTTGACGTCTAAATGACCATCATATTGTCTTATGTTTGGTCTACCATGACGGTCATTTGACCATCAAATTTAATGAAGCCAAAACTTGCTGTGTATTTCGTAATTTGTTTTTCTCAGTATAATATTAGGGAGGTTATATTTTAACACATTATAATAACCTATTATAATTTATAATGTAAAAATATATACATTTTTTTAAGGTATATAATTTATAGAATGTAAATAAAAAACAACATATAGTTCATAAAAATTATAAATTATAGTATATTATTTTTATATAGAAAAACATATAACCCTTATTAAAGGGGTTTAAAGGATATAGACCGAGGTTAAAAGAATTTTACCAGTGTAAGTAGATTTATGAGAGTATAGATTAACTCCGCATATTTTACGGAGGGGACAAATAATTTCACCCGACCAATGAAATAAATTGAAATCCCTATTTTCATGAACCTTGTCTCCTCCCTTCATTTACTCTTAATTTTACCCGCACACATTTAAAATTATGGAAATATTACAAAATATTTTATATAATTACTCAAGCTAAAAATTTAAAACTTTTATGTGGCTATAACTACCAATATTTTAATAAATATTTACCACCTATAAACTAGCCATTTTTTTAAATACTCTATTTATACTTGAGAATTCTAATTTATACATGAGATATTATCTCATTTTATTCTCCACTCACGCTTTATATAAAAGAAAACCTTTAAATAAGTTTATTTATATAATTTTTATAAACTATAAGATATAAATGATTGAGGCCACCCCTGCATGGATAATATAAATGGTTAAGGACACACGTTAAGTTTTATTTGATAAGTATTAAGATTTAAAAAGTAATTCCTTCATGACTAAACAATAAACACGGCCCCCTTTACTTAAAAAAGTACTTAATTTTTTTAAAACATATATAAACCAAATCTAATAAAATTTATATTTTAAGTGGTTTAAACTAACATATATATAAAATATGATTCAAACTTAGGTTTGTTTCTTTTTTTAAAAAAACTATATATGTCTAAATTTATAAGTTAAGTTTAAATATGATTTAAATTTAGGCTTAGAATATGGTCTATTGACTCTTCCCTCAATCCCATGTAATTTTAATATGGTTTAAGACTTTTAATATATAGTTTTTTTCTAAAACTATATAAATTTTAATATGATGTTTATATAAATTATTATATAAACCTTATTCTATATTTTACATATATTTATTTAAAAATAATAATATAGTTTTCAAATTATATAAGATATAGATATATATTAACTATAAACTATAGTTTTTTAAATCAAATTCTTTTAAAGGGGCCCAAAGAACACACGTATGAATTTACATTCTAAATATTTAACCGCAAAACATTTGAAATTATAGAAAACATGAAAATAATTTCATATAGTAATAAATCTTTTTATTTTATGTATGTGATTTTCATGCAGGTAAATATTTGTAGCCCCTTTCACCTGTGCACACATCAATCTTCAAACAAACATTAATTCCATATAATTTGTAAAATGTAAATGAAAGTAAGAATCATATCATATTACATCTCCCTTCCAAAATATTAGGGATTTAAAATTGAAAAACCTTAAAATTTTACACACCTTTGATATATTTCTTGAATATATCAAATGAGGACCTAAAGTCTTTTTATATAAAGTGATCGGGTATGTCTCTCAACCCACTTTTAAACCTAAAATGGTTGACACATACACCTATGTTTATAATATTTAATATTAGAAATATAATCATTTCATGATATTAAATATTTAACCTAAAATATATATCTAGGTTAACATATTTAATAGTATAAATATAAATATTTCATATTATTAAATATTAACCTATATATTACCGATGGACCCATACATATTAAGGGTTCACAAACCACTTAATCATTATGTTCCAACAAAAACTACTTGCCATCACCCGGTTGAGTTTACAAAATCACTCTAGGGGTTTTGGAACCTTCGGATCTAATGACATCCTCTATTTTACATAGAAATACATGTTGCAGAAACATACTATGAAATTCTAAATATATAAGAAGGATGAATGTTTACATCATCTACCGCTCACGATATCTATGAAAAGAACAATAAGAAAATTGTTCCAAGCCGCAAAGATCTCATATGATAATAAGAAATCAAATTTAATAAGTTGAAATGTATTCATCGAAATAACCTTACAAAATAATTTACAAACATAGAGTTGCAATATCATATATGGAAATCCATTATAATGCCATAGATCTCATAAATTAGCTCAATAACTAGGATGCAGATATAGGAGGAGGGAAGTGTAACTATTGCCTAGATTAGTGGAAAATAACTCTCACTAACCAATACTTACATTTAAGCTAACTCCACAAGACTAACAAACTAGTTTTACATGACTAACAAATTAACTCCACACAACTAAGTACACCTAAGAAAACTAACTCAACAAGTGTAGGGATGACTTAAGTGCAAGAATTATCTTATAAACAAATAAAATGATAAATAATAACCTACACTAACATGTTATTCATTCAACTTGTACTTTTTTTTCCATAAATATATATGTGAATTAATTGTGTGTAACTCAAGTAAAAGTCCGTACTAGTTTCCACATATAATTTTTCATCCAATTATTTAAGACATTGCGGTTAATTTGTTAACACATGCATTCCATTTTAATCCATTCCAATAATGTTTAATAAAAACATGACAAGTAATAATTCCATCCATTGAATCATTTCATAACATAGTTCATAATACATCCATGATGTTAACATATAGATTCCTTCATAGTTCCAAGACCATGATAATTGATAAAAAAGTAGATAGTTCCATTCATTCACAATTTCATACGTTACAACCATATATAGGTTTACATTTCAAGTATCATATTTTGATTCATTACAAAAGAAATTATGATTCACTTTACATAATTTCCAATACATAGTGGTTTACATGTATTCAATATACAATGTTACATTTCCTTGTCTCAATATACATAAGTCTCCATTTCTTAATCACTTATAATCAATTTCATCATTATAATTGTTTCAACCTTAAAAACGTTACAAGTTTACATCCATTTGTCTCAAATATAATAATACAATAGATATCATGTATACAATACATGACAACTACATCGCAACACAAATGTCACCTTTTGCAAAGATCCATCTAATGGTGAAGCCATGCAAATGAGAGAAAGAGTATCATTGGATCACTTTACCTCCAACCATGAGCCTCACGGTTCTCGACACACCTCTCATAACTTGAGAGTGGCCCTACCCTTCACGAGAAGGGAATATGCAAGAAATCGGTGAGATAAGAGAGAAATACAAATGTATAGTACAATTACCTAAAAAGTGATAGAATTATGAATAGATAATTACTATAAGTAATTAATTTTCTTTAGCCAAAGACTTAGGATAGTAAAAGGCACACCTTATTAAAATCCGGAAACGTGATAGGAGATGAAATAATCCTAATCGAATAATCATGAAGGCGGGCATTGGATCTATTTGATCCACCCCATACCCCTAAGTACTTATCATGTGTGATCTATTATACTTAGGTTACATAATCCATCTCGTACAAGTCACTCCTTAGTTTAATACACATCTCTCTAACAACATACTATAACATGAAACACTCCCAATTGGTCAATCATAAGGGAAGACTTTGATGTTAGCCGTGATCTACCCCATACCCCTAGCAAAGGTTGTGTAAAAACTACATCATACTTGAACTTTCCCATTTATATAGATCACACCATGTAATTACTATCATTCAAGTAATTACATAGTACACCTAAGTTGGCCTAATGGTAAAGAAATTGTGCTCTTTCAAGATACGTCACAAGTTCAAATATAACATGGGGTAGGGTATGTATGACTCGTATTTGAAGCACAATTATGTGCCTCCCGTGTATCAGAGTACGCAATGTGATCCCATATGTTATAAGCTGCATTACGAGACCCAAAAATAAGCCACTCGACATCGTGGACTATAAAACCAATTATTATTATTATTATTATAATATTCATAGCTCACAACAAGATATATGTATCTTCATATACTATCAACTTGGGAAAACTAGAACTAGAACATAGTCAATACTAACCTTTCCAAATGTCCCATACCAACCGTTTACATTAATGATATAAGGATGCTAATCTTAGTCATTATCCATAAACAATACAAAAAAACTAAGAACATAACACAAGAAATCACAACCTTTTTGATGTCCCATACCACCTAAGGAAGTTATTATTGCAAGAATCCTAAGCCTGATTTTCCATCACATACAAAGGACTATAAATTGTTCGTAATAGTTTCCATATACATGTTTTCCAATTATACATGTTCCAAAGGTTCAATAATATAATTCATATAAGGTTTATAAACTCTAACATTCAATATCTAATATGTGAGAGCATAGTGTCTCATAATCCTCATTCTTGCGTTAATTTTTTTAATATTGATCACATCATCCTAAACTAGGAGTTGGTGTAGGTGGTATTTTTCATCACTTATTTAGTGTTATTCCACCTCACCTGGGTAAGTCATCTCACTTAGGTGGTCATGGATCTAGGTGGCATTTCGGTTATGAGATGATTCTCTTACAATTTGTCATATATGTAAGTATGTGTCATAAGAATTACATTATTATTTGGGAAAGTAACTCCTCTTCTCCATTATGGAGGAATATTCTCTTATATGGGAGTTACACATTACTCCCCTATTTGTACTCACCTCTTTTGATCTATGACAAGCCAAGCCAAGCCATTCCATTCTACTCCATTTTTTGAATTTTGAGTTCTCATATGCATGCACATTGCTTTACAAAGCTTTTTGCTTTAATCTCGCAACTCCTACACTTTGGTGAAGTACAACTATTTGATGCATGTGTATTCCTTCCAGGTCTTTGTCATTCATCTGACATGGTATTAGAGCTCGGGGAATGGAATCATGTTGTTCACCATTATTGCTCCACTTTGTAAAATTTGTTTGTGCAAAGTCATCTTTTAAACATGCTTTACTTGCATATTTCAAGATTCTATTTTTCAGTGGTTTATTTTGTGTGTTTCTTGTTGGTTTTACGTGTGATCAGGGGCAAGGAAGATTGTGGTTTAAAAAGGAGGACTACAAGTTTATTGTGTTAAAAGTGTTGAAAGGGTGAAGATCCACTCTAACATCTCGCCATACAATCCATTGGTAGCTCATTTAGTAGCTCACTTTGTGTCCATGCTCTCAACAACCTACGTGTTTGTTTTTCCACCACTCATGGCAATATCTTCTAAAATCCTCACGAACCAGATTAGCCCTAGCATTGTTGTGATAGCCAACCTACCTATCGTCTGCTTAGTTTTATCTACGAAGCATCGGGTGAGCTCGACCTCTGACTGGACAACTTGTGGCATGCTTCAGGCTATCCACCCTTAGCTCGAACCATTTCAGATCGCTTTGTTATCATCCACCTCGATGACCTTTGTGTCTAACTTCATGGTTTCTTATGTTCCACGACACATGGCTCTGACTCGTGTGGCCTTCTTCTCTCTATTCGTAGCTCGTGAGTAAACTTGGCCATTACAATGCTTCAAGGAATATTTAAATGACAGTTACTGTGACATTTATCACAGTCAACACGTGGCATTAGACCCTATTGGCTTAGCTCTACTCAATGGCTCACACCTCCAACTCTCTGGTGGTATCCTTCAAACTGCGTGGTTATTCATTGCTCAGTGTAACCTGTTTGACCGGGTAGTTTACACGTGGATCTTGGTGTGTTAGCTTGTCCGCTCACCACTCCTCCAAGGCATATATTTCTCTCTTCCTTGCTTTTTTATCAGATTAAATACGATTTTTTTATGTAATTAAAGATTAATAAACACTTTAAAAGGAAAATATTGCCTTTCTAGGGGTTTATAGACCTTGTGGTTCCCACATTTTCCCCCTTATCTCATTGTAAAACTCACTACATTATAAAGTGCCACATTCAGGGGAGGTATATATTTTTTTTCTTACGCATTTTAGACCCCTTTTCATCATCATGGAGTTACCTTGCTCACCCCATTCAACTATCCGAAATGGTTGAATGCTATGAATATTGCCTTAAAAGGAAAGAAATTGTTTCGCATTACTACTCTGTAAGTTGAACCTGATGATGAAACAGAAAAAGAAAAGTGGCTTGAAAAGTGTGATGAAGCCATTGGTTTCTTGACCATGTGTGTGTCTCCAAAACTACGTTTTCACATTTCTTCTGCTACATCACCCAAGGAGGTTTTGGATGCTCTCAAAGGAATTTTTGGGAAATAGGATGAAATGCGAGGACACGAACTTGAAAATGAACTAATCAGCCTTAGTCCCAACAGTTTTGACACCCTTCAAGACTTCTTTACCAAGTTCATATCACTCAAATTGTAGTTAGAAGATTGTGGAATAAAGAAAAAGGAATCACAACTCGTTTTATCAGTCCTTGCAAAACTTGGCCCTGAATACTTTGTTTTTGTCTCCACCTTCCATGCAACAAAAAGGGAACTTGGGAAAAGTTGGTCTATGCCCTCTCTTGATGATTTTATTGTAGATTTGATCAGGGAACAAAATAAATTGATTCAAATGGGCACTTTGAAATCCACAAAATCCCATGCTCTCATTGTTGGAAAGGAAAAACAAAAATCTTCTAAGGAGAAGAAACATGATCATGAAAAGGACAAACCCAAAAATAACTCTTCCACTTCCTCTTCCATCTCCAAACCTCCCAGAGAACTAATCAAATGTGGATACTGCAAAGGCATGCATGATGAAAAATATTTATCTCCTCACTACTCTACTCTAGAAGCACAATATTGGAGTTCAGATTCTCTCAAATAATCTTCATCATCTCACGACAGTTCCAAGGAGAAAGAGAGTGAAAAGAGAAAGTAAAAGAGAAAGAGAAAGTGAAAGAATCAAACAAGGAGAAACCAAAGGGAAGAGCTCTAGTGACAATTGTGCCACCTACCCCTACATGGATCATTGATTCGAGTGCAACTCATCACATGGCATCATCAAACATTGAGTTTGATTCACTTGAGCCATGTGGCATGTCCTCTATTTAGCTTGGTGACAACACAGGTTTTCAGAAAAGGATTAGTTGAAGTGAGTGGTGGTACTTTCAACAATGTTCTGAGTATCCCTTCACTTTCAATAAATCTTCTTTCAGTCTATCAGATCACTCATCTTGGACAGGGCATGCGGGTTGAGTTCACTCCAGACTCAGTTTATGTTAGGGAGCTTCACAGTGATGCTATTGTTGCAGTTGGTATAGCTAACCATTACACTCGGTTGTACTCATTCTCTCACTTTGCTCCTCCTTCAGATTCTTCATCCGACTCAGCTGGACTTGAGGATACTTCTGAGCCCATTTCTAATGTTGAGGACATCTCTACTATCATAGTTGATTATCATGATGATGGGGACCCACCTCCACCATCCACTTATCATTTTCCACATCTTGAGGAGTTGTCTCTTGATCCACCCACTTCTGGTGCACTTCAGACACTTCAAGGAGCTGACACTATGATTCAAGACTCATCAAGCATTGGGTACACTTCTTCACAGTTTCAAACCATTCCACCTTCCTTCCTTGCCACTACTTCAGGATCTACATTTCTTCATGGAGTAGTGGCTTATCCACTTCACATACAAAGCATTGTTTCTTAGACTAGAACAACACCTTGGCACTTTGGGGGTCTTCTTCCTCCTCTTCACTTAGTACAGGGTGGCTTGTGACTGGTTCATCTTCTTGGGAAGTTTGGATAGACTTATTTTCTCTCCTTCTTCTTAGTAGTTTAGGAGAGTTTTTTCTTTCTCTTGTAAGTAGAGGTTTTTCCCACTGGGTTTTCCCTCACTACTTGAGACTTTTGGTGTGCATGGGTACCTCATCAGGCTTTGTGCTAGGACCCATTTCTCATTTTTGACTTTCCGCCTCATCCTAAGTTACGATGAAGGGGGATGTTGGTGTAGGTGGTATTTTTCATCGCTTATTTAGTGTTATTACACCTCACCGGGCGAGTCATCTCACTTAGGTGGACATGGATCTAGGTGGCATTTTTGTTATGATAGATTCTCTTATAGAATCTGTCATATATGTAAGTATGCATCATAGGAGTTACATTCCCATTTGGGAAAGTAACTCCTCTTCTCCATTATGGAGGAATATTCTCTTACATGGGAGTTACACATTACTCCCCTATTTGTACTCACCTCTTTTGATCTATGACAAGCCAAGCCAAGGCATTCCATTCTACTCCATTTTTTGAATCTTGAGCTCTCATATGCATGCACATTGCTTTACAAAGCTTGCTTGCTTTAATCTTGTAACTCCTACACTTTGGTGAAGTGCAACTATTTGATGCATGTGTATTCCTTCCAGGTCTTCGTCATTCATCCAATAGGAGTAACACTCAAACAATAACAACTCTCGTAACTATCCCATACCAATTACGAGAATCACGATTACAAAAATCCTAAACCTAGTTTTCCATAGTCATCTTCATTCTATAAGATATTCATTGATATGTCCAACAATCAACATATTCATAATCCAAAACATCATCTCATTCATAAAATATAATAACTACATTTTCTCCCCGTAAGATCTAGAAAAATATGTCATATACATGGTCATATCTAAAATTAGATTTTTATTTCTACCATAAACATAATCAAGATAAATAAAATACTTTTCCATAGTTAATGATTCTACCAAATCATAAATCAATATATATTGCTCATCCTTTAGAGCTAGGTTATGATCCTAGGACTTGTGGGTTATCAATTCCACCAATTCATAGGTAAGTCATATAGATTTTCATTTCATACTTAAATTTCTATCAATACATAATCATGATATGTTGAGCATTGTAATTATCAACTTCCAATTCACTCAATAACGACATATTCCTAAATCTCAATTAATAGTCTAAGTTGCATTACAATATTTGTGAGGTAAAAATTTCTTTGTACATTGTTCACAAGAATTAGTCATTTAATTCATTCCATGTATTTTATTCCAAATGATATCATATTATCTTATTGTTTAAGTCATTGTACTTTCTTAATCATTCTTTATTGGTTTACACCATTTTCCATTCGGTCAAGCCAATTCACGAATATTATTCTCATTTATATAATGTTTATATTAAGCATCTCTCGCTTAATCATTTCACGTTTCTTAACAAGTATATTCCATTTCCCATACATGTTCTTATAAGTGTAGATATGGTCATCTATATCACCACATAACAATTATATGGTTTCACATCTTTGTCATTGAGTTAGGGAGGCACATATAACTTATAAGGTT
Source organism: Taxus wallichiana var. yunnanensis (assembly GCA_018340775.1). Taxonomy (NCBI): domain Eukaryota; kingdom Viridiplantae; phylum Streptophyta; class Pinopsida; order Cupressales; family Taxaceae; genus Taxus; species Taxus wallichiana. The sequence goes on along the minus strand of CM031233.1, from coordinate 74,878,442 downwards.
TGACATACTTTGTTGTCTCTTTTTGATATTAAAAGATATCTTCCCACATTCCCAACTCAAGTATTTTTAGAATAAGATATTTTCATTTTAGCATTATAATATTATTAATCCTCAATTTAAAACATATAGTTCTGCTTTTTGTTATAAGCAATGGTTATAGGTTTTCCACCTCTCATACCAATCATGCTCAAGCTTGGAAATGTTGACAAGTTTAAATCTTGTTTCTAGGTTTATCCATCGTAATAATCCTCTAAGAGATAATTTGACATAAAATCATAAGCTCTTTTATTGTTCTTGTCATGCTTAGGTTTAAAACATACAATTACTATTCCTATGTCAATAGGTTTATGATACCTTTTTCTAATTCTCATGATCATCATTATGAGTTCATGACAATCGTCGTTAAGTCGCTTGCGATTTATTGTACTCTCCAGATACAATAAGAATGTATCATAGTTTATAGGTTGATGATACATCGTATAAGTTTCATAAGTTATGTAAGAGATATAAGATCATTATATTATCTCTCGATAATAATATAAGCATTTTACTTTGTAATACACGTGGTTATGTTAATCCTTTCATACCTTGTTTTAAGTTTAATACTATGAAATAATCAATAATATTTTTCATCATTCACCTTTCACTCTAGGTGTATAATTCATAATCATTGTTATATTTAGCCAAATGGCCTTATCTCTTAATTTTTTATTTATCATCAAGTATAGTTTAAATCTCATGGTTAATAATTTATAATACTAAACCCCATATTATGATTTCATGTCTCTAGATGTCATAATGACGTTCCATGTTCCAATAAATGACTATTCGTCTTTATGGTTCCATATCTATAACTTGCAAAGAAAGTCCTTTTTATAATCTAGAAATTAAGGTGGACCTCATCGATACAAATAATCTTTCACTCTTTCTCATCAACATAATATCAAAACCCTATCTCAAGTATAGTATCATATACATCCTTTTAACTTTATTAAATTAATAGTTTCTTATCAATCTTATATGTTTGAGAAGGATATCTTAATACCTTATGTTTTCAAAAGGATTTAGGAAGGGAATCGAACCTGTGACCCCTCCCTTTGAATCTAAGTTCTTATCTATCTAACCACATAGTCTAACTTTGTTAATAACGCACATGGATTTATTATAAAGTGATTTACTTCTATCTCTAAACCTTTATTAGGATTTTAACAAAACATAAGGGGTCGATTGTTGAACCCACGACCCACTTCTTCACAACTTAGTATTTTGTGCATTCAACCATATTACTATAGTTTCCATGTAACTTTCACCTTTTGGTTTTTATTGTTTGAGAATAGAGTTTAGTTGTTCAGTCAAAATGGACGAGGCTCAAACTTGAGACCTCATTCGTATAAGTCTCATGGCTTAACCAATATCTTTGAGGCACAAATACATTAAAATTATATGATTTTATAAATAAAAGGGGTGGAAGAAAAATATCCTTGATGTTAATTCCTCCTACTTATTTTGATTCTAGATTTGAGATTATCTTTTCTCTTATGCCTCTACAAGTGATTTAACATGTGCAAATTCTTACTCCAATAACCTCTTTTCTCTAAAATCTGTCTCTTTCTTAATTTTCAGACTTGATTCTTTGTGTCCTATGCCTATCCCTATGGTTGGTTACACTCCTCCTTTCATAAAATTATATCAAGTTAACAAACATGTCTCTCTTCACGTGATCTAATTTAACTAGAGCTTTTCTAAGTGTTAAAGTCTCTATTAATTGTTCCAAATTTATCTCCCATTTTTTGACTACCTTCCAATATATTTTCCATTTTTAAGCTCTCTATATGAACTTTTAATTTATCCATGCAATTGTTTAAGCGTCGGTTGTCACCTCTAATTCTATAAACTATAGATAAACTTAGTTGGTTTATCTCTATGCTATCTTTAGTGAACAAGAAGCTTACTAGATGGCACAATGTAGGATAAAACGAGTTCCCATGCATCACGATATCATACTACTTGCGAGTCTCTCATGTACTAAGGGGTTTAAGATTGGTACCACACCATACCAATCGGTGGAATACTATACGGTTCACTGACAACAAAACCTTACAGATCCACGATGCTCCCGATTGGTGCCACATCACACTAATTGGTGCTCTCGTGTGCCACACCCAACTATTGCTTTGATATTGATGCGAAGCATCAATCCCGAGGATGGTTTAGGTGTATATAGTCCAAATTTCGGTTTTCTCAGGTATTTAGAGGTGTATTATGGGTCATTCATGACGTCTTGTTGTGCTCTAGAGGTCAAAATTTCAAATTATTGAGTTTCCCTCCATTTTGCATATTTGAATTTTTGAATCTCCTTTGAGCCAATTTTGGTGTTCTAGGTAGGTGTAGGGGTTTAAAAGTGTCTTTCAAGCATGTTTAAGTTATTTTAGACTCATGAATTATTGGAGACTCTTAATGGGGTTAATTTGATTAAGTAACTCTTAAACCTAGCTCCTTAGCTTCTTCACTTAACATGTGAACCCCATGTGACTTGGTCACAAGCCTATAATGGCCGATTATGAGGGTAATTAGAAATAAGGAGGTATAAATGAAATGCATTTTTGTAACTGTTTTCATTATTTATCAATTGATGGAATAGAGGAATTAGATATCCAATATAAATTTCAAGGGTTTTTGTGTTATTTCATGCATGCATAAAATGTTGGAACGAAATCTTGTTTAAACATTGTCAATAGATGAGAGGAATTGTGTTTATCATCTTCTTAAGGGATTAATTATCCGGTAATAATATGTGAGTAGTTAATTTATGATTTGTATGAAGTGCATTCTTAGTTTATGCTTGTGGATGAACAATAAAGCCAAGAAAAGTCCTGAGAAGCAGGATCTTGAGAAGCGTAACTTAGTTAAAAATGATAGGTTTGGGAAAAAGTTAGACTAAGGAAAAGTTAATAAGGACACCATAAAACATACAAGCCTTACTTATCTTCATCATTTCCTTAGAGAGCCTAGGCAACAAGGGGAGGTAATGATTTCAAAGTGATAACTTTTGAAACCATAAGTACTTGTTTTTAGAAAAGGAAGGACAATTGATATCTTGGTCATTTCCATAGGTGAAAGTTGTAAAGGACCACACCTTTGTCACATTATTAAGGATCTATATGGTTGCACATACCTCACAAAGGTGATTAGAGTCATTTAAGGCCAAAATAAATCATTTGGTGAACAAAATATTGTTCTCGGACTAGAGGAAACCCCGACTAGGGTTTATAGGAGAATAAGTATTTGAGGGCTCTAAACTCAAAACTAAGAGCTAAAATTTTGTAAAGAAAACTACTATATAGAAAAATTGATAAGATTGAAAAGAAATTTTGCATTGGTCAACCCCTGATTGTTAGATAACTCTAACAGTTTGGCCATAGTCATGTAGCACTATGTTTAGAGACCTAATTGACCTTGACAAAGTGAATTTTATCAATTTTATCATAAAAGAAGGTAGGGTAAAACTTTGGAAAGTGACCATATGCCCAAAAGGGAATTCCAAAGTGATTTAATTTAATTCTATAAGCGAATTCATAAAAAGTTAGACCCTCAAACCTATCAAAGTAGGGCTAGTAGAGAAGAAGTAAGCTTAGGAGGAGGGTTGTGAAGGAAGAGACATTTGTATTAGGAGTTGAACCAAAAAATTTACCCCACACCCGGACATTGGAAAAGGGTGTTAAAATATAGTCTTAGTTTATACGGGAGACTTGTAGATTTCTCCAACATATAATCCACGAGACAACTTGTTCTTGAGATGCTTAAGGGACAATTTTGCTAAAAGGAGGTTAAAACAACTAAATCTAGCGAATTCAACCAATTTAATATTTAAGGTTGGAATGGTTAGAGCCTAAAGAGTATGTTTTATGGTTTTCAATAATAATTTGAAGCATTTGAAGTCAAAATTACAAGTTTTGGAGGATTCTTGAGTTGAGAAAAATAAGCATTTTGCAAGCTAAGAGTGATTAATTGATTTTGTTGGATCAAACTAACTTGGTTGAGTGTGTAGAAGTGTTGTATGCTCTACATAATTTTTATTAGAGATGAGAATAATAATAAATTGACAAAGATAGAAGACATGAAAGAGGAAGAAGTGAAGAGAAGAGATTTGCAAGGGAAGTTAAGAGATTGTCAAGATGCCACCAAGAAAATTGGTCAGAGGAGGAAATAAAGAGCAGCCTAGGGATGATGAGTTGGTTTCTATGTTGAAAAACATACAGGAAAAATTAGAAGCATTGGAAGTTTCTTAGAGAAGAGGTAAAGGCTTGGATGAAGACGTTGATGAAGAAGAGAGAAAGAGAAGTATGACATAAAGAACACCGGAGGAAGAAGGAAAAGAGGTAAATATCCCGAAAGTAGTCATGGGAGTAGGTAATAAGCCAAGGATGAAGGTACCAGAGTATGGAGGAAGTTTGCATCTAGAAGAGTTGATAGATTGGATAGAAAAAATGGATAAGTACTTTGATTTTGAGAACATTGCAGAGGATAAGAAGGTGAAATTTGCATGTACAAAACTTACAAGGCATGTTGCTATTTGGTGGGATTTTGTGCAAGAGGAAAGAGTGAGTAGAGGAAAGGATAATATCAAGAAATGGGACAAGATGGTTTCAAAACTAAAAGGTAAGTTTATTCCTTTAGATTACTAGACTAGTTTGTTTAAAAAGTTGCAAAATTTGAGACAAAGGGAAATGAATGTGGTTGATTACAATGATGAATTTTACAAATTGGCTATGAGATATGGTCACATAGAGGATGATGCTAAAGAAGTGGCTAGATATGTGAATGGTTTAAGGCTAAACATACATGATGAAATCAGTTTGTTCAATCTAAGGACAATGGAAGAGGCATACCAAGCAACCTTGAAGGAAAAGGAGAAATTTTCAAGGAAGAAAACTTAGTACTTAAAAGGTAGAGGAAGAGGAATGAGAGGAAGAGGTCAAAAATCAAACAGAGGACAACAACAATAGTAAACACATGAATAATAGGTAAACAACTCATAAAAAAAAGGTACATCTAGAGGTGGATATATAAGAGGTGGAGGTGGATTTGGAAGAGGAAGAGGTGAGTTCACTGGAAGGTGCTTCAAATGTAATAAGTCTACTAGACATAGATCATTTAAATGTCGTGAACATCCACAAGCAAACAACAACAAAGTTAATGAGGTAAGAAATCAGATTGCGCATGGTGACAAGGAGGAGAGTGTGACATCACCATCACTAGTGGAGGAACCATAAATAGGTGAAGAATTGATGATGAGGATAACCTTAATAAATGCAAGTAGGAGTGAATAACCAATTCAAAGAAGGAAATTATTCAGAACCATATGCAAAGCAAGAGGTAAATGTTGCAAAATTATCATTGATAATGGTAACATAGATAACTTAGTTTCTTCTCGAGATGGATGAGAAGTTGAATTTGAAAATAACGAGGCATCCTAATCCATACAAAGTCTATTGGGTTTAGAGAGATCATCAAGTGTTGGTGAGTCATTAGTGTTTAGTTAACTTTCAGATTGGTAGATATCATGATCAAATTTTATGTGATGTATTGCCCATGGATGCATGTCATCTTTTGCTAGGTAGGCCATGACAATTTGATAGAAAATCCATCCATGATGGATGGGAAAATACTTATACCTTTGTGAAGGATGGAGTTAGGAATACACTGGATCCACTGAAGGATAGTCTAGCATAACATGAGAAGCATTCTAGAGTGATGTTAATGGGGTTGAAAAATAGTTTTCAATGAGGAGAAGAAGATGAAGTGATGGAGAACAAAGTTAGCACAATTAAGAAGATGTGGGAATGGCTAAGTGGAGAGAAGGAATACCAAGGAAACTTGCAAATAAGAGTGAGTATGAAAGGTGAATAAGGTGAATCTATAGATCATGATGAGAACAAGGACAATGAACAACTCTTAGAGGAGTCAAGAAAGGATACAACTAAAACCATGGAGCAAACATAAAACAATCAGGTTTAGTAAATGAAGATTTTTTTGAAAGGAGTCTACAACTAGTTCAAGAAGACACAAGACTGCAACTTGATAAGGAGAGAACAAGAATGAAGAGAAGATGGTGGTAAATAATGGAGATAAAACCTAAAATTTTCAATCTAATATTTCCTTGGATGTTTTGTATACAAGTTTGTCACTTGAAATGATGAAGGAACAATCATATGAAGATGCATACTTCAAGAAAAGACCACAATTTCTCATTTTTTCAGATGAAGTGATCCAAGGAAAGAAAAAAAAGGATGCCAAAAATAGTATAACATCAAGGACCATGAGGGATCAATACATATGAGCATGGGTTAACTACAAATTTCTAAGCACAAGGTGGAAAAGATGGTGTATAGTTTAAGTATAATTATTTTGATCAATAATAAAAATAATTCAAGGACGAAATAATTTGGAAGAAGCATGATACACCTAAGGAGGATGAAACAAGCAAAGAAATCATTCAAATAACACCATCACGAGCTCATGTTCAACTGGAAGTAAAGAAATAAAGAGAGAACAAACTTACAAGCAAAGACATGATGAGAAGACTTCTTCTTTTCCTTGGGAGTATGATGCATGAGAATCACTCATGAGGATGGTTTAGGTGTATCTAGTTCAAAATTTTTATTTTCTCAGGTCTTTAGAGGTGTTTTAGGGGTCATTCATGATGTCTTATTGTGCTCCAGAGGTCAAAATTTCAAATTGTGGAGTTTCCCTCCATTTTGCATATTTGAATTTTTAAATCTCCTTTGAGTTAATTTTGGATTTCTAGGTAGGTGTATGGGTTTAAAAGTGTCTTTCAAGCATGTTGAGGCTACTTTAGACTCATGAATCATTAGATACTCCTAATAGGGGTTGATTTGATCAAGTAACTCTTAAACCTAGTTCCTTAGCTCCTTTACTTATCATGTAAACCCCATATGACTTGGTCATAAGCCCAAAGTGGTCAGTTATGAGGGCAATTTGAAATAAGGAGGTATAAAATGCATTTTTAAATTGTTTTCATTATTGATCAATTGATGGAATAGAGGAATTGGAGCTCCAAAAGAAAGTTCAAGGGTTTTTGTGTTTTTCATGGATGCATATAGTGTTGGAACACATTCTTGTGTAAACATTATCAATAGATGAGAGGAACTATGTTTATCATCTTCTTAAGGGATTAATTATTTGGTAAGAGTATTTGAGTAGTTAATTTATGATTTATATGAAGTGCATGCTTAGTTTATACTTATGGATGAATAGTAAAGCCAAGAAAAATCCTGTAGTAGGACCTTGAGAACTTTAATTCGGTTAAAAAGGGTAGGTTTGGGAAAAATACAGACCAAGGAAAATTTAACAAGGACACCCTAAAAATATAATCCTTCTATATCTTCATCTAGTCCTTAGAGAGCCTAAATAACAAGGGGAGGTAATGCTTTTGAAGTGATAACTTTTGAAACCACGGGTAACATATTTTAGAGAAGGTAGGCTAGTTGATATCTTGGTCATTGCCATAGGTGAAGGTTGTAAAGGACCACATTGTCACATTATTAAAGCTCTATATGGTTACACATACTCAAAAAGGTGATTAAAGTCATTAAAGGCCAAAACAAATCAATTGGTGAACAAAAGACTATTCTCGGGCTAGAGGGAAACCCTATCAAGGGTTTATAGGAGAACATGTATTTGAGGACTATAAACTCAAAAATAAGAGCTAAAAGTTTGTAGAAAACTACTATATAGAATCCTTGATAAGATTAAAAAGAAATTTTGCATTGGTTAACAACCAGTTGTTAGATAACTCTAAAAGTTTGGCCATAATCATGTAGTATTGTGTCTAGAGACCTAATTAACCTTGACAAAGTGAATTTTATTGATTTTTTCCTAAAATAAGGTAGGGTAAAACTTTGGATAGTGATCATATGCCCAAAAGGTGATGAGTGCATTATTTGGCTCATTTATATCATTCCTACAATCAATAAATTGCCACTTAGATATGATTTTCTAATGCATGGGGATGCTTTGTATAGTTATATCATAGTGAGTTTGATGCATTTTCCTTGCTTTTGTTCATAAAAACTGATTACCGTATAAACTTCCTACTAACTGTCTTTGTGAGGAAAATGTGATGATGTGTGTAGAGAAATGATGAATGTTTGTTGCTGATGTAATTACGAAGTCTCGAGTTTGGAGCTGGAATATGGGAGCATAAGACTTTTCCACCAGTCAACCTATTAGTATGGGACTTGTTTCTAACTGTCCCATAGGAATTTATGAGTTTTAGTTAATATTGATTAGTGGAAGATGTTAGTGCTGCCTATTATGGTGAATATTGTAACTATTTGTGTCTATATTAAGACACCTTCCTAAGAACATGATTAGTTATTATTTTTGGAGATACTTTGTAATATATAAATCGTGGTATTCATGAATTTCGACTTCATATTCTATACACGATATGGAACTTATTTGAATTAATAGAAGTAAACATAATTTTGAAGATATAAAGCTGCTGGTAATTCCTCTGTCCCAAGGGAGAGCAAGGGTCCACTCAACCGAGGAGACAAGAGGTTATTTTATGTTCACATATGCATATGGTTTTTTGATAAGTCTTACTACAATCCTTGTTTCATCATATTTCATGCAATCTTTAGTTGAATGTATGTGTTTCCTTTTATGCAAAGTCTAGTTAACATGCAATCTTAATTTTACTAAGTTCTAGCTTCAATTGTGTAGTTGTAGTTTCATTTGTTTGAGTATTGTGTGTGTATTTCAATTTCAATTAGAAGTGTAGATTTTTAGACTTCCTTTCATTACAATAGATGAATTATGTAGATTTACATTAGGTTTCGTAGATTAGTAACCAACACAACACCCCCAACATAAATCCCAACAGGAACTGGTTACATAAAGCTCCATTGCATACAACCTAGGACACAACCCTGGTTTATAATGACACTAACAAGAGATCATGTTAGTTAAATGATTGGAGAATACAATGACCCATCATTTTTGGCACCATTTCAGGGACACCATAAGCACACTATGCCATTATTTCACTTCACATGCTATGGGTGTTAATGGAGTTCATATATGCAACCAGTAGATGTCTTGGGCCTTGTTTCAATAACCACCTTTGATGCATAGGCCACGGGACGATCAAGGGAGATTTACAACACACAACATTCAACAAATCTCTCTAGATAGTTTACATGTAGAAGACACTATGAGTGACACTGCCTCCAATACAACACCTAGAATCATTTCTACGCCTTCTGTATCCTCCGGCCAACACTCAGAAATGGGGGACCATGGGAATAATGGAGACCACCCCCTAGGTCGAGACCTTTACTTACCCCATTATCTTGGATGAGGATGAGGATGCACCCATGAAAAATATCTCACCATCCATCCTCCCTATCTTTTTAGGCATGTCTATGGAAGAACATGATCAGTTCTTGTTTGAATGCAAAGTCCTGTGCTAGACATATGACTACAAAATGGATAATCAAAAACTCAAACTGTTTCCTTCCACTCTCAAAGATTCTGGTATGAGATGGTTCATGGGGTTGACCTCTAACTCCATTAATTCTTGGGAAGCCATGGAGACAACCTTTTTGGATAAATATCAAGACTACTGTAGGGGAAGGGATAGAAAAGAAGAGTTCTTCTAGATACGGCAAAAAGAAGATGAAAATCTAGAGGATTATCTGGATAGATTTCTCTTTCTCCACCAACAAAGTGGTTATGAGTTACATGCAGACATTACTAAAACAATTTTTCTTAAAGGACTTGACGAGGAAACTAAGGATTCCCTCCATCTCATGGGAGGAGGAGATGTGCATAAACTTACCTTGGAACAAATCACTGAGCTATGCGAAGTTACTCCAGAACACGAGGGGGTATAAGAAACAAAAAAGACATCCAAACTTACTCTGGGTACCTCTAAAATTTTGGAGGAAATGGCTAACATGAAAACAAACATTTTTCTATAGTTAACATCAACCATAGATGGAATCAAGGCCAAAACCATTCCTGCCAAAGAACCTCTGGACATATATTCCCTAAGTGTAGGAAGAGACACCCCCTAAGAGAATGTCCTTTGGATGTCATAGACATGTGTTTAATCTATGAAGTGGCTGACCACAACACTAAGCATTGCACCTTCTTACCATAGTTGAAAGGAGGCTTGAATGCTATCTCTCAAGATGATGCAGAGTTAAAATTTGTTCAAAGGCCAAATAATTAGGTGGATTTCCACCTCGGCCTACTCAGAACCCCTGGAGGATGTCATGGCCTAATCAGGCCCCTCAGCCTACTTGGGGACAACTTGAGTGGACAACATCAAATTGGATGACTTATCCACATCCACCACCTTGGATGAATCCCTACACTCAGCCAGGTTGGATGTCACCAACCCCAACAAGTCCATAGCACAAACAACAGTGGGGTTCTCAACGAATCCTAACCAAAACCAACCATGGACACCACCACAAAACATTAATCAACAACGGAGATTCCAACAACCACAACAAGATTTAATGGCCCCCATAATCCTACCAACAAAAAGGACAAGCAACACAAACACAACTTCCAGCCCAGCCATGTAGCAAATCCTAAAAATCAGCAGACAACTTCAATTGATGAAGCAGGACCAAGTAACACAATGCAGGTTAATACTATTGGTAATTTGTGACTGAGGTCTGGAAAAACATTGAATCCTCCTATTTTTATCACAGAAATGCTTATAGAAACTGATAAAGAAGAGACACTTGAGGACAATATAGGACCTGCACCTTCTCTCCATACACAAAACACTCAGAACAATCAAAAACTTAACCAAAATACCCTTCAAGATCCTTTCCCTAAGTGGTTACAAGACACTCAAACTATAGATGACATAATGCTAGTACAAGAATTGAAAAAAGTGCACATTGAGGTCCCACTTCTATGAGAAATAAGGGACATTCCTGAATTAAACCAAACCATTAGAAATGAGTGTATAAAAACACCAGGGAGGAAAAAGAAATACCCAAAAACTATTCGGGTGGAAGGAAATTTGGCTGATTTAGTAGCTGGAAACCTTATTTCACCAAAATATGGGGATCTTGGGATTCCAGTTATTACTATTTTTATAAACAATCAGTCAATATCTAATGTTTTGGTGGATCTTGGTGTTACCATTAATGTCATCACAACAGAAATGTTTAATCTGTTATCCTTAATAGGACTACAACCTACCAATACTATTCTTCAACTAATGAGATCAATCCATTGTTGTACCAGATGGTGTGATCGAGGATATAATGGTCATTGTTGAATCCTGGGAGTATCATGTAGATTTTATGGTCTTACAGCCTAAAGCTCAAAAATTGGGATATCCAGTTATCTTGGGGCGACCGTGGTTAGCCACTGTTGTTGCATCTATTGACTGTAGGTCGGGAAATATGACAATTATAAATAGGTAGAAATCCAAACATATTTCATTATACCATCTTGCCTAGCCTTATGTGAGTGCTTATGACTATGTATGGGTAGATTCTTTTGATACCAACTCTCTGAGTTCTTCTTATTTGGCCACCATTGCAATGCAAAACCATATGGCGGAAGTTGTTGAGTCACATACACTGGCTGATGCAAAGGGCTCTGTGACTACGAAATCAACACTCTGGCTACGGAAATTAGAACTCTGACTGTAGACCCATTTTCTCTAGACATGTCCAATGCTATTTCCTTGGTAAGTAATACTTCTGACGAGTCTTGTAAAGAAATCTATGCTTATAATTCAGAATATTCAGTCCCTGATTTCTATTGTCCTTTGACCAAGATTTTGTCTCTTGACAATATACCCATTCTGCACATGCTTCAACCCCATGTTTTCCCATTGAATTCCTTAATCACCAATGCATAGCTCGCTCTTTTAAATGATACCAAGCAGGTGCCTGTTGGCATAGGAAAAGAGCTGACCATTGGTAATGATTTAGAGGCCAATCAAGAAGCCAGGGTTCTCGAAGTTTTGAAGAAACATTCCCATGCTTTTTCCTGGGATTACACTGATATGAAGGGAATTCATCCTAACATTTGTACTCACCATATCTACACTGAGGATGTCAAACCTATAAGGCAGCCACAACGGAGAATTAACCCAACACTCAGAGACATAGTCAAAGGTGAGATAGAAAAATTGCTAAAGGTAGGATTCATCTACCCTATATCTGATAGTCAGTGGGTCTCCCCATTAGTTATAGTTCCCAAGAAAAATGGTAAATGGTGAATATGTGTTGACTACAGGGAACTTAACAAAGCCACCAAGAAAGATTATTTTCCCCTGCCTTTTATTGACTAGGTTCTGGACAATCTTGCTGGTAAGAAATATTTTTCTTTCTTGGATGGGTTTAGTGGGTATAACCAAATTAGTATTGCCTACGTTGATCAAGATAAAACTACCTTTACTTGCCCCTAGGGTACATTTTCTTATCGAGTCTTACCTTTTGGAATTTGTAATGCACCCACTGTGTTTCAGAGAGCAGTCTTGGCCATCTTTGCAGATCTCACTAACGACTGTGTTGAAGTTTACATGGACGAATTCACTGTCCACAGATCCACTTTTGACGAATCCCTGAATAACCTTGAGAAATTATTAAGTAGATGTGAGCAACACCAATTATCTCTGAGTCATGAAAAATGTCTAATGATGGTCGATCAGGGAATTGTCTTAGGTCACCATGTTTCTACCAAAGGTATATAGGTTGACCCCAAAAATATATCAGTCATCACTCAGTTACCTACACCAACTAATCAGACTGACATCAAAAGTTTCCTTGGTCATGCAGGGTATTATCGGCAGGTTCATAAAATATTTTAGTAAAATTTCTGCACCTATGTTCTCATTTCTAACAAAAGATTGTGTTTTTGAATGGTCCCTCAGTGCTAACAAACATTTGATTCTATCAAAGATAAGATATCCACAGTCCCAGTCTTACGATGCCCTGATTGAAGAAAACCTTTCCATATCCACACTGATGCCTCTAATACAACCATGGGTGTTGTCCTTGGGCAAAAAGATGCAGAAGATCACATGTATGCCATTTACTTTATCAACAAGAACCTGACTCCTATGGAAAGAAATTACACTACTATGGAAAAGGAATTCTTGGCTGTGGTATACTCCTTGAATAAATTTCATCATTACATCACTGGGTATAAAATCTTTGTTTACACTGACCACTCTGCCATTCGATATTTGATGAATAAACCAGTGGTTGGAGGTAGGATTATTCGATGGTTACTCTTGTTACAGGAATTCAATCTTACCATTATTGATAAGCCAGGAAAATCTAACGTTGTTGCTGATTTCCTTTCAAGATTGAATGTTTCAGGTAATGATGAAGTAGTCCAGGATCAATTTCCGACGAACATTTGTTTTCTATATCAACTAAGACTCCATGGTTCGCCGATCTTGTGAATTATTTAACAATAGGGAAGTTTCCTGCCTATTTCACTCATAAGGAGAAACAAAGACTGGTTAAAAATAGTGCAACATATAAATGGTGTAATGGAATTTTATTCAAATGTTGTCCTGATATGGTTCTTTGCAGGTGCATTCGAGAAGATGAAGTACATGACATATTGCGAGCTTGTCATGATGAGCTAGGAGGTGGACATTATTCAGTAAAATAGACAATTCACAAAGTCCTTAGAGTAGGGTACTATTGGCCTTCCCTCCACAGATCAAAAAGTATGTATGGTATGGCAGTGTGATGCATGCCAACGAATGGGGAAGCCCACACTTTCAATGGAAATGCCTCTTAATCCTCAGCTGGTCTTAGGACCATTTGAGAAATGGGGAATTGATTTCATTGGACCTTTTGATCCCCCATCTTTCGGGAAAGAATACCTCTTGGTATACATGGACTACATCACTAAATGGGTTGAAGTTCAAGCATTGGCATCTGCCAATGAGGATGTTGTTGCTGATTTTCTATACAATTAGATATTGCTAGGATTTAGTGCACCAGGGCTGTTGTTGCAGACTCACAGCACCCCTGGATGCAGATCAAGCTTCTAGGTTGATCACTCTAGCATCCAGTGTGATTGCACAACATGGAAACCTCTCTCCAAGTGTGGGGACTTGTGAAACTAAGAGAGGAATCTCCAGATTAGAGGCTGGTTCCTCAAACTCCTCTGATTTAGATCTAATGCTTACACAACTACAGAGGTTCAGATCCTAATCCTACTCTAACTTGCAAGGAGACAGGGGTAGAAGTGCAAGAAATTGAAACTAACTAAAGATGGTGATGCACCAAAAGGAGTGGTGAAACATATTTGTCATGCAAATAGACACAGACCAAAGTTCACAACATAAAACATACACAGACTGATAAGGTATAATTTAGTATTTGAAATGAAGCAAATAATACAAACAGAGGATTGAAACCCATTCACCGAGCTTGCATTATCATTTCAATGTCAAAAACAAGCATTACACCCTCAGAGAGGTAAAAGAAAACTGTTACAATCCTTGGAGATGTATGATCCTTGCATCAATCACTTTACGGAGGTGAAAGAAGAAGTATGCTATGCCCAAAAAATATTCCCCCTTAGAAATGAGCCAAATCGGCTTTTTACAGGTCAAGGGTCGAGCCAGAGGACGAAAACATACAAAAACATGAGAGCCCATCCCTCCTCAATTGTAGATGCATTAAAATGGCATGGGGGACCTTACAAACCCATACCCTGTCACTTTGACTGAATTACAGGAGAATGCGACCCATTCTACATTAAAACTGGTCGCTGAAATGTCGCTTCTGGCCATGAGCACGCGTCAGATCTGTTTCTCAATTTTCTCTATCCAGACTACACCAAAATTCAAGATTAACCCTAGAATCACGTAGATAATTTCATAAGCTTTCCGTTGATATAAAGAACGTGCAAATCGAGCTCGAATCAAAAGATATGTCGATCACGAAGATTTAGGGCACAAAGCAGTGAAAACGTGTTTTGAAAATCTTTCGCTCTCGCCACTTGGATGACACGTGTCAAGTGCTGATTGGATGTGTAATTCTCTCTCCTTCCTTGCTTCATTGGACACATGTCCTCTTTTTATTGGCTCGGGTCAGTGCTTGAAACCTCGCCCTTTGACTTTTGGACTTTCTCCCTTGTGACACGTGTCGTGATTTGATTGGTCCGCGGTCTACCGGCTTTTCGCACCCTTCGCGTCTTCATGTCCCAAATGTCCCAAACTGTTTGGGACAAAAACTCCCAATCCACCCGAAATGGGCTTCCTTTTCCCTCATTCGGCCGATGACACGCACGGCGTTGCTTGATTGGCTTTCGGCTCCTTCGGCTATCCACGTCCCACGCGTCCCTTTGTCCCAACTGTCCCAGTGCTGAAGTTCCCCGTTTCGGCCGAACCGGCTGTTTGCGTCCTTCGCATCCATTTGTTCCAACTGTCCTGGACTGTCTGGGACAAATTCTTCCGAACCGCCTGAAATGGGCTTCCTTTGCTCTCGGCCACTTCGCCTTTTCACGTCCTTCACGTCCTCGCAGCCCAGATGTCCCAAATGCTTAGTGCGAAAGTTCTCCTTTTTGGCCAAACCAGGCGGTTCACGCCCTTCACGTCTTCTTGTCCCACTTGTCCCAGAGTAGTTAGTTGATTTTCTTCTCCTTCGGCCGAACCGGCTTTCCGCGTCCACGCGTCCCGAAGGCCGGATGTTCCTTCGCCCTGCGGACTGCCTGGCGGCCTTTTGGCCGATTCGCGCCCTGACGTCCCAAATGTCCCGACTGTTGCGAGGACTAGGACTTAGCCGATTTTCACAATTTTTTCTGGCCCAAGCTTATTTTCTGCAACTTTTTCGCATTTTCTCAGAGCTTGCTCTTTTCAACCTGGACAGGAGAGTTAGAAAAATTTTTGAGGGGACCCTAGAAACATGATTTTTCCCTGAATCCATCCATTTGCCTAGGACTTGAGAATTCTGATGTATGTTATCAAATCAACCTGGGGGTGAATTTGGATAACGGGGCCATTGTATTTGATGAAGGTCCTCAATTTGTTTCAAACATGATTGAGGATTTTTGGAAATCTACCGAATCAAGCACCGAAAATCGTCACCCTATCACCCCCAGTCCAATGGGCAGGTGGAAGTAACCAATGAGAACTTGAGAATATTCTAACTAAAGTGGTCAATGCTGACAGAAAGAATTGGGTACCAAATATTCCCGAACTAGTCTGTGCCTATAACATGACCTAAAAACCACTACTGGTTTTTCCCCCTATGAGTTGGTATTTGGGAAGAAGCCACTGTTACCTGTTGAATTTGAATTACGCACTAGAGAACAACACTAGAAGTTGGAATCGATGTGGATGAAGCACAACGTGAATGAGTGATGCAGCTGAATGAATTGGATGAAATGTGGATGGAGGCACAACAATAGATAGAAATTCTTCAATATCAGTGGAAGACCTGACATAATGCTCATATCAAATCCAGGACATTTCATGAAGGGGATTGGGTCTTACTCTTTGATTCCAGATATCAACAGTTTAAAGGTAAGTTATGAACACGTTGGTTGGGCCCCTATCAGATCAACAGAGTGTTTGATAATGGCTCTGTGTGGCTATTACCAATCGATGGTGACAAACAAACTCTTCTTGTGAATGGACACAGACTCAGGATTTACCAACAACCTCTTGACAAGAAAATTTCACCAGGGACATTATGCTGAGTAAGGACATGCATGCTTGAGGTGGCTATTCACCCCTTGAGCTTGGAGTAGTTGTTGCCTATTAATTTCAATAAAGGAGGATGGTCATGCTTTGATCTTCTTCCCTTAAGCTAGATTTTTTGTTTTCAATAAATGTAGAAATATTCATTATTTGAAACCGCTAATCACATTTAATCTCAAACTACAGGATGTGGGAATCTACGGATATCGGATGTTGAACTTGGCATGGGTAAGTGCATCCTAACTCACTACAAATATTTCCTTATGAAGCAATCCCCCATGTGTGCACTTGTCATAATTGCATCCATCATGCAACATTCAATATATTTATTGTGGATATCTTTCCAAATCCGATGCTACGGTATCGATAACATAAGGGTGTAATGAGTCATGATTTTTGCACACATCATATGCGTCACATTCTACAAAGAAGGACATGTGTCAATTGGGTTTCAAATGATGGGATGTGCACCATCTCACATATCATAAACTCTCACGGATGGCTGGTCTTGCCCACCTTTTACGCCACCAAATTCACTCTGATTTTACGTAATTCAAGGATTCAAGGTGCAATTCAAATTAATAGTTCCAAGCTGCTTCCTGTCATTGCTTCATGAGTATTGAGCATATCATTCTACCTACCATCACATAGTGAATTGAGCACGTCTTGTTCTTATTTCTCTACTATCTGGATTCATTTGCCTTCAGCATGGGACAAAATAAGAAATCTGAGCCTGATTCTCCGGACCCATTACTAAAGAACAATGCACTTTCACAGGTGTTTTATGATTTAGGTTGGCTTGAATTCATCTAGAAATTCAAAGGTTTTGATGAGGGTATCGTGGAGGAGTTCCTGGAAAATTTTGAGGCTACCTGTTCACGTGTTGGAAGGAAACGAGTTGAGATTACCAACCAGGTAGTTTCTGAACTATCTAGCTTACCGGATTTTGGTTTGAAAGTAATGATGAATGCTCCCCTCAAAGAATTTCTCACTTTGTTTCATGAGGAGGGTGAGGCATTCCCCGAGGTTATCCTTACCCCCCAGGGTGTTCAGAAAGGTGTTAAGTAGGATAGCCTGCCTGACATTTGGAGAGAGATAGCCAAATGGGTTAACAGGTATTTTATATGTGACAGCCAACCCTCTGTGTTGGGTGGTGATGCACTCAAGATTCTTATTCATTTGAAGAAAGGATGCGTCAACCCAGCCCTCAGGGTAAATTTACCTGAATACTTGGTGGACACCGTTATAAAAGTTGGCCAAAAATACAAGTCTGGAGGGGGAAAAGTGGTGTTGAAACACCCAGGGCTAATTCATTTATTGTGCTCACATCAAGTATTTTGTAAGCCAAAGCGGAGGCTCAAAAGGATTATTGTGGGGGAGGGTTCCAAGCCAAAACATTTAAAATTAGGGCCATCTTCCATGCCTCGGTCCATTCCCGCACTAGCCTCTCGCCGCACACAAGAAAAAGGAGGAACTTGGTACTCCAGAGCACGTGGAAAAATTAGGTGCCCAAGTAAGTCCATCTTTAACCACTTCCAGTTCTAGGGGTAAGAATACCTCTGCTCCATCTTCTTCTATGTGCCCCTGACCACGTCGGTCTTGTGTATTGCATAAAATTGGAAGCTCCAGGTCGGAGAGATTTGCTGATGTTTGTCCCTATGTGGGAAATGGGGAATGAGGGAGACAATGAGGTTGTCCCCACTAACAAATCACCAGACACCATCTTCACTTGCCGCTCATCCTTTTCCCTAGTCTTCAGCCATGCCTACATCTTCAGAAGTTCACTCTGCAGCTCAGGAGCTCCTTCAATACCTAAAGCCCGAGAATCTTGTTACGCACTGTTGCAATGGACATTGATCATCTCAGGTCATGTCAAGCTGCCAATCCTCATAATTATCTAGAAGAAATCA
Organism: Taxus wallichiana var. yunnanensis; assembly: GCA_018340775.1. NCBI lineage: Eukaryota > Viridiplantae > Streptophyta > Pinopsida > Cupressales > Taxaceae > Taxus > Taxus wallichiana. Next base: position 74,859,791 of record CM031233.1, on the reverse strand, counting down.
CACTCCTTAAGGCCCAATTGAAAGGTATGGAGGAAACCAACTTGTCTTTACAAACTAAATTTACCCAATGCACAGTGGAGAAAGTTAGAGAAATAACTACTTTACAAATTGAAGTTAGTAGCTTAAAGTGATAGAAGGATAAAGGTCTTAGCATTTTGAATTCTTTCCACCAAATATCTCTTCAGAATGCAAAATTAAACAAAGAAAATAAGAAGTTAAAAGGGGAGATGGAAATTATCCAAGATGAAAAACAAAAATTTCTCTCTCTTTTGGACTCTGTCTGTCCTTTGGCTTTTAAGCTCTTATCCTGTAGGAAACCCTCCTCAGTTTACAACATGTTTATTCAGGAGCAGTTTTATTCTTGGCAGTTGTTTCATTGTGTTTTCAGGTGCCTTACAAATTTCTGATGGAAATAGTTTCTTATCTGTTTACAAGTCCAGTACACCTGAAATTCAAAACTTGCTCTGTGAGTTTTACCTCCATAATATGTTAGTTACCAATGTCCCTGACTTTTTACTTAACTTATTTGTGGGGGATTTTCAATTAAAATCCTTTCAGTCCTTGTTGCGAAATCAGATCATATGGGGTGAGAAAATGGATATTTTCAATCACACAGACTCAAACAATAGGTTTCTATATCCGTCCTACACATCATATTGATGTGGCTTTGTGGAAAAATTTCAGATCTCTCTACTACCAAGCAGGTATTGGAGAGAATACTTCAAAAATCCTACTGAAATGTGTAGAGGATTTCAAAACCTACAGTCAGTAGCACTTTGGGACAGCCAGGTAGGCATGTGATAGGAGATGGGACACTTTGAGCTTGCCATTGAAACACAAGGAGGTTATTTCCCCTCAGAACTTGAGTTGGAGTATGCGTCGGGGTGATGCCCTCATTACAATTATAAGACAATCATTAGAAAAAATGAAAAAGCAATACAATGATGAATGGGCAGGACTTCAAGTACGTCCACCCCTCCTCTTGAGTCCTACTACCACTTGGCAAACAATGTTGCACAGTCAAATGAGATCTTTACAGACTTGGGTCGAGGTCACTTCAAATACTCAGGGATGTAAAGGTATGAGGAAGCAATATGTTGATCAGTTTGAAGAATATGACATGGCTCAACAGCTTGGTCGTAGAGCAGGATGTAGATAGGTTGCATTGGGACATGCAACAGGTAAAGTAAGGGGGAAATGATGAGTGCATTATTTGGCTCATTTATATCATTCCTACGATCAGTAAATTGCCACTTAGATATGATTTGCTAATGCATGGGGATGCTTTGTATAGTTATATCATAGTGAGTTTGATGCATTTTCCTTGCTTTTGTTCATAAAAATTGATTACCATATAAACTTCCTACTAACTGTATTTGTGAGGAAAATGTGATGATGTGTGTAGAGAAATGATGAATGTTTGTTGTTGATGTAATTACAAAGTCCGAGTTTGGAGCTAGAATATGGGAGCAAAAGACTTTTCCACTAGTTGACCTATTAATATGGGACTTGTTTCTAACTATCCCATAGGAATTTATGAGTTTTAGTTAATATTGATTAGTGGAAGATGTTAGTGCCGCCTATTGTGTCTATATTAAGACACCTTCCTAAGAACATGATTAGCTATTATTTTTGGAGATACTTTGCAATATATCGTCTGTGGTATTCAGAAATTTCAACTTCATATGTTGTACATGATATGGAACTTATTTAAATTAATAGAAGTAAACATCATTTTGAAGATCTAAAGCTGCTGGTAATTCCTTTGTCCCAAGGGAGAGCAAGGGCCCACTCAACCGAGGAGACAAGAGGTTGTTTTATGTTCACATATGCATACGGTTTTCTGATAAGTCTTACTGCAATCCTTGTTTCAGTATATTTCATGCAATATTTGGTTGAATGTATTTGTTTTCCTTACCAACACTTTTATCTAGAATATGTGTTTCCTTTTATGCAAAGTCTAATTAACATGCAATCTTACTTTTACTAAGTTCTAGCTTCAATTGTGTAGTTGCAGTTTCATTTGTTTGAGTATTGTGTGTGTATTTCAATTTCAATTAGAAGTGTAGCTTTTTATACTTCCTTTCATTACAATAGATGAATTCCATAGATTTACATTAGGTTTCCATAGATTAGTAACCAACACAACACCCCCAATGAAGTCCCAACGAGAATTGGTTACATAAAGCTCCATTGCATACAACCTAGGACACAACCTTGGTTTATAATGACACTAATAGGAGATCATGTTAGTTAAATGATTGGAGAATACAACGACCCATCAAAAGGCTATTCTAGAGTGATTTCATTTAACTTTATAAGTGATTTGCATCAAAATTTAGACCCTAAAACCTATCAAAGTAGGGCTAGTAGAGAAGAAGTAAGCCTAGGAGGAGGGTTGTGAAGGAAGAGACATTTGTATTAGGATTTGAACAAAATTTTTACCCCACACCTAGACATTAGAAAAGGGTGTTAAAAATAGTCTTATTTTATCTAGGAGGCTTGTAGAATGCTCCGACCTATAATCCACCGGACACCTTGTTCTTGAGGCGCTTAAAGGACAATTTTGCTAAAAGGAGGTCAAAACAACTATTTCTATTTAATTAAATAAATTTAATGATTGTTTTGACATGGTTAGAGGCTAGAAAGTATGTTGTATGGTTTTGATAATCATTTTAAGTATTTGAATTCAAAATTACACATTTTGGAGGATTTTGTAGTTGAGAAAAACAAGCATTTTGCAAGTTAAGAGTGATTTTTTTTTTTTTGGATCAAACTAACTTGGTTGAGTGTGTAAAAGGGTTATATGCTCTTCATCAAATATGCTAAGACTACTAGGTAAGCCAATATGTGACACATGATACTAATCAAGTACACCCTAAGTACGACCCTATCACCGTGTTTTAGTCCCATATGCACTAAGAGTTCAACTAAGAAATAGTTGACATAGTTTTATGTTATCCTTATTAACTGACCTATAAGGCATTTTACCATCTACACAAGCTATGTTATGTTAACTCAACAAGTTGGATCAGTATTATCTTGCCTAAAATATCAATTTCATAAGCTTGGTGAGTTGGTTCGAATCTCAATTAATAAAACTTGGTGAGTTACTAATGAGATGGATCAGTCTCTTAGCTCTATTTTGGATTGATTAGTAACGTAACACAATTGTTAGCTTAACTCGAGTATAATATCAACTCGGTAGCAACTCAAAGAAAGGAAACTTGAGAAGTGGCTTAAGTCCCCAATGTAATTTGGTGCTAATAATGTATTTCAATGAGATGGTTAGTTTCAATATAGTGCAACCTAGTTATCACAATGCAATAAGAGTTATTTGAAATATCTCAAATAATAACATTAGGGATTTAATCCCAAACCCATGTTAAAATAAACCTTAATAACTCCTTTTTCTTAATACCACACCTATAATGACATATTAGATACGAAAACAATGTAACTACAAGTGTGCCATTTTCATGAAGTAACAATGTACTACTCATATATATATGTAAAGCAACATTACGCTCCCTGCCATAATGACAACACACAACACTAACTCATTTTTGCAATGCGATCTAGTCCATCCTATCACAGAGCGACACATACACAAAAAGGTCAAATAAAAAAGGGAATCTCTAACACAAACTTATGGTTTTGACACCATTTCTCTTATCTTGAATCACCCATGGCTAATATCTCTATATGTACCCATTTGTTGCATCTTTTTGTTTCTCCTTGATGATACCTTTTTTGATCGGAGAACACCTACACACATGTAGAACAAAATACCCAATACATTATCTGTTTCATAAAATCAAATCAACTAAAATGAATTGAAACATCATATATAAATAGTAATCTAAAAACATAATATAAATCCATAATATCATATATTGAAATTAAATCAATCGATAATTTTATTTTACTCCCAAAATATGTTATAATGGTCACTAAAGAAATCAAAGCAATATAATATGCTATATCATATGTTGATGCAACAAATAATCATACAAATTTCGATCAAACATGAGTGTGATAAGTACGGATGTGACACCTATGTTGGTGATTTTTACTATGTAAGGTTTTAATTGATTCTCGGTTAAGCAAAATGTTTTTTTGTTTCTTTAGCTTCATTTCCTATGTTCAATTCTTGGTGATTGCTCTTCTATAACTGAATTATGGATTATTCTTATTAAAATCATAACATGATTTAATCTAAATTGAATTAAAACTTATTTCAGAGTAACTACTATCACAAATGATATTAGGTAATTAAGTACAACAATGCACAAGAAATAAGCATTCAAAGATGTGACACCCTAAGCAAATGAGAGAGAAATATGACTTAGATGATTCGTGAAACTTGGGAGTGATCAAAACTATGTAACTATTGGAACCAACCAGAAAAATGTCGAAAAGGCTCACCGAGGGTCGAGAACTTAGTCTGTGCTAAAAAAAACACCCAGGGGAGGAAAAGAGTGCCGGGCATTAGTCGCTGATTTGGGATCCTATTTCTACTTTGATGCTCGAAGTTTGGTATTTTCTAGGTTGGGAGATATTCATGTTTTCTCACCCTTTGTCATTTTGATTTTTCTTTTAGGTATTTAGTAACACATATAACCTTTGAAAAATAGATGACTACATACACTTGCCCACAAATCACATAAAATATAATAAAAAATATGCAGAATGTGGAGTTGGATGACCTTGGTGGTTACCCAAAGAGTAAACTTATGGTGAGCACTTCTCTACACCTCAAACTCCATGTAGTTCTCTCTGTGTGTATCCATGTCTCATGCCCTAGGTTGCCCTCGTGCAAGTTACATGATGATAACATGATAGATCTAGATTTTTATTGAGTATGAAAAATGTGTGTGATGGAATAGAATAAAATCCCCTCCTATGCAAGTGTATGTAGACCAACACAACCCTTGTTCCTTGTATGGATGTGCTAGATGTATGCTTTGTAGTGCTCTTGTGCCTTTGTGTAAGATTAGGTAGTGATAGATAATGCTTGGTCCCTTATTTGAAAGAATTAACTAAATTATATATATATATATATATATATATATATATATATATATATATATATATATATATATTTATGATTCCATGAGAGGATAACCCAAAGTGTTAAAAGGTGACCAAAAAGTGAAAGGGACTCAAAAGAGTAAGAAGAAGAAAGAGAGGGACATGAGCGCCCAAGAGGGATAGGAGTACCTAAGCACTTCTATCCTAATTGGGTGCTAGTGTTTGAGGCCATCAAAAGGTAAATCAGTCAAGTCTTGTAGAGAATGTAAGATGTGAAAATCCAAAAGGATGTTTAGTCAAGATCAGAAATAGTAAAGTGTAAGAGATAAAAGAAACCAAAAAGACCAAAAGGAGTTTTCAACCACTAGTTTTCTTGCTTAGGAATCATGTATACATTAGTATGCTTTAGGACCTAAAAATGTACCCAAGTGCATAGATTTTATGTCTACATTTCCCCCACTTTATGATGTTGAGTGAATACTCGATAGCATAAAGTAGATAAAATATGTGTACCTTGTGACGGAGAGGAGTGTAGCCGATAGCGTGTTGAGTGGACAAGTATCCATGTGAAGCATGAAGTGATCACAATGTGAAGTGTGGAAACTAGGAAAGGGAGGTAGATCCTAGAGGTGAATGGTATGTGTAGTAGCATGATGTAGGAGCTTATGCTTGTTGATGTGAGTTGCTTCTTGTTGCTTGTAAGGACGGACTTGCAAAAGAAGTGCAAGAGAGTAGTTAAAGTACCGTAAATGAAAAATTGGAGTAACATATAGGTAAGTAAGTAAAAATCATGTAAAATTAGTAGCTAAGGAAAGAGTGCACATGATGTATGAGAGAGTATATGATAGAAAGTTTTCTTGTTTAATTTGGAGGTGTTTCTAGATTTGAGTATCCTGCCGCCAACGGTGAGGTTTTTGGGCAATCACACGTTGAGAATGAGTTTTTTGGAGATCTCATGCCAAGGATGGGTTTTTGGGTGATCTCATGCCAAGAGAAGAGTGTTGGGGAGAGAGGTGTATTTTCATCTCTTTTATTATGCTTCTTAAATGATAAGTACCATTGTAGATTGTCATGTTCATGATTTGTAAATGCATTGTTACTAAGTTGTAACTAAATTGTAATTGAATGACTAAATTCTATAATTGAAGCCAAGTGTTTGATACTATAGACCTATACTATACCTTTTGGAAACTATGTTATACTAAATTTTTTTCTATTTTTTTCCTCAGGACACAAGCACCTAGGTGGGACACTAGCACCCAATGTTACTTTATGATCTTTGGGTCACTAGTTTATGTTCTATGTTTTTGGTCTAATTAAAATTCGGACTGATTTGTATTGTGTACTTTTTCCAATTCTATATTGTGCTATTATTTTATGGAGTTTTGTGCTACTTGAAGGGTGACTTTTTCACCCAATAATTTCCCCCTGTTTGGGGTGCATGTGACGAATATAGGAGGAGGAAACCAAAATGAGAGGACCTGAAACTGATATGCATATCATAGATTGGATACCTATAGGGGAGGGGATGTGCATGGTAGAAACCAAGGCACATGCAAAAAATATAGGCTAGAAACAAGTGTTAGTGTAAAAGAGCTAACATGTAATGAAATACAATGTATCAAGTAACTATGAAGACAAGAAGGACCACGAAAAGTGGGTTACATACATGGTGTATCACTCACAATGTCACAAGAAAATCAGGGTCAAAACAAACATAAGAAAACAATTATCAAGCATGACATAGGACATAAACCACAAATAATAGAAAACAATAACAAACAAGAAGCATCAAATAACCATGGTTGTATAGAAGCCTACAAGGAAAATGCTACACATGAAGCACTCATTAGCCCATTAAATAGATAAATAGTATGTCAAAGAATGTATAGAGAAGTGAAAATAAAATGATAAGAAGTGGTAGATATTGTAACAATATAACATGTGAGTATGTAGTAGGATAATATTAAAGGTAGATTCCCCCAAGAGCCTCAATGGGACTGGTAAATAATGATGTCGAGCACCATGCATCATGTAAGAATTTGTAAAAGTCCTACATTCACCTCAAGATACCACATGAACGTGCATGTGTGTATAGAAAAATATAATGAAATACTAAGTATCAAACTAGCATAGGAAACATAGTGCAACATGTAAATAATGTAAGCTAACAAGATTAAATCTAACCAAGATGTGCATATTCTCTATGAAAGTGATGGTGCACTGTGATATGAAATATGTGTAGATGAGAGGAGCCACGTTTCCCCCTGTGGATGTGCGTGATGTGAGGTTCATTTAGGAATTTCACCCTCAATAGTCAAGTATGAACCGTAGAACAAGAGTGCATCACTGGGTAGCCAAGTTATTGTATGTGATTGAAATTAGATGTTAGGAAATATTTACCATGAATCACAACATGTGAAGTGTAGTTTAGTAGATGATAGATATAACCAAGAGTTATGGAGGGGGGAAGAAAGTATGATGATGACCCCAAAGTGTGCAAGTAAGGTTCATTTCATTCCCTAAAAATCATGTATGAACCTTGAGAACAAGAGTGCATCATCGGGTAGTAAAGGTATTGTATGTGATTGAGACTAGATGTTAGGAAATATTTACCATGAAGCACAGAGCGTGAAGTGTAGTAGATAAGATATGAGTAGATGATAAATAAAACCAATAGTGATGGGGAGAAAGTGTGATGCCCCCAAGTATGTGAGTGATAAAAAGCTATTAAAAATAATGAAGAGTGAGGGATCCTTTTTTGGTATCTAAGACAAAGAAGACATGTGACCATGGTCTAGGACCGGTGGTGTAGGAGAATAAATATGTGTATGTGAGGGATAATGATGTGGTAAAGGAGGTGGGGAATATTGATATAGAATGGCTGCATCGGTAAGGGAATTAGACCAAAGGGGTGAACTAATGGATTGGTGAGGAAGAAGAGGTCATGATATAGGCACCGTTGTATGAATGGGAGAGAGCTAGGCAAGTGATATATTTAGACTTGAGAGGTGGCGGAGACTTAGATGTATTGATTGGGGCTGAAGTAGAGGGGAGAGTAGGCCAAAGTAATGGCTTGCATAGTGGAATACATTTAATGTCAACAAAACTTTTTTGTTATGAATGAACTTAAGGCATAAGTGGAGCATGGAAGGGATAGATTGGGAAACCTTAAGCCAAGGGATACCTAAGACCATGTCACAATGCTTGATTTCAAATGTAATGAGGAATGAAATGTTGGTATGGTAAGAGACCAACAATAATGGGAAGGATGACATGTCCATAAGAATTGGGGATTGGAAATGTAATTTGAGAGATTGGAAATTTGATAGCTAGTAAGAGTGCTAGAGAGCATGCATTAGAAAGGGCCACGAGGGATGGACCATAGTATTATTAACTATATGAGAACCAATGGAAGCATCAATATGTAGTGAATCGGAAGAAAATATATCATGGTAGTCATGGTTCGAGAATGTAATAATTGGTGGTGGCATGTCAACAGTAGCAATAAGAAAATCAAGGGGTACCGATGAAGGAGGAGGGACCACATGATATGTGTGATTGATAGAGGAATAAATAGCCAACTTTTCATGTTTTGGTAATGGGTCATTGAAGATTTTAAGCTTTTAATTATTATTTACTGGTTTAGAAGTAGATGGCTTTGGAATCTCAATTACATTATTGTTGATAAGATCTTGAATGAGATGTTTGAGCTTAAAAAAATGATTAGTAAAGTGCCCATTACATTGGTGATAATCATAGTGTGCATTTTCATCATAATTACATCCACATGGTCAAGAAGGATCTAGATTGAGCGGTGGAGGGAGAGTAATCAGATTACTTTTAATGAGTTGCGGTAATAGGAGCCGAGGTGCATAAGGTAGCCTAGTGAAGACATGCCTCGTGGATTGCAATTGAAGTTTGGCAAATGTAGAAACAATGTTGATAATAAATTTAGAATCAGTAGGCTTAGTGGATGGTTTAAATGTGGATTTGGCTTGAAACTTGTTGGAAGATGAAGTGGAAGAAGTATCATAATACTTCAATTTTCCCATAGATAGTATTTTGCTTTCATGTAATTTGAGTGTGTGACACAATTGATCAAAAGAAGGAGAAGTCTCAAAATGACACACTCTTGGAGTGGAGGAAAAAGGATTTGAATGAATAGATCTTGCAATTCCGAATCAGCTAGAACATTGGTCATTTTGGCAAGGTTATTCTTATACCACAAAACATAGTCCATAATATGTTCATTAGATCCTTGTTTGATTTTAGCTAGTTGTGCATAAGATATCTTAGTGCCAATATTCATATAAAAATGAGAAAGGAATGTATCAGCTAGATATGTAAAATATGTTACCGAATGGACATGTAGATCATAGAACCATCGCATAACATAATCATGTAAGATTTGAGGAAATAATTTTTCCAATAGTGGAAGGTCATCAACATAGTCAAGACATGCAACATGAAATGAGAAAAGGTGTTCTTGAGGGTCACCATGGCCATTGAAGATAGGAAATTTAGGTGCGACAAACTTATGAGGCAACAGATAAGAGGAGATGGCAGGTGCAAAAGGGATATGAAGGAGGAGTGAGGAATCTAGAGATGGAGAGGAGGATGAAGAGGCTTGTTATAATTGGTGAATTTGGGTTTGCAAATCATGGTACAATGAGGAAAAGTCATAAGTGGTGAAGAGGATCCAGGTCATGTGTGAGAAGTAATGGGGAGGGTAAAGTGAGTTGTTGGGGTAGGCATATAAATGGGGACAATAGATGTAGGTGGAAGAGTGGTGGTGGAAGAAGGTGGAAGTGTCATAATAGGAACAAAAGTATTATAGGGTTGAGCTTGGCTAACCACTTGGCCTCATCATGAGTAGTGAATAATAAGAGATCTAGGTCTTGAGGGTTTTCAACAATATGAGTCTGGAGATCATGAAGATCATTTTTGGTAAAGGGGACATGAGTCTCATCCATGGAAGAAGATCAGAAGAATGTTTGAGGAGAAGTGGGGTTCACCAAATGATTTAATCTAAATTGAATTAAACCTTATTTCAGAGTAACTATTGTAACAAATGATATTCAGGTAATTAAGTATAGTAATGCACAAGAAATAAGTATTCAAATATGTAACACCCTAAGTAAATGAGAGAGAAATATGACTTAGTTGATTTTGTACAACCTGGGAGTGACTAGGATTGTGTAACTATTGGAACTAACCAAAAAAATGTCAAAAAGGCTCACTGAGGGTTTGAGAACTCATAATGTGTGCAGAAAAAAGTTCTCGTAGAGGAAAAGATCACCCTAGGCGTTAGCAATTGATCTAGAGCACTGTGTCTACTCGATGTTTATAGTTTGGTATTTTCTAGGTTAGAAGATCTTGGGTGTTTCTTTTCCTTTGTTGTGCTGGTTTCAGTGTTAGGTCTCTATTTTCACATATAACCTGAAAAATATATGACTACCTACACATTCCCACAAAACACATAAAATATAATAAAAAAGATGTAAAATATGGAGTCAGAGTGACCCCGATAGTAACCCAAAGAGTGAAATTACAACTGGGTGTTGTACTACATCTCAAAATCCATGTAGTTATTTGTGTGTTATTCGTGTCCTGTGCCCTAGGTTTCCCTTGTGCAATTTGTATAATGATAATGGGCTAGATCTAGATTTTTCCAGTATGCAAAATGTGAATGATGAAATATTATGAACTCCCTTCTTATACAATGTATACAAACCAATACAACCCTTTTCACTTTTATGGATTTGCTAGATGTATGCTTTGTAGTGCTCTTGTGCCTTTGTGCAATCTTAGGTGGTGATAGATAATGCTTATAATGCTTGGCCCCTTATTTGAAAGAAGTAACTAAGTATATATATGATTACCTTGTTTGAATTTCATAATTGACAATTGAAATGCTGACCCAAAGTAATAAAAGGTGACCAAAAAGTGAAAGGGACTCAAAAGAGTAAGAAGAATAAAGTGAGAGACAAGAGTGCCTACGAGGGACAAGAGTTCTTGGATGTTTCTATCCTCACTGGGAACTAGTGTTCGAGGCCATCAAAAGGTAAATTAGTCAAGTGCCGACAAAAATCGTAAGATGTGCAAAGCCAAAAGGATGCTTAGTCAAGCTCAGAAATAGTTAAGTGCTAGAGATAAAAGCAACCAAAAGGCCAACATGAGTTTTCAACCACTAGTTTTCTTGCTTAGGAATCGTGTATACTTTAGTATGCTTTAGGACCTAGAAATATACCCAAGTGCATAGATTTTATGTTTGCATAACCTAATCCTTAAAAACCTTAAAAATAATTAGTATGTAGTGGTCAAACTTCCTCAACCCCTCTAGAAACTCTAAAAATACATACATATTTCTATCCCGCTTCTATCCAATTAGAATTAATTATATTAATTCTATTACCTAAGCTATATTCCTTACCTTTAGAATTAATTAATTAAATTCTACCATGCTCTTCGAATTAATTAAATTAATTCCTAACACCCTCCCAGCTAATATAATTAAACATTTATTTATTTAAATGGTTAATTATCTCTTCATAATTAATACTAATTAAAATAATTTAATTATAACATGCCTTTGGAATTAATTCCTAACACCTTCTAGCTAATATAATTAAACATTTATTTATTTAAATGGTTAAATATCTCCTCACAATTAAATACTAATTAAATTTAGTTATTTACTTCCACCTATTCCAGTCAACTACACTCTAACTACACTTCCCTATCTCACTTGGACTCCACTTCTAGATTCTTAGAAGTGTAGGGAAAATTGGATTGTATGCACAATTTAATTTCCGGATGTAAATTCTGCTATTCTAAATGTCTATTTCCCATGTAAAGCTACAATTACCATTTCCAAGTCTACTTGCTAACCCGGTTGATTCAAGCATTAACCTGGAGCTTAGTCAATCCTTTATCCACCATTCATGGCTCTACCCTCAGCTATAAAAGCAAGCCATTTCCTTTGTAAATCCATCATTGGATATTTAAGCAAATTACATCAAACTTTTGCTAATTTTATTACCTGCATCCTCGTGAAATCTATTCATAGCCTTTGCAAATCTATTTGGAGAGATATTAAAGAGCATCCACAATCTAATATTCAACAAGATCTAACAAGTTTAAAAGCTTCTACGGTCTTATTTGAGGTTTGCAATAAGTTTGCCTTTGAAGGTATAATCTATATTTATTTATTTATCTTCTTTTGTCTATGAATTTCCTTGTTTACAACCCCTACAAAGTTAAGAGTTTCCTACCTAGTAATACTTTGAAGAGGCCACAGATTGATGTAGTTCACCTACCGGTGAATGTGTGAAAAGTTTTCAATAACAATGTGTTTAGAAATGAATATCCTAATAGGACCTTTGACACTAGGCAATGCTATTTGGTGTATATTATAGCTTGTAAAATGTCCTAGGGAAGTTGTTTAGGATGTATGTAGACTTAGTATTGGTTGATGTGCTTGAGAGAGTGATTTAGAAATTTAGTGCATTATTTTCATCTCCAAAGTAGTAAATGAAGTTGTGAGAGAATATCCCTTTGAATGGGTGGGATGAATTTGATTTTATAGATGATTGATGTGAAATTATTTCCCACTCAGTTAACACTAGGCCAATGAGGTTGATTTTTAATTTGAAACTAACCGCTAAGTGTTTGGAAGATTAAAAATTGGCTTTGGGATAAAACACATCAACAAACACTTTTCCTCGAAGGTTATTGTGTGCTACGAAGGTGTAAAATTCATTCTAACAATTGGAGATGGTGGTCAAATATCCAAACATGTGTTTTATATTAAGAAAACAAGTTCTTGACAGTCAAAAATGAATACCAAGTGTGACCTATTGGCCAAAGAGTATTAAATTGAGGGAGATGCATGTAGACATTAGTTATTTAAGTGCACATTTATAATTGTGTTGAGATAAATTATAAGAATGATTTCAAAATGCCATTAGTCCAAGTTTAGGGTACCATGAATTTTATGTCAATAAATATAAGAGTTTATGTGGTTCTTTATGTTTGTGTACATGTATGGTTAGTAGTAATTGTGATTGTAATACATATAGAGTATTTATAACTATAATACCCAAAATTTTGTGCTAAGGAATTTAACAATAATTAATTTTCATTTATTACATTGTCATCCCATTTATAGAATTATTGACTAAATCTAAATACATCATACTTAATCCCCTACAATCGAGTCCACTAGGTCATGACTTACACTTGAGTTAGGTACCTATGGAGCTATTGCACCTTAATTTCAATACATCTTCAAACTCTCATATATTTACCTCATGTCTTTGACAAGGGTCCATCCTAAGCCTAGACATGTTAATTGGTGAGGAAATTTCATCCAATAACATTTTTATGTTGATGAACCTATTTTTGTACTTTTAATAGTCACATTTTCATTGATTAGGATCAATTGAGTGGAAACTCATTCTCATAATTCACATATATAAACACACGAACCCTAACTTATTATGGGAATTTACGAAACTCTTATCAAAGAAAAATTTAAGGACTTTTTATCCCTAATATTAAAGCATTAATTCCTTAGACCACAATATAACAAGTTACAAGTCTAAATACATTAACATTTATTACCCTACATCACTCTTGCGTGCTAATATTAAAGCCAATGTTCATTTCCAAGTGTCGAAGGAATTATTAGGGATTTATTATATTTTTATGAACATTATCATGCATCCAATAAAAGAAGAACTACACAATCCTCATAAACTTTTAAGGTAATGCTATGTAAAAAACAATCATATATCACATGGATTGATGAGGTCAACGGGTCATCATAATAACCCCTTTTTAGGTCACAAAGAAAAGAGCAAAGGTTTCAACACAAGGAGAATCCATTTTCAGTTATAAAAGTGGTATCATTTTATTTTGAGCATAGATCCTAATATATAAATAACCAAGTACTATAATTCATTTATATATGATATTAGTAGGGGATAAAATTGGTTACCCTAAGAAAAATCACCGAGAAAACCCTATACAAGATATTTGAAACTATCCACAACTCATTTCCAAGATTTTGTAACTTATAAAAATCTTTGTGACACTCTACACAACATACCTACTAATTTTTATATCACTATCACATATCTACCTCATAGAATGGTAACATATTTCTAAACCCTAACTCGAGTCTTTCTATATTTTACATTCGTAAATTCCATTGCTCGAATATAATCTCATAGCATAATTTGATTGTGTACTCGTTATATTTAATTGTGTTTACTATTTTTGACTGTAATAAACATTTAAATTAATATATTAACTAGATAAACCTAGTTTTGATATTGAATTTGAGCGACTCTACTTATTTATTTATAGGTGAAACCTAAGGTTTCAATTCTTGCATAAGGGTTTCATATCTCAACCCATTTTTTTGGTTTCAAGCATAATATTTCTTATTTTGGGGTTTTTATAAAACCCTTCTATCCTTTGATGCATGATCAAATGTTATATTTTTATGCCATCTAAGTAAGCTGAATCTATTACCCGAACTTGTTAAAGTGTTTTGTTAAGTGACACTCATATAAGCTACATAAAAAATAACCTTAGTACCCTATCATTTTAGGAAGATAACCCATATCACCGATACTCATGTGTCCTCTCTGATTGAAGTTACTCCTAACAATAAGGGTAATATTGTTTATGTTCACAACAATATTAGACACATTATATAGGATAAATCTGTCATTGTGACTATGTCTAACCATTATGGTGAGAACATGATACTAATGCTGATCAATAGCTTATTATCTAATAAAAACCATCTATAATCCCAAATAATATATTGACTGAGTCCTCAAGGATAAAACCAATAACATTGATAATGTTTTCAAGGTATTTCTCATCACTAAATACCATTAATGAACACACAATACCAAGATAGGGGAAACTCAAGACGAACCTTCAAGCGATACAAAATTTATCATCTAGAGGCTTGTCTCCCCCTTTAGGGGCTGTTACTCATGCATTACCAAATATTTACGTACATCTAGTTTTCCAAATATCAGGGCATCACACATGGTTCCCCAAGCTAGTATCCCTATGCATACATATTATGGAACTTCTACTACTAGACTTAACACTATGTGTATGGTCCAAAAATTTAGACCTAATATATATACAAAACAACTCCAACACATGCAAACACAAATACTTTTTCTCATGCAAGGTAAATCATATCATGATGATTTATAATAGTTTAATTAATAATCCTTTAGAACCCGAGGTCCTTAGTTATTCAGTACCACCTATATTTTCTCCACCCAAATTCTCATTCTATGATGGCGATGTTTACATAACACTACTTTTATACCTTCATAATATCTTGTATAGATTATGTATGTAAAAATTTCCTACTAGAAAATATTTTTCCATGTAGTATCAAAGGGTGTGCGGTAGATTGGTGGTTCTATATACTATCTTTAGGATCAATACACTCATTCCAAACTTTATCTGATAACTTCATTTCTCATTTCTCAATAAACATCAACCAAACTCTCTCATTTTCCCAATTACACAAGTTAATAAATAATATAGTGAAAGGGTTGCAAATTATGTACTATACTACAATACCATGCTTAATCGAGGGCCTAAATGAATTTATTAAGGTGAGTTAATTAAAGTATTCATTCCTAGCCTTATCCCAAAATTAAAGAAAAAAACTATTTTTGCTAACTTCACATCCTTTCAAGACCTATGTCAAAATTTCAAGATATATGAGATTAATATCCTTGTAGCCAACATGCCCACATATAAAATAATGTGTGTGTCAAGTGGAAACAAGTTTCAATCAAAACCATCATACAAAGGAAAAATGATAGAATGAAATTTAAAATAATCAATATCACACAACATGTACTAGAAGCAATCCTTACAACACCTCTAAACAATAAATGGGAATATTTATGAAACCTCCTCATACAATACTAAAAAAATTTAATGTTAATTTTCATTTAATTAACTACATCCACTATTATTTTTACTACTATACTTGCAAGGTGTGGGGTTTCCTAATAAAATGTCTTGTGATTACCATCAATTCTATTCCAAGGTTTCATGATAAAGTGTCTTGCGATTACCATCAATTCTATTCCAAAAATAAATGTTTTGCATTGCGTCAAAATATCGAAGAGTTAATTGAAAAATACACCATTTATATACAAGACTTATAGATTCCCACCATTGTGATAAAATCCCAGCCTAATTCTCAACTAAAAGTATTCTCTAATCCATTACCACATCATACAAAGACTCACATAATGCCCTTTTCACTAACCTATGTGGTCAATCTGTATTATTGATAACATCATTGATGTAACTAGAGAGGTGTTACGGGACATATCACCGATTAATTTTTTTGATTTAAACATTCCTCTCAATGATGAGGAAAAATCTAGATGCATGTTTATTCATGCACATGATAATCCAATTTCAATCTAAAGTGTCATGATGACAATGGATCTAGCCAAAACCTATACACTATAACACTCCTTACATCTTTAGGCTATGTTACAAAATAACTTGTGGGAAGTGTAGAGAAAATTAAGGGATGTAAAGGTGTTTCCATGCTAGATAGTTAACATGAAAAATTGAATTTTTTTGACATGATAACCAAGCCCACCATTTGAAAACCTATCTCCCGGTCATTGTGAACCCTTCCTTTAGCTAACCCATAAAATCACGCAACCCCTCCAATTCTATGTAACCCTTATATTGTCTAAGAGGAAAGTGATAACATGGTTTTCAATTGTGTTTCATGCGCATGGGAATATATCCAATATGGTTTAATGATTAGACTAAGATCCTATGTGGAATAGTGTTCTCCAAAGCACTAAATTGGCTATTTTAGCCATATTACATAAACATAAGGAAATCCTCTAAAAGATGACACGAGAATAATTAATCTATATCGAATTTGTGAAAAATAGAAATGATCCTATTCAATACAATTTAGGGAAAATATGTGGAAATAATTTATGTCAGGAACAAGTTATGAAAAATCGGGTCATTTTGGACACAGCAACAAAGGCTTCAATGGAGAAAGTCACTTTATTTTGATGATTCGGGAGTTTTGATAGGGTTTGGAAGCTCATAAAATACTCAATGGAAATCTCTTGGAATTATCCACATGATGGAAACATAATTTTTTTCAAATCCTTCAATATCTTCTCTCGTGACATATAAAGTCATTGTTACTACTCCTTCATGCTAAAAGGATGAATGGTGCAAAAAATAAAATTACATGCTAAATAAAGTATTTAAAATTGTGGTAATGAACTCATTGGAATATTTTGATTCAAAATAATATAACATTTCACCTCTAAAATTTCAATTTTTCTCTCGGGCGAGTAAAAGGCAAGTTGCATGTTCTAATTTCACATTGGGATGATGATGTTAGCATCACTTAAAGGCTTGGGTGCAATTTTCAAGGTGGTGTGTCCTCTTGAAATTTTCCCCAAGGAGGAAAGGGACACGGGGAAATAAAAGTGAACTCTCCCTATGTATGTTATGTTTTCATCACTTAAAACTTGTGACTTAAGTGGTTAGGTGAGCATAATGCAAAAATAGACCACTTTCTCATGATGAACTCCCCTTGGTACATTTTGGAGCATGTTGTGTCCCATTGGATTTTACCCAATGCGAAAAGGGAAATTGGGGACACAAAATTGTTCCCACACTTCCTTTTACAATTGTTTTTCAGTTAAAAACATTAACTTCAAGTTTCATGAGTGATAGAGTGCAAGCTCAAGTCTAGTCAAATTTGGCCCCCTTCTCATGTTCCCAAGACCCCATGACACATTTTGGATATTTTGTGTTCCCTTGGATTTTCCCCATGGAAAAAAGGGACATGAGGGACACAAAACTTGCTCCCCCATGATGCATTTCTCTTTGTAACTTGTAAAACATCACTTTCACCCTTAAGAGGTCGTAAACTTGTATCTTGCTCAAACCACTTCTCCCCTCCTCATGAGATGATGGCCCATGCCACATTTTAAAGCTGATGTTTCCCCCTCACATTTCACCAACAGTAAAAGGGACATGGGGGACATGAAAATGCACTCCTCTTCCTTCCATTCATCCTATGGACGTATCGAGGACCGATTAAAACCCTCATAAGCCATTTTAGCACCCTGCATCTCCCTCACACTACAATAAAAATTACACTTGGAATGATTCGATGAAAAGAAAATTTGGGATCCCATCTTGTTACCCTTTTCCTTTTATACCCTATTTTTAGGTACAACCCCACATCGATCCCCATTGAACCTCGATTAAGCCCGCTTGAGTCAAACATGAGTAAAGGTGTGCAAGTGAGATAAAAGGACTTCACTTTCAAACAATCCACCATTTTCCCCAAAAATATCACTCCCCTTACTTGTTATGCTGCTAAAAATGTGCATGGAACCTCATATTATAAAAATGGAAAGTTTTTGTTAGGAATAAAACTTAGCTTAATTCAACATTAGTTGATATTTGAATAAATGTAATAAATTAAAGTATTTAATTTAAATACTTTAAAATTATGTCAATAGGTATTAGTTATCCTTAGTTATTAGTTGACTAAGTGATAGTGTTCTCATCTCAATGTTTATGGGATCATGTTATATCTTGCATATTTTGTTCCTAGATGATTTCCATAAGGGGCAATAGGGCGATTAGGGCAATATGCTATTTCGCATATTTGCTCGATTAGGTGATTTGTTTCCATATATTGTGGATGAGATAGAAGCTTTCAATATCTATAAATACTTTGCAGCTCTCTCATTTGTTTTATAATTCTTGGTTTCATATTAAATAAATTATGCAAGCACCGTCTTGTTTTCTCGTAGTTAAATCTAGTTTGCGAGACAAGAGTTTCTCATATCTCCCAAATTCCTCGTTCGATCTCCATGATATTTTAACAACACCTCATTCGCAAAAACACATTTCCATTGATTCTAAATTTGTATCTAATGGTGGTATACATTATTTTTAATGTCTAGACAAATTTTCCCGTTCTTAAAACTCATTTTCAGATCTACGAATTATGGCAATTGAAATCTCTAAACATTGGAGAAGAACATCCTTATGAAGTAAAAACTTTTGAGACCACTCTTGTTTCTTTCCGACATTGGGAAGACCCACTTATAAAATTAGTAATCCTTCAAAAGCCTCATAATATATAAATGGTAAGTGTTGTAAATTGTTCATTATTAGAGGTGTCATTGGTCATTGCACATTAGGAAAACTCAAAAGTGTCAAATTGAGCAACCCGTGATTAAAAATGTACTTATCAAAATAAGAATTAATAAAAATAATAAGTGTCAGAATATTTGTCAAGAAACAAGGTTATGAGTGACCCATGATGATGAAAGGGCACCTAGATGTGTTTACACTAATGAAAAATATCACGGTGACTTGAAAGATTCATGATTTCACAATATACACTTTCAGTTGAATGTGGGAGTAATTATTCTATCGGGAAGAGGACCTTATTCAATGAGTAACAGATGGGAAATAAGGTATTTGAGCATCCCAAATTTTATTCCATCCAAAAGGAAACATCTTCATCACAAAGGTGAATTTTGAAGTCAAAAGGGGTAAGGTGATGATATTCATGTTCTAGCTCCAACCTTGTGTTCAAAGAGGATCATCATGTGTGCAAGACCAAGTAGTCATCTTAGTGAAAATATCATAAAAGTTTTTTTCAACACTTATTCAGATTCCTTGGAGTGTGTCCACATCCCTTGAAAGGAGGAATTTGTAATGTCAATACTTCAAGTCATTAGGAGGTTAGAGGCAAAAATATCACTCATGAATTGTTTCCTTAAAGATCTATTAGAAGCAATTTCTTCATCAACATGAAGCTTTCCCATCTTTGGATTTTCACTTCTTTCTCTTCTTCTCTCTCCCCCCTCTCTAACATATATCTTTGGAAAATACAAAAAAATCCTAAAACCCTTAAAAATAAAAAACTAAAAATACCGAAAAAAACTATTTGAATGTTCAAGAGCCTTGTTGTATCCTATTGAAAAATATGCATTTTTCTAGTTTCATTCCTTTTTAATGCTCTCAACAAAATTGGAAGAAACAATATTCGAGTAAAGAAAATCAAGCAGGTGGAATTGTAGTATTTCATAATATTATGTTTGAGCCACAAGAACAAGAATATTTCATACTTGCTCCCATACAAATCCCAAGACAAGTTCCTAAAAATCCACTTGAAGATCCCATTGGAGAATCAATTACAAAACCATTAGATATCATCTCACCGAGAAGAAGAAGAAGAAGAAATGGCTGCACCTGTACCTTGGGGTTAAAACACCGGTCCACTAGCATTGGCTCCTCCACTTCATGAATTACCAAAAGGATCCAAAATAACTTTCCCAAGTTCTATAGATACATAAAGTAATGTCCAAATGATCATATTACAAATTTTATCACAACATTTGGTGTTCTTATAACGAGACATGAAGATGTTTCCATTCAACTATTCATGGAGTCATTACAAGATGCCACTATGGAATGGTTTTACTACCATCCACATTGATCCATTGTTGACTCAAATGTCATGAAAACCAGGTTTGAAGTAAGATTCAAAACCAAAAATATGCTCATGTCGTCCTTTCTCAATTAGTCTAGATGAAGAAAGAACCACAAGAAACCACGGGAGAATTTGTGGCAAAATTAAAAATTTATTTAATAGGATTCCTATGGTTGCTCATCTTATTGTAGAAAATAAAAATAGGTTCTTCATAAATTCCCGATTGCATGAAGTTGGGTTCATACTATGAAGAGCTCAACCAAACACTTTAAACAATGATAATTTTTTTAGGGAAGGTCAAGAAATATTCAACGAATAATAAAGTCCAAAGTTATAACTATGAAAATGCTGATCCATTGCTAAAAAATTGGTCAATGACTTGACTACATTGAAGAAGAAAATTTCTCAACATGCCTCATACCAAAACTGGAACATGAATCAAATTATAAGATCACCCCAAAGGATTTCCTTGGAATCTCCACTAATTAATGAAATATGTGGAACCTATGAAGATGAAGGAGAATAATCAAAAATTGAAAGAGAAGAAGAAGATGGATATGTAAGAATTGGGTATTTTGAATACTCACCTAAAGAAGATCTTGAATAATCCATGGCTGATATGAATAGTTACTCTTGTGCGGTGTTCACCCGCTTATAAACAAAGAAAGAAGCCTCTTCTCCCACTGCCCAAGAAAAACACTTGGATATTAAAATGTATACTATACAAAAAATAGAAGTAAAATGAGGATCATTGTTTCCCACTTCCATGGGGTTAGCCAAGAAGAATCCCGAGACTACCTCATTTAAGACTCCATCTACCTCTTTGAGTAAGTATCTTTCATATCCTCTTGTCAAATCAATTTATGCTTCTATTGATCCTAAGAATACAAATCCTAATCATGTCAAGGCTGCCATAACTCCTGATGTGCCTACCAATTCTTCACCTTTTGACATCATTGACCATGTTAAGAAATCTAAAATTCAAATTTTTAATTTGATTACTTTAGAATTCATCCCAAGAATCTTGATAAACTTGTCTAGTTTATCAAAGGAAGTTGTTCAAATTCGTGCTCCAAAAATTTCAGTACCAAAGAATCACTTCCCACTCCTAGCACCAATCCTTCCAAAAACCTTCTTGCCTCAACATCTCCCTCTTTTAGGAAGGTAGATCCCTTCTACCTTGCCTTACTAGTCAATGGGTATAAATTTAATAACTACATTATTGACTCTGGTGCCTTTGAGATTATCATGCCCTGTAAAAGTTGTTAAAGCTTGTAGTTTTACTCCCACTCCCAATATTGGGAATTTTTACTCCATGGAAACCAAATAAGTACCTATTATTGGCCAAGTCAAAGATACTCAAGTATCATTTGCATACTTTCGATAAGAATATATCAAGATGAAAATACTTGTGGAAGATATACCAACATTGTATGTTATGTTGTTGAGCCAAAGTTTTTGTTAGGATGTTGGTGAAGATATATAGATGGATTGGTCATATGCCACCATCATAAATAATGGTAAAATGAAAAATCTCTTTCCAATAAGAAAAATGAAATATATGGTTCAAAAACTAGATGACCCAAGGGTGGACATCTTGTTTCAAGATTCAAGATATAGAAACTTCTTTATAAATTCATATGATGAGTTGCCCATATTGATGGAGGAGCACCCAAGTGTGGCAGAGCCGATTCAGGAGTATCATGATGATTAGATGGAGCTACAATTTTATAGTGTTTACTTCTCATTGAGTACGGATACAAATTATCTACTTGGTTGTGATGAAGGAAATGAAAATATTGGCTTCTGAAAAGCAATCCCGAGGTGTTGAGCGGTGAAAACCATGAGGGAAAAGTGATAGAAAATGAATTCTTGACATATGAGCCCCATGTTTCCAATCATGTTCTCAAAGTCAAGAATGATTATTTGTTTAGTGAATATTATTGTCAACATCAAACCTCCTCTTTCCTAGTAGGTGATGAAGACCTTCCTAATGAGGAATGTATGAATAATAAAATGTCCAAGTCTTTTAAAATTGGATCTACTCAAGAAGGATATGCATCCATCATGAAGATTAATTTCCAAGCTCAAGATGGTCAAGACAGGAATATTATTTTCATTTTTCATATCCGACAATGTACCTATTCTACTTATAAGAAAATGAATCATTATACACATCACAATAGGATGAGAAGCAAAAGATCAAATGTGATGCATTTTTTGTGAAAGATAATTGTTTAGAGAAATTGAGAAACATGGAACATCAAGAGGCTTGTGACAACATTAAAAATTTCAAAATTTCTATTGAGAACCAGATCATAGAGACCATGATCATGAAGTAGATAAAAATAAAGGTAAAATTCCCATCAAAGATCATAAAACTTGGTGTGAAAATAGTAAGCTAGGTATGATCAAGACTCATTCTTGTAGTAACAATAGAAAATCAGGAATTGGAATGAATTTGTAAATAGATGAGAAGAAAAAAGTAGAATGTCAGAGAAATAAAGGAAATGGGACTTCTAAGTGGACCCTCACTTATAAGAAAAATCATGCAAAATTTCTCAAGAAATTGAGAAAGGGGTCATATTTTAGTGAGTTATTCAATGGATTTGCAAAGCAAAGACATTTGGTGATACCCGTGCATGGGTAAACATTCAGTGAATAATCCATGCTACAGTGAAAGAAGGTTATCCCCCACATGTAACATACATGATGTAGGTATGTTATATCATGTTTCCCTTTTTTGTGTTTCCATTTCTGTTGTGTGTTTCCCCTTTCTATTGTGCGTTCATATTTTTTTTCTCTTGGTTATGTTGGTAGCTTTACTTGTTCAATATGATGACTCTATGGACCAACAATTAAGGCAATGGTTTTCTACTCCATGAGATACCTAAGGTTTGTCATTACCCCTTACAATCTAATGTCCCCAAGATAAATCCAATTATTATCATGCTAAATTCTTAGCATGAAAATTTGAAAATTTTGGCCATGACAACTAAGCCCACCATTTGAAAACCTATCTCCTGGTCATTATGAACCCTTCTTCTAGCCAACTCATCAACTCATGCATCCCCTCTAGGTCTATGTCACCATCATCCTAGCTAAGAGGAAATTTCTAACATGGTTTTCAAGTGTGTTTCTTGTGTAGGGAATAGATCCAAGATGGTTTCATGATTATACTAAGCTCCAAGGTGGAATAGTGTTCTCCAAAGCACTAAATTGGTTATTTTATCCATATTAAAGCATAAGGAAATCCTCTAGAAGCTGAAAGGGAAGACTTAATACATTTGGAAGTTATGCAAGAGATAAATGATGTTATGTGAAGAAAGTTTAGGAAAACATATGGAGATAATTGATGTCAAGAACAAGTTAAACAAAAACTGGGTCATTTTGGGCACATGGAACAAAGGCTCCAATGGAGAAAGTCACCTTGTTTTGATGATTTTGGGAGTTTTGGGAGGATTTTAAGATCATAAAATATTCAATGGAAATATCTTGGAATTATCCACATTATGGAAACATCAATTTTTGTCTAATCCTTCAAGATATTCCATGTCATCTCAAGTTACTATAACCACTCCTTCGTGCTAAAAGGGTGAATGGTGCAAAAAATCAAATTTCAGGCTGAATCAAGTCTTTAAAATGGTGGTAATGAACTCATTGGATGATTTGGAGTCAAAATCATATAATATTTCACTCTGAACTCCAAATTTTACTCTTGGGGTAGAAAAGGTAAGATGCATGTTCTAATTTCACATTGGGATGATGATGTCAACATCACTTAAAGGATTGGGTGTAATTTTCAAAGATTTTAGGTTGTGGAGCATGCTTTTATGTGTGAAAATGTTGAATATTATACACTAAGAGTATTGTACACTTTCCATAGTTGTCTCGCATTTGGGGTTGGGGTTTAACCCCTAAGAAAAAAAAGTTTTTGGCCTAAAAAGCTGTGCCCGATATATAAAAAATCTTGGAAGGTTACCAAGGGTGCTCTTGTGGTGGAAAGAGGTAAGAAGGTTGGAACCTTGTATTTAACCAATTATAGCACTAATGTTTGTAATCTTATGGCTTCAGAAGTAAATACAACATTGTGGCACTATAGGCTTAGTCATATGAGCCATAAGGGCATGGAGATCATAAAGAAGGATTTTCCTTGATATACAAAGCATGTTGGAGTACTTGTGAGGACTGCATATATGTGAAATAGAAGTGAGTAAGGTTTCTCAAGGTTGGACCTACAAAGAAATAGAGTAAGTTAGAGTTGGTGCATTTTGATGTGTGGGGGCCAACTCAGGTATCATCTCTTGGGGGTTCAAGTTATTATGTTACTTTTATTGATGATGCAAAAAGGAAAGTTTGGGTTTATTGTATTAGAAATAAATATGATGTATTTGACACTTTTGTTAAATGGAAAGCCTTGGTAGAGAATGAAACAAGTCTTAAGATAAAATGTCTCATGTCAGATAATGGAGGGGAGTATTGCAACAATGAATTTGATGATTATTGTTCTAAGAATGGAATCCACAAGAAAAAGACAGTTCCAGGAACTCCGCAACAGAATGGGGTTTCAAAAAGGATGGAGAAAATAATAATGGAATGTGCTAGGAGCATGAGGTTACATCCATGAATACCTCTTTCTTTTTGGGCGAAGTGGTGAGCACAACCGTGTCCTTGGTAAATAGAGGACCCTCAAGTGCCTTGCATGAAGGCATACTTGAGGAGGCTTGGTATGGTAAGAAAGTTGATTATTAATTTCTTAAAGTCTTTAGATGTGAGGTGTTTGTCCATATAGACAAGGATGATAGGACCAAGCAAGAGGATAAATCAAAAACATGTAAATTCATTGGTTATGATGGCGATGAATTTGGATATAAATGTTGGAATATTAAGGAAAATAAAATCATTTGATCTAGGGATGTGGTCTTTAATGAGAAAGTCATGTATAAGCAGAAGTTGCAGGAAAATAGGGAAGAATCCAAGAAAAAATATGTAGTGGTAGAGGATCTTCCAGATGGGAAAGTGACAAATGAATCAATTGAGGAACCTCCTTAACAGGAACCCCAAACTCATATATTGAGGAGGTCTTCTAGGGTAAGAAGAGAACCTAAACATTTTCTCCTTCTCTTTATTATTTATTACCCACTGATAGTGGAGATCTAGAGAGCTTTGATGAAGCAATACAGGTAGATGCCAGGAAGAAGTGGGAGCAAGCTATGGATGAGGAGCATCGGGCTCTCATGGAGAACCGGACATAGGATTTGGTGAAGTTAACCGAAGGAAAAAGAGCATTACAAAACAAGTGGGTGTACATATTCAAAGAGGAAGAAGGAGGAAAGAAAAGATACAAGGCTTGGTTGGTGGTCAACGTGTTTACACAGAAAAAAGGTATAGATTTTGATGAGATTTTTTCTCCTATAGTAAAAATGTATAATTGTTCTTGGAATAGTTACAACAATAGACTTGCACTTAGAGTATCTTGATGTAAAGACCACATTTCTCCATGGTGATTTGGAGGAGGATCTATATATGCAATAGCCAGAGGGCTATGAGGTCAAAGGTAAAGAGGATATGGTGTGCAAATTGAAGAAGATATTGTATGGATTGAAACAAGCTCCACGTTAATGGTATAATAAATTTGATAGCTTCATGATGGAGTAAGGTTATATTAGATGCCATTATGACCATTGCATGTATAAAAATAAATTTGAGGATGGAAGTTATATTATCCTGTGTTTATATGTGGATGACATGTTGCTTGTAGGTAAAAACATGTAGGAAATAAAAGTACTCAAGAAACATCTAAGTGAATCCTTTACTATGAAGGATTTGGGGCAACCAAACAAATCCTTGGTATGAGGATATCTTTGGATAGGAAGGAACATAAGCTAACTTTATCTTAGGAAAAGTACATTAAGAAGATCTTGGAGAGGTTTAATATGTAGGATGATGAACTAGTTGGGACTCCTTTGGTAGACCATTTCAAGTTATCAAAAAGCAAAGTATCCCAAGACAAAGCGGGAGAGAAACCAGATGTCTAAGGTACCTTACTCATCAGTGGTTGGTAGTTTTATGTATGCCATGGTGTGTGCAGTGTCGATATTACCCATGCGGTGGGAGTAATGAGTAGATTTATGAGTGATCCATATAGAGATCACTGACAGGAAGTAAAGTGGATCTTTCGGTATTTGAGAGGGATAGTGGGGTAAATTTTTTGCTACAATGGATAAAACATGACTTTGAGTGGATATGTAGATTTAGATATGGCTAGAGATGTAGACAATGAAGGAGCATGACAAGTTATAATTACACTGTAGATGGGACAACAATGAGCTGGATTTCACG
The DNA here is from genome assembly GCA_018340775.1 of Taxus wallichiana var. yunnanensis. NCBI lineage: Eukaryota > Viridiplantae > Streptophyta > Pinopsida > Cupressales > Taxaceae > Taxus > Taxus wallichiana. Next base: position 74,832,835 of record CM031233.1, on the reverse strand, counting down.
ACTACAAAAGTTTGTGGCTTTGTCAACCACAGAGGCTGAGTATGTTGTTGACACAGAGGCAAGTAAAGAGATGATTTGGCTACAAAAATTGTTTGAGGAGTTGGGACATAAGCAGGAGGAAGGGAAGATGTATAGTGATAGTCAAAGTGCTATACACCTAGATAAGAAATCCGTTTTCCACTCTAGGAAGAAGCATATACAACTTATGTACCATTTTATCAAAGCACAAATTTAGAGGAAGAGAAGTTGAATTTGGAGAATATTCATACAAGTCAGAATCCTATAGACATGATGACCAAGGTGATCAAAAGGGAAAAGATGAAGTTGTGTTTAGATTTGGTTGGTCTTCACGGAAACTAGTGAAGGGTTGAGAAGCTTTCTTCGAGGAAAACTAGTCTCCAAGTGGAAGATTGTTAGGTTATGGAGCCTATTTTCATGTGTGAAAATGTTTAAGACTATGCACTAAGGTACTATACATTAAGAGGACGTGCTCGATATACCGAGAAAACATGATTTTCTCATATGGGTGGGTTTATTGACCCATAGGTTTATGGGATGATTTTGGCCCATGGTTTTGATACCCATGGTTTTGTAAAACTGCTAAAGTAGTTGTCTACTTATGTGGTTTTGTGCATATGGTATGGTTTATGTAACATTGCAGATGTGTCTCAGAATTCAGTGTGAATTTTATAGAGTTTGTTAAGCATAGTTATAAACAAATTTGGGTATTGTATTGAGAGCAAAGTGGCTTGTAATAAATCCGAGCAAGTGATTCTTGGTGGACATAGCCCAAATTGGGTGAACCACGTTAAATAATGTCTTTTTGAGTTTTTCTTTTATTATTCTACACTTTTATTTCAGATTTGTAATATTTTCTCGCATATTAGTTTTTCTTGTTGTGATTACGTGAGGGATTATTCCGCATATTTTATCTCTTATTTCCTAACAAAGATGTATGTCCCCTTGAACTTTTCCCCAAAGTACAAAGGGACATGGAGGAAACAAAGTGAACTCCCCTATGCATGTTGAGTTTTCATCACTTAAAACTTTGGACTTAAGTGATTAAGTGAGCACAATGCAAAAATAGACCACTTTCTCATGATGAACTCCCCCTTATCACATTTTGGAGCAAGTTGTGTCCCATTTGATTTTATCCAACATGAAAAGGGACATGGGGGACAAAGAAGTGTTCCACCTTCATTTTGTAAGTTTTCATCACTTAAAAATATGAACTTCAAGTGTTATGAGTGTTAGAGGTGCAAGCTCAAGTCTAGTCAAATTTGACCCCTTATCATTTTACTATAACCCCATGACACATTTGAAGTATTTTTGTCCCCTTGGATTTTCACCAAGGTAAAAATGGACATGTCGGACAAAAATGTGTTCTCCCCATTAGACCTTTCTCTTTCTTGCAACTTAGAAAACATCACTTTTGCCCTAGGAGGTCCCAAACTTGCATCTTGCTCAAACCACTTCTCCCCTCCTCATGAGATGATGAACCATGGGAAATTTTCAGCTGATAATGTCCCCAAAGCAAAGAATAAAAAAAAAAAGGGACACGAGTGACATGAAAATTCACTCGTCTTCCTTCCATTCAACCCCTAGATATATCAAAGCCCAGATTATAGCCCCGAAGCCATTTTCAACACCCTACATCTCCCTCACACTTGCACTAAAATTTAGAACTTGGCATGATCTAATGTAAACCACATTTGGGATCCCACTTTCCTATTTTTTGTGTTGGAACTCCACAACAACCCCCATTCATCCCCAGTTAAACCTGCTTGAGTGAAACATGAGTAAAGGTGTGCAAGTGAGATAAGAAAGACATTATATTCAAAAACTCCACCATTTTTATGTTTTAAAGCTTCATTTATCCCCTAAAAGACCATTTCCCTTGCTGTTATGTTGCTAAAATTGTGCTTGGAACCTCATATGCTAAAAATGAAAAATTTCTCATATGCCCCAAACCCCTTGTCTGACCCCCATGAGATTTTAAAACCTCCTTCTAAAAAATGCCTTTCCATGGAATCCAAGCTTGTATCCAATGGTCGTATATATTATTTTTATGGCTAGTAAAAGTTTCATGTTATCAAAACTTAATTTTCAGATTTACAGACTTATGGTGATTGAAATCCTCTGAAAATTGGAGCAAAAAATCCTTATGAAATAATTTTTTTTGAGACCAATCTTGTTCCATTCTAAAACCAGGAAGACCCACTTATAAAAATAGTAAGCCTTCATAAGCCTCATAATATATAAATAGTAAGTGTTGTAAACAATTCATTATTAGAGTTTCCATTACTCCTTACACATTAGGATAAAATTGAGAAATTGGTGACTAAAAAATGGATTTCTAAAAATAAGAATTACTAAAAATATCCATTGTCAGATTATTGGTAATGAAACAGGGGTGACGAGTCACCCATGCTGATGGAAGGGAACTTGGATGTGTTTGCACCAGTATAGAACATCATGGTGACTCGAAAGATTCATTATTTCACAATATTAACTTTTAGTTGAATGTAAGAGTAATTATTCTATTAGGAAGAATACCTTGTTCAATGAGTAATAGATGGGAAATAAGGTATTTGAGCATCTTGAAGTTGATTCCATCCAAAAATGAGACATATTCGTCATAGAGCTGAGTTTTGAAGTCAAAAGGGGCAAGGTGATGATCTTCATGTTCTATCTCTAACCTTGTGTTCAAATAGGATCATCATGTGTGCAAGACCAGACAATAATCTAAGTGCAAATATCATAATAGTGTTTTTGAACACTTATTCAAATTCCTTGGAGTGTGTCCACATTCCCAAAAGGAGGAAGTTGAAATCTTAGTACTTTAAGTCAATAAGAGGCCTAGAGGTAAAAATCTCATTCATGAAGCATTTCCTCAAAGATCCATTAGAAGAAGTTTCTTCATCAACATGAATCTTTCCCATCTCTATATTTTCACTTCTCCTTTCTTCTCTCTCCCCTTCAACCTATCCTAAAATTCTATTTCTTCATTGAGAAAATATTTTTTTAACTCTTTCATCTTATTCACTAAAGTGATTTAATATTGCATTGTAAAAGTATATTTTCAAAAATAAGAAAAGGAATTAATTCCATTCCTAAGGAATGTGAAAGTTCACAAGTGGTGGTGAGATGAAAAGTCACATAGGGAAGGAAAAAGAGACATTTTGTAAGGTATATGGATTCTTCATTCCAAAGGGTTAACATTTGTTGATTATTGTTAGTTTTTGGACTTTGTATCATTAATACTACAAGAAATAAGCTACATTATTCTATCTCCTTTCTTATATTCTTATACTTTATCTACTTTCCAAATTTGCAAGCATTTTAATCTTGTACAACCAAGAAGGAAATTTTTGTCATTGATTAATGGATCCATATAAATTTTGGTCTCGATTTATTAGGTTTGTTATTACTTATGTGGTTGAATTATTCTATTGAATGTGGACCTACTATGGTTAATATTAGAGAGAATATGCAATTCCCTACTAAAAAAATTAACCCCCTCTCTCCATTTTTCCATCTCCTCTTTACCTCTCTTTAAAGAAAATTCCTTGCTTGTACACTCTACAAATAATTTTCCATAGGTTTAGTGGAGTATTCCTATGTGATCCCTAGTCTAAAAATCCACCCAAACACTTTATTTGTCCCGCATTCAATAAATTGAGGCCTCCCCATACCCAAGAAGGAGGGGCCTAACCTCGTGACCATTGATGAAAAATACTAATCTACCCTGTAACAAATTATTTCACTAAAAAAGGAAAATGGAAAAACCCACTTGGGGCATACTATTATTTACACAAGCTAGACCCAAGAGGATGACAACTTGGTTCTTTATAGTCCATGTCAACAACATAGTAAACACACTCCTTTGATTCCCATGAAAATTTGAGATATGTTATTATTTCCACCTTAAATATATGCTCAAAGTATGTATAAAAACATGATGGTCATCATTCCTTATGTACCTTTTGAATACTCTCTTCATCCTATATTAATACTAACTTTAGCTCGGCCCAATAGAAAGACCCAACCTTAAAACTCATTATTCAAAGTTTTTACCAATTTCTTTGATAGACTACGAGATAACAAATTTTATATAGCCTAAGTATGAGAATGTTGTGATATATACTCATCCTTAGGTAAATATCATGCTCCATGGCTATATGTGCAATACAAAGTAGTTTGGAAACAACCTTGCTGATGTAATACACATGGAAAATTGATGCACTCTCCCCATATGTATAGAGAGAATAAGGTTACTATGAATACTCGTGATGCGTGGCACACATAAACATAGGATATCGATGCTCGATATTTTAGGATTTTTTATTACATACTAATAAAACCTATATTTAGATGATATCGATACCACTTAGATTCCTACTCTTTTCTTCATACACATCCCACGATTAACAAAAATAAGGGTTTTTTAGATGGCCTAAGGGGATACCTAGGGTATTAATATTAATCTAATTAGGAGGACTAAAACACTTTGTAAATGAACTAAAGAAATATGAGATAAATGTAAATAAACTATTCTAGATAAAATTAAACCCTAATGTGTAAGATAAGGGTAAGGGAATAGACTCAATTGATAATAGGAGACTATCGCACATTTTTACGAAGATCTATAAATGGAATCTGGAAGTGCAAATGAACCCTCAGGGACCATGCAAAGGGTATATCTAGAATTTCTAAGATGACAAAGGCACCTGGGAGTGTACTTGGGGTGCCTTGGGGCACCCTGCAGTGTACAATCTGGGTGCTCGGAACAACATAAATGCTCAAAACCTCAATTATTTATGGTCACTAAAGGTCATTGAGTACTTCCCATTTGTTGTGCTGGATTTGTTAGATGAACTAGAGAATGACCCGTAATGTAAGGAGAAGTATCCAACCAAAAAAAAGATGCATATGAATGGGTCGATGACCTCAATCGCAAACTAGTGGAATTATCACTTAGAATTGCACTACATTATAGACCCCGATGCATTTGTAGTGTGTGTGTGTGTGTGAATGTCGTGCCCTAGGTGATCTTGTGTCAGTCACACTTTGTGAAGTAGTGAGCAATAATAGCTATAGAAATGTAAGTAGCATGTGTGCATGGAATAGAATAGAATCCCTCCCCCTATGAAGTGTGTGTGATGCAAATATCCTAGCTTGAATTCATGACACTATGTGGATGTAAGTGATGCAATAGATGTAGCCTTAGATGGAGTGATAATAGTGATAAGATTCAATGACCTAGGACCCTCATTATGGTCTTATAAATTTATATTTATAGGGCTCTCAAGCTTAATTTCGTAATTAATCCCGACAAGGCCGAATGAGAAAAAGATAAAGATGACCAAAAACTAGAAATGACTAAAAAGGAGTGAAAGGGGATTCACATAGATTGGGGTACCCATGGTGGGACCAAAGCACCCCGAGGTGCCCCTAGTACAGGTCTGGGGTGCCCTAATTTAGGGATAGAATGTTAGAAAGGTCATGAGACAAGATGATAGGTATCAGGAAATACACGGGAAATATGAAATAAAAGATAAGAAAAAGGGGGCCAAAAGGTGGGATTAATTAGTAATTTGTACACTTTAGAACCTTTTAAATAGTAGTATAAGACCAAGTGAAATGTTGTCGATGTGTAATATTTGTGTCTACATTTTCCCCCACTTTATGTTGGTGAGTGGAAAGCTCAGTAACATAAAGTAGATAGAGATGCATGCCTGATAACCATGTAGAGTGTAGAAGATGATGTGCCGATGGACTAGACTCAAGTGTGGAATGACAAAAAGAAAAATTTGGAGGAGCGTGGATTCTAAAGATGAAAAATGTGGACAAAAGTGATGAGAGTGAACATAGGGTGGAACACATGTGTAGTTGCTACATGTGTGTAGTGTACCTAAATGGTTAGTAGGGAAAGTACCATCACGGTGTGTTTTTGTTGTCATTATTTCCATTGTTGTTGTTTCCCCCAATTTGACTAATTTCTCATATGACGGACCTATAAGGAGAAAATGATCAAGTAGTCAAATATGTATATATGTAAAAAAGGTGTGTAAAGTATGAAAATGTAAAATATGCTAGAATAGAAAGTGTAAATGGAAAAATGGAACATGTGCACCTGATCCATGTTGAGAAAAAGGGTGTAGAAGGATATCCTGTAGCGTCACAAGTTTTTCGGGTGATCTCATGACACCCTAGCTGAAGAAGTGTAGGGATGAATCATGCTGTATCCTCCAAGATTTAACCACTTCTGCTGAAATTTTGGAAGAGAACTCTATATTGTCATGGTTTTTTGGGTGATCCGATTCCATTGGACAGAGAAGTGTAGAGAGGCACACCCAATATAATCCCTTAGCCTATATCCGCTTCGTAAAATTGCTTGAAGGACACCATGTCCTATTAAGGCCATTGTGTATGGAGTTCATAGATTGTTCGAACTCACTGTTGTGTGTGTGAACCGAAGTGTGTAGATACGTTGTGGTAGTATAAAACCTCAATGATGCCCCCTCTCTTTGGGGGTGCATGCAATGACCTTAGAAGGAGAATGCAACCTCAAAATAGGACCAAACAAACCTAACTCTGTAGAAATATTCTCTACATGGGGAAAGGGAAATGCTTGGTAGATACCAAGGTGTGCAAAAAAGGGGATGACTACCTAATACAAGTGTTAGTTCGAACACATGCATATAAATAAGACAATTGTAAAATACACGAGACAATGTAAAAAAACTACCAAGTATAATAGTGTAAACACACAATAAAACAAGTAGACAACACAAAGCATGTTTCAAACATGGGAAATCACTCACGATGTCGCAAGACACACAAGGTCATCATGGATGCAAACAACAATCAAGTGTACACAAAAGTAAAGGGAAAAACACATGGAAAAAAGTGGAAAAAAATGAAGACAAGTAAAAACAAATATGTAGTCCTCAGTAAAATAAGTGCTGCACATGGAACACACATAAGCATGTTAGAGTGAAAACCAATATGTCAAAGCGTGTAGCAAAAAGTAATAAAATATGCTAAGTACAAAATGAAACAATAACACCTAGATCATATGAATGTTGATTCCCCAGTGTGACCAAGCATAGAAGGGTAGAAGGTGAGCATCCATGCCATGTGTGGAGTCCAATATCTACAATCACACTAAACAAAGGTGTGAATGCACATGTGTGTTTGATAATGATATATAGGAAAGAAAGCTAAAATTTGTAGGAAAGTGATCATGCAAAACACTAGTAAGAAAAACTAAATGCGTTATCAAGACAATGCAACATGATGTGGATGGATGGAATGGATCACAATATGAAATGATAGGAGTAAAATGCCCCTAAGTGGATGGAATGCGTATGTAGTGAGGTTCATTTTGTTTTCCCCCTCAGTAGTCAAGAATGAACCATAAATGAGAGTGCATTATCGATAAATGGTTGAGTAGTGTGGGTTGTGTGTAACGTCATTGTGATGAGTATGTGTATGGAATGGTAATGAAATGTGACATGGGGAGAAGATGTGTGTGAACCCTATAGCTGAAGCGTATATCACAATTTTTTTATCATATGAGTGATGATTTATCCCTAAGCGTATATCACTATAGAAGGAGTGTGTTGGTAATGAGATATATGGAAAGATGTGCGTGGACCCTATAGCCTAAGTGTACACCATGAATTTTTGAATGGGTGAGTGATGATTCAGCCCTAAGAGTATATCACTATAAGATGAATGGATGTGAATGCGTCACGAGAGAAAGGTGTGCATGGACCCTATAGCGAAGCATATACCGTGACTTGTTTGAATGGAAGAGTGTGTGCATGGACCCTATAGCAGGAAGCGTATACCATGACTTGTTTGAATGGAAGAGTGATGATTTAGCCCTAAGTGTATATCACTATATGATGGTAGAAGAAGGTGATGATTTAGCCTATAGTGTATGTCACTACGAGATGGGTAATGAGGGTGTATGTAACATAGATGAGTAAGTGGTAGGTAGTGGAAGGTGGTGATTTTATCACTAAACATAACATAGACCACTATGTGATGAATAAGGTGAGGGTGGTGATTTAGCCTAAAGCATATACCACTAATGGATGAGTAGGAAAAATGATGATGTAATAGAATGACATAGGATAAGATAGTAGAGCGATGTGATGATATGATGTAAGAAGATGATGAGAAATTGATTAAGAGAGTGGTTATTTAACCTAAGGTGTAAAACCACTATGGTATGTGATGAGGAGTTTGGGTGACAATATATCTTAGAGCGTTGGTCACTAGTCCGAGGAATGTAGTATGATAACATGTCACATGTAGGTAAGGTCCATTTGATTGGTAAACCATTGGCAGTTGAGTATGGACTAAGGAACTAGATTACGTCATAGGGTGGTGAGTGTAACATGCAAAACAATATAGTGTAGGTGACCAAATGGTGAATAGGATGTGTAGATGCACAGTAGAATGTAGAAAGTGTGATGATAGGTGTAGATAGAATATGTAGTGGTGAGAGGTAAAGCTAGACCCATGGATAATGTGACCTAGCGTAAATATGGAATGTGTGTATGTAATGTAAAACTAGACTCATATAATGATGACTAGTGTAGCATGTATGAGATAGATGATGTAGAAATGACTAGTAGATGAGGTATGTATAGGATGATGTAGGATGTGTGGTGTGTGGGGTTTAGTGTAATGGTAATCCCTCAATAGTCCAGTGTGAATTGAAGCACTAGGGTACATCATCGGGTAACGAGGGTATGTTAATAGGTGAAGGGATAGGTGGATATGCGATGATGATAAGTGATATAGATTAAGTGTAGGATGTAAAAGGGTAAAAGTATGTGAAGCGGGGGAGGAGTATGCCATGTGATATGCCCCCTAACTGGCAACGAGATGAGAAGAGGCTATGTGAAATCATCAAGGAGATCATCATCCTCTAGGTCAAAGTCAAATGGATTGGGATTAGCAACATGGTAGGCTATAGTGTGAGGTTGATCATGTAATGAGCCGGTAAGGCATAGAATATACATGCCCATAACATATTCTTCATCAGTGAAAGGGGATGTGGGCAACCTGTGGGCATACTCATGAGTGAGTGTTTGTTAGGTGAGTAGCCAAGGAAGGAACTATTGTAGATGAGATTGCGACCAAAAGGCATATGGAAGGAAATGTCAGTGTGACTAGGGTCCAAAGTGCTACCAATGTAGGTAAGCCAAGAATCTCCTAATGTGAGTGGAAAGGAACAAGGTGTACATGGTAAGTAGACAAGGAGATGGAAGACACGTAAACCATAAGAAGCTATAACAGTGATAAAGCCATAGTATAAGTGTGGAGCATGGGTGGAAGGCTGAAGGTCAAAAAAATTGAAACCAAGATGAGTGAGGCCAGTTGGGAACATATGGTTTCATCATGGGTGGGATAAAATGGAACATGGTCCCAAAATGAGTCACGAGATAAATATGGTACACGTGAAGGTGGGTACATGGGTGATAATGGCGAAGATGGGATGATAGTGTTCATGGAGGGAGTGGGTGAATGATATGGAACTACAATGGTGGGAATGGGTGATGGAGGGGGAATTGCATCTAGTAAACAAATAGCTCCCTCAAGTGGCAGTAAATATGGCTAATCATCCAAAGGATGAGGTTCATTAGTGGTGTCAATGTGAGGAATAGGGATGATAGTATGATGGTTGTGGACACAATATTGGAATGGATCATGAAAGATGGTATAATAAACTCACTCATGTAATAATTTAATGCAACGGTGGATGGTAGAAGGAACATCTTGCATGGCGTGGAGCCATGGTCTACCTAACAAGAAATTATATGAGACATGGAAATCAATGACAAAGAAAATAGTGGGGATAGTCTTAGGACCTATAGTTAAAGGCAAAGTAAATGTGGCCTAGACATGGGAATAGAACCATCATAAGCACGAAGTGAAATGTAATAAGGGATAATGTCATGAGAAAAAAACCTATGGCTTGGAGAAAGGACATAGGGCACATATTAAGCTCAGAGCCATTATTGATAAGAGTACACTTGACAACAACATTGTAGATGCGATACATGATGTAAAGTGGTGGATCATTATCAAAAGGGTGAATGCAATGGAGGATCCAGAGAGGAATACTATATATTGAGAAAAGGCCTTAGCAAATGTGTCATACAGGGAGTCTAGATGCATGTCGACAAAAACATTGGTAGTAGTGAAAAGGGTTTGGAATCGATGAAGCAAATCAAGGTGGGTAAGCAGGTATTTAGTGATAAAGAGATTCATGATGGTGGAATGAAAAATACCTAGAAGGTGGTAGAAAGAGATGCAAGTTCACTAAAATGATTAACAAAAATAAGGGTTTCCTAGATGGCCTAAGGGGATATCTATGGTATTAATGTTAATCTAGTTAGGAGGAATAAAACACGTAAATGAACTAAAGTAGTATGAGATAAATGTAAATAAACTATTCTAGATAAAATGAAACCCTAATGTGTAAGAGAAGGGTAAGGAATAGAATCACATGATAACAAGAGACCGTTGCACAATGTCAAAGATCTAGAAATGGAATATGGAAGTGTAAACAAACCCTCGGGGACCCCTGCAAAGGGTAGATCTAGAGTATCCGGGATGACACAGGCACTTGGGAGTGTCTTTGGGCACCACAGTCTGCAATTTGGGTGCTCAAAACAATGTAAATTCTTAAAACCTCAATTTGGTATGGTCTCTAAATGAATTTGAGTACTTCTAAATCTGTCACATTGAATTTGTAGGATGAACTAGAGAATGACCCGTAATGCAAGGAGAAGTATCCAACCATAGAAAAATAAAAGATGCATATGTAATTCGGGTCGGACTAACCTCGGGTGCCAAACTAGTGGAATTATCACTTAGAGTTGCACTACATTACGGACCCTGATGTGGTTCGGTGTGTGTGTGTGTATGTCATGCCCTAGGTGCTCTCATGCTAGTCACACTTTGTGAAGTAGCGAGCAATAGTAGCTATAGAAATGTAAGTAGCATGTGTGTATGGAATAGAATGGAATCCCTCCCCATATGAAGTATGTGTGATGCAGATCTCCTAGCTTGAATGTATGACACTATGTGGACACAAGTGATGCAATGGATGTAGCCCTAGATGGAGTGATAGTAGTGATAAGATGCAATGACCTAGGGCCCTCATTATGGTCTTATAGATTTATATTTATAGGGCTCTTAAGCTTAATTTCATAATTAATCTTGACAAGGCTGACTGAGAAAAAGATAAAGATGAAAAACAACTATAAATGACCCAAAAAGGTGTGAAAGGAGCTTTGCATAGATCAGGGCACCCAGAGTGGGACCGGGGTGCCCCAGTATAGGCTGGGGCACCCTGATTTAGGGCTAGAATGTCGAAAAGGCCATGAGACGAGACGATAGGTATCGCATGAAGTATGAAATAAAAGATAAGAAAAAGAGGGTCAAAATGTGGGATTAATGAGTACTTTTACGCTCGAGAACCTTCTAAATAGTAGTATAAGACCAAGCTAAATATTGTCTAATGTGCAATATTTGTGTCTACAATCCCATAACCCACAATATATGACATTTGTATGATCATTCTCTTGATGAGATAGTAAGATAACATCCTATTATTCCCTTACTCAAGTTTTGGATGAAATCAATTATACATAGTCCCTTACATGTACATATCCTTATCCTATCTTACCAAATATTTTAGTTTTCTCATATCATGATCATCAATCATTCTACATATTTTCCTCTAGTTCATGACTAGGTAATTTCCCATTGATGTAGAATGTTTTAGGGGTTCCATGTGATTGTTGATGAAAGAATATTACCTAAGACCCGACATCATATCTTATATTATTTTCATCTTATGACCCATGAACATTAGTATGAGTTCATGTCGGAAATGTCCATCATCCTCTTATGGTAAAAATACAAAAATAATATAATATGAAAAATTACAAAACCAAGACTTACATGTGACTTTCTCAATCATTCTATAAAATTAAGCATCGTGGTTATTCAGATTTATAAATCTTCATACATCATATCTTTGTGTAATTTATTCATATAGTTCAAATAATATGGTTTTAGATACCTTAATCTATAGACATTATACATACAAAGATTTACGACTTATTAAGACTTATACACCAAGATGTTATCCCATTTTTAGTTTATCGATAAAATGGGATAACCAATCAATTTTTTCATGATGAACTTATTTATGACCCATTTCATCCAAGGATTGCTTTAAAAATGCTTATTTACTTGTTGAATCAGATTTTGAGTGTCATTCACATTTTACATGTTTTATGCTATGTGTTTTCTGCCCCCAAAAACCCGACACACTATGGGATTTTATGTTTTGGGTTCTGAATGCATCATAACATCTCACCCTCAAAATACATGTGATGTGTTTTGTGTTTGCTGATCTCAAAACCCGACACATTGATGTATGTTAGACTTTTGAGATTTTTTGCATCGGGATAGGGTGAACAAATTACATGTCACAACATTTATCACATGAAATAATGAAAATGATATCACATGTTTATGACCTTCTAATAAGTAAACATATACAAAGGAGAAGATGGCATATAGACATGATTGGTGGAGCATGAAGTGACATTTGGGAGTTGTTTCTAAATATGACTAAAGAACACTACAAAAACTCTTTAGGAACTTGTTAAAAATAATGACCATTATTCTATTGTGATAATCATGATTTGTGACTCAATTTTTGTGCTCTCAAGTAGATAGAGGTGGTCCAAACCCAAGGGGAGCATTAAGAAAATGTAACATGTGATAAGCTTATTGTTAGGGGTAGTCAAAACTCAACCAAGATACATTGAAATTATGTTAAAAGGATTCCTAGATTAGTTTGAGGCCAAGATGAATATGATGAGATACCAATAAGGTATGGAAATAAAGATGGTAAATTATGTCAATTTCCTTCAAAATAAGTTTCTAATGTCCAAGGGGGAGCTTGGTATAGTCTTCAATGCATCTTCTCAAAGCTTACACAAGTGCTAAACACTGAGAAAACAACATACGAAGAAAAGATATGCTGATTTACCAATAATGTATTAAAAGGACAAGTCTAAAAAGTGATGTAGAGCAAGACGAGTTCAAGGTGAAGAGACAATATGGTGAAAGAGGAGAACACTCTCGGGGAGTTGTTTCAAAGTGCTCAAGACAAGACCACGAGTCCAATTTGTTTCGATTGGAGTCAAGAAGAAGAAGTATAGTCCTAAGGGGATCGTGTGACCAAGTAAGTCTTTTTCATGCCATTTTGTTCTTGGTTGTCATTGTGTTCATGTCAAGTGGTCAAGTTACCTTTGTCATAGATGTCAAAGGGGGAGAGTGAACCAAGAAACATGAAAAAAGATTCTTGTAGGTGTTTTCCTTGTTTGGTTTCCATCAATGTTTCTAGGTGGTTGACATCAATAAAAAGGGGGAAATTGTCAGGGAATATGTCAATTTTTTTTCATTGATGTCAAAGTGTCCATGCAAGAAGTCTTAGGTGTCAAATCACGATGTCATGTTATGAAAACATGGTCTAAATACATAGTCAAGAAAACCAGTTATGTGAATGTGTCATCCTAAGGTTGTATGAAGGCTTCCTAAGATCAAACATGGTTAATGAGGTATGTGTGAGGTGCTAACAAGTCTATAACATGTCAACATGGTCAAATTCATGACGAGTCAGGTGGTTCTAGGCTTAATCATGGTCCTAATCAAAAAATTTGACACGAAAACATAGGAAATGGTTGAATTAGTATGAGCTTGAATATCATGTAGAGGAGATGTATCAGGTCAAGAATTAGGGTTATAGGGCATGAAGATGGGCATTCTGGAGATTTTCAGGTAAGATAGGCCTAGTAGGCAAGTGAGGGTGATGACCCAAGGCATGATGATACAAACCAAACATGGAATGAGAATAATATGGTGTCATATTAGGTGTAAAATTATTCATAAGTGACTAAGAAGGTGAGGTGAGCACTCATATAGGTTTGAATCGAACTCTTGTTAGGACTAGGGAACTAATGCTACAAAAATGAGATGGAAAAAATATTTTTGGAGAAAAATATGAAATATTTGTCATTATAATTCATGGAGGAGTGATTTGTGAAGGTGTGGTAAAAATTTTAGGACCTAAGGAGGTGTTTTGTGCAAGTTATACAAGTTAAACCAAAAGCGGGTTTTGGAAAATGTAAATTAAGAACCCTAGCTTCTTAGCATCTGTTATAAATTTTGAGGGATTATTAAGATAAATAATAGCAAATTTTTTGTAGGTAATTTGGATAAAAATATAATGAAAAAGTTTTGAGATCAATTTATTTAAAAATTTCTAATCATTTTTCTGACCTAGTTAGAAACCCTCCAAACCTTCATCCTAGAGTGATAAAGGTAAAATAAAGTTTTGGGCTTCAAATATCCTAAGAAAGCTATGAATATTTCTTAGAGAAGTATATAAATATCCCAAGCACATTTTTGTGGTTTTTGCATTTGTAGATGTGATTGTATGGAATAGAAAAATAGTGGTTTTGATGAAAATTGCAGGTATAGGTAAGAGTTGGGGGTTTCATGATGAAAACATTAGTATCTCAAAGAGATTATGATGTATGCTAAGTGATCAAGAAAAAGTTTGGAAAATTTGTGTGGATTATTTTGAAGGTATAGGTGAGTTTATACCTCCTACAACTAGAAGCATGTGAAGTAAGAACTAGCTATAGTAAATTGAAGGGGTATTGGTATGAATGCCACTTGCAGAGATATATGAAGTACATGAACACTCTCTTTAGTCCTAAAACATCATGTTGAAGCTATTTTTAGCATGGTGATGTTTTGATAAGGGATATAACTCAGTGGTCTAGTATGCTCAAATAGGTCTCTCAAGAAGGTGGTCTAAACCTGATGTGAAGATGAGGTTTTCTTTGAACAACATAGAGATGTGAATGCATGAGACAATGTCTCTTATTTATCATGAGATTTTCCAAGTGATGGTAGTGTTTTAAGATATGGTTTTAGTGCATGTAGGTATGTTGCATCAAGACTAGATTTTGAGAACCTTTATCCTTGTGATCATGGCTGGGAAATGCAGCTAACTGAAGGGTTTCTTCCACAACCTCCAATACCTCAAGAAGGTTGATATCAAGAAGACTATATGATTCATTCCTCACAAGTTTTAGAAGGCATGAAAGGTTGGTTAAGTGTGCATTTTTGGTCAGTATTTAAAGGTGGAAATATGTACATGTAGAACTGTGAATACCTTTCTCAAATGGATGAGTCAAGAAGAAATGATGTTGCCTTGCTGATTTGTGTTGGTTGAAGATGACCTACAATTCATAACCTCTCCTCCACAAGCTTGGAAATTTCTGAAAACTTGTTGATGATGTTGTGTAAAGCCCATCTAAGACTATGATTTGAAACCTCTATGACTGTGAGTTGATAAATGAAAAAGAAAGATGTATAAAGTAATTCATTTTTTTTTTTTGATGATTTTCAAGACCTGGTGTTGATGATAAAACCTTCTTGTAAGCTCCTGGTGTACCCGATTGCATGCTTGAGAAGTAATTTCAATGTATTTTCATGTTCATGATCAAGATTATGCTTTTGTGATAAAATGAGATGTGTAATGCAAAATGGTGAGAACTAGGAAGGTTAGGGAGTTATAAAATATGTGTTAAAGGATTTGGTAACATCAAAATATGTTAGACATGTTAGAAAGTGAGTTATTGAGCTTCCATGCAAAGATGTCTTATTGGGAGAATAAGATTAGAGATGAATAAATGTTACAAAAATATGCTCAGGGGTTTGATTGGAATCTTGTCAGTATGATAGAGTATTAAGAATATTAGGAGACACATTTGACCTTAAGGATTCATTCAAGAGCTTACAGATCATAGAGACAAAAATGAAGCATGTTAGATATATTTATGACAATGTTCAGACAATATTTTGTAAATTTATTTTGTATATACTTATACATATGAAAGAATGAAGTAGTTGAAGAGTCATTATATTTGAAAGGTCAAAGATCAGGTTGAGAGGTTATTATTGTTTATATAAGCTCATTTTTAGCATGTAGTTGTTTTGGAAGTGAGGAGAGTTGAGTTCTTATATTGAGAAAATAAGGAGAGTATTAGTGTGTTGAATCCATGGAAAATTAAGAGAGGAGAAGAGAAATAAAGTGAGCTGAAAAAGTGATCACATCATGTTGATGAAAGAAACAAAGTGGTGAAGGTGATCAAAACAAATTATTGTAATAAAATTCTGAGTTGTTTCTCAACAATTTAGGAGTGAGCTTCCTAGCAAGTAGGTTCTTGCAAAACAATAAGTCAAGTGGGTGCTTGGCATTTAATTGAAGTAGGTGCTTCAAAACTAGAGTGGGTGCTTCAGGGTGAGTGGGTGCTCACCACATGGTGAAATCATTGTAACATAGAGGATAATTTTCCAAGCCTAGTTCTCTAATTTTAATGGGTTTTCTCCCTTATTGGGTTTCCCACCTTAAATCTGTCTCCTCATGTGTTCATGTGTGTTTGTTGCTATTTCTATTTCATGGTTGAATGTTCATGCTTTTCATGGTTGAGATAGTTAAGTCTAGTTGATTAAATCATTGTAAATTGCATCAAAATTTTAAAGAGCACTGATTCACCCCCCTCTCAGTGCCTAGAATTTCTAACATCAAGTGATCTACAACTTGACTTTAATAAGCCTCATAAATAAATTTTGATGCGTTTTTTAGGAACACAAAGGTGTCCCATGTGGCATATAACCCCCTCCTACAATAATAGTTTGGAACATTTTTTCAACACTCATATTTTGATATATGTCCAAAAATTAGTGTCCCATTTATACATTTGAGTCCACGTTGATGTTTCATGCCCAAATGAGTTAAAACGATTGTCGAGAGAGGTCATCAAGGGTTGAATAAAATAGTTAGAAACTTAGTTTGCACTCCCCTTCTTATGTAGGGTGTTGAGATGATTTTTTTAATATAGGCGAACCATTTCTAGTGACGCTAATTTTGTAACATGCCTTGGCTCTGCATGAATTGTAGAGGAATTTGATCCATGTGTATGATAATATCTTTTCCAATATTATAGTGTTTACATTGTGTTATCCAAAATTTACCCCTTAAGGTGATTTTGATAACTTGTATGATTCATTTGGACTTGGATAGTTAAAAACTGATATAAATGGAAAATTTCAAGGTTCTAAGGCTTCCCATTTACTTTTCATAATTCTTTAGTTCCATACTTAGCCAAAAAACCAAGGAAAAAATCAAAATTTTATCTCTCGTAGTGTATTGTAGATTTTTTGAGATGAGGAGGAACAATTCCCCAGGACTACAAGTTCCCCACATTCTTCTTTTAGCCAAATAAAGGAATTTGGATGAAGTTTTAGTGTATTGTAGACTTTTACATCGTGGTTGGATTACATTGGCTGGGACTCTTGGTTCTCTACATAGGTATTTAAGCATTAATGCAAAGGAGGGAAGTGTTGTGTGGGAATGTGGGTAGAAAGTAGAATAATGGAGCAAGATTCTGGCATTGGGTGTGAGTTCCCACACCATTGGATGAGTCGATGAATTAAGGGAGCTCGGTGAGGCTCACGTATTGTAGAGAACAATGTATTGTGGAAAAACAAGGGGCTAAAGGAACCTAGAGCCTAGGTGGAATAGCTCCCAAGTTCCACACGGGATCGATACACCGACCAACACCAACACCAAGATCCTTGGAGACAATGCAAAAATTTCAAGCATAGGAGGAACCATTCCTCATCTCCTTTGGTTCTCCTCATCTTTGATCTATCCTAGGACAAAGCAAAGTATCATTGGGGAATGGATTTATAAGGGTTCCCATACCTATTTTCATAAATTTAATACATGTTATTGGTGGTTAAAAGGGAAAATCTGAGTTCTCTCTTTTCTCTCTTTTCTCTCTTTTCTCATCTTCTATATATTGTAAAATATCTCATTTGTGAGGGGGATGTTCTAAAATGTAAAGAAACTCTGCCAAAATTGTTTCTAAGTAGAGTTGTGAGTTGTAAGCCTTCATTTGGACTTGACAAGTGTTCTTGTGCCTTCTTATTCACATGTAATGGTCTGTGCATACTTTGAAAGCAATAAAAATTAGTGTTTTGTGGTGTTTTCTCAACCCTAACTTGTGTTTTATTGCATTTCCTTGCCTCTCCATTCTTGTTGTGGTATTTTGTGCATGTATTTCTCACTTGCAGGTTCATTTTGTTGTGTTTCATGGAGAATAGATGGTGAATGAAGTCTTGGGTTTGTGTCACTTCTATCTAGCCTCTCCCTTCTCCATTTTCCTTCTCCCTTTTCCCTCATTAGAGTATCTCCACCCCTTTTTTGGTGCTATCACCTCCTCTTAGCTTAGTATTTTCTATTTTTATGCATCTTTCTCTCACCCTGGTCCCTTAGATTGATAGAGTAGGATTAGATAGTTACATTTACATCCTTAGGAGTAGTTTAGCATTAGGAATAGGTAGAGGAACAAACCTTCTCTAGATGTTTGTCTCAATTAGAATTCCCCATAACTTGAGAGACAATCCCATGTTACCCAAAAATACTGATTTCTCATCCACACACACATGAAAAATCAGAGCGTGACATTTTTTTGGTGATAACACATTGTTTATAGGTTTTCACATTGGAATATAACTATGTCATATATTGGATACATATGTAATGTGTAAGATAAGGTATCACTTTAGTATGTCATTAATTTCCCATGTTCGGTGAGGATTTATTTGAGTGCATACTCTAAGGCATTTGTTTCTATCTCAAATAATTATAGATATAGCAATAATAGGATTGGTGTTTCAAAAAATTCTCTTATTCATCGTGTAAAGGGATTTTTTTGGTGCACATGACTATATGAAATTTTCTTTCACTCCCTTTTTGTTACCCAATTTATATTTCATTCAATTTGAGAAAAATCAAATAAAAATATATGGTAAAAACTAGTTAGTCCTAAGAAAATTCAAATTTCTTTGAGATTATTTAGGGATGGAAAATACCAAGTGACCTAGATATTCTATTGGTCAATGTGCACACCATCCCTATTTATGATGTGCCTTAATTATTGAATACTTTTCATTCTAATGTAAAAATTTCTAAATTGGCATAGATATTTTTTGATACAAAGTATAAATAACCTACTAGACATTTCAAATGTGACCCTTCCATATCATACCAAATACAATAATATCAATGAGGTACTTAACCAAAAATGAATCAATGAATGGTCATAGGATATTGGTAAATTTTCATAGTCTAATGACATGACCAACCACTTGAGACACCCTCGTATTTAAATTTGGTCTTCCAAATTTTCATTGGATCGATGGAAACTTGGTGGTACCCTAACTTCATAATAATATTTGTAAAAAAATTATCTCCCTTGAGATGGTCAAGAAGTTCATCAATCCATGGAAGTGGATATTTATTTTTAGATGATTTTGGTCAAGGCTTTATGGTCAATGTAGAGTCACCACATCCCATATTTATTTTGAGAAATAAAAACCTATATTCTACAAGGTGATGTTTCGGCTGGAAATATCTCTTTTGAATAAACTCTTGAATATGAAAATTTCTCTCTTAATTCTCAAGTAATGAGATTATGTAAAAATTTCCATTTGATAGTGTGGGGTTTTAAGTCAATTATATGTTTTACCTATAATGAAAACATACTCCTGTATGTGTTATGGATACATCTATGTATCTAGATATCATTTGATACATCTTATTTTGTTGCACTAATTAGCTTGTTATGATAGATCTCATGGTTTTTTGTAAATTTTTATTTATCCTTAGTTTTAGGAGCAAAAACATTGAGAGGGGGGCAGGTGAATCGATGTGTAATAATTTTTTTGATCATTTTATCCTTAATAATTTAATAAACATTCATCATCTTAACTATTCACCATTCGTCATGCATTCAAGAATCAAATAAAAACATGAACAATAGGAATACATCAACACATGGACACAAGAAATAAGTGGTAAAACCTCAAGGGGAAGAACAATCACTGCAAAAAAACTTTATATAGGCATGTTTGAAATTTAGTGAAACATCTAGAGTGCTGGGGTTTGTGAACCTCCTTATTGCTCCGGTTCTGTTAAAGTTATTGGTACCTTTGTGCTTAAAAGCATTTGGAAATCCTAGGAGTGTATCAAACCATGGCTACAATGGAAAGGTGATAACTTTCACAATGGCCTCTCCATTAACCATCATTTCCTCTGGTGGTCACCGATATTTCAGGCTCAGGATAAGTGTTTTACAGACACCCCAGGATACTTGCGCTCAAATTTTTTAATCACGACATTTGCAGTATCTAAGATTTATTCTATAAACACTCTCAATCCTGGTTCTCTTGGCATGAGCTTAAAGATCGATATTGGCATACTAACCAAGATCAGGCTAGCATTACTACGGTGCTCAATTTGGTCCTGGACCACATGTTGCACAATATTTCTATGCATTCTTCTCAACCTTGGTGGATGGATTGGAAGTGGTATGTTGATACCCCATTTCACAATTATTCAACCAGAAAGGCTACAACTGGCTTTTACCTCATCTACCCATGGTTGAAAAACTCAACACTTGATGGGGAATTCATTCCACTCCATCTTCCTAGAGCAGGTAATTTGACACCATTTGGTCTATCTATGTGGAGCCTAAAATTTCCCACTTTTTGTGGTGTATTCTACACCAAGGTCTTCCTGTAGGATCTCGATTGTTCAAATTGGGGTCCCAGCTCCCAAGTGCCCATTTTGTGGCCACTTGGAAATGATAATGCATCTATTCTAGTTTTTTCTAAAAGCTCAACTTGCTTGGAATTGGATACACTCATTTTTCTTTCCGCTCAGACCCCATTGCTTTACCTGGCAGAATATCCTTTTAGGAGATAATCCCAAGCTTTTGCCTATGTTCACCTAGATTTGACATGTTTTTAGAGGGGAAATTTTGTTTTGGATATGGAAAGAAAGAAATTCTTCCTTCTTTGCTAATTCTAAAGTTGATCAACAATTTTTTGTGTATAAAAATCTATGGTTATCTCCAATGTGTTGTTGCAGATTCAAGTCCAAGTGAACAAATTCATGCTGGAGATGGACCATATCTAGAATTTTTTTGTGACACTAGGAGGAAGCTCCATGTAATGTTTCCCATGTGCCACCTTCACCAACTTAGTGCTCCTCACCACCTGGTTGTGGTGGTTGGTGTATCCATTCAAAATGGCATGATTTCAACTACACCCGGTGCTTCCTGTGCCTTATCCATCGAGGATTTATTCACCAACTCGCTTGTGTTGCTAGGGGTCACCACACATATTGTCACATGGATCATTCACTTGTTAAACTATAAAAATATCCCGCAACATGGGAACATCCCGAAGGTGTGGGACCTTGACACTTTGGGATGAACCTCCGAGAGAAGGCCGATTCCTTTAGAACTTTGGGGGACCTGATTTAAGATCAATGTACAAGGCTAAAACACTTTAGAGGATTATAATATAATCAATTTATGAGGTGATACACCAAGAGTAAAACTAGATAATCATATGATCTTTATGCCAAGAAAGGGTAACTCAAAAAGGATAAAAAAATCATCACAATCTAACTCACCTAGTACTATTTGGATAGGGTAAATAACAAACCACAGTCAAAATAGTATGCATCTCCTTGTAAGACCCCAAGTATACATAACAGATAGATCAAATCTGATTGAAAACACAATCAACCACTATGACGATATAGAATATGCACATGTCAAACATCTCTTTCACTTATGATAGTTAATGATAATACAACTTTTTTATAACAAAAGGAAAATAATCTCTCCACAACTGATATTCAAAACAATTATATCACTTTCCCACAAAATGAAATAAGGTATCCTAAAATAAAGGCAAGTTAAACACTTACACTAAGGAATTGTGCATCCACAAAGCATACATTGATCAACCATTAACACAATAAATTAGATTCTTCATAGAAAATATCACTCTGAATGTAATTGAAAGGCTTCAAAATATTCAAAGCACTCTTCCAAGCTTGAAGAGTAACTTCCCAAATGATCTATATCCCTAAAACCTTCATGCACTTAACTATTTATAAGTTTTTAGGTGAGCCATTACAGATTGGGCCTTAACCAAAAATTACTAAAAATAGAATATCATTAAGTTCAAGGGAACATGCTCCCATAAAAATAACAAGGTGGTTGCAAGGGTTTGACTCAGTCAACCTTACAACTTGGACCAATCTAGAGCTTGGAACTATCCTACCATGGCCACCTAACTTCAGCTTGGCCCTGCAACACCTTCTCCTTCTTCAATTTTCTCTTGTTCTTTCTCCCATGTAGCCATCCGATGCTTGTATTCGATGAAATGCTTGATAATTCCTTATATCTCTCCTTCCTCGGCCCACACACGTAATGGTTTACCACATATGCTATCTCAATCTCTCTTGCTACCTTGGTTGGAATTCTTTTAAGTTTACTTACCACTTTCTTTTAGATCGACTTGTGAAATTTTGGCATGAAACCAACTGTCAATGGAGTCACTATTGAAATTTTAGTCACCTTGTCATCCCTTTTCACCAAATCCTTGAAATTTGACTTAATTTGATCTTCAGAAGAGCATCAATGTTTTCATTGAATAACTTGTAGTTAACATTATCAAACTCTTCTGAGATGTCATTCAGAGCATCCATGATTTCCACATGCTTATTGTCCAATTTCTTTATTAAATCTGTAATACTTGGGACCTAAATTCCATAGCCTTTTGATATTCAAACAACTTGGAAACATCGTCGATTATGTCTTCTTGAAGAAGTAGATCTGGATCCTCTTCTCTGATTTCACTCCATGTGGTCAAATTCAAATTCAAGTTATTATTATCTTCAGAGAAGGCTTCATCCATTTTACGAATAGAGGCTCTTTCAGTCTATAAATCATTATATATCTCAACAACCTCTTTAATCAAAGGATTGGATTCTTGAAGTATGTGCTCTATCCATCCATTCACCGATATTCCCTTCTGTCCTATCTTCTCAATCTCATGATAGGAAATATCATCTAGAGTGGAAGAAATCGTTAGAGTAGTAGTAGTTGAAATATCAGTGGATGGAGTAGGCTATGTTACCTTTCTCAACAGGGTAGTGAGCTATGCTCAAATTTTGCTTTGAGCTCATCCTTAGAAGCCTTATCTTTGTTATAATTTTCCAAAAAAATTTCGAGAGCCGTCTGTACATCTTGTTTGGCTCCTTCGTGCATTGCTTTTCCTAGTGAAAATATGGAAATTTGGTAGTCAACTGTTGTGATAGTTTCTTTGGTTTTTCCCTCAATGGGAGTAGCAATCTCCACAACCCTTTCTCTTGATTGGTTCATTGATAGGTGGAGATGATATTTGGCCACTTGGCCTATCTCCTTGGAGTAGGTTCTAACACACTTAGATCTATAACATCCACCAAAGGTACTTTCTTCTTTTGTTTTAGAGTTTGGTGAAACAACCATTCTGGTATAGCAGATGCTGATGGAAGTGGAACAATTGATTCGGTACCTAGAGCACTAGATAATACAATGGCATTGGTAACATTAGTTGGCACTAGAATGGAAGTGGTAATGATAGAAGGAGTGGAAGTGAGAATAGCCCAGGGGTGGATACAAAGAGGCTAGAAGATGAGATGGGAGGAAATGAAAGTTGTAGAGGAAGTGAAGTGGAAATTGGAGACCCAATCATCTCCCCTACTGAAAGAATAGGAAGAGATGAAAATACCTAGGCCATGGATGGGGATGGAAAAGAAGAAATGAGTGTAGAAGTGGAAGGAAGTGATGATGGTAAGGAAGGAGAGGATGGCATATTTTGTGGTAAGCTTGGGGAATCAAGTGACTTCAACAATTTCTAATGCTGATATTATACTGGAGACACAACCTTGGAAGCAGGAGCCTTGGAGAGAGAGGAACTTCCAACAATGAATGAAATATTCTTGGGGACTATATGGGCCCTTTGGATAGACCTTTTCCCTTTAGTAGGTGTTGGAAGACTCATTGTTGATTGGGATTCTATTCTTATAGGTTGATCTAACCCTTTGGGTGAAATTCCCAAGGTAGCCAACCAATTATATGTCCTTTGTAAAATGGGCCCTACCCTCTCCTTAGTATTACAACATTCTTCTACATACCAATCAATCCATGAAAATGGTTGATTGGTGACATTATTATCCTTGTAAAATACATCAATACTTCCTCTTCATCTTCCATTTCCTTTGGAATATCTGTGATCCCAAACTTGTCAAACCTCATCCAGGTTAACCTTTCATATTCCCATTTCCAGATAATGAAATCATCTTGAAAATGAATCCAAATGTCTTCTAACTAGGGTACATGAGAACTGGATAAACCTATTTCACTAAATTTTCCCTAGTAATCAAAATTGGTTTGAGGATGAAATGTTCGCAAGGTCACTTCTAACATTTCCGCATCTACATTCTTTTCCTTGTAAATACTTGCACAAGTATATCTGCCAATTGAAATGGGAAACTAGACTCCCACCTTGTGTCATTTGTTCTGGATTTTATGGTAGTCCAACAATTGTTGAACCAACTCCAACAAAACCCATTTTTTCGTAGGGCATCTTGGTAGCTTACTAGGAGCACCTACAAAACCAGGGATCCAAATGTATGTGAATGTAGGAAACTGTAGGTAAATAGCTCCCCACTCATGTACTTCCTTGAAATATTCATCTGAAATCCTTGGTTATATAAATCCTTATCAAAATGATAAAGGATAACAATGAAGAAGGCATCATTGATCTGCTGTGAAAAGTGTCTGCTACCCTCATCCATTGTAAGCTGAGGATAAAAATCATAAATTTGTGAAGCACTCCTAACACCTTTAGTGTTCAACCCAGTGAAGTCTCCCATAACAGCTGCAACATAGACCAAGAAAGAGGTCATGTAAAAGTTCTTGAAGACAAAACCTTTCCTAACTGGAAATAGATGGAGTTGTTGATATGCTCCCCCATCGTATGAATTCCTTATTTTTCTTAATGGTGGAAATATATAAGAACATCCATTCCTAAAATTATTTCACAGAGGCAAGGCCTGAAACTCTACTCAATAACACGATAATATCGTTCACTTCCTGGATGAAGTCTGATCGATACAGGGTCTTTGGCAACTTGGTGACACTCTTGGCCAAGTAGCTCTTCATTATGACCCTTGTACATAACTTAGTTTCTTTATCCCAGTGTTTAATGGCTGCCTCTGGTGAAATCATGGCATAGTTTTCAACGTTCGGGAGTTTGAACAAGTCTTCAAATAAATCAATGTCTAATCAAATTACCACCTTGCCATCAACATCCTTTACCAACTTGGAGTCTTCATCGAAGTGGGCTGCTTTGTAGCCAAGATGAATTTGGGGCAATGCATTGATGTAGGGAAACCAGCAACAAGAACAAGCCCATTGTCATAGATAGCTTGCATCAAGATTTCTTGTTAGGAGCCTTTACCCTTGCCCAGAAATTAGGAAAATCAACCTGTCTGAGATCAGTATCTCCTATATTTCCTAGGTCTGAAGATAAACAAGAGTGAGGAGAAACTCCTAGGAATGTATACTTCATTTTCTCTTTTCCCTTTGCTGAAGAAGTTGACATTAAATTCAGGTTTTGGAATCTGAAAAATCCTTTGGAACTTTGTAACAAATACCGCAAAAATTGTGAAATGTCGAAGTCGAAAGTCTGAAAAGACTTTAACTCGAAGTGCAAAACCTCTAAAAATCTGAAACAAAATATGTCTGAATGTATGAAAAAGGAATCTTTGAAATCCCAAAAATGAAACCTCTGAAAGGGAAAAAAACCTCTGAAACTCTAAAAACACCAATCTTCGAGCTCGAAAGCAAGAACCTCCGAACTCCCAAAGCACCAACCTCCGAAAGAGTAGACCAAAGACTTTCAAAACTCCAAAATAGCAAAACTCCAAACTCCAAAAACACCCAACTCCAAAAGAGTACTTCCAAAATAATAACTTCCAAAATAAGAACTTTCAAAATCTGAAAGAAGAACCATAAACCGCGAACTTCACCAAAGGCACGGAAATCAAGAAAAATACTTAGTAGGATCTTGAAAACTATGATGAAATATGAGTGGATGCCTACACATGTTGGATTTTGCAACTGTGGAGATCAAGAAACACCTTCAAGGAAGACATGGTGGACGCCAAGGGTTCCATTTCAAAACAGAATAAAGAAGAACAAATGAAAATAAACAAGGAAGAAGAAAACCAAAAAGATCATAAACCAAAAGAAATAACCTAAACAAAATTACCTTGAAAATGACACCCTGAGAGTACAAAGAACGCAGTAAAAATCAGATTCTTAGAGCAAAAAATTAGGTGAAAATGACAGGTAAAATCTTGAGTTTATATAGAAAACCCAAAATTAATTCTTAGAATCTAACACATGTGAAGGTTGGTGAGAATTAAATGCTCATAGAATCCCAAAGTTTGAAAACTTGAAATTCTGAAGTTCTAAAATTTTAGAACTTTGGAGTTTTGGACTTTGGAACTCGAGAGACGAAAATTGTGAAAAGGTAACGGAAGACTCGAAACCTGAAAGTCTGAAGTTCCAAAATTTTAGAACTTTGGAGTTTCGACTTCGGAAGTCTGAAAGTGAAAATATCAAAAATAGGTGGGAGACTTCCGAAACCCAAAAGTCTGAAGTTCTAAAATTTAGAACTTTGGGGTTTTGGACTTTGGAACTCGGGAAGAATTTTCTCAAAATATCAACATGGACTTCCAAAACCCGAAAGTATGAAGTTATGAAATTTTAGAAATTTGGAGTTTTGAGACTTTGGAACTCAAAGTTAAAAAATCACAATCTACCAAAAGAGACATCTGAATTCAGATCTCCAATGTCCGAAAATCCAAATTTTTTTGACTTTCGGACTTTTGAAGTTCAGATTTCCTTAATCAAATTCTTAAACACTTTCAAGTATTGAATCTCAGAAGAAAATTTGTAAGTTGATTTTAACATCTTCACTTCAAAGTAAGATTTAAAATTAACAACACCCTCATCAACTAAGGATTCCTTCTCCAACTGGCCAACAGGGCTAGGGGTCACCGGCTCGCAACATGGGTGGGGCTCTCCTTCAACCTCCACGCAGTGCATGATTGATGGTTGGAATCTTCCCCATAGCCACTATCTTTCAACAAGTTCCCTCACCTTAGCCTTGCCATCCCCACTCAAGGAGAGGTGGATTTGGAAGATGAAAATACCACTAGTTGGGATATCCCAGATGTTGACAAAGATCTACCAGGACCGGGCTATTTGGATGATCATGACCCTCCTACTTCAGGAATGTTTGCTACTACTTTGCTTGATTTGGTCCTTTGTTTTTCAGAGCACTACCTATATTTAATTATCTCCTAGGCTCGACTTAATTAGTTTCTCACTCTTTTAGGTTCAACCTAGCTTGTTTTTGGTTGTGGGGCATGCTCTCATAACACCCACTTTTTTTCTGAAAGTAATCTTGTATATTATTGAATTAATTTAATATAAGATCTCTTTTCATCAAAATTTTTGTTAGTGAGGTACCAACCCCACAAAGAGCACCAACCCCTAGTTTAGTAGAACACCAACCTTACAAGAAGGCACCAACCCCTAGATGAATAAGCAATAACTAAATCCATATGAAATGAATGCCATATTTTATTTATTTCTCACACAATGATGATGAATCTATGAAGCTCACTCTTCTCCTCTATCCTTCCTCAAAACACTTCTCTAGCCTTCATGCCCAAAACCTCTTCCTTAAATTTAATTTCCGCATATTCCCTAGCTTTCTATCACCTTATCTCTCCCCAAAAATCATCACATACTCATTTCCCTCTCAATAAGGTCATAAGGACCTTCATTACCTTCCTCACGTAGCCCTCTAGGTCACACTTTTCATCCACTCTTTCAACTAGCTCAAATGAGCCTTCTAACTTACCCATATCTGTTTCTATTTCATAAATCACAGGTCGGACATCATATAGTAAAAACACCTCTCACATCATAATAACATGATAAAAATATCACCCAAAGGACCATATAGCTCACCAAGATCACCTAGACTCTTCTAGACCTCCATTAGGACTCAACAAGCCCTAAAACACCAAAACAAGCAACTCGCCAACCATGGAGTGTTCTAGACAAAAAAACTACACAAAGGAATGTATCACACTTATAATTTTTTTCTAAGCCTCCAAAAACCATGAAACAACTCATAATAATCATCTCTCCTCATGAATCCTCTCAAGAGCATGCATAAACAAACACCCCAAAATATAGTCTCAAAAGCACAAGCCATAAATTCCTCATACATAAATAAATACTCAAGTGTGATATATCAATGAAAATATATTAATGCCAAGATCATACAAAAATTCAAACCAAACCATAAAACTACATGTAACACCTCTAAAAATACTATGTACCAGAATGCTCCAAACTTCCCAAAAAATAGTCTTAAAAATAAGACACACTTGAACTCCTAAAGGCTTAACCATGATCTGAAAATATCATGGAAATGAAGTAAAACTACCATGATTAAATAAATGATAAATTAGTCAATAGTTCAAATGGATAAATTTTTTGACAAACTAAAAATTTCTAGAAACAAACATATTTGAGTGGTGCCCACATACTGTCACAACCTCTAAATTACATCATTGAAAATATGGAAGAGTCCTATACAACTTACAATCATAAAAATTGTAAAAGGAATCAATTTTGGACTTGTATAACCATTTTCTCCCAAGTATCTATAAAGCTAGTGTTTTATGAGGGTTAAAAAGTTGTTTGGATTCTTAACGATTGTTCATAAAAACATGATGATCAAAATACCTAATTCTACTGAAAATATTTATAACTGACCTAATCAAATACCCCAAGTAGTTTTGGTTCCCATGTAAAGCACACACTCCCCAATGAGCATTTGAAAGTCAAATTTTAGCTCAAAATATCACCTTTGGAAATGGTAAAAATGAAATATCTGAAGTCGAAAAAATCTAAGTTTTGGGTCATTGGGCATGATTTCTTAAGTATTTAAGAAGGGTCTTCGGACATGTCGGACATTTGTCATGCTATGTCCCATGTGACCAATCGCTAAAGTGCACTCAAAATTTTTGTTCCCGATCGGCGAAACCTCGAATTTGTCCCATTTTCGGGCCGGGGCCGTCGGAAGTCTTTTTTTTGTCCCGAAAGTGTCCCATTTGGGCCCATCGGAAGTTTTTGTCCCAAGTGTTCTTGTGCGAGATGTTCCAATTTCGGCCGAACCACCGAACCACGTACTTCGCACTTTCTTGTCCCAAATGTCCCAATTTCAAAAGTGCGCTCTGTTCCAATTTCGCCCGAACCGGCCGAGTCGCGTACTCCGGAACTTTTTGTCTCAAATTTCTCAAGTTCAAACTTAAAGTGCACTCTGTTCCATTTTCGGCCGATTCACCGATTTCGTCCCAACTGTCCCGAGTTCCAAAGTGCATTCTGTTCCCCGATCGGCCGAAACACCCGAACCGCGTACTCCGGAACTTTTTGTCCCGAATGTCCCAAGTCCAAACGGGCCTTCTGTTCCATTTTCGGCCGATTCACCCGAACCGCGTCCTTCGGAACTTTTTGTCCCGAATGTCCCAAAGTTAAAAAGTGCACGCTGTCCCATTTTCGGCCGAAACTCCCGAGTCGCGTACTTCAGAGCTCTTTGTCCCAAATCAAAAAATGCAAACTGTTCCATTTTCGGCCGGTTCGCCCGGACCGCGTCCTTCGCGCATTTTCGTCCCAAATGTCCCAAAATGCATTTGTGCGTCTTCTCCCTGTTTCGTCCGAATCGGCCGAGCCTCGTGTTTCGCGCATTCGCGTCTCACATGTCCCAAGTGAACCTAATGCAATTCATACTTAGTTTTCCGCTTTCGACCGAATGTGCTAAATTTGAATTTAAGTTGCGAAGATCAAATTTCAAGGACAGCTGGCAGAAGGACGAAGCTTTCAAGACGCCGTTTACATCAGTTTTCAAAGATATCCATTGTCATCTTCAAGATGAAAGCGTCAGTGTGTCCCTCGTGGCAAAGACATAGGAGAGGCGTTAAAGAAATTCAAGCGGTTTACGAAGACGGTGGGTCCTTCTCGGTATTTGTCCACTGTCTCCTTCTTCATTCTTTTCTCTTCTTCCTATTCCTTTCGTATTCCATGTAATTAGTTAAGAAATTGCGTTTGGCATTCCTTAACTATTCTCTAGTTAAAAGAAACGGTTACGAGGAGTAACTGAATTGTAAGCTATATAATGGCCTTCTTTGCGCCATTTTGAAAAGAGGAGGAAGAACTTGGCATATTTTCTGCAAGTGTAAATAGATTATAGAGAAATCAATACAGAAGGACTTTCCTTTCTTTGTCTATCTGATCTCTGTCTGTTCTAAGCTTTCATTTGTTTTCTTTGTGAAGATCATTTATCTCAAATTCGTTAGTCTCATCGATTGCATACTCTTCAACTTTGCAAGCTCGGTGATCTTGTATAACCAAGAAGGAACTTTGTGTCCTTGATTAATGAATCTGTGTTACGTTAAGAAACTTTGCGTTCTGGCAGATGTTATTTACAGAACTTTGTGTCTTTAAATTCCATCTTACTTGTTCTATACGAATGATCTTGTTTTCAATTCACGGTGACTTCGCATACATAAAGAATTACTCTGATATCTATAATTCTGTATGTTTGCCTTTACTGCTTTTCTATGCTCTCATTTCCTCAGTCCTTTTGTAATTGATGACCTTCATAGAAAACACTTTCGTGGTATCCAAGTTTAACCAACAAATCATGTCCTGTACATTTGTAAATAGGTTTGTTTCAGAATAAGGGAACCTCTCCCATTAAAGAGGAGGGACTTCTTGTCCCCCACATTGCTCTTCTAAAAGTCCTATTTGAAAACCAACGAGTTTTGGCGACTCATTGGGGAAAATCGCATTCCAGTTCTGTAATTTTTGATCATCCTTTGATCTGGCGACTCCGCGTTTCACTCGAGGGAGAAGGGCCCTTGGTATCGAAGATTCTCTGTTTCAGCTTTTAGAACAACAAGGTTTTCCTTTCCCTTCAAATTCAAGAAATAGAAGGACCCGTTAAACAAGCACCACTGTTCAAGATAGAAGTCCTACGGGTGGTATTCCTTGAGCACTGCTAGTCCCGATCTCGAGCTTTGATCCTTGCCGGTGTTACTGAGTTCCTCTCAAGCCGTTTTTCCAAGAATGGCGGCGCCATTACCATGGGGTCATCGTGTCGGGCCTCGGCCCTTGCTCGCCTTTGCATGAGTTACCCAGAGAGAACCGGAAGAACTTCCCCAAATTCAAAGGCGATGGCAAAGTGCACCACTGCGAACACATCGCAGCCTTCGTTGTTGCATGTGGAGTTACGGGAGTCGAATATGAAAGCGTCTCGTAAAATTTGTTTGTTGAGACGTTACAAGATAATGCTGCTGATTGGTTCTATCACCTTCCGGCCGGTGCTATAACCGACTGGGACACAATGAGAACTCAGTTCGAGAACCGTTTCAAGCCGGCAGAAGATGTGCATGCCTTGCTTGCCCAGGTCTCTCAGATAAAGAAAGATTCACAAGAGCCCATGAGGGAATTTGTGGCCGGTTCAACAGGTTGGTAAATAAAATTCCAACGCCTACCCGACCTGTCGACCAAATTCAAAAGTGTTTCTTCCTAAATGCTCAATCGCCCAAAGTTAGTTATGCACTAAGAAGGGCTAATCTCGGAACACTAGCTCTGGATCAAGAACTGGCTGTTAGTATCGAAGATGACTTGATCATGTCAGGGAAGTTGAGAAGAGACCCTCCCAAATCTAAGTCTGCTGCTTCTTCCTCTTCCACCCCTGGACCTAAGTACTGATCCATTAGTCCAGAAACTCGCAAATGATCTTGTCGCTATAAAGAAACAGTTGGCTCAGCATGCCCCGTATGCAAGATGTTCCAGAGAAGAAATTTTCAGCCGAAATCGTTTGCCCTGCTCCTCACACAAGACTAGCACTTGAAGGACCTCTGTTAAGGTTCCTGTGAATGCATGACTGTGAAGTTGAAGAGCCGAGATGATGATGAAGCTTGCGAGGAGTTTGTGGAGGAATTTGATGATGAAGCGAGAGGAACTTGAGGGATCTCGGGTTAATTTCTTTTTGAGGGCATTGATGATTATGATGAAGTGGTAGCGAGACATGAACAGCGAATCTTTTGCTTTGTCATGACTCGAAGCAGAGACAAAGCGAGAGGAGAAGGTGACCCGACCACCTAAGAAATCCAAGGAGCAGTCGGCAACTATCCCTGTAATTGCAAGAAGAGGATCTCCTATCCCTACTTCGTCTACACAGAAGGTGAGTCCTATCAATCCAGTTACCAAAGTTGCTTCTTCTTTTTCTCCTAAAGTTGATAAGCCTAGAATTCCAAATGATGATGGCCCGTCCACTTCTGGATCCTTTGATATTGTTGATCACCTGAAAAAGACCAAGGTACAAATCTCAGAAGCTGAGTACTATCAAACCCATCCCAAAGCCTTTGCCAAAATGATCCACTTTGTTAATTCCAACTCTAAGACCACTTCTAAAGGCCTTTTACCTACTCCTCCTTCTGCACCACAGCCAAGTCTGGTAGCTGCTGTCACCTCCCCTGGTGACAAAATTAAACCATTTTATGTAACACTTCTCATAGCTGGCCATAGGCTCAGTAATTGTGTCATAGATTCTGGAGCCTCAGATAATGTGATGCCTGCTAAAGTAGCTCATGCTTTAGGCTTGACCCTCACTCGTACTTATGGATCCTGCTACTCCATGGAGAGTAAGGAAGTGCCTTTGGTTGGAAGGATTAAAGATGCACAAGTGGCCTTTGCTGCTTTGCCTGAAAAGAAAGTCTTGGCTACCATCCTAGTAGCAGACATTCCTCCTTCTTATGGAATGTTGCTAAGTAGAAACTTCTGTAAAGATGTGGGTGGGGAGATTCAAATGGATTGGTCACATGCACTCATACTGTCGATGGACAAATGAAAAGTTGTTACGAGAAAGCGATCGAGTATATTGTGAGAAAACGGATGATCTAAGAGCACAAATACTCTATGAGGATATGGGGCATGGTAATTACATGATTATGTCCCCTGATGAAATCAACCCTCAAAGTATCACCTAAAGATCCCGATGGTGTTTGGATTTTAGAATTTGATGGAAGTTGTTCCTCGGTGGTTACGGAGCTGGTGTCTGCTAGTGTCACACTGAAGGATGCCTACATCCTTTTTCATTTAAGTTGCGGTTTGAAAACACTAATAATACAGCGAGTATGAGGCTCTCATTCTTGGACTACAAGTGGCCAAAGAAGCGAGGTGTGAAGAACCTTACGGCTCGTGGTGATGCAGAGTTGATTGTGAAGCAGGTCAGAAACCTCTTTCAGGTAAAAAATGGGAGGCTGAAGCATTACCGGAATCAGGTTTGGGATTCCATTGAATTCCTTGATGCTTTCTCTATTGAAGCAATACCTAGAGAAAAAAAAGCAGTGAGGGCTGATTCTTTGTTTGTCTCAGGGTCACTACTGATTCCCCATCCTGAATTCTCTCAGGATAAGTTCACTATTGAAATGGTCCACCGGCCTAGTGTACCTGACAATACCAATAACTGGCAAGTTTTCAACGATGACCAGCATTTGCTTTCCTTCCTGGAACTCAAAGGTAATTTGAACATTTGTATTTTGAGGAAGTGACTGCCTCGTGAGTGTGTCCTCGACCAAGCCGTCACCGAGGAGAAAAAGCAGATCAAGATGGATGCATCAATCTCAAAGGAAACAAGATTCCTAAAGGGTTGGTGAGTTTGGAGGAACTATTTGATAAGCATGACAGGTATGTGAAATCTAAAGCTTCTACTGGACCTCAGCAATCAGCTGAGTATGATAAGATTGATATTGGGAGTTCTAATGACCCTAAGCTAGTAAATATTGGAAAATGTTGTACAAGGAGATGAGAGGAGAAAAGCAATTGATCTTCTAAGAAGGTATAAGGATGTTCTTGCATATTCTTATGAAGATCTGAAAGCCTTCAAGCCAAAAGATATGCAGCACTCGATTCCTCTCAAACCAGGAATTAAGCCTTTCAAGCAGAAACAAAGGCAGTACAACCCCAAAATAGCTGACACCATCTTTCAGGAGATTCAGAAGTTGTTGAAGGCTAAAATTATTTTTCCTATTCACCATTCGACATGGATTGCAAATATTGTGCCTGTCAGGAAGAAAAATGGTGAGATCCGCATCTGTGTTGATTTCAGGAACCTGAATCGGGCTTCTCTACGAAAGATAATTACCCTTTGCCTATGATGGATCAAATATTGCAAGCGACGATGAGGATCTGAAATGTTATCTATGCTTGATGGATTCTCTGGATACAATCAGGTAGAGGTTGATACTGAGATCAACACAAGACAACCTTCACCACTCCTTGGGGTACCTTTGCCTACAAGAGAATGCCTTTTGGGCTTATTAATCTTTGGTGCCACTTTCCAGAGAGCTATGGATCGGCTTTTGGAAGCTTGAAAGGGAAGTGTATTGTCATATACCTTGATGACTGTGAGTGTTTTCCAAGACAAGAGCGGATCATTTTGATCACACAGAGAGCGATTCTGCTTTGAGATGCGAGAGAGCATGGAATCTCTACGAACCTAAAAAATCATCTTACGTGTTACGAGAGGGAAAACTATTAGGGCACATTGTCTCCAAGGATGGTATTAAGATTGATCTGAGCGAGTTCAAGCCATCCAGCAAATTCCTCTCCCGACCAGTAAAAAGGGCGTGCACTCCTTCTTGGTAAGATCAATTTTTAAGAAGATTCATCACTGATTTTGTTGAATTAACTTTGAATATTTCTCGAGATGATGAAAGGGAAGCAAACATTTGGTTGGTCTTACGAAGGAAAGGAATCCTTTGAGGGTATCGAAAGCTATCGCTAAAACTCGAGTTTTGGCTTTGTCGATTTGACAAAGATTTCATCATCTATTGCTATCTACTGAGATAATACCACATTCTTGTCTTAACTCAAGAAGACTCGATAAACATGAGCTACCAATTGCCTTCATGAGCTATATCACGAAGAATCATGAGCTAAAATACACCATGATGGAGAAGCATGCTTTTGCGGTAGTCAAAAACATTAAGCGATTTCGTTTCTATATCCTCAACTCTCACTCTATGGTCTTTGGTTCGAGATCTTTGTTAAGTCAATTCTTACACATGACAAGAATTTGGATCAAGAGAGAGGCTGGGTGGCTAAGGTCAAGAGTATGACATTGATATCAAACCAACCAAGCTGGTTCGTGGAAAAGGTCTTTGTGAGCTCATTCTTTGAAGGGCCAAACATGAGTTCTTTGGAGGAGAAAGTGACCTTCCTCATTACATTTCTGAGTTCGGTTGATGAATGGTATCTTTGACATCGCCCATTTTCTCACCTATGGGAATGCCCCCTCATTTAAGCGCCGAAAAGAAAAGAGGAATTTATTAAATTGAGGTCGGTATAATATGTATTGTGGGAAAATGCCTTGTTGAGCGTGGCTTAGATGGGAGATTTTTGAAGTGTGTGGACAAGGAACAGCAGAGAAAATTGCTCTCAGCTTTTCATGATCAGGCATGTGGAGGGCACTATTCATCAACGGTCACTGCTCACAAGATACTCCGGGGAGGATATTACTGGCCTACCTTATTCAGAGATGCATCTAAGTGGGTGGATAAATGTGAGGCTTGTCAGACTTTTGTGGGAAGACCTAAATTGGCTTCTTTGCCTCTCAAGCCAGTTGTGATTGAGGAACCATTTCAACAGTGGGGTTTAGACTTCATTGGTACACTTAATCCTACTTCTAGTGCTGGTCACACTCATGTGCTAACTGCCACTGACTACTTCACCAAATGGGTGGAAGCTATTCCAGTTAAGAGCACTACTTCCGAAGTGGTATGCAACTTCATCAAAGAGAACATCTTGGTAAGGTATGGTGTACCTAACAAGATTGTAACAGATAATGCTTCAAACTTCTCCTCAACTGAGATAATGGATTTCTGCTATGGGTATGGCATCTCTCTGGCTCATTCTTCAGATTATTACCCCCAGGGAAATGGGCAAGCAGAATCCACAAACAAGAACCTGGTGACTATCATAAGGAAGTTGGTCAATGAGTCTCAACGAAACTGGCACAAGAAGCTATATGATGCTCTTTGGGCAGACAGGATCACACCTAAAAGAGCCATTGGAATGTCCCCTTTTCAAGTGGTGTATGGAGTAGAAGCTCAACTGCCAGTAACAGTGGAACTGCCGGCCTTGCACCTGATGAAGGCCATTGAAGATACCAGTTTCAGGGATGCTTTAGATAAAAGGATCATGTACCTGCACAAACTGAATGAAGACAGATTGGAGGTTGCTGATAGGATATTCGTTCACCAGCAGAAGGTAAAGGTCCTGTTTGACAAAAAAGCTAGGTTCAGAGAGTTCCAAGTTGGAGACACCGTGCTGTTATGGGACAAAAGACATGAACCTCGTGGCAGCCATGGAAAGTTTGATTCCCTGTGGCTCGGACCTTTCAAGATCAGACACTTTGCTGGTAAGAACTCTTTCTATCTTGATTACATGGATGGTTCGCCCCTCCCACTTCCTTATAGTGGGCAGTATTTGAAGTTGTTCAAGTCCTAGGTGACTAGGGAGTCCCTTTGTATATTCTGTACAGTGTTTTCCTTCTGTTGTTTTGGTGTGTTTCCCTTCTGTTGTTTTTGTGTGTTGCCCTCTGTGTTGGTCTGTTTTTGACTCCGTTGCCCAATGGATAAGGCACTGGTCTGCTTCACCAAGTTTGTCTAAGTTCTTGCCTTGTCTCATTCCTTGAATTTATGCCAAGTCATCCCCAGAAGGAGCCAGCTGTTGTCCACTCAAAATTCCCCGCTCTGTCAAAAGTAAAAATTTCAAAATTTTGAGTTTAAATGTCTTTTCTGTCGAGCTGGTGGTGTGAAAAAAGTCTTGAAGTCGAAAAAATCTAAGTTTTGGGTCATTCTGTAAGTATTTCGGGCCTGTCGGACATTTTTGTCCCTTTGTCCCAAATCTGACGAAGTGCATTTTGTTCCCGATCGGCGAAACCTCGAATTTGTCCCATTTTCGGGCCCGTCGGAAGTTTTTGTCCCAAGTGTCCCGAAGTTACTGTGCGAGATGTTCCAATTTCGGCCGAACCGCCCGAACCGCGTACTTCGCACTTTCTTGTCCCAAATGTCCCAATTTCAAAAGTGCGCTCTGTTCCAATTTCACCCGAACCGGCCGAGTCGCGTACTCCGGAACTTTTTGTCTCAAATTTCTCAAGTTCAAACTTAAAGTGCACTCTGTTCCATTTTCGGCCGATTCGCCCGATTTCGTCCCAACTGTCCCGAGTTCCGAAGTGCATTCTGTTCCCCGATCGGCCGAAACACCCGAACCGCGTACTTCAGGAACTTTTTGTCCCGAATGTCCCAAGTCAAAGGCCTTTGTTCCATTTTTTCGATTCGATTCGCGAACCGCGTCCTTGGAACTTTTTGTCCCGAATGTCCCAAAGTTAAAAAGTGCACGCTGTCCCATTTTCGGCCGAAACTCCCGAGTCGCGTACTTCAGAGCTCTTTGTCCCAAATCAAAAAATGCAAACTGTTCCATTTTCGGCCGGTTCGCCGGACCGCGTCCTTCGCGCATTTTCGTCCCAAATGTCCCAAAATGCATTTGTGCGTCTTCTCCCTGTTTCGTCCGAATCGGCCGAGCCTCGTGTTTCGCGCATTCGCGTCTCACATGTCCCAAGTGAACCTAATGCAATTCATACTTAGTTTTCGCTCGACCGAATGTGCTAAATTTGAATTTAAGTTGCGAAGATCAAATTTCAGGCAGTGTGAGAAGGACGAAGCTTTCAAGCGCCGTTTACATCAGTTTTCAAAGATATCCATTGTCATCTTCAAGATGAAAGCGTGCAGTGTGTCCCTCGTGGCAAAGACATAGCTGAGACGTTAAAGAAATTCAAGAAGCGGTTTCTGAAGACGGTGGGTCCTTCTCAGTGACTGTCCACCTGTCTCCTTCTTCATTCTTTTCTCTTCTTCCTATTCCTTTCGTATTCCATGTAATTAGTTAAGAAATTGCGTTTGGCATTCCTTAACTATTCTCTAGTTAAAAGAAACGGTTACGAGGAGTAACCGAATTGTAAGCTATATAATGGCCTTCTTTGCGCCATTTTGAAAAGGAGGAAGAACTTGGCATATTTTCTGCAAGTGTAAATAGATTATAGAGAAATCAATACAGAAGGACTTTCCTTTCTTTGTCTATCTGATCTCTGTCTGTTCTAAGCTTTCATTTGTTTTCTTTGTGAAGATCATTTATCTCAAATTCGTTAGTCTCATCGATTGCATACTCTTCAACTTTGCAAGCTCGGTGATCTTGTATAACCAAGAAGGAACTTTGTGTCCTTGATTAATGAATCGTATTACGTTAAGAAACTTTGCGTTAAGCGAGATGTTATTTACTGAGAACTTTGTGTCTTTAAATTCCATCTTACTTGTTCTATACGAATGATCTTGTTTTCAATTCACGGTGACTTCGCATACATAAAGAATTACTCACGATATCTATAATTACTGTATGTTTGCCTTTACTGCTCTTTTCTATGCTCTCATTTCCTCGAGTCCTTTTGTAATTGATGACCTTCATAGAAAACACTTTCGTGGTATCAAGTTTAACCAACAAATCATGTCTGTACATTTGTAAATAGGTTTTAAAAGATCATTAATGAAAAATAGGATGATGGAGTAGTGCTATAAGGTGCTTGAAATGATGATGAAATGAATATTTAGGTGGATTCATGAATGCACGAGTTAATTAAGTGAGACTAGCTTAGTCTTGCAAGCCCAATCGGTGAGCTAACCAACCTAGGTCTTTGGTGCATGATGGTTTGAGTTGTTTAGTGGCTTGAGGAGCATGGTAGTGGTCTTGAGAGAATTTTAGGAAAATTTTTAGGCACTCACACGAGTTTCGTGGTGTAGGTACATGTTGAAGACTAAGTTCAGTGCACATCTAGACCTAGTTTAGGTCTTTGGAGGCCTAATAAACCAAATAAGGAGGTATATAGCCACGTGATCTCATGGAGGAATGTAGGTGAGTGAGATAGGATGTCGCAGGTATGTTAAGTCCTTTTGGAGATTTGGGAAGAAAATATATGGTGTTAGACTACTTGGTTATGGTGAACACTAGGCCTAATCCTAGTGTTTGGAATCCTAATTAGGAATGATAGGAACTTGCAGATGTGTATGAGCTCTTGAAATCACTCGTGGAGGTATGTTGCATTTTTTCATCATGTAGAGGAAATTTTTAGAGGTTTCATTCTAAGATATAGTGTTAGTTCGGTTGGTCATAGAGCCTAAACCATGCAAAACCTAAGGGCTAGTCATGCAAATGAGATGGATTATGAATATGTAGACCTATTTGAGCTATTATGATGATTGGATATGATGCACATGGGTGTCCTAGAGGTGTGAGAAAAAAATTAAGTCATTTTGAAGAATATTTTGCAAGTTATGATGTTTTAGGTGAAAACAGGTCTAAGAAAGCTCAAATTGGAACTTCGATACTCACCATGAATTGTGTTCTTTTCATGGGACCTTATGGATTTAATGGATAATTTTCCATTGATCTAAGATAATTTCAGAAAAATAATGAAGTAATTTCATCAACATATTTATGAATGAATGTTAAGAAGGTAAACTTCTTTTTATG
Organism: Taxus wallichiana var. yunnanensis; assembly: GCA_018340775.1. Taxonomy (NCBI): domain Eukaryota; kingdom Viridiplantae; phylum Streptophyta; class Pinopsida; order Cupressales; family Taxaceae; genus Taxus; species Taxus wallichiana. Next base: position 74,792,999 of record CM031233.1, on the reverse strand, counting down.
ACTTTAAAACCCTAGCTCAAAAGTGGTAGGAGAGATTTTTATTGGAAGTACCAGAATTGATTGATATTGCTAGTATGATGATTGGAGGTTTTAGAGGACTCATCTATATTTCTAGAAATGTATATTAGAGCATGTGATGATTTGTGGACCTTGTTCAAATAGGAGAGTTTCTAAAGAAGTTTAGTTTGTTGCAAAGTTTTTAAAATGAGGTATGAAATAAATTGACATGTTTTTAGCCTAGGATTTTTACTTGATGCCCACGATGGTTTCAGATCATGGTTTAGATTATAGAGGGAAAAGTGTGCCCTGTTTATAAAGACTGGTCTTAAGGTAGTTTTGGGGTAGTTCGGAGTAGTTTCAAATATTTACTTGGTTAGAGGCATTCCACTTGGAGTTGGAAGGAAATGTAAGGTTTTAGGAAAATTATATTCAAAGCTATTTCTAATGGTATAATATTTGTGTATGGATGACGAGATTTGATAGGTGAACCATCTTAATTTTGAAGAAGAAGGTTACTTTTTCTTAGGACATGATTACTTCGGCTAGAAGATGGAGGTAGAAGATGCATGATATGGAGGATTAGTTGATGATTTATATCAGTTGGAGTGTGAATAGGGATGAATTTTTTCCTATTAAATGCCTTTAGAGGTCTTGAAAGCGACATAAAGGGTAAAAAATAGCTGATTTTTCAAAACAAATTTATGGGAAGCTTAGTTTGGCAAAGAATAAAGTTGGTGTGGTTTGCATGTATGGATGTTTAATGAGCTCTAGAAATCATGTATGTGTTCTACGGGTTAGTGGATTTTCAATGAGTGGTTACTATTATCTATTTTTACGCCCTAGTAAAATAAACAACTTGGAAGGATGGGTTTGAGCACTGGACAATGATTCATGGAGCAATCTGGAATGATACAACTGAGATTTCAATTTTGGGAAGCATTACAAGTGATTCAAGGAAGTTTCGAAGGTCTTGGGGCCATCCATCAGAAGTAGGATTTCAAGCCTTAAGGAGTTTGTAGCATGAAAGAGGACCTAAGATTAAATGGAAGATTCTGATAGTCGGGCCAGAATTATATGTCCAACAAGGTACCTATGGAATTCATAGTTTATTCCCTACATGGTGGAAAATATGAGACATCTTGAAACATCATACACTTCCCAAGGTAATTATTTATTTTGGCGCACAACCGACAATCCTGAGAGAGAAGGATGATTTTAGAGGTGATAAAATCAAATTTGGATCTTATGACTAAAATCATTAGATTAAATGGGTTTTTTCCATGTGAAATCATATAAAATTTGACCGAAAACTCATACGAAGCTCAAGTTCTCGCCTCTGGAATTAGGTTGGGTGGAGGTTGGACGGGTCGTGGTCGAAAGGGTCAGGTTAGATGGGGCAAGGTTGGATGGGGGGGTTGGTTACCAAAGGGTTGGGTGAGTCACATTTTTGACACATCCAAATGGTTTTTGATGACCATCACACCCGTCACATTTGCACGACACCTAGGTTGGACATGCATAAACCATGTTGGATGGGTCATGGGGGTTGGAGGGGTCAAGGTTAGACGACTAGGGGTTGGACACCCAGGGGTTGTTTAGGTCACATTTTTTGACTCATTCAAATTGTTTTTTGATGCCCATCACGGTCCCTCATCTTTTCACGACACACAGGTTGGTCGGGTCATGGTTGGACGACATGGATGGATGAGTTACAAGCCTCACAAGGGTAGGTGAATGAATGACATCCCAACAACTAGAATTAATGAGGCATGGCAGCCACAATCACCCATGTAGGAAAATTACCCAAATAGATGGGTTCCCATACCTCTTTAATGCATCATGCCGGTTGGTGGCCCAATTTTCCCTATATATTGTAAAATTTGCCTCATTTTGAGGGGGATTTTTTCCAAAAGTAGAGGAACTCTGTAAAATTTGTTCCGAGCTATAGTTGAATTTGGGCTCATTGTAAAGGATTTTTTCTTGTACTTATGGTGTGATGGATTATGAATGTCTCTGAGCAATAAAATTCATGTTTTGTGGCCATTTTTTCCCTAGCTTGTTTGAGTTGCATCTCTTGCCTTCCATTATATTCATGAGTATATTGTGCATGTATGTATCTATCTCCTTGCAAGGTATATAATTTTTTGTGCTTTATGAATTTAGGGAATTGATTGTTGTCTTGGAATGTGGTGCTTCTAATAGCCCTTTTCTCATTTTCTCCCTATTTTTCACTCACCGGGATTTTCCCATCCTTTCTTAGTGCATCACCTTCACTTAGGGTAGTTTTATTTCATGCATATTCCTATCCTGTCTCCTTGGAAAATATTAGAATAGGGTTAGTTTGGCTTGACATTCTCTACACTTTGGAGAAGTTGGCACTAGGTTAGAGAAAGAAGCCAAATTTCTCTGGAGGATTATCCTACTTACAAAGTCCCACACTACAGGATAATCCCATGTTATGCAAGTTACACTAGTTGCCTCATACACAAAATCACAAGCAATCAGGGGTGCTGTAATTTTGCATTAACAATTTTGGGATGCTTGGTGGGAGAAGTCAATATTTTCACTTTTATCAAGATTGGGTGTGTCTTGGTGAATTTCCTACCTCTAGAGGATTTGTAGTAACACATCTGGCAACTCCATATTTCAAATCCACTAGTTTCAGCATCCCAAGTTTATCAAGTTCATGAGAAGAGTGCAAACTGGTCTAGAGAAAGAGAATAAGGTATCTTTGAATACTTGCAGTTATCTCTAGGTAGAGGAAGGAGAGGAAGAAGAGTACAAAGGTCTCCATCTCCACGAAATAGGAATTTATCTACACCTCCACCTAGTATACCCTTCCTTCAATCGACTAGGGTTCTTAGGCCACTCAGGATGGCTCATCTACAACCACCAAATCAGCCACCTCCAAACCCCTATGAAAATTTCACGGGAAGCAGTCCACTTTCCCTTAATGTAAAAATTTGGTCCTGATAGCAACATTAAAGAATATCCCATTCTTCATTGGGGAAAATCACAAAATATCCCATGACCACATTCAAGATATTGAAAATGTCTGTGCCATACATGAGATTGCCAAGATGGATGTTTTGGTCAAGTTGTTAGCTTCTTCTTTCAAAGGAAAAGCGTTGTAGTGGTTCAAAGGCTTAGGAGCATGATCAATTTAGAATTGGGATCAATTGTGCATAGCTCTCTGTGGTCAGTTTGGTGAAAGGGTTGACAACTTATCCCTTTTGGAGCTGATGACTACAATCAAGAGGGCACCAGCTGAGCAAATGATAGAATTCAATTCTGGATTTCAAAGAACATGGGAAAGGATCCCAATCATAGTCATACTGATGACTGAAGGTGTGCTTCTCTTTTTTCTTAAAGCTCTAAATTCTGATATATTTGTTATGATACAATCTATGGGAGGAATAACCCTACCATATGCCTATGCCATAGCCATTAGAGCTGAGAATTGCCTAATTCAAGCGGTAAAATTACACCTAGGCCAAATATGCCTCTCTATCCAGATATAGGGAATCCTAATCCTAATCAAACACCTACAATAACCCCCATCTTTGATCTAAGAAATCAAAGTTAGAATGAATCTTATACCTCTTCTTCTAGTACTTCTAAGGAACTCCAGGAAGTCATGAAACAATTGCAGAATTTGGGGAATGAGTTGGTGATAATCAAAAGGTAGCAAGCTCAGAGCTCTAGACCTTACCAGCCTCAAGCTCAAAAAAATAGGCCTCCATATCAGCCTAACAGGCCTCCCGCTCAAGAAACAAAGCAAAATCCAAACCAAGGGTAGTCTCAAACTGCCAGACCATTTCAACCTTACAACCCTAATGCAGTTTCAACATCTAGGGATTTGGTTCCAACTCAAAACAACATGGCTCAAGAATATGACTGGTGCTTCCCATGTAATCAACCTCATAACTAGTCGATGTGTTTCAATGGTGCTTTGAATCAAGCTCTTATGGTGACAAAAATGGGGGTGGAACAAGAGACAGGGCAAGAGGGAAATCAGCAGCAAGAAGCAACTTTGGAAGCACCTTTAAAAGAGACCACAACTATCAATTGACAAAGTGAAGATTTCTGTGGTATAAATAAAGCCCCTTATCAAAGTGTAGCAGCCAATAGATAGTCTAAGAAGAGAAATATTAGAGAGGGACAATCATCCAATTCAAATGATCCACAACCCTCTATCACCCAACAAGGTATCAGTAGCCAAAATGTAGCTCCCAATGTGTAAGGTCAGCCTAAACCACCTTCTAGACCAGCTCAAGTGTCAGTTGTAACAACCCATGCCCAAGATAGAACTCTACAAAGTAAGGGGTAGTAGAGAGATAGCTCATATCCGTTCAAAATTATTGAGAAGATGAGGAAGACAAATGTAAGTATATCTATGTGGGAATCATTGAGAATTCTAAGCTAACGAGGATTTGCTCCGAGCAACCATGGAGAATTGGTCAACATCAAATGAGTTATCCAAGAGTCGAGAGAACGTGCTCACTAATACAACTTAACAAGGAGAAAATCAGGGGGCAACAAGGAATTTTTTTAAGCCTCTGTCATTCTATATCTCATTGATCATCAAAGATAAGTTAGTGCATAATTGCATCATTGATTTAGGGCAAAGTAGCTCTGTAATCCCAAAACAAATAACCGACTAGTTGGGTCTTCAATATGAAGTCATTTCTAGAGGTTTGGTGTAATTGGACGGGACAATGGTAACAACGGTTGGAGTAATCAAAGGATTGAGCCTTATGTTGCATGCATGTCCCAATGTGACCATCTTGTAAGATGTATTAGTTATAGATTTTCCACCACTCTTTACATTATGTTTGCCAAGAGACTTCACCACTAAAATTGGAGGCTATTTGTTTGCTGATTGGTCACACATATTATTTAGAACAAGGTACAGAACTAAGGCTACAATATGGTATGAACCTATTGCAAATTTCCATATTGAGCCTCATGTACCAAGCCCAATCAATGAAAATGTACCATATTTGATCAAGAGGAATGCTTAGAGGCTCAAGAGACAAATACAAAGGTTGGAAGCATTCTAGACCTAATTATTGATGATTGGGCTTAGAGGGGACATGCTTTCAATCCATACAAGGAAATGGAAGAATCTGAATTAGGGGTCTATTGTTTGCATGAAGAAAATTCACCACTTCTTAGTATCACCAAGCCAAATGCTAAAGATGATAATGAAGTATGGAAACTATTATTTGATGGCTCAAGGAGTAGGCAAGGTCGTTGGAGGGGGAGCTATGCTTGTTTCACCACAAGGTACAAAATATTACTCAACTTTCCATTTTCAATTTTCTTGCTCAAACAACACAACCGAGTATGAAGCCTTGATCCACAGATTACATTGGGCAAGAAAGAAAGGTATTAAAAACTTGCAAGTGTTTGGGGATAGTGAGTTAATCGTGAACCAAGTTAGGGGAAAACATGCTGCTAAGAATGGTCTTCTCAAAGCCTATAAGCATGGGTATGGGATCGTCGACACTAAAATTTTCCTCCAAAATTTCTATTTCATTAATGTATGTATTAGGAATAGGATGTTGTTAAGTGTAATTAGTAGTAGCATCCGATAGAAGATAACGGCGCCATCAGTATGGTGCCGCCAATAATGTGGAGTATGGTAACAGTCAAAGTACAATAGGAATGTTGTAAAAAGTAAATATTTGTCGTAAGTGGTCCGGTAATGTTAAAATGTCAAAGTTTGGGTAATTAGAGAAGTAGGGTCTACATGATTAGGAATTAGAAATATTATATTGGTAATAAGGACAAGGAGTGAGGTCATAAATATTTTGTGTATTTTATTTGTAAAAAGTCTAAAAATGTGGAACCCATGTAAAATGATAAGGTTTATCTTATCTTAACAGATAAGCTTACATGTACAGATAAGAGTTAAGGTATGGAATATGATTCGTCAGAGTGGATTTCTTATCCTATCTTAGAGATAGGATGGATAAGCTGTAAGTTCTAAATAGAGAGGCCACCCCCCTCATTTAGGATAGAAAGAAGTAGTGAGAAATATTGTAGGAAGTGTGCGAAGGAAGCCATCAGTTAAAGGTGTGTTGAAGAAGCCATCAAGAGGTGTAATTGTAAAGTTTCTCCCATAGTCTTGTTGAAGTATCTCATGGGTGAGATTGTAATAGTTTCATGTTAATATTATAATTTATTTTGATATTTCAGATTTGTCGTCATTCTGTCTTATCATAGTCAATGGTATTCTTGTGTTCGGTTGTTGTTTTGCTTCCAGATTACATCCACCAAACTAAAGTCTGTGCATTAGTAAATAATCATAGCACGAAGAGTTCCCGGTGAAGAATTATCATAGTGCCGGATTGGTGATGACAGATCAGATTGAAGACCTTGAAGTATTTAATATTCAAGCCATACCACAAAAGGAAAATGAAGCCAAGGACAAGGCTCGCAGTAATTAGAGCAACATTTGATGCGGTGGATATTATCAAGAGAGATAAAGCACAACCACATATTCATGTCATTGTAAGGCCAGTTGTATCAAATAATAGCACAAGCTAACAGGTTTTGAGAATGATCAATACATCATAAAATTTTTACAGGAGGAGGCTAAGTTCTCAACTCAAAATCAAGAGAAATTGGGGCAGCAATATGGAGAGAAAATAGTGTAGATACAAACAAGAAAACAAACTACCAAAGGGTTTAGTGACTTTAGGGTCAATTTTAACCCAAATGATCAATTCTGGAAAGAGAAGGCCAACATTCAAGTGAAAAGGGAGGATTCTGAGCCCATTTCGGTTGGATAAGGTAGGACACTCCAAATAGGCAAGATGAGCAGTGAACAAGAAAATTACGACCTTGTGTGGCTTTGCTAGGAATTCCCAGATGTCTTCGCTTGGAGCTATGAGGATTTAAAGGGTTTTAACCTAAAATTGGCACAACACACTATCAAGTTACATCTAAAGGCTAAGCCCGTCAGGAAAAAATAGAGGTCGGTGAACCCTCATGTAAAGCCTCTTATGAAGAAGGAGTTGAATAAGCTCATTGAGGTGAGTATCATTTTCCTAATCAAGAACTCAAGTTGGGTAAAAATATGGTGTTGGTTAGGAAAAGGAATGGGGAAATTAGGCTGTGCGTGGATTTTTGGGATTTAAATAGGGCCTCCCTCAAGGATCACTATCTGCTACCCTCCATGGAGAAGATTTTGTAGGTAGTGGTCGGTTCAGAAAGATTCTCCCTCTTAGATGGATATTCAAGCTATAATCAGATTATGGTGAAAGAGGAGGATCAATTCAAAACAACCTTTACCACAAAATGGGGCACCTATGCATACAGGAAGATGCCATTTGGGCTATCAAACACTGGAGCAAAATTTCAATGAGCAATGGATATGGCATTTAAGGGGCTGTTAAATAAAATAGTGCTTGTATATCTTGACGACATCACTGTATTTTCTAAAAATGTAGAAAGTCACCTCTTTCATCTCAGATAGGTCTTCCAAAGGTGCAAGAGGTTTGGAGTGTCCTTGAACCCCAAAAAGTGCATATTCATGGCATATGAGGGTAAAATTCTAGGCCATATCATTTCAAGGAAGGATTGACAATTGATCGGAGAGGGTAGAATCCATCCATGCTCTACCATTGCCAAGTCATAAGAAGGCTCTCCAAAGATTCTTAGGAGGATAAACTTTGTTAGAGGTTTGTACCAATTTTTCCACTCTTGTGAAGCCATTAACGATGATGTTGAAAAGAATTTGGATTTCAAATGGATAGTGGAGGGAAAAGAGAGTTTCAAAGCTATCAAGTAGGCCATATCTCAAGCTCCAACTCTCATTAATTTGGACTTCTCCAAAGACTTCTTTATATACGCATTCGGTGGTTCAGAAACCATCTCCGTAATCTTGGTGCAATAGAATAAGGAAGGATTGGAGTAGCCTATTGCATTCTTTAGCCAAGGCCTTATGGACTATGAGGTAAGATATTCATTCATTGAGAAACATGTCCTTACTGTGATTAAAAGTTTAAATAAGTTCAGACATTTAGTGTCAAATAATATGATTCATCTACTAGTCACACATGTTGGTATAAAAGATTTTCTTTTAAACAAGGACCTCAATGAAAAAAGGGTTGGTTGGGTAACCAAGGTCATGGAATATGACATTGATATTAAGGTAACCAAGTTGGTTAGGGGAAAGGGATTATGTGAGAAGATATCTTTGAGACAACATGCCGAGTCCAGTGGTAAGGGGAGAGGATGTTTGGTGCTACACGATGATCAAGAGAAATCAGCCAATGCCTCACCCAATCCTTGTTGGACTCAAGATATAGTCCATTTTCTTCAAACAGGTCAAAGCCCTCAAGGGATGAGAAAGGCCAAAAGAAGATATTTTAGGATCCATTGTATCCCATTTGTATTAGTTGATGGTATCTTGTTCAAGAAAGATGTAAATGGTGTCCTCCTAAGGTGCCTCAAGGTAGATCAGATAGAGAAGGTGTTACATGAATTTCATGACGAAGAAATAGGTGGCCATTTTTCCACAAGGGTGACAAGTCTTAGAATTATGAAGGCATTTTATTATTGGCCTAACATTTTTATGATTTTTATGCATGGATTAGGAAGTGTAAAAAAGTGTGCCTTCTTCATAGGCAAAGAGAGGTTAAAAACCCTTCCACTCCACCCCATTTCTATAAATGAACCATTCATGCAATGGGGGATGGACTTCATTGGAGTGATTAATCCAAATTATATCTTGGGCCAAAAATGGATACTCATAGCCAAAAACTATTTCACTAAGTGGATGAGAAGCAGTTGCACTCAAGGAAGCAAATGAAGCCAACATACTAGATTTTTATGAAGGGATAGTGACGAGGTTCGGAGTTCCGGCCACCATTATATCAGATAATGCTTTGGAATTCCTAGGTGCCAAGATCACAAAGTGGGAAGTAAAAATGGGATATACTTGAGTACCTCATCAAATTACTACCCATAGGGTAATGGACAAGTTGAGTCCACCAACAAAATCTTTTGAAAATTATAAGGAGAACTCTAGACGAGAACCAGAGAACTTGGCATGCCAAGTTGAAATCAGCCTTGTGGGCTGATAGGATTACTCCTAAGAAGTCAATAGGGAACTCTCCTTATAGGTTAGTCTATGGAAGGGAGGAAAGGATTCCTATATCCCTCAAATTTCCCACATTGGAACTCATGAAACAACTAGAACTATCCGAGTTTGAACCCATGGAAGCTAGATATGCAAAGCTCATGGAGTTGGAGGAGACAAGGAACCAAGCCATGCACATCATGGAAAAGGATCAAGCGTTGATCAAGAGGTGATTTGACAAGAAAGCAAAGGCTAGAAAATTCCGAGAGGGAGATTTGGTCCTTAAATGGGATGCAAACAAGGAAAAGTCGGAAGGCACTCCAAGTTTGATGTAATATGGAGTGGCCCTTATATGATTTTTGGTTGCAAAGAAAACAATGTTTTCCAACTATCAAGGTTGGATGGAGAAGAACTGCAGATTCTAGTCAATGGAATCTATCTCAAGAATTGTTATTGAGTGAAAATTTCTTGTACATATTAGTTTAGGAGTTGTAATTCCTCTAAGTGCTTGTAGCACATCACCTTGTTTTAGTTTAGGTTGCTTTTGTAATAAGTTTTTGTGCACTCTCTACATATTATATTTGGAATGTGTATGACCTTTTGTGTTTGTACATAGATGTTTCCTTGTTTCTCTTTCACTTTCTAGTCTTAGGCATAGTTTAGTGACAAAGCAACTAGTCCTCAACTGGGGGTTTCTTTTGAAGCGAAAAACATCTAGTAGTGCCCCATAGGTTGGAAGATATATTTATCAAGTGATAGGCTAGTTATGGAAATAAATGTGACTCCATGCCCAATGGATCCCCTAAGGTCACTGGTCTTCAAGATCAAGCAGGAAGATCATCCCAAAAGTCACCAATTATTATCTATTTTTACCCATTGGTAAAATAGAAAACTTGGGAGGATGGGTTTGAGCACTGGACAATGATTCATGGAGCAATATTTAATGATACAACTGAGATTTCAAGTTTGGGAAGCATTACAAGTGATTCAAGAAAGTTTTGGAGGTCTTGGGACCTAAAATTCAATGGAAGATTCTAATAGTTGTGTGGGAATTATAATTCCAACAAGATACCTATGGAATTCATAGTTTATTCCCCACATGGTGGAAAAGATGAGACATATTGAAACATCATACACTTCCGAAGGCGTTATTTCTTCTAATGCACAACCAAAAATTCTGAGAGAGAAGGAGAATTTCGAGGTCATAAATTAAAAATTAGATCTTGAGACCACCACCATTATATTCAATGGGGTTTTTCCTCACAAAATCATATAAACTTTCACCCGAAAACTCATCCGGGAGCTCAAGTTATCACCTCCAGGAAGTTGGTCGGTTGGAGGTTGGACGGGTCAGGGTTGGACGGGTAAGGGTTGGATGGATCAAGGTTGGGAGGTTGGGGGTTGGATGCCTGAGGGTCAGTTGGGTCACATTTTTGATGCATCGAACGGTTTTTGATGCCCATCGCACCCTCACACTTGCACAACACCTAGGTTGGACTGTACAACCATGTTGGATGGTTCATGGGGGTTGGACAAGTCAAGTTTGGATGACTAGGGGTTGGTTGGGTCACATTTTTGATGCCTTTGAATGGTTTTTGACACCCTCCATACCCCTCATATTTGCACGACACATAGGTTGGTTGGGTCATGGTTGGATGACATGGATGGATGAGTTACAAGCCTCACAAGGGTAGGTGAATGAATGACATCCCAACAACTATAATTAATGAGGCATGGCACCCATGACCACCCGTGCAAGAAAATTACCAAAATAGATGGTTTCCCATACCTCTTCAATGCATCCTGCTGGTTGGTGACCCAATTTTCCCTATATATTGTAAAATTCACCTCATTTTGAGGGGGATTTTTTCCAAAAGTAGAGGAACTTTGTAAAATTTGTTTCAGAGCTATTGTGAGCTAAAGGCCTCAAATTTGGGCTCATTGTAAAGGATTTTGTCTTGTGCTTATGGTGTGATAGATTATGCATGTCTCTGAGTAATAAAATTCATGTTTTGTGGCCATTTTTTCCCTAGCTTGTATGAGTTGCATCTCTTGCGTTCCATTATATACATGAGTATATTGTGAATGTATCTATCTCCTTATAGGGTCTATAGTTTTTTGTGCTTTACAAACTTAGGGAATTGATTGTTGTCTTGGACTGTGGTGCTTCTACCAGCCCTCTCCTTCTCATTTTCTCCCTATTTTTCACTCGCTGGGATTGTCCCGTCCTTTCTTGGTGCATCACCTTCACTTAGGGTAGTTTTTATTTCATGCATATTTCTATCCCTGTCTCCTTGGAAAACATTAGAATAGGGTTAGTTTAGCTTGCCATTCTCTGCACTTTGGAGAAGTTGGCACTAGGTTAGAGGAAGAAGCTTGCTTTCTCCGGAGGATCATCCTACTTGCAAAGTCCCACACCGCAAGATAATCCCATGTTATGTAGGTTACATTGGTTGCCTTGTACACAAAATCACAAGCAATCGAAGTCTTTGTAATTTTGCATTAATAGTTATATGCCATATTTGAAGTGTTCTTGGGTGATATTGAGACCCAAAGGTGAAAAATGGTTCTTGGAAAGAACTATTTTGAGAAAAATATGAGCCTTCTTGGTAGATTTGTTAGGAATTTAATTTGTGCAAGATAATGTACGATCATAAATGATGTTTTTATGTCATATTTGACATGTGTGATGAATTTTGGAGCTTTACTAATCATGATGACAAGGTTTGTGGTCTTTGATGAATCAGGTGATGGGGTTTTGAGCTATTTTTAGGCTTTTCTAGTGTGTTTGAGCATGACCAACCTACATGGGTCCATTATGATTGTATTATTATGTTTTAAATATCTATTGGTCAATATAAATTTTATAGACCAACTTGTTTCATGTTTTTGAGTTGAGAAGGGTATAAAGTGCATGTTTGAGTTCAAATTTGAGCTAGCTAAGTGAGAGGAAAAAGTGTGACCCAAGTGTGAGTGAGAAATAGGTATGAAGGAATTATTTCAAAGATGAGGAAGTGTGTGAAAGGTTGAGGAGAGATAGAGTGCATGCATGTAAGATTTTGAAGTCAATACAAGTCATGAAAGTGTGAGATATAGCGAGTTGAAGAAGAGAGGGTTTGAATAAGGGTTTGAAGGTGTGTGAGCTGAATCAGTGATCTCCATTAGTTATAGTAGAAAAAAGTCATAAAATATCTTCATTCAAAGGTGGTTTAGTGGATTCTTAATCATCTTAAGGTGTTTTATCATCCTTTTGAGTTTATGCTTCACTAAATTAGGGTTTGTGCTCCTGCAGGTTGGTGTTCCTTGCGAAGTTGGTGCTTCACTAAATAATTTTGATTTGATTAATATAATCAGAAGTTTCAGTGTGTTTTCTTCCCCTTGAGGGTTTCCCACTAACTTATTTTGTTATTATGTCTCTTTCATGGTTGTGTTGATTTGATTGAATGTTAAGCACACATTAATGAATGGTTGAATAGTTTATGGTTTGAGTAAGAAAATCTAAATTACCTTAAATTTTCTAAGGAACCTCTCAATGCATTGTGATTCAAACAATTGGTATTAGAGAAGGCCCTTTTGGAGAAGTTTGATCACTCAAAAGGAGATCCTTGAAGCACAAAAATGGAAGGTTAGCAAAGTGGTTCTTCTTCTAGCAAGGGACCATTGTTTGATGGAGTGAACTATTCTTTTTGGAGTATGAGGATGAGGAAAAAATCATGTCTTTAGATTTTGACATTTGCAAATCTGTGGAGGATGGTTATACTATTCCTACTACACCTCCTACTAGTACTACATACAAGTATACTTGTAGTGAGAATTCCAAGGCTATGAATGCCATCATGTGCGGATTGGCTGAACCTGAGCTTGTGAAGGTTATGCATTGCAAATCATATAAGGTTATGTGGGAGAAACTTTAGGTCATGTATAAAGGAGAATCAAGGTGAGGATAGATAAGCTTAAAAATTTCATAAATCAGTTTGAAGGACTAAAAACGCGGACTTATTTCAATCCCAATAGCTAAAAAATTTAGCCAATATCGAATCCAATATTGCTATTTTTGGATTCCAAAATGTCAAATATTGGAATTATATGCACTCCAAAATTGCACATATTGGATTCCAAAATCACACATATTGGATTCCAAAATTGCATATATCAGAATCTAGAATCACATATATTGGAATCCAAAATCATCTATATTGGAATTATATGTACTCCAAAGTCCCATATATTGGAATCCAGAAAATGAAATATTGGAATCCATTATACAAAGCTAGCATCCACTAGGCATTATTTATGATTTGTTATGTACAAAAATGCTTTTGTTTTATAAGGGCTAGTGGCCGTTGGCCATTATTTATGATATGTTATAAGGGATAATGGACTGCTAGCCATTATTTATGCTATATTATAAGGGATAGCGGCCACCATCCATTATTTATGCTATCTATATGGTCTAGCTAACGCTAGGCATTATTTATGACATGTTATGTATAGAACATGTTTCGATTTATACAAGATAACAAACATATTCTCTTGTCCTTCAATGGTTGCAACAAATGCCACAATGTGGTGTTAAATTTGACACCCGTTTAGACGTCTTTTATCATTTTTATATAGGATAACAAATTCTATGCTATTGAATTTCAAGAGATGTGAGACACTTCCAAGTTCATTTACTATGATGGGATTGAACCTCATTGTAACTAGAGAATGGTGAAGAAACTAGCGAGAGGGCATCAATCCAAAATATAAGAATATAATTAATGTAATCGATCTTCTGATGTGCATGGTAGTGGTGCCAACCACCATATTCTTTGTCCAGCCCGATGATATTCGGTGGTGGCAAGAAAATTCAAGATATTCATTATCCTCCTATTCAAGCTCCTTGCATCTCACTTTGTTAGATGCCATCACTATCACCCCTAACTCAAGAAATGGGAAAAGTCAGAAATTATCATGCATCCAGAGTAAATCTTAAGGGTTTGCAGACACTCAAATCACCCTACAAATAAAAATAAACAAATGTCACCATGAGAAAAATGTCAAAATCAATAACAACAATTGATACCAGATGATGTGAAATTGATAGCTTATCTAATATAAATAAGCAAAAATTACATTATATAATTGTACAAATCAATAAGAGACAATGTTGCAGAATGAAGCTAATAACATAAACACAAAATTAGAGCACAAATATATAATATAAAACACACTATATTATTGATTGAATAATTTTGGAGCTAATTACATGGTGAGAGAGCTTACAATATATAGCCTTTCCATTTCCTATAAACAAGGAGATGAGGCTTACCAATATCATCCCACTAATCTCTCCTAGAGAATCTCTCCTATGATCACTCACCACTATTCTCTCATATATCCCACCAATATCTCCACACACAATAATATACGTGAGTTGTTTATTCAACAAACTCACAACTAATACAATATCCTATATTATTAATAATGAGTTGTTTTATGACTCATATTAATAATATTACAATATTTTATTTTTCTCACACAAATATGATATTAATATAAAATTATTAATATCTTACTACACACTAACTTATTAATGTAATATATGAATATTACATTTAACTATTACAAACAATAATGTGAGCACTAATCCAAAGAATATTCCTAACATTCCCCCTTAGTGTGAACATGGGTGAGTTCTATCTAGTACCTGCTCATGTTCTACAATCTGATGGTTTTCAAAGAGTACCATCAACTCCAATAGGTTTTCTAGTGGAACCATTAACCACTCATTATGTGATTTTATAAGAGATTCACAGACTCTCAAATTGGTTTTCTAGTGGACCACCAACCACTTTCATAGCAGTGTACATGTTTCCCCACCCCCATCTTTACATTCAAGAGAAAATATAAGAAATATCGTTCACGCAGGAGCTAACTTATTACAAGAGTGAACATGAATAAATCCTTTATACTTATTACATTACAAAATGAAAATTAAACACACAACAAAAATAAATGCCACAAATTCATTTGTGTGGCCTCTTTGCTTGCGGCTGATGAGAGGTCATTGTTTAACCTGCTTCCTCCATCATGATGATGCTAACTCAGTCGAATTTATCTTTGAGGCTCATTTTGAAATTATATTAGATGTCGATTTCAACGGATAATGCACCCTTACAATAATAATCAACTTTATATTTAACCAAAATAATAAAGCATATCAGATTTTTATTGCTGGAAATCAGTCACTATTTTTTTAGAATAATTAGAAACGTCAAAATTGTTTCCACAATTTCTCTTAAAATATGAAAGGGGTTTCTGTAATTGTTTGACAGAATTTTTTCATAATACAAATAAACAAACTTAAACAAATTTCAAAAATTATGAATCGAGTTTTGAGAAAAACTGAATTACCAGTATTTTTTTTAAAGACCAGAATCTAAAAAATGATGACAGAAGCTTCAAAACTCTCAGATCTACATTCAAGAGGCTACAGTTTTGTCCTGCAATGACTCTCATAACTCATCCTATCCTACTATGATACCAAATGATGTGAAATTGATAGCTTCTCTAATATAAATAAGCAACAATTACATTAAATAATTGTACAAATAAATAAGAGACAATGTGGCAGAATGAAGCTAATAACATAAACACAAAACTAGAACACAAATATATGATAAACAACACACTTTATTATTGCTTGAATAATTTTGGAGCTAATTACATGGTGAGAGAGCTTACAATATATAGCCTTTCCATTTCCTATAAACAAGGAGATGAGGCTTACCAATATCATCCCACTAATCTCTCCTATGATCACTCACCACTATTCTCTCATATATCCCACCAATATCTCCACACACAATAATCTACGTGAGTTGTTTATTCAACAAACTCACAACTAATACAATATCCTATATTATTAATAATGAGTTGTTTTATGACTCATATTAATAATATTACAATATTTTATTTTTCTCACACAAATATGATATTAATATAACAATATTAATATCTTACTAACACACTAACTTATTAATGTAATATATGAATATTACATTTAACTATTACAAACAATAATGTGAACATTAATCCAACGAATATTCCTAATAGTTTATGGGGTATGAGGGCTTCCTATTCTCTCTACCACAAATATAAAGAAATTTAGGGTTATCATCCCATCGAATCTTCATATTTTATTTAAATTTTAGTGAATTTGGATAGTAAATTACTATTATAATCCCATTCGATTGAACACCTCCATAGCCTCATATTTAACATCATTAATATCCCAAGGCTTAGTACGAACCAAATCTTCCCCCATATTCCTATTAACAGCCAGGCTATCATGAAGAAAAACTCTCTATTCAGTGCTACACATACTTGACCACACAGCTGCAATACCAATACACCAAATTGCAAGAAAATTAACATCCCCTTAATAGTTATAAACCCCGATGACACTCCCATTACAAGAACATTAACATCCTCTTAAGAGTTATAAACCCTGATAGATCTCACATTATAAGAAAATTAAAATCCCCTAAACCCGAATTCCAATAGAGGAATAAACCCGGATTAAAAGAACATTAACATCCCCTTAATAAATGTGCAACATCATTCATCATTAACCCCCTGTGCCACCTTCCACTATCCTTGCGTACCTCGAAAGAAGGGACATGAAATCACCATGAATTTTTCCTCAAATGCTTGACACTTTAAATGATAATTAAAATTCTCCTACTCCCCTTATCAGGAGGATATCTTTTCGTAATTAAATATAGATATGAAATAAATTAAAACTCCTTTTCTAAAGGTAGAATTATGGTAAATCATTTTAAGAAGAATTTGAATTTTGTTGTAATACTATTTGTCACGTTGGAATCCCAAATTCATAGAATAATTCATTGCAAATTAAAATTGTTTTCATGATATCTATGAACACACTGATTATTGAAGTTCCTGATAATTTTTAAATTCTTTATACACCTTAAACCGATGTGAACAATTTTTTCAGTAGGATAGTTTGAAGTCAAGAGGATAATATGACCTTAAAAATCAAAGTAAGAGAGTTAATACTTAATGCTCACTAGGTAATGCCAGTGTAGCTTATTGAGGTAAATTAACATTAATCAAATAAGAATTCACCGAAATAAAAATTGTTTGTTTACACACACACACACACACACACACACACACACACACACACACACACCCACACCCACATATGTATGTATGTATGTATATTTAAGATATCTATTATCATTTAAATCCTTTACTATATTATACATTTCCTAAAGATAATCACACATATTATACATATAAACATTATTAAGATAGTCAAACACATTATACTAAAACTTGTCAAATAAATTTAGGGAAAAATTACATTATTTTTTAGAGATAGTTAAATGCTTTTGACTGGAGCTATGAACTGGAGGGTTCATGGGTCCTCACCTTACAAGTATTCCACATTTCGATTGATGAAAGGCTATATACAAAAAATAAAAATGAGCACGAAAGATAACGAGGCCAACATGTAACATGAATAATTAGGCCTACAAAAACATAGAGTTGTGAATACAAAAAGTAGAGCGGGAATAATAAATAAACCCTAGGGTTCCACCCAGCCAAACATTGCAATCATCTTGAGAAATGAAAAGGACGTGCTGCAATAGAATTCAAGTACACAATGTGATTAGGAAGGGGCATGATTGGTTTTGCGAGTGCGACCAGGTCTAAGGATGGTACACGTTGGAGATATACACCCCATATGATTGACATATGCTTTGAATAGTGTTGGAAAATTGAAGTAGGACCCAAATTTTCAATTCCAGGGCATCAAAATCCTATTGTCAACTAAAAAGGTGATGAAAAGGATTCAAATTTGCAAAGAGACAAGGAAGGCATACTTCTGCTAGAGCTTTGACTAAACCCACACAATGATCTGGGTAAATGAAATGGGATGCAAATGCCATGACCACTGATTTATCTACACACAACACTAGGAAATTGAACACAAAGACACCTACAATATCGAAATTTACACGATCTCTCCTCGTGCTCTGGAGATAATCCTCACCTAGGATGTTCATAATCGTAGTCATAAAATCTATGGAGTCTAAGCGGAAGACAATTTTTAGAACAATAGCGATGACGGCCATCTCCCACTTGTTGCTATGCAAGAGGATGAATGGAACATAGGTAGATGCCATAAGAGGTAAGCGGAAAACAACTGACAAAAAAGAGTGATGATAGGTGAAAGAACAACCCAAAAATTGAATAGTCCCATGACACATGTGAAGAAGTTTGATGCAGTAAAAAATGGATGACATCATCAAAATTTTCCCATGCATTAGATAGATTATTTGATGAAAAGGATATTATATTAATTAAATGCAACATGATACAAGATTATCTCAACAAAAAAATTAGGCGGTATGAGAGAAAGCCCCAAAGCCACAAACACACTAGGCCAAGCCTAGCAAAAAAACAAAGGAACAACTATAAGGGAGTATGAGGAACACCAAAAAGAAAGGATAGATTATGAATAAAGGCTACTCATGATTGATAAACACACATTATACAAAATCACATTACTAGAGACAATTACACACATTATATAGAAATGTGCTATTAATTAAATATATTGCACCACCCTTGAAGCCGCCTAGGATGGACATCGTATCTCCACCGATTTTGAATCATTAGCCTTGGATCCCACTTTGGGAATGGGAATTTGGTAGGATTTCTTCTAAGGGGATGCCTGTAAATTTCAATGAGGGTTCTTAGTTGGAAAAAATGATGAGCTTGCACCACTTGCGGTGCTAGAGATCGCGCTTGTTAAGGTGCACTTTAGACACTTTGTGGATGCGTGTCTTAGTGGTGTTAAACACCTTCTAGCCATGCTCATTGAACTTGAATTCCATGATCTTATTCATTCCATTTTCATATGGCATAGTGATATTCGGAGGTGTCTAATGAAAATACAGGTCTTCGTTATCATCCTCTTTAAGCTCCCCTATCACACTCTATCAAATGCCATCAATGTTTTTGTTTTATAATTTCTAGCACCACTAGGTTCTATTTGTTGCCTTAGAATAACATTTATAACAATTTTAAAATGTCATTAACATTATGTTTTAAAATTTATAACTTGTTTCTTGTAAAGGGTGCAATATGTAATGCTTGTCTCATTCTCGTTAATCACTCAAATAGTTAGTTATCGCAGTAAAACCCTATAAATAAAAATAAGAATACTTATGCTCATGTAAAATTCTTGTCAAGGTTTTCGAGTTAATATTTTTTTAGGGTTTGAGGGGATTTGAGGGCTCCGTATTCTCTCTACCATAAATATTGAACAATTTAGGGTTACGGTCCCATCGAATCTTCATATTTTATTTAGATTTAAGTGAATTTAACTAGTAAATTACTATTACAAATAAAATTAAACAAATGTGTTCATTAAAGTGAATACTAGGTGAATGTAATCAAGAAAGGATAACCTTTTTGGGAGCAGCAACATATTACATTAGGGGTATTGATCTCTCCATGCATGTCGTCAAGAAGACTCTCTTAGAAGAACATGTTTCTTAGAAGAAAAAAGAAACCAACTCAAATCCTTTATATCATCATTTACATTAAAGTCTGTGGAAGACATCAAACAATACAAAAATTCAAGATCTTGCATTGTCTTAAGGGGTAAAAAAGTAGAATACAAGTCATCTAGAAAAATACCACATGAGTGGCCCATTCGACTATGAGAATATGATTATCATAACCACAACCATTGAGATTATTGATAGCTCTTTATGCATCCTCCCTGTTGATGAAATTAACAAAAAAAACCCGATATCCTCCATATTTTGATCCATATCCACATAGACATGCGTGATGTGTCCAGATAGCTTGAAAAGATCGTGTAGATCAACATCCATCATGTCCTTGAATAAATTGGTAACTCGATCAGAATTTTCATCATTTTTGTGGTGCATGGTGTCACCGGAGTGGTCCATGACACCCCTGAGACTAGGAGGGACATAGGTTAATTGCCCAAAAGTGGAAGAAGTAGCAAAGTACTAATAACATTGCTTCAACTTATGGTGAGGCCCTCGGTGGCCTTATCAATTGTTAAGGTGTATGTGGAGTGGAACCAAAGTGGGGGTGAGATTCTTGTAATTTCATTTTGATGTCCAGTGATTGACCTTCTTACCACAGATATGGAAAAACATGATCACTACACCACCCTTGGAGCCAACCAAGGTGAACAACACATCTCCACTAGATTTTGAATCATCGACCTTGGATCCCATCGAGCGGGGTGTTGCAACAATATTTCTTCTAAGGAGATTCTGTAAATTTATTGAGGGTTATTGGTTGGAAATAGTACCAAACTTGTGCCACTCACAATGCTAGAGATTGTGCTTGTTAAGGTGCACTTTGACCACTTTGTGGATGCACATCATAGTGGTGTGAACCACCTTCTAGTCATGCTCATTGAACTTGTATTCCATGATATTATTCATGCCATTTTCGTTTGGTCCAATGATATTTGGCGGTGGATGATGAAAATCCAGGTCTTCGTTATCCTCCTCTTTAAGCTCCCCATCACACTCTGATCGGATGCCATCATTGTTTCTATTTTATACTTGGTTAGAAGCTATGCTCTATTTTTTTCCCCTTAGAATAACATTTATAACAGTTTTAAAATGTCATTAACATTATGTTTAAAAATGTATAACCTATTCCTGTAAAGGGTGGAATATGTAACGTTTGTCTCATTATTCTTCAAATCATAATCCAATATGTGTGTGGGTCATGTGTGCATATAATTATCCTACTATTAAATATCCCCACATCTCACTTTGTCATACATAATCACTATCATCCCTAGCTCAATAAAAGGGAAAACTAGTGAAATCCTCACGTGTTTGAAGCAAAGTTATCACCGATTTCGCAGACACTCAAATATCTGGTTATTGCAGTAAAAACTTATAAATAAAAATAAGAATACTTATGCTCATGTAAATTAATTTTTTAGGGTGGACAACACATCTCCACTAGATTTGAGCTTAAGATTTTTTTCAATAAAAAATAAATGTTTTTTAATTTGGTTTAATCCCACAAAACTTCCAAATCATCTAGCACCAAACAACATAGAATAACACTTGATAGCACAAGTTACTCTCTTAGGAGAACATGTTTCTTATAATAACAAAGAAACCAACTCAAATTCTTTGTATCATCATTTACATTAAAGTCGGTGGAAGACATCAAACAATACAAAACTTCAACATCTTGCATTGTCTTAAGGGGTAAAAAAAGTAGAATACAAATCATCTAGAAAAATACCACAGGAGTGGCCCATTCAACTATGAGAATAAGATTATCATAACCATAACCATTGAGCTTATTAATATCTCTTTGTGCATCCTCCATGTTGATGAAATTAACAAAACCAAACCCCTGCTAACCCCCATCTTCTGATCCATGGCCACGTAGACACACGTGATATGTCCAAACGACTTAAAAAGCTCGTATAGATCAACATCCATAATTTCCTTAAGCAGATTGGTAATTTGAACAAAATTTTCATCATTTTTATGGCACATTTTGTCACCGGAGTGGTCCACAACACCCATGAGACTAGAGGGATGTAGGTCAATTTCCCAACAGAATAAGTGGCAGTACCACCAACACTGCTTCCACCTACGATGAGGTTCTCAATGACCTTATCCATTGTTAAGTTGTCTGTGGCAAGGGCGGGGGAAATATCCTTGTAAGTCCATTTTGATTTCCAAGGATCATCATTATTTCCACAAATGTAGAAAACCATGAGCACCACACCACCCTTGGAGCCAGCTAGGACAAAAAATGCATCTCCACTAGATTTTGAACCATCAGCCTTGGATCCCAGGCAGGGGTGGTAGAAGAATTTTTACTAAGGAGATGCTTGCAAAGTTTTTGAGGGTTCTTGGTTGGAAGTAGCACCAAACTTGTACCAATATTGGTGCTAGAGATTGCATTTGTTAAGGCGCTCTTTGGCCACTTTGTGGATATACGTCGTAGTGGTGTGAACCACCTTTAGGCCATGCTCGTTGAACTTGTATTCCATGATCTTCTTCACGCCATTTTTATCTAGCCCAATGATATTCAATGGTGTCTGATGAAAATATAGGTCTTTGTTATCCCCCTCTTTAAGCCCCCATCAAACTCTCTGTGGATGCTATCACTATTTCTGTTTTATACTAGCTAGTGGAAGCTAGGATCTATTTGTTGCTTTGGAATAACATTTTAACAGTTTTAAAATGTCATTCCAAACCTTGCTAAGATTTTTGAGAAATCTATTTTCATTCCGGATCATCAATAAATGGTTCATTTGGTCACGATGTAATATTCCACACAACAGTAAACAAAAATATTTAAATAAACGATATGAAAAACAATAAAGAGAAAATGTTTCAGTTCTATACGTGCTAGTGACTTCTAGGTGTAGACACTAAAATTAGGTCACACTCCCCCTTCGTCCCTTGACATATAAGCCCCCCTTTATTACATTTACCTAGCCATGACCCCCTTCACCCTACTAATATTAATTTAATTAAATTAATGCTTTATCCTCACTATATTTGTTATTTAAATATCTTATTTAAATAATATATACACATATAGTTCACTTAGACACCTCACCAAGCTAACGCAACCTAAGACCTATTCTTAGAAAGTTACCATAACTAACTAAGACTTACCCAAACCCTAAAAATCAATGCCTACATTCCCTCTAACCACATTCCCACATGATCACAAGAGGCTCGAGACTAATCTACGGGATAATGACACGATATCTAAAGAATTCAAGAGGATCTCCTAAGTTTAGTAAACCTAAAAATCCCACCTTGACCGACATCGTTTCCTCTAACCATCGCGCTGATTAAGCCGGACCGCCGTCGATTACCCATTTTATCCCCTAAACAACCTCATTCAAGGTTGGAAAACATTGGGAGAAAAGTGGACAAGCAAGAATGAAATCTTAGAGAGATAACGCATCTTCGAGAGCCAATTCCGGTAAGAATTGACATCCAAGAAAGGAGATTGAGGATCTTCTCCGCATAGCCATCCGGCCTACATTTCGATCTATCCAAACAAAAGAGGAGTGTGCATGCAGCCCATGTGGAAGCTTTTCTTCATTGGCGACCACTTGCAACCTTCAAACCCATCATCAAAGCACCTCCATCCTTCACACATAGATATTCAGAACAAAATCCAAGTAAGTACAACATCATACTTTCTGGTTATTTCATTTTATCATTATTTTATCATCCATTTTTATCTTGCTCCCTATTGACCATCTCCAACATTTTTCACCTCCATAGACCCATCAAAACCTTGCAAAAACCTATTCCAGTCACCCAATACCTTGGCCTGACCAACCAAATTCTTTGTGCAATCACAAAGGAGATCAAAACCCCGTTCTGTGACATTTCTAGATCTCACAAGAATGGCGTTAGTTATACTCGACCGATGCCGGTCACCCCGACCGATGCCGGTCTCGTGTTTGCCCACATAGTATTAAACAGAGACCTACCCACCTCATTTTACCTCACCCTCACTCACCGTGACCTATCTCGAGACCTTTATCGACTTGCAAAACCAGAACCAACCATTTGACCCATGGATTCTATTCTAGCTTAGCTTTGTTAGATTAGATCTGTTTTCTTATTTTTTTTAAGTGAGATACCTAAATCATTTCAAAATAACAATAGGATTTACCTTGTTTTTAGAATTAATTTGTTTAAAACAGTGGACTGATAACCAGCTATCAAGTACCATGCTTCCCGAGATCTAGCTCACACTAGGCAATTCACTTTGCCCATATTGTTTAATTCTTTCGGTGGTCTTACTTTCATTACAGGTAGTTCCTCCTAGCAAAAAGGAATCTCTCATGGTCAGCTGTGGATTCGGAAGTCATACTCGCGCAACAACCCATCAACTGACATTTGAACAGGTATTCCTCCTACGTCTGTTACCCTATTTGTTTTGTCAACAATTCAAAGAAATAATCTAAGAAAAAGGTGAAACATTTTGGCACACCGGTGGGACCCATTCGGAGTTCCTTGCATTTCATTCATTCCTAAGAGAAAATTGTGTGTTTTTTTCCTTTCTAAAAAGAAATAAAATAAACAAGCATACACACTAATTTTCTTCCTTGGTAATCCACTCCTTCTTTCTATTTTCTCTAAAGGAAAATTTTCTTTTAGTGTATTTAAAAGAATCATTTCTTCATGTTTTTGCATGGTGGTAGTGAAAGAGCATCCCTCTTGCTCTTCATCTTATTGTGTCATCCAATTTCACTTTTTGGATTTGGGTTTTAAAACAATTGCATTTCATTCTATTTTTTTGCATTAGCTCACATTAAATGATGGCAACCTATATGCTTTGGAGGTCATGACCAATCGATGGTTGACAAACAAATCATAGAAAAGCACTTCTATCCTTTTCTCTTTCTCCGAGTCTTACCAAACCACACAAAAATTCAAATACATACATTCTTAAACAACCTCTTACCTAGAAGAAGCTGTATCACAGGATCACGACACAATGGGCACCCAGCTCGCTGCTCTGTCGAGTCATACTTCAAAGCGAAGCCATCTGCCACCATAAAAACCGAAACCTCACCCTTTAGATATCCTTCTTTGTAGGAAGCCATCCTCACCAAAAAATCTATTTCATAATTCATGTGTCGAGTCCCTAAATAGCATAAGCTAAACAAACATAATAGAAAAAGGAAATCTTAGGATCACATTTTCTTAGTGTGTTTCTACTTGGTTTACGTTTTGAGGTGAAAGATCACGTTCATCTCTTTTTTGTTCATCCTTGCATGCTCCTCATCATAGTTGGTGTATTTCGGCTTCACCTAAGTGTGCCTAGGCCATATCACCATCATTCCCAGTGCAGGTCCGAGTCTACATCAAATTCTAATTCACAACCACTTTTTCTCATCACTGTTTCAATCTCATAGTAACCATCATCGGTTACCTCTGACCGCCATCGGTTAAACCCAACCGACATCAGTTCCAGGTCCTTTTGCTAATCTACTCAAAAGGACATTCTCACTTCACTTTTTTCCACTTTCCACAGTCTCTGTTACTATCATTTTTTTCCCATTGACATTTTACACATCCCCAGATTTGGCATACTTGTCAGATCTTGCTTTCTACCTCATTGTTTTCTCACTATCCATTTTTGTGACCAAACAAGTGGTTACCCCCGACCGACATCAGTTTTCCTTAACTAAAATTGGTTATCCTGTTTCACATTCCACCCACCATTTGTTACTTCATTCATTTTTTTATCATCACCAAATTCACCCGTTCATTGTTCTCTATACCATTTGCAGAGAAGCACCCTACGATATGTCTTGGTTCACATGGTAGTGCGACGAAGACAAGTGAACGCCCTCATGTTCCATGCGGATTTACCAATGCTCCCACCTAGTCCTTCACCACCTTCTATTTTATCACCACCATGGATCCTATTTAGCCTACTAATATCACTATTGGAGATGAAGAGTTCACACGAATCCTTGACTAGAACCCTATCGCTTTGCGCTTTACCACTCCCATTTTTCCACTCGAGATGCCTCGGGTCGGTTGATATACGACATTCCCATATCTATCCCCCGACTCTTGCACCCACTTACGCATTAGCCCTATCTCGGCTCTATCTACTGCATCCACCTTACCCCTAGTCGTTTCGCATTTAGGTTCTATACCCACCCCATTGCCGCATCTCTGTTACCTTTGTGGCACCCATTACATCCACCATACCCTCAATGATTACCGCAAACACAACCTCATCCACCCCTCATGTCTCACACATACATGTAGCTTTGTTCCCACCTCCAGTGTCGGTGACCCCTACCCCATTTCAGAATGTAGTTCTTTCCATTCCACAATCATTAGCCCCTATTACCACTAGGGTTACCATGACCCTTCCTCCCCCATATACATACTACCAACAACCTCCTATTTCATCTATTATTCATTTCGGGTACATACCCCTATTTCATTACCTTCTTCTCCACCACCTTACATGACAGCCCCATACACTAGAATGCCACACCCATTATATGTCCAAAACCAACCTCCTCATGCTATAGGAGGCATCCAATCATCACAACCCACCAATGACCTAATTAAATTGATGATGGACAAGATGCAAACATTAGAGGCATCGGTTTCTAGCTCCCGTAACACTCTTACTTATAATGAGATTTGCAACGAGCCTATTCACCCATCCATTCCCATCCATTCGTACCCTGTGTATTGGGAAATGCCTAAATTCAACCACTTCAATAGTAAGTAAGACCCACAACAACAATTGGGCTCGTTTAAACATGAATGTTATCTGATTGCTCATGATGATGCCTTACTTTTGATAACTTTTCCCATGTCCCTCACTGGACCTGCATTAGACTGGTATTGTGGGTTACCCAAACAATCCATATTTTCATTCAATCAGGTAGCCCAAACTTTTTTGGATCATTTTTCTATCAACATCACCAAGAAAGTTACCATGACCAATCTATATTCCACATGTCAGTATGAGGATGAATCTATAACAGATTTTGTCACTCTGTTTGGTGTAGCTTGATCAATCAACTTACCTTTCAACTGCCACAAACTAAACTCATCAATCTCTTTACTCGAGCTTGCACAAGACATATCTCCCCGACCTTACAGGTCAAAACTTTCTGAACATTCGATGAGGCATTCACTATGGCACGAAAGTTAGAGATTCGGGCCATCGAAGAGAAGAAAATATAATTACGAAATAAGAATTCGGCATTCATGTCGAATGAAAGCTCTTCTTCTTCCAAACCGCCAACCAATTATTC
The DNA here is from genome assembly GCA_018340775.1 of Taxus wallichiana var. yunnanensis. Taxonomy (NCBI): domain Eukaryota; kingdom Viridiplantae; phylum Streptophyta; class Pinopsida; order Cupressales; family Taxaceae; genus Taxus; species Taxus wallichiana. Next base: position 74,766,021 of record CM031233.1, on the reverse strand, counting down.
AAAGGCTAAAGGTACCGCTAATGCAGTGGTACTCAAGGCCATCCTAGCTCATCCATCTAATCAGGCTACACCCTCATATAATCTATCACCTATTTAAGCTTTTCGATTTAGACAAGAGTAGTGAAAATATACCCCAATTGGGGAAACTTAATCTTCTATCTTAAAAAATCTTATCAAAGTTGGCACCATCACCCTTCGACCCATAAAGCCACACTCAACTTTTTGACCGCTGCTTGCCCTATGCCCGCATGGTATAAGGAACAAGATTTCTATAACTATCAACGAGTCAAGGGTCATAGTGGCGACAATGCATCAATTTTAAGAATATTTTCCAAGAAATGATTGAGAAAGGTGAGTTGTGTGGATAATCCCAACACCACCCCCAACCAAAATCTATGAATTTTTAAAAAACCATTGCCCAATCATGCCCCTTCACCAATTAAGCAGGTGAGACATTCACTCACGATACCCATACTCGTGAGGTTCATACGATCTTTAACGAGGTACCCGTCGCCTCTCAATTACCTCACATCCCTTCCATAGAGGAAATCCTAGCCCGAAATCCTCCTTCCATGTCTAAACCAACCATCACTATTCCTTCACCAATAGAAGAACACCCTTCATCTCCTACATCACCTACGGAGGATTCTTTTGCTGACATTGAGAACAACCTTACCCAAACAAACCCGACCGATACCTCAAACCACATTGGTGCCTAAACCCATAGATCGACCTATTTCTACTCTTCCAAAAAAATTCCCCAACCACCAACCACACCTACACCTAAACCCACATTCACTTCCCATTGTGATCCACTAGTAGTGTCCTATGCCAAAATTTTAACCAACCTCCTTGAGACTTCTATTATGACATTACCACCACTCCGACCTTACAACCCCCTCAAACCCAAGCCAAAGGGGTTTGATGATACCAAAATTTATGCATACCATCATGTGCCGGGCATGATGTGGAGAAGCGAAAGGTTTTGAAAACTACCCTTATCCAATTGTGTCCACGAAACCAACTTTGATGATGACGACCTTCTTGAAAAGGATCTTGATTCACCTACACCCATTCCCACACCGCCCACTCAACAACCACAACCTCCACCCTCACAGCTCCTAAAACCAATCAAAAATTTGAAATTAACATGGTTTGCATTAGAGAGCTTGCCACGCCACCACCCAAATGTCATTGAACCCACCTCGACCTCACATGAATTTTCTCCTCCGGTAGGTTTTTTTCCTTCATGTCATTATACCACTTACCCTACACCCTCTCCATTTGACAATTTCCCTCAAATCAACATGGTACACATCACTACGTGTGCACATAAGGGTAAAGAAAAGTAGTTGACCCACCAACCAATCCTATACCCAACATACCATCTACACCCATACCTAAGATAACTATATGTGGCCCCACCTACCCCATTTTTAATGGTATCACACATCGTACTATGCTCAAACAGTTACACCAATCTCCACTCAAAATGTCCTTATATGACCTCATCAAAACCTTGGAATCGCATCGTCAAGCCCTCATGGAGGTTCTTCAATCTATCAAGGTTTTACCCAATGACCATACACTCGTAGCCTCCATTATCACACCCCATCATGTAGCCTCTCTCACCAAATTACCACCTTCATCCTCACCTCACCTTGTTTACCAAGTGACCTCCCTCAACTTCTCAGAGGTAGAGATTGTGCCATACCAAAATGATGACTGGACCCAACCCTCTTCATCTCTGTACACATTGATGACATATGGGTACACCATGTGATGATTGATGGAGGTGATAACATTAACATCATTTCATCCCATGCATTTTCTCAAATGTGCATACCTGACAATTACATGCATAAACATCCGGTCATGTTGTGTTCATTCAATGACACTATCACCTCCACACTAGGCACTATCATCCTTCACGTTTGTGTGGGCCCCCGCACTATTCTAGAATTATTTTATGTTTTGGAGGGGGAATTTCAATATAACTTGTTGCTTGGTAGACCCTGGATCCGTGTCATGGGTTGTTTTCCTCCACTTTGCATCGTTGTGTAAAGTTTGAACACAAAGGACACACTTATACCATTCCAGCTGACCCATCACCTTTCAAAACATGCAACATGCTTTACCAACCCAACGATGTGCTCATACTGGTCAAGCCGTCTACTTCCACAACCAATACTGCTTCACCTACAACTATAACCACACCTAGTAGTACAACCACTACTTTCACCACACATACCTCCTCCATGCCTACCGCTGCTATAACCTCCACAGTTGACCCATTATCTTCCCAATCCATTAACACCACCTCCGCATCGACCTCCAACACATCGTCATATCAGCTACCCACCTACCAACCATTGATCCCTTAGAAGGTGTTTTTAATACCTCACTATGGGGGAATACCACCTATATAGTATCAACACCTTCCTTACTCCACATGAGTATGGAAGCCTTCACCAACACCCTCGCTTATGATCACCGTATAGAGAACACCTCCTTTATGGTCCTCCTCATTTTTGTATTAGTCTCACCTGTGGGGGACTTGATACTACCACCTACACACTTGAACCACCATCACAACCCCGCCCATCTCGTTGACTTCCAATGGGTTACCAATCGTTGTTTTACCCACACCTTTTGCACCATTTTGCATGCATGGAAGGGTTTTGGTTTTAGCTTTTATGAGTAATGCCACCATACCGTTATTCCATGTACCACATGTAAACATAATGACCTGGAGTGGTATCGGCTTCCCCGAACCCTTCTACCAAAACAGCCCACATTGAATTCATTGAGGACCCTAACCCTTCTCTACCTTCATCACCACCCTCACTGAAAAAGTTGATGGATCCTAAATCTATCCCTCCTAACTTTTTTTTTCATAAACACCATTTCCTGGGGCCTTTGACCTATCAATGCGAAGGCAATGCCCCTTCCAAAGTATTCCATTCATATATCCCGAGATGATCGACAATGACACACCTACCATTAACATCATTCAATGTTAGGATGATGAATCCATACTCACCTACCTTGGTGCGAAGACTAATATATTCATCGGTCGTTACCCTCGAGATGTAAACCATGTTAAATGAATTGACTATCGAGATCAACATTCATCCTCGGGACAACCTACACATCTTAAAGATCGACAATATTTAGATCTTCTTTGAATAGGAAGCCATCACTTCCTTTCTCCGAGATCATAACCACACTTTCTCTTGGTATTACAGACATGCCCAGTATTGACCCCACCATAGTGGTCCACAATATCATAACAATTCCCGATGCCAAACCTATCAAACAAAAGCTGAGGAAAATGCACCCTCACATTGCTCTTCTTGTCAAAGAAGAACTTCAGCATCTTCTTTCCGTTTCCTTCATCTTACCCATTGATTATCCTCGTTGGATTTCTAACATTGTCCCTATTACTAAAGAAACAGGGGGACTCTGCAGTTACACGGACTTCCAAGACCTCAACATCACCTACCTAAAAGATGAATTTCCCTTACTTGGTATCGATCAACTGGTTGACCTTACCGCTGGTCACAAGATGCTCTCACTCATGGATGGTTTCTCGGGTTATAACCAAATTTTTCTTGCCCCAGAAGATCAACACAAGACCACATTCATTACCCCTTGGGGAACCTTTTGCTATCGAGTCATGCCTTTTGGCCTTAAAAATGGTGGTGCTACATATCAATGTGCTATGACTTACATCTTCCATGACATCATGCATCACATACTGGAAGATTACGTGGATGATCTCTTGGCTGAATCTAAATGTCGCACCCAGCACCTCGTTGTCCTCGAAACCATCTTTGATCACCTCATCAAATATTGCATCCACCTTCAACCTAAAAAGTGTGTCTTCGTGGTTCTCTCAGGAAAACTCATGGGATTTATTTTTTCCCTCCGTGGTATAGAAGTTGACCTTACTAAAGTCAATACCATTCTAGAAATGCCTCCGCTCATGAACCGCAAACAACTCCATAGCCTACAAGGTAAATTGCAATCCATTCACTATTTCATTTCACAATTATTGGATCGGTGTCAACCATTTCATCATTTTCTTAGGAAGGATGCCTCCTTTAAATGGGATGATGAATGTCATAAAGATTTTGAGGCCCTAAAACAATACCTTCTCTAACCACCTGTACTCATTCCACTGAAAGACGATCAACCTTATTTCCTATACATATCAGCTACCGATCATTCCTTGGGAGCCATGCTCACTCATCGTGATGAACAACATAGGGAGCAGGTGGTTTATTACATAAGCCATACTTATTTGGACTATGAAACCTGATACATCCATCCAGAAAATCTTTTCTTAGCCTTCGTTTTCATTGCCACCAAAATCTGCTATTACCTACTTAACCACAAAACCTATGTTGTGACCAACACCGACCCTTTACACTTCATGTACACCAAACCCTATCAAAATAAGTGCACCACATGATGGCTTATGCTTTTAGCTGATCTTGACCTTGAATTCATTCACCAAAAGTCCATTAAGGGCCAAGCTATCACTGACCAACTGGATGACACACATATTGCCAGGGACCAACCCTCTAATTTTGACTTTCCCGATGAATCCATTGCTACCTTTTCCTGGATGAATCTCCTTACCAAATGACACTGTTCTTTGATGGTTCCAAGTGTCAATGTGGGGGTGGAGTTGGTGTTATCCTCATTCCTTTGGATGGATAACCCATTCCTTTGTCTTTCAAACTATACTTTGAATGCACCAACAATATTTTCAGTACAAAACACTTGTACTAGGTATCTAGACCACCTATGCCCTAGATGTCAAATCAATCCACATCTTTGGTGATTCACAATTGGTCATAAACCAAGTCAATGGTATACTAATGTCATAGAAGATACTTCATAATAATAAACATCATGTAGACATACTTTTGACCACCCGTGATTGTTACACCCTTCAAACCATCCCACGGTCAACTAAAAATTTGAGATACCATGGCCTCGCTTAGCTTCCCAAATACGCCCGCTTCCCTACCGATTGTACAATATTTTTCACTATACAACACCTTCATTCACCTTCTTATTTACCTCATGATGTTTACTCAATCGGAACCAACACCCCTGACCCGAGTGACCTTTGGTATAAATAATACTCTGACTACCTTTCCCTCTCCATCTTACCTCCTGATCTCACCCATAACGGACAACACACCTTCCTTAAAAAGGTATCCCATTTTGTTATCCTGGGGGGACTCCTCTATAAGCATGGCTTTGATGGTATTCTCTTACGATGCCTCATAAGTTCTGAAATTCCTTATACCATTAAGGAGGTTCATGATGGCATATGTGGAGGTCACTTTAGTGGCCTTGCTATTGCTAAGTGTATTCTTCACCTAGGCTACTACTGGCCGACCCTTAACCATGATTGTTGCGACTATGTCAAATGCTGTGTGAAATGTCAACAACATTCCAACCTTCATCATACACCTATTCATGCCTTACAGGTCACTCGTGACCTTTGGCCCTTCTCTCAATGGGGTTTGGATCTTGTCGGAGAAATCAATCCTCATTCTTCCCAACGCCATAAATAGATCATAAATGCTACCGAATACTACACAAAATGAGTGGAAGCCATACCTCTCATCTCCACAAAAGCCGAGAAAATATGTGAGTTCATTAACCATCACATCATTTTTCGCTTTGGTGTCCTCATCACCTTATCACCGATAATGGAAAATAATTAAAAAAACACTTGCAAAAACTTTGCAATGCCTTCAACATTCAACTTAGTTTCTCCTCACCTTATTAAAACCCTCAACAAAATTCTCATGAAAGTGGTTGACGATATCTTGGGAAAGATTGGCATACGCACATTCCTTTTTCTCTATGGGCATACTTTGCACTAGTATTCGCACTTCCACTTTGGCTACACCCTTTTCATTGGTCTTTGGTACCGAGGTTGTTCTACCTCTCGAAGTCCAGATCCCCTCACTTCGCATTTCTCTCCATGACATACCGATGATGACTTTCGTCAGAACACCGTTGGTTTTTAAATCTATACTTTTGGGTAGATTTATGGATAGACGAGCCAAAAGTGTGCAGGGCATAGCCCCTCTTTGAGTCAGCAAAGCGAAACTGGTTTATTGCTATTCTACTCGTAGGAATCTATGCAAGTCTCACAATATTCTACCTTCGGGGGTTTGGGATCTCATCCCAGACGTGGTGTTTCCAACTGCGAAGAGAAAGGAATGAAGGAGAAGATGAAGAAATATTAGGTCTGAAGGGAGAAAAGAAATGAATTCCAAAGCAGAAAGGTCAGAGGGTTTATGTTTTGGGATTGGTAGTAAACAGAGCCAAACCTACTTGCATAAATGAATAAAGCAATACTGATGAATAAATGACAAAAATTAGAGATAGATTCAACAGAATAAACACATAGATCTGACATAAGAAAGATCAGATGCCCATAACACACATATTTAGCACAAAGTCTTAATATTTGCATTAATATCTTCTTCTGTTACAAAAAGTACAAAGCCTTTTCTTCTCACTTCTATTTTTCATCTAAAAGATATCCACTCCCTGAATACAACAAGTATTCAAGTATATATAGAAAGAGAGAAGAAAAGAAGACAAAAGCAAACAAACCACTTATTTACAAAAATATCTTACAATAGATTACAAAGTCATTTGTTGACTTTTGACAACTTTTATGGATGACATCATCCCATGGTGCAACATGGATGATGTCATCATTTGTGTCAACATGACTTGGATGTTTTACAAAGAGAAAGATGAGGAGAAAGAAACTATTCATCGTCGTCCCGCGGCTGGAAGGGGGTATCCTGTTTTTGCTGCTCGGGTGATGAGATGTGGAACTGGGCACGGTACTCCATGAACTTGCTGATCATGGGTTGAAGTTGATCCTCGGAAGGATCCTTGTGCCTATCGCTGATAGCTTCGCAGGTCTCCCACTCATCTATGAGCTTTTCCAGGAGTTTGGAATAATCATTCTCTACCTCTATCAGGTACCCGATGAAGTCACGACACGCCAACAGGTTATTGATGGATTCGGCGTCGAACGTGACTTCTGGCCCCAGTCCCTGTGAAACGATCTCCTTGAAGATTTGAATAGTTTCCTCCACCTTTCTTAAGGTGAAAGAAGGAGTGAGCAACCCTGGAGACATTCTGAGAACAATCTATTCCATTTGATGCATTACATCCAGGGCTACCTCCTTCACCTTGTCGATCTTCTCCAGGACGAACTCTAGCTGATCCACCCGATAATCCAAAGTGGAAAGGATTTTATTCAGTGCTCTAGGGTGTCCAAAGATGCCAAACTTGACCAGATCATCGACTGAACAGTCAAGCATTTTTGAAAGGTCTTGTGTTGCATCCTGGCATGATCAAGCTCTTCGGAGATGGGTCCCGCTATCGCCTGGAGTTCTCTATTTGTTTGATTGATATTCTGGTACAAATATGTGAACTTAGTGATAACTCCCTCACTTTCCTTGAGGATTTGGCTCCTCTAGGTGAAACTGCCATGCCCTGCTCACCAATTTTAGCATATTCATTGATCTTATCCTGGCTCAAAGGCTCAGGAGTTTCGGCGGCAGTTGTAGGAGGCGCACTGCCCATTTTCTGCAAGGCGTGGAGAAGATATTTATTTTTCTCCTTTAGCTGCCTTTTCTCTTCCTTTGCTTCTTGGAGTTTTTTGCAAAGGGCGTCAACTACAGATAGGGCCTCTCCTTGCAGGCTTTCCAAAGATGTCCCCATTGTGACTTGAGTCACTGTGTAATCTGTTGAAGACAGATCCTTTTTATCCTTCAAAGGATTGGGGTATGCAATCTCCATCACTCTCTCCCCTGTTGCACTCTGAGAGAAGCGGGTTATGGGATTTTGCTTCTTTGCCCCTTTTGATGGGATCACGGAGAAGTCCATCGGTGCGATGGGAACTTTCCTTTTCTGCTGACTCAGGTGCTGGGAGATCCAGGCTGGACTTATGGGAGAAGGACCAGAAATAGAGAAGGGGGCAGCTGCAGTAGTGGAAGGGAAAAACGTGGAGACATGTGGTAGTGACATTGAGAGGAAAGCCGAGGAAGTGCTCACGGGAGGAAGGGATACTATGGGGAGGAAGTCATAGGAAGGGAAGGGAGCTCAGAGATGAGGGAAGAAATGGAGGGGGACAGCTCTACAAGAGAGGAGAAGATGGACGAAGCGGGCAGGAGGAACAGTAGAAGAAGGGGGAGAGGACACGACCAAAGGAATGGTCGCTTGGGTCACTCGAGGAGGGGAAGGAGGAGAAGGAGAAGGAACAGAAGGGACCTCGATTGTTATAGTCATGGCCACATCCTGAGTGGATGTGCCTATTGGAACATCTTCCGCTGTTTCTTCCTTTGAGCTTTCCGGATTGTAACCCATTCTTGTGAAGTGGAAGGAGGGCTTTCAGGAGCTTCCTCTTGGGTAGAGCTAGATTCACCCTCTTTTCCTTTTCCCTTGCCTTTTGGCTGCTATTTTCCTGAGGAGGTGCGTTGCCCAACGGAGAGGTTGTGAAATCGACTCCGAGGTAGATGAGCTGTTCATTCAAGACTATCTCTGCTCTGTTCTTCGCAGAGTTTCCTTGACCCTCTCCTTGATTGTTTGAGGAGCTTTGGTTCTATCAATCACCGCGAAAGGCCAATCGTCCCCACCGTGTCAAGATACACTTGATCAACTTCTTGCTCAGTAGTTTGGTAGCCTTTTTAGACGATGGCTACCCCGTACTGGATGATTTCTACTAAGGCCAAGTGGGAATGATCCTTCCTCCTGAGCTCGACCTCATGATATATGTTGATGTAGATATCTTCGATCTGAGGGATGTGGATTGGATCGAGCTTGGCCCTGGGCAAACAATTTCTTGGGTTGAAGGTGGGCCTTGCTGGGAAGTTATGTTTCAGATTCAGCAGCTCTAGTTCTGCAAACATGTCCTTCGCTTTGTGGTGAGTGAGACACGTATACCTACCCACTGTGAGGGGGAAAGGAGTTCCACCCTTCTTTCTCTTGAGACACTTCTCGTGGTAGGTGATTAGCTGTCTCGACAGCTCCAACAGGATCAACTTGGGACCGGCATACCTTGGCAGTTTAGTTGGTTCCCAAGAAGTTAGCTGCCCTTAGATAGGTGAATGTGGGGAATTGAGTGAACAGGGCCCCCCATTTCTCTGTAGCTGCTATGATGCTCTTGGTCATACGACCGTGAGTCATATTTGGCCTCAACAGGTAGATGATGAAATAGAAGAATGCATCGTTGATTTTTGTGAATTGGGGGATACTATTTTCCAGCTTCAGTTCTGGATAGTATTCATAGATTTTAACTTGGGGCCACACCCCGCACCGCATCAGAGCTGGATAGTCCCTTTCTGAAGCTGCAACATAGACTACATAGGAGTTCATATAGAACCTCCCCATTGTGTTAAGTTGTTGAAGCTGCTCCGATATTGTGCTGCTTATGATTTCCGCCCACTCAAAGCGTTGATCGGGCACATTTTTGTTCATTGTTTCTAAGTACCTCAGCATCCACTTGTGAAAGTAATGGGCATCAGGAAGCCCAAATACTCTGCTCAGGAATGTGATTGTGTCACTGAGTTCCTCTGAAAAGTCACTGCGATGAATGACTTGTGGCCACCGAGTCACCACCTTTTTGTTCTTTAGGTAAACTTCGTTCATCAGCTACATGCACTGATCCTCATTGTCGTCCCAAGCTTTGATGCAATCTTCCCGGCTTATGGCCACAAAGTGCCGGTGGTGAGGGATGCCGAGCATTATTTCAAAGTGTCGGGCAGTGAGGTTGATTATAACCTCACCCTTCTCATTATGGACACATCTTGTGTCCTTGTTGTAGCATCAGGCTACTACCATCATAAACTCATTATTCACGGCACTGACTGGGATTCCTCTAGCAAAGTGCAGTGCACTGCCCATCAATTTGTCCATCCATGGACTTCTTGTGACCCTCTCCGGGTTTTGGTTACGAGTCTCGATGTCTAGGTCACACTCTGCCTGGGACTCGGGCATCCTGACCCTCTGATACTTGTACTTCATTTCTTCTTCTGTGAGCTTGGCTTTACCCTTAGATTTGGTAGGTCTCTTGCTTGATGTTGACATATGTAACTCTGAACTTAATTGCTGATCTGCAAGAAGAAGAAGTGAAACCCAACGCAAGAAGGTCATATTAGTCATTTGATCTTCCATTAAAGCGTCAACAGAAGAAAGAGTTAGTGATTTAAGGCCTCAGGGCGTAGGGCGCATGAATACTACAGGTTACAGGGAAAAATAATATGGCGCACAGGAAAGGGCTGCTGCAAGGGATAAAACAACGCCAAAGGGCGCATGGCGCATGGACACTGCAGGGTGCATTTTTGTTGTTGTAAGCACAAGTGCACCTGCGCCATGTGTATACATTTTATAAAGGGCACAGATATTTTTCATGTTACACGGGTACAGGATGTGCCAAAGGGTGCAAGTTTAATGCGTGTAACATCATTTTTTCATGTGCCACAGGAGGACTTGGCACGGTGCATGGAAGGTCTGCATAACATAATGTTGTTGTGACAATGGATGCACTGCACCATTTAAAGCTTTGCACTTTGGCGCAGATTTAGTCGGTGTTGCATAGACGCAGGGTGCGCCAATGGCACAAGTTTAAATGATGCAACAAATGAGTTGGGTGCGCCAAGAGGGCGCAAGTTTAGCGGTTGCAACAAGCGAAGGGAGTGCGCCTTAAGGGCACAGCTGTTCTTTTTGTAATAGTCATGGTATGTGCGCCAATGGCGCTGTTTGTATTATGGTACGGGGACTTTACCGGGGTAACTACTATTCATGGCAAAAATGACTTTAACATGGTAACTACTATTCACGGTAAAAATAACTTTACCATGGTAACTACTATGCAGTAAAAACAAGGTTACCCTACAATTAATTTTTGCCTAAGTGGGAATATCTCTCCAGAAAATCCACCAACGAGGAATGGTCCCGGCAACGGAACCAAAATGTCATCACCAATCCGGCACTATGATAATTCTTCACCGGGAACTCCTCGTGCTATGATTATTTACTAATGCACAGACTTTAGTTTGGTGGATGTAATTTGGAAGCAAAACAACAACCGAACACAAGAATACCATTGACTATGATAAGACAATGACGACAAATCTGAAATATCAAAATAAATTATAATATTAACATGAAATCACTGTTATAATCTCACCCATGAGATACTTCAACAAGAATATGGGAGAAACTTTACAATTACACCTCTTGATGGCTTCTTCAACACACCTTTAATCGATGGCTTCCTTCGCACACTTCCTACAATATTTCTCACTACTTCTTTCTATCCTAAATGAGGGGGTGGGCTCTCTATTTATAGAACTTCCAGCTTATCCATCCTATCTTAAGATAGGATAAGAAATCCACTCTGACGAATCATATTCCATACCTTAACTCTTATCTGTACATGTAAGCTTATCTGTTAAGATAAGATAAACCTTATCATTTTACATGGGTTCCACATTTTTAGAATTTTTACAAATAAAATACACAAAATATTTATGACCTCACTCCTTGTCCTTATTACCAATATAATATTTCTAATTCCTAATCATGTAGACCCTACTTCTCTAATTACCCAAACTTTGACATTTTAACATTACCGGACCACTTACGACAAATATTTACTTTTTACAACATTCCTATTGTACTTTGACTATTACCGTACTCCACATTATTGGTGGCACCGTACTGACGGCGCCGTTATCTTCTATCGGACGCTACTACTAATTACACTTAACAACATCCTATTCCTAATACATACATTAATGAAATAGAAATTTTGGAGGAAAATTTTAGTGTCGACATCTTCCCCCTTCCTAGCTTCTACTCCGTCCTCGGAGTAGACTATTCTCGGTGCTTGGAAAATATTCAACTTGTCGTGGTTGAACCATTTCGTAATGGGAGTGCCATCCAATTCCTCCGTCCAGACGTACCATTTTCATGCACAAACTGCTATTTTGTAGGGCCCCATCCATTTTGGAAGAAATTTTTCTCGTCTTCTTTTTTTGTATCTGGAATCATATACTAGGACCAAGTCATTCACATGAAATGGAGACCATCGGATCTTTTGATCAAAGTATTCCTTCTGCTTCATTTTATTCTTATGGCTTGTATCCTTTGCTATTTCCCTCATTTCCTCTAGCAAATGAAGATGTACCAACCTTTTTTTATCAATCACTTTCATCCATCCTTTCATTTTTCATAACTCTCACAGTGGGAATATCAAACTCAATAGGAAGAACTGGATCAATGCCATAGGCCAACTGAAATGGGGAGTATCCTGTTGCTGACTTTGATGTTGCCCTATATGCCCACAATGCTGCATGAATCCTTTTATCCCATTTATGTACCTGCAAGGCTGCATCTTTGCTAGAATTTGACACAAACACAAAATTTGTTCGCTCCACTGTCCATTTGTGCTTGGCTTGTATGTTGTTGCCTTCCTGTGCTTGATAGAAAACTTATTGACTAGGGCTTCTACCACCTCATTAATGAAGTGGCTTCCTTGATCTGTTACAATTTCTAATGGACAACCAAATCTGGTGACAATACGTTCATATATGAACCTTGCCACTTCATCCATGGAAGCTATTTTCAATGGCCTAGCTTCAACCCACTTGGTTAAATAACTGTGGCAACTACAATATACTTATTTTGACGTGATGTAGTTGGAAGTGGACCTACAATGTCTATTCCCCATTTTTCAAAGGGACCAAGGGGAAGAATAGGACATAATGGAGCTGATGAAGTCTTACGGTTACCATGTGTTTGACAAATATCACATGTCTTACAATAATTATAACAATCTTTAAAAAGAGTGGGCGGTGATAACTCCGCATCCAAGATCCTTCTTGCGTAAGTTGTCCAAAGAAGTGCCCTCCACATGTACCATTGTGGAATTCTTCTAGCAGCTCCTTTCCTTGATCACGTCCAATCGCCCTCTTAGACGGCTCCATCGTGTCCTATTCGAAATAATGCTCCATGTAGAATAGAATATGGACGATGGCTTGAGTAATATTTCTCTTAGTCTTTGCATTGACGGGCACCATCAGAAACTTGAATTCATTCAGATAATTCCAAATATCTATGTATTCACTAGGGATTGTGTCAAGGGAGAACAATGCTGCATCGGGAAAATCATCATCATCACAAGATGATCCTAAACCATCATAGGCTCGAGAGAGTGCATTTGCATTGACATGCTTCTTTTCCGCCTATCTATAATATCAAATTCAAATTCTTGTAGCAAAATTATCCATCTTGCTATCCTCCCCGATGGGTTAGGCTTATTGACAATATATTTGAGCTCTGATGATCCATTACAACTATAAATTTCTGCCCTAGCAAGTAATTTCTAAACTTCTTTACAAAGAAAATGATAGCAGAGCCTCTTTTTCAGGTTAGAGTATAGTTTACCTCAAAGACGCTCATTTATCGCTCCCAAAGTAGATTGGATGTTCATTCCCATTTTCATCCTTTTGGCTCAAAGTACTACCTAGTGCTGCATCCGAGGCATCGGTGTACACAATGAATGGCTTGCTCCAACTGGATTCTTTAAAAACAGTGAAGACACTGGGCTTCCTTCGATTGTCCAAAAGCTTCATGCGCCTTGTTCTGGTTCATAAGCAACATCCTTCTTCAAGAATGGGTTAGTGGTCATGTGCAATCTTTGAGAAATTCTTGATGAACCTTCTATAGTAACCCACATGGCCTAAAAATGATCTCAACTTACTTCTATTCATAGGAAATGGTAAATCTTTGATTTTTGAAACTTTATCAGGATCAGTACCAATACCATCTCTGGATACAACATGCCCTAACAAAACGCCTTTAGAACATCCAAAGACACACTTTGTAGGGTTTAGTGAGGCTTGTGCTTCATCTAACCTTTGAAATGCTATCTCCATCTAGTGCAGGTGGTCCAACTTGCTCCCATAGATGCAAAAATCATCCAGAAATACTCTGATGAAGGTCCCAATGTAGGGTTCGAACACCCTATTCATCAAACACTGGAATGTTGCTGGAGCATTACACAACCCAAAAGGCATAACTCTATAAGCAAACGTTCCCCAAGGAGTGGTGAACGTGGTCTTCAGCTGATCTTTCTCTGCTATACGAACTTGGTTGTAGCCACTATATCCATCAAGAAACTATAACACTCGCCAGCCAAAGAACTTCGTCCAAGATCTGATCTGAAAATGGAAGAGGGTAATGATCCTTCTTTGTTGCCTTATTGAGCTTCCTGGTAATCAACACAAATGCGTAGCTTCCCATTCTTTTTTATTGAGATCACAATGGGAGAAACCCATTCGAATTCTCCACAAGAAATATGAATCCCGCATCAAGCAACTTATCTATTTCTTCTTTTACAAGTCTTGGAAAAATTAGGATTCATTCTATATGGCATTTGATTTATAGGCTTAGCACCATCTACCACTCAATACAATGTTCTACCCAACTTACTTGATGGAGTTCCTTGTAATCAAAAGTGAATAGGTGTATGTACCTTTGAAAGAGCCGGAGGTAGGATTCCTTCTCACTCTCCATCACAAAGATCACCAATCTTTATTTGTTGGAGACAATCATCAACTTCTTCTTTAGATAATTTTATGGGGTCATGAGTTGGTGTGACCGGCAGGATATCCATGACTCGAAACATCCACCTCACTTTCTTCATCTTCAAAGTGTCCACTTCACCGGTACTAGAGTAATCGAGAGGATGTCCAATCATCGGGTTTCATCACTTGAATCCATAGGTTCTACTTTATGATGTCGAGGATCACATTTATCTTCACCTCTCTCTACCACGTCCAAGTGTCATGAAACCTTCATTCCAAAGAGTTTCTTGCATGAACTCTCCTTAGCCATGGTCTTCCCAAAGCAGCATTGGGTACACAACAAGCATTTCATTTTTCATCACTTGAAAGTCTACCACACATACAACACCCATAATGATATTGCCACATTTGAAACTACACCTTCTCGGTTTAGTGTTTCCCTTATTTAATGACCTTAACATAAGTGTTGAAGGGTGATCAATTTTTAAACCCAACACATTCATTACGGACTCGGTCATTACATTAATCGCAAAGCACCTCCATCAACTAAGACATCATGAATTGAAATACCATTACATAATACCTCGGCTTGTGGAGCATAGGGATCTGCCTCGCCTCCAAAACAGGGGACCTCAACCTCCTTCCTTCTTCAAGCATTGAGTCCACCTCGCAACTCCCGCCTCTTCTCGAAGACATAGCCAAGAGTTGACCATATGTAATATTTGCAGGTGCCTTTTGGACAGATCTTCCAAGATGGAGTATGGTCCTTACCCCCGTGAAATCGAAAATCCCGCACACCCAACTTTCTTCTCCTATGTTTCTTACTAGTTTCTTCTTTCATCTTCTTAGGATCATTTCCATCTTGATTATCTTTTTCTTTCTTTCTTTTTGTTACAAACACATCTACTTCATTATTTCGCTCTTATCTACTACATCAAAAGAATTCATAGGTGCTTTTCCTTTATCATTATCTCCTTACCGATGTAGAAGCTCTATCGGACAATTATACTTATAATGACCCTTTTATAACAACCATAACAAACAACTTCAGAAATATTTCTTTTGGACCTCTATCTCCTCCCCGAGAACTAAATTCATTTCCTCAAGAAGATTAATAGTTAATTGACCCATCTTTTTGAGCAGATCTTCATACTCAGTAGATGTATTAGGAGAAATATTTGTGCTCACCGGGAGTGGTTGTGGATTCAAGACCAAAGGTGCTGGTGTAGGCTCTACTTTAGCAACAATTTCTTTGGGCTCCTCTTCCATGCTTTCTTCTTGCCTTCTTGCAATCTCCTTTGCTTGTTCAATGGTAGCTGGGTGGTCATACTTCACTCGTTGTCTGATCTCTCGGCTTCATCCCAAGAATGAAGTGCTTACAGAGGAGATTATCCACGCCATTCATCAACCCATCCGCTAGTCCTTCCTTCCGGATCTGGGCATCGAGCTTCCTCCTTAGCTCTAGAACACGAGCATGATAATCCCTTATCTTCTCCTTCTCTCCTTGGGATAGCTTTGTGATCTCGATCATGAGATCTCGCATATTTCGTTGTTCACCAAATTCTTCAAGAAAACTTTCGGTTAATAAATCCCATGAATTTTTCACATTATCACCTAGTGTTTCAAACCACCTAAGTGCTGAACCATCCAAAAAGGTAGGAAAAAATTTAGTCCATTGTTCCCTTCTTATAAGGCCATTACAAATACAAGATCGTTTAAACTCTTGAATGAAAGAAGAAGCATCTTCATTAGATTGAGCTGAAAAAACAGGAATCTTTCCCATTTTCAAAAGTAACCACCATGAAATACCAACCCACAAGTACAATTAACAAGACTTATGTGCACAAATAATTGGAATCACTATACTAGAAAGTGACTTTACACCTTTCTACAGTAAAATAGAAATGACCACGGTAAACTATGGTAAAACTTGACTTACTACGGTAAAAATTGACTTTACTGTGGTAAACACTATTCACGGTAAAAAGTGAAGTTATCATGCGGTAAATACTATTCACGGTAAAAGTGACTTTATCTGCAGTAATTACTATTCCCAAGCAAAAAGGAATTTACTAGGGTAACTACTATTCATGGAAAAAATGACTTTAACATGGTAACTACTATTCATGGTAAAATGACTTTACCATGGTAACTACTATGCAAAGTGAAAAACAAGATTACCCTCCAATTAATTTTTGCCTAAGTGGGAATATCTCTCCGTAAAATCCACTAACGAGGAATGGTCCGGAACGGAACCAAAATGTCATCACCAATCCGCACTATGATAATTCTTCACCGAACTCCTCGCTATGATTATTTACTAATGCATGACTTTAGTTTGGTGGATGTAACTGGAAGCAAAACAACAACCGAACACAAGAATACCATTGACTATGATAAGACAGTAATGACAACAAATCTAAAATATCAAAATAAATTATAATATTAACATGAAATCGTTATAATCTCACCCATGAGATACTTCAACAAGACTATGGGAGAAACTTTACAATTACACCTCTTGATGGCTTCTTCAAGACACCTTTAATCGATGGCTTCCTTCGCACACTTCCTACAATATTTCTCACTACTTCTTTCTATTCTAAATGAGGGGGTGGCCTCTATTTATAGAACTTCCAGGCTTATCCATCCTATCTCTAAGATAGGATAAGAAATCCACTCGACGAATCATATTCCATACCTTAACTCTTATCTCGTACATGTAAGCTTATCGTTAAGATAAGATAAACCTTATCATTTTACATGAGTTCCACATTTTTAGAATTTTTACAAATAAAATACACAAAATATTTATGACCTCACTCCTTGTCCTTATTACCAATATAATATTTCTAATTCCTAATCATGTAGTCCTACTTCTCTAATTACCCAAACTTTGACATTTTAACACATTAGGACCACTTACGACAAATATTTACTTTTTACAACATTCTTATTGTACTTTGACTGCTACCGTACTCCACATTATTGGCGGCACCGTACTGACGGTGCCGTTATCTTCTATCAGACGCTACTACTAATTACACTTAACAACATCCTATTCCTAATACATACATTAATGAAATAGAAATTTTGGAGGAAAATTTTAGTGTCGACAGACCATACATCGTAACTCATACCTATGGATCAGGTGCCTATCTTTTTCCTCACTTGAGGGTAAACCCGAACTTGATCCCCTTAACCCATTACATCTTCGATGATTCTATTGTTAACTCATTTTCCTACCTCACCCTTTGTCTCTTTACAGGCTCATCCTCGAGCGCTATCCACTCCATACACCTCCCTAATGATAAAACACGAATCTTCTTAGTACCCGTCACTTGTTATCTTCTCTTGAATATGTGTACCACGGCACTACACATAGCATGATTCTCGTGATAATTTTCATCTACCTTTTAGATGAGATCCCATGGTCATTTCACCTAGCCTTTTGAACAAGATTCCTATCCTTCATCTTGGTCTTGTCCATGATTTCAACGACCTTCAATGGGACCAAAATCCTTGAGTCAAACTTCTAATACAAAAATGACTCCCTCAAAAGGACATCTTCCTCTCGACCAAATTTCTACTATAAATAGACTTCTCCCTCGAAGGATAGCTATGTGAAGCTTAAAAAAAAAAAAAAAAAAAAAACAAGAGAAAATAAAGCTTCCCACACCGATTAGCTTCACGAAGACCTCAAGGAGTACCATATTATTTATCCCATTTAGACTTCCCGCATCGATCAGTCTATTACAATAGAAATACTTTTAGTCATGGACTTGCCCATTGTGACCTCGGACCTCTTGCCCAAAAGACTGTCACTCAAAACATATACACTTAACTACCTTTCACCCACCTTACCATTTCCACTCTCATTTCCTAAATTGCCTCAAGGGACATCTTGGAATTTTGAAATTTGGTGATCTTGTGACTACTTTCATCATAGAACAATTAATCATGTAATGCCTTTCGGGTCTTGTATTCATCACCCCTTTTCAAGGTATGATCTACTCGGTATGATTATACCCAATCAAGTGGCTTTATTGCCCCCCTCTTATCTTTTAACCATCTTTGTTTACATTTTGATTACCTTATACAGGACTTGGTCCTCGACGCTTACCTTTGGGGTCATCCTCCCTTTCACAATAATACTCTCACCCTGCAACATTTTTACTATCATCTACCCCCACCTATTAAACCCAAAACCCATAACATGACCACAAACCTACCAACTCATTTTCATCTTCTTCCCTAGCTCATGGGAGAACTACATCGGCCTCGAGGTCCCTTTTCACCTAGATTATGTTGGCAACAATCTAAGGGCATGGGGCCCTTGGAGGTTAGCTCGGCCACTCTCTACCATAAATAACTCATTAACCATGCCTAACTCACCATTTAACCCACATTTCACTTAGTTTCCCTTTGTCTAACAAAATTGGAAATTAAGCTACATACATAACAAGTTGTTTACCATAGCGTACATTTATTACACATACCATCACTCTCTCATCACTATGCATAGATTATACAACCTTTCACATATGACCCATAGTATCATTCATTGCAAACCATAATGAATCACACCTAAACCGGCCTGAATCATTCATGCCTAAACCAACCTGTCTCGATCCATGCCATAAACCAACTGACTCATTCATGCCTAAACCAACCAGACTCATCCATGCCTAAACTAACCTGACTCGATTCATGCCTAAACCAACCTGACTCATCCATGCATAAATCGACATGACTTGATCCATACCTAAACCAACCCGACTCGATCCATGCCAAAGTCGACCTAAGTCCGCCATACCTAACTCACCTAATCTATTCATATCATAATGAAAGTAAAATAACATACACATCATAACACATAATCATCTGAACCTCACACATTTCATCATAAAAATACCCATGTATCACAATAATGTATACTCATCTCAAAAATACATGGGTCTCTCATACATCGTCAGCTCACATGCCGCTATCCAATACAAAAATATCTTCGGCTTGCAGGATGGTATCATGTACAAAAATCATAAAAAAATCTCTTCAGCACGCAGGCCGGTCTCATATATAATCCATACAAAAATGACTTGGCACACAGGCCGGTCCATAAAAAGTCAATCATCTCCCCATCTAATGTTGGGGAATGCTCCTGTGACTATGTCTCTCCCGACCCCTCTGCCGTACCTGTCTGGTGCCCAGCACCTGCCTCACCTCCTACTGATGGCCCCTCACCTAGGGCTGGCCTCTACACACTAGTGGCCTCACCATGACCCTATCCCTAGGCTCACCCCTTGGACTCTCTACACCTTGTGAGTATGAGATCTAGTCATCTCTCTGGAGGCCTACTGTGCTCTGTACTCGGCATAAGAGGGCACATCTAGCCCGATAGCTAACAAATGATCCTGATAATATCATGCCTCTGCTAGAGCATCCCTGAATCTAACCATGCTCACTGTCTGTGGGGGTGTCATGGGTCTCCTTGCCTGTGTGGGTACTTGTACAAGGGGACCCTGTCCCTGAACCTACACGGAGCCCTATCTTTGGTACTAGAGCCTGAGTCGGCCCTAGAATCCGTGCTCGTGCTCGTATTTGGGCTCGCAGGTAGTAATGTCTGTGCTCTGCTCTTTGTCACTGGCCTTATAGACCCGTAACCCTACTGCGCTATGGCCAACTGGCCATGTAGGTCCAATACCTGCACATGTAGGGTGGTTATTTACTCTCCATCTCCACCTACCTCCTCTCCATCTCCATCTCCCCTTGCCTCCGTTTGCTTAAGTACATGTCCTTACCCTTCCTGAGCCTGTAGCATCACTATCTGGGCTTGTAAGATGGAAACATGTGCCTCTAAACCTATGAGCTTCCCCTGCATAACCCCGAGCTGAATCACCAAAGTAGCCACCTGCCCTTATAGGGAATCTCTTTAAACTGTGATGGTGGCTAAGTCTAGCTATCTTGGCCTTGGTGGTATGGCTCTTTGTTGTGCTACTCACCACCGATTGTATCCATCGTAACCCCAACATCATCAATACGTGTATCTACTAGCTACTCCTCCTATCCATCCAAGACTTTGGGTCATGGTGGAGACATAGGTCTCGCGCGTCATCTCTCTTGTACTACAGAATGAGGCGGTACATCCTGGACTAACCTAAACCGACACCTAACCGGTCTACGGGTATCCACTTGTGCTCTCTTGCTCTCCTCCCCTTTATCCATAGATATAACTGTAGCCCATCTAGCTCCCTGGTCATCTCTGCATCCGTATGAGGGGAAGCCCACATACGACCTCCAAATGATGTCCACCCTGGATAACCCCTCCAATAACCTCCTATAGTAAGCTACATCATGAGTAGCTCGACACCTCGGGCCTCTCCAATGGCCGGTACCCACCGCCTGTACCCAACTCTCAAAACTCTCCATGGGAATGCATCTTCCCAGGGCATCCCCACTAGTTGAACATAAACAATGTGCTCGTAAGCCTAACAATGTAGTAGTACGACGTAGTAGATGCTGAACCTCTGCAGTCACCTGTAGGTCCATAGCTCTCTATATACCTGCATCAGCAATGCAGGGACCCCATGCAAACCATGTTTTATGTATCACCATGTCATGAAGAACTCCCATCAGTGACCTCGGGAATCTCCCACCCTCTGCATCCGGTAGTGTGAAGTAGCACACTACCTCCATCAACAGTACCACTAACCTCATCTCCTCTGGATGAGCTCTATACATCGCTCCATAGCTAAGGCTAGTGCTATGGAATGTCGTGTCTGTTATACCCTCACTAAAAATGGGTGCTAGTAGCTCCTCATATGCCTATAAGGAAATAGAATAAACCTGGGCCCCTACTATGGACAACCGCAGGATCCTATAGACGTCCTCCAGGGTGATCATCATCTCACCCATTGGCATATGGAAGGTGTTGGTCACCGAGTCCCATCTATCGATGAGGGAAACCATTAGAATCACCTCCCAGACTACATGCCGATAGCGCCGCACCCTATCAACCCCACCTATGGAACATGTAGCTAGTCGTCCCGCATCATGCACACACATTGTTACATAATAAGTGTGGCACCGAGCCCTCATCCGTAGCTCGTCTCGGGCCCGCATCCCACAAGAACAATGTACTAGTACACCTTCCCATCTACCCTACCTATCTACCCAAACCCATCTACCCTAACCCATCTACCCTACCCATCTACCCTACCTATCTACCCAAACCCATCCACCCGAAACTCTCTACCCTACCCATCACCCAAACCACCCTCCACCCTTCATGTCTCCCTTAACCCTTTTCCCTCTCACCTGAATGATCCTGATTATCCCCTGACTAACCACGGTCTCCCCTTGACTAGCATCAATCACTGTTCTTGTGACCGATACCGATCACTACCCACCGATGTCGGCCACACATCGAACAACATCCGTCACTTTGTTGTGCCACACGCCACGACTTCCCGACCCTATTTTTCCTTCCTACTCATTCTACCCACCCAACTCCCTCCTTACACCCCTACATATCCCTCTATTACCTTCTTGCTCTACATCCTACCCTTCCCCATTCCGTTTTCCCTCTCTTTTTCCCATTTTGAAATTCTTCCCCAAACCCCCCATTTTTCATACTTTCTATATTTTACATCAAATGAACCAAAAATTAAATCAAAAGGTTCGACACTTACCATATCCCATTGCCGCCATTGTGGTGGAACCTCCACCTCTGTGCCACTCCTCCCGATCCTCTCCAATCTCCGCCATCCCCGAATGACCTCTCACTCTCCCAACCAATCACCTTGCTCAATCCAATCTTGCGGCCCCACCTCTCACCCAATCAATCTTGCCTATGTGGCTCACCAACCAATCTCTCTGCCATACTCTTTTTTCCTCTTCCTCTTTTTTTTTCTCTTCTTGTCCTTTTCTTCCTTTTAACAATGCACAAATGAATTTTAAACACGTGGGTTTTCCTCTTTTATACCCTACCCGACTCGACCGAAATCAATTAACCTTGATCGAGGCTGGTTTGATGTCCTAAATAAGCGCCATCGGTTCCCCTACACCATCATCGGTTCATACCGACCGATGTCGGTTACCCTGCATACTCAATGCCCTCACATTTACCTAATTTTCCTTACCTTTTTTTTCCTCCCTTGCACCTACCTGGACCACTTTAGCTTCACCTCTAGCCCTCCACCTTCTTCAACCTCACCACGTCCATTGTTGAAGCCTCCTTATTTTACCCCTACCTCAGCCTTACCCATGCCGTGATCTTGATATTTGGACCTGGACCATTGCTAGTGACCTTTTGACCTCATGTGTTTGCTATACCTTGCGGCACTATTACCTGTGTTGATTAGCCCAATGACCTTACGTCACCTATTTCCGTGATCGTTTGTCTTGACCTACCTTTAGTGTAGGAACATACCTAAACGTTCTCGCACCTAACCTACGTTGTGTTTCTGACCATATCCTATACCTTGGATACCGGATTCACTTCAACCTTTTTGGATCAACCTATCGACCTTAAACGATGTAGAGTTTGCTCGCTTCTTCAACCCAGTAGCATGTTGCGGTTTATACATGTCCGTGTGTTTGATCTGCTACCTTTGACCTTGACCCATTACCTAGATTACTCGAGTAGACCTTTCACCCTCTTCCCCCTACTCACTTTCCTTTTCCTCACATTTACCTTTTATCAAACCACTCACCGCTTCAGCCTGCTGCCTCGTCAGTTCCTAGTTTGAGGGGGATCACCTTCACCCTCACATGGGGCAACCACATCTTATTTTTGTTAGCATCACTTACCAATACAAGCTATGCAACAAAAGGGGCAAAATGTAGACACTAAAATTAGGTCACATTCCCCTTTCATCCCTCAACATATAAGCCCCCTTTATTACATTTACCTAGCCATGACCCCCTTCACCCTACTAATATTAATTTAATTAATTTAATTAAATTAATGCTTTATCCTCACTATATTTATTATTTAAACATCTTATTTAAATAATATCTACACATATAGTTCAGTTAGACACCTCACCAACCTTACTCAACCTAAGACCTATTCTTGGCAAGTTACCATAACTAACTAAGACTTACCCAAACCCTAAAAATCAATGCCTACATTCCCTCTAACCACATTCCGGCATGCTCACAAGAGTCTCTAATTCTAAGCCATGGGATAATGACATGAGATCCGAGGAAATTAGGAGGATCTCCCTAAGTTTAGTAAACCTAGAAAATCCCACGTTGACCGACGTCAGTTTTCTCTAACTTTCACGGTTAAGCCGGATTTGTCGTCTTGTTACCCATTTTATCCCCTAAACAACCTTATTCGAAGGTTGGAAAACATTGGGATGAAATTGTATGAATAAGAATGAAATCTCGAGAGATAATGCATCTTCAAAGAGCCAATTCCAGCAAGAAATGACATACAAGAAAGGAGATTGAGGATCTTCTCCTGCAGAGCCATCCTAGCCACATTCTGATCTATCCAAGCAAAAGAGGAGTGTGCATACAACCCATGCAGAAGATTTTCTTTAGTTGGTGACCACTTGTAGGATTCAAACCCATCATTAACACCTCCATCCTTCAAACATAGATCTTCAGGAATGAAATCCAAGTAAGTACAACATCATACTTTTTCTGGTTATTTCATTTTATCATCCATTGTTTATCTTTCTCCCTATTGACCATCTCCAACATTTTTCACCTCCATAGACCCATCAAAACCTCGCAAAACCTATTCTAGTCACACAATACCTCTTCCCGACTAACCAAATCCTTTGTGTAATCATAAAGGAGATCAAAACCCCATTCTCGTGACGTTTCCAGATCTCACAAGAATCGGCACCGGTTATACCTAACCGCGGTCGGTCACCCCCGACCAACGCCGGTCTATGTGTCTACCCACAGTCTTAATCAAAGACCCACCCACCTCATTTTACCTCACCCTCACTCACCTGTGACCTATTTAAGACCTTTATCAAACCTGCTCTTTGAATATTCCAACATTTTTAGATACGGATTCACCTCTCTCTACTTCTTTGTCTCGATCTTCCGTCCATACCTGAGATAGTATCATCCTCATCTGTCTCATCGTCAGACATTCTTTCAATGCTCGAGGCAATTACATCCCTTCGAGTTTCCACCGTGGATACATCTACTTCTGTTTCTCCCATTTTTGTTGCGACTATGCCATTGGTGAATGTACCTATAGTTGTGCCAACTTCAACGGAAGCGTCTTCTATTTTGACTCTTCCTGTTTCCTTTCCTACAGTAGTTTCACCACAATTCTCGTGCATGCAGTAGTTCCCTCGCAAGGAACTGCTTCTTCATCTCTCACTTCTTCCATCACCAATGCTACTTTGCCTATTAAGGGAAAATCTAAAGAAGTAGCACCGACACCTATACACTCGGTTCCTGAACTTAGACCGAGACAACTGAAATCTAACGTTGTGTCATCAATACCTCCCCATTTGCTTCCCCGAAAAGGTTACAATCACCTTATGTGGTTGAAATTGTCACCATCCCTGAAAAAGGAAAGCCCATATTTCAAACCATCAAGACTCTTGGTGCTTTCCGGAAAAAATCTCTCTCTGTGCCTCATAAAAGATTGGATTTGTCTGCTGAGAAGGCATCTTCTTCTGCAAACTTATCAAAACCATCATCTTCTTCTACAACACATTCTTCACCAGCACCTCGAAAAGTGGACTTACCTACTAAAAAGACATCACCTCTTTTATCAGAATCATCATCTTCGTTACCAAAAACTAGGGCACCCTCTGTTCCTCCGATTATACCTACTTTGGGAGCTTCTCCCTCATCTAAATCGACATTATCTAAATCATCATTTGTTTCGACCAAGCAGCCTCCCTTATCTCTGAAGACCACAACACTTGTCACATCTCCATCATCTTCAAAATCTATTTTAGGGGCTCCTCCTCCATCGAAATCAATCATGTCTCACTTACTTCCATCTCAAGTGCCCAAGGCTGCTCCTCCAGATGTCCAAAAAAAAAAGATGATCCCTAAAAAGACTGTCAAACCTAACATGCAGGTTCTTTTACCTTGGCAGTCTGTTAAAGTAAAAGAGGCACCTTCATCATCTCTATCCTCATCTTTTTCTACCGGGTTCTATACTGAAATCCTTCGCCAACTTATCCAATCTTCATCCATATCTCTTCCTCCGATTAAACCCTATAACCCTAAAGGAGTTAAACCTACCTGGTTTAACTCTGATTTGGTTTGTGCTTACCACCGTATTCTCGGTCATGATACCAAGGGATGTAAAGCTCTTCAACATGTCGTCAATAGCCTTTTGGAAGAAAGTGATCTTCCACTCCAAATGATCTTCCACCTTCTCAAATCGGCAATTCATATCGCCACTAGATCCCAATAGTATGATAATCCATCCTCATCTACAACATTTCGACCACGGGTTGTCATTTCTGCAGCCCCCGAAGGAGTTCCTCCTTCCTCATTAGCCCCGAGACCTCGGGTCTCTATTCGTGCTGCACCTCGGGCTCAAATTCCCGTGTCAGTTGAGGAGAGTGTTATGAAACAACTCACCCAAGCTCCGGTCAAAATGTCTCTTTTTGACCTCATTCAATCCTCTCCGCAACATCGCCAGGCTCTGATTGATAATCTGCGTCGCATCGCAGTGAATTTAGATGATCCCCAGCCCTTCGAGATGGTTGTTGGATTGAATAGACCATCAACCACCATTTATTTTGAAGATTCAGAAATTCCTTCCCTTTCTTCCGAGGATTTGGAGGCTCCCCTCTTTATCACAGTCCAAATTGACAACACTACATTAAAACGCATTATGATCGACAGTGGTGCTACACTCAACGTCATCTCCTCGCACACATTCAAGCAACTTAAGTTACCGAAGAACGTAGTGTCACCCCCATCTTTCGCTCTTCGATCATTTAACGATCAGCGAGTAGTTACTTTAGGAACTGTGGTCCTACCCATTCGAGTAGGTAAGAAGTTGCTTCACGAACTCTTTTACATTGTTGAAGGGAAATTCCACTATAATATGATCCTCAGATGCTCCTGGATTCATGCAATGCATTGTGTCCCATCCACCCTCCATCGATGCTTAAAATATCAATATGAGGGCAAAATATATACTCATCCAGGAGATCCTTTTCCTTCCGCACAATGCGACATGACCATAGGGTCTGCCCCTTTAAAGGAAAATGCTTGTTCTCCTGATAGGGCCTCATCTTCTTCCATACCTACAACCAAACTACCGGATTTACAAAATCTAGAAGAGACATTGCAACGTTTCTCACTAGGAGAGCTTCCTCTCCTTTCTTTTGATGCCCATCTCAAACCTAGAGAGTATGGTAGACCAGACAAACAACCTGAATATTAGCCAGGTCTTGGTCGCATCATCACCATTGGTCTACCCAATCAACCAGACTAATTTAATTTACGGTGGTCTTGATACGCCTCACTATCGCTTGATTCTCTCTCCTAGGACCAAACCTTATTTAACAGGTTCGATTGTCTACGTAATCCCACGTTTGCAAAAACTTATTTATATCGATGCACATGGAAGGGCTTTGGTTTGGGAAAATATGAACAAGGTGTGCATGACCTCGCGTCCATTCCAACTCTCAAGCCACATCAAAAATTTGGTTTAGGAGTTAAAACTCTTTCAAAAGCCACCGTCACTGTTCTCGATGAGCCTCTTCCTATTGAGGAACCATCTTCTCCTGCTAGGTCAGAAGCATCACTCGATGTGGACGACGCCATTTCCATCCCATCTAACTTTTTTTTTAGTCAATACCATTTCCTTAGGGCCACTAGCCTATAAGACTAATGACAGTCCACTTCCATACCATTAGTTTTCCCTGAAATAGTTGGAGACGACTCTCCTACTATCAACACTATCCACCGTGTGGATGCTGATTCTGTCCTCACCTATCCTGGGGGTAGAGGATTCCTATCTTCCTAAAACCATTCCTTCGACACGTCTACACTTCTCGGCCGAAGCCACCGTCAACCTTAATATTGGGACTTCTAAAGACCCTTGCATCATTAAGGTCGGCCAATCCCTTAATCCACGGGAGTTAGGAGAGTTTACCACCTTTCTTTCCAACCATTGTCAAGCCTTTGCTTGGGCATATGAGGATATGCTAGGACTTGATCCCGATATCATGGTCCACAATATCGTTACTCTTCCCGACATCAAACCGGTTAAACAAAAATTACGTAAAATGCACCTAGAGTAGCCCTTCTTATTAAAGAATAATTTCAGCGCTTTCTCTCGACTAACTTCATCCAACCCATCGATTATCCACAATGGGTTTCCAATGTAGTACCAGTAACTAAAGCTACTGGGAAAATTCAAATTTGTACCGACTTCCGGGATCTTAATCTTGCTTGTCCAAAAGATGATTTTCCTCTACCTAATATCGACCAACTCGTGGATTTAACTGCGGGTCATGAGATGCTTTCTCTTATGGATGGTTTCTCTGGGTATAATCAAATTCTCATCGCACTAGAAGACCAACATAAGACTTCTTTCATAACTCCTTGGGGGACCTTTTGTTATCGTGTCATGCCTTTTGGTCTTAAGAACGCAGGAGCAACTTATCAGTGAGTAATGACCTACATCTTCCATGATCTCTTACACAAAATTGTGGAAGATTATGTTGACGATCTCCTCGGTAAATCCAAACATCGTCAGGATCATCTTTTCATTCTTGCACCTCTCTTTGAGAGGCTTATTCACTTTTGTCTTTGTCTAAATCCATCTAAGTGTGTGTTTGGCGTTCTCACTGGTAAACTTTTAGGTTTTATCATTTCCATTAGGGGTATTGAAGTAGACCCCGCAAAAATAAAAGCTATCCTTGAGATGCCTCCCCCTTCTAACTTAAAGCAACTCCGCAGTCTCAAGGACGTCTTCAATCAGTGCATTGTTTTATCTCACAATTTTCAGACCGTTGTCAACCTTTTCATCATCTCCTCCGTAAGAATGTTCATTTTGAATGGGATGAGCATTGCCAAAAGGCCTTTGATGATCTCAAAGCTTATCTTATTTCTCCACCTGTGCTTACACCTCCACGTGAGGGGGAGCCTTTCTATCTTTATATCTCTGTGACTGACCATGCTCTGGGAGCCATGATCTCGCATCGGGATGCTTGCGGTAAAGAACAAGCTGTCTATTACATCAGTCACACCCTCCATGAGTATGAAACACGTTATTCGAAGCTGAAAAGCTATGTTGTGCTCTCTTCTTCACAACTTCTAAGCTTTGTCATTACCTCCTTAATCACAAAACTTACATTGTCACAAGTGTCAATCCACTCAAGACAATTCATGCGAAGCCTTATCACAATGATCATATCACTCGTTGGCTCATGCTTATGACAAAATTTGATCTTGAGTTTATCCCACAAAATTCTATCAAGGGTCAGGTCATTGTAGATCAATTAGCTGATGCTCCTCTTCCGGAAACTCAAGTCCCCCTTGCTCAATTCCCCGATGAATATATCCAACAAATTGATTTTGGTTTGTCTCCATTTAAAGTAAAGCTCTTCTTTGATGGATCCAAATGCCAACAAGGGGGAGGTGCAGGTTTCGTGATGATTCCTCCTTGGGGTATGCCTATCCCAGTCACACACAAACTAAACTTTGAGTGCACCAATAATATGGCTGAATATGAAGCTCTTGTCTTGGGTCTTCAAAATGCCATTAATCTCGGCGCTCGTCATATTGACATCTTTGGTGATTCTGAACTCATCGTTAATTAAGTCAAGGGCATCTATCAATGCAAGAATGATATCCTTGAAAAATATCGTGATATCATTCTCGTTCAACTCCAATCTTTCGATAAATTCACTATCCAAGCTATTCCTCGTCATCGCGAATTGATTTACGTGATACAATGGATTTGTTAGCCTCGCTTATCCCACCTTTTACCAAGGACTCGCGACTTTATGTGGCTGTGCAATGATTAGATCAACCATCTCATCTTAGGCAACTAACTTCAATCCATGCTATCACAACCAATACTCAGGATGAGTGGTATCAACAGATCGTTGATTATCTATCTCATTCAGTGCTTCCTCTAGATCTGACTTCCAATGGTAGAAGATCTTTTATCCTACGTGCTAATCGCTATTCTATTCTAGGCGGGATCCTCTACAAATGCGGCTTTGATGGTATTTTACTTCGGTGCCTCAAAACCCTTGAATCATCTAAAGCTATCCAGGAGGTCCATGACGGTATCTGTGGTGGACATTTTAGTGGCTTGGCCGTAGCTAAATGCATCTTACGTTTGGGATATTATTGGCCTTCTCTTAATCGAGATTGTTGTGAATACACTAAGAAATGTGTCAAGTGTCAACAACATTCCAATCTCACACATATCCCTAGTCAAGCTTTACAACCTACAGCAGATTTGTGGCCTTTTTCGCAATGGGGTCTTGATCTCATTGGTCTCATCAATCCCCATTCTTCACAGCGTCATCATTCTATCATTACTGCCACTGAATACTTTACTAAGTGGGTGGAAGCTATCCCTCTTTCTTCAACAAAAGCTAAACCCATAGTTGATTTTGTCTATCAACACATCATTTGTCACTTTGGTGTTCCACAGAAACTCATCACAGATAACGGTAAGTCTTTCAAGAATGTTGATTTGTAGAACCTCTGCGACGCTTTCAATATCAAACTCAGCTTTTCTTCTCCATACTATCCTTAAGCTAATGGCCAGGCCGAAGCTTCCAATAAAACTTTGCGTAATATCCTCACAAAGGTAACTAGTCGAGCTGGTAGGGATTGGCATTTACATATCCCTTTTGCTCTCTGGGCTTATCGAACTAGCATTCGTACTCATACTGGTGCTACTCCCTTCTCTCTCGTCTATGGGTCTAAGGCTATTCTTCCTTTGGAAGTCCAAATCCCATCTCTCCATGTTTCTCTTAGAGAATTTGTCTCTGATGAGGGCTATTGTCAAAATCATCCAAAGACAACTTGAATTATTAGATGAGCGGCGTCTCAATGCTCTTGAACATCATCAAATCTATCTTGAGCATGTCAAACGTGCTTATAACAAGCACTTGCAGCACCGTGACTTCAAAATTTGTGATCTTGTTCTTAAAGAAAACCAAAATGTCACTACACTCGAAAGGAGTTAGCGTGGTAAGTTTGCTCGCAACTGGATGGGTCCGTACGTTATCACTCATAAATATGGGTCGGGGGCTTATCGTCTATCTTCCATGGATGGTATACCTGAAGTGGAACCTCTTAATGCCTTGCATCTACGGCCCTTCTACTGTTAAAATCTATCTTACACAAATCTAGTTGCAAGACAGATCTTTCATCCATCTAACAACCAGTCATATACTTTCATGGTGATTCGAAACTATGTGGTTCTCCACCTATTGTCTTTTTTACCTTAAATATGAGTATCGTGGCTCTACTCATAGCATTTTTCTTCTGGATATGTTTCTCCTCATGGTAGGAATACCTTAATCACCGCTTCATTTTTCCCAAGTGCTTATCTTAATCGGATCTACTCGGGGCATGAGTGTGTGCTCTTTGTACGTTTTCTTCCCCTCTATCTGATCTATCTAGGTCTAAACTCAGCTTCTTCCAAAAAGCTTTTCAAAAAAAAAAGAAAAGAAAGAAGAAGATGCTATCCAAAAAAAGATAGACTGATCCCTTGAAGGACAGCTATCCATACATTATCAAATGAATCAAAAGATATAGACCATGCCCTCGAAGGATGGCTATCATTAAAATTCAAAATACAGACCGCTCCCTTGAAGGACGGCTGTTTCTCAAAGGAATTCTCAAGGCTTCTTGCATTGATCAGCCTTTCAGTCAGTTTATACACTTTTTAGCATCACTGAAAGACTTCCCGTATTGATCAG
Organism: Taxus wallichiana var. yunnanensis; assembly: GCA_018340775.1. Taxonomy (NCBI): domain Eukaryota; kingdom Viridiplantae; phylum Streptophyta; class Pinopsida; order Cupressales; family Taxaceae; genus Taxus; species Taxus wallichiana. The sequence continues at coordinate 74,734,463 of CM031233.1, read as the reverse complement.
TCTTTCCATATCTAGCAAACTTCCCGCATTGATCAGTTTGCTTTTCTGCCAGAAATCATGAAGCTGAGATATAAGACCTTTTGTCGATCATATGGAGAATCCTATTTTCCCAGTATGAACATGTATTCTGTCCCTTGTAAATTTCGACAAGATACCTACTTACTGCTCCTTCCGTTTCCCTCCTAAATCTGGTTTGCGGCTAGTTAGTGTCAGGTTTATTTTAACCTCATATAGGGCCTTGTATGCATGATCTTTTGGTTTCCTATCCAGATTCTATTTATGGTCGGTTGGGAGTCCAACTTATCATTTTTCTTCTTATCTGGGTGTATTTCCTTTATTTCTAATCAAGGTCGTTTTCATTACATCCTTGGCTCTCACAGAGAGTATTTCCAATTATTTCATCCAGTTAAATTAACATTTAACATGTTAATTTAATCAAACTCTATCATTTATCTAATTTCATCTAATCTACTTTGTCCAAAACACATCTCATCGCCTCTATTATAAACACATGTGGGTCTATCTATCTATTTTCATCAAAATTTAATTAAAATCTCAAAAATATCAAATCCATTCCAACTATCAACTCCCACCTATCCATCACATCATCTAAAAACTTGTCCATCCAAGTAATATTACATCTATCTATATCTATTTTCTCATCCAAATTAAATCCACATATCAATCACATCAAATCACATCTATTTATATCCTCTACATCTATGTCTATCCCATAACATCTATTCATCATCTACCGGTCTATGTCTATATCCATCATAATTACGCTACATCTATCAATGTATATCAAAATTAAAAGCATGAGAACAATTATATGACAAAGGAAATGATGAATCTATATATATACATGAGTGTTTTGTGACAACAAAAATGGGTGGCTCTCAATCAAGCCATCTATAAAATGCCTTCCAATCGAGGCTACATCACTACATTGATACAAAATACATCATCAATATCTATATCATGAAATCGATACGTGGAAGACACTATCTCCTCCACCCTCCTCTCTGGACCAGTGTCTCTCTGGCCGCCGCTATCAAGCTAGACGCTTTCTTGCTTTGGAGGCCTCGCCCACCTCGGTCTCTCCCTGCTGCTCCTCCCTCGATGCCCCGCTCGCGTGGCTATCGCTGATCTCCTCCTCGCCCGCACTTGAGGCACATCGGGGCATGCTTTGTGCTAGGACATCCTCGTAGTATCTCACCTCGGCCGAGGATAGAGGCGATATGTACTCAAACTCACGGTGCACCGGGGCTCGTAGTGGGTGCTACTGCATGCTGCGGTGGTGCCCCTCCTATGGTCATGCCCCTGTGTCCCAGGACTCGACATGGTACTGTATCACCATATTTTTCCCGAGGGTCTCCCTATGTCGATGGTAGCGATCCTCTCGCTGGATCGCTGTATCTCGCTCTTGGCGAGTGGTGTCTCTCTCCAAAATCATGGCATCCCTCTCCACTTTGCCGAGCTCGATCTCCTCGAGAGCTTCTGGTGTGTATGCATCGGGGTGACGTGCTCTCTCCTCCGGTCTCTCCAAAGATTGTAGCCATATCCTCCTCATCGACATCTATAGATGCCGGGAAGGTGTCATGGTAGCCTGTCACATACGATGCCGCATAACCATCATCCACTCCGGGCGTCATCATCGTTGTCTGTGGAGGGTGGGGTCTCTCTTAATGGATCTCTAGGGATCAAAATCAGCAGATCGAGTCTCTCTCATTGTCTCGCTTTGTAAGGCTTGTAGGTAGTCGGCACTGTCTCGTATTCACTAGGCCGAACTATCTCAATACCGTATAAATGGGATGCACTCCCACATATCAGCTCGCGGCCCCTAACCACCTCTGCTCCATCTCAATCCCACCGGGTGAGCATCCGACCGACCCATGTCAAAAATACCCAATATGGTCTCCGGATGACTGCTCTAGTGTCGGCTTCAAACGCTTCAAGCATACCAATATGCGGATCTCCCTATATCTCCCGGGGCCATATCGGCCCGCCATCACCAGAATCTGTAATCAATAGCCCCCATTGCTGCTGGCATCCAAGGAAGCCCGGATGGCCTGATCACTGCTATGTGCTCATATGCCCAGCAATGGAGCACAAACCGACATCAATTCTGTCCTCCCCAGGTGGTATACATCCATAACTCATAATATATCTCGAGCTATCAAGGCATCGAGTAAATGCGAACACTGTCACGAAGCTGCGGGATGTCACAAACACAATCTAGTAATAACAATGGGAATCTCCCACCTCTCAAATCTGGTAGAGCAAAGTGGGAGATTGCCATCTCGAATAAACATTATCCATCGATCTCGGGAACATCACATGCATGCTGCGAGGCTATCCTCACCGCCTCGGACACTATCTCCGAATCGTCCACCCCTGTCTCCATACAATTGACCTAGGGCCTCTCGCTCTTTGCTCTCATGGTGTAATCTCTATCGGGTCCCCAGGTGATCGGCTGACCTCAAAATCCTCGTATATGTCCTCGTGGGTGATGGTCATCTCACCCGCCCCGAACCAAAAAGTGCAAGTCTGGCTATCCCATCGTCGCACTAGTGCTCGCATCAACTCTACATCTCGCGGCACTCGTCTGTAGTACCGAAAGCCCCCGAGCCCGGCTAACTCTAAGTGGTGCCAATCTGCGTCAGTGACGTCAGGGAGAATGGTCTCCAGTAACTCGGGAATCACATCCCTCATGTGTAATACCTCTCATGCCTGCATCCACGACATCAAGAGCAATGTTAGCTTCATATTTTTCCAAATCCGAAGCATCCAAAACACATTCTATCATTTTTATCCAAATATTCTGTCCAAAATTACAAACGGCGTCGATCACACTTAGTCGACGTCGATTGAATTCAATCGGTGCCGCTGTAATAAAATCGGCGTCGATTATATCAATCGACGCCGATTGGAAACACTGGCCTCCCACCAAACAAAAAAAAAAAAATATATATATAAAAAATAATAATGACGGGTTCAAGAAGAACCACTTACCCCAGGTCGTGTCCTCCTCCGCTTCTGACCACTTCCAGAGGCTTCCATGGTGCTCAAATCCAATTTTTGACTCTCTCTGAATCAATCGTCACGGTGTAAATAAATCGTTCACATTTTCCGTTGGCATATTTATATGTGCTGTGCACTGTCGGCGCCGATTTTTGTGGTCAGCGGCGATTGTTCTTATCTTTTTCTGTCGGCGCTGATTTGTCTAAATCGACGCCGATTTATACTCATTTTTGCCCGTGGGTTGCAGTATCGCTTCTCCACGTCGTTTACTTCCATCTCCTAATCTTCTTGCCATGGTGTTGATGCTTGGCTTATCTATCTGGTCGTCATCCTGCCCTGAGTGTTACCTTTTGGCACATACTTTTTGATATTATCATCCATTTCGAGTTTGTTCCCTTTGCATGGGGCACTCACACTTTTTTGGCAGCTTAGAGTTAACGGGTCTGTAGGCACTAACATCATCTACTTTGCAGACCGTCTGGTTGTCCCTACCAATGTGTCTCTCTTTAGATGCTGACTATTTTACATCCCTCCTTACACTCATGGGTCTGTAGGTACTAACGTCGTCTCATGAGGAGACCATCTAGTCTGCCCTACCAATGTGAGTTCCTTAGGTTGCTGCCTCTTTATTTATTTTTGTGCATCATTAATGATCCGGTCTACTCCAGACATCTAGCTGGGGCTTCTGCGTTTTCATCTACCTTTTTCAAACTTGGGATCATTTGTTCTATCACCCATCCCATCCCTAGTTTGAGGGGGATCACATCATCACTTTTTCTTCCTTTCTTCCACCTCCTTGTTTTTGTCTCACAACCTTGCTTATCGCAAGTTACTTGACAAAAAGGGGCAAAATGTAGACACCTAAAATTGGTTATCCAATTTAGTGTCCCTCGTGCGCGTTTGCTCTCTCAGGTAACCTGGGGCACATTTATATCACCACTATCCCCTTGGGGTATTATTCAATTTGTGATTTAAACACCTATCCTAAGTTTAATTCACCCCATTTTGTTTTACCCGTGAGTAATTAAATATTAACTATTTAATTACACCTTTTTACATGTATCCCAACCACTTATCTACCCCATATCTATTCTATCCATATATCCCCCCTATTTCTCCTCCTCCCAAACCAAGCAGTGGGATATTTCCCGTATTTGAGGTGGAGGGATCACTCTTATCTTTCCAGAAATCGCTCCTTTTGGCCATTTCGGGAGTCTATTCCATGATCGGCGCCGACCAGTACTCGGTCGACGCCGATTTTGAACGGCACCGATTACAAATGGAGGCCGAACTCGATTACGGTTAGAGAGATAGATTGTAAGAGAGAGAACGAGAGAGTTTTGAGCATCAAGTTTGAACATTATCTATCGAGTGAGAGTGAATCTTGTCCAAATCAATCCCTGAGAGGAGCACCGTTACTCTACTCTTATCACATCAACATCACACGTCTCCATTGATTTTCTGGTGACTCTGTTTCCGCATCCAAAGACTGGTGGAGCCTTGCGATCTCTCTCGGCTTCTGCGGATCCAGCAGACATTGACGATATTGCTTTCATTTCCGATTCCCAAACCTTCTCACACTTTGTCTCGGATCGACGCCGATCTATATGGGCCGACACCGATCCGAACGATCGACGCCGATTATACATAATCGACACCGATCATCCTGCAGACAGGTAAAAGGACACAGGTAACACAAATCCAGCTTTGTTTTCACAGTTCCCTATTTCTGTTGCTTTCTGTCTGCTGTTTAGATTCTGTTTATTACTTTGATCAGAAAATCTAGTCCTGTACATACATCTTTTATCATGTATGCTTCTTTACTTAATTGAAAACGTGGACTGACATCTGCCGAGGGAGCTTATCGCTTCCGGACCCGCTTCTCGGGCAGTCCACCTAAATATATTTTAACGTGGTCTTTTTCTATCAAGCATCGGTGTCTCGCAGGTTACTTGGATCTACTATGCAGAATTACTCGTGTGCACCCGTCTTATCTACATCGGCTTCCTTATCCGTCTACATCTTCGGATCTTGTCCATCAGGTATCAATTTCATTTGAGTTTTTCAAGGTTTTTGTGTTTAGTTTGGTACATTAACTTGGATAGGTAACAAGCATGAAATTCTTGATCAACAGATGATGCTCTTGAAATTGATGATGATGAGTTATTTGTAATGGTTGCTAGAATCTTGAATGTTGGATTTGATAAGTACAAGAAAAGTAAGAAGAACTTCAAGAAGTTTGACTATAAGAAGAAGGGAAAAAGAAGTTTTTACAAAAAAGAAGAGGCTTTCTTATCTGATGTAAGTAGTGGTGTTTCAAATTTTGAGTCTGAATTTGATCATGAAGATGTAAGAGATGAGGTCTTGTTTATTACCAAAGATGTTGTAAACTCTATGAGTAATGGTCCTATCATTTTTGGTGACTCCATACATTCTGAAGATGAAGAATAAGATGATGTTGAAGATGAATTAAAGTGTATCTTAACTAACTTAAGGAATGCTGAAAAGAAGAGAAAAATATAAGATCTCAAGTCAAAGGATATGAAGATAAGATCCATGATCTAGAATAAAAGTAGTAGTTTGAAACAATCAAGTTGAATGGGACAACCAGGATGTTAGAAGATAAGGTAAAGTTACTAATCATAATTTTGTAAGATAAGGAGGCTCAATGCACAAAATTTGAAGAGGGTGTAGAGTTTCTAAGGGAATATTTTTTAGAGGTTGGTAAGAAGGCTAATTCCTTTTATCCGTTTGAGAAAAGCACCAAGGATATTGATGATCTTCATGGAAATCATAGATTTGCGAGGTGATAGAGCAGTTCGGGATTTAATGATAAATACAAGGAAAATAAGTGATGTAAGAAGATAAGGTATCAAACAAAGAGGTTGAGTAATCAATCTTTAAGGAAAGAAATAAAGAGAACTTCACCAAAGACAATGTGAAGACAAAATCAGTTAGGTAGCCCAATGCTTCAAGGTATGAGAGATAATTTAATGGTTATTGCTTCACTTGTAATTGTTTTGGTCATAGGGATAAGGAGTGTAGGAGGCTTGTAAATGATGATTTCCCTTAGAGGACTAGTAGGAGTGAGAAAACAAAGAATGTGGTTTGCTACAACTTTCATGAGAAAGACCATTTTGCTAGGTATTTTTTGTGTGAACCTTCAATTCAAAATTGGGATAATGAAGGATACAAAGGTAAGAGTTTATTTGTATGTTTCAGTTGTAATAATTTTGGTCATATTCCTATAGAATTTCATCATGGTCACTCAAAGAAATTTAAGATGTTTCAAGGTCCTAAGATGCATGAAAGGAGCCTTGTGGTTCTAGAAGCATGCTAGTAGTCAAGGAATGATATGGGAACCTAGAAGGAACAATAATGGTTCACCAAGAGTTGATATGGATGCAAGACAAGGTGTGTCTTAGAGTACTGATCAGAAACAAGATGGAAAAGGTGAGGTACAAGTATCTAAGAGTGCTTGGGACCTCTTTAGGTCACTCTTCTATATTCACCATGAAAGATTGTGTCTCTACTAAGCTTCTTAGAGACATAATATCCCATATAAATCATTAGAGGAATGGGGAGATGAATAGGTTGAAGTATGAATCCTCCAAGTTTTCATAGTTTCAAAGTTTGTTTTGTGGTCTTATTTTTTTTTTCAATTCAAGAAAATGTTTTCCTATAGTCAAAAGTCTCGAGTTTTTTGCAGTCATGTCTTCAAGTTTGTGTTATCTCTATTAAAGTGTTCTAGGTCTTGGGTTGACGCTTCAAAGTATGGTTATGATATGATTCTATTTAAACCATGATTGTTTAGTGTCTTATTTTGGAGTATAGAGTTTTTAAAGGTGTCATTGGTCAAAATATGTCATGTCATGATCTAGGTCTAAGCATGAAGTGTTGTGAGTCTGTTAAAGGTCTATTTTGAGTAATTATCATGGTATAGTATCAAGGAAAGGTTGTAAAGAGAATGTATTAATGTGTAAAGGGTGTAATCTTAACTAATATACATCAAGAGAAGTTTTTCATGAGTGTCACTGGTCTAAGAATGTCAAGTGCATGTACTTCAAGGAGATTGCATGAAGAGAATCTAGGTCTGTAGAAGATTCATAAATATTTTTTCCTTTGTCAAGAGCTGGATAATTCTTACATACTAGGTTAAGTTTTATTAATTCATTGACATAATGGTTCCAAGAATGTTCATACTTCATGAAGGAAAAATAAAGAAGGATTGAGTCATCAAATATGATGACTTGATCATACCATCAAGTACAAGGTGAAATGATGATTTTCAAGTGATGTTGTATTAATGTATGAAGGGCATTCCATTATATTTCCTTGATGCAAGGAGTTTAGAAGTGGTTAGTGTTACACATCTATGACAATAAATAAGGTAAAGTTGTTCATGTACTATTTACAATATAAGCCTCAACTGTGTGTAATCTGTGTATGAGAAAATAGAGTTCTTCATGTATGATCATGAGTTGTGTGGGCCCACAGGCAATTTTTGTCTCTTGAATGATGGTTAATAAGTATCAAATGGTTCTTATGTTTATTGAATATGGTAAGAATAAGGTCATTGGAAGGAGAGAGGATGTTCTCTTTATGTGTGAGTGTTGTCTATAGGTATGAGTATAATGTTCAAGACTGTAATAACATATCTCAAGACAAAAAATACAATGTTAGAGCATAAAGAGGTACTAAGGAAAACAAAATGGTGTTACACTCCCCATGTTTGAATTAAGGTTTTCTATGTTATTCATGTTTAAAATGAAAATTTGTACCTTTGAAATAACTCACAATCTTGTAGAGAGGTAATTCAAGTCCTTCTAAGATCATTTCTTGAAGTAGACACGAGCTAAAGGTATGAGATGAGAATGAATTTTGATTTAAGAGTTGTGATAGTTGATATTGAATCATGTATTGAGGTACTAAAGGTTATTTGGGCATCATAGTGGTTGTTTTGAGATATATGGATTTATCATGACTGTCAAGATCAAAATGTTGAACCTTCAAATTGTCATCTTGCTTCACCAAATTCTTAACTGATTTAATGAAAAAAATAGAAGGTGATAGGATAAGGAGGAATACTTGTTTGTGATGTTAATTGAAGGTTGTGTGTGCATTTTTTATTTCTTATCCAAGATGACCGTGAATAACTTCCTTTTGGCTAGGGGGAACTACACCGTAAATAAAAAAGACCACAAGAAGAATATTAAACAATATATGTCGAGTGGGACCGCCTAGTGTGTGATAGATCCAGAAGTGTGATACTTCTTAAGGCTGTAAATCCACTATTTAATACAATTTAATGCAAGAAATAATGTAAACAAATAACATCCTATTGTAGTTGATATGATTTAGGCATCTCATTCAAATACAATAAGAAAATCTAATCTAACAGGCATGGTTATGGTCAGATCTGGAGGTTGGGTAAGTGGTCTTGAGTTTCGTGCCGGTTTGTGAGGTGCAGGAAAAGGCTAAAAATAATTATGGGTAGTTTAGAGATGGCTATTATATTTTGTCATGAGCTAGGTTTTAAGACACAAAGACCAATGTCGGTCGAGTGAGACCGATAACATTTTAGATATGCCCGATGATAGTTTTGGGTGAATAATGATATAATGTCAAATTAGATGCCTAGGCTCTATCTATGTCTGTATAGAGAGTTGGGAAGGTCTGTGATAGGATTTTAGGTGGGGTACTAGGTTTGGGTAAGGTTCTGTGAGGTTTATGGGGTGTTAAGGTCAACTTAGTGAAAGTCTATCAAGAGACACAAGAATCGACATCGGTCGGTGACTGATGCCAAGAAGGGAAACCGATAATGATCAAGATGACCGGTGTGTCGGTAGGGTCAAAATGGTGGAAATCAAATAAACTTGGTTTTGGAGATTCTCTGTGATTACACAGAGAATGGAAGAAAGATGGTTAGGTTTGTAAAAATGCTAGGAAGGCTCAGGAATTCCTATGAGTTGGGTATGGGAAGCTAAACAGGTTTTGGATGGTTGGATGGGTGGATTGAAAAGAAAGTGGGGATGGTGGAATGAAAATTATAATAAGATCTAATTCAAAGGAGATAAATAAAATACAATATAAGTAAGTATAAAATGATGCGAGATCAAAACACACTTACTTACATTTACATCCCTGGTTGGTGGAAGATAACAATGGTTGATCTATGAAGTTGGCGGTCGCAGTCTTTGTGGAAGTGTTTCCCAGAATGTTACCGTGAATGCCAATGCCTTCAAAATAGTCCTCGTCTAGCTAGGGGGCATTTGGGTGCTCGAGAAAACTCTAGTTTGTCCTTGCATGTAGATCTCTCTCTGTCCAAACTTGAAATAATGACCAACCTCTCCAAAAATTTAAATTGCCAACCTCTGGAAGAAGTTTTCCAAAATGAATATATGGTAACCAATGATGATTAGGGTGACCAATGTTGGTTTAGGGTTAGACGGTGTGTCGGTTACGGTGGGAAATCCTAGGTTTGTCAAAATAGTAGATCTTGGCTTTCTTTTGGCCAGTTCTACCCATTGGTTCCGATCTAAAATGGTATCTTGCACTTAGATAAGTGGGTATGTTGTTAGAGAAAGAATAGGCATATAATGTTAGGGTTATACTAAGTCTCAATTAGTTAAGGTAAGTATAAATTGAGTCTTAGTTAAAAGAAACATGCTAAGAATAGGTCCATGATGAGGTGTCTAGGTGAGGTGGTCAAGTGAGGATGTTAATTAAATTAATTAAAGTAATTAATTCAATTAATCATGTGCACTATGGGATATGAATATGTAAGGTATGGTTAATTTAGTTAACAAGGTTATAAGGGTGGTACGACCTAATTTTGGTGTCTACATTTTACCCCTTTTCGTCATGTAGCTTGTATTGGTAAGTGACACTGACAAAAAGATGAAGTGATTATCCCATGTATGGGTCGAGTAGGCCTGACCCAAGTGTGGGAGAAGGTGATCCCCCTTAAACCAGGAACTGATGAGGTCTTATACGGAGTCAGTGAGTGGTTTGTTAAATGTGTAGTTAGTGTAAGTGAAGGTAGGTGGGGAAGGGTATGAGTACTTTGGGAAAAGGGTAATGGTCAAATAGGGTAATATGTAATAGGCTAGGGTCAAATTGGGTAATGGGTAATGGTCAAATTGGGTAATAGGTAATAGGTCAGGGTCAAATTGGGTAATGGGTAATGGTAATCGAATGCACGCACACATATAGACTGCAACACAATACTAGGTTGAAGAGCTTGCAAACTCTACATCGTCCAAGGTCGATAGGTTTATCCAAACAATGGTGAAGTGATTCAGGTATCCAAGGCATAGAATATGGTCTAGAAACACAACGTGGGTTAGGTGTAGGATTATTTAGATATGGTTTGGTACACCACATGTTTCAAAGTTAGGATAAATGACATGACTACCAAAACATGAGGTAAGGTATGACCAAACATGCATTTTTAGGCTAAAACAATCATAGGTAACGATTTTTTAAATTTTTATAGTATTTTTTAATTATTTACGTCGATTTTAAGGTATAACAAGTGCATAAGTTCAAAAGGTCCCAAAAAAGTGGTGTCATGTCAAGGTATCAAAAGGGTCGTTCATGTGTATACATAGGTAAGGCCAAGGTATAGGTAATTCAAGGGGTATATGGGCAAAATTGGGGTATGGGTTACTAGAGCGGGTGGTGTAAATGGGGTAGGCAACATGATCGATATCGGTCATGTGAAATTGATAACGGTCTATGTGAACCGATATCGGTACAATAGGGCATAGAACTGATGTCGGTTAGGTTGGACCGATATTGGTTCACCTGTTGATGGGTTAAAATGTAAAACCTGTGGTAAAAGTGCTCATTTGAGAATTTTAACGTGGTGAAAATGGATATGGAGGAAGAATAGTCAAACGAGTTGTCGAGAAAACATGATCAGGTGTGAGTCTAAGCTGATTGGGTGAGAGGTGAGTGGTTGTTAGAGAAAGGAAGACGGGTCCATGTGATCGTGTAGAACAAGTTAATTTTCCAGAGGATCAGGAGGTTGGTTGTAGACATGGTGGAAGTGGGAGGGAGTGGTGAAGGCCCACCGGTGCAAATACCGAGAGGTGCCAATGAGGAGGAGGAAATAGTATGAGGTAGGTTCTAACCCCTATTGTGTATTTTAAATTAGGTTTTTGGTAAAATGAACAAATGAGGGGAGAATTAAAAATTTGAAAATGTGGGTAAAATGAACCAATTTGGGTATGGGGATGGTGGAATGTAGGCTAATTAGGTTGGGAGGTGAATTTGGGTGAGGTGTGGGTAGAATGGGGGTAGTTTAGGCTTAGTTTGGTCAATTTTAGAATTTTAGGGCCGTGGGGGTTTGGCTTTAGGCCCGAACTAGAGAAGGCGACGCCGATTTGGGGTCGGCCGACATTGGTTATGTATTACCAACATCGGTGGGGAAAACATGACCGATGAAAATCATAGGGGACCAAAATAGGTGGGGGTGACCGATGGTGGTCATGGGTGACCAACATTGATCACTATAAAAATGTGACATGACCAAAATAGGTTAGATGCAGAGGGCGAAGATGGGGTGGAAAAGAGAGGGTAGGATAAATAGATAAGAAATGAAGGGAATAGGGGTAGAGGAGGGAGAAAAGTAGGTGGGCGAAGGTGAGGGTAGGTAAATGTAGGTAGGGGATAGGTGGGACTTAGGTCATAGTGGGTACGGGGTTCGGGTAAGTGGGAATGGGATAAATAAGTGGTCGGGGATAAAGTAGGAACATGATAAATGTGTATGGGGTAGCAGGGTGTCGAATTATATTGTTGATAAAAATAGATTACAGACCCTAAGATTGTTGAGCTGATTGGTTGTAGGCATGACAATAGTTGACACTACGAGATAGAGTACTACCCCTACTAGGGGAGTTGAGGCACAAAGTGTGATGGAGGAGGAGTGGGCCCACATGTGGGAGGTAGGGCTGATTGGGGTCAAGCGGTACAAATGGATCCGACATGATCCTAGTCTCATGGTCACTCTTATCGATAGATGGGATGTAATGACTAATGCATTCCACCTTCCTACCGGTAAGATGAAGATGATGTTGGAGGATGTCTATAGGATTCTATGAATTCGATTGTTGGGGAGATGGTTTATAGTGTATCTACAAATGGTGCCTTCGAGCTGATGATTGGAGTGTTCTCGGGAGATGGCTAGTGAGCTAACCGAGCACAACGTGAGCTTGGTGTATGGTGTGATGTATGCCACACACCCATAAGATACGTAGCTAGCCGTGTTGATGATGGTGACAATAGGGTGCTATGCACTGCTTGATTCAGAGGGTGGTCATTTTCCCAAGGGTCTTATGGGAGTATTACGAGACATGATTGAGGAGCGGGTTTGCTTTGCATGGGTGCCAACTTATTTGGTACAGCCATACAGGGATTTATGAGGCTATCGGAGGATGCACCAATATGAAATTTATTATACCTTCCTTTTACATTTTTGTTCATATTACCACATTGTGGTAGTGCATCCACGAGGAGTTCGTAGCAAACCGGCATCATGGGGGGCATAGGGTAGGATTCAAGTGATGGGTGGTCTGAGGAGTTCGGACACGATCGTAGAGGTGTTATATGATGTGATAAATTACAGGAAGAAGGCTGGAGGGGCTATATGTGAGAGACATAGTATGGCGGCCTTAAGTTGACTATCCGGTGTTCGAGGCATGAGGCGAGAGCCACGGGGGCTACAGATGGTGCAATGGATATAAGAGAGATGTGTCGGTAAGCACGATATGATCCCAATAGATAGATTTTAACAGAAGTTTGGACTAGTGAAGGATGTGCCATAACCATTTCCATAGTATTAGTAGGAGGATGTAGAGAGACCTTTATCTCTACCTCACCCCACCTGAGCCAACAGCCAGGAGGAGTTACCGGTGGATGACAAGATAGATGATGTAAGGGTATCTGATGGATACAAATGCTAGTGGGTAGAAGAGTTATAGGAAACACTACCACGGCCGGGGCAGCTCTGCTTTGGAAACTATGATAGTGCAGAGAGATGCACTACAGGGATAGGTGGCAGCACTGATAGTGTAGTTAATAGTAAGCGCAGCAGAGGTATCCACCTTGGTGGGTAGGTGACTATACTACAAGGGTAATTGACTACTTCCTAGGTACATGTACTGGTACAGACACAAGGTCAAGCTCATGCACATGATGGAGGACAGAGATAGCTGCCTTACATGCACATGTCAAAGGGTTGCAGGGGTAGCTAGCCACATCCTGCATAGGTGGTGGATTTATAGGCTCGAGTGGCACTGGGAGACCGACACAGTGCATCGACACATGTTCTCATAATACAGGGGCCATCATCGGGACGGGGCCCCATGGTATATGTAGCATAGAGATAGGTGGCTATGAGGCCAATGGTGATAGGGCAGAGTGGATAGGTAGTCGTGAGGCTAATGGCACCACCTTTGATAGTGTCATGATGAGGTTCGGGGATGACTCGAATGAGGTGCGGTATTACCAAGATCATCGAGGACCACATGGATAGATGTACCATCCTATGCTAAGTGTTGTCTCCAAATCACCGCAACCCCAAATGGCCTACAAGTGAACATGAAATTTAATGTGATTGTGACACATGGGATCACCTCTCAAGCTATGGGTCTTGGGCTTGAGGTGAAACTCCGAGAGAAGGTTGCATTCCTCTTCCTAAACCGAGCACTACACTACTCCTAATGCAAGATAAAAAGGGCTATCTAGACCTATGCTAACATTTCAAGGGATTAGGGAGAGATATTTTTAAGGAAATAAAACCTATACTAGAAGTGGTGATGCACCAAGAAAGGGTGTTTCTAGAAATATTTCCGGCTTTCTTGATAAAGAGAGATGATCATGAGAAAGAATGACACACATTACAAACTCACTTTACATACAAGTACTTCATTTCTCGATAAACATAATGCTTTCCAACACTCGTAAAAAAAACCCTGGTTGCACGATTCACTTGAAAATATGAGAGAGGCAAAATTTAAAACATAATCATGAAAGGACATATAACTGATCACAAAGCATAATTCTCATTACTTCAAACACTTGCACAGTGCATCATTACATCAGTGAAAAGGAATAGGCTGCCATTACAATTCAAGAAGAAAGGCTTGAGAGCCTACAAATTCACAGCTTCTCAGACTTGTGAAGAGAGGGGCAACTTGGAAAATGTCTAACTTGTCCAACTTGTATGACCTGTTGGAACCCCTTAGAATGAGCTTCCAACTTACATTTATAGAAGAAACTGAGAGAGAGGAGAGAAGGAGTCAAATTCCCTTCCTAAATTGAAGGTACATGATGTATCATTTATTACATTCGGTTGAACCACTTGAGAGAGTTCCATCATGTGCCATTAATTACTTTTTGACATATTCTTCTCAATTAATTAAAATAATTAAATAATAATAATAAAAATAATAAATATTATAATTAAGTGAGCTATAATGACCCGATGGGTCATCTACCATTCATGCTCCCCAATGGTTTGATGAAACTCAAGGTTGTTTGGTGAAGCCATCACCTCTACCGTTTAGCTCGACCATTGACTCGAGTTCACCAAATCGAGCTCTTCTTTCCACGGAAACCGCCATCATGATCTCGTTTAATATATTTGGCTCGGGAACCTTCTTCAAGAGGATTTTTCCAACCCAAGCTTCTACAGACTTCTAACGAATCGAGCTCTGTGTTGAGTTGGCCCCAATGACTCCCTTCATCATAATGCCGAGATTCACGTTGAGTTCCCTATTTGCCAAGCTCAATCTCTTGTGGCCTTATACCAAGCTAACTTCCAAAAGCCAACTTCATTTGAGCAAAATGAGCTCTACTTGCAATCTCTTCCCACTTTCATTCCCGGTGCCCTTCATACTTGGCTCGACACCCTTTTGAAAATTATTTGAACCACCTTTTGGTGTCATGCATGTGTTCACGAAGTAACTTCGGTCCCATGCATCGAGCTTCATTACCGCACCACTCAACACTTGACTCGATCCTCCGCCCTTGGTGTCATATCATTGTGACTTACAGGATGGATCACTCACCATTGCTTGACACAACCACTTCACATTTGGCAAAGCCCCTCGAATAGCTTGGCCATTGACTTGGTTCACTTGGAAACTAACTCAGACCTCGGAAACCACTTTAACCCCAAACACACAATCCCCGAACTCCAAATCCACACACTTACGAATCCCAAAACTGAAACTTTGAAATTTGGAGTTTTGGAGTTTTGGGATTTAGAAATATCTAACTCTCTTGACATAACTGATCCCAAAATATCTAAAATTCTGAAATGGATAACTCCAAAGCAAGACTCTAAAAACGTGACTCATGAGGATGACCCGAAAGGACTTGTTGACTATCCCGTTGAGCTCACTCACCTCTACCTGCCTATGAGATCCCTCAATTGACTCATCTTGTGCATGGTTCAACCTGTGAGTCATCTGCCGAGCTCATCTCTACAACTCCTCAACGAGTAACCGAGCTAATCTTTTCACCCGATGTCAATTGAGCTCCCTTCGAGTAACTACACATTTACTTGATGAGATCGATGTTGAGCTCATTGTAGTTACATTTCCCTTTGAGATATGTTTTACCTAGCTCAAACATACTCTTCATTCCACCATCCACCAAGCTCCCATCGGTGAAACTCCATGCTCTCAACTCTGATCGAGCCAACATGCACTCACACTCAAACTTAGCTTAGAATTATCAAGCTTCCCTTCTATTCATGCGAGATCCGAGCTACCGGTGAATCTTTGACAGGATGAGCTTCTTACTTCATGGCCTAGTCCATCCAACCCACACTATGCCAACTCACCACCAATAACTCATGCTAACTTATTGACTGAGTTAATCCACCATCGAGCATCCCCCACTTGAGTCATCCTACCGAAGTCACCAAGCTCCACCACGACACCGAGCCAAGATCCTTACATTGCAATGAGCTCAACACCAAGATGATCCACCACCTTTTCCGAGATCTCCTTTATCAACTTGGTGGTTGATTTACACTCTCTTGACTCCAACTCATCCAAGCAAGCCCGAGCTATTGAGTTGTCCTTACTTCATATGGAGCTCCTACGCCAACTTGGCCTCTTAGCTTTGGTTCACCACCATGGTACATCACCGACAAGACTCATAAACCAACACCGAGTCAGTCCACCGCCTAAATCGAGTCTACTTGTAAATTTCATCATACCGACACTGTCAGATGGTCCTTGCTTCTCCGAGTCACTCACTCTCTGATCAGTATGCATTGGTTAATACTGACTTAGACCTTGACTCAACCATCTCTACATAGTATCCCACACAAAATCACCCTTGTCTACCCGTATAGCTTTGCGAAGCAATTTATCTAAGCTCGATATGGCATTGAATCACATCTTTCTCGTATAGCTCCTGAGACTTCAATCTCGAGACTTCTGAGTTAATTCTTACATACCATGGTCGATGCAAAAATGTGTTAGTTTTTCATGAGATCATTCTTCTTACAATGGTCGAATCGATGTCCCAACCTCTTTGAGTTACTCGGGCCTCTCCTTTGAGCGATCTCTACCGAGTTTCATGTGACCTCCACCGTGGAACCTAATGATTTCTCCTATTGACCGAGCTTCACCGAGTCAAACGGAAATTGTTCCACCATGTCACCACTTCCTAATCTATGTCAGCTCACTGAGTATCTTGCCGAGCTACTTGGCGAGCTGTTTTAAGCTTGATGCCTCCTTAGCTTACCAAATTGGTCTTTGCTTTGAGTTGTAACCCATTATGTTTTGTTGAAATTAAAGAGATAATGGGAGCATCATAGGACATTTTAAACATGATTTCTCAATTTAATTGATTCCTCACAATCCTTGGTAGAAAGTAGGCCCACAGAGATCAACCTTAGCACTACGAGAAAATTCATTAACCCCTAAGACCCAAAATGGGGAAAATACTCCAAAATGATCCTGAAATTTCCCATAACACCAAGATGTGCCTTCAACACAAGATTTTGTTCCCATAATGTCCCCAAAATATTTTATGAAGGGGGTTTTTGGTTCTAGGGTCCGATTGACCCTTGTTGTCCAATTTTACCCCAGGGGCCAAAATTGGATAACATTTTTGTGACCTATGGGGGATGCTTGCCTACTAAGCATGGTTCTAATAGCCTTAAGTGGTCCATTGGGAATGGATTCTATATTAGAATTATGCAAGAAATTTGATACTCTGTGATACATTCCAGAATCTCTTGAGTAATCTGATCTTTAACCTCCCATTGAATGCTTGACATCTATGGAACACCGTGGAATTTTGAATGAGGTAGATCATGAAACTCTTATGGAAACCTTGAACCTTCCTTCTCCTTGACATCTCGGAGGATGATATAATGTGCAAAACAACACAAGAACGACAATGGAAAATAAAACACACTTTGAAATAACTAAAAACCATACATGCCCCAAATGGAACATTTAGTGTGTGCAATGCACTTATTCTCTTTGAAAGAAAACCTATACTACCATATACTAACCAAAAGCACATGGTGAACTAAACAAACCCCTACATTGTTTGTTCAAAATAGCTCCCTTTCCTCACAATGGATTTCCATGCAAATTATGTGACAATGGACATGGCTAAGAATGAGAGTGAGAAACTAAAATGATCCCGATTCCCCACTTAGTCCACTAAGGTATCCACTAGTAAGAGAAAGAGTCCCACTTTTAGTTTCTCTACATTTTTTTAGAGACATAAGAATCGATCCTCGGATGTGAAACTCATCCTCACATTTAGAAGTGAATGTGACTGGTTTAGGATTCTCTTTTGGATTTCATGAAGCTAGGTACCTGATAGGACATGGTATAACCCGTTGAATATTCCTGCTTTTTGAACTTCAATTTTAACAAGGAAGTCTTGTTGAAGACTTCCTTGAAAAGGATGGTTATTCACGACCTGATTTCCCTCCTGTTTCTCATCTACAAACAAATGATCTTCCATCTGTGTGAATGATATTACAGTGAATCCTCCCTCATTTGACATGGAATTTGAAAAATCAAACCCTCCTATTTGTAACTTTGGATGATTGGTAGGGGAAGGAATATACTCAAGAATAATTTCCTCCATCACAAACTTGTTAACCACAATAGGTTCTCAGAATTGAAAACAAAAACCTCTCCATGACATAATCTTCATTTAATACTTGTAGATCAGTCTTAGATTCTCCTGTGTGTTCCTCCTTTATGTGTGATGAGGGGTACGTAAGACTCAATTCCTCTAATTTTGATTCCAAAGGATAGTTATGAGAAATGAACTATTTTTTAGCACGTACCTCTGTGACACTTGACAACTTCTGTTGGAAAAGAAGTGATGGAATAATAAGATTGTCAAGTTCCATAGGCTCCAGTCCATCAAAACATTCTTCCAAATCCGATAAATAATCTTCTTCTTCATCCTATGAATGTATCAAAATCTCCTCCTCAATCTAAGTATCCTCCAAACTAGAACCTCCTTCATCTTGATATTCTTCATTCCCAAACAAGAAATCAAAAAGATCAAATTCCTCTAAAAAATCAGATTTTTGAGAAGATAGAGAGGAAAAAGGATTAGAAAGCCTCTGCATGGTCTCACCCATCTTCTCTATCTCTGAATCCTCCTTCGTCTCATGAAACTTTTTGTGGTTCATTGTAACATCTAATGATGACTTTGGAAAGATGTTACCACCTTCCAGAAGTGATGCAAGTTCTTGACATGCATGGCAATTAGGATCATTGCACTCATTAGAATCAACTATTACACTCGAGAATCTTTCTTCTTCAACTTGCACATGCTCTTCTATTACTAATTTTTCCACCTTTGTTGAATCAAACTCCTCTGACGGAGATGAGCCAATATGAATACTACATTCTGAACAAGTAGAGTGATGGTCCTCCTCGTTCAACTCTTGATTTGTTTTTGGTACAAAACTAGTTTGTTCCGCTTGTTCTTGAGCCTCAACTTTTGCAGAAGGTTTAGTTAGGAACGAAGTTTTCTTGTTGTTAATTTTTGCAGCCCATTTCCTTAGATTATCTTCATGCTCTCTTTTTTATTCTCTTCAACCATATATTCCTCCCTTTTTCTCATTTCTTGATAATGCTCCTCCCAAAATGGGTTTGGGACTATAAGAGGAGGGGTGGGTTGGGATTCAATTGATTCCATCATTGTTTGAGATAGTAGAAGAGGTGCATCTTCTTGTGTTGATGGCCTTTTAGAAAAGAGGAACTTTAGAAGGACAAGGCATGGAAGATTCATGATGGAATGGAGGAATATAAAGTGAAGGAAGGGAATTCTCAGTATGTGCTGATGGTGAAAAACTTGGAATTTGAGGTTTGGACTAAAATGAAATTGACTGAGAAATGGAAAGAGAACCCGAGGTGGTGGTGGTGCAGAATCAACCCATTGACAAGATTGCATTGCATCAAACTCATAGGCCTCTATTTCTTCGATCCAACCCTCAAGCTGAGGCAACATTTTAGTCATAAAATCAATCTTTTCCTACAAGTTGTAAAAACTTGGCATATGGCCAACCCATGGACAAGCTACCTTGAAACCATTCTTGAATGCTCTCATTTGAGTTATGGCTCTGGATTGTACCATGCCTGCCTCTAGTTTCTATATTTTAAGTTGCAACTTTACATCTTCATTTGTAGGATAGCCTCCATCATATGCATGTTCCTGCCTTTGAAAAGTTGCATAGTTAGGTGAAAAACCAAACTGATCATGAATTTTCTCAGAGGGATATGCATACTATTTATTCTCATTATAAAATGAAGCTGGAGGTGGGTTAAAATAGCTTGAAGAGGGAAAGTGTTAATGCTTTGCAAGTGGGAATCCATGATTACACAACTTCATGAATGGGAGAAAAATGGAAAGATGTTGAAGGAAACTAGATGGAAATGACTAAAATTGAAGGTCTACCACATAGAGAGTAGGGTACTTAGACTAATTCAGTCACCGGTTGTGTTGGGGTATACCTCCTAAGGCTGAAAATTCACTAGGAGAACAACTTAATGAAATGAAGTGAACACAACTACACACACCTATGAAAGATGTGCCTCTTTTCCCAACGGGCGTGCCAAAAATTGTTATCTCCAAATCATTTCACCCCCCGAATGGCCTGAAAGTGAACATGAAATTTGGTGTGATTAGGACACATGGGATCACCTCTCAAGCTGTGGGACTTGGGCTCGAGGTGAATCTCTAGAGAAGGTTGACTTCCTTTTCCTACATTGAGCACTACACTACTCCTCATGCAAGATAAAAAGGTCTATCTAGACCTATGCTAACACTTCAAGGGATTAGGGAGAGATATTTGCAAGGAACTAAAACATATACTAGAAGTGGTGATGCACTAAGAAATGGTGTTGCTAGACAAATTTCCAGCCTGCCGATGAAGAGAGATGATCATGAGAAAGAATGACACACATTACAAACTCACTTTACATACATTAATTCATTCCCTGATAAGCACAATGACTTCTAAAACTTGCAAAAGAAACCTTGGTTGCACAGTTCACCTGAAAACATGAGAGAGGCAAAATAGAAGCAACAAAATCATGAAAGGACATATAACTGATCACAAAGCATAATTCTCATTACTTCAAACACTTGCACAGTGCATCATTACATCAGTGAAAAGGCATAGGCTGCCATTACAATTCGAGAAGAAAGGCTTGAGAGCCTACAAATTCACAGCTTCTTAGCTTGTGAAGAGAGGGGCAGCTTGGAAAGTGTCTAACTTGTCCAACTTGTATGACCTATTGGAACCCCTATAATGAGCTTCCAACTTACATTTATAGAAGTTGAGAGAGAGGGGAGAAGGAGTCAAATTCCCTTCCTAAATTGAAGGTACATGATGTATCATTTATTACATTCAGTTGAACCACTTGAGAGAGTTCCATCATGTGCCATTAATTGCTTTTTGACATAGTCTTCTCAATTAATTAAAATAATTAAATAATAATAATAATAAATATTATTATTTAAAATATTTAAATAAAAAATATTAAATTAATTAAAGTTTTGGGACCCTTCCATTGACTTGTTTGCACTGATGGAAAAAGCCAAAAATGGCCCAACTCGGTGGTTGGCTCACCGAGCCAACTCACCGAGTTGGGCCCGAGCTCCTCCGATGTCGAGCATATCTATCATGACCCAAAACAAGCCCTTTGCACCGCCACATCCAACCAATGAGCTCTCTACATGCTACTACCCCAAACTCGGCTCATTCAGTTTACATAGAGCTCGAGACTCTCCTCTGATCCATCGTCCACCGCGATGATGATTTCCTTACATTGACGAGCTCCCAACCCTACTTCTCGGCTCATTGAAAACAAAGATCTCTCCACATGGCTCATCCTATATGCAAAATTACTCAGTGAATGGTTCAACTCGGTGGGTCGAAACCTTCGTGCGAGCTCAAAGTTGAGCCCCGTATCAATACATGACATGTAACCCACATCGATTTCTCATGCGTAGTGAGCTACAAGGACCCGACTAGGCCATCTACCATTCATGATCCCCAATGGTTTGATGAAACTCAACTTGTTTAGTGAAGGGCCCTCACCTCTACCATTTAGCTCAGCCATTAACTCAATTCACCAATTGAGATCTTCTCTCCATGGGCTACCACCATCATGACCTCGGTCCATCTGTTTGGCTCGGGCACCTTCTTCAGTAGGATTTTGCCAACCCGAGCTCCATGTTGAGTTGGACCACAACAAATCCCTTCATCAAAATGCTAAGCTCCATGTTGACTTCCCTATTTTCTAAGCTCAATATCTTATGGCCTTATATCGAGTTGACTTCTATGAGCCAAATTTATGCGAGTAAAATGACCTCTACTGCAAGCTCTTCCCACTTTCATTTTGGTGCCCTTCATACTTGGCTTGACACCCTTCTAAAAAATTATTGAACCACCTTTTGGTGTCATGCATGTGTTCATGAAGTAACTTGGTCTCATGTGTTGAGCTTCATTGCTATACCACTCGACACACTTGACTCGATCCTCCACCCTCAAAGTGTCATATCATTGCGACTTAGAGGACAAATCACTCACCATGTCTTGACGCAACCACTTCACATTTGGAAAGTCCCCTCAAATAGCTCAGCCATTGACTTAGTTCACTTGGAAAGTAACTTGGACCTCGAAACCACATTAACCCTGAAACACACAATCCTCGAACTCTAAATCCACACACTTCTGAATCCCGAAAACCCAAAACTCGAAATTTGGAGTTTTGAAGTTTTGGGCTTCAGAAATATCCAACTCTCTTGACATAATTGATCCCAAAAATCTCTGAAATTCCAAAACGGATAACTCCAATGCAAGACTCCAAAAACATGACTCATGAGGATGACCCAAAATGACTTGTCGACTCACCCATTGAGCTTACTCACCTCTACCTGCCTACGAGCTCCCTCAATTGACTTGGCCTGTGTATAGTTCAAGCTGTGAGCCATCTACCAAGATCATCTCTCGCAACTCCTCAACGAAGTAACCTAGCTAATATTTTCATCTGATTTTGATTGAGCTCCCTTCGAGTTATTACACATTCACTTGATGATATTGATATTGAGCTCATTGTAGTTACATTTCCCTCTTAGATATGTTTTACCCAGCTTAAACATACTCTTCATTCCACCATCAACCAAGCTCCCATTGGTGAAACACCATACTCTTAACTCGATCAAGCTAACATGAACTCATAATCAAACTTAGATTAGAATTATCAAGATTCCCTTCTATTCACACAAGCTTTGAGCTACCGGTGAATCTTTGTGAGTTGAGCTTCTTACTTTGGAACCTAGTCCATCCAACCCATGCCATGCCGACTCACCACCAATGCCTCATGTTAATTCATTGATGCAAGTTACTCCACCATCGAGCATCCCCACTATAGTTATCCTACCAAATTCACCAAGCTCCACCGCGACACCGACCCAAGCTCCTTACATTGGAACAAGCTCAACGCTAAGATGATCCAACACCTTCGCCAAGATCTCCTTTATCAACTTGGTGGTTGATTTTCCATTTTCCGACTCCATCTCATCCATAGTGAGCCCGAGCTACCGATTTTCTCCTACTTCGTATCAAGCTCCTACCATTGACTTAGCTTCTCACTTGGTTCACCACCAATAAATTATCAACACGACTCATAAACCAACATCGAGTCGGTCACTACCAAAATCGAGTCCACTTGTAAATTTCATCATACCGATGTTGTGAGATGGTCCTTGCTTCTTCGAGTCACTGCGTTCCGATCGTATGCATTGGTTAAAACTAAATCGGACCTCGAATTGGTGTCTCTGTGTAGTACCCCATATGAAATCCCCTTTTCTACTGTATAGCTTTGCAAAGTGATTTATCTGAGCTCGATATGGCATTGAATCACACCTTGCTCGTATAGCTCATAAATACCGATCTCGGGACTTATGAGTTAATTATTACATACCATGATTGATGTAAAAATGTGTGAGTTTTTCATGAGCTTGTTCTTCTTACAATGGCTGAATTAATGTCCTAACCCACTGAGATACTGGGCCTCTCCTTTGAGTGATCTCTTTCAAGTTTTTTGTGATCTCCACCATGGAACCCGATGAGTTCTCCTATAGACTGAGCTTCACCGAGTCAAATATAAACTGTTCCACCACGTCACCACTTCCTACTCCATGTCAGCTCTCCAAGCTACTCGGTGATCCATTTTAAGCTTGATGCCTCCTTAGCTCACCAAATTTATATTTGCTCTGAGTTGTAACCCATTATGTTTTGTTGAAATTGAAGAGATAATGGGAGCATCATAGGATGTTTTAAACATTATTTCTCAATTTAATTGATTCCTCACAATCCTTGGTAGAAAGCGGGCCCACAGAGATCAACCTTAGCACTACGAGCAAAGTCATTAACCCCTAAGACCCAAAATGGGGAAAATACTCCAAAATGATCCCAAAATTTCCCATAACACCAAGATGCGCCTTCAACACAAATTTTTCCCATGATGTCCCCAAATTTTTTTATGAAGGGGTTTTTTGGTTCCAGGGTCCGATTGACCCTTATTGTCCAATTTTACCCCAGGAGTCAAAATTGGATGACACTGAGTATAGGGCACAATGGGAAATGAGTGAGAGGACTAGCTCTCACACTCATATCTCGAGAGAGCACAGGGGGCCGACAATCCTAGAGGTCATGGTGAGGCTATGAGTTCACGAAGGCTAGACGTAGGCGTGGGCCAGGAAGAGACTATACTGAGACCCATGTGAGGTGGGGAGATGTTGGCAAGGCGGGAGGAGGAGACATATGAGATTGGCCCCGAGGGTCTTAGGTGGGGTGATGATTAGCCACTTGGTATGATTTTTTTGAGATTTTGATATATACACCTTCCTACGTACCGAAGATAGTGAGGATGTACATGATATTTTTGAGATTTTGATCTTATACCAGCTTGCGTGAAGAAGATGGTGAGGGTGTATCTAAGAGTTTTTAAGATAGTGGTATTTATTTGTATCTATGTATATATGTATTGATACACAAACTCTCCCATTTATATAGTTGATGATGTTTATTGGATGGATGATGTACCTATGTTTTTAATTTCTATTGTTCTTGTGTATTGATGGAAACTAGGTGAATTAGGCATGATTGATTCAAGGTCATGTAGGCATGATTGAGTTTAGGTCATTTAAGCATGTTTGATTTTAGGTCATTCAAGAATGGTTGAGTTTAGGTCATTTAGGCATGGTTGAGTCAGGTATATGCATGGTTGAGTCTAGATTAGTTAATCATGGTTTGGTCATTGCGTTTGATTTATTTTCAAAGTTGTTTTTATGGAAAATAAATGATGATGTATGATATGGTGATGTTATAAAATGGTAGGTATGTATGTTTTTATGATTGTTTAATTTCCAATTTTTATGTAAAATGGAAACTAAGGTAGAATGTGAATAGAAAAATGGGGTAAAATCGGTTAGGGTACAGATGGCCGAGCTAACCTCCAAGGGCCCCATGCCCTCAGAGTGTTGCCTACATAGCCCTAGCGAAAAGGGGCCTCAAGTTGATGTAGTTCTCCCATAAGCTAGGGAAGAATAAGATGAGGATAGATGAATGGGTTGATAGGTTTTAGGCATGTTTTGAGTCTAGGTCATTTAGGCATGGTTACGTTTAGGTGATTTTAGGCATGGTTGAGTTTAGTTCATGAATGCATGGTGATGTTGGTGAAAGAGGAATTCTTAAAGTGTAGGTTTCAATGGTCTAACCCTGTATTGAAGAATCAACAAGTAATGAAGAAGGTGAATGGTAAGAGGTGATCAAAAGAGTCACCTAATTGGAAGAACCATAACAAGCCTACCATACCAAAGGTGGGCTTATGGAAATAAGACCCTAAAGGCATTGCATTATTGACTATGCTAAGGGTGAAGAAAGTCACATGATAGCGAATTGTCATTTTTCGGAAAGTCCTTGAGAAGGTAGGAAATTAGGGTGAAAAGGAAATGAGGTGAAAATGGTTGGTTTTATCATAACATGGTGTGAGACAACATGCCGCTTGGCAAGAGACCGAAGATCGAGAATAGGGAAGTCCATGATTTATTTTTCACTTTTTGCTCTTGTTTTTATGGTCGATTGATGTGGGAAGTCTATGTGGGATGAGTATATTATCTCCTTGAGGTCTTCATGAAGCTGATCAATGTGGGAGGCTTTTGAATATATATATATATATATATATATATATATATATATATTACAAGGATATTCCTTTTTATGATAGACTATGTGTAGTATGGCTAGCTTTGTATAGTTGTCCTTTGAGGGAGTAGTCTATTTATAGCGGTGAGATATAAAGAAGAGATGTCCCTTTCGACGGAGTCATCTCATTACTAGGAGTTTGACTCAAGGACTTGAATCCCATTTTTCTTCTGGAAGTTTAAGTCATGGACAAGACTATAGCGAGAAGATTTGACTCTTGTTTAGAAGACAAAACCATAACACATAGATGTTAACTATGAAAGAGATGGTTTTAAGTGATGAATGACCATGGGATTCCATATTGAAAAATATGAAAAGTATCCATGAAAATCATGCCATGATTAGAGCTATGGTACTCATATTGAAGATAAGGCTGAAAGGTGAGTAGTAATCACATGGTTCTTGTTTATTCATTGACCCCAAAAATAGGTAATATGAAAGGTGAAGGGTACTCAAGGGTGAACTTGAGATATATAGAAGGTGATATAGGAATGGATTCAACAATAGAATGGTCAAAGATACATGGAATTGAGGGTTTTGAGGTTCATTTTTACCTTTGAGTGAAGACAAACGATAAGCACTTGATCCATAGGTATGAGTAACGATATAGGGTCCAAGCCAATTAGGAGCAAATTTACCCTGTTTACTTTTCTCTTCTTTGGTTACATGTTGATTTTCCTTCAGGACGAGGTCGCCAACCTGGAAGGTTCTCTCATGGGCACATTTTTCATAGGAACATTTGATACATTTTTGGTAGATTTGGAGATGATCAAGAGCATTAAGATGATGTTCATCTAATAACTCAAGTTGTTCTAAACAGTCCTGGTAAAATTCGTCATCGTTGAGCATGTCATGGAGTGAGATACAAAGAGATGGAATCTAGACTTCGAGAGGAAAGGAAACCTAGTCATGTAGATGAGAGAGAAAGGTATGGCATAATTTGAGGTGGGAATACTAGTATGGTAAGCCCACAAGATGAAAGGAAAGTGCGTATGCCAATCATTTTCAAGATATCGTCAACTACTTTCATAAGAATTTTTTTAGGGTTTTATTGGTTGATTTTTCTTGGCCATTTATTTGTGGGTAGTAAGGTGAAGAGAAACCGAGTTCAATTCCAAAGGTGTCACAAAGTTTTTGTAGGGTTTTTTTCTGAAATATTTTCCGTTATCAGTGATGAGACAGTGAGGAATACCAAAGTGACAAATGATGTGATGATTGATGAATTCACATATTTTCTTAGCTTTTGTAGAGATGAGGGGGATGAATTCTACCCATTTAGTGTAGTATTTAGTAGCGGTTATAATCCATTGATGGTATTGTGAAGAATGAGGATTGATCTCTCTGACAAGATCCAAACCCCATTGAGAGAAAGGCCAAAGGTCTCATGCAACCTATAAGGCATGACTAGGTGTGTGATGAAGATTATCATGTTGTTGGCATTTCACACAATGTTTGACATATTCACAATAGTCATGGTTGAGGGTGGGTGAATAATAGCCCAAGTGAAGGATGCATTTAGTGACAATTAGGCCACTGAAGTAACCTAGACAAATTCCATCGTGAACTTCCTTGATGGTATAAGGAATCTTAGAACTTGTAAGGCATTGAAAGAGAATACCGTCACATTCTGTTTATAAATAAGACCACCCATGATGACATAATGAGAGACATTTTTGAGAAATGTTCATTGTCCATTAGGAGTAAGATCTTGAGACATAATGGAAGGGGAAAGGTAGTCTAGAAATTTCTTATACCAAAGGTCACGTGGGTCAGGTGCAACCGTTTTGACAAAGTTGACATATCAAAATAAATAAGAAGGTGATTGTAACCTTTGTACTATGAAAAATAGTTTGGAGTTGACAGGTTAAGCGGGTATTTGAGAAGCCAGGAAAGCCATGATATCCGTAAATTTGTTAGTGGAGTGTGGAGTGGTGTGAAGTTTGTAATGGTCAAAGGTAGTCAAAAGTATGTTAACACAATGTTTATAATTTTGAAATATATTATTACGACACTAGTATATACCATTGACTTGATTTACAACTAGTTAAGAGTCACAAAAGATATTAATTGATTTGATGTCTAAGGCGATGGCAATTTGAAGACCTAATATGAGTGCTTCATATTTGGCGATATTGTTAGTATAATAAAAATATAGTTTGAAAGATAAAGGCATAGGTTCACCATCAAGAGGAATGAGGATAATGCTTGCACCACCCCCATGCTGAAATTTGGAACTGTCAAAGAATAAGGTCATTTGGTAAACAATATCATCCAAAGAGAGGGTAGCAATGGATTCATTTGGGAAGCCAAAGTTAGAGGATTGATTTCTGGAGAGGGGTGCATCTGCAAGTTGTTCAGCGATGGTTTGGCCTTTGATAGATTTTTAATGGGTGAATTTGAGGTCAAGGTTGATGAGAAGCATGAGGAAATGCTCAACACATTGATGTTGGTAGGGTTTAGTGTACATGTAATGTAAGGGATCAGTATTGGTGATGACAAAGGTTTTGTGATTGAGAAGGTAATGGTGAAGTTTAATGGCAAAAAAAACTAAGGCTAAGCAGATTTTTTCGGTGTGCATGTATCTGGTTTCATAGTCTAAAAGAGTACGACTTATGTAATAAACCACTTGCTCCCAAAGTGTTGATCATCACGATGGCGAGTATGGCCCCAAGGAATGATCCATAGCAGAAATGTAAAAGTAAAATGGCTGGTTATCCTTAGGAGAAATGAGTATAGGTGGTTGGATAAGGTATGGTTTTAAGGCTTTTTGGCATTCATTATACCATTTGAAAGAGACATCCTTTTTTAGGAGATGGTGAAATGGTTGGCTGCGGTTGGAAAGTTATGAAATAAAATAATGAATAGATTGCAACTTTCCTTGCAAACTACAAAGTTAGTGAAGGTTAGTAGGTGGAGGAATTTCAAGAATAGCCTTAATTTTAGCAGGATCGACTACAATTCCACTCAAAGAAACAACAAAACCAAGGAGCTTTCTTGAGAGAACAATGAAGACACACTTCTTTGGTTGAAGATGAATGTAATACTTGATGAGATGTTTAAACAAAACTTTCAATATTATAAGATGTTCAGCCCGATGTTTAGATTTGGAAAGAATGTCATCTACGTAATCTTCCAATATAATATGCATGATGTTATGAAAGATATAAGTCATAGCCCACTAATATGTAGCACCATCTTTTTAAGGCCAAAAGGCATGACTTGATAGTAGAAGGTCCCCTAAGGAGTGATGAAGGTAGTTTTATGTTGATCTTCTGGGGTGAGTAATATTTGGTTATAACCGAGAAACCATCCATGAGTGATAACATCTCATGACTAGTGGTAAGATCAACTAGTTGGTCAATACTAGGTAGAAGAAACTAATCTTTAGGGCAAGCTAAGTTGAGGTCACGAAATCTATGCAAATACAGAGTCCCCTATCACTTTTGTAATAGGAAGCAGTGTTAGAAATCCATTAGGGATAGTCAATGGGTAGGATGAAGGAAACCGAGAGAAGGCACTAAATTTCTTCTTTGACAAGAAGGGAAATGCGAGGATGCATTTTCTGCAGCTTTTGTTTTATGGGTTTGGATTTAGGGATGGTGATGATATTATGGACCACAATGTTTGGATTAATTATGGGCCTATCAGCATAGGACCAAGCAAAAGCATTGCTATGATCTCGGAGGAAAGAAGTAAAAGCTTCATGTTTAGCAACATCTAAAGATTGGCCTATCTTTAGAATGTGTGGGTCGTCCTGAGTGTTAGTATTGACTTCGATGGTCGATTCATTTAACATGGTTTATGTCTCGAAGGAAATGACCGGTGAATATATGAATCTTACGTACTAAGGTAGGTGAGGATAGAATCATCATCCTGACATTGAACGAAATTAATGGATGATGTATCATCATCGATCATGTTAGGATATAGGAAGGGAAGAGAAGAGGGATCCTCGTCATCACGTTGATAAGTCAAAGGTCCTAGGGAAATGGGGTTCACAAGTTTTTAGGAGGGATAGATTTAGGATTTATAGACTCCGTGGGTGAAGGTGGTGATGTGGTTGAATGAGGTGGAGAAGGTTTGGCATCCTTGATGAGGTTGACGTGGGCCTTCTTAGAGGATAGTTTAGAGAAGATGATACCACTCTCGGTCTTTTTGTTTACAAGTAGTACACATGATGATGATATGATGACCTTGTTCAAAATAACCAAATCCAAAACCTTTCGCATGCACAATGGTAAAGGAAATTGTGAATGAAGTGGTGGTTGGTAAGAGATTGGAGGTTAGATGAAAATGGTCATGTTTGGGATGGTGGTTTGGGTGAATAGGTAGAAGTATCAAGTCCCCCATACATTAAGTTGGTGCGAAGGTGGGGAGGACCATAAGGGAAGACCTCTCCTATGCGATGGTCATAACAAGGATGTTGGAATAGGTTACCATACTCTTGTGGAGTAAGGAATGTGTTTATATTGTAGAGGTGTATTCCCCTAGAGTGATTCATTGAAAAACACCTTCTAAGGGATTGGTAGTAGATATGTGTATAGCCAGAATAGATGAATTAATAGGCGATTAGGAAGAAGAAGGATTAGTTGGTTGGGAACTAGATGGGTTAGCGAGATGGGTCATTGCGAGAGGATATGGAAATAGTGGGAATAGAAGAGGTAGGTTTGGGTGAGGTATCAGCAACATCAGTGGATGGGGCTATGGGTGAAGGAGAAGTGGTAACCGTTGGTAGATGCCTTAACATTACAAGGACATCATTAGGTCAGTACAACATGTTACATGTTTTGAATGGTGACGGGTTAGCTAGGATGGTGTAGTTATGTCCTTCATGTTCAAATTTTACACAATGGTGTAAAGTCAAAGGAACACAACCCATGACATGAATCCAAGGTTGACCAAGTAACAGGTTATACTGGAACTCCCCCTCTAATACATAGAACAATTCTAGACGATGAGGGGCCCACGCAAACATGGAGAATGATGGTACCAAGGGTGGAAGTGATGACATCATTAAAGGAGCACAACATAACTGGGTTATTATGCATGTAATTGGAAGGTATGCACATTTGGTGGTATGCATGTTAGGAAATGATATTAATGTTGGTGCCACCATTGATCATAACGTGTCGTACACGTATATTATCGATATAGACAAAGATGAAAAGGGTGGGATCGGGGTCATTTGATTGGAGAGGTATAATTTCATCATCTGAAAAATTGAGAGCAACCACTTGGTTAGTAGGTGAAGGTGTAGAGAAAGGGGATGAGTTGGTGAGAGAGGCTAGATGATGAGGGGTAATAATGGAGGCCACAGGTGTAGGGTCGTTAGGTAAAACCTCAATGGATTGGAAGACCTCCATGAGGGCCTATTGGTGAGATTCAGAGGTTTGGACGAGGTCATACAAAGACATTTTTAAAGGGGATTGGTGTAATTGTTTTATCATTTTACCATTGGCAACCCCTGTTAGAAATAGGGTATGTGGGACCTTGAATGGTGATTTTGGGTGTAGGTGTAGTCGGTATGTTAGGCACATGATTAACAGATGGGCTGGTTGCTTTTTCTTTCCCTTTGTCTTTTTGGGCACGAGTGGCAACTTGGATAATGTTAATATGAGGGAAAGAGGTGGATGGAGAAGGTTTGTCATGAGTAGTATAATGACATGATAGACATAATCCTAATGCGGGGTAATAACCTTGCGAAATAAGTAGGGCACATTGACATTTAGGTAGTGGTTTAGCCAACTCTTGAATATCGACCGTGTTGATCTTGAATGTTGGAGGTGGATAAAAAGGTTATGGAGGTTGAGATGTGGGTGAATGAATAAGTAGTGGATGAATACGTGTGGTGATTGGTAAAGGTAGAATAAATTCCACATCTAGAAGATCATTGTCATCAAAATTTTCTTCAGGGAGCATAATTGGAGGAGAGCAGTTTTGATAGCCTTACAACCCTCTACATCATGTCATGACACACAATGATAGGAAAAAAATTTAGTTTTATCAAACCCTTTTCATTTGGCTTTGAGAGTATTGTAAGGTCTAAGCGGCATTGATGTGATGACCGAGGTCCTGCTAAAATGTTGGCATAGTAACCTTCCAATGGATCAGAGTGGGAAGTGAGTGTAGTTTTGGGTAAAGGTGTGGATGATTGTGGTGGAAGATGTGTTATAGGACATGGAATAGGTTTGACCACTAGTTTGGTAGGTGGTAATGTCTTAGGTTTTGATGGTACCTATTTGGGTAAGGATGTGGTAAATGAACTAGTTATGGAAGGTGTCGTTGGTTTAACTACCCTATTGGAGGGTAGTGGGTTCTTGTCCTTAGATTGCACCTTCTTGGGTAAAGGTGAGGTGGGAGTACATGATGCAAAAGGGAAAGTAGATGGTGGAAGAGGACAGGTTATCCATGGGGACAATGGAGGTGTGGTGGAAGTGGTTGGTGGAGGCTAGGTGGAAGTTATGGGCTGAAGTTGCATAGGTACTATTGGGGTTATGGTAGTTGGTGGAGGTATAGGTGGTAAAAAATATACGGGTGATGACAAGGGTGTTTGTTGTGTAGGCAAATTGGGCATAACAAAATATCTTAATGAAGAAGCAACTTGCTTTGCTTTTGATTTTCCTAAGGTGACAAAGGTGTGGTGGGTGAGACCGGTGTATGTGCCCTAGAAGGTTGGGTCTTCCTTTTAGGTGATGGAATAATTTTAGTGCGGGTTTGGGAAGACGTGGCTAAATCCAATTTGTGGTGGATGGGCAAGGCTTGACGTTGGCATGACACCAAGGGTAGTGATGGGTCTAGATATGGGTGACGATGTAGGTGCAAGTAGGTTCTTAGGCATAGGAATGGTTTTAGTCATGGGTAAAGGTTTGGATGTAGGCAAGGGTGACAAAGAAGAATCTATTTTGACAAGCATGGTCATGGTTGATTTAGTCACTTGAAACACTTTCGATAGATAGATTGTGGAGGTATTGGTAAGAGAAATTTGCATTTGGGTTAAAAGGGGAACTTAAGGCGTCCCAAAGCATGAAATTATCAACGTAGTCCAAGTGGTCAACCAAGCTTGAAAATGACACTGTTTTAAGAGGAGCTGATGTTGATTTAGTATAAATCCCTATAAAGTATGTCTATGAGACAGGGAATTTGTTGGATTTGGACTCTATGGGTAAGAGAGCCGAGAGAAGATCAACAGGATCCTGGAAGGATGATGGGGAATGGTCACCAACAAGTAGTGGCACTATAAAGAATCCCCCATGGCTAGGGGAGATGATGGGTGAGATGAGGTAGGATCCTCTTTCAGTAGAGAGGAAGGTGAGCATGACTCTGCCGTGGGTAAGAGAGTTAATACAATTGATTATTTGTTTGTTTTAGAGGTGAGTGGTGAAATGGCATTGGTAGAAATAGTGGAATCCTTCGTAGGTGAGGGAGGAGATGAAGAGGAATCCTCTATGGGTGAGAGAGTAGGTGAAGTAGGCTCCTCTGTCAATAGAGTAGATTGTGCTATAATTTCCTCAATGGAGGGGACAAGAGGAAATTGGGGAATGGTTGGTATGATATCGAAAATAGTGTGGACTTCACAAACATTGCTTTCATTGGTTAAAGATTACCCATACTTGATTAGATAATGGTGTATGATTAGGAAAAAATTCTTAAATATATGGAAGTTTTGTTTTTCCGATGAGCTCGGAGTTTTCCAGACGAGATCTCCATTATCTACCATTTCTTGGACAATGTTCTTAAAAGTTATGCAATTACCATCACTATGGCCTTTTCCATGATGATAATTACAATATTCATGTTCCTTATACCATGCAGGCATAGGACGAGTGAGATCAAAACCAGTATGAGGTTTTATGGGGAGAAGTGCAATGGCTCCATCCTTAAGAAGATTTTATAAGATTGAAGAATACGAGTCTCCAATGGGAGTGTAATTTCGTGGTTTCTTTGGAACTGAAAATTATGAATAGGAGAAAGATTAGAGGAGGGTTTTGCTTGATTAGATGGATGAGATGGACCAGCTTTGAGAACTACCATGTTGGAAGATCCTTTGGCTTTTGAATAATTGTTTTGGGGATTTGAAGACGAATAAGAATCATTTTGATTTGAACATGGAATTTTTGTTTCACAATTAGATTTTCTTTTCTTCAATGGCATGAATTTCTAGTTTTTGCACCATGGTAAATTCTTCGTCAAAGGTGCGGAAGGTTTGTACTTGCAAAGTTGGTGAGATGTGTCTAACACAAGCATGTGATTTTCGGGACAAATGTATGTTTTGTGGATGTTGAAAAATCATGCTTGCCATGGATAAATCATTTCTACTCTTTTATTGTAGGGCTGATATGTTGTTGCTTGCAATAATCTATTTCACTTCTTTTGAGTAAGTTGTAATCTAGTTTGAATGGTTGCAAACTTATCCTTTGCAATTGGAATCATCCTTGGATCAATTCCATTGATCCATGGTATGATTTAAATCTTCTTATCTAAATCGAATGAAAAACCAACATTCATTGATTAAGAGACTTAATGGACTGAACTTGTGTTTGTTGTAAATTATTTACTATCTCGAAAGACTGTGCCTGCATTCTATTTTGTGTTGTGCTTGGCTCTTCTTGATTGACCCTTGCAGGACACCTAATGGCATTAGGAGAAACATGCTTTAGGATTCTAGAGAAAGAGAGAAAAATGTGCCCTATATCTATAAGGTCTATCCTAAAGAGATTCGAGACTCAGGTAATTTACCTAACTCTTTCTACACCACTCTATGTTGGATGACATCCTAACCTAAGTTGTTAACGCTAAGTTAATATGAAAAGGGGAAATAACCTAAGGGATGCTAAGTTATTTCTAACCTATTGTTTTGGTTAATCTACATCCTAACCTAAGGTGGCAATTTATTATTTGGGGTTATATCCTAAGGTTATATATTTTAAACTAACCTAAGATCTAACCTAAGTAATTTTATCTATCCTAAACTAATGGGTATGAGAGGGAACCTATGGGTCGATTGGAAAGTGGGAGAGCAAAGAGGCGGTTCTAAGATTTTAATGCGATGGGATTTTGATTGATTTGGCATTAAGGCATGGTTGTACTACCAGTTTGGCATGGGCTAGTGAAATTTGGAGGAACCTACGTGGAAGCATCACTAAGTTTAGAAATGCATGTGGAAGTTCAATGTGGTCTCGCCAACTTTGGATGGTGGTGGCAAGGAGAGATAGGTGGGAATATGCAATTAAATGGCATTAATTCACCTCGGTTATGGTAAGCAAACCATCTTGGAAGGCATGCTGGCGGATTTGTTGGGGGTTGTTTTATTTTTCATGCTTCGTGATTTTTTCTCTGCATGTAGCTATTTGGTTTTCGAACCAGCAGATTGATATGCACTTAGTGGATATTTTTGAATTCTTTGATCTATTTTTGGTTTGAGGAATGTATAAGAGGCATTGTGGAAAAATATTATTGTTGTTTGATCTTTCTTGGAGAAGAAGGGGTGTTGGAAACTCGACTAGAAGTCTTCTTCGAATCGGGAAAAGGCATTATCGGGCATGATAGGCTCTACCCATTAAGATTTCTTGCTTTCTTCTAAATAATTCATTAAAACAATTCGCTCATTTGGAAATTTATATTTGCATGATGTATCTGGTTATTTACTTACATGTATTCATGAAATCTATGTGGTTTTGGAATGTGAATCCTTTCTTTGTTAATGGTATTTTTGGGAACTTTCTCTGTATTTGGTTGTTAGAGTTTTCATGAGAATTTGTATTGAAACTTTGTGACTTGTACTTGAAGATTTGAAATTTGCCTTTGAATTTTTGTAGCTTGTATTCAAATCTTTATTTCTATCATTTGAGACTAATGTTGAGTGAACTGGCTTGTTGCTTGTTTGGTTCTGAATCTCTGTTTAGTCTTGTGTTTTGTGAGCTTGAAGTAGAGCTCCGTAGTTTTCTAAGCTTATATTGAAGCTTTGGGATTTGTTATGAGTTTTTATGGGACCTTGTGTTTGTTTTGGATTGTGTTGGAGCTAAGTGTAGTTCTGAACCTTTGGTTGAATCTTCGTATTCAACAATTGTACTCATATACATGAGTTCTTACGAAATTGAACGAACTTCTTGACGTGTTGTTGAGATTTGTTCTGTACTTGCATTTTGAACTGGAATTTCATTCTCATTTAAGGATTTGAGAATACTAGGACTCATATTGGAGCATTGGTGATTTTCTTTTGAGATCGTATTTAGGGATTCATGTTTCTCTTAGGCTCGTATTTGATCTTGTGTTTTCTCGAGCGGTGTTGGAGCCTTGTAAAGTCTGAACTATGTTCGAAGCTCATAATCAACACTGTATATGGTATTCCATGATTGCATTTCTAGATTTATGTTGGAATCAAAGTGATTACCTATATTATGAGTTGGGTTTGGTTGGTATTTGGTTTTGAAAAGATTTATTCTCTTTATATATTGTCTACTCTTGATAGGAGCTTGAGAGTTTAGTTTTGGTTTGAAGCCGATCTGGTAATCTCCTTGTAATCTCCTTCGTGCCACTCCTTGAGTGTGATTAGTTTTTATGCTTCTGTCCCTTTGGACTGTATAACCTTCTTGAACTAGACAGGGAGAGAGAAATTGAAGTTTAACCTATCCTTCTCTATTCTGAGTGAACCCGTGTCATGCGGAAAGCTTGACTATTTTTAATATTATAAGGGGATGGGAATTATGTCCTATAATGGGTTTGGTTGGTCCTTTGATCATGGGTCAGTTGAATAAATTTTGATGTTACGGGAAGTAGTATTACTCTCTTTGGACCTTCTTAATTGGTTTATTGGGTTTTGTTGGAAGTTGAATTTAAAACTAGAATACTGAATCTTGTTTAAAGTATATATGTATATAATATCTCTGTTCGATTTTTTTATATTTGTTCTTGTTTGGGACATGAACTTCATACTTCTTGTATCGAGTTGTTAAAGCCATGTAATAAGAATTCAATTCTTGAGTTCACAATTCCTTCTGCACTTGTATATCTTCTCTATTTGTAGACTCTTATTCCTTGAGGGGATCATAGAATGAACCTCTGGGATTTAGGAAGAGAAATGAATATGAAAAATGGGGACAATATAGTTAGGGACTATACTATGTGCATTTTCTTTTTGAGATTCAAATTTGTACTTGAGCTTGGTGAATGGAAATAGGATAACCAGCTTTCCTAGTTTGATTGGAAAGATGAAGTGTATATATTTAATTGGGCATTTGTTTTTTGTTCTCTTTAATGAACTAACTAGAGATTATATAATTCGATGTTTAGATTATATTATGCTCTTTATAAATTAATAATGAATTGAGATATAATTAATTGTTCTTTGTGGTTTGAGATGTTATTACTTATGATTATTTGTATGATGCCTATTAATTGTTTCATAATAAAAGAATTATTTTATGAAAAAATTAGTGGAATGCACTTTACTTTAATGCTTAGTGCTTATCATGCTGAATTCATCAAACCCGACCCATTAGCAATTTTGTAGATGGACATTAGTGAAAAAAGAAGACAAGAACTTTCATGTTGTATTGGCTTATTTAATTCTAGATCTTATGTAAAGAGTTTTGATTCATTCCTGAGTTGTATTGAAAAAGAAAAGTTGTATTATTTTTGGAATGGAGGTTGTTTGTTATATAAATACGCTTTGAAATGCATAGTCTTGTAAATGTATAAATTTATAACGATGAATTGAAAGTTGATATTTACTTGTATTGGTTGTGTAATTAATCTTGTATTATGAAGATGATGGGAAACCTATCTTGATGATATTTTCATATCTGTTATATGCTTAATTCAGATAAACTTGATCAAAAGTTAAAGGAAATATATTGGATTCCCTTATTAAGATAACTTGTTAAGTTGCATAAGATAACAATTTTTATCTAAATAATTCTGGACATGGTATTGGAATGTGTAATGAATATGTGGTAAAACTATAGAGATTGTGAAAGATAAGAAGGGTTTTACAAATGCTAACACTTAATCATGTAGAGGAAAACTCTTCCTCTCTTAAAGGAATGTAATCTAAAGAATGGTGATATGATGTTAATCATTAGACTTCATTTCCTATAAAGTCTACTATAGTTGAACCTATTTGGTTACTACACCTTCTTTGAATGGTTAAGATTACAAGATAATGGAACTTATGATGTTGGTGTCCTATTTCTAGATATCTATTTATCTTATTAAGCTTTGATTAAAATGAACCTATAAAGCAATCATAAGTTAAGGAAATTCTTTAATGGTTAAATGAATTAAATTTAGAAAATAACTTATGGGGTGTTGGATTAGGGTTTGCATAGGTTGTTGTAATTGTGTAATAATCTAAATTAATAATGTATTAATAACCTCCTTGGGGTGTGTACATTGTGATGAGGTAGTTTCTTAGGATGTTAGCACAGAAGAGGGCTATACCTTTGAGAAGGCAAGGGTTTCTCAAGGATACAATATCATTGACATGTGGCAACACCCTTTTGCATTGATCATCGGATCTACACACAAATAAGGACTTGAACTTCATTTCTCTCTAGGTCAAGTGAGTGGCATTTTAGGATAGGTAGTAGCTTTCAATGGCTCTAAGGGTACTTGTAACATCCAGTATTTGACTTAGGTCAATCGAGTATGCCCACATACCCTAAGTCATTGTGAGCATCTTCCTATAATAAATTATGTTTGTAACAAGGTTAGGGTTAAACCTTGGACAAGTGGACTTATAGCAAGACTCTTCCTTTCTCATAGGAATGTAAATACCATTCTCGATAAAGAGAGTGAGGTGTAGGATGTATTCCAAAATGACGAGTATAAAGTCTAGGAATAGTGACATAAATAGTATGTTGTAAATCTTTGGCCAAAGTATCGCAAGTATAATGGTTGATTGTCCTATGTCACCTAGTTTGAAGCAACATGATATCTTTGTAAGATGAATATTAGTAAGCAAATATTTATATATGTTCTTTAAATAGATAACTGAATTACCGGTTTAGGGTAGGAAAACCAAGCATATGAAGTATGGATAAGTATTCAATACTTAAAGTTAACTTAAATAGATTGGTAAATCAAAATTAGTTATGAAATAAATAGATCGGTAGATCACCGAGTTATGAAATGAATAGATCGGTGGATTACCGAGTCATTTACAATCGCACATGGTTATCTCTGTTTGAGATTGATTATCATGGAATGTGTGTTCTAAATAATGCTTTATTTACAATGGTAAAACATTATGTAAAAAAAAAAATTCCCTTGATTTCTAAAGTCTTAAAATGGAAATGTTACATCTTGGTATCTCTGAAGGTCAAGTTAGTGGACCTACTATGTCCATAATCGATGAAGCTTAAATTTTCTTGTTAACTTGGAAAATTGTTAGAACAAGAGGAAATGTTGCAAATAATCCTCACTGAGGAAGGAGCAGCAAGCGTGCCTTCCTAAACTAGATGACATCATTACTTCCATGTTAGACACAAGAGATTATTTGGCTGTACTTGAACAACAAGTAATGGGAAATGAGGAGGAAGATGATGTATTTTGATAACAACAATCAGCCACCTCTCAGGAGAAAACACCAATGTAGGTGTTAATAATAACAATGTGAACATACATGTTCAACCCGAGAACAAAAAGGCTAGGATGGCAGCTGAACTCACTAATGATATAAAATGATAAGTCCACCCAAGTTTATGGCACCAAATTAGGAGATGGGGTTGAGAACTAGCTAACAAAATGGAGAAATACTTTACAATAAGGAATTTCTTATGAAGAAAACAAAGGTGATATGGGGAGCATATTAGCTTTCTCACAAAGCATCTACATGGTGTATAACCATAAGGATGAGTTAAATATTGATGAAACTAATATCACATGGGATCAATTTAAAGGATACTTTAGGCAACATTGGATCACCAAATTTACTATGATCTAAATGACTGAATTTTAGAACTTAGCTCAAGGAAAGGAATGAGTGGGAGTGGTTTACAATAACTTCTTAAGTACATACCTAGAATATCAAACCGATGAGAAGTTTAGGATATGAAAATTCATCATGGGATTGAATCTTGTTATAGGAGGAGAGGTGGATGTTCATAGCCCAACCACGATGGAAGGGGTTGTTGAAAAATCCATAAGGTAGGAACAAAATTAAAGGCAATTTCTACTCATAAGGAGGAAGTAAGGAAGAAAGTTCCCAACTCCTCTTCATCATCTCTTGCACCTAAGAAAGGACCATGGAAGAAATTTGAAATGAAAAGTAAGTTTTCATCTGATACTAATAAGAAAGAAGCAACAAACAAGTTTGTTGGTAATGCACAAAACAACTTTTGCTAAGAATAATAATAATGGACATAAGTCCTATGGGGGTCAGAACGATAACTCTAAGGCTAGAAATAAACCCGAGCCTAGGAAGGGACCTATAGGAGGCTGTTATAACTATGGAAAATATCATTACACAAATCAATGCCCTTTGAAAAAGGATGATCGTAATCAGTAGCACAAGATACATGCTACAATAGCTGACAAACAAGCTAAGAAATAGGCCATGCCTATAGAAGTTCGGGTAAGTTATTTGGTTTACCTATAACTATTATTTTCAATACCGAAGCTACTGAATGTTTTATTTCTAGTAAATTAGCATCAAAACTAAAAAGAAAAGATAGAAACATGGATAAAACATGGGTATGCAAGTATGGAAACAATGTTGTTCATATAGTTAGTATGTGTCCTTTTGGAGCAATCCTTGATTTACCTAATTTTTCCTTTGAGGTTGATCTTTATGTTGCACCTTTGGGTCTTATGATGTAATCATAGGTGTTAATTGGTTAGCATAACATAAGGCTAAAGTGGATTATTTTGAAAACACATTAGTTGTTTAGATCACTGCTAAAGAAAACAAATAGATATTCGGGGTGTGAAACATGAGATTTCTATTAGAAAATTATCAGCTATGTAACTTAAAAAGGCCAAAAATAAAGGTTGTACCTTATATGCAGTGAAAATTGTGAAACAACTGAAGAGAACAATGATGTTATGGAATGATATCCATTGTTACGAGACTTCAGTGACATATTTCTGGAAGAATTGTTAGGTCTTCCACCCAAAAGGGAGTTTGATTTCACGATTGAGATCAAGCCTGGAATCGAACCTATTTCTAAGGCACCATATCAAATGACTACTATAGAATTAGTAGAGCTTAAGGCTCAATTGCAAGAACTTTTTTCTAAAGGTTTGATTAGACCAAGTGTTTCACCTTGGGGAGCACCTATAATTTTTGTGAAAAAGAAGGATGGAACACTTAGATTGTGCATTGACTATAGAATGTTAAACAAAGCAACAATCAAGAATAGATACCCACTCCTAGGATTGATGATTTATTTGATAGATGCATGGAGCATCGGTATATTCTAATATATATCTTTGATCTGGATATCATCAATTGTGGATTAAGGATGAGGATATTCATAAAACAACTTTCAGAACAAGGTATGGACATTATGAGTTCACGGTTTTACCTTTTGGATTAACTAATGCACCTGTAGACATTTATGAATTTAATGAATAATATCTTTCAAGAATACTTGGAAAAATTTGTGCTCATATTCTTGGATGACATTCTCATATATTCTAAAATTATTGAGGAACACCATGAGCATTTGAAGATAGTTTTGGAAATATTAAGAAAGAGATGGTTATTTGGTAAGCTGTCTAAATGTTCTTTCTATGACACAGAAGTACACTATTTGGGACATGTAATAAGTAAGAATGGAATTTTGTAGATCCTTCAAAAATTGTAGCTATAACTGAGTGGCTCACTCAAGAATGTACATGAAGTTAGAAGCTTCATGGGACTTGTTGGCTAGCTATTATAGAAAATTTGTAAAAGATTTTCTAAGGTGGTTGCACCAATAATTCTTTACAAAAGAAGATAAAAATTTTGTTTGGAG
The DNA here is from genome assembly GCA_018340775.1 of Taxus wallichiana var. yunnanensis. Classification (NCBI taxonomy): domain Eukaryota; kingdom Viridiplantae; phylum Streptophyta; class Pinopsida; order Cupressales; family Taxaceae; genus Taxus; species Taxus wallichiana. The sequence continues at coordinate 74,692,694 of CM031233.1, read as the reverse complement.
TGAGAAATGTGAAATTGCATTCAAAACCTTGAAGGAATAGTTAACTTCACACCTATTCTTAGCATTACCAGATCCTAATGGAATTTTATGGTGGTAACGATGCATCTGGTGAAGGTCTAGGAGGTATTTTGTTACAAAATGGTCATGTCATAGCTTACAAAAAGTAGAAAACTAAAGTTACATGAGTTGAATTATATCCACATGATTTAGAGCTTTGCTTGCCATTGTTCATGCACTATAAATTTGGAGGCATTACCTACTTGGTAAACCTTTTGAATTGAAAACTGATCATCTTGGGCTGAAGTATATCTTCACTCAGCCAAATCTTAATGCAAGACAATGAAGGTGGTTAGAGTTTTTGTCTCAATATGATTTTGACATTAGTTATATAAAGGGTAAAGAAAATAGAGTGGTTGATGCTCTAAGTCGTAGGAAGCACATTTCTGCTCTTATAACATTGAGAACTCAATTTAAGGATGAAGTAAAAAGTGTTATGGAATCTGATTCTTATTTTTAGCAAGTAAAGACAACACTTACTTCTTTGTAGATCCAAATGATTTGAGGTATAAAGGTTTTCACTTGATAATGAAGGAATCTTATGATTTGAAAACATAGTATATGTACCTTCGCTAAATGATTTGAGAAAGAAATTGTTAGCAGAATTTCACAATTCACCTTTTTCTAGACACCTAGTATTATAAAAATGCTTGCTGATATAAAACAACAATATTTTATGGAAGGGAATGAAAAAGGATGTTATAGACTTTGTGACACATTGCCTTGAATGTCAATGTGTTAAAGTGGAACATATGCACCCAACCAATTTATTGTATCCTCATAGCATACCGTAGTACAAATGGAAAGTGATAAGCATGGACTTTGTATAAGGGTTTCCTATGTCAAGAAATAAACATGATGTTATTTTAGTAGTTGTGGATAAACTAACAAAGGTAGCACATTTTATTGCGGGTAATATGAAGGATGATTCTCTATGTTAGCTAAAATATTTGTACATGAAATTTTTAGATTACATGGAGTACCTGAATTAATCATTTGGATAGAGATCCTAGAATGACGTCAAGATTTTGGCAAATGCTTAATGCAGCTCTAGGAACTAAGCTGAATTTCAGTTCTACGTATCATCTAGAAAAAATGGATGGATAGACTGAAAGAGTTAATCAATTTTTAGAGGATATGTTATGAATGTATTGTATGGATCAATAGTATAAGTGGGAAGAGTACCTTCCACTAGTTGATTTTGCATATAATAATACATATCATGCCTCTCTTAAGATGACACCTTTCAAAGCATTATACGAAAGAAAATGTAGAACCCCTATTAGTTGGGACAACATGGAGGATAGAGAGGTAATTGGACCTAAAATTCTTACTGAAATGGAATAACAAGTTAAATTGATTCGTGAACACTTGAAAGAAGCAGTAGATAGACAAAAGAGTTATGTTGATTTAAAGTAGGTAGACAGGAAATTTGAACTTGGTGAGAAAGTATTTCTTTGGGTCAAACAAAAAAGAGCTCTATAACTTTTGGCAAGGCTGCCAAGTTATCACCTCATTATGTGGGACCTTTTGAGATAGTTGAAGTAATCAACCCTATAGCTTACCGCTTAGCATTACCTCCGGTTTGTCACATGAATGCATGATGTTTTCCATATTTCTTTTCTTAAGAAATATGTTTCAGATTTATCACATGTGTTAAATTGGAATTCCTTGCAGGTCTAAGACCCAGAAATAATCATGGTTAAACCCATATGAGTGCTTGAAACTTGCCAATTGCATTTGATAAATCATGAGATAAGTCAATGCAACGTCCAATAGGACTAGTTTAATGAAGAAAGTGTAACCTAGGAAAACTTAGATGATATGAAAACTACTTTTCCATATCTATTTGAACAAAATTGATTCTGTTGACTGATAAAAAATGTGATTTTATCTTTATATGTCAATAAGTCTATTTTTTATGGACAGATAACTATTGTTTTGAATAAATAGCTATGTGAATGCTGATTTCTGAAACTTAAAATTTGGATATTGTTACAAACATATGTTAAGAAAGTGAATAAAAATTAATTATCCTGAATGCAATGATTAAAATGAGATAATCATTGGGACGATGATTCTTTTTAGGAGGGAAGTATGTAACACCTTGTCAAACTGTTATATTCCTCTTTTGCATTACAAGTGTTGACATGTGATTTTAGGACAAATGTATGTTTCGTGGATGTTGAAAAATCATGCTTTCCATGGATAAATCATTTTTGCTCTTTGATTGTAGGGTTGTATGTTGTTGCTTGCAATAATCTATTTCACTTCTTATGAGTAAGTTGTAATCTGGTTTGAATGGTTGCAAACTTATCCTTTGTAATTGGACTCATCCTTGGATCAATTCCATTGATCCAAGGTATGTTTTAAATCTTCTTATCTAAACTGAATGAAAAACTAACATTCATTGATTAAGAGACTTAACAGACTGAACTTGTGTTTGTTGCAAATTCTTTACTATCTCGAAAGACCATGTGCCTGCATTCTATTTTGTGTTGTGCTCATATCTTCTTGATTGACCCTTGCAGGGATACCTTAATGGCATTAGGGGAAACCTACTTCAGGATTCTAGAGAAAGAGAGAAAAATGTGCCCTATATCTATAAGGTCTATCCTAAAGAGATTCAAGACTCAGGTAATTTACCTAACTCTTTCTACACCACTCTACGTGGGATGACATCCTAACCTAAGTTGTTAATGCTAAGTTAATATGAAAAGGGAAATAACCTAAGGGATGCTAAGTTATTTCTAACCTATTGTTTTGGTTAATCTACATCCTAACCTAAGGTGGAAATTTATTGTTTGGGGGTTATATCCTAAGGTTATATATTTTAAACTAACCTAAGATCTAACCTAAGCAATTCTATCTATCCTAAACTAATGGGTATGAGAGGGAACCTATGGGTCGATTGGAAAGTGGGAGCTAAGTGGTGGTTCCTAAGATTTTAATGCGATGGGATTTTGATTGATTTGGCATTAAGGCATGGTTGTACTACCAGTTTGGCATGGGCTAGTGAAATTTGGAGGAACCTACGTGGAAGCATCACTAAGTTTAGAAATGCATGTGGAAGTTCAATGTGGTCTCACCAACTTTGGATGGTGGTGGCAAGGAGAGATAGGTGGGAATATGCAATTAAATGTCATTAATTCACCTTAGTTCTGGTGAGAAAACCATCTTGGAAGGCATGTTGGCGGATTTTTTGGGGGTTGTTTTACTTTGCATGCTTCATGATTTTTTCTCTGCATGGAGCTATCTAGTTTTTCAAACCAGCAGATTGATCTACACTTAGTGGCTATTTTTGAATTCTTTGATCTATTTTGGTTCGAGGAATGTATAAGAGGCATTGTGGAAAAATATTATGGTTGTTTGATCTTGCTTGGAGAAGAAGGGGTGTTGGAAACTTGGCTAGAAGTCTTCTTCGAATCGGCAGAGGAACTATCAGGCATGATAGGCTCTACCCATTAAGATTTCTTGCTTTCTTCTAAATGATTCATTAAAAAATTTGCTCACTAGAAATTTATATTTGCATGATGTATCTGGTTATTTACTTACATGTATTCATGAAATCTATGTGGGTTTTGGAATGTGAATCCTTTGTTGTTAATGGTAGTTTTTGGGAACTTTCTCTGTACTGGTTGTTAGAGGTTTTCATGTGAATTTGTATTGAAACTCTATGACTTGTACTTGAAGCTCTAAAATTTGCATTTGAAGCTCTGTAGCTTGTATTCAAAGCTTTGTTTCTAGCATTTGAGACTAATGTTGAGTGAACTGGCTTGTTGCTTGTTTGGTTCTGAATCTCTGTTTAGTCTTGTGTTTCGTGAGCTTGAAGTAGAGCTCGTAGTTGTTCTAAGCTTATATTGAAGCTTTGGGATTTGTTATGAGTTTTTATTGGGACCTTGTGTTTGTTTTGGATTGTGTTGGAGCTAAGTGTAGTTCTGAACCTTTGGTTGAATCTTCGTATTCAACAACTGTACTCATACATAGTTCTTATGAATACTGAACTTACTGTCGTGTGGTTGATTTTTTTCTGTACTTGTGTTCGAACTGGAATTTTATTCTCATTTAAGGATTTGAGAATACTAGGACTCATATTGGAGCATTGGTGATTTGGTTTTGAGCTTGTATTTAGGGCTTTGTGTTTCTCTTAGGCTCGTATTTGATCTTGTGTTTGTCTGAGCCGGTGTTGGAGCCTTGTAAAGTTTGAACTTATGTTGAAGCTCATAATCAACATTATACAAGTATTCCATGATTGTGTGTTCTAGATTTATGTTGGAATCGAAGTGATTACCTGTATTGTGAGTTGGGTTTGGTTGGTATTTGGTTTTGAAAATCTTTATTCTCTTTATAGACTGTCTGCTTGATAGGAGCTTGAGAGTTTAGTTTGGTTTGAAGCGATCTGGTAATCTCCTTGTAATCTCCTTCGTGCCGCTCCTTGAGTGTGATTGGTTTTATGCTTCTGTCCCTTTGGACTGTATAACCTTCTTGAATTGGATAGGGAGAGAGAAATTGAAGTTTAACCTATCCTTCTTTGTTATGAGTGAACCCATGTCGTGCGGAAAGCTTGACTATTTTTAATATTATAAGGGGATGGGAATTATGTCCTTGTAATGGGTCTAGTTGGTCCTTTGATCATGGTAACAGTCAAATAAAGTTTGATGTTATGGGAAGTAGTATTACTCTCTTTGGACCTTCTTAATTGGTTTATTGGGTTTTGTTGGAAGTTGAATTTAAAACTAGAATACTTGAATCTTGTTTAAAGTATATATATGTATAATATCTCTATTCGGATAATTTTTTATATCTGTTCTTATTTGGGACATGAACTTCATACTTCTTGTATCGAGATGTTAAAGTCATGTAATAATAATTCATTTCGTGAGTTTGCAATTCCTTCTGCACTTGTATATCTTCTCTGTTTGTAGACTCTTATTCCTTGAGGGGATCATAGAATGAACCTCTGGGATTTAGGAAGAGAAATGAATATGAACCATGGGGACAATATACAATTAGGGATTGTACTGTGTATTTCTTTTTGAGATTTGAATTTGTACTTGAGCTTGGTGAATGGAAATAGGATAACCAACTTGCTAGTTTTGATTGGAAAGATGCAGTGTGCATATCTTTAACTGGGCATTCGGTTTTTGTTTTTCTTTAAGGAACTAATTAGATATTTTCTAAGTTTGTATTAGATAATGGATTTCATTTCATAGTATAAATGAAATGAAATATGGATTGGGTCCTTTGTGGTTTGAGATCCTTTATATGTTACTGTATAAGTTCATTGACCGAACTTCTCTTTTATTGATTCTCTTCGAGATGGGAATTTTCTTGTGGATTGGTTAAGAGATTTATTTCATTTGAGTATAGCTTGGATTTTTGGAAAGATTGGCTATAGAAATTTTTGAATTATAAACTACTAATATACTGAAGTTAGTAAAACTTTTAGTTAGACTATTTTAATCTGCTTGGATTGAATTGGGATTCTTGTTTGGTTGTTGCCTCTTTATTTAAGGACTCCTTATTTTGTCATCTTTGGACTGAGGCAGTGATGTGTGTTCTAAACCTAATTCTTTCCTTCAGAGGAATTGTGTTTGAGATTTAGATATGTATTGATTCTCTTCTTTGATTATATGGAAAGATGAAGCATACTAATATGAGTTATGTTGTAACTAACCTCTTTGTTGCTTGGAAAAGATAAAAGTGTATTTCTATTTCTATGGGTTTATGAAATAATTGAATGACAAGACTTGTTGACTATTTAAAGTGATTGATAGGATCAATTAAGTCTTGTGATATAATTCTGATGTTGCAGATTATATTATGCTCTTTTCTTAATAATGAATTTAGATTCTCTTAATTGTTCTTCTTTCTGGATGTTATTACTTATGATTATTTGTATGATGCCTATTAATTGTTTCATAAAAGTAGAGTTGTTTTATGAAAAAATTAGTGGAATGCACTTTACTTTAATGCTTAGTGCTTATCATGCTCAGTTCATCGAACTGACCCATGCTAGCAATTTTTCAGATGGACATCGTAAGTGATAAAAGAAGACAAGAACTTTCATGTTGTATTGGCTTATTTAATTCTGGATCTTATGTAAAGAGTTTTGATTCATTCCTGAGTTGTATTGAAAAAGAAAAGTTGTATTCTTTTTGGAATGGAGGTTGTTTGTTATACAATATGCCTAAAATGCATAGTCTTGTAAATGTATAAATTTATAATGATGAATTGAAAGTTGAGATTTACTTGTATTGGTTGTGTAAATTATCTTGTATTATGAAGAAGATGGGAAACCTATCTTGATGATATTTTTCATATCTGTTATATGCTTAATTCGGATAAAATTGATCAGTTGGTTAAAGGGAAATATATTGGATTCCCTTATTAAGATGTAACTTGTTAAGTTGCATAAGATAACGATTTTTATCTAAACAATTCTAACATAGTATTGGAATGTGTAATGAATATGTGGTAAAACTATAGAGATTGTGAAAGATAAGAAGGGTTTGACAAACCCTAACACTTAATCATGTAGAGGAAGACTCTTCCTCACTCAAAGGAATGTAATCTAAAGAATGGTGATATGATCGTAAATCATTAGACTTCATTTCCCTATAAAGTCTACTATAGTTGAACCTATTTGGTTACTACACCTTCTTTGAATGGTTAAGATTACAATATAATGGAACTTATGATGTTGTTGTCCTATTTTTGGATATCTATTTATTAAGCTTTGTAAAATGAACCTATAAAGAAATCATAAGTTAAGGAAGTTCTTTAATGGCTAAATGAATTAAATTTAGAAAAGAACTTATGGAGTGTTGGATTAGGGTTTAGTAGGGTTGTTGTAATCGGTGTAATAATCCAAATTAATAATGTATTAATAACCTCCTTGGGGTATGTACATCATGATGAGGTAGTTTTTTTAGGATGTTGGCACATGCCAACTATAGGGCTATACCTTTGAGAAGGCAAGGGTTTTCTCAAGGATAAAGTGTTACAGTTGACATGTGGTAAGCCTTCGCATTGATCATCGGATCTACACACAAATAAGGACTTGAACTTAGTTTCTCTCTAGGTCAAGTTAGTAGCATGTTTAGGATAGGTAGTAGCTTTCAATGGCTTAGGGTACCTTGGCACATCCGGTTGACTTAGGTCAACCGAGTATGCCCATATACCCTAAGTCATTGTGAGTGTCTTCCTATAATAAATTATGTTTCTAACTAGAGCTAGGGTTAAACCTTAGACAAGTGGACCGACAGGTAGTAGTAAATACCATTCTTGATAACAGAGGAGTGAGGTGAAGGATGTATTCCAAAATGACAAGTATGTCATCTAGGAATAGTGACATAAACAGTATGTTGAAAATATTTGGCCAAAGTATCGCAAGCTATTGGTTGCATTGTTGTCTATGTCACCTAGTTTAAAGCAACGTGATATCAGATGAATATTGGTAACAAATATTTAGATATGTTCTTTAAACAGATCACTCAGTACCCGGTTTAGGGTAGGAAAACCAAGTATATAAGTATATACGATAAGTATTCAATACTTAAAGTTAACATAAATAGATTGGTAGATCACCAAGTTATGAAATAAATAGATCGGTAGATCACCGAGTCATTTATAGCTGCATATGGTTATCTATTTGAGATTGATTGGCATGGAATGTGTGTTCTAAATAATGATTTATTTAGAACAGAAAACATTATGTAAAAAAAAATTCCCTTGTTTCTAAAGTCTTAAAATGGGAATGTTACAAAGGCTTTTCCAAGGTGAGCAACGAAATATGTGATAGATTCATCTTCATACTAGTGTGTTGAGTATAGGTCAGTCATGGTGACATTTTTGATGACATTGTGTTATCCAATTTCACCCCCTCAGGGTTGAATTGATAACATACATCAGAATTCTCAAGTCCCAGGAAAATTGATTAATCCAGGGCAAAAATCATGTTTCTAAGGTCCCTTCAGAAATTTTTCTAACTCCCCTGTCTAGGTCGAAAAGAACAAGCTCTGAGAAAATGTGAGAAAGTTGCAGAAAATAAGCTTGGGCCAGAAAAATTGTGAAAATCGGCTAAGTCCTAGTCCCCGGGACAGTCGGGACATTTGGGACGTCAAGGCGCGGATCGGCCGAAAAGCCTACAGGTGGCCCAAATAGCAAAGGGACATCTGGGACAAATGGACGTGAAATGCCCGAATCGGCTGAAAGAAAGAAAATTTGTCCAAGTCCTTCACCGAGAGCAAGCGGGACAAGAGTACGGAAGACCTGAACCGGATGGTTCGGCCGAAACAGAAAACTTTCGCATTGGGACATCTAGGCCGTGAGTGCGTGGAGGACGCGAACCAGCCGGTTCACCTGAAATGAAAAATTTTAGCACAAGGACAAGTGGGACAAAGGAATGCGCGGGATGTGGATAGCCAGAAGGAGCGAAAGCCAATCGAGTAACGCCACGTCACCGCGAAAGGGGACGTGGAAGCCCATTTCGGGTGAACCGGAAGAATTTGTCCCAGACAGTTTGGGACATCCGGGACAAAAGGACGCGGTGGACGCGAAAATCCGGCAGGCCCGTGGACGAATCACAGCATGACACGTGTCGCCAAGGAAAAAGTCCAAAAAGTCAAAGGGGCGAGTTTTCGAGCACTGATCCAAACCAATGAAATAGTGCCACGTGTCCAAGTTTAAGGGGCCCACAAGAAAAGCCCACGAAAAGGTGGAGAGAGGGAATTGCTCAGTGAATCAGAGCCTGCCACGTGTCGTCCAGATGGCAGAGCGTGGGAAAAGATTTTAAAACATGTTCTTGCCTGTTTTGTGCCCTAAATCTTCAGACCTTCATATCTTTCGATCCAGAGCTCGGATTTGCACGTTCTTTATATCAACGGAAAGCTGTTGAAATTCTCTACATGATTCTAGGATCAATCTTGCATTTTGGTGCTGTTTGGAGGGAGAAAATTAAGAAAACATCTCTGACGTGTGGTGATAGACAGAAGTAATGCTTCAACAACCAACTTTAATGCAGCAGACAGCTCGCCGCTCCTGTTAGACAGCTCGCCATTTTTCCAGAAGCCGCCGCTTCTACCATAATGAGATGATTTTAAATGTATCTAGAAGTGGTTGTGGTAGATTCGACTTTCCTCTCTCTTTCTTCTCTCATTCTTAGTATATATTGTAAAGAGGAGCTCCTTTAATGATCGAGACATTCTTGTGTATCCTTCCTTCTTCCACGCTTGCAAGAGAATTTGTGGAGCTTTTCAAACCTCCCATATGGATTGTAATGCGAGTTTTGCCTCTTGGCCATGTAATATCTTGTATCGACTCTTGATCAATATATATGTTTGTGATTGATTCTCAACCCTCTCATGTATTCATTGCTGTTATTTTGATCTCTTATTGCAGTTTGGTTACCTGTGCATAGTGTTTGTATTGCATCTATGTGGTCTGTGTTAGATTTGCAAAAACAAGTGTCTAACATTCCTTGGTGCATCACCTCTGTAGTTTAGGTTTTATTCTATGCATTTTCTCACCCTGTCTCCTTGACAAGTTAGATTAGGTTTTAGTAAACCCTCTGCATTTTTGTGTGCATCTGAACAGAGGAATAGGAACCAGCCTTCTCTAGAGAATCCTTTCTCATCCTTACAAGTCCCACACTTGGAGAAAGGATTCCATGTTGTGCAATCACACTGGATGCCTGAACATCAACCTAGAAGCTTGATCTACATCCAGGGGTGCTGTGAGTCTGCAACAATAGTTTTGGCATGCCCGGTGGGACCAAGAGGTCTCATTCTTATTGCAACAAAGTTGATATGCATCGGCTGCGGTTTTCTTGCTTATAAGAGCTATTATTCGCATATCGATGACTCAAGGGGAAGAATCAACTGGTTTCAGTAGTGCAGGCCTAAAAACTCATGAGAAGAATCACCACAAGGTCAAGAGTTGGAGAAGAAGAAGTGTTGTTTGAATACCTGCAGTTATCTCCAAGAAGAAGGCAAAGAGGAAGAAGGATTCAAAGGTCTCCATCTCCACCAAACAGGACTCTCTCAACTCCTCCACCTGACAGGCCTTTCATTCAGTATAGAAGGGTTTTAAGACCGATTAGAATGGCTCAGAACAATCCCTACGTCAACTTCACAGGAAGCAGCCCACTTGCTCTCAATGCACAACATCCAGTTCCTATTGCAGCCTTGAAGAACATTCCCTACTTCACCGGAGAAAATCAGACTACTCCAGGTGATCATGTTAAAGATATTGCTAACCTTTGCGCAATCCATGAAATCGATGAAATGCAAGTGGCTGTCAAGTTACTGGCATCTTCCTTCAAGGGTAAAGCATTGCAATGGTTTAGGAGCCTTGGAGCTGGTTCTATCACAAACTGGAATCAGCTGTGTATTGCACTTCACGAGTAATTTGGAGAGAAGGGAGACAACTTGTCTCTTTTAGAGCAGTTGACAACTATCAAGAGAGCCCCCAACGAGCAGCTGACTGACTTCAACTTCAGATTTCAAAGGTCTTGGGATAGGATTCTAGTGGCAGTCAGGACAACAATGAGAAGGTGCTTTTCTATATTACCTTAAAGCTTTAAATTCTAATATTTCTATGTTGATTCAGTCCATGGGAGGCACAACAATCCCTATGGCTTATAGCATTGCATTTAGGGCTGAAAACTGTCTTATTCAAGCTGGTAAACTGGCTCCTAGGCCTCCCATGCCCTTATATCCAAACTTAGAAAATCCAAGCACTAGTCAAGCACCCACTTTGGCTCCTGTTCCCACTCCTAGAAATCAGAGTTCAAATGAAGCTTCCACTTCATCCTCTAATGCTTCAAATGAACTCCAAGAGGTCATGAAACAGTTGCAAAATTTGGGAAATGAGCTGGTTACTATTAAAAGGCAACAAGCCCAAGGTTTCAGACCTTCCTATCAACCCCAAGCTCAGCCTAATAGGCAGCCATACCAACCACAAAGACCACCTAATCCAGCTGCAAATGTGAATCAAACAAGGCCTCCTGCCAATAGACCATTCCAGCCCTATAATCCAAATGCCATATCTACCTCTAAGGCATTAGTGCCAACACAGAATAACATGGCCCAAGAATATGATTGGTGTTTTCCATGCAACGAGCCTCATAACCAATCCATGTGTTTCAATGGTGCTCTCAATCAAGCACTGATGGTGACAACTACTGGTGTGGAGGGCGAGGGCAGTCAAGGAAATAGTCAACAACAAGAAACATTCCAACAGCAATCAGCCCCAAATGACACCACGTTGGTGAACTGGCAAGCAAAAGATTTCTGTGGCATGAATCAGAGTAGTTTCTCAAGGTGTTGCAGCCAACACAAGGTCAAAAGGAGGAATCTGGGTGAAGAACAGCCATTAGCCCCAGCCAATCCACAACCTTCCACGGTTCCACAAATAATTGGCAAGCAAAGTCCAGTTTCAAATGCACAAGTGCAGCCAAGAACAGCCCCTAGGCCAACTCAAATGCCAACTGTTGCTGCCCACGTGCAAGGAGTAAGTGTGCAAACCAAGGGACAACAAAAGGATACTTCATCCCCGTTCAGTATCATTGAACAGATGAAGAAGACAAACGTCAACATATCAATGTGGGAATCCCTATCTATCCCAGGCCAAAGAGATCTGCTGCAAGCTGCCATGAAGGATTGGCCAACTTCAAATCAGCAGGTTCAGATGCAAGACAAAGTGCTTACAAATGCTGCCCAGCCTGAAGGAAGTCATGGAGGACAACAAGGTAAAATGTTGAAGCCCCCTCCTTTCTATGTTTCATTAATCATTGGGGATAAACTAGTACACAATTGCATGATTGATTCCGGGGCAAGTAGCTCAGTGATGCCCAAGCAAATAGCTGATCAACTAGGGCTCCAGTATGAAACAACATCTAAAGGGGTAGTGCAGCTAGATGGGACAGCAATAGAAACATTGGAGTGATTAGAAATTTGAGTCTTACCTTGCATGCATGTCCAAATGTTGTTGTTTTACAAGATGTATCAGTCATAGATTTGCCACCACTCTTTGCCCTTTGCTTGTCAAGGGACTTCACAGCCAAAATTGGAGGCTATTTGTCTGCTGATTGGTCTCACATGCTGTTTAGAACAAGGTATGGAACTAAGGCTACAATTAGGTCTGAACCTATTGCAAACTTCCATATAGAGCCTTACACTCCAAGTCAGATTAATGCCAATTGCTCAGCATTTGATCAAGAAGATCACCCTAGTACTGATGAGGCTGACACCAAGGTTGGAAGTATCCCGGACCTAACTCTTGATGAATGGGCAAACAAGATACATGCTTTTGATCCCTATCAAGAAGTAGAAGAATCTGAGCTGGGAGTCTATTGTATACATGAAGAAAATCAACCTGTTCCTAGCATCACCAAGCCAAGCCATAACGATGACAATGAGGTATGGCAGCTGTTTTTTGATGGATCGAGGAGTAGGCAAGGTGCAGGAGGTGGAGCCATGCTTGTTTCACCTCAAGGAATAAAGTACTATTCAGCTTTTAGATTTCAATTTGCATGCTCCAATAACACTGCTGAATATGAAGCCTTGGTGCAAGGGATGCATTGGGCAATCAAGAGAAAGATAAAGAATCTGCAAGTCTTTGGGGACAGTGAATTGATTGTAAATCAGGTCAAGGGACGGCATGCTGCCAAGAATGATCTACTCAAGTGCTACAAGAACAGGGTGTGGGACCTCATGGAAGATTTTGAAGGTTTTGGCATCGAATCCATTCCTAGGAAAGAGAATCAAGTCTGGCAGCAGGCTTGCAGCGGTAGGGGCAGCCTTCGACATTATGGAAAGCATTCAACAAGACAAGGTACAGCCAAACATCCACGTGATTGTGAGGCCTTCAGTGCCGGACAACAATGTCAGTTGGCAGGTGTTTGAGAATGACCAGCAGATCGTCAATTTCTTACAAGAAGAGGCTGAATTCTCAGCTAGGAATCAGGACAGATTAGAGCAGCAGTATGGGGATCAAGTAGTGCAGCTGCGGACAAACAAGCTTCCCAAGGGTTTAGTAACGTTGGAGTCTATCTTCAACCCTAACGACCAGTTTCGTAAGGAAAAGGCTAACATACAGGTCAAGAGAGAAGATTCAGAGCCAATTCTGGTTGGGGAAGGCAAAGCACTTCAAATTGGTAAAGTGGCCACTGAGCAGGAGAAATCGGATTTTATACAACTTTGCCAAGAATTTCCAGATGTCTTCGCTTGGAGCTATGAAGACTTAAGAGGATTCGATCCAAATTTGGCACAACATACCATAGAATTGGATCCAGATGCTAAGCCCATCAGGCAGAAGTAGAGACCAGTCAACCCTCACATTGAGCCTCTAATGAAGAAAGAGCTAAATAAGCTAATAGAGGCAAGCATTATATTCCCGATCAAGCACTCAAGCTGGGTTGCTAACTTGGTTCCGGTCAGGAAGAAGAGTGGAGAAATCAGGCTGTGTGTGGATTTCCGAGACCTAAATAGGGCATCTCTCAAAGATCATTACCCACTCCCTTCCATGGAGCAAATATTGCAGGTTGTAGCTGGTTCAGAGAGATTCTCTCTCCTAGATGGCTACTCAGGGTATAATCAGGTGATGGTGAAAGAAGATGACCAGTTCAAGACGGCTTTCACCACCAAATGGGGGACCTATGCCTACAAGAAGATGCCATTTGGGCTGTCCAACGCTGGTGCTACCTTTCAAAGGGAAATGGACATGGCATTCAAAGGCTTGATCAACAAGATAGTGCTGATATATCTAGATGATATCACTGTCTTCTCAAAGAATGCAGCAGACCATCTCTTTCACCTCAGGCAAGTGTTTCAGAGGTGTAGAAAGTTCGGAGTGTCTTTGAACCCCAAGAAGTGCATCTTTCTCGCACATGAAGGAAAGCTCCTCGGCCATATTGTCTCGAAAAAGGGACTGGCAATTGATCCAGAGAGGGTTGAAGCCATAAGAGCACTACCATTGCCAAGTCACAAGAAGGCTCTTCAAAGTTTCTTGGGAAGGATCAATTTTGTCCGCAGGTTTATCCCAGATTTTGTAGCCCTTGTCAAGCCCATCACCAAAATGTTAAAGAAGAGCATGGCTTTTAAGTGGATAGCAGAAGGCAAGGAGAGTTTTGAAGCAATCAAAGAAGCTATCTCTCAGGCACCAACTCTCATCAACCCAGACTTCTCCCAGGATTTCATCCTCTATGCATTTGGAGGTGATGACACTATTTCCACCATTCTAGTACAGAAGAACAAAGATAATGATGAGCAGCCGGTTGCCTTCTTCAGCCAGAGCCTAGATGACTGCGAGGTGAGGTACTCTTTTATTGAAAAGCATGTACTTGCAGTAATCAGAAGCTTGAAGAAATTCAAGCATTTAGTCTCAAACAACAAGGTCCAGTTGCTGGTCTCACATGCTGGAGTTAAGGACTTCCTCCTCAACAAGGATTTGAATGAAAAAAGGGTAGGATGGATCACCCGTGTCATGGAATATGACATTGATATCAAGATCACCAAGCTGGTGAGAGGGAAAGGACTGTGTGAGCAGCTGGTTTTGGGGAAGCAAAAGGGAGTATGCAACGAGGAAGAGGCTGTTTTAACAGTCCAGGACAGCCATGAGCCAAGTGGTGATCAAGAAGAAGACAATGCTTCCCCCACTCCCTGCTGGACCCAAGATATCATACACTTCCTAGGCACAGGCCTATGCCCTCCAGAGATGAACAAGACCCAAAGGAGACACTTCAGTTTCCAGGTTGTTCCGTATGCCATTGTTGATGGAGTTTTGTTCAAGAAAGACGTGAATGGAGTGCTGCTGAGATGCATTAGCATAGGTCAGATTCAAAGGGTGTTGGAAGAGTTTCATGGTGGACCAGCTGGTGGCCATTTCGCACCAAGAGTGACAGCTCTAAAAATCATGAAGGCTGGTTATTATTGGCCTAAAATTTTCAGTGATTGCTATGCATGGATCAAGAGGTGTAAGAATTGTGCATTCTTCACAGGAAAAGAAAGACTTGCTGCCCTTCCATTGCATCCAATCTCAGTTGACCAGCCATTCATGCAATGGGGTTTGGACTTCATTGGAGTCATTAATCCCAATTCAAGCCAAGGGCACAAATGGATTTTGACGGCCACGGACTACTTCACCAAATGGACAGAAGCAGTAGCACTCAAAGAGGTGAATGAGTCTAACATCTTAGACTTCTATGAGGAGATAACAACCAGATTTGGTGTACCTGCTACAATAATCTCTGATAATGCACTGGCATTCATTGGATCCAAGGTGACTGAGTGGGCTGTTAAGAACGGTATTTACCTAAGCACTTCATCGAACTATTACCCTCAGGGTAATGGCCAGGCCGAGTCTACAAACAAGAACTTGCGATAGCCGAGAAGGACAAGTGGGACAAAGGAACGCGTGGGACGCGGATAGCCGAAGGAGCCGAAAGCCAATCAGATAACGCCATGTCACTGGTAGAAAGGGGACGTGGAAGCCCATTTCAGGCGAAGCGGAAGAATTTTTCCCAGACAGTTTGGGACATCCAGGACAAAAGGACGCGGTGGATGTGAAAATCGGCAGGCCCGTGGACGAATCACAGCATGACACGTGTCACCAAGGAAAAAGTCCAAAAAGTCAAAGGGGTGAGTTTTCGAGCACCGATCCAAACCAATGAAATAGTGCCACGTGTCCAAGTTTAAGGGGCCCACAAGAAAAGCCCGTGAAAAGGTGGAGAGAGGGAATTGCTCATCTGAATAGAATCGAGCTCACATGTTGTCCAAATGGCAGAGCACGGGAAAAGATTTTAAAACATGTTCTTGCCTGTTTTGTGCCCTAAATCTTTAGACCTTCATATCTTTCGATCCAGAGCTCGGATTTGCACGTTCTTGATATCAACGAAAAGTTGTTGAAATTCTCTACATGATTCTAGGATCAATCTTGCATTTTGGTGTTGTTTGGAGGGAGAAAATTAAGAAAATGTCTCTGACGCGTGGTGATAGACAGAAGTAATGCTTCAACAACCAACTTTAATGCAGCAGACAGCTCGCCGCTCCTGTTAGACAGCTCGCCATTTTTCCAGAAGCCGCCGCTTCTACCATAATGAGATGATTTTAAATGTATCTAGAAGTGGTTGTGGTAGATTCGACTTTCCTCTCTCTTTCTTCTCTCATTCTTAGTATATATTGTAAAGAGGAGCTCCTTTAACAGGTTGGACATTCTTGTTTTGCATCCTCCCTTCTTCCCTGCTTGCAAGAGAATTTGTGGAGCTTTTCAAACCTCCCATATGGATTGTAATGCCAGTTTTTGCCTCTTGGCCACTGCAATGTACTGTATCGACTCTTGAGCAATATATATATGTTTGTGATTGATTCTCAACCCTCTCATGTATTCATTGCTGTTATTTTGATCTCTTATTGCAGTTTGGTTACCTGTGCATAGTGTTTGTATTGCATCTATGTGGTCTGTGTTAGATTTGCAAAAACAAGTGTCTAACATTCCTTGGTGCATCACCTCTGTAGTTTAGGTTTTATTCTATGCATTTTCTCACCCTGTCTCCTTGACAAGTTAGATTAGGTTTTAGTAAACCCTTTGTATTTTTGTGTGCATCTGAACAGAGGAATAGGAACCAGCCTTCTCTGGAGAATCCTTTCTCATCCTTACAAGTCCCACACTTGGAGAAAGGATTCCATGTTGTGCAATCACACTGGATGCCTGAACATCAACCTAGAAGCCTGATCTCGTATCCGGGGTGCTATGAGTATGCAACAACACATTGATTGAGAAGTGGCCCAAGAATGCTTGAGCCACTTGGTTAAAGGAGTAAATGGAATGTCTAGGTAAACCACTATACCAATATAAAGTGGGTCCCGTTAAGGACACAAGGAATTTCTATAGGAGTAAAGCATCATCATGGGAAATTAAATAAAACCCATGTTTGAACAACAAGTTTTGTTGTGATTCTTCTTTACTATTAAAGCAATTGAGCTTGGGCATTTCCCAATGTATATGGTATGGGATAATGGGGATAGATGGATGAATAGGCTCATTATATATTTTGTCATAAGTTAAGGACTTGTGAGAGCCAAAAATTGATGCTTCTAATGTTTGCATCTTTTCCATCATCATCCTAATGATATCATTGGTGGGTTGTGAGGAATGGTTTCCTCCTGTAGTGAAGGGAGGTTTATGATGGATGTATGATGTGGACGACATCCCAATATATGGGGGTATCAAGTATAAGAACTGCGAAGGGGTAATATATGTAGGTGGAAGATATCCCGAATAGGCAATAGATGAGATTGGGGGTTGCTGGTGATGTATGTAAGTGGGTGGCATAGTTGTAACGAATCTTGTGGTAATTAGGGGGTAGAGACTATGGGATGGAAAGGACAAGGTTTTGGAATGGGGTGTGGGTTACTGACACCATGGGTGGTTGTGATGTAATTGGTACATATGAGGTAAAGGGTGAATATGGGCCATGATTAAGGTAGTTGGTGAAGGAATGGTCGACACCACGGGTGCGATAGATGTTGTTGGTGCTGCAGGTATAGAGGTCATGGGGTCCAGTTGAGACACTATAGGTGGTATGGTGGATGAAGTCCATTCTTAGTTAGTGGTAGCTGACACAAAAGTGGGGGTGAGGGAAAGAGGGATAGACATGAGCATGTCGTATACCAACTATCCCGAGGAGTCTCGAGTAGATGAGTGGGTGAGATAATATTATAGGGCAACAAGATTCTGGTCAAGGAGTCTTGCGAACTCCTCATCACTAGTATTAATGGTGATGGGCTGAGTTGGATCCATAGGCGACAAGATAGAAGTTGGTGATAAGCTAGATGGAAGCTACTGAAGGCTACTGTGAAACATAAGTGAGTTGGTTTGACTTTGATTCGAACCATGTGAATTAGCATAGACCTAATAAACTATACTCTGTAAATAACATAGAAAACAACATAAATGGAGAAGGATAGATTCCGGGAGGTGAAATTGGTTGGTGTTTTAATTAAAAATAAAAACAAAGTGACCAACACCGGTTAGACTAACCAATGATGGTTAAAGGATGACTGATGATGGTTACAGTAACCGATATCGATTATTGTGGGGAAATCAATAATTTTTAAAAATGGGATAAAAATTGATGAAAATGAAATAAGGAAATTATACTTGACTGTGATATTAGAATTCGGAGATATGATGATGTTCGAGAACTTCAAATAGAATAAAAGAGGTGATGAATGCTTTTTTGGGTAAAATGACCAAAAGAGCTAGAAACCGACATTGGTTAGGTAAACTGATGATGATTATATGGAAATAGGTGATGGTCAATAAACCAATGCCAGTTACTATGAAATTTGAAGAAGTGAAGAAAATTGGTTTTTTTGTGAATTGAGTCAGATGGAGTATCAACCTAGAAGTCTGAGGATGATAGTATTAGACCTTGACACACTCAAAAACAATTATAATACTCCAAATATGATGGTGGAGTGTGAAAGGAAGAGGAAAGTGGAGAACATAACCTCACAACTCAAAACATAACTCAAGAAAAAGCTAAGAAAAACATGTAATCCTATAAGTGAATTTTATGTTTTTAGCTTATGTTATTTAAGACTAACTTGTGAATTCAGAACAAAGTTTTTTGGTTGGGAAGGCATCCTATAAAGAGGAAAATTCTAAAGGGTGGTTTTAGGTTATGTTTTGGTGGGGGCGGTCCTTTCTGAGATAATGACTGGACAAAGAAACCAGCTAGGCACCCATTGTCAATCCTCTGATCATGTGATCATTGATAACTTCTTCTAGGTAAGGTGTTGTTTAAGAAGATGTGTGAATTTTTATTTGTGCATTTTGGCAAAGAGAGAGAGAAGAGAAAGTGCTTCTATGATTCAATTATGTCAACCATCAGTTGGGAATGACTTCCAACATATAGGTTTCCCTCAGTTTTTAATGTGAGCTAAAATGCAACATACAAGGATGAAATGCAACATATTTTAGAACCCAAATCGACAATTAGATTTGATGTAGAAAATGATGAATAGGTAAAAAATGTTCTCTTTCACGACTATGAAAGTGCAAGAAGAAATAAATTATTCATTTTAAATACCAAACCAAAAATGTCGTTTATAAAATTAGAAGAAAATAATGTTACCAGGGAGAAGATTAAATTTGTATTTTTCAAAAATAAAGAGACGCACAAGATTTCCCTATATGAAAAAAATGTAATGAACCCAAAAGAGGGTCCCACACAGTCATGCCAAAATGTTTCACCAAATTCTTAATGATTTAATGAAACAGATAAAGGTGATAAGCCAAGGAGGAATATTTTTTTGTGATATCGGTTGAAGGTTATGCGTGTGTTTTTTTATTTCGATGTAGGATGATAGTGAAGAACTTCCTTTTGGCTAGGAGGAACTACTTATAATTACAAAACAAGACCACAAAAAGAATATTAAACAATATATGTCAGTAAAATTCCTAGTGTGTGCTAGATCCAGGAAGTGTCATACTTCTAAAAGGTTGTCAATCCACTGTTTAATATAATTTAATGCAAGAAATAACATAAACAAATAACATCCTATTTTAGTTGATATGATTTAGGCATCTCATTCAAATAAAGACACAAATCTAATCTAATGGTAGGGTTATGATCAGATTTGGAGGTTGGGTAGGTTTTATTGAGTTTCTACTAGTTTGGTAAAGGCTATAAATGATTACGGGTAGTTTGGGGTGGATATTCACTTACTTGTCCTAAGCTAGGTTGTTAGACATAGAGACCGATGCCGAGTTAGAGTGATCTTTGAAAAGCTGTTTGGATATGACCGATGACAATTTTTGGTGAATAATGGTAGAATGTCAAAAATAGATTCCCAGGCTCTCTATGTCTACATAGAGAGTTGGGAAGGTCTGTGGTAGGATTGTAGGTGGTGTACTAGGTTTGGGTAAGGTTCTGTGAGGTTTTTGGGGTGTTAAGGTCAACTTAGTGAAAGTCTGTCAGGAGACACAAAGTAACCAACGTCGTTCGAGTGACCGATGTCGTCAAGAAGGGCAAAACCGGACGATGGTCAAGGTGACCTAAAGGCGTCATTAGGGGAAAAATGGTGGAAATCAAATAAACTTGGTTTTGGAGCTTCTCTGTGATTACACAAAGAATGGAAGAAGTATGGTTAGGTTCATAAAAATGATAGGAAGGCTTAGGAATGCCTAGGAGTTAGGTATGGGGAGCTAAATGGTTGTGGGTGGTTGGATGGGTGGATTTACAGGAAAGTGGGGATGGTGGAATGCAAAGGAGAATAAGATCTAATTCAATGGAGATAAAGAAACTACAATATAAGTAAGTATAAAATGATGTGGATCACAACACAATTACTTGTATTTATAGTCCTAGTTAGTGGAAGATAGTAATGGTTGATAGTAATGGCAATGCCTTTAGATCGATCTTGGTGCTAGCTAGGGCATGTTTGGGTGCTCGCGAAGACTCGGTTTATGCTTACATGAAGATATCTCTCTCTCCAAACCTAAAAGAATGACCAAACTCTCCCAAAAATTGAAATTTCCAACCTTTAGAACAAGTTTTCTAAAATGAATATATGGTAATTGATGACGGTTAGGGTTACCAATGTCGGTTACTGATAGTAGGAAATCCTAAGTTTTCCAAAATAGTAGATCTTGGCTATCTTTTAGTTAGTTATGCCCATTGGTCCTGATCTAAAATGGTATCTTGCGCTTAGATAAGTGGGTATGCTGTTAGAGAAAGAATAGGCATCTAATGTTAAGGTTAGACTAAGTCTTAGTTAGTTAAGGTAAGTAGAAATTCGAGTCTTAGTTAAGAGAAACATGCTAATAATAGGTTCATGATGAGGTGTCTAGGTGATGTGGCTAGGTGAGGTGGTCAAGTGAGGATGTTAATTAAATTAATTAAAGTAATTAATTCAATTAATCATGTGTACTATGTGATATGAATATTTAAGGTATGGTTAATTTAATTAACGAGGGGGTTATAAGGGTGGTACGACCTAATTTTGGTGTCTACACATACTCGTGACAAATCTAGGCATGGTCATCTTAAGCATGTAGATTAGTTATTTAGGCCCATATTGATTGAGTTACCCCTCATTGTATCTCATAAGAGAATATCTAACATGTTTAGGTTTGCAAAGCTTGTATAGGTGAGAGCCTCTTATTTGTAAGAATGTTATTCCATATTAAGGCATTGACTAACTAAGATATAATGACCTATAGGTTTGTGAAGAACCACCAAGGTAGGGGAGACTCTTTTGGAATTCATTAAGTTATTTGTAAAGCTTGTTTGACAAGGATAATGAAGATTACAAAATTGTACAAGGTTATATATGATCATTCATGAAGTTGTTACAATTGTGTCGATCAGTGTCTTGAAATGTGTTGCTACATGTATCAAGTTTCAAGGTGTGCTCAATGTGTCAAGTAAGATGATAAGTTATAATAAAATTAGTAGATGCAAATACATTGACAAAAGGTGTGTAAAATAAGGTATGGTTTTTATGTAGCAAGACTATATGTAGTTCATTTTGCACCAAAATGTGAAGTTATAGGATTGTGAATGAATTTCCAAGGCAGGGGGAGTTAAGTATGATCTAAAACAGGTGTAATAAGTTTCTTAGTGGCCTAAATGGCTACATGAAGGATGTTTTACTAGTAAAATTAAAGTGTAAAGAATCCTATGACTTAAGAAGGTTGTAAAAGCATGAGGAGAGATTATGTAAGATTGAGGAGGAGATTTAGGGAATTGTTAAAGTGTTTGATCTATCTTTAAGGAAAAAATATAAGGTAATGAGCTTAATTTTTGTACTTTATACTAGATGTGATAAGTCCAGAAGAGCTATAAGGTTATGGTTCATGTTATGTACATGTCTCTAGAGCTTGTGAAAATTGGTCTAAATAGCACTAAAGATTCAGATTAGGGATTTCGGTCCTCAAGGATGTGTGAAGTCAAGATATGGAAAAGTCAAGTATAACATGAGCCTTATCTAGTTAAGATGGATCAAGGAAGAGTAAGTATGATTTTACAATCCTTAAAATATGTTTTTACATGTACTTGAGTGTTGTACATTTGATCGTGGTCTGCCATAATAGCTTTAAGACATGAAGGAGGTCAAAAACAAAGTTTAGTGAGGTAAGGAATTTTTGCATGCTTGTTTGATGCTTTTGGTTGATTTTTCCAACTAAGATGTGATCATATGAAGATCATAATGTACAAGTATGCTTTGTCTTTAATTTAAAAAGGGGGAGAAGACTAGGAGTTTTTCCATCAATGAAAAAGGGGGAGATTGTTGGCATGTTGAGTTTAGGTGTTGTCATTGATGTAAAATATCATTAATGAAAAAGAGGATGATGGAGTAATACTAGAATGTTATTGAAATGATGATGAAATGGATATTTAGGTGGATTCATGATTGCATGAGTTGATTAAGTGAGATTGGCTTAGTCTTGCAAGCCCAATTTAGTGACCTAGATAGCTTAGGTTACGGTCCATGATGGTTTGAGTGATTGAGTAGCATGGTAGTGACATGGAGATAATTTTAGGAGAGTTTTTAGGAACTCACACAAGTTTCAGGGTGCAGGTATAGGTTGAAGAATCAGTTATAGGTGCACATCTAGACATAGTCTAGGTGTTTGGAGGCCTAATGAACCAAATAAGGAGGTATAGAGCCATGTGAGCTCATGGATGCATGTAGGTGAGTGGGATATAACTTATTAGGTATTTTAGGTCCTTTTAGAGAGTGGGAAGCAAAGATATGGTGTTAGAATACTTGGTCATGTTGCACACTAGGCCTAATCCTAGTGTTTGGAGGCATAATTAGGCATGATAGACACTTACAACTATGTGTGAGCTCTTGAAATCAATCATGGAGGTACGTTACATTATTTTAATAATTTAATTCCAGTTTTCATAGATTTTATGATGATAAATAGTTTTGGTTCAGTTGGTCCTATCCTAAACCATGCAAAACCCTAAGGGCTAGTCATGTAAATGAGATGAGTTATTAATATGAGGACTTATTAGAGCTATGATTATTATTTTATATGGTGAATAAAATTTTCATAGAGGTGTGAGAAAAATTTCAAGTCATTTTGAAGAATATTTTGCAAGTTATGATGTTTTAGGTGAAACATGGTCCAAGAAAGAGTGATTTCCAGCTTGAATTGTAACTTCTGATGCTCACCATGAATTATGTGATTTACATGGTACCTTGTGGATTTTAGGGATGATTTTACATTGAGATAAGAGAATTTCACAAAATTAATGAAGCCATTTTATTGTCAGATTTTTATGAACGAATGTTAAGAACATAAAGTGTTTTTTATGAGTTTGAAACCCTAGCTCAAAAGCGGTGGGAGATATTTTCATTATAAGTACCAAAAATTTATTGATACAACTAGTATGATGATTTTAGGTTATAGATGACTCTATAGATTTCCAGAAAGGTATATTAGAGCATGTGATGATTTTGGACTCCATTCAAACATGAAATTTTAAGAAGAATTTTAGTTTGCGAAAAAGTTGTCCAAAGGAGGTATGAAATAAATTTACATTGTTTTTATCCTGGGAGTTATAATTGATTTCCATGATGGTTTTAGATCATGGTTGAGCTTATAGAGGGAAGATTGTGCCCTATTTATGAATACTGGTTTTAAGGTAGTTTTGGGGTAGTTTCAGAGATTCCCTTAGTTAGAGGCCTCTAGTTCAAATTGGAAGGAAATGTAAGGTGTTATGGAAATTTTATTTAGAGATATTTATAATGGTATAAGGTTTGTGTCTTTATGATGAGATTCTATAGGTGAACCAACTCAATTTATGAAGAAGAAGGTTGCTCATTTCTCGGGACATGATTTATTTGACTAGAAGATGGAGGTATAAGATGCATGCGATGGATTAGTTTATGCTTGATATTATCTTTATAGTGAAGAGTGATGAATTTTTTTCTTAGTGAAGGAATTTTGAGGTCTTGAAAGTGATAGGAAGGGTTCAAACTAGTTGAGTTCTCAAATATACTTTCTGGGAAGCTTATTTTGGTGAAGAGGAAATTTGGTGTTGTTTGCATGTATGGATGTTCCATGAGCTATAGAAAGCATGGATGTGTTATAAAGGTCAATGGATTTCTAATGAGTGTCTACATGATGTAGTTGAGGTGTTCTTGGGTGATATTTAGACTGAAAGGTGAAGACTTGTTCCTGGAAACAACTATTTTGAGAAGAATATGAGCCTTCTTGATAGAGTTATGAGGAATTTGATTGGTGCAAGATAATATACAACCATGGATGATGTTTTTATGTCATATTTGACATGTTTTATGATTTATGGAGCTTAAATAATCACGGTGATGAGGTTTGTGGTATTTGATGAATCAGGTCATGGGGTTTTGAGCTATTTTTGGGGTTGTCTAGTGTGTTTGATCATAACTGACCTACATGGGTCCATTATGAATGTATTGTTATATTGTTAAGATTTATTGGTCGAGGTAAATGTTCTAAACTGAATTGTTTCATGTTTTTGAGTTGATAAGGGTATAAAGTTTATGTTTAAGTTCAAATTTCAGCTAGCTAAGTGGGAGGAAAAATTATGACCCAAATGTGAGTAAGAAACATATATGAAGGCATTATTTTAGAGCTAATGAAATGTATAAAATGATGAGGAGAGATAGAGTGCATTTTTGCAAGGGTTTGACGCTAAGAAAAGTCATGAAAGTGTGAGATATAACGAGTTGAAGAAGAGAGGTTTTGAAGGTGTGTGAGCTGAATCTGTGATCTCCATTAGTTGTAGCAATAATAATTCATCAGATATATTCATTCAAAGGTGGTTGAGTGGGTTTTTGACCATCTTAGCGGGTTGTATCCTCATTGTGGAGCTGGTGTTTCACTAAACTAGGGGTTGATGCTCTACTAAACTAGGTGTTGGTGCTCCTTGTGAAGTTGGTACTTCAATAAATACTTTTATTTGAGTAACATAATCAGAATTTTTAGTGGGTTTTCTTACCCTTGAGGTTTTCCCAATTATATCTTGTGTTATTGTGTCTCTTTCATGGCTATGTTGATTTTATTTAATGTTAAGCACATATTAATGAATTCTTGAATGATTTATGGTTTAAGTAAGAAAATTTGAATTAGATAAAATTTTGTAAGGATTGATTCACCACCCTCTCATTCCATTTTTTTCTAACAAAACCATTGATAGAAAAACACACAAGACTCAAACATCCCCTAAGGAACATATATGCCAGCATCTCAATCCCCCTTTTGACATTAATGACAAAGATACATACCTGAAAACATTATCTATGACAACACACTAAGATCACTAATTGATATGGAACATAAACCAAAGTAAAAAAAGGTCCGCTTCATCTTCAACTATAATTTTAACTCTTATAGCAACATAGCCTGCCCTTAATAAATACATGTCATCAAAAATTAACTCAGCATTTAAATGAACATTTCTTACTCCACTACTAATGCAAGTGTACCAAAATCATCATACCAATTTGAAAAAACAACCTCTTACCTTATATAATGCCAATAATGTCTCCTTATATTTCAATGCTTTATGACTACTTGACACAAACCTACTTCAAGTATGCAAATTTTAAGAAACAACCTACTTACCTTTTCAAAACAGATCAAAAACATGTTCACCTCTCTAATACACACATCAAAAACCTCAAGAGTCTTCATTGACACCATTACACCAAGTAGACCTTATTGCATTACTTTGCCTCAATACTTTATATTACTTGTACTTTCAAGCTTAGATCACTAATACATGACATACTAACTCTAGTCAACCTTTCTAACTCCTTTCAAGCTGTTCACACACAAAAATTGTGATACAAGACTAAATGCAAAAAAATAACCATCATATCATACCTTATTTCTTCTTCATGATGGAAAACAATTGTGTATATCAAGATTAAAATTCAATATTCCATACCTAAAACGAGTCCTTAATCAAGATTTGTTTGATATCAAGTGATCAATATATTTACCTCTTACCTAAGCATTATGTACCATCATAATGCTAACAATATCCCCTTGAGACATTGACTCAGAATCCCCCTTGAAAAAAATCATTCAACTTTCAAGGGCACGAGACCATTACTTGCATCTATCATTCTTAACTCTTTTGTGTCTTCTTGACACTATAGTTTTCTCATGAATCTAAAATATCAATTGGATAAGCTCCTCCTAACCTTGGTGCACCTATACCATATTTCAAAACTATCTTAAAGAAAAATAGCAACATGTTCTCATGAATGGGACAAGCATACCTTACAACACCATGATCATGTCTCCAACTTACACATCTTCTTACATTTCCACAAAATCTAAAAGATTCAAGATTCAATACTTTTCATCATGTATTCATCCTTGTAATCCTTCCATAAATACAATTACAACTTCATAAACATAGTTCTATGATTTTATCATGACCTATAGATGACTCACATCCAATGATTCTTCATACAATTCCTTTGGAATCTAATTAAGAACATTAATTATGTTATTCGAAAGAACTCTTCAATCAACATTAGGAACCTCTGTAGGCTTAGACAATTTGGAAGGGATACCCAAACAAAAGGATTTTCATACTAGGTTCAAGAAATTCAAAACTCCCCTCATTTTCTAAACAAATTCTTAATGCCTCAAAGATAGCAAGATGCCAAATTTCTCAAAACAAAGAAGGGATACTATTCATTGATTGCATATGTATGAGAATAAGTACTCAAATAGAACTAATATACCTTATTATTTGAGTAAAAAAATCCATCAAGATCTACCTTAACCAAAGAACACATTCTTGAAACATGATATCTTCATGAATGCAAGATATCAACAATAAGAATGAAGATGAAACATATTTCTTACCTTTTCATGGCAGAAACAAGCCTTAAACATCTTTGTAGACCAAAATAGGATACCATCACACACATTACCTTGTAGCCTAGATCTTGATACATCCTCTCAATTATTCAATATGAAAATAGTGACACTATTAAGCCATGAAACCTCTTAATACTTGACTTTCTATCAAACTTTATGATACGGACCTTCAAGATTCATCATACTGCTATGTAATTTTATAGACCCATTGAAAATACTTTACAACATGACATTGAATATGAAATCACAGACCTTGGAATTCTTCATGGTGGACTACAAATTTACTCTATGAAACTCTTGAACTTGTAACACATCTTCATGGGTGTAACAGGATTGACTAAGAAATCATACCTTTTCAACACACAAGATTTCATAAACCTTCTAGGGACACTATAACACTATGACAAGACTAAATAGATCATGTAAACACCTTTGAAACATACCTTCTTATAATTTATATACTATGATTGAATTGAATGGTGCTTGACCTATTAAGTTTATTCTTGACACTATCAGATGAGCTTCAACAAAATAATGATCAGTCAAATAATATTACATACTTTATTCTCTTGCACCAAAAAGACCTAAAGCACTCAATCATCGTATAATCTTCATTAAGCCCTATCAATCAAGGTTTGAGATCATTATGTACAAATACCCAGGTAGGATTGTGTCCTAAATTTCAATAGCACTTCTTACCTAACATTTCTCTCCTAGACTCACAAGTTGTCTTTCTATTGAGCAATAGTTCTATTATTATGCGAACCAACACATTGTCTAGGTCCATAACCAATCACCAATAGTGTTCCTCAAACCTTCTTGATGTTTGATCACCTAATACATCTTCTTAAAAGTATGAAACCTTATATCACTTCTCATAACATTTAAGCCCCGATCCCTTTAAGATGCATTCCATCTCATACATGTACCTTTGATGCTTGGAAATGAATTATTCTTCATGTACAAACCTAAAACAGGCATAACAACATAATGAGAACTGAATCCCAATACTATTGGGCCTCCAAACACATTTTGAAGTATATAAAATCATGAATATACCTATAAAATTTTCTTGGAGAAGATTTGTTTCATAACATAAGCATTATAGACTGAATTAGGTCTCCATGAGCATAAAGACCTCCTTATAGCAACATGAATGAAATTTCAACTCTTGACACAAATATTAACAAAATTTCCAAGCTTTATCATACACAAACTCTTCATGATAGTCTGTCAGCAAATCCTCTTGAACAAGACTCAAAACTCATACTTATTTTTGAAATGTAAATAAAACTAATGATACATAGAAACATAACTCCATGAAAAAACATGTCTAAACAACATGAACATAACTTTTTTTTATCTTCACTTAGTTGTTCGCCATGACCATAGACACCTATTAAGCCCCCTTAGTTGGAGCACCTATAATATAAAACCATATACAAACACCTTATCTTATTGGGAATTTTTGATTGAATTGTAGTCAAACAAAAATAATTTTCTTGGAGAACTACACCTTTTGATTGATTCTTAGTCATGGTAAACATACCATCCTTGATTGAAACCAAACTTGAATTATTCACCGTACTTTGATTCTTCAACTTATTCACATAATATGATTGTAGACACCTAAAATTGGTTACCTAATTTAGTGTCCCTTGGGTTCGTTTATCCTCTCGGGTAACCGGGCACCTTTATATCACCACTTCTCCCTTAGGGTATTACTTAAATATTTAATTTAAAGGCCTATCCTAAGTTTATTTCACCCCATTATATTTCACTCATGGATAATTAAATATTAACTATTTAATTATACTTTTTACATTTATTTCAACTACTTATCTACCCCATATCAATTTCCAACCTCTCGTGCTATTATTATCCATCTATCCCACCTATTTCTCCTCTCCTGGAACTGTGCAGCGGGATTCTTCCCGTATTTGAGTCGGAGGGATACGTTTATTATCCCCACAATTCATTTTCGCCACTTTGGGAGTCTGTTCCCTTATCGGCGCCGACCGTTTCTCGATCGACGCCAATTTTTTTGAGTGGTGCCGATTTTTCTGAACGGCACCAATTTTATCTCGGTCGGTGCCGATTATAAATTTACAACCTGAGATCCTCTCTGGTTAGATTCAGGAGTTGGTTGCCTAGAGATTTCTTTTGTCTAAGTGATTAAAGAGATTATCAGAAGAAGAGAGTGAGTTTTGTGTAGTTTAATCCCTGAGAGGTGCATTGTTACTCTGTCTCGCGTATCTACAACTCTTGCAGGTCTCCACAGCTACCCTGGTCATCATCAATCATCAATCAAGCATTTTTCAACATGGATTGGGTCTTTCTTCGGTTTCAGGGTTAGAATCCATCAATTTCTACCTCAGATCCTCTTTTTCCATCTTCAATATTTGTTTTTATCCAAATCAATCTCGGGTTAGAATCCATCAATTTCTCTCGGATCCTCTTTTTCCATCTTCTTATGTCAATCTTGTTTTGCTTAGTTTGCTTTCTTCTTTTACTTTCTGGCCTTCTATCTGCTGTGTGTCCAATTCGATCACGTCTTGATTGCGTCGTGTCGCAAGCAATCGAAGCGATCACCGTCTAATCAACACTTGAAAAAAAAATGACACCGATCACTATGTGATCGACGCCGATCAAAACAAACAACGCCGATCACTATCTGATCGACGCCTATCAATCTGAAAAAAGATACGAAATCGGGTAACACAATTTCAACTTTGTTTTTATAGTTTCCTACTTTCTTTCAGTTTCTGCTGCGGTTTTTACATTCTATCTGTTGTTTTTAATCAGAAAACCTAAATATTTTCTTACATATTTTATCATGTATGTCTTTATTCTTGATTGAAAACATGAAATGACATCCACCGAGGAAGCTCATTGCTTCCTGGACCCACTTTCGGGTAGTTCACCCATATATTGTCTAACGTCATCTTTTTCTACCAAGGATTTGTGCATTGTAGGTTTCTTGGATCTACTTTGCGGGATTGTTCATGTGCGCCCATCTTGTCTCCATCGGCATTCTCTCCATCTACGTCTACGGATCTTATCCAATCTATCAGGTATCGATTTCATTTGAGTTTTTAGGGTTTTGTGTTTAGTTTGGTGTATTAACTTAGACAGGTAACAAGCGTGGAAATTCTTTATCTACATTTCGACATGCACTGGTGGGAGCTAAACCAAAGTCCCCTATTGGTAAGTTCATTTATTTTTCCAATTTTGAGCTTTTGTTCTTTTTTTTCTTCATTGATCTTCATCAATTTTCCTTAAGCATTTCCTTTCTTCATTTTGCTTTTGTTTCTTTCGTTTATAATTTGCAAAATCAAAATTATTTCTTTCTTGCATATCTAGATTCCCATTTCTATTTCTAAGATTAGTAAACATTTCATTTGATTTCAAAGCTGCACTTTTTGTTTTATCTCTTTGTGCAAAATTGTCATTTTCTTGAAAGTTTTCTATTTTCTTAAATAGAAATTTCTTTTCTACTAATACCTAGTTATCTGGATATATCTTTCTGGATTTGTTTGCATGTTTGCTTAACCTTGTCTTGGAGTGCTTTGCTTGTTTGTGGGATTGTTTGAGGGGAAGAGCTCAACAACGCACTTTTTGAAGTCCACACACCTTGGAGAGCTAAATCTACAGGTATTTCTCTTTTTGTGGTGTTTTCTCCTTTTTAAGAACTTAAAAATAATTTTTTTTTGTTTTTATCACACTCAAACACTTCGGTTTTGGTGCTTAAAAATAATTAATCACATTGGGAAAGAACTTGTTTGACTTGTCTTCATTGAAATCAAACACTTCGGTTTTAGTGCTTAAAAAGAACATTTTCTTTGTCATTTCTGTTGTATGTTCTTCATCTAGTTTTCTAAATAGGTTGGAAAATTGATCAAAATTGGTAGTGACACTATTTGATTTTTATTTTTCACCCTTGCACACAAAGCCAAAATCACTAGGTATAAAGCATTTAAACAAAAACTCCTTCCCTGGCCTCGCCTACTTGGAAGTGACATCCAAGAGGAAGAGCCTACGTGGTACTCGGGCCGCGCTATAAATTCACGGAAGTTCTGGTATATATTGGAAAAGCACATGAATCCCTTATCACAGCAGTGTGTGAAGTGTGGGGTAGGCCCTATATCAATCCACGTACTAGTCTTTTCTTGAAGTGCCTTGGGACTCCTCACCAAAAATTCCCAAACCATCCTTAGTTTGGCCAATTGAGTAATTCCCATTCTAAAAACCTTCCCAAATATTTTCTTTCTTAAAAGGCATGAAAATTTAAAAGAGATAATCACCTACACTGCTTGAATTATCTGTGCATCAGTTAGGTCAATCTTTTTATGTGTTTGTGCTTGTTTATGAAGGTCATCACCCAGTCACAATCTAGAAAAATGGCTCAACCGGCCTCTTCTACATCCGAGGCCACCACTAATGTAGATGTTTTGGTACCCCTCGGGTCTTCTTCAGGACCACTATTAGTTGGTTCCCCATATTGGTCATATAATCCTTTCTATCATCCTAAAGTGATCCCATCACAACCAGCTTCCCCTAGTCCTTCAGAGGTGTCATCTGCTTCTGATATAGAGTATGTTCCTTGTAGAGATCCTGAATTTCAAGCACTCCTTAACCACAACCTAGTAGCCCTTATGGACTACCTAGTGCATAAATCTACTCGCATATCTGATTAGGGACCACCAATCCAGCAAGTTTACGATTATTCTCATGAGCCATCCCAGGATTTTATAGAATAGTTAGCATGCTTTTTCTCACCTTGAACCACGAAAGAAGGTGGCACATCTATGCCTTGTTTTTCTCTTCCACCGACCATGACGATTGGTTCTAAAATGACCTTGCCTATCCCTAGTGCTTTGCTACCGGCTACCCCAAAACCTACTTTCGAGAGGCCTTCTTCTTTAGCTATGATGAGTACATCCACACTCCCAAAAATTGATGTTAATTCTTCTATGCCATCTATTATGTCTCGTGGTCGGTAGACTCTTTATGAATCAACCCCTCCTACAAGTTAGTGAGTTCCTCCTTCTCATCCTCTAGTTGGTATTTCTTCTAATGCTCCAGTGACAGTGACCTTTACCCATCCTTTGGCATCGGCACCCCTAATAACCAATCTGGTAGTCAAAATCCTCATTCAGAGTTTGTTTCCCACCATATCAAATCAAATCAACACCCACATTCCTCAATCCATTCCGATTCAGTTGGAAAGTGTAGGAACCCACCAATCATAGGCTTCGTCTTTCATTCAACCACCTTTCTCTTAACCACTTGTCATCCCACAACCTGTTTATACTCAGGATCCTTCACAACAAATACCTCACCAAGTGTCACCCAGAACACCTGGTTATTCCTCTTATCATCCTGTTAATCAGCAGATGAATCCCCCATTAACGCCTCAACAGAACATACCATTTGCTTCTTATATAGACATTCTAACATGCCCCCTCCCTAATCTGACATCATCTAACTTATTTTTAAGAAAATCACAAACCTAGAAGCCTCCACCAAAGGGGCTCACCCATCATACTTTTCAAGAAGTATGTAATGAACCGATTCATCCATCCATGGCTTTTAAGCCTTATCCTCCCAATGGGAACTTCCTAACTTCTCAAAATTTTATACTGGGAGGATCCTCAACAACACTGTGAGCATTCAAGCATGATTGTTACCTTATAGTCAAGATTAGGAGCTTATATGCTCCATACCTTTCCTATGTCTTTAGCAGGCCCACTTTAGACCGGTACAATAACATACCCCAACATTCTTTGTTTTCTTTCTCTCATTAGCTCATATGTTTGTTAAAAACTTCTCAATAAACATCGCACATAAGATCTCAATTACAAATCTTTATAACATTCATCAATTCGATGATGAGTCTATTGTAGACATTGTTGCTCGTTGGAGAGGGATAATAAATCAATTGTCTTTCTCCCTCCCTCAATCTCAAAAAATCGAGTTGTTTACTCAATCTTGTGCTAATCATATTTCTACCACTTTAAGGATTCAAACCTTTCATACATTTGAAGAAGCCTTTACGATGGCACGAAAACTTGAATCTTGTGCCATTGAACAAGGGAATCTAAAACTTTGTTCTAAGTCTAAACCAGATTTTTCTTGGTTTACAAAATCAAATCCTTCCGCTTCTAAGAAAGATAAGAATCAAGGGTCCACCAATGCTATCATATTAAAAAATCACGGTTGATAACACTTCTAATCAAACACCTCGAGAGACTCTTCATCTTCTCGAAAAGGACCCTCGTCATCTCGATCTTTTACTTCATTAGGGGAATCATATGCTTCTATCTTAGAAAAAATGTTGGAAGTTCACATGATTGAACTTCCCCTATTATAAATTTTTATGAGAGCCAAGAACGACCATTCTGGTATAGGGAAAATGACTTTTGTCGTTATCATAGAAGCAAAGGCCATGACATTGAATGATGTCAGACCTTCAAAAACCTCATCCAAAAATTCATTGATAAAGGCGAGCTCATTCTGGATAACCCAAATGCTCCCCAAATCAAGCACTTGATGTTTTTAAATAGTCTTTTCCAAATCATTCCCCGAACAATGACGCTTCAGGGTCTCAAAAACCAAACATCCATACTATCAACTTCATTTCTACTAATAATTCTTCTTCTAACTCGGAATCATCCACAAACGCATCGACTGAATCGGAACTCTCCTCCACTCCTTCAAATTTTGAGATTCCACCATCCTCAGATGGTCCATCTTTGAGTCTTCCTTTATTAGAAATAGAGTCGTCTCACTCTACCTTGCCTTCTAATCTTCCACCTATACCTAAGACAGTGTCATCTTTATCTGTCTCATCATCAGATATTCTTTCGATGCTTGAGTCATTTACATTCCTTCAAATTTCCACTACGGATACTTCTACTTCTGTCACTCCCATTTTCACCATGACCATGCCTTTAGTTAATGTACCCATAGTTGTACCAACTTCTATGCCTTCGGAAGCACCCTCGACCTTAACCCTTCCTGTCACTTTTCCTACAATAACTACACCCACAATTACTACATCTCAAGTACCTTCCTCACAAGAGGCTACCATCAATCTTCCACCATCATTGCTTCCTTGCCTATTAAGGAAACATCTAAAGAGATAACATCGACACTGTACATTTCGACTCTGGACTCAGACATAAACAATTGGAGTTTAAACCTAAGGTTACATCATCAGTATCATCTCCTTTACTTCCTCCAAAATGGTTACAATCACCTTATGCGGTCGAAGTTGTCACCATCCCTGAAAAGGGAAAACCAATATTTTGGACCATCAAGACTCTTGGTGCTTTCCCTCAAAAATCCCTCTTTGTGCTTCATAAAATATTGGATTTATCCACTAAAAAGGTGTCTTCTTCTACAACACCATCTTCATCGGTGCCTCATAAAGTGGATTTACCTATTGGAAAGGGTCACCTCTTTTATCAGAACCATCATCTTCATCACCAAAATTAGGAGCTCCTCCCCATCTAAATCACTCTTATCTAAATCATTTTTTGTTTCGCCAAGCAACCTTCTTCATCTCTCGAAGACCAAAAAACTTATCACGTCTTCATCATCTTCAAAATCTATCTTAGGAGTTCCTCCTCCACCAAAATCAATCTTGCCTCACTTGCTTCTGTCTCAAGAACCTAAGGATGCTTTTCCCAATGTCCAGAAAAACAAAACAATCCCTAAAAAGACTGTCAAACTAGATATGCAGGTTCTTTTACCTCAAAGCATTCTTCTAAGACTAAAGAGGTGCCTTCATCATCTATACCCTCATCTTCATCTACCAAATTCTATATTGAAATCCTTCGCACCAACTTATCCAATATTCATCTATATCTCTTCCTCTCGATCAAACCCTATAATCCTAAAGGAGTAAAACCTTCTGGTTCAACTCGATTTGATTTGTGCTTATCATCACACTCCAGGTCATGACACTAAGGGATGTAAGCCCTTCAATCTGTCATTAACAGCCTCTTGGAAGAAAGTGATCTTCTACTGAAGAGGAGTAGGAACAAGTGTCTCCTATCATCCTAACTACATCTAAGCTGAATGGTCTACTCAGGCTTCTAATTCTATTATTTCCACTCTGAATGATCCTCCACCTTCTCAAATTGACACAATTCATATCGCCACTAGAGCACAACAGTATGATAACCGGTCATCTTCTATAGCCTCTCGACCATGGGTCATCATTCTGTGGCTCCCGAAGGAGTTCCTCCTTCCTCATCAGCCCAGAGACCTCAGGTCTCTATTCGTGTTTCACCTCGGGCTCAAATTCCGATGTCAGTTGAGGAGAGTGTTATGAAACAACTCACCCATGCTCCAGTCAAAATGTCTCTTTTTGACCTCATTCAGTCATCTCCCCAGCATCGCCATGCTCTGATTGATAATCTACGCGTCATATTGTAGTGAATTCAGATGAGCCCCAGCCTTTCAAGATGGTTATTGGATTGAATATACCGTCAACCACCATCTCCTTTGAGGATTGTGAAATTCCTCCCCTTTCTTCTGAGGATTTAGAGGCTCCTCTCTTTATCACAGTTCAAATCAATAATACTACGTTAAAACGCACTATGATTGACAGTGGTGCTGCAATCAACATCATTTCCTCTCACACATTTGAGAAACTTAAGTTACTAAATAACGTAGTGTCACCACTACCTTTTTCCCTTCGATCATTTAACGATCAGCTGGCGGTTACTTTAGGAATTGTGGTCCTACCCATTCGGGTAGGTAAGAAACTGCTTCACGAGCTTTTTACATTGTTGAAGGGAAGTTCCACTACAATATGATCCTCGGACACTCCTGGATTCATACAATGCACTACATCCCATCAACCCTCCATCGATGCATAAAATATCAGTATGAGGGAAAAATCTATACTCATCCAAGAGACCCTTTTCCATCCGCACAATGTGACATGACCACAGGGTCTGTCCCTCCAAAAGAGAACTGTTCTCCTGATGAGGCTTCATCCTCTTCCATACCTGCAACAAAACTACCAGATCTACAAAATCTAGAAGAAACATTACAGCATTTTTTGCTAGGAGAGCTTCCTCTTCTCTCTTTTGACACCCATCTCAAACCTAATGAGTATGGTAGGCCAGATAAACAACTTGAATATCAACTAGGTCTTGGTCGCATCGTCACCATTGGTCTACCCAATCAATAGACTAACTTCATCTACGGTGGTCTTGATACACCTCACTATCATCTGGATTCTCCTCCTAGGGCCAAACCCTATTTAGCAGGGTTTGATTGTCTACAAAATCCCACGTTCACAAAAACTTATCTATATTGATGTGCGTGGAAAGGCTTTGGCCTAAGAAAGTATGAGTAGGGTGTGCATAACCTCGCGTCCATTCCAACTCTTAGAACACATCAAAAATTTGGTTTAGGGTTTAAACCTCTCTCAAAATCCACCATCACCATTCTCGATGAGCCTCTTTCCATTGAGGAACCATCTTCTCCCATCGTCAGAAGCATCATTTGATGTGGATGACACCATTTCCATCTTGCCTAACTTTTTTTTAGTCAATACCATTTCCCGAGGTCCATGACCTATAAGACTAATGGCAAATCCACTTTCATACCATTAGTCTTCCCTGAAATATTTGGAGATGACTCTCCCACTATCATTACTATCCACTGTGTGGATGATGATTTTGTCCCTACCTATCTAGGGGTAGAGGATTCTTCTCTTCCTAAAACCATTCCTTCTGACACATCTACACTTCTCAATGAAGCCACTATCAACCTTAATATAGGGACTTCAAGACCCTCACATCATTAAGGTTGGCCAATCTCTTAACCCATAGGAGTTAGGAGACTTCACCACCTTTCTTTCCCACCATCGCCAAGCATTTTCTTGGTCATATGAAGATATGCCAGACCTTGATCCTAATATCATGGTCCATAATATCGTTACTCTTCCAGACATCAAATAAGTTAAACAAAAACTACGTAAGATGCATCCTCATGTAGCCCTCCTTGTTAAAGAGGAGTTACATCGCTTGCTTTTTCCAACTTCATCCAACCCATTGACTATCCATAATGGGTTTCAAATGTAGTACTAGTAACTAAAGCTACTGGGAAAATTTGAATTTGCACCGACTTCCGGGATCTTAATCTCGCTTGTCCGAAAGATGATTTTCCTCTACCTAATATCAATCAACTCATGGATTTAACTGTAGGTCACGAGATGCTTTCTCTTATGGATGGTTTCTCTGGGTATAATCAAATTATCATCACATCAGAGGACCAACATAAGACTTCCTTCATAACTCCTTGGGAGAATTTTTGTTATCACGTCATGCCCTTTAGTCTTAAGAACACAGGAGCAACTTATCAACGTGCAATGACCTACATCTTCAATGACCTCTTACACAAAACTATAAAATATTACGTTGATTACCTCCTCGGTAAGTCCAAATGTCATCGGGATCATCTTCTCATCCTTGCACCTCTCTTTGAGAGACTCATTCATTTTTCTTTGGCCTAAATCCATCTAAATGCGTGTTTGGCATTCTCACCGGTAAAATCTAGGCTTTATCATTTCTATTAGGGACATTGAATTCAATCCCGTAAAAATAAAGGCTATCCTCAAGATGCCTCCCCTTCCAACTTAAATCAGCTTTGTGGTCTTCAAGGATGCCTTCAATCGGTGCATCATTTTATCGCAGCTTTTGACCGTTGTCAAAATTTTCATCATCTCCTTTGTAAAAATGTTCATTTTGAATGGGATGAGCATTTCAAAAAGCCTTTGATGATCTCAAAGCTTATCTTCTTTCTCTAATTGTTCTTACACCTCCACGTGAGGGGGAGCCATTCTATCTTTATATTTATGTGATGACCATGCTGGGAGCCATGATCTCGCATTGGGATGCTAATGATAAAGAACAGGCTGTCTATTATATTAGTCATACTCTTCATGAGTATGAAACACGCTATTCAGAAAGCTGAAAAACTGTGTTGTGCTCTCTTCTTCATAACTTCTAAACTTCATCATTACCTCCTTAATCACAAAATTACATTGTTACAAGTGTCAATCCACTCAAGATAATGCATGCGAAACCTTATCACAATGATCATATCACTCGTTGGCTCATGCTCATGACATATTTTGACCTTGAGTTCATCTCACAGAAATCTATCAAGGGTCAGGTCATTGTGGATCAATTAGCTGATACTCCTCTTCTAGACACCCAAGTCCCCCTCGCTAAATTCCAAGATGAGTACATCCAACAAATCAATTTAAGTCTATCTCCATTTAAAGTAAAACTCTTCTTTGATGGGTCCAAATGTCGAAGGGGAGTGCGAGGTTTCTTCATGATTCCTCCTTGGGGTGCACCTATCCCTGTCACACACAAGCTTAACTTTGAATGTACTAATAATATGGCCGAATATGAAGCTCTCATTTTAGGTCTTCAAAATGCCATTAATCTCGGTGCTTGCCATATCGACATCTTCGGTGACTCTGAACTCATTGTTAATCAAGTCACTGGTGTCTATCAGTGTAAAAATGATATCCTTCAAAAATATTGTAATATCGTTATCTTTCAGCTTCAATCTTTCGATAAATTTACTATCCAAGCTATTCCTCACTGCGCAAACCGATTCACGAGATAAAATGGCTTCTTGAGCCTCGCTTATTCCACCTTTTACCAAAGTCTCGCGACTTTATGTGGTTGTTTAGCGTTTATACCAACCATCTCATCTCAGGAAGTTGACTTCAATCAACGCCGTCATGACCAACACTCAAGATGAGTAGTATCGGCACATTTTTGATTATCTATCCTGCTCAAGGTGCTTCCTCTAGATCGACTTCCAATGGCAAAAGATCTTTTATCTAGCACGCTAACCGCTATACTATTCTGGGCGGAATCCTCTACAAACGTGGCTTTGATGGTATTTTTCTTCGATGCCTCAAAACCCCTAAATCATCTAAAGCCATTCAGGAGGTCCACGATGGTATCTGTGGTGGACACTTTGGTGGTTTGGCCATAGCTAAGCACATCCTACGTTTATGTTATTATTGGCCTTCTCTTAATCAAGAATTTTGTGAATATGTCAAGAAATGTGTCAAGTGTCAACAACACACTAATCTCACACATATCTCTAGTCAGGCCTTGCAACCCGTAGTGGATTTATGGCCTTTTTCACAATGGGGTCTTGATCTCATTGGCCTCATCAATCTGCGCTCTTCGCAGCGACATCACTCCATCATCACTACCACATAATACTTCACTAAATGGGTGGAGGCTATTCCTCTTTCATTAACCAAAGCTAAACCTATCATTGATTTTATCTATCAACACATCATCTGTCACTTTGGTGTTCCTCACAAACTCATCATAGACAATGGAAAGTCTTTCAAAAACAAAGATTTGCAGAACCTTTGTGACACTTTCAATATTAAACTCATCTTTTCTTCCCCATACTATCCACAATCTAAACGGCCAAGTGAGTCTTCTAATAAAATTTTACGTAATATCCTCGCAAAGGTAACTAGTTGAGTTGGTAGGGATTGGCACTTACACATCCCTTTTTCTCTCTGGGCTTATCAGAATAACATTCGCACCCCTACTGGCACTACTCCATTCTCTATCGTCTATGTGTTTGAGGCTTTCCTTCCTTTGGAAGTCTAGATTCCCTCTCTTTGTGTCTCTCTCAGAGAGTTTGTCTCTGATGAAGATTATCGTCGAATCATCTAGCACAACTTGAGTTGTTAGATGAATATCATCTCAATGCTCTTGAACATCATCAATTCTATCTTGAGCATGTCAAGCGTGCTTATAACAAACATCTGCAAAGCAACCTTACTTCTAAGTTGGTGATCTTGTTCTTAAAGAAAACCAAAATGTCACTACTCTGGAAAGGAGTCAACGTGGTAAGTTTGCTCCTAACTAGATGGGACCATATGTTATCACTCATAAGTATGGGTCTGGGGCTTATCGCTTGTCTTCCATGGATGGTATACCTGAGATGAAGCCTCTTAATGCTTTGCATCTAAGGCCCTTCTACTGTTAAAATCTATCTTACACGATCTTAGTTGCAAAACAAATATTTTCATCCATCTGTAACCAGTCATGCATTTCGTAGTGATTCAGAACTATGTGGTTCTCTATGTTATGTCTTTTCTACATTAAATATGAGTACCGCAGCTCTACTCATGGAATTTTCCTTACGGATTTGTTCCTTCTCATGGTAGGAATACCTTAATCACTACTTTATCCACCCTAGGTGTTCATCTTGATCAAAACAACTTTAGGACATGAGTACGTGCTTATATAGGTTTTCTTCCCCTTTATCTGATCTATCTGGTCTAAACTTAGCTTCTTCCAAAGCTCAAAAAAAAGGAAAAAAAAGAAAAAAGGAAAAGAGATGCTATCCTAGTCCCAAAAGATAGACTGATCCCTCGAAGGACAGCTATCCATGCCTTATCAACTAAAATAAAAAATATAGACCATTCCTCAAAGGATGGCTATCATCAACATCAAAATACAGACCACTCCCTTAAAGGATGGCTATTTGTTTTATGGCATTTTCAGCCTTTTCAGTAACAAAATTCCTCTATTGGCTAGTTTTTTCACTTTTTAGCATCTCTGAAAGACTTCCCGTATCGATCAGTCTTTCTATATCTAGCAAACTTCCCGCATCGATCAGTTTACTTTTCTATCAAAATAAAAAAATCATGAAGCTATGATATGAGACCTTTTCAATCATATGGAGATCCTATTTTCCCCATATGGGCATGTATTTAATCCTTCATGTGTTCTAATGAGATGTATACTTGTCTCTCATCCTTATCTACCTCCTAGATCTGGTTTGTGACTAACTAGTGTCAGGTTTGTTTTATCCATGTCTATGGCCTTGTGTGCATCGTCTTTCGATTTACCATCAAGGTCTCTATTTTTGGTCGGTTAGGGGCCTAACTTATCATTCTTTTTCCTATCTAGATGTATTTCTTTTTATTTCTAAAGGATAATATCATTACATCACTTTCTTTCACAAAGGACATTTCCCATGATATTTGTTTTTTTAATATTGGTAAATAGTTTTTGAAAGGGACTATACCCTTGTGTACAAAAAAAGAAGGCCTAAAAGCCGGAATAAGAGAGAGAGAGAGAGAGAAGTCAGAAGCAAAGCACAAAAGTTACAAAGAAAGAACAAGGAAGCCCGTAACAACTATACAATCGAGACTTAACAGCAAAACAACGGCAAAAAAACAGCAAGCCTACAGCCAAGAAGCAGTAATAAAAACAATAAGGACCAGCAAAAGTAGTCGGGACTACTTCTTGGCCGCTTGATCAATACTCATCTTTACTCTTTTCCAAGCATGATACATGCCCAGCGTGGTCATATGAGCAGCATCCGTCTTATCAAGCTCCTCTCTGGTTCTTTTGCTCTCTTTCTCATTGCCCCAAAGTGTAGCCGGGACACCGCTAAGTTGTGAAACACTTCTTGCATGACCTTCGATGAACTCCTCGATGGCCCTGAAGGCTGCAATATTATACTCATGCCTAGTCTTCATTTCCCATGATATTTGTTGTTCATCTAGTTAAATTGACATTTAACATGTTAATTTACTCAATCAAATCTATCATCTATCTATGCTCATCTTATCTAATTCATCTAAAAAACATCAAAGCATGTATTAAAAACACATGTGAATCCATCTATCTATATTATTTAAATTGAGTTAACATTTTAGATATGTTTATTTAATCAACCATGACAATCAAATCACATCTATTCATCTATCATTTATAACATGTATCTATATCCATCAAAATTACATAACATCTATCCCTAACATCCATCTCTATCTATCAAAATTAAAATGCATGAGTATGTTATCCCGTAAAATTGGTAAGGGCAATTTTACAGATAACCCTACCAAAATTTTGTTTCGTTCCCTCGTCAGGGACTCCTTACGTTCGGAACATTGCAAAATCCCTTCTCGGGAAATCTGGTTTTCCGAACTTAGCCATTTTTGGTCTTTTTTGGTTGGGCGCACATAATGTCTATGCAACATAAAGTGTTCATGCACCCCCTTTAAATCCTTTGGCGCATAGTTTGACGTGTCGACACACCTTTTGGTGCGCCTCACTATGTTGCGCCTTTCTTGCATGCGCCAAGGCGCATGCGCCTTCATGTCAACAATACTTTTGTTGCAC
Organism: Taxus wallichiana var. yunnanensis; assembly: GCA_018340775.1. Classification (NCBI taxonomy): domain Eukaryota; kingdom Viridiplantae; phylum Streptophyta; class Pinopsida; order Cupressales; family Taxaceae; genus Taxus; species Taxus wallichiana. Next base: position 74,650,515 of record CM031233.1, on the reverse strand, counting down.
CGTGTTTTGGTGCGCAAGGGCACACATATTCCCGTATTGATAACTCTTTTGGTGTGCCAGCAAAGGCACACATAACTTCATGTTGGCAGGTGTTTTGATGCGCCAAAGGGCGCATCCTTCCCATTGTCGACAGGCGTTTTGGCGCGCCACTTGAAAAAGTGGTTGGCGCATTTATTACCACCTTGCCTATATATAGGTGCATCTGCCCTGTCATTTTCATCAGTCAGAAAACACGTGATTATTCTCTTCCCTCTGTACCTGTCAGCGCACCTGTCATTATCGAATCACGTCGTGGACCCAGTTTCACACCTCTCACATTATATATTCCTGGTAAGAGGTCCCTGTTGCTCTTGTGTTTTGTATTTTGGTTTTTGGCTGCTTGTTTGTGAGGATTAGATTAAATAGAGCTGTGAAACCATGGAACCCTCCCCCTTGCTATTTTTTCTATCCTTCCCCATGCACTTCCCCCTCTTTCCAGATCTGCTGGTAAAGAGGACTGTCTTGTAAAGAGATTGCTTGAAACTCTTTATTTTAGCTTCTTCATCACCCAAAGATACCCTGCAAAAGAAGCTTAAAATGCATGTAAACCCCTCAGAGAAGGAATCAAAGCTTGAAAATAAGACTGTATTGTTTCCTCTTTTGGCGCATCTGCCACCCCTGCAACATGATATACAGTCGCGCCAATGGCGCATCTACCATGCCTGTTGCATAAGGAACAGTTGCGCCCTCAAGGCGCACTTCCCTTGCTTGTTACACCTGCTTTCCCTGCGCCCTACTTGGCGCACCAATCTCATGTGTAGCATTGTTAAAACTTGCGCCATTGGTGCACCCTGCATCTATGCAACATCAAATTTAGATGCGCCAAGTATAAATCGCACATAGCGCAGCACATCCCTTATTACAACAACATAATGTTATGCAATCCCTCTCTGCGCCGCGCTGAGCCAAGTTTCCTTTAGCGCACATAATGCATATGTCACACAAGCCATATACGCACCCTTTGGCACACCAAAGTTACATGTAACATATAAAAATATCAGCGCTTGCATAAAATGCGCATCTCATTATCTGTGTAACATGAAAAATATCAGCGCCCATTATAAAATGCATACATATGGCGTAGGTGCACTTTTGCTTGCAACAAAAAAAAATGTAACCTGCAATGTTCATGCGCCGCACCCTGAGGCCTTAAAATCAATAACTCTTTCTTTTGTTAACACTTTAATGGAAGATCAAACAACTAATATGACTTTCTTGCGTTGGGTTTCACTTCTTCTTCTTGCAGATCAGCAACTAAGTTCAGAGTTACATATGTCAACATCAAGCAAGAGACCTACCAAATCTAAGGGAAAAGCCAAGCTCACAGAGGAAGAAATGAAGTATAAATATCAGAGGGTCAGGATGCCCGAATCCCAGGCAGAGTGTGACCTGGATATCAGAGACTCAGAACTTGGTCACATTGATATGGAGGATTTCTGGGCCAGAACCCGGAAGGTCACAGGAAGTCCATGGATGGACAAACTGATGGGCAGTGGGTTGCATTTTGCTGGAGGGATCCCAGTTAGTGCCGTGAACAATGAGTTCATGATGGTAGTAGCCCGCTGCTACAACAAAGACACAAGATGTGTTCATAATGAGAAGGGCGAGGTCATAATCAACCTCACTGCCCGACACTTTGAAATAATGCTCGGCATTCCTCACCACCGGCACTTCGTGGCCGTAAGCCAGAAGATTGCATCAAGGCTTGGGACGATAATGAGGATCAGTGTATGTAGTTGATGAATGAAGTATACCTGAAGAACAAAAAGGTGGTGACCCGATGGCCACAAGTCATTCATCGCAGTGACTTTTCAGAGGAACTCAGTGATACAATTACGTTCCTGAGCAGAGTATTTGGGCTTCCTGATGCCCACTACTTTCACAAGTGGATGCTGAGATACTTAGAGACGATGAACAAAAATGTGCCAGATCAACGCTTTGAGTGGGCGGAGATCATTAGCAGCACCATATCTGAGCAGCTCCAACAACTTACCACAACGGGGAGGTTCTATATGAACTCCTACGTAGTTTATGCCACGGCCTCAGAAAGGGATTATCCAGCTTTGATGCGGTGTGGGGTTTGGCCCCAAGTTAAAATATATGAATACTATCCAGAACTGAAGCTGGAAAATAGCATCCCCCAGTTTACAAAGATCAACAATGCCTTCTTCTATGGCATCATCTGCCTTTTGAGGCCGAACATGACTCACGGTCGTACGACCAAGAGCATCGTCGCAGCCACAGAGAAATGGGGGGCCTTGTTCACTCAATTCCCCACCTTCACTTATCTGAGGGTAGTCAACTTCTTGGGGGAACCAACCAAACTGCCGAGATATGCCGGCCCCAAGTTGATCCTGTTAGAGCTGTCAAGACAACTTATCACCTACCATGAAAAGTGCCTCAAGAGAAAGAAGGGTGGAACTCCTTTCCCCCTCACAGTGGGCAGGTATACTTGTCTCTCTCACCACAAGGTGAAGGATATGTTTGTAGAACTGGAGCTGCTAAATCTAAAGCATAACTTCCCAGCAAGGCCCAATTTTGACCCAAGGAATTGTCTCCCTAGGGCCAAACTCGATCCGATCCACATCCCTCAGATCGAGGATATTTATATCGACCTATATCATGAGGTCGAGCTCAGGAGGAAGGATCATTCCCGCTTGGCCTTGGCCGAAATCATCCAGTACGGTGTGGCCATCGTCCCAAAAGGTTATCAAACTGCTGATCAAGAAGTTGATCAGGTATATCTTGACACAAATGGGGATGATTGGCCTTTCACTGTGATTGACAGGAACAAAGCACCTCAGACCATAGAAGAAAGGGTCAAGGAAACTCTGCAAAGAATAGAGCATTGGTGCAGAATGAATGGTCTCATTTACCTCGGAGTTGATTTCACCACATCTCTCGTTGGGCAACACACCTTCCCGGGAAAAACAAATACCAAAGGGCAAGGGAAAGGAAAAGAGGGTGAGTCAAGCTCCACCCAAGAGGAAGCTCCTGAAAGTCCTCCTTCCGCTTCACAAGAACGGGTTCTAATCCTGGAAAGCTTAGAAGAAGAAGCAGTGGAAGATGTTCTGATAGGCACATCCACTCGGGATGTTGCCATGATCAGTAACTATTGAGGTCCCCCTTGTCCCTTCTCCTTCTCCTCCTTCCTCCTCAGGTGACCTAAGTGACCATTCCTTTGGTCGTGTCCTCTCCCCCATCTTCTACTGTTCCCCTTCTTCATCATCCATCTTCTCTTCTCTCGCGGAGCTGTCCCCCACCATTTCTTCCCTCATCTCTCGCCTCCTTCCATTCCTATGTCTACCTCCCCTACATTATCCCTTCCTCCCATGAGCACTTCCTCGCCTTCCCTCTCAATGCCGCCTCCAAGTGTCTCCACGTATTTTCCTTCTACTACTGCAGCTACTCCCTTTTCTATTTCTGGTCCTTCTCCCATAAGTCCAGCCTGGATCTCCCAGCACCTGAGTCAACAAAAGAGGAAAGTTCCCATCGCACCAATGGACTTCTCCATCATCCCATCAAAAGGGGCCAAGAAGAAAAAGCCTATAACCCGCTTCTCTCAGAGTGCATCAGGGGAGAGAGTAATGGAGATTGCATACCCTAATCCTTTAAAGGATAAAAAGGATCTGTCTTCGACAGATTACACAGTGACTCAAGTCACAATGGGGACATCTTCAGAAATCCTTTACAAGGAGAGGCCCTATCTGCAGTTGATGCCCTTTACAAAAAGCTCCAGGAAGCAAAGGAAGAGAAAAGGCTATTAAAGGAGCAAAATAAACATCTTCTCCACGCCTTGCAGAAAATGGGCAGTGCGCCTCCTACAACTGCGCCAAACTCCCGAGCCTCGAGCCAGGATAAAATTAATGAATATGCCAAAATCGGCAAGCAGGGCATGGCAGTTTCCGCCTGGAGGAGCTAAATCCTCAAGGAAAGCGAGGGAGTAATCACTAAGTTCACCGGGTTATATTATAATATCAATAAGATGAATAGAGAACTCCAGGCGATAGCGAGGACCCATCTCTGAAGAGCTGGATCATGCCAGGATGCAATACGAGACCTTTAAGAAAATTCTCGACTGTTCAGTCAAAGATCTGGTCAAGTTCGGCGTCTTTGGACACCCCAGAGCCCTCAACAAAATCCTTTCTACTCTGGATTATCATGTTGATCAGCTGGAGTTCGTCCTGGAGAATATCGACAAAGTAAAAGAGGAATCCCTAGATACAATGCATCAAATGGAACAGATTGTCCTAAGAATGTCTCCAGGCTTGCTCACTTCTTCTTTCACCTTAAGAAAGGTTGAGGAAACTATTCAGATCTTCAAGGAGATCATTTCACAAGGGCTGGGGCCAGAGGTCACGTTCGACGCCGAATCCATCAACAACCTGTTGGCATGTCGCGACTTCATTGGGTACCTGATAGAGGCAGAGAATGATTATTCCAAACTCCCTGTAAAATCTCATGACGAGCAGAGACTTGTGAAGCTATCGATCGACACAAGGATCCTTCCCAGGATCAACTTCAACCCATGATTAACAAGTTCATGGAGTACCGTGCCCAGTTCCACATCTCGTCTCCCGAGCAGCAGCAAAAGTAGGATACCCCCTTCCAGCCGTGGGACGACGACAAATAGTTTCTTTCTTCCCAACTTTCTCCTTGTAAATTATCTAAAGTGTGTTGACACAAATGATGACATCATCCATGTTGCACCATGAGATGATGTCATCCACCAAAGTTGTCAAAAGTCAACAAATAACTTTGGTTTCCTTTGTAAGATATTTTTGTAATTAAGTGGTTGGTTTGCTTTTGTCTTCTTTTCTTCTCTCCTTCTATATATACTTGAATACTTGTTGTATTCAAGAGGTGGATATTTTTAGATGAAAAATAGAAGTGGGAAGAAAAGGCTTTGTACTTTTTGTAACAGAAGAAAATATTAATACAAATATTAAGACTTTGTGCTGAATATGTGTGTTATGGGCATCTGATCTTTCTTATGTCAGATCTATGTGTTTATTCTATTGGATCTATCTCTACTTTTTTGTCATTTATTCATCAGTATTGCTTTATTCGTTTATGCAAGTAGGTTTGGCTCTGTTTACTACCAATCCCAAAACATAAACCCTCCGACCTTTCTTGCTTTGGAATTCATTTCTTTTCTCCCTTCGGACCTGATCTTTCTTCATCCTCTCTTTCATTCCTTTCTTTTCCCAGTTTGAAACACCCCTACTGGGATGAGATCCCAAACCCCCGAAGGTAGAATATTGTGAGACTTGCATGATTCCTGCTGGTAGAATAGCAATAAACCAGTTTCACTTTGCTGACTCAAAGAGGGGCTATGCCTTGCACATTGTTGGCTCATTTATCCATAGATCTACCCAAGAGACTGATTTTCAAACCAATAGTTTTTGGCGACTCCACTGGGGATCGAATAGATCTATCAGATCTATGATGGTGGTATGATAGAAAATCAGTAAAAGTCAGAAAAATCACTACCTGTTTGTAAATTTTAACTTTTGTTCAAAATCTAATTTTTTTGCAAAAAGTGATCTAAATTGAAAATTTTCTTCTAAGATCCATAGATCTGGCCTAGTTGGAGATCTTTAGTTCACTGAGTTTTTATAAAAATCTATTTTTTTTTCGTAGATTTGAGTTTTTGACAATTTACCAAAATTTTCAAACTCTTTGAAAAGTCAACTCTAGATCTGAAAATCAGCTTACTAAGCTTCACCATCATTTTATCCTTGTTGTTCTTTGTCATTAAACCACAATCGGTTTTTAGAAGAGGATAAAATTAAATATTCAGAAAAGTACATGCTGCTGATTTTTGTCAGAAAAATCAGAAAATCAGCAAGTACAACCAAAAAGAGTTTTTAAATCTGCTCACCATATTGCAGATCGGGAAGGTACACTGGCAGGTGAACCATTTACTCGTAGTAGGAGAGCTCATGGAGAAGTCGATCCTACTTTTGATCTGCTTCAAAGGCACAACTTCAGTATAACACCAATGCACTTTTCATCACTAAGTTCAGCTGATCGGTCAGCCAGAAGTGCCTCACCTCCACGAAAGAACCGGTTTTCACAAGGAGCCTCCACATCCCTTTGTAGTGCCTTGCTGCTCAGCGGAACTGTATTTCCAGCCCATGTTCTTTTTCCACCCGTCCAGATGGCGGTACCATGGGGAAATGCTATGGGTCCCCTGGCCTTGCCACATCCTGTTCACGTGCTCCCACATGGAAACCAAAAGAATTTTCTCAAATTTGACAAGAGTGGAAACCAAAGCACTGATTCACACATATTTACATTCATCATGTCATACAGTATCTTGGATGTGACCCATGAAGATGTGTCGGTTCACCTTTTTCTAGAAACTTTACAAGGGCCCAAGTAGAATGGTTTCAGCATTTGCCGGCCGGATCTATTACCAGTTGGGCCACCTTGTGGGATGCTTTTGAAGACAGGTACAAGCCTTCGGAAGATGCATTTGCATTGTTATCACAGATCACTCACCTAAAAAAGGAGGCCAATGAGACCATGCGTAATTTTATCACTAGGTTCAATGCATTAATCAACCGTGTGCCTGTTGCCATGCTTCCAACACCGGAAAATCAGAAGTGTTTCTTCGTGAACGCTATGAGCTCAAAAGTAAGTTTCTTACTCCTGCAAGAACAAGTAGCTACCTTGATTCTCGCCTATGATGCCGCTGCCATCCGAATTGAAGATAATTTGCTAATATATGGTGAATTAAAAAGGGAATCATCCAAGCCTAAATCTTTGGGCCCTTCTCCCGCTACTTCATCTGATCGGCATTTCAAAAGATGGCAAATGACTTACTCACATTAAAGAAGCAGTTAGCCCAAGCTTCCCCTAGTTCCTCATACCAGGATATCCCACGGAGGAATTTCATTTCCAACAATGTTCCTCAAAGGTCACGCTTGCCTACAATTGCTCCGCGGTTGGTGCTTGAGGCTCCTCCGGTCAACGCTTTAGTTGAAATCAAAGAAGAGGAGCAAAATTACGAAGAACCTTCATCTCAAGGTGAATATGATCAAGATGTCGGTGAACCGACTGGCGACTCTACTATCGGGTATATGGAATTTGACGAGGAAGAATCCGATGAAGAAGAGGGTACACAAGGGTATGCAAGTGGACAATCATATGCTGTTTTTACCCGCTCGCAAGGAAAAGAAGCAGAGGTCGCTGCCAATGTGTGGAAAGAGAAGGCCGTGTCAAACACACCTCCAACCATTGCTAAAAGAGGTAATCCTCTTCCTACTCAACCCCCTGTTAAGTCTTTTACAAAGAAATCTTTTCCCCATCTCTCCTCCAAATCAACCTTCTTCTATTTCCATGAAGACCAGTAATCCTACCCTACCATCGCGAAGTGAGGGACTCATTCCTTCACCAATGCAACCCTTGGCCACGTTTGACATCATAGATCATGCTAAAAAGACTAAGATCCAAATGTCTGAAGCCGAGTATCTTCAGTCAAACCCCGAACAACTTGTAAGGTTGACCAAGTATATTCAAAGTCAAGCTATCATATCTCCCTAGATCTCCCTAAAAGGAATCCTTTCCACTCCTCCTGCATCCCACATAAATGTTGCTTTGACTTCTGCATCAGGCAAGATAGAACCTTTCTACCTCTCCCTCCTAATCAATGGCCACAAGTTAAGTAACTGCATAATTGATTCTGGAGCTTCGATAACGTCATGCCTAGCCAAAGTCACCCATGCTTTGGGCCTCACCCTTACCAAGCCTTTTGGCAGATGTTATTCCTTGGAAACCAAACAGGTTCTGTTGATTGGTCAGATCAAAGACGCGTAGTTCACGTTTGCGGTGTTCCCAGAGAAAAGAGTAAAGATGACCATCCTCGTTGCCGACATTCCAGCAACCTATGGAATTTTGCTGGGAAGAAGTTTTTGCAGTGAAGTTGGTGGGGAGATTCATATGGACTGGTCCAAGGCTAGAATCCTCTCAAAGGTGTAATGCAGACATTGGAGCTAGAATCACAAAAGAAGTACTTGGTTACCAACTCTGAGGACCCCAAAGCCCAAATTCTTTTCAAATCATCAGGAATGGGGAACTATTTCTTGTCTACCGAGTCTGAAAAAATGGTGGTTCTCATCCAAGAAGAGGATCTTAACAAGATCTGGACTTTATAGTTTGATGGTAGTTGCGCGACTAGTGGATGTGGTGCCGGAGCCGTGCTAATATCTCCCGAAGGGGAGATTATTCCTCTCTCTTTCAAGTTGCAGTTTTTCAACACAAATAATACTGTTGAGTATGAATCCCTGCTACTTGGCATGCAAGCCGCAAAGGAAAGAGGGATCAAAAATATGAAAGTACAAGGAGATGCAGAGCTAGTCGTGAATCAAGTTAAAAGGATATATCAAGTGAAGAATGAGAGGCTCAGGCATTACCACAACGTGGTATGGGACAACATCGAAGAATTTGATGCTTTTTCAATAGAATCCATTCCAAGAGCTCAGAATGACATGGCCGATTCCTTGGCCATTTCAGCTTCCCTCATGCTCCCTCACCCAAGTTTGAAAATAGACAAATACACCATTGAGGTGGTTTTCCGCCCAAGTGTGCCGGACAATTCTCAGCATTGGCAAGTATTCAACGATGATAATCAACTCATTGCCTTTCTAGAAAAGGCAAAATTTTAAGGAACTTCACTTTGAAGGATCCACTTCTATGTGCCGTGAATCAGTCACCGGTCAAGACGATGAATCAAGGGAACGACGGCATATGTCAGCTCAAAGGAAATAAAATTCGAAGGGCCTGGTTTCTTTAGAGTAGTTGTTCGATAGGCATGACCATTTCGTAAAAAAGAAAAGACGAGATGATACTGGCTCCTCCCCAGAAACCGAACCGGTTAATTTAGGTTCGGTAGAACATCCGCAGTTCGTGAACATCGGAAAATGTTGCACACCTGAAGAGAAGCGGAAGTTTGTCAAACTGCTGAAGAAATACATGGATGTATTGGCATGGTCCTACGCCGATTTAAAGTCTTTTAAGCCAAAGGATGTCCAGTATGACATCCGTTGAAAGAGGATTTCAAACCCTTTCACCAGAAGCAGAGGCATTATAACCCTAAGATCTCAGGTACTATCCAGGCTGAAATTCAGAAAATGCTAGATGTGAGAATCATTTTTCCTATCCATCACAGTACTTGGGTGGCAAACATTGTGCCAGTGCGCAAGAAAAATGGTGAAATACGCATATGCGTAGATTTTTGAAACCTGAATCAGGCATCCTTAAAGGACAACTACCCGCTTCCTATAATGGATCAAGTTCTACAAGTGGTAACTGGATCAGAAATGTTGTCCATGCTTGATGGTTTTTAGGCTACAATCAGATTGAAGTCTCACCTGAAGACCAATTTAAAATAGCATTCACTACCCCCTGGGGCACGTTTGCCTACAAAGCAGGATGCCTTTTGGCCTGACCAATGCTGGCGCCACTTTTCAGCGGGCCATGGACCTTGCATTCAAAGGTATGATGGGGAAGGTCATTGTGGTTTATCTAGATGACTTAACTGTGTTCTCTAAACAACGAAATGATCATTGTGATCATTTAGAGCAAGTATTGGCCAGATGCCGAGAGCATGGGATTTCCCTAAACCTGAAAAAGTCTATTTTTGGAGTCACAGAAGGAAAGTTGCTAGGACATGTTGTTAGCAAAGAAGGAATGAAGATAGATAGTGAAAGAGTTAAGGCTATTCAGAGCCTTACTTTGCCTACAAGCAAGACCGGCGTCCACTCTTTCTTTGGAAAGGTGAATTTTCTTAGGCGCTTTGTTCCTGACTTTGCGAAAAGACTCGTCATATATTAGACATGATGAAAGGGTCACCAAATTTCTAATGGAGCGAAGAAGGGAAGAGGTCATTCGAAGAAATAAAAGCTTCTGTCGCTCACGCACCAGTCCTGATATGTCCTGATTTCTCCAAGGATTTCATCATGTATAGCTATGCATCTGAGCATACTATATCTGCCATCTTGATGCAAAAGAATTCTGAGAATGTTGAATCCCCAATTGCGTTTATGAGCTCTCCCCTCAAGCCTCACGAATTAAAAATGTCTCAGTTGGAAAAGCATGCCTTCGCCATTGTCAAAGCAGTCAAAAACTTCAGGTATTACATTTTAAATTCTCATACAGTGGTGTTGGTCCCTGACACGGCAGTCAAGTCAATTTTAACTCAACAGGAGTTAGGAAGCTTGCGAGGAAATTGGATTGCAAAGGTCCAGGAGTATGATCTAGATATAAAACCAACCAAGCTGGTAAGAGGCAAAGGCTTATGTCAACTTATGGCTGAAAACCAAGGGTCAAAAGTTTCCGGAGGGAAAGATAATTGCACCAATGGAGCACAAAGTCAGCTGGAGAGACTCGATTCACTGCCTATGGTCCTATTTGTCGCAACCAGCGATAAGTGGTATTCGATATTGCTTTCTTCCTCACCTACGGTGAATGCCCAGCTCACCTAACTACAAAGGAGAAGCGTGCTATAAAGCTCAGAGCAGCCAAATATGTCATCTGGGATGACGGTTTATACAAACGTGGGATAGATGGCATCTTCTTGCGATGTGTTGACAAGCCACAACAGGTGAAGTTACTCGAAAGTTTTCATAATTCAGCCTGTGGGGGCCATTTCTCCTCTTCCATGATGGCACACAAGATCATCCGGCCAGGTACTATTGGCCGACGCTTTTCCAAGATACAGCTACCTGGGTGGCAAAGTGTGAGCCTTGCCAGCAGTTTGTCAGCAAGCCCAAGTTGGCTGCTTTTCCCCTCAGGCCGGTCATTTGTCGACGAACCATTCAAGCAGTGGGGAATTGATTTTATCGGCGCACTCAATCCCCAATCGAGTGTTGGACACAGTTATGTCCTAACAACAACAGATTACTTCACCAAGTGGGTGGAAGCCATACCTATCAAACATGCCACTTCCGAGGTTGTTTGCAGTTTCATCAAAGAAAATATCATTGTCAGGTTTGGCGTTCCAAACAAGATTGTTGCTGATAACGCTTCCAACTTCTCCTCATGAGAAGTTGTTGGTTTTTGCTATGAATACGGAATAACTTTGGCTCACGCCTCAGATTATTACCCTCATGGAAATGGTCAGCGTAATCCAAGAACAAAAACTTAGTAACCATTATACAAAAGCTAGTGGATGAGAATCAACGAATGTGGCACAAGTCCTTATACGATGCTTTGTGGGTAGACCACATTACTCCCAAGAGATCTCTCGGTATGTCACCTTTTCAAGTGTTATATGGCACCGATGCCGAGCTTCCCATTTCCACTGAACTCCCTGCTCTGCGCTTGGCATGGGCAATCGAAGATGAGACTTTCCAAAATTCCCTTGAAAAAAGGATCATGTATCTAGTAGAGCTCGAAGAGAAGAGAGTAAGGGTGGTCGACAAGATCACCGAACATTAGAATCAGGTCAAAATATTGTTCGATAAAAAGATAAGCAAAGAAATTTCTAGGTGGGAGACCTCGTCCTTTTGTGGGACAAACAAAGAGAGCCAAAGGGCATGCACGGAAAGTTTGATTCCCTGTGGAGAGGGCCTTTCAAGATCAAGCAGCTCAATGGAGAGAATAGTTTCTATCTCTCGTATCTGGATGGAACTGAGCTCCCGCTTCCCTATATCGGGCAACATCTGAAAATCTTCAGGAAGTAGAGCTTGCTCTCTTCTTTATATAGTTTGCTTTTGTTGTGTGTTTGCTTTTGTCGTGTGTTTGTTTTTGTCGTGTGTTTGCTTTTGTTGGATGTGTGCTTCCCTTTCCGGTCTCCCTTGTTTTTGACTCTGTTACCCAATGGATAGGCACGTGAGATCTGGGATTCTCTACCCCTGAGGTTCACTCAGAGATAGTCCCTAAAGAGCCAGCTGTTATCTCGTAAAATTGGCAAGGGAAATTTTACAGATAACCCTACCAAAATTTTGTTCCATTCCTCGTCGGGGACTCCTTATGTTCAAAACGTTGCAAAATCCCTTCCCGGGAAATCTGGTTTTCCGAACTTAGCCTTTTTTGGTCTTTTTTGGTCGGGTGCACATAATGTCTATGCAACATAAAGTGTTCATGCCCCCTTTAAATCCTTTGGTGCACACGGTTTGACGTGTCGACACACCTTTTAGTGTGCCTCACTATGTTGCGCCTTTCTTGCATGTGCCAAGGCGCATGCGCCTTCATGTCAACAATACTTTTGTTGCGCCATGTTTTGGTGCACCAAGGGCACACGTATTTCCGTGTTGACAACACTTTTGGTGCACCAAAGGTGCACATAACTTCATGTTGGTAGGTGTTTTGATGTGCCAAAGGGTGCATCCTTCCCGTTGTCGACAGGTGTTTTGGCGCGCCACTTGAAAAAGTGGTTGGCGCATTTATTACCACCTTGCCTATATATAGGCACATCTGCCCTGTCATTTTCATCAGTCAGAAAACACATGATTATTCTCTTCCTCTCGCACTGCCAGCGCTGCTGTCATTATCGAATCACGTCGTGGACCAGTTTCACACCTCTCACATTATATATTCCTGGTAAGAGGTCCCTATTGCTCTTGTGATTTGTATTTTGGTTTTTGGCTGCTTGTTTGTGGGGATTAGATTAAATAGAGTTGTGAAACCATGGAACCCTCCCCTTGCTTTTTTTCTATCCTTCCCCATGCACTTCCCCCTCTTTCTAGATCTCATTGGTAAAGAGGACTGTCTTGTAAAGAGATTGCTTGAAACTCTTTGTTTTAGCTTCTTCATCACCCAAGGATACCCGCAAAAGAAGCTTAAAAGCATGTAAACCCCTCAGAGAAGGAATCAAGGCTTGAAAATAAGACTGTATTATTTCCTCTTTTGGCGCATCCGCCACCCCTGCAACATGATATACAGTCGCACCAATGGCGCATCCACCATGCCTGTTGCATAAGGAACACTGCGCCCTCAAGGCACACTTCCCTTGCTTGTTGCACCCACTTTCCCTGCGCCCTACTGGCGCACCAATCTCATGTGTAGCATTGTTAAAACTTGCGCCATGGCGCACCCTGCATCTATGCAACATCAAATTTAGATGCACCAAGTATAAACTGTTAGCGCAGGTGCATCCCTTATTACAACAACATAATGTTATGCAATCCCTCTCTGCGCCACGCCGAGCCGAGTTTCCTTTAGCGCACATAATGCATATGTGTTACACGCATTAGCTATGCTATACGCATCCTTTGGTGCATGAAAAAATTACATGCAATATAAAATTATATGCTAAATGCATGGCGCATCCTATTCCTATGTAACATGAAAAATATCAGCGCCCATTATAAAATGCATACATATGGCTGCAGTGCCTTTTCTGCGCTTTACATATTTACAAAAAATGTAACCTACAGTATTCATGTGCCCTGCGCCCTGAGGCCTTAAAATCACTAACTCTTTCTTCTGTTAATGCTTTAATGGAAGATCAAACAACTAATATGACTTTCTTGCGTTGGGTTTCACTTCTTCTTCTTGCAGATCAGCAACTAAGTTCAGAGTTACATATGTCAACATCAAGCAAGAGACCTACCAAATCTAAGGGCAAAGCCAAGCTCACAGAGGAAGAAATGAAGTATAAATATCAGAGGGTCAGGATGCCCGAATCCCAGGTAGAGTGTGACCTGGATATCAGAGACTCAGAACTTGGTCACATTGATATGGAGGATTTCTGGGCCAGAACCGGAAGGTCACAAGAAGTCCATGGATGGACAAACTGATGGGCTAGTGGGTTGCATTTTGCTGGAGGGATCCCAGTTAGTGCTGTAAACAATGAGTTCATGATGGTAGTAGCCCGCCACGCTACAACAAAGACACAAGATGTGTCCATAATGAGAAGGGCGAGGTCATAATCAACCTCACTGCCCGACACTTTGAAATAATGCTCGGCATTCCTCACCACCGGCACTTTGTGGCCATAAGCCAGGAAGATTGCATCAAGGCTTGGGATGATAATGAGGATCAGTGTATGCAGTTGATGAATGAAGTATACCTGAAGAACAAAAAGGTGGTGACCCGATGGCCACAAGTCATTCATCGCAGTGAATTTTCAGAGGAACTCAGTGATACAATTACGTTCCTAAGTAGAGTATTTGGGCTTCCTGATGCCCACTACTTTCACAAGTGGATGCTAAGATACTTAGAGACGATGAAAAAAATGTGCCAGATCAACGCTTTGAGTGGGTGGAGATCATAAGCAGCACCATATCTGAGCAGCTCCAACAACTTACCACAACGGGGAAGTTCTATATGAACTCCTACGTAGTTTATGCCGTGGCCTCAGAAAGGGATTATCCAGCTTTGATGCGGTGTGGGGTTTGGCCCCAAGTTAAAATATATGAATACTATCCAGAACTGAAGCTGGAAAATAGCATCCCCCAGTTTACAAAGATCAATGATGCCTTCTTCTATGGCATCATCTGCCTTTTGAGGCCGAACATGACTCACGGTCGTACGACCAAGAGCATCGTCGCAGCTACAGAGAAATGGGGGGCCTTGTTCACTCAATTCCCCACCTTCACTTATCTGAGGGTAGTCAAATTCTTGGGGGAACCAACCAAACTGCCGAGATATGCCGGCCCCAAGTTGATCTTGTTAGAGCTGTCAAGACAACTTATCACCTACCACGAAAAGTGCCTCAAGAGAAAGAAGGGTGGAACTCCTTTCCCCCTCACAGTGGGTAGGTATACTTGTCTCTCTCACCACAAGGCGAAGGATATGTTTGCAGAACTGGAGCTGCTAAATCTAAAGCATAACTTCCCAGCAAGGCCCAATTTTGACCCAAGGAATTGTCTCCCTAGGGCCAAACTCGATCCGATCCACATCCCTCAGATCGAGGATATTTATATCGACCTATATCATGAGGTCGAGCTCAGGAGGAAGGATCATTCCCGCTTGGCCTTGGCTGAAATCATCCAGTACGGTGTGGCCATCATCCCAAAAGGTTATCAAACTACTGATCAAGAAGTTGATCAGGTATATCTTGACACAAATGGGGACGATTGGCCTTTCGCTGTGATTGATAGGAACAAAGCACCTCAAACCATAGAAGAAAGGGTCAAGGAAACTCTGTGAAGAACAGAGCATTGGTGTAGAATGAATGGTCTCATTTACCTCGGAGTTGATTTCACCACATCTCCGTTGGGCAACGCACCTTCCTGGAAAAATAACTACCAAAGGGCAAGGGGAAAGGCAAAGAGGGTGAGTCAAGCTCCACCCAAGAGGAAGCTCCTGAAAGTCCTCCTTCCGCTTCACAAGAACGGGTTGTAATCCCTGGAAAGCTTAGAAGAAGAAGAAGCAGTGGAAGATGTTCCGATAGGCACATCCACTCAGGATGTTGCCACGAATGTAACTATTGAGGTCCCTTCTGTCCCTTCTCCTTCTCCTCCTTCCCCTCCTCAAGTGACCCAAGTGACCATTCCTTTGGTCGTGTCCTCTCCCCCATCTTCTACTGTTCCCCCTTCTTCATCATCCATCTTCTCTTCTCTCGCGGAGCTGTCCCCCACCATTTCTTCCCTCATCTCTCAGCTCCCTTCCATTCCTATGTCTACCTCCCCTATAGTATCCCTTCCTCCCGTGAGCACTTCCTTGGCTTCCCTCTCAATGCCGCCTCCAAGTGTCTCCATGTTTTTCCCTTCTACTACTGCAGATGCTCCCTTTTCTATTTCTGGTCCTTCTCCCATAAGTCCAGCCTGGATCTCCTAGCACCTGAGTCAACAAAAGAGGAAAGTTCCCATCACACCGATGGACTTCTCTGTCATCCCATCAAAAGGGGCCAAGAAGCAAAAGCCTATAACCCACTTCTCTCAGAGTGCATCAGGGGAGAGAGTAATGGAGATTGCATACCCCAATCCTTTGAAGGATAAAAAGGATCTATCTTCAACAGATTACACAGTGACTCAAGTCACAATGGGGACATCTTCAGAAAGCCTTCAAGGAGAGGCCCTATCTATAGTTGACACCCTTTGCAAAAAGCTCCAGAAGCAAAGGAAGAGAAAAGGCTATTAAAGGAGAAAAATAAACATCTTCTCCACGCCTTGCAGAAAATGGGTAGTGCGCCTCCTACAACTACCGCCGAAGCTCTTGAGCCTCTGAGCCAGGATAAAATTAATGAATATGCCAAAATCGGTGAGCAGGGCATGGCAGTTTCCACCTGGAGGAGCCAAATCCTCAAGGAAAGCGAGGGAGTAATTGCTAAGTTCACCGGGTTATATCAGAATATCAATCGGACGAACAGAGAACTCCAGGTGATAGCAGGACCCATCTCCGAAGAGATGGATCATGCCAGGATGTGCATGAGACCTTTTAGAAAATGCTCAACTGTTCAGTTGAAGATCTGGTCAAGTTCGGCGTCTTTGGACACCCCAGAGCCCTCAACAAAATCCTTTCTACTCTGGATTATCGGGTTGATCAGCTGGAGTTCACCTAGAGAAGATCGACAAAGTAAAAGAGGAAGCCCTAGATGCAATGCATCAAATGGAGCAGATTTTCCTAAGAATGTCTCCAGGCTTGCTCACTTCTTCTTTCACCTTAAGAAAGGTTGAGGAAACTATTCAGATCTTCAAGGAGATCATTTCACAAGGGCTGGGGCTAGAGGTCACGTTCGACATCGAATCCATCAACAACCTGTTGGCATGTCGTGACTTCATTGGGTACCTGATAGAGGCAGAGAATGATTATTCCAAACTCCCAGAAAATCTCACAGATGAGCGGGAGACTTGTGAAGCTATCAGCGATCGACATAAGGATCCTTCCTAGGATCAACTTCAACCCATGATTAACAAGTTCATGGAGTACCGTGCCCAGTTCCACATCTCGTCTCCGAGAGTAGCAAAAGTAGGATACCCCCTTCCAGCCACGGGATGACAAAGAATAGTTTCTTTCTTCCCAACTTTCTCCTTGTAAATTATCTAAAGTGTGTTGACACAAATGATGACATCATCCATGTTGCACCATGAGATGATGTCATCCACCAAAGTTGTCAAAAAGTCAACAAATAACTTTGGATTCCTTTGTAAGATATTTTTGTAATTAAGTGGTTGGTTTGCTTTTGTCTTCTTTTCTTCTCTCCTTCTATATATACTTGAATACTTGTTGTATTCAAGAGGTGGATATTTTTAGATGAAAAATAGAAGTGGGAAGAAAAGGCTTTGTACTTTTGTAATGAAGAAAATATTAATACAAATATTAAGACTTTGTGCTGAATATGTGTGTTATGGGCATCTGATCTTTCTTATGTCATATCTATGCATTTATTCTGTTAGATCTATCTCTACCTTTTTGTCATTTATTCATCAGTATTGCTTTATTCGTTTATGCAAGTAGGTTTGGCTCTATTTACTACCAATCCCAAAACATAAACCCTCTGACCTTTCTGCTTTGGAATTCATTTCTTTTCTCCCTTCGGACCTGATCTTTCTTCATCCTCTCTTTCATTCCTTTCTTTTCCCAGTTGGAAACACCCCTACTGGGATGAGATCCCAAACCCCGAAGGTAGAATATTGTGAGACTTGCATGATTCCGCCGGTAGAATAGCAATAAACCCCGTTTCGCTCACTTTGACAAAGAGGGGCTATGCCCTACACACTGTTGGCTCGTTTATCCATAGATCTACCCAAGAGACAAATTTTCAAACCAACAGAATATAATCACATAACACAAAATGATGAATATATATACATATATCTATCTATACAAAAGAATGTATGGCTTCCAATCGAGCCGTATACATCGTATCCACAAGAAAACTACCTTCAACTCGAGGCTACATCAATATATATCTACAAAATATCACATCTATATGGTGAAGTCAGATAGGTGGAAGACACTATCTCCTCCTCCCTCCTCAGGTCCGGGCTGTCTCTCCTGACCACCTCCTACAAAGTTGGAGATGCCCGCTGCCGTGGCCCTGCCACCTCCTCGATCTCCTCTGGTGCTTGCACCCTCCGAGGCACCGCCAATAGTAGCTATCACTGTCCTCCTCCTTGCTCCATACCAAGGCACATCGGGGCATGTTGTGTTAGGGCATCCTCATAATATCTCACCTTGGCAAGGAGAGCCTGATAGGTACTTAGACTCACCATGCCAGTGCTCGCAATGCAACTGCTACTAGTGGTGGTCCTCCTACTACTGCACCCTCTACTCCTGACTCCGAGGTGGTGCCTGTATCACCATATTTGGCCTTGAGGGCCTCCATGTGCCTGTGATAGCGATCTCTCTATTGGATCACTATATCTCGCTCCTGACGAGTGGTGTCTCTCTCCTATATCAGGTTGTCCCTCTCCTTTGTCAAAGCCCTAATCTCCTCGAGGGAAGCCTGGTGTATATGTATTAAGGCAACATGCTCTCCCTCAAGTCGCTCTAGTGTTCTTTGTCTAGATCCTCCTCGCCTATCTCTGTAACTGCTGGGAGATGTCGTGGTAGATCCACATGGTACCATGCCTCGTAGCCCTCATCCACTCCTGCATCATCATCATCATCTATGGGAGGTGGTGCCTCCTTGAGCGGATTTGGCAGGAATCAGTATAGGCAGATCTATCTCTCTGTTATCCTGTCTATATGGTGTGTATATGGTCAGGATGATCTGAATCAAGCCAAACTGCCTCATCACCTGTATAAATGGGACTCACTCTAAGAGCTCTAGCTTGCGGCCCCTGACTACCCTACTGTGTCTCAGCTCCACTAGATGGGTGTCCTATCCAGCCCATATCGGATAGACCCTGTAGGGTCTCCATATCACCTGTGCTGGTGTCAGAGTCCGAATCTCTCTGAGTACCACTCTGCGGATCTCCCTGTATCTCCTGGGGCCATGTCTACCCACCATCGTCGGAATCCATACTCAAGGAATCCCCTACTCCTGGCATCCATGGAAGCCTAGATGGCCTGATCACTGCTATATGCTCATATGCCCAGCAATGGAGCACAAAACTCATGTCTATCCCAGTCCACCTCCCTGTGGTATACATCCATAGCTCATGATATATCTATGCTAGTAAGGCATCAGCAAATGCAAACACCTACATGAACTCTAGAATGTCGTAGACATATTCGAGAAGGAGTAGTGGGAACTATCCACCTCCAGAATCTGGTAATGCATAGTACAAGATAGCCATCTAGATCAGGGCTATCAATCTACTCTGGGGGTCATCCTATCGGTACTGTGAGGCTGTCCTCACAGCCCCAAACACTATCTCTACATCATCTACCCTATCCCCATATAATCATACCAGGGCCCTCCTCTGCTGCTCTCGTGGGGTGATCTCTATCAGGTCCCCTGTAATCGGTAACCTAAGGATCCTATAGATTTCCTCATGGGTGATGGTCATCTCACCCATCGAAACCAAAATGTGTAGGTCTGGCTATCCCACCATCTGCACCAATGCTCGCATGAGCTCCACATCTCAAGGTTACCCACCTATAATAATAGAAACCCCCTAGTCTGGATAACTCTAAATGATGTCACTCAAGATCTCGCCACATCTAGCAGTATGGTCTCCAGTAGCTCGAGAATAGCATCCCGCATGTGTAGGACCTCTTGTGCTTGCATGATATCAAACATCATCATTAGTTTCATATTTATCAAAATCCACATCATTAAATTTTCATCAAAATCTTTCTCCAAAAATTAAAAATGTCACTTTTTTCCAATCGGCACCATTTACTTTACGGTCGACACCAATTGTGTTTTAATCGGCGTCGATCACTTCCTAATCAGTGCCAATTTTTTCAATCAACGCCGATTACGAGGCAAAGCACCAAAAAGTACCTCTTACCTCCTACTACAAAAAAATGAAAAAAATAATAAAATGCTAAATGTACAAAGTTAAGGAAAGCTCACTTACCCTTGGTCATGTCCTCTTCCTCTTCTGACCGCTTCCAGAGGCTTCCATGTTGCTCAAATTCAATTTTTGAATTTTTCTAAATCAATCGTCACAATGCAAATAAATCATTACCATTCAAATTTTCTATACTTATAGGTTTTTGGAGTGATTGGCACCGATTATTTTGATCAGCTGATTTTTGTGATCGACATCAATTATGGGTAATCGATGCCAATTGGATCCAATCGGCACCGATCGAAGATATTTCGATATTTTCATCCCCTGTTCCCACCAGGCCATCACTTCATCCTTCTTGTCTAAGCGTTGATGCTTGGCTTGTTTATTTGATCATTGTTATGACCTTATTTTCACCTTTTGGAACATATTTTCGGTGTTATCACCCATTCCGAGTTCTTCCCTGTACATGGGAAACTCATGTTTTTTGTAACCTAAAGATAGCAGGTCAGTAGGCACTAACATCATCTCATTTGAAGGTAGTCTAGTTGTCCCTACCAATGTGGCACTCTTTAGTTGTTGCTATTTTAGTCACCTTTAACTCACCCCTGGTCTATAGCCACTTCGTCTCATATGAAGACCGTCTAGTCTGCCCTACCAATGTGAGTTCCTTAGGTCGTTGCATTTTTTTATTATGTGGGTCATCAATGATCAAATCTACTCTAGAAATCTAGGTGGGAATCCTCTCTTCTATTCTATTTTATCTACCTTTTTTAAAACTCGGGATTGGTTGGCCTGTTTTGGGCCACCCCATCCCTAGTTTGAGGGGGATCACATCATTATTGTTCTTCATTTCTTCTAACTCCTTTTTTTGTCTCGTGGCATTGCTTATCACAAGTTACTCGACAAAAAGGGGCAAATGTAGACACCTAAAATTGGTTACCCAATTTAGTGTCCCCTGGGTTCATTTATCCTCTCGAGTAACCCGGGGCACCTTTATATCACCATTTCTCCCTTAGGGTATTACTCAAATATTTAATTTAAAGGCCTATCCTAAGTTTATTTCACCCCATTATATTTCACTCATAAATAGTTAAATATTAACTATTTAATTATACTTTTACATTTATTTCAACTACTTATCTACCCCATATCAATTTCCAACCTCCCGTGCTATTATTATCCATCTATCCCACATATTTCTCCTCTCTCCTGGAACCGTGCAATGGGATTCTTCCCATATTTGAGTTGGAGGGATATGTTTATTATCCCCACAATTCATTTTCACCACTTTGGGAGTCTGTTCCCTGATCGGTGCCGATCGTTTCTCGATCAACGCCGATTTTTCGAACGGCGTTGATTTTATCTTGGTTCGCACCGATTATAAATTTATGACTTGAGATCTCTCTGGTTAGATTCAGGAGCTAGTTGCCTAGAGATTGCTTTCGTCTAAGTGATTAAAGAGATTATCAGAGGAAGAGAGTGAGTTTTGTGTAGTTTAATCCCTGAGATGTACATTGTTACTCTGTCTACGTATCTACAGCTCTTGTGGGTCTCCACAACTACCCTAGTTGTCATCAATCATCAATCAAGTGTTTTTCAACATGGATTGGGTCTTTCTTGATTTCAAGGTTTAGAATCCATCAATTTCTACCTCGGATCCTCTTTTTCCATCTTCAATCTTTTTTTCTAACCAATCTTTAGTAATTTGGTCTTATGTCCAATCCGTTTTGCTTAGTTTGCTTTCTTATTTTACTTTCTAGCCTTCTATCTACCTGTGTGTCCAATCAACACCGATCACTTCCTGATCGATTCCGACCCGAACCAATCGACGCCGATCTTTGTCGATCAACGTTGACCAGAAAAAGTGATGCCGATCACCGTCCGATCGACGCCAATCAAAACAAACAATGTCGATCACTATCCGATCAATGCCAATCGATCGCAGAAAGATACAAAATTCAAGTAACACAATTTCAACTTTGTTTTTACAGTTTCTACTTTCTTTCAGTTTCTGCTATGGTTTTTACATTCTGTCTGTTGTTTTTAATCAGAAAACCTAAATATTTTCTTACATCTTTTATCATGTATGTCTTTATTCTTGATTGAAAATGTGAACTGACATCCACCGAGGAAGCTCATTGCTTCCTGGACCCGCTTTCCAGCAGTTCACCCATATATTGTCTAACGTCATCTTTTTCTACCAAGGATTTGTGCATTGCAGGTTTCTTAGATCTACTTTATGGGATTGTTCGTGTGTGCCCGTCTTGTCTCCATCGGCATTATATCCATCTATGTCTACGGATCTTATCCAATCTATCAGGTATTGATTTCATTTGAGGTTTTCGGGGTTTCGTGTTTAGTTTAATGCATTAACTTAGACAAGTAACAAGCACAAAAATTATTGATCTACAATGACTTCAAAATGGTCTTGAATATATCAAGTTCAACCTTCTTTACTTATTTTTCATGATCAAACTTTGGTAACCATAATTCCCTTACCTTGGGAACACCATACTTTTGTCTTATCTTGGAGAAAACAACTTCCAATTTTGTCTAGATGGATAAAGACGACAAAACCTAGCAATGTGACCTTATTGGTGACAAGTGTAGAAAATAACACTCTTATCTTTTGACTTGTGAATCCTTTCATTTCTCCATGGATACACACTTTTGGAATACCATATGCATTCTCTAGCTCTATGACTTTACTCATTCTAACCATGAATATAACCATGAAAAATTGCATATCTCATGGCATTAGGATGGCTAATGGATTTGGACATTTCATTTCTCTTGGAATGGACCTTTCTTGTACTAGCATTCTTTTGTTTGTCCTTAGGACTTGTATTAATAACTTCATATATCTTATTGATGTATTCAATGAATACAAGACGTGATTCTTCATCATTAGACTTCCGATTGCCCAAAATATCATCTAGGGCCATATTACTTCTCTCCAACTTCTCATAAGACTTCATATTGATGGATGCTTGCTCCAATTCTTCCTTCAAAAACCTTCAATTTGATTCATATTTTATATAATCACTCTCTTTATCCTCTAGGGTTTCTATCTGCTTCATGATCTTGAGACATTCTTCTTCCTTGGTCTTGAGATCAACTAACAATCCTTTAACTTGAGATTCCATTTCTTTGATACTTGAATTCAACTTGAGATTCACCATTCTTTGATGTATTTATCTAGTAAGTCAACTTCAAATTCTTTAATGCAAATATTATCATAAGCAGGACTGGTACTACTCTTGAAGGAACATATCTTGGTGTTCAACTAGTCACACTCACCTTGTTTTGATCTCAAATTTGTGCATGTAACCTCTAAATGACTTCTGATCTCTTTGATGATTTATCCATTCTTTTTTATAGCTGATCTTAGCTCTTAACACTCTATTCTCAACTGATTAGCCATCTTGTGATTCAAAGGATCACCTCAAGATTGTTGGGATTGTTTCAAAGGCCATACTTTGATACCAATTATTGGAAGCACAAACATTGAGGGGGATAAATCAATGTGTAATAAACCATTTAATAATTCCAACCTTAACCATTCAATAAAAATTCATCATATTGTTGGAAGAAGAATTGAATTAGGGCGGTGAATCATTCCTTTAAAAATTTAAACAATTTTAAGTTTACTAGATTGAAACATAAATCATTCAACGATTAATATGTGCACAACATCATATAAAATACATTTAAATCACCATGAACATGAGAGAGAACACCATAACACAATATATAAGTGGGAAACCCTAAAGGGGAAGAAAAACTACTGAAACTTCGATTATATTACTTAAATAAAAATTATTTAGCAAGCAAAACCTTCACAAGGAGCACTAACCCCTATTTTAGTAGAGCACTAACCCCTAGTTTAGTGAAACACCAACTCCAAAATGAGGCCAAAACCCCCAAGATGATAAATCACCCACTCAACCACCTTTAGATGAGGATATGTAATGTATTGTTACTACAAAAAATGATGGAGATCACCTATTCAGCTCACACACCTTCAAACCCTTGCTTCTTCAACTCATTATATCTCACTCTTTCATGGACTTGTATTACATCAAACCCTTGCACGCACACACTATATAGAATTCCTAAAAATATTTCACACTTCTTTATATCTGAATCAATTTCATCATACCTGTTACAAACACACACTTGGGGAACACTTTTCCCTCTCACTTAACTAGTTCAAATTTGAACTCAAACCCTTTCTTTATACCCTTATCAACTCAAAATAATAAATCAAGTTGGTATCCATCCTTAAGTTTGAAAAATAAAACTTATAAAAACCCCAATAAATTCATTAAAAATTTCATGTTGGACCCATATAGGTCGAGACATACCAAAAACACAAAACATGCACAAAACTTGCTCAAAACCCCATCACCTAGATGAGCTAAACCCACAAACACCAAAACCATGATTATTCAAGCTCCAAAATTAAAAATACATGTCAAATATAACATTAAAACACCATTAATTTTATTTAATTATCCTGAACCAATCAAATTTATCATAACTAGCTCAAGAAGGCTCATATCCTTGTACAAATAGTTGTTTCCAACACTTTGGCTTCAACTTTGGGCCTCTAGATCACTAAAGAACACCTCAACTATGGCATGTAGCCAATTAATGGAATCATAAATACATGTAGATCACATTCATGTATGTTATATATCATGAAACATACATATGTGTAAACCACACCAACTTTCCTCTTTACCATATCTAGCTCCTCAGACATCCATTTTACAAATGCAACTAGTTTTCACCCTTTCTGTCACTTTCAAGACCTCCAAAGGCCTTAAATAAAAAAAATCATACCTCTTCACTCTCAAAATGATATCAATCATTAAATCATTATTATCATGCATATTTTATCTCCATTTTCTTGCAAAAGAAATTCAGTCATTAGAAATAAGAAACCTTCTTCTCTGAATTACCCATCAAGTATCATCATCATGAGAAAACAAATATGCTAATGGAAATATATCTGAATCATTGTTCTAGAACATATCACATTTCCTTCCAACTCCAAGTAAAAGGCCTCTAACCATGTTCATATCTCTGAAAACTACTTAAACTACCCCAAAACTACCTTATGACCAATCTTCATAAATAGGGCACAATTTTCCATTTATAAGCACCACCATGATCTGAAACCATCATGTAAATCAAGAAAAAATCACATACTAAAAAAGTGTCAATTTATTTTGCAAATCTTTTGGATAATCTTTCCTTAAATTGGACTTCTTTAGAAACTTTCATTTTCAGGTGGTGTTCACTCATCATCACATGATCTATCATACCTTTCTAGAAATTTGGATGAGTCGTCTACATCATCAAATCATCATAATATCACAAGAAATAAATTATGGGTAATTAGGAATAAAATATCTCCTACCACTTTTATATTAGGGTTTCAGGCACACAAAAAGTTGTTTACATTCTTAACATTCGTTCATAAAAACCTAATGATTAAAAAAATCCATTATTTTTGTGAAATTCCCTTAGTTAAATGGAAAATCATCCTTGAAAGCCACAATGTCCCATGAAAATCCCATAATTCATGGCGAACATAATAAGGTGTAATTTGAGCTAGAAATCACCTTCTTCTTGACCTCGTTTCAACAAAAAAACATAACTTACAAAAACTTCTTCAGGATGACTCCAATTTTTTATCACACCTCTAATAAACCTATGTGAATCATCTCAAATGATCATCATATCTTAAATAATTCTCCATATTATCATCCCATCTCATTTTCATGACTATCCCTTGGGGTTTTGATTGGTTTAGGCTAAGGTAAATTGAACCAATATGGTAACTCATCATGAAACCTCTCCAAAAGGTACTAACAAACTTAATAAATTATTAATAACTCATATAGATACATCCATGAGTTCACATCACTCTACAACTCATCCTCATGCCTCAAAGTACCTAGACTTGGTCTAGATGAACACCTGAATCTTGAACTTAAATTTGTACCTAAACCCTAAAAATCATATGAGTTCCTAAAAACTCCCCAAAAATTCTATCCAAGCTTCTTCCATGCACCTCAAGCCACCAAGAAACTCAAATCGCCATGCCACATCACCTAAGCTAACTAGGTCACCTTACTAGGCTTACTAATCCAAGCCATTCTCACTAAATCACCTGATGCCATCATGAAACCATATGAATCTCCATGTAATCCACCTAATAAGAATCCTCTGCCACATATCCATCATCCTATTTTTCATTAATGGGATTTTACATCAATGATAACTCCTAGAACTCAACATGCCAACAATATCCCCTTTGTCATTGATGGAAAACTACCTAATCTTCTCCCCCTTTTACATTAATAAAAATTACCTATACTAGAATGTTCCTCATATTTTTCATATTTATAAGATCACCTCTTGGTTAGAAACATCAACCAAAATCATAAAATTTGACTCACAAACTTGTTTTTCTTCATTTTGACCTGATTTGACCACTTTCAAAGCATTTATGACTATACCCCCTAGGAAAGAGCATACACATCATCCATACATACCAATAATCATGAAAAGAGCATAATTTTTCCTTCTTCTTGAATGAGAACATCATCAAGCCTTCATACAAGTATTTAAAGTTGTAATTTCTCACTAAGACTTTATTTTTCCTTGTTTCTACACCATGGAAACACTATAACAAACCTAGAAGTGATGCATGATATTCACACACTTGCCAACAATATTGAATGAGTGCTAAAAATACAACACTTACCTATTAATTATCTTGTCTTAACTAATTCTTCTTAAAACTTGGTTAGGTTCTTTCATACCTTGTCTTTACACATCCTTGAGGTTGAGTTCCCTAACCATAACCTTAAGAGCAAATTAGAACAATTTTGGATTACTCTAAAATACCACACATATCATGAAAAAAATTCTCATCACTCCCCTAGACTTATGATATCCCATTCTAGAAGAAAATATAAAATGAAGCTCCTTACCTTTCTTATAATCCATAGAGACAACTCAAACTCTTTGACCCATTCTCAAGTAGTTTCTTAATGTTTTAGATCTTTTTGCATGTTATTTTGAAATTTTTGAGTTAAGAAACCATCTACCTTTGGAATGAACTTGAATGTCATCAATCACCTTACCTTATATACCTTCTATCCTTCTGGAACACCTTCTAGAGAGGAAAATCATGCTTCCCCTAACTTGGAGATCTCTACACACCTATAGCACACTAGCTTCTTGCTTTCTCATACTTACAACACCTTGTCAAGAGGTAATCATTAGTCAAGAAGAAAGGAATCAACCAATGGATATTGTAACATTTGTAATCCTGCCCTAACACCTTCCACACCACCTTTATCATGATCTTGAGCACAAAATATTGATCCCCCTTCCTTAGATTAACGCTCTATAAACCTATAGGATGCTATTTTGATACATTTTATATCATGCATGCTTGACACAAGTATGAAAACCACCATACAGACCTAAAAAAACATTCATCTATCAATATTACCTTTTTAATACTTAGAACACATAATGAGAGATAAAATATGCTACCCCTTCCTTGTTAGACCATGTTAGATCTACAAAGCCACATTTTGATGTAAATTCACCTCCTACAATACTCTATAAGTTACCCTCATGTGTATAATTTTACTCTTGGTCTTACTCTGAGCATTTCCACTTTGTCTTTTACACTTGTTAAAACCTTAAATCCCTTTCATGATCAATTAAAACTCTTTATTATCATGCTAAATAAATCAAACCCATATGAGATGATGCTAACTTGCCTTTCACACATGTAGGATACTATTCTCAGTCCACCATAGTGTTTTGAGATATGTCAAAGCATAGATCAAGCAAGCATTGACTGAAAACCATGAATATCTCTATCAAACAAGATTCCATGACTCATTAAACATACCTTGAAGGTTGGTATTGAATTCAATTCCCTTAAGACACTACTTCACACTTGTAGGATGTCATTTACTCTTTTCACAGTGTTGACTCAGTCAACTAAGATTAGAAACTTACCTGCAACATTGTTATCCTTACAACTAGATCTTCCAATCATCGTGAGCCCTCTCATACATCTCACCCTTGATATTCATTCAAATCTACCTTCATTATCCTTAGGATAGATTCTTATACCTATAGGGAGCCATTTTTGTATCATGGTAATAAACAGTTTTGAAGTCAACCATACATCCATTTGCTTCTTGATTACACTTGTACATGTCTCACTATACCTTAAATATTTACTTCTAGATCAAGGATACCTTTTAAAACACCTTACTATCCTTTATATCATATCCCAAACTCACAAGATGACCAAATTACAATTTATGAGATTTTGACTCTCTTTCACTTATCTATCCTACTCACACATGCTACTAGCCCTGTCTTTAGAGGAAAACACCCTTAAATTTTGGTATATTTGATTACACATAGGAAAATCACCTGATTTGAGTACCCATTTGGTCATTTTTTATTCCCAAATAATCTTGTAGCATGTCCTTGAATAACTTCTAACCTTGGTTTGCAATTTGTCCCTTCCAACTAGGTCTCTTAGTGCAATTCATAGTTAGGTCTAAAAATTGGCATGATTCTAACCATTTGAATATTTTTCATGAATTAATTGCTTTTGAATATTTAAGAGGATATATTAAAGATACATTGTTCCAAATTTTGGTTTTTAATTCAACCATTTACTCCCTTAAGCACATATTTTTCTTCATGTCGCTTATTGTGAGTTGCAAAAGCTCGATTAGGGTAAAGACAACTCAGAGTGGAATTTTTTTCTATCGGGTCCTAAAAATTTGTCACAAACACTCTATCAAACCATTCTAAGGTCTTAAGCATCCATATTTTGGTTATAAAGTAGGGAAACCTCAATACTTACTTGTGCCCTTCATGACTTTTCCTCAAGAACTCTAATCTCCTTGTCCATTTTCACATCTAAAGAAATTCAAAAATGAATTTGACATATTTTGTAATGCTTCATACTTCAAGCTTGCTTGTTATCATATCTCAGATACTATAATACCACACACACATATTTTTAGCACCTTCAAGACTCAAATTTACTATCCAAGTTGATGCATGAGACCAATTTTAAGATCTAGGCTCCATTCTATTAATAATCGAAAGAGGGATACACGAGAACCAATGTTGAAACAATGCACCACAACGAAGTTGCACTCCGATGGTAACATTGTAGCTCCAATGCAATAAGAAAGATTCAAATAATGGAAAGAATATGCAAATAAGAAAACATGTCTGCTCATACTCATAGATCGAAAAAGGAAGTACAAATAGGGGTGTTGTGTAACCCCCATGCCTAAACAAGGAAAGTAACTCCTATGATGCCATTGACACATATGACGTGATTGACGCATATGATGCCACTAAAGGAGGAGTTACAATTCTAAATAAGGAATGTAACTCCTATGACACACTGACGCAAATGACAATGACAGATTCTATGATAGAATCTGACACTTGTCATTTGACTCCCTAAGACCTATGACTCTCGCAAGGTGAGATGAATCACCATGTGATGTGGATGATGACTAGGTAGGTCACACACACCAACACTCCCCCTTCATTGATTCCAAGGGAGAGGTCATGGTAAGACAGACGGGGTAAAAGAGGACTCCCTAGACAACTAAGAAAGATGTGCCAATGGGGTCCAACAACTACAGGCCTGATAAGGTGCCCATATACAAACAACATCTTTCTGGAAGGAATAATAGGAGGAGAAGAGGGATACAAGAGGGATGCAAAAGATGCCATGGATGGATTTGAACTCTGTAACTCTAAGAAGTATCCGGAAGAATGTTAATCATGAGATCCTCTACATCTAGATCAAGAAGAGTAACCGGACCGAACCGTATGCCTACCCTTAAGAAGGAAAAAAATGATGTGATGTAAGTCTTCCCACTCTGTGAATGAAACCAAAGGAAACAAAACAAATAACTCTAAGTCTGGTTCAGGAAAGTGTGACATAGGTCTAGCAAGTGAGTGCGACAGAGGAACTGAAGGTAATGTCACAAATGTAGAACTATTAGAGTATGAAGGGTGAACACCTATAGAAAGGATGTCCAACTGATGTGAAGGCAAAAAAATCCCCACAACAAAAAATGGATCCACAAGCAAGGGTGGATCAATGAATGTCTCTGGAAAAGTGGAAGTGGTAAGAGTCCCAAAAGGGGCACTCCCAACAATGGAGATGATGAAATCCTCTGAAATACCTGTAGATGGATGGGGAACTTGTAGTACATCACAAGTGTACTCTATGAAAAGATGACTAAGGTCAGGTAGATACTTGTCCCAAT
This sequence comes from Taxus wallichiana var. yunnanensis, assembly GCA_018340775.1. Lineage (NCBI taxonomy): Eukaryota > Viridiplantae > Streptophyta > Pinopsida > Cupressales > Taxaceae > Taxus > Taxus wallichiana. Next base: position 74,620,310 of record CM031233.1, on the reverse strand, counting down.
GAGGGGGCTTAATAAATAGAAGAGCAATGTCAGATAGGTATGAGTCATCTAATGAAGGTGGATGAGTGAAAGGGGCCTCAAACACTAAAGATGAAAAAGAGGTGGGTGTGATGACTGTATGAGGCTATATAGGAGACTGCTCAATATCTGATGATATGTGGGATGTGTCAACACTCTCTGGAATAGTGAGAGGAGGAGAAGAGTCCTCTTAGTACTCGACATTAGAATGGGTGCACAATCCTCGTCATCGAAGTAGAACCAAGCGCATCTCGTGTCGGGAATTGTCATCACATGAAGAAATAGAGGAAACAATGAATCAATAGCAACAACAATGGTGAAAGTATGTGAAGGGTATCCATAGAGGGAATAAAGTATCCTCCAAACATGGTGGGGTAGATCCGAGTGTACCATGTGAAACCAAAGAGATGAAGAGACATGCATCATCATGTGACTAAAAACATGGTCGCAAGTGTTGATAAAATCCACTAGATGATGATAATTAGTGGGTGTAGGAACTGGCCCAAGCAAGAAATGTGCAATACCTGTTAGTGCAAAATCACAACACCCCCAAATGAGTTCTAAAAATATGCTTTTCTAAGGCAGATCATCTGGTGTGATTGCATAACATTGAACTTTCCCCAAGGTGTGGGACCTTGCAAAAGTTGGAAAGCTCTCCAGATTAAAGGTTGGTTCCTATTCCTTTGTTTAGGTGCATACATGAGAGCTTGCAGAGGATTTCTCTCTATACCTAATCTAAAACTTGCCAAGGAGACAGGGAAAAAGGGATATAAGAAATAAGAAATAACTAAGCTACAAGGTGATGCATCGAAGGAATGATGAACACTAGTTTTTCCAATAGATAGAAACCAACCAAATGCATACGATAACCAAGCACAGATAATCGATATATAATGAAAGATCGAGATACAAGAAAAAGGGATAAGAAAGGATCTATAGTCGATCACATACGTGTTTTATGTCTCTGCAAATTGATACAATGCATTACAAAGTGGCCAAAAGGAAGAAACATATTATAATTTAGCGGAAGGTCTAAAACCCCACGAGTTTATTTGCTAAAAGAAAAGGGAAGCTTGCAAAATGAAGAATGTCCAACCCTTTACAATGAATCCTACCCCTGTATTTATAGATTCAATCAGAGAGGAGAAAGAGAGGGAGAAGCAAGAAAAGTATGTTGAAGCTCAACCACTACTATTAATTCCTTTGACAAAATTTTCCCCAAATTTGTCTTTACTACGTCAATCCTTGGTTCGGAACCTTGAAGGAAGAGGAAATGATGGAACAGATCGAATCCAATCTGGTTGTTGAGGCAAGGAGATCTTGCATTAAAGGCTTGAAGACATTTCTCCATTTTTCACCTACAGGGCCTGAAAAAATGAATTTTTATCTTTCCATGGTGTAGAAGATGTCAAGATGCTTCCAACGGTGTTAGATTTGCAATATTTCAAGCCCTGAGTCGAAAGATATGCCCCTTCAAAATTTGTATCAAATCCATACAAATGGGTGGAAAAACAGTTTGAAAAATGGGCCCCCCTTTACATATGGGACACATGGCAGTCAAATTAGGAAAAATTAGGTTCGCGGGTCTGTAATTTATCCTTTTCCCTTTTTCTCGCAAAAAATGCAAAACTAAAAAAACCCCGTGGCCCTGCTTTGGCTTTGACTCAAGCTCAAATGCTGACCTTTTCCCTTGGGCAGAGTTGCGGCCTATTTTGTGACTTTTGGCTAAGTATTTTGCTTGGCAGGGGCATATCTCTTGACCTGGGACACATGGTAGCCTGGTGCTTATTCGAGCCTCTCCTTTTGGATTTCAACTTTGGAGAAGCGCCGCGCTGACACGTGGCTCTCTCCGCTGTCTCCTCCATACTTAGTCAATTTTTGGACTCTTTTTTGAACTGTTTTGAGCCCAAAGACTTTGAATCTTCACCACTTCTTCTTCTCGAGCCTTTAGTTCTTATAACACTACTCGGCCTCCTTCCCCAACCCTTCCTTTTTTATTTTAGATCTTTCCCGAGTCTGTCAAATAGATTTAGGACATGGATTCATGTGAGAAAGTTGTTTCCTCTCTTTCTTCTTGCATAGGGTCATTTAAACTTTTGCATGCCTTGCCATTCCATTTTAGAGTCCCTTTGCAACCATTTTACAATATTTAAACATGTTTTCTCTAATTATTTCCATGTGGGGTCATGGCCGATCCAATATTTTCTCGGGGGTGAAATATGGATAAAAATTTGGTGACTCACGGGGACATCTGTCTACTAGATGAAGAGACCAAGTGGCCTTGAAGCATCCATTGGGCATGGATTCTACTTGATAAACACAAAATTGATCTAAACTTTTGAAGGTTTGATCCTGAGCCACTGTGAGCTTAACTGTATGCCTTTTCTATGTTTTGTCTGACCCTGAGTCTACACTCTCAATTTTCATAAGGAAATCTTGGAAATGGAATTTTTGAGAGTAGAAAATTGTTTTAACTCTGGGGCTTTCATCTGTCCCTAAAATGGAATGTTTTGAAATGACTTTAGTTTCTCTGCATTTTTTCCTTTGAAGATGGCAACTATTACATGTAACTATGAGTTTCCTTGCTATGAATACTGAAGAGCCTAGCTTTATGCACCTTTGGAGAAATGCGAACAAAACTTATATATAGAGACCAAATCATACATGCCTCAAATGAGACATGCAGAGTGTGCATAAGCACTTCTTCTGCTGAAAGCAAAATCTACTCCTACTCCTAAACTAACTAGAGGGAAAGAATGCTAAACAAAGCCTGCAACTAGTAGAGAGAAGTAGCTTCCTTTTCTTGAGAGAGGCAGCCATGCAAATGGTTTGACACTAAATATAGCTACCTGTATGAGTGAAAAACTAGCTATAAGCCTGTCCTCCACCCAAATCATCAAGGTATCAACATTAATGGAAAATACCTCCTCAAGCTAACTTGCATTGGACTCTTGAAGGTATTGATGGTGACCCTTGGTACTTTGGTACTCATCCTCATGCCCTGAAGTAGGCATGACTGGTTTTGGCTTCTCCCTTGGCTCTAATGAAGCCAAGTACTTGATTGGGTGAGGTTTGATCCTTTGGATGTGCCCATAACTCTAAATTTCTACTCCAAGAATGGAGTCTTCTTGTAGACCTTCTTGAATGGATGGTGTGGAAGCAATGGTGGAAATTTTCTACCCTTTCTCTTCTTTCTTCGTGAAGAGCATGGAAGGTTTAAATCTCCCAAACTTGATTCCAAAGAGATGCCATAATATGTAGGCTATTGTAATTGAAATTTCTCCTCCATGACAGCAGGCTCATGTGCTTGGAAGGTGGATGATGAAGGAGAAAACAATAGAAACTCAACCGGTTCTTCTCCATCAAAACAGTCCTCCAAAATAGACAAATACATTGCCTCATTGCCATCCTACTGCAAATGTTCAACCTCTTTCATGGTGTCTTCTTGACCTGCAATTTTTTCACCATGTTTTCCTCCATTCTCCAACATTGAGTTTGAAAGATCGAACTCTTCTTCAGCATTAGAGTTCGAGAGAGATAAGGTGAGAGGAAGAACTGAAGGTTCTTCTATGGCCTGTTTTGTGCTCAAAGCTTCTGGATCTGCATTTTTCTCCTTCACAGCTGGAATGCACTTCTCTTCTTTTGGATTTGGAGCAGATTTTATTTCTTCTACTGCTTGAAGACAATCTCACCCTTGAGTAACCTCTTCCTCTAGCATGGAGTTTGACAAGTCAAACTCTTCAATCTGCTGCTCTAGAGGACTAGTTGGGACTGCAAGATCTCTTTCAGAGTTTTCCTCCATGATGGATTCATCAACCAAATCAGGCCCTTTGAATGAAAGAAAGGAATCTCCAATGATGCTTTCTTCTTCTGCTGCTACAAACTCTGATTTGATTTCTTCCATCTACTCCTCTTCAATGGGACTTAGAGTTGATTGTTCATCTTCTTCCATGGCTGATTGTGCAACTTGAATTGGATCAATACTTTCTTCAAATAGAGTGCCAACGTGGACACTACATTCTAAGAAAATTGATGACTGATCTTCTTTCTCTTGTTCTTTCTCTTCTCCTGCTACAAACTCAGCCTCAACCACCACTGGCTCTTCAACCTTGACCTCCTCTATTGGTTTGACCATCAAAGGGATCTTTGTAAGCCCAAATTTGGTAGCCCAACTCTTTATATTGTCTATCATTTCTTCTCTATTGGGCTCCTCTTCTTGTTGTTCTCTTTGATTGGATTCTTGAGTCTTTTCCCAACATGGACTTGGGAGAGAAAAAGGAGTGGCAGGTTGGGGTTCAACTAGTTTTGCAATTATTTGTGGTGTGGAGGGAGGAGATGAAACTTCTTGTTTCTTTGGAGGGAATGACTACTTGGGAAAGGAAAGGGGAGAAGAAATGAAATGGGGTGGAAGACTAGGGAATGGAGAAATGGAATCAACGCTTGGGGAAGAAACTGGGAAGCTTGGAAATTAGAACTTGGGTTGAGATGGTGCTACTTGAGAAAAAGAAAAAGAAAAGCTATGAGATGTTGGACTTACCCATTGATAAGGTTGTCTTGACTCCAACTCATAAGCCCCGATCTCCTCAGTCCATTGTGCAAGTTGGGGCAGCATTTCAACCATGAAGTCAAGCTTCTCTTGAGGGCTATAATGTCTTAGAAAAGGGCCTTCCCATGGACAAGGTTCCCTACAACCAATCTTGAATGCCTTCATTTGTGCTACGCCCTTTTTTGAACCATGTCACCTCTATTTTTGGATCTTCCAGCAAATCAGCATTCTCCACATAGTTGTCACCATTGTATGCATCCCCTTGTTCTTGATAAGCTTAATGGCCAAACTGATTTTGACTCTGCTCATATGGGTAAGCATAATGGTCATGGATTTTATTATAATGCTGATTTGAAGAAGTTGGGAAATGCATTGGGGGTGGATTGCATTGTTGTAAGTGTGAGTTCCATGAACGGAATGAAGTCATGATTGCATTGACCTCATGGAATGGGAGAAAATGAAAGAGATGGAAGAAGAAAATGGATGAAAATGAGTGAAAATGGATAGAAAATGTATGCAACTCAAAGAATGGGTTTTTGACTAGATGGAGTTACTGATGTTCTTGCATGTGCCTCAAAACGTTGAATCCCACCAAGAACACATTAAATTGATGAAATAAAGTGAAGACCTCTAGTCCCACTGGACATGACAAAACTGTTAGTGAAAAATCAAAACACCCCCAAATGAGTTCTAAAAATCTTCTTTTCTAAGGCAAGATCATCTGGTGTGATTGCATAACATTGAACTTTCCCCAAGGTGTGGGACCTTGCAAAAGTGGGAAAGCTCTCCAGATTAAAGGTTGGTTCCTATTCCTCTATTTAGGTGCATACGTGAGAGCTTGTAGAGGATTTCTCTCTATACCTAATCTAAAACTTGCCAAGGAGACAGGGAAAAAGGGATATAAGAAATAAGAAATAACTAAGCTACAAGGTGATGCACCGAAGGAATGATGAACACTAGTTTTTCCAATAGACACAAACCAACCAAATGCATACGATAACCAAGCACAGATAATCAGATCTATAATGAAAGATCATATGAAAGAAAAAGGGACAAGAAAGGATCTAAATTCGATCACAGACATGTTTTATTGCTCTACAAATTGATACAATGCATTACAAAGTGGCCAAAAGGTAGAAACATATTACAGTTTAGTGGAAGGTCTGAAACCCCATGAGTTTATTTTCCAGAAGAAAAGGGGAGCCTACAAAACAAATAATGTCCAACCCTTTACAATGAATCTCGCCCCTATATTTATAGATTCAATCAGAGAGGGAGAAGTGGGATAAGTAGGTTGAAGCTCAACCACTTCGTTAATGCCTTTGAAATTTTTTTCCCCCAAATATGTCTTTACCGCATCAATCCTTGGTTCAGCTTTCTTAAAGGAAGAGGAAACGGTGGAACATATCGAACCCGATCTCGGTTGTTGAGGCAACGAGATCCCGCATTAAAGTCCTGAAGACATTTCTCCATTTTTTACCTACCAAGGCCTAAAAATCTGAATTTTTATCTTTCCATGGTGTAGAATACTTTGAGACACTTCCAACAGTGTTAGATTTGTAATATTTTGAGCCCGAGTCGAAAGATATGCCCCTTCGAAGTTTGTATCAAGTCCGTACAAATGGGCGGGAAAATAGTTTGAAAAATGGGTCCCCCTTTACATATGGGACATGTGGCAATCAAATTAGGGAAAAATCAGGTTCGTGGGTCCGTAATTTATCCTTTTCCCTTTTCCGCAAAAAAAAAAGAAAAACTCATAAAAACACCCCACGGCTCGATTTGGCTTTGACTCAGGCTCAAACGCTGACCTTTTCCCTTGGGCGGAGTTGCGGCCTATTTTGTGACTTTTGGCTAAGTCTTTTGCTTGGCGGGGCATATCTCTTGACCTAGGACACGCGGTAGCCTGGTGCTTGTTCAAGCCTCTCCTTTTGGATTTCAACTTTGGAGAAGCACCGCGCTAACACGTGGCTCTCTCCGTTGTCTCCTCCATACTTAGTCAATTTTTGGACTCTTTCTGAACTGTTTTGAGCCCGAAGACTTTGAATCTTCACCGCTTCTTCTTCTTGAGCCTCTAGTTCTTCTGACACTACTCGACCTCCTTCCCCGACCCTTCCTTTTTATTTTAGATCCTACCCGAAGTCTGTCAAATAGATTTAAGACACAAATTCATGCGTGCAGTCGTTTCCTCTCTTTCTTCTCGCACAAGGTCGTTTAAACTTTCGCCGGCCTTGCCATTCCATTGTAGAGTACCTCTCAGTAACTTGAGCTTTTACAAGATTTAAATGTGTTTTCCGATTCTTTCCATGCAAGGTCGTGACCGATCCAATATTTTTCCTAGGTGGCTAAATATGGATAACAATACCCTCGTAGGCGAAGTAATGTTCCATGGAAGCATGCCAAGCTAAATAGTTCTCTCTCCTAGTAAGAAGTGGTGGAGGCTGTAAGGTGATCCTACAATGCTCAAGTCTAGAAAGAGCACCCTCCATGATGTGGAATCAAAAGTGCAAGGTGCATGCATGCAAGATGTCGACTCGACCGATAATGTGTTTGAATGTAATATAACACCCAAGAGTAATAGTGACCCCCTGAATGAGGTAATTTATAAAGTAGTGTGTTTATAAAACTAAAAATTCCATCATGTAATGTGTGAAAAATCATGCAACTTTGACTAAAGAAGTGCTCAAAACCGAGTAGCAAGTCAAAAGTTATAGCAAGAAAACGATTCCCGCAACTGATGGAAAATGCCAATAAGCCCTACAAACAGATTAAAAAAGTGCCCGAAATGGGTGCAAAGGGTGTTGTGTGGGTACTCAATACAAATGGAATCAAATTTTAGGTAGGTTTTATTTTTCTTGCGAGAGCAGATTAGCCTCCTGCCAACCTCGGACCTCGCCCTTTTTCTTTGTCACACATAGGAAGAGCATAATTACAAGCAAATAAAGGCCCTAAATTATTACAATGCCATAAAATGAATGTTTTTTCCTTAAAACATTAAAAATAGGATTATTTTAACCACCAAACAATTAAGAAAGGGATGTGGTAAAGGCCGACCTAGTGGAAGTATCTCTTTGACCGAGCTAGAAAAGAGGTGTGTAGGTAGATAACTTGATTGTGCTCATGCGTTGGGCAATGAAAATTCCACCGAGCCAAGTTGGGTTATTGACGAGATATGAACAAATGGCAGTTCCTCCAAGTTGAATGGTTTTGGTGGTGAGTTCAAGTGTCGAGCTATCTTGTGATCAACCAATGGGCAAGTTGAATTGGTGAGCCTTCAACGCTGAAGCCACGTGTCCAAAGGGTAGAGCTAGAGTCAACTATGCAATCAAAGTGACAAAGTCAAATCTACATGTAATGCCATGTAGGAGAGTGGGAAAGTATAGAGAGTGGTAATGTGTCAACTTGAGTTAGAAATAATGCCAAGCTGTAGGGTATAACCATGTTGTGTGCAAAGTAACGACATGTTTAAACAGACCGAGTAGAGAAACATCTAGGAGATTTCATAGCTCAACATTTGTTTCAAACATTGGTTCTACGGAGATTTCCATTAGAATGAATACAAAAGCACGAAGGAGGTATGGGGAGTATAGGACCGAGCTCGCAGAGGTCAAGCATGAAGGAATAAATGCAAAGGAAGATGGAGTTGCAGTGTACACAAGCTGGAATGAGTGAACGGAAAAAGAAAACAAGTTCCAAACTCAAACACAATATGACCCCGTAGCTAAAGATCTAATGTAATACCCAAGGAGTGCAGACCAAGCCAATCACGAAGGAGACCGAGTTGTATGGAGCATGTAGAGGAGGATCTAATGCGAGAATAAAAATCCCATGCACAAAACCAATGCAAAGAGCTCAAGAACAACCCCAAAGAGTGCATACCAAATCAATCGCTGAGAAAGGTGAGTTGAAAGCATTCTATGAGAGATCTAGATGATGACGAAGGTGGCGAGCTAAAGGGTAGCTTGATTTCTAGCTTGGCGAGTTAGGGCCGAGTTGTCCCAAAAATACACTTTAATAACCTTAGAAAAAGGTACAAAACTAGCACAAGCAACACTGATCAAACTCTAAACTTGTAATCAATCCCACAAAAGATGCATGCAACCCGGAGAATCGATCGGTCAAAGACACTAAACCCAAAAAACACCAGAAAATCAAAAAAGACCAAATGAACCACAATCAAACCCATTTAAGAGGTATGACACCCAAATCAATGCAAGAAGAGCATGATCAGAATATCCATTATGACACATGCAATGAGAACTATAAATCACACTAGAAGCCGAGAAAATGCACGAGCAATTCTGAAGAGTGCATGGATCCAAAATATCTACTCGATACCATGAAAGAGGGATACATGAGAACTGATGTTGAAACAATGCACCACAACAAAGTTACACTCTGATGGTAACATCGTAGCTCCAACACAATAAGAAAGATTCAAATAATGGAAAGAATATGCAAATAAGAAAATAGGTCTGCTCATACTCATAGATAAAAAAGGAAGTACAAATAGGGGTGTTGTGTAACCCCCATGCCTAAACAAGGAAAGTAACTCCTATGACACCATTGATGCATATGATGTGACTAATGCATATGATGCCACTAAAGGAGGAGTTAAAATTCCAAATAAGGAATGTAACTCCTATGATGCATTGACGCAAATGACAATGACAAATTCTATGACAGAATCTAACACTTGTCATTTGACTCCCTAAGACCTATGACTCTCACAAGGCAAGATGAATCACCATGTGATGTGGACGATGACTAGGTAGGTCACACACACCAACAATAACATCCTAAGATACTTATACCTTGACATTCTTCATGACATACTTTAACACTATGACACATCATGACCATAAATTCTTGAAATACAAAGAAATCTTTATACCCATATTATGACATTACAGACTTCCCTTGAGGATTTAAGGTACAATATAATCTTGACACAAAATAGAGATAAGATGAACTATTTTGATGATCCAACATGAATATATACTTAAATTAAGACACTCAACATTCATAAACTACTCAAAATTAGACCACACTCATACCATGAAGAATCAAGACTTTAAGGGATTTCAATCATCAATCTTGACAAACACATTTCATTGCTTGAATAACAAAAATGACTACACACATACCTTGATAACTTTGATGGAACTTCTTATCATACCTTGACATCATGAAAGACTTCACAACAACATACATCATAAAACTAGATCCTCCTCTTTCCAATGATTCATTTGGATCAATACACCTCTAAGAGCCTAGTAGAGGCATAAAACATCATCAACACCTAAAAGAATGACTTGAATATGTCCCAAGCCCTCTTAGACACCTAAAAGTCACCTTCACCTCCTTGCTTCTGATCCGTATGTTGAGAAACACATTTTCTAACACTTACATCAGATCTTTTTAGACCATTTTTTCCCCTTCTAGGCTCCCATATCCTACCCTGATTTGTAGTATGTAATATAGACCCCTAAAATACTATTTCTTGCATTCTAGGACCTTGATATCTTTGATCTTGCCTTGAGAAACCATAGTAACACTCTATAGCAACATGACCAAATTCATTGCAACTGAAACACACAATTGAAATCTTAACTTTGTAGCCTTCAAATTGACTAGGTGGATCATACAAACAATATCTAGCAACATGGCCTCTTTTATGACAATTGTAACACACTACATCATTAGCTTTCTCACTCCTACTATCTCTCCAAGGATGATCATATATAGTAAACCTCCTACACTCCTTTTCCCTATGACCAAATCCATTACAAGTAAAATAATAATCATTAAAATATTGTTCATACCTTGAAGCATTAAGTTGCTCGATTGGTTTTATATTCACATTCTCTTTAAAGAAGTATCCATCTTCCATTCCTTCAATATTTGTTCTTCATTCTTCTTTTCTGGAACATTATCATCGTACATATTTTCTTTTCCCTTGTGGTCATCAAAACCTACTCTATCACCTGCTAATATTCGTTTGACAAGAATATCATCAAGATCCTTGGTTCTTCTCTCAAAATTTTAAATGATTTTTCCTTCTTATCAGGATCTAACAACTCTTCCCTTAGGAACTCTATATTATCTTCAAATTTTGAGCACATACTCTCTTTTCTTAAAACTACCGACTATAAACTTTACATTGTCTTCTAGTAATTTGATTGACTCATTTATCTCACATGTTTCAGACCATTTCTTCTCTTATAGATCATGAATCTTGTCTTCATATCCTTTGAATTGAGATATCATCTTCTTGTTCTTATTTTTAACATCCCTCAACTCCTTTTGGATACACACTAGTTCATCTTCAACATTATCTTCTTCTTCCTCATAATCTCTGCAAGAACTTGATATGAAATCACCTAATAATGAAGAACCATCATTAGAATATCTCATGGCATCTTTAGTCATGAAAAATACCTCATCACCAACATCTTCATGATCAGGTTAAGAATCGGAATCTGAAACACCACTACTAGTAGCAGATAAACAATCCTCTTCGTTTGTGTAAAATTTTTTTTCCCTTATTCTTATAGTCAAACCTCTTAAATTTATTCTTACTTTTAATAAACTTATGATTCTTCTTGTTAGGATCATCCTCATGCTATTAATAATATTCCTTTTCATTCCTATGAGGAAACTTAGCAGAAAATTGACCTACTTAACCACAATTGAAACACAATGGAAGTTTACCTTTACACTTACCAAATCCAACATTCAATCTTCTAGCCATCATTGTAAATATTTTTTCATCATCAATTTCAGGAGCATTATCATCATCCTTGGCCTTCTTGCATTTGGTCTTCATTTCAGATTTGAAAGCAATATCTTTCTTGAGATGGTTTGGAATCAACAATCCTCATTTCATAGGAATTCAAAGTCCCATGCAACTCATCCATTTTCAAGTAGTCAAATCCTTGGATTCTTCAATAGTAGACACTTTGGAATCAAACTTAGATGTTAGGGATCTCAAAACATTTTGAACTACAACTTCTTCCTTCACATCTTATCCTAATCCTTTCATGGTGTTGATGATATTGTAAACTCTAAGAAAATATGCAACAATGGGCTCATCATCATTAGCCCTTCAAACCGATTTATGAAATTTTGTATTTTAACAATTCTTACCTTGGATTCACCTTCATACATGACCTAAAATTTCTCCCACATATCCTTAGTTGATTGACAATGTATAACCTTCACAAGCTCATATTCACCAAGACCACACATGATAGCATTCATAGCCTTTGAGTTATCACTACACATCTTCTTATTTGCACTACTAATTGGTGGAGTAACGGGAGAAATATAACAATCCTCCACATTGAAAAATATCAAAACCTAGAGACTTCATGTGATTCCTCATCCTAAGAATCCAAAAGCATAGTTCACTCCATCAAACAAAGTGGTTCCTTTCTCGTAGAAGATCCACTCCGCTAAATCACCATTTTTGTGCTTTAAAGGATCTCTTTTCAAGTGATAAAACTTCTCTAAAAGGACCCAATCTTATACTAATTATTAGAAGAACAATGGAATGAGAGGGGGTGAATTATTACTTTAAATATTTAAACAATTTCAGATTTACAAGCTTAAAACATAAATCATTCAACCATTAATGTGTGCACAACATCATACAACATACATTCAAATAACCATGAACAAGAGAGAGAACACAATAACACAAGATATAAGTGACGAGAAAACCTAAAGGGAAGAAAAACCACCTGAAAATTATGATTATATTACTCAAATTAAAAGTATTTAGTGAAGCACCAACTTTAAAAGGAGCATCAACCCCTAGTTGAGTGAAAATCCAACTCCACAAAGAGGCTATAACCCCAAAGATGATAAAGCACCCACTCAACCCCCTTTAGATGAAGATATATGATTTCTTGTTGTTACAACAATCGATGGAGATCATCTATCCAGATCACACACCTTCAAAACCTTGCTTCTTCAATTCGTCATATCTCAAAAGATTTCATGGAATTGTATTGCATCAAACCCTTACACATGCATAATCTATAACATTCCTCAACCTCTTTCACACTTTCTGAGCTATGAATAAATGCCTTCATACCTATTACAAACACAAACATGGGTCACAATGTTTCCTCTCACTTAATTAGTACAAATTTGAACTCAAATCCTTACATTATACCCTTCTCAACTCAAAATCATAAATAAAGTTGGTCTCCATCCTTTAGTTTTAAAAATGCATCTTTAAAACATCCCAATACATTCATTAAAAAATTCACATGGACTGGATATAGGTTGACCATGCCCCAAAACACCAAACATGTACAAAACTAGCTCAAAACCCCATCACCTAGATGAAATAAAACCACAAACACCAAAACAATGAATATTAAATCTCTCAAATTACCCATACATGTCAAATATAACACAAAAACACCATCCATGGTCTTTAATTATCTTCAACTAATCAATTTATCATAATTAACTCAAGTAGGCTCATATCCCTCTCAAAACAGATGTTTCCAACACCATGGCTTCACCTTTGGGCATTGTTATCCTATTTTTACCCCTAGGATAAGATTGGACAATAGGGACCTATTTCATCCTGGGATTGAAAATAGTCATCCATAATTATTATGGTCATTTCGAGTAATTTTTTAAGGAGCATTATGGTATTCCAAGAGGTTGCAAAATAGTCATGTTTTATTTTCCCCTTTTCTGGGTTTTGGAAACTCGTGGTCTAATCAGAGTGAGGAAATTTCCCATGGCAGGCCATATTCATTTATTTAGGCAAAAATGATTAAAATTAGTAAATCAATCTTACATGTTCTTATTGTGCTTACATTGCCCTTTAGTTTCAAGACGGACCCTAAGAAATTCATTTATCGGAGAAAATAATGTTTTGAGAGGATCCTCATTAGGGGATGAGTCAATGGATGAATCGTTGAGTAACTCGATGAGCTACTCGGTGATCCGAGCTTGAGGAAAAAGGATGCATAAGTTGGAAGGCCTGAGTGGCTCCACAAAGGAATGCTTGCATTAAGAAAACTAAACCTGAGATCATGCATGGTAAATAATGGTAGCCCAAAAATCTATGGAATGACTCAAAGAGTTGAAAAGGACCTTATGAATTCAAGATGACAGAGATCATCAGTTCTAGCCCAAAATTAAGGGCATTATAAAGTCAAGCGGGTGAGAAAATGAACTAACCAAAATCATAGCAGAGAAGGTTAAGCTCACGCAACAAGAGGATCCGAGTTTGAGATGTAGTCAAGTCACATGGAGGGAGCTTAGATGATGATGTTAGGAGCTCAAACATGAATGATTCAATGAGATAACTCATGGTCTTGATAAAGATATAATATAGATAAAGGGGCTCAAAATGAAATGGCTTGAAACTGAGCTTAGTAGTTTAGAGTGAGCAGGGCAAAACTTGATGTCCTGATGGGTTGGTGTCAACGATATGTCAGGAAACTCAGCTGAGCATATCAGGTAAGGGAGGAGTGAGCTCATGTGGAGATGACCACCTTTATGCACGAGTCACACAGGTGAAACGATCCTATAAACGTTGATCTTGACATAGTGAGGAAGAATTGGTATACAACTTGGATTGATGAGAGAACTCTACAAGAATTAGCTCACTCAACCAAGCCGAGTATAGGTGTAGGACAAAGTGGGAGTTCGGGAATTTTGGGTTCATTTCACGGTTGCATGGGAAAAATGGTGCCGACATCCCATACTTCAGTCATTGACATGGAAAATTTAGAAGAGTGGAAATCAAGAGCCAATTTTTGAATCAAGTATGTGGGAAGAATTGCATCCAAATTCTAGAGTCCCCATTTCAAATAGGATGGTTTTTAAGTTGAACGGGAATGTCACTCAAATTAAGTGACCAAATGAGTCATTGGATAAGTTCTCAGTAGGTACGTGAACTAGGAGACATGGAGCTGAGTGAAGGTGAAAATTTATGATGAAGGATTAGTCACAAAGTGCTCAAGGTGATCAATTATGGGCTCGAAAGTGAGGCTCATTGAGCTCGGCTCAATTTTTTAGGCCAAGGCAACAATGTGTAGAAGTTTCAAGGCTCTGACGGTAAGTTTAGGAGAGTGAATGGAATTAGTGATACAAAGTTGAGTCACAAAACATGTGGATTAGCTCAATGATGAGCTTTCTAGTGAATAATAAATGAGACTAGCGAGTGATTCTTTGAAGTGAACCAACTCATCACTTAGTCACGGGTAGAAAGATATGACGGGAAAGATCTGGCTAGTCAAGGGTGTAAAAGTTGAGAGATGGCTCGAATCGTGGCTCAGGTGAGTCGTCATAGGATCAAATCGATGAGATCTCATCCCATGGAGATACAGGTACAAATTGTTTAGGTCGAGCTCATTCTAGTGATATCATAGTTGAAACAATTGGTGAAAGATTTTGAGTTAGTCTAATGGAAGTTCAAATCGACGTGGTTTGCATAAAAGTCATTTTTGTGAAGATCTTGGTTGAGGAGGAAAGTTTCTCGAGAAAATGACTTAGGTTCATTAAGGAACTTTGATGATGAGCTAAGTCATTGGTTTGAGGATATTTCTTGTGGAAAGAACAAAATGAATTTTCCTTAGCGCAAATGGAGAATGATAGATCTCGGGTAAGAAGGTCATTGTAAGAGAGTTTGAATGAACCATAACCATAGCTCGAATTATAGGATGAGAAGCCATCTTGGCTCAATGGCTTGATGAGCACTCGACTATATCTCTTTCGGGGGTGAGACCATAGTGAAGATTCCCCCGCCCTCGTTTCACCCAGGGCTAACTTATATGACCGCCCCTATCTTTCTTTAACTCTGACCGGAGGGCCCATCTGTATTATATCAATTCTCGTCTTCCCCCGAGGCTCCCTCCCTCTATTATAGTGTAGTGACCACTAAGGGTTTTTTATAAACAGGATGCCTTGCTTACTCACCCGGTGAAGTACTTTCGAAGTGGAAAAGAAGAGTCTTGGAAATGCCGAGTCGAGCTCAATTTAAATTTGGTGTTGGATAGACATGACTCGGTGGATAATAGGTCGAGTGACACAATTCAATTGGATCATCCATCCTAGGGAAGATTCTCGAGCTCAATGGAGTTACTTTGGTATTAATCTTGGATTGGAATCATGCTTGACGATTAGGTCATTCATACGGGAGCCAAGATATGAGCAAGCTCACTAGGAAATGGGGTGTCAATCGATCCATTGAGAGCTCTTCACATGGGCTCGTAGGAATGACTTGGCGGTTACATGGTGGAGATGAGTTTGTTCTAAGTGTATCATGCAGAACTTAGCTCTGAGTAGGTAACAAGGTATCTCGAGGGGAGCTCCTAATGAAGAGCTAACTCATATCAGTCTTGGTGCCAACATACTCAGTCATGAGCTTGGGTCTGCTAAGGAACCATACCAACAATGTGTGACACACATGGAACAATGGGCATTAGGAACCAATTTTCCAAGGCAACGTATAAGAAAACGGCTTCAAAATTTTTGGATTCCCACTCCTATCTTGCAGAATTTCCTAATAAAAATGCCATGTCGAGCTTGGAAAAATTATTTTCAGGATCCCGAGCCAAGAAATCTAACAAGGAGGATGTGGCAGAAAGGACGTGTATTACGAATGAATTGAGTCAGTCACATATGCATGGTCGAGTGGTCGAGTGGTCGAGTAAAGTGCATGAGTGTGCTCATAAAGTTAAGCCCAAGTCTTTTGGGATGAGAAATCAGTGACCTGATTGAGGCATTGAGACCTTAATGTAATGCATGATGGGAAGGTTAGAGATTTTACTATGGAGAGATTGACATTATGGACAAGGAGACCCGATTAAATTGGGTTATCATTACATGAAAACCAAGCTATGTGTCAACTCAACCCGATGGGACAAGCTAGTGGTGGAGACCAAGTTAACATATGACATGTGAAAGATGAACCTAATGGCTTAACAGAGGATACAAGGGGTCCCACCGAATGTAAATTATATTTTTATTAAAATATATTAAAAATATTATTATTTTTAATATATTTTATTAAAAATATTATTTTAAATTAAATAATAATAATTTCAATTTTTGAATTTATTGTGCATAATGGGTAAATGCAATTAGTGATGTAATTAAACATGGTGGCCATCATGTGCCATTATTCATGCCCCATAATTTAGGTTTTCTCCATCCTTTCTCTTCAATTAGGTTTTCTATAAATGTAAAGGAGAAGCTCATTCTAGGAATTAGACATTTGAAGAAGTGCACATTTTTCAGGAATCCTCTCTCTTTCTACTAGTTTTGTGGATTGGGAAACTTTCAATCCTCTCTTCCAGTATTGTAATGGAAAATGTTGCTTCTTCCCGAATGTATTGATGCATTGAGCTCATGATTGCAGTAATAAAAGTGTGTGTTTTGTGACTATTATTGGTCCTTTCATCATTCTATCTTCTTTATTGTGTGTTTCTCATGCTTACAGGATACACCGTGAAAATTTAAGTTTCCATTACAGTTGTTTGGAGGTTTTTTCTTATCTAGTAGTGGAGTTTTGTGTGTGGTTGGGTTGTGATGATTTTTCATCCTTCTCAATTTCACCCTTCTTCAATGAAAGACCAATTCTTATTTTGTTTGATTAAGTTTTAACAAAGCGAATGCTTGCTTCGTAGTCTATGGTATCTTGTTTACCCTCTCTAAGTTCCAATAGGTGAAATTAGACTGTGGTGTATTTTCTCACCCTCTTGAAATCAATCCTTATTTATTTGAAGATAAAAATTTGTCTAGCAACACCGTTTCTTGGTGCATCACCACTTCTAGTATAGGTTTTACTTCTTGCAAATATCTCTCCCTAATCCCATGAAAATGTTAGCATAGGTCTAGCTATCTCTTTTATTACATTACAAGTAGTGTTGTGTTTAGTTTAGGAAGAGGAATCTGGCCTTCTCTGAAGGTTCACCTTGAGCCCAAGTCCCATAGCTTGAGAGGTGATCCATGTTACCCAATGACACCGAAGGCCCTATCCATCAACTATCCATTCGAGAGGTATGGTGATTTTGTGATAATAGTTTTGGCATGCTTGGTGGGACCACAAGAGTCATATCTTTCATAGGTGTGTGTATTTTGTTCACTCCATTTCATTAATTTTTGTTCTCTTAGTGAAATTTTAGCCTTAAGAGGTATACCCAAGCACAACTGGTGACTCCATTGGTCAAAGTAACCCACTCTCTGTGTTGCAGACTTTCATTTTTTACCCATTTCCATCCATTTTTCTTCCATATCTTTCCATTCTTCTCTCATTCATGAAGTGGTGCAATCATGGCTTCATTTCCACATTGGGATTCCCACTTGCAACAATGGAAACTCTTTCCATCTTTAGGATATTATAATCCACCTCCAGACCGGTTTCATGATGGATATCAGTTTGAGCATGCATGTCCACATGAGCAAGATGTAGATCAATTTGGTCATCCACCAAACTAGGGGGCTATGAAGAAAAATGGCATGTAGATTATGGAAGAAAATGGTCATACACCTGAATAAGACCACTTGCAGAAGAAGGTTTGAGAGTTGGAGTATAACATGGTGTAAATAAGGATCAATGAAATGAAAAAGGAAACCTAGATTGGCTTCAACATTCCATACCCATGGACTGACCTATACCATGTGAGTTTAATCCTCAGCAAAAGATTCGATTCATAATCAAAATGATGAATCAAGTTGGAGAATGGATCAAGAAGAGAGAATCTTACGAATGTAATGTTAGTCAATCCTGTCAATGGGAGGTCCTTGCATTACTACCTATCAACCCTCTTCCCATGTTTCCATCCATGTAGTTTTAACTTGAGCCTCATAATCCTAACCTTCTAGCTATAAACCCTACTATGGAATTCATTGCTTCATCTCCTATTCCTCCATCCCATCATGTATCTTCCATGCCTCATTCTTATAAAGTTCCTTCTTTTCTACAAGGGCCATCAAGACAAGAATTTGAATCTCTTCCACTTCCTCCAACAAAGTGAGGCAATTTGTTGATTCCTAACATGCCTCTCCTCTTGTAGTCCTAAACCTACTTTGAGAGGAGCATAATCAAGAAATGAGAAAAAGGGGGAGTATATGGTCAAGAGACTAGTAAGAAGAGCTTGCAAACAAATTGAAGGAGTGGGCTGCAAAAATGAACATAAAGAAAAATCCACTTCTAACCAAACCTTCTTCCGAAGTTGAGGCTCAAGAACAAGTGGAACAAACTAGTTTTTGTGCCAAAAACAAATCCAGAGATGAAGGATGAAGACCAAAAAGTGTACCCGTTCAAAATTTAGTATCCATATTGGTTCCATATCATTAGAGGAGTTCAAATCACCACAAGTGGAAAAAATAGTTGTAGAAGAGCAAGAGTTAGTCCCAAATCTGCCAGGAGAAAATCATGTGCAAGTTGAAGAAGGAATACTCTCAAGTGTACAAGGTAATTCTAATGAGTGCAAGTGATCCCAACTATCATGCATGTCAAGAGCTTGTAGAATTTTTGGAATGTTGCATTATTCCTCCAAATTCATTACCACATACTACAACTAGTCATGAAGAGCTTCAGGTTGTGAACAAAGACCATGCAGGTTTAAGGGTCTCCTATGCAAGTTTAGAGGTTTCAAATCCTTCCCCCTCTTCATCTTTACAAAAATTGATTTCTTAGATGGATTTGATCTTTCTAATTTCATGTTTGAGAATGAGGACTATCATGGTGAACAAAATTCCAATTTGGATATCACCATGGTAAAGGAAGTTGAAACCTTGCCACAACCGGGGAATGAAGTAGAAAGAATTTTTTTAGATGTATAGGAATTGAATCTTCCATATGGCTCATTAAATGAAGAGTAAAAGGAGCACATGGGAAAGACTGAGTCGATTTAAAAATCTTGTGGGGAGATGACATAATTGAAAGTTTCTTGCTCTCAATTAGGGAATATAACTTAGTTGATTAACCGGTGATGATGGAAGGTTTTATTTTGAATAAGGATATTAATAGTGCATGTCAATCAAAGGAGGAAGAATTCTTAGATGAGAAGCACATTTTAAACATTTACAATGGTTCAACATTAGAGATTACAAACAATCCAAAGGAGCTGCATGTTGCGAAGAACTCCTTATTGCCGAGGAAGAAAATGGGAATGAAGAAGACATCACTTTCATACCATTTATTCACAAGGAAGATCAGTTGTTTGTAAATGGGAAACAAGAGGGAAATCAGATCATGGAAAAGCATCTTTTTCAAGGATGTCTTTAGCTAGAATTTATTATTAAAGTTGAAGTTCATAGTAGAAGAAATATTCAACGAGTTAGACCATGCCCCATAAGGTCTTTGGATTCATAAAAGCTAGGGATAAGCCACAACCAATCACATTCACTTCAGAATGCAAGGATGAATTTTACAACCCCAAGGATCATTTGTAATGTCTCTATGAAACAAATGTAGAGCAACTAAAAGAGGCATTCTTTCTCTTTCCATTTTATTCCTTGGTGAACCAAGTGGAGAATTACACTTGTTTGAGTTTTCCACTCTCAGTCTCAGCCATATTAGTTGTCAAATCATCTGCATGGCTGCCCATTGTGAGGAAAGGGAGCTATTTTTCACAACTAGTTGTAGGGTTTTTTTAACTCACATGTGCCTCTAGTTAGCGTAGAGTAGACATAGGTTTGTTTTCAATAGAATAAGTGTCTGGCACACCCTGCATGTTTCACTTGAAGCATGTATGGTTTTCATTTTTAGTGTGTGTTGTTTTCCGTTGTTTCTCTTGCACAATGTGTCAAAGGTGGAAATTTTTCAGGAGAAGAGAAAATTCAAGTTTCAATGAGAGTTTCATGATATTTCAAACATAATAGATGCTTCATTTAAAATTTGCAGAGTGTGCCATAAATGCCAAGTATTCATCAAATTTATTCTATTTCCTACTTATCATTATTGGAAGATCTAAGGTCATCAATGCGAAGGAGACTTTAGGATCCATCACAAAGAATCGATAAGTTTTAGTATTCCAACATTGAATCCATGCCCAATAGATAACTTAAGGCTATTGAATCATGCTTAACAGACAATCATTCCCAAGAGGTCACCAAAAATAGTATCCAGTATTACCCTAAGGAAAAATTGGACAACATGGGCCTATTTCATCCTGGGACCAAAAATAGTCATCCATAATTATTCCGGTCATTTCAAGTAAATTTTTTTTAAGGAGCATTATGGTATTCCGGGAGGTTGCGGAATCATCTTGTTTTATTTTCCCCTTTTCCAAGTTTTGGAAACTCATGGTCTAATAAGAGTGAGGAAATTTCCCATGGAAGGCCATATTCATTGATTCAGGTAGAAATGATCAAAATTAGTAAATCAAGCTTAAAGGGTCTTATTTTTCTTACATTTCCCTCTAGTTTTAAGAAACATCCTAAGAAAGTCATTTATCAAATCAAAAAAATGTTTTGAGAGGATCCTCATTAGGGGGCTAAGTCAAGGGATGACTCACTAAGTAGATTGATGAGCTACTAAATGAGCCGAGCTTGAGATAAAAGACACTACATAAGTTGGAAGGCCCGAGTTGCTGCACAAAGGAATTCTTGCATTAAGAAAACCAAACCGTGAGATCATGCATGGTGAATAATGGTAGCTCGACAATATGTGGAATGACTTGGTAGTTGAAAATGAGCTTACAAATTTGAGATGGCAGAGATCATTATTTCTAGCCCAAAATCAGGGGCATTATAAAGTCAAGCGGGTGAACAAATGAACTAACCAGAATCATAACAGAGAAAATTAAGCTCATACAATAAGAGGATCCGAGTTCAAGATGTAGTCAAGTCACGTGGAGGGAGATCAGATGCAGATGTTTAGAGATCAAACATGAATGATTCAATGAGATAACTCGTGGGCTTGACAAGGATATAACATAGACAAAGGGGCTCAAAACTCGAGCTTAGTAATTTTGAGTGAGCAGGAAAAACTTGATATCCCGATGGGTTGGTGTCAATGATTTGTTGGGAAAATCAACCAAGCATATCAAGTAAGGGAGGAGTGAGCTCATGTGCACATGGTCTCCTTCATGCATGAGTCATATAGGGTGAAATGAGTCAATTAAGGTTGGAGAACATCACTAAAATTAAGTTCCAAACTAATTCAATAGATAAGTTCTACGGGCATACAAACTAGGTGACATGGAGTTGAGTGAAGGATGATTTCACTAGAAATGTAATTACTTAGATCAAGCTAAGAAGACATGTAAAATTATGATGAAGGCTGCATGGGTCGAGGTGATAGCCTATGGGTGGAAGTGAGGCTCATTGAGATCGGATTAGTTTTGAGGTCTAGGTGATAATGTGTAGAATTTTAAGGTGTTAGATGGAGAAAAAAAGGCCTAAGTTGTGAATGTAGGGCGCTGGAAGAGCGTGCAGAGCTATAATATATCTGAAGCACCTAGGATCAAGACTTAGTTGTTTCTATTTTAAATTCTATTTTCATAGTTAGCCATGGGTTGAGCACACAAAGACATGAAAATTACCCACCACACAAATAGTATTGTGGGAACAAGCAACAACTAAGCACCATGCATAGTTTAAGCTAATAATAGGGTTCTACTCGAGTTAACTATAATAAGTCTATTCTTAAGAGAACTTGTATGTGTGCATCCTTTTGTAAAGACACATTGATATTATTATCATGTGACCTATTTTGAGAAGTCATGATACTTATGTAATGTAAGAAGCTTTTGTGTTTTACATTATTTAATACAATGGTTCATATTGGATGGATAATGGTGTTGAACATGACTGAATCTGGTTCTTACATGGTAAATCTTGTTATAGTCATTATTTAGTTCATCTTACATATATTCTAAGATCTAGATCTAGTTTATGCATATGTGTGTTGTTTACTATTGGTTATGAATCTGAATACCTATATGCACCATCATGCTAACATTTTAAATAAACAACCATAAAGAGGGACTGGTGCCTTTTTGCACACTTTTGGGTGAGCACTCATCTCTTAGTGAGTGATGTGTGCCAACGCATGCCTAGGTTATTTATAATAAATTCTAGGCTGCATCATTGGTTCCATTTCGAGACCTCTTTTTTAGTTTTTTCAGGATGTTGTGTGATGAAGATGTACCGTTGACCTTAGCAAGTGTTGAGGAGTGGATAGTAGATCTGGAAGAAGAGTACGCTAGAGATTCAACACTGGATCTGAGTTTGACGACATGCACGTGGGTTGAGAAGAATTTATATGACTACTTATATGAAAGCTTCTTTGTTATCTTCCCCATAGAACTATATGAGTGGCTGGTTGCTTATGCATCTAAAAGGAATTGGAGGTTTTTCACACACTTTTTTAGATGCAAGAAGAATTTTAGGCTCTCTATGATGTTGATCTAATTTGGATGCATGTTGTGGATACTTGGTTTTGTGGTGTTTTGAATAGCTATATTTTGGAGTACTCAATTTCCACTTACTCTTGTCCTGGAGGTAGCTGAGTTTCAATTTTTATGTTATCCCAGGGGATCATATCTACATGGAATTCCACTAGTGATCAAGATCTTGATGGTAACCCTGAATTTGGAAGAGAAGTCGATGGCTAGCTAAACCCCACCACACGTGGGGGGCAGGAGTAGGTGTGGTGAAGGATGGAAGACCTAGTGCAGAAGAGAGGAAAAGAGAAGAAAGGTGGCTTAAGTTCAATGAGGCATGTGAGAGGGATTTAGAGAAGCAACATGAGGTTGTAGAATGGATGGCATTGTGGAGAGAGATGGCTCATGAAGGATTTGGAGCTCACGCAGAGGATGTGGAGCTAGAGCATTTGGAACTCCCCATTGGGAAATCATGAAAGGGAACCCTCATTGGCCCTCTTAGAGTGTGCCAACAGAGACAACATGGGCCATGGGTGCACATCTAAATCTACCTAGAAACCTAGCCCTTGCGCTTGGTTTTCCAGTTTCTAGTACAACCAGTAGTTAACAAGCTAGTTTGGGCAAGTAGAGTAGCAAGAGGTAGAGTTGACTTATCAACAAGTTTAAGAGTAAATCAAATAAGCAAGTACATTTATGGTAGGAAGACATCTTCCTTGTTATTTGGAGGACTAGTTGGAGGAACCTTTTTAGGCACGTGTCATGTCAACACACATAGAACATAGTGCACAAAAATTTGGAATCACATTTGGGAGTAACACAACTTTCATAGATTATAGGAGTTAGGTTTAGCACCACTATTGGGACACATGGAAGTGCATCCTCTGGTTCAATTCCTATTATAGGTGGAGGATCAGGAGGAATAGGTGGCTCGGGATCTGGTAGATCTAGTGGATCTGGAGGTGGAGGTAACATAGAGGTTCTAGATCTGGTGGGCATGGTCCTCACTAGCCCCAAAATATTTACATGGAGATGTCACTTCATCTCCTCAGAGTATAGGGAATAGAAGATGTTGTTGAGCATGTCCATATGTGTGAGATATTGTGGCATGTGAAAGGAATTATAGCTTTAGAGTGCAAGGCTAAGTCAATTTGTAACTACGTTTACAGGGATGTGACACACATAACACACAATGGTATAGAAGTTTGACCCTGATAGACTTGTGTGGATTATATGGTGTTATGAGATGCTTTCATTAAAGAATTTTATATCCCTGAGTTCGAGAGTAGAAAAGTATAAGTGTGCTCAAGGATATCAAGCAGAGGCACTACTGAGAGTGTTTGGGAATATGATGCTCATTTCAAAACACTCTTTGTCTAAACTATCATATGATATCCATGCAAGTCAACATGCACAATGGTTTTCAGAGGCCTGATCACACCTTTTAGGAGGGCACTCTCACATAAGACTTATATAGACCCGTGAGGCACTTGAAGTAGCTTTGTGCTGAGGTAGTTGGGAGCATAGACACTGGAGTGAGCCCATTCTTGGAAGCTCATTGCATAAATGGAAAAATAGTTAGAGAAAATATCAACCAATACAACACATGAGACACACACTTGGAATTTGGTGCATAGATTGTGAAGTAGAGGGGCATACTAAGGATAGTTTTCCTCGTAGAGATCGAAGTGTGCTCCTTGTTACTGGAATGTGAGATATGTCATTTAGACCATGATGTAAAGCCATTTTCCATTGTTGCAACACATGATAAGGAAGAACATGTCTTGCTACTATTGTAAGATTTTCTAGTCCACAACTCACAATACTGAAGATTGTAGGTTGATTGATCAGATCCATGATGCCATTGATATTGGTGTATGAAATGGGAGTTTTGAATAACTCTAAGGATAAAAGTGAGCAACATGATCATGATCACACTCAAGGGCACTATGATCAAAATGAAGGGTGCTTTGAGGGAGGTCATGGTAGAGGTCGAGGATATTGTGGTGGATTTAGAGGCCGAGGCCATGGTGGTGGATGAGGTGAGTTCCCTCATGGAACATGTTATACGTGTGGATCCCCGACCATTACAGGTGTGAATGTCCTCAGAACATTACTTGTTCTTTTTGTGGAAAGAATCATAACTATGAAGAGTTCCCAGACTTATATGAACATTTGAGAAAGAAGCAAAAATAGAGAACAAGGGTGCATGGATGGTTAGAATACAACATGCCATGGAAAACCAATGGATGCCAAAGTTAGCACTGGATCCTGAGGTAGTACCTGTGAAGATTACTACACATGTTGAGGCTGCGTGTGCCAGAGAAATGTTGCAAAAAAATCCTACCATTACTAAGGAGGAGGTTTTACATGCAAAATATCCAGACCCTACACATCAGAAGGAGGTTTATCAGAAACCATGGAGGTACTCAGAAATATGTAGGGTGAAATACAATGTTTAAAGGAAACATCATGTGGAAGTTGGAATAGAAGAAGGAAGCTGAGACTTTCCAGTCAGATGTTGATGATCTGAAGGAAGTATGCAAGATGTTGCATCAAGAGAACATTATTCCATTACTAGGGAGTTGGTTAAAAGGAAACACTCCACATACTGGTATTGAGAATGGATGATATTTTTCATGCTAATCTCCCTCCTCATAGCTTGGATTATGACAAGGAGATCACTCTAAAATGTTGTGGATGGATGGATTTTGAGAAATATTTTGATTGACACATGTGTGGAAGTGAATGTGCTTACCTTAGATGCATGGGTTCAGATGGGAAGACCTCCATTACAAGCCATCTTCCAATGTGTTGTATATGGAAAATAGACTAAGGCCATGCCAATTGGAGTATTGAAGGATGCATCCATTACTATACAGGGGCCAAGTTCACTAGGGACTTTGAGGTCTTAGCACTTGTAGAAGTGGACAACTTCCCAACTCTACTTGGGTGCCCTTGGTGCTATGCAAATAATGTTGATCTATGGTTCAATAAGGGATATATCAGTTTTGAGAACAAAGGAAGAATGAGTTATTATCCCTTTGACAAGATGGGAAATATACACCTTATGTTGAGCCCTTAAGTGAAGAAGACCTGAACAAAATTTATGTGTGCACCATTCGAGATCCGGAAGTGCTTGAGCCATCTAAGGAAGGAATTATCTAGTGGGATGATGCATAGTCCATCAGTGATACTACAAGTATTTCCTATGACAATTGGGCACATGGACACTTATGAGATGGATGGTGTGAGGTGAAGAAGCAACATGCATGTGCAGTATAAGTAGGCACGTTGTGTTAGGTGGTTAGGAAACAACCTGTACCCCGATACACTGGTGAAGGAAACCCTGAGGTATTCCTGTGAGCCATGGAAGTACAGTGGAAGGATCAAGTGGACAGAAGGAATATGTTAGTTTATACCCTACGGGACAACAATGCATTGGTGGATGGTTCATAGGGATAATCTCATAGAATGGAGAGAAGTGAGAATTCTCTATCATCCCAAGGTTTCTTAGAGTAATGCACCTACTCAAATATGTGAATATCATGGTAATAATCCTTGTTCAACACCACGTTTAGTAGTGTGAGAGACTCTAGAAACAGAGGGGAAGGAAGCTTTACCACCTTTTTGTGGGTGCACAAACTTTATTTCACCTTGTGAGGCTGTGCGCATGCACTTGGTATGTTTATGTGGAGTTGCATAGAGAGACTGGAAATTGGCAAGACTTGACTACAGGAATGATCCAAACTTTTGACTACTTCTCCACTAAACCTCTGGTGAAAGAGGCATTACAGGTTATGAAGCTTGACTATGGGAGATAGTGCAAAGGTGAAGAACTCATTCAAGAGTTATTTGGTGAGTCAGACCTAGAAGTGCATTTTGATGAAGTAGATGAGACAGATGTAAAACTGCTTGAGCATGCTTTCCTAGAGAAGGAGAAAGGAAAGATGGTCTACATGGTGGATGATGAAGAAGTGGAAAATTTGGACATAGATCATTTAAAGGGTATGCATGAGGTCTTAGAAAAGTGTGGATGAGAAGGTGCACACCTACCATGAACCTATGAAGATGAAGAAAGTGAACATTGGCATGGATGTTGAACCTAAGGAGGCCATAATTGGAGATTACTGGTTTGACTCTGAAGTGGCTAAGATAATTGAGTTGCTACGTGATTTCCAGGACTTGTTTCCTAGGGGCTACCATGAGTTGAAAGGAGTGCATGAATATTTGGGTGAGATGAAAATTAAGTTAAAGGAAGGTGTGCACCTAGTTAGGAAGAGACCTTATAAGATGAACCCTAACCTGTGTGTAAAATTTAAAGAAGAAATTGACAAGATGTTGAATATGGCATTATTGAGCCCATAGAGGAATCAGAGTGGGTTAGCCCTATGGTAATCAACATAAAGAAAGATGGAAGAATCAAGATTTGTGTGGACTACATGGAGCTGAATGTTGCATGTGTGATTGATCCTTTCCCTACACCATTCACTGAGGAAATATTGGAAGGCATTGTAGGGTGTGAAATTTACTCTTTTATAGATGGATTCTCTGGGTATCATCAAGTAAGAATTTCTAAAGAGGATCAAGAGAAGACAAATTTCACCACTGAATGGGGAATTTTTTGCATACACATGGTGATGCCCTTTGGATTGAAGAACATGCCTATGCTGTAATATTTTCACGCATTGTTGTTCAAGCATTCAAGATTTTATTCACAAATTCTTGCAGAGTTTACTTGGATGATTGGACCATGTATGGGCTTATCAAGGATCATTATGACAATTTGAGGTTAATGTTTGAGAGGTGCAAATAGTTAAACATCTCTTTAAATATCAAGAAGTGTGTATTTACTACACCTTTTGGAACTCTACTAGGGCATATCATCTGCAAGGAGGGTTTGTTAGTAGATCCAAGCTAAGGTTGTAGTCATCTTAGGCTTGGAGGAACCCACTAGTCAGAGTGAGGTGTGGATTCTTGGGCCACATAGGTATTACAAAAAAGTTTATCAAAGGATATGCTAAGATTTTGTGCCCTTGGAAGAGTTATTAAAAGGTAAAGGGAAGTTCTATTGGGAGAACCACAACAATGCACATTCAAAGAATTGCTAAAGGAGAGGCTTACTACGGTGCCTATTCTACATTTTCCTTCATGGAATATACCCTTTCATGTACATGTGGATGCCTCTGGCATGGCCATTGGTGTAGTTCTAGCTCATCTAGAGAAGGTATTGTAGATCATCCTATTTTTTTCTAGTAGAAAGTTGACTCTGCAGAAAAAAATTATACAACTATGAGAGTGTGAGGCTTTATCAATGATCTATGTGTTGCATAAGTTCAAATAGTACTTACTAGAAACACCTTTTTTTTTCTATATAGATCACATGGCATTGAGATACTTGGTGAACAAGCCCATTTTATAGGGGGCATATGCCGATGGGTTCTCTTATTCCAGGAGTTTGACTTTACAGTGGTGGTAAAGCTAGGTAAAAGCAATTTTGGCCTAGATCATTTATCAAGGATTCAATCAGGAGAGGACACACAAAGTATTGAAGATACAATGTTAGATGCATAGTTATATAAGTTAAACACGTGCCCTTGGAATTAGAGGATATTTTTTTTTTTTATGCACATGTATGACACCCGAAGGAATGAAGGCCTTGGAAAAGAAACAACTTGTAATTCATGCCACACCTTTCATGTTGATCAGTGGTGACTTATACAAACTAGGATGAGATGAAGTATTGTGTCGGTGTGTACTGGAGCATGAGCACAAAAATCATGGAGGAGGCTCATGGTGGTATTGCAGGTGGACACTATGTAGGTGATGCCACCACACACAAGATTCTACTAGTTGGTTTATGGTGGGAGACCTTGTACAAGGATTAAAGGAGTATTGTAAGGGTGTGATCACTTTCAGCACCTTGGAAAACCTAGGGAAAGAGAGATGAAATGCCTTTGAGGCCTATTACTAGTGCATAACCTTTTGAGAAATGGGAAATAGACTTTTGTGGGTCCTATTTTCCCTAGCCGTGCACGTAGAACTGGATCACGCTATATCATCACTTGTATATATTATCTTACAAGGTGGGGGAAGAAGGACACCTATAAAGGATTGTACAACAACAACAACAACAAGGTTCTTGTGGGAAAATATTCTTACTAGGTATGGATGTCCTTTAAGTTTGACAAGTGATAGAGGCACTCATTTCCTTAATGAGACCATCAGGATATTATTGGATGAATTTATGGTTGCACACCATAAGACAACACCTTATCACCCTTAAGAAAATGGGACTATTGAGGCTTTCAACAAGATATTGAGCAGACTTTGACAAAAAATTGTGATGTTGGAAGGAAAGATTGGGATGATAAAGTTTTGTTGTGCTTTGGGCATATAGAACAACCTACAAATGGTTGAATAAGGCAACACCCTTTCAATTGTTGGTGTTTGGTGCAGAGGCAGTTTCTTCCCATGGAATTCATGTTACCTTCTTTTTGTATTACATGTGCAAGGAGGTCTAGCTGATGAGAAAGCATTGGAAGAGAGAATTGACAAGTTGATACAACTGGATGAGAGGTGCCATAACATGATGGAGTTAGAAGAAAGAAAAATCTAGGAAAAAGGCATGACACATGACATGCACATCAAGGAAAAGAAGCTTGAGGTTGGGAAGATGGTACTTCTTTATGATTCAAATTTTTTATGCCACCCAAGAAAGCTTAAGGTGCATTGGTTGGGACCATATGTTATCACTCATATACTTGACTCATGCACTTGCCAACTAGAGGTGCTTGATGGAACATGGTTTCTAGTTACTTCAATGGGAGTAGGTTGAAGCCCTACTATAAATAAGTCTTCTTGGTGTTTGTAATAAGGCAATATTTCCATTTAGATTAGATTTCCCTTATTGTATTTCCTTTAGATGTGTTTCCTTCATCATCATTATGTTTTGTCAATTTAGTTCAGTGTTATGTGTAATAAAGTGTGCTTTGTGTCAGAAGATGATTACAATCTCAAAGTGTTTTTATGCACAGAGGACTACACATACCCTTAGTGTGGGGTGGATAAAGAAGGTTAGTATGGTATAGAAAATAAATAAACTCATGGGTGACCATAAAGGGAACATGTTTTGAAAAGTGATGAAAACTTCAAGAGGATTGCTCAAAGTTAAAGACCACGTGCATAAGGTGGTGAGCACTAGTATAACTCAAGGAGGCTACAACATTTGAGACTACGTATGTTTGGGTCACATTGGATAAATAATTTGGCATAAGGAAGCATGGGTAGAGGAGATATGTGATCAGATAAGTAGTGTGCATGCTAGAAAGTTATGACTGAGGCACAAAAGTTGAGGTGTGAGAGATTGGGGTGTGGGACAAAGAGGCACAAAATGTGCTCAAAGGGAATTAATGTCATGTGTATGGTGGTAGGTGGAGTAATTAATGAAGGGGATTTTTGAAACTTGGTTTAAAGTCAACATTTTGCAATGACATTTGTTACCTTGTGAGTTCAAAGAAAATTGAGAAGTGTGAAGAAGAGTTAGAGATGATGAGCACTTCTAGAGTGAGTAAACATATCACATTTCAAAGCATGTTGTTGAGCATCTAGGTATGGAAGAAGGATTCAAGTGGTGGTGTGTGTGCATGATGGGAGGGTGACTTAGGTTTGTTTGCACATGACAACTAGGGTTTTCATTCACACTCATGGATCGAAAGGAATGATGGCACCATGAGGGCTCTAGTTGTGGAGAAGGAGGTTGATGACCCAACAGAGGAGTGGCTGGTTGAGATGTTATATCCAGAAGAAGTTATTGAGGGGTGGCCATGGAAAACAAAGATTACATAGTGTAGGGTTTAAAAATCAACCACCACACTAAGAAATGCCTCAAGGATGTCAACAAGAAGTTTATAGGAAGAAAAAAATGGTTGTTGGTGGATGACACTAGGTTTTGGACACCTCCATGAAGAGGTTACTCGAAAGTGTGGGGTCATGAAAATTTTGGAATTTCCTATTTTGGGAAGCTTGAGAAGTTGTATCAGTGGCTCATGTCACGCATCCATGAAGAATTTTTCTACTTCATGGGTAGGAGAATGAGGATCACCACCAAGTTGATTGGGAAGGTGACAGGTTGCGTGACTCGGGCTCGAGAGATCACTAGAGATCTATTAGATGATGAGGGAATTGATGCCACAGCCACCATACATCAATATAAGAAGGGGGTCGAGCCTTCAAAGTAACCAACATTGCAGACATGGCCACTAGGTTGTAAAACATGCTTGACAAGAAGCAAGTTGGGTGCCACTAAATGGTGGAATGAGGTGAATATGCGTTGGTTACATATAACACATAAAATGGTCAACAAGACATATTACAACATTGTTGGGTACATCATCAAAAATCTTGGTGAATGAGGTGCATCCAAGAAGATAAAGGTGAGAAGATTACTTGGGGCACAATCCTATTATTGATTGTATTTAGTGAAATTGGAGTACCCTGATGGACCTAGGGAGAACATATGGGAGTTTTCATTGGAGAATAAATCCCCAGTGAAAGAAATTTTCCAAATACACTCTACGTGGAACTATTTCTAATACGTATAAGGAGTGCCTGGGAAGGTGGTTTAGGAGACTACACAGGGCGTTTGAAGGAGAATGGTATATTCACGTGAGCTACCCAAAGTACTGAATGGAGAAGTTGAGTTTGTAGTCTACCAACACTTCAGCTTGGGGCACTTCCATATGCAAGTTGGGTGGTAAGAGCCCATGGTGTAAGTTTCCCCTTTTATTTTACTGCTAGATATTTCAAGGAGTCAATGAATAGGTTCCACGACATGCGCAAGCTAGTTTGACGTGGAAAAAGTAGACAAATATCCACATTTTGCACAAGACTTATGTATGGCTGGGAAAGAGGCCTATGTGGAAACCATGGAATCAAGAAATGTGGACATCATTCAGAGAGTTTGGCCATAGGAAAAATTGAACCAACGTGCATGTACATTTATCTGAGGCCAAGGTTCAAGGATGGAAAAGGTGGTGAAGGGCATGGATATGACACTCCCAGACCCAAAGAAGGGGTAAACAATAGGAACCTCAAGGAAAGTTGCATCAGCACCCCCTACTCAGGAAGATCCAGAGCCTACTAGAGTTAGAGAACATCCTAGAGTAGGAGGAACTAGAAGAAGACTACTAGACTAGTTCATACAAGGAGAGTTCTATGGAAAAGGTGCACATCTAGAGACATTGCGCTAGGACTTTGCATCTAGTAAGAAGATCACCACATGTAACTCCTATGAAGAATGAGGAAGAAGAAAGGAGAAAGTGCAAAAAATATGTTCCTGTAAAGGATAGTGAGGAGGAAGAGTCCCCTCAAAAGCAAAGCATGCAGAAGAAGGAGGACACCCTAGCATTGAGATGTAGGAGGATGAAGATATTGGGGACCGGTCATATATGAAACCATTGATGATAGTATGAGTACCCATGAGCAACACTTAGGTGAAGGGGAAAGAAAGTGCCGAGTGGGGATAAAAGTTCTAGAATGCCCCATGCCTGAAGGAGAAGAGAAAGAGGGAGAAGTAAACTAGAATGTTAGAGGCATTATGCAAGCAAGGATGAAAGGCATGATAATAAACAAGAAGAGGGATGCACATATTCATGAGGATGTTGGTGAAAACACACAAGTGGGCATAATGATGAAGAGGTAGTGGGAACTCAAAATTTGGGCTACTTGGATGACCAAGAAAAAATCATTCACACCCACTTCTAGAGCACCCTGCCCAATATACAATTGTATGGTGGGATTGGATGGACCTAAAAGATGGCCAATATATGCACTCACAAGTAGTTATCATGGAGCATGCAGACTCACATGGATGAGCCTGAATTTGATGTTTGTGAGGAGGTGTGTCTCAAAAAAGATGAGGAAGGTGCCACATATGTGCCATATGACCATCAAACCCACACAATTTTTTGATGAACAGGTGAGTAACACATTGGTTAAAGTGTCCACTAAAGTAGCACCGAAATATTGATAAGGAAACAAAATATGGGTGCTCTAGAAGATAAGAAAGATAAGGAAGAGAAATCAAAATGACTCACCTAAGAGTGGGATAATGTAGTGGTGAGGCACAAAATGTCAAAAAGATGGCCGAGCAGATTGCCGATGAAATCTTGTAGAAAAGGCCCGATTTTTTAGAAGAAGGTGCCAGAGGAGTTCAAGTCGAAATTGCATTACCTCCATACAATACAGTTCATTTTTTTTTTTAGAGGAGGATGAACCAATATGCCTCCCTAAACCAAAGATGATGTTGTAAGAAGAATCATCAAGGGCCAAGGCTTCAATTGCAAGGAAGATATCTAGCTATGAGGTTATTTTGCAAGCCTTAAAAGATGAAATGAAGAAGGAAGATACAATATTGGCCATGTGTACAATGCCTGATAACTTAATACATGAAAGGAAAAAGGAAGAGGAGAATGAATTTCTACAAGAAGCAAAGGATGAAACACTGGGTGCACAAAATGAGTTACCTTGGTAGAGAAAAAACATGACATGCTTTGATGATGCTATGAGGAAACATCACATGGATGGATCAAGGGCATTGGGAAGCTCATTTTTGTGAAGGTGGATGTCATGGAAGGGATGGTCTCAGGTATGGCCAACATCCTTAGAATTTTGAAAAGTGAGGGAAGAAACATGACTCTGGATGAGTTAGATGGCATCATTGTGGACATCCCTAACAAGGAAAATGCAATGCTTAAGGACTGGTACAAATTTGAGGGAGAAATTCAAAGTGAATATCAAAATTCATTCTTCTAGAAGAAGAAAAGGGTACACAATAAGATGACTCACCATATTCTTTATTCTTTGTTCTTTCATTCATTTATCCTATATTATTTGGAGTGACAAGGTGATTACCCATTGTTGGGGTGGAAATCCATTTTAGTGTGGGGTAATGTTGGATGGAAAAAATGGCCTAAGTGTTGGGTGCACATGAATGTAGGGCATTGAAAGAGTGCACAACGCTACAATATATCTGAAGTGCCCAGGATCAAGACTTAGCCATTTTATTTTTTAAAGGCTATTTTTGGAGTTAGTGTGATGAGCACACAAAGACATGAAGACTTCATGGTCCATGCAATGGTATTTTGGGAACAAGAAACAACTAAGCGCCATGCATAGTTTAAGCTAATAATAGGATTTCTACTCAGAGTTAACTATAGGAAGTCTATTCTTAAGAGCACTTGCATGTTGTGCATCCTTTTGTAAAGGCACATGGCTATTATTAGCATGTGACCTATTTTGAGAAGTGCATGGGTGGTGAAGGGAAAAGTCCCCATATATATATATATATATGTATTATTTTATGATTTTGTGTGTGTCAATTATGTAGAGTTATGTTGTTGATTTTTCATGCGCATGACTCATGGAGATACTTATGTAATGTAAGAAGCATTATGTGTTTTATAGTATTTAATACAATGGTTCATATTGGCTGGATAATGGTGTTGAATAAGTTTCAGTTTAGTGAAGATCTTAGTTAAGGAGGTGAGTCTCTCGTGAGAAAAGGACTCGGGTTCATGAAGGATCTTTGATGTTGAGTTAATTCATTGGTTTGAGGAGATTGCTCACAGAAAGAACAATATTTCTCGGAGAAAAGGACTCAAGTTCATGAAGGATATTTGATTGATCTCAAGTAAGAAGGTCATTGTAAGAGTGTTTGAATGAACCATAACCATAGCTCGAATCGTAGGATGAGGAGCCAACTCAGCTCAATGGCTGGATGATTGAGTTAATCACTTGGTGAATTACTTACAAAGAGGAAAAGAAGAGTCTTGGAAAGGCCGAGTTAGATCTCAATTTCACATTGGTGTTAGGTAGACATGACTCAGTGGATAATAGGTTGAGTGAAAATTTTCAATTGGATCATCCAAATTTAGGAATATCCTCAAGCTCGACGAAGCTAGTTAAGTTTTAGGCTTGGATTGGAATCATTCTTAATGATCAAGTTTCTCGAGACGGGAACCAAGTTATGAGCAAGCTCACTAGGACATGGGATGTCAAGTGAGCCATTGATATCTTGACACATGGAATCCTAGGCATGACTTGGTGGTTACATGGTGGAGAAAAGTTTGTTCTAGTGTATCACACGTAACTTAGCTTTGAGTGGGTAATAAGGCAGCTTGAGGGGAGCTCACAATGAAGAGCCAACTTGACTCGAGATTGGCACCAACATGCTCAATCATGAGCTTGGGTCTGCATAAGGAACCATGCCAACAATGTGTGACATACATGGAGAAGTGGGCATTAGGAACTAATTTTCCAAGGTAGTGTATGGGAAAATGGCTTGAAAGTTCATGATTCCCACTCCTATCTTATATAATTTCCGATAAAAATTCCATGTAGAGCTTGGAAAAATGATGTTCAATCTCCCGAGCCAAGAGATATAACAAGGACGATGTTACAGAAAGGACGTGTATCTCCGAGTGAAGTGGGATAGATTACATATGCATGGTCATGTTATTGTTGAGTAGTCATGTTTGACAAAAGTGTGAGAGTGTTCTCATAAAGTTAACCCCGAGTATTTTGGTTGAGAAATCGGGAGACCCAGTGAGGCGTTGAGCCCTCAATGCAATGCACGATGGGAAGGTTAGAGGTTATATTATGGAGAGATCGACATGATGGACAAGGAGACCTGGTCAAAGTGGGTTATCATTACATGAAAACCAAGCTACATGTCAACTCAACTCGATGGGTCGAGCTAGTGGTGGAGACCGAGTTAACATATGACATGTGAGAGACCAACCTAATGGCTTGATGGAGGATACAAGGGGTCCCACCGAATGTAAATTTTATTTTTATTAAAATATATTAAAAATATTATTATTATTAAAATATATTTAAAATATTATTATTTTTAAAATATTTTATTAAAAATATTATTTTAAATTAAATAAGGATAATTTCAATTTTTTAATTTATTGTGCATAATGGGTAAATGTAATTAGTGATGTAATTAAACATGGTGGCCATCATGTGCCATTATTCATGCCCCATAATTTAGGTTTTCTCCATCCTTTCTCTTGATTAGGTTTTCTATAAATGTAAAGGAGAAGCTCATTCCCCTGGAATTGAACAATTGAACAAGTGCACATTTTTCAAGAATCCTCTCTCTTTCTACTAGTTTTGTGGATTGGGGAACTTTCAAGCCTCTCTTCTAGTATTGCAATGGAAAATTTTCCTCTTCCTAAATGTATTGATGCATTGTGAACATGATTAAAGTAATAAAAGTGTGTGTTTTGTGACTATTAGTCGTCCTTTTATCATTCTATCTACTTTGTTGTGCCTTTCTCATACTTGCAGGTACACTGTGTAAATTCAATTTTCCATTGTAGTTTTTGGAGGTTTTGTACTTATCTAGTAGTGGATTTTTGTATGTGGTGGGGTTGTGATGATTTATCATCCTTCTCAATTTCATCCTTCTATCATGGAAGACCAAACACGTATTTATTTGATTGAGCTCAATAAAGGGAATGCTTGCTTCGTAGTCCTGTGGTGTCTTGTTTACCCTCTCTAAGTTTTAATAGGTGAAATTAGACTGTGGTGTATTTTCTCACCCTCTTCAAATCAACCCTTATCTGTTTGAAGATCAGAAAGTTGTCTAGAAACACCCTTTCTTGGTGCATCACCACTTATAGTATAGGATTTAATGCTTGCAAATATCTCTCCCTAATCCCATGAAAATGTTAGCATAGGTCTAATTAGCTCTTTTATTACATTATAAGTAGTGTTGTGTTTAGTTTAGGAAGAGGAAAATATCCTTATTTGGAGGTTCACCTTGATCCCAAGTCCCACATCTTGAGAGGTGATCCCATGTTACCCAATCACACCAAAGGCCCTATCCATCAATTGGCCATTTGAGGGGTGCAATAATTTGGTGATAACATCTTTTGGCATGCCCGGTGGGGCCATAAGAGTCATATATTTTACAAGTGTGTGTATTGTGTTCACTCCATTTCATAAATTTGTTGTTCTCTTAGTGAAATTTCAGCCTTATGAGGTATACCCAAGCACAAATGGCAGCTCCTTTGGTCAAAGTAACCCACTCTCTGTGTTGTAGACTTTCATTTTTTACCCATTTCTATCCACTTTTCTTCCATATCTTTCCATTCTTCTCTCATTTATGAAACAGTGAAATCATGGATTCAT
Organism: Taxus wallichiana var. yunnanensis; assembly: GCA_018340775.1. Taxonomy (NCBI): domain Eukaryota; kingdom Viridiplantae; phylum Streptophyta; class Pinopsida; order Cupressales; family Taxaceae; genus Taxus; species Taxus wallichiana. The sequence goes on along the minus strand of CM031233.1, from coordinate 74,583,173 downwards.
TTCCATAGTGAGATTCCCACTTGGAGCAGTGACATCTCTTTCCATCTTAAGGATATTATAATCCACCTCTAGACTGGTTTCATGATAGATATCAATTTGAGCATGCATGTCCACATGAGCAAGATGCAAATCAATTTGTTTATCCACTAAACTGGGGGGTGTAGTCATATTTTATACCCTTAGACCAATAGTTTAATTGCATGCATGTCGGCCTATCACCCAATAGGTGCTTTGGGAACTCACCCAAGGAACGTGCACACGTCGAATCTCTCCTTTATGTGAGTCTTGTGTGAATACATCATCGATAATATATATTCAAATGGAAATGAGCAGAAAAGAACCATGCCACATTATAAGAGCCTAGAATGAGTTGTTAGCTCATTGTATCCAAAGAGAAATAACAAGCAACATTTGGAAATGCTTATCACATAAAGGAAATGCATAAGTAGTATACTCTTGAACATAGATATGATTTATAACAAAGCATTGTATTCATATTAACATATTCAATAACCACATTACAATCCTTGAGGTCATGAAAGACCCTTATATAACAATGCAGAGTCAAGTCATGCATTAAAACTACATTATTCTCACCATATTGCAAAAACAAAAAGAATGTAGACCCATCCCTCTAAATGTGCCATTACTTACAGAGCTTTCCTAATCCCTAACCCATAACATCTTTCATTTTGTTTTTGTAGGGCTCCGCCTCTTCTTCTCTCCTCCTTACTCTCCACACACACACCCACTATATATATATATATCTCTTTCTTCTACTAGGTGCTTGTATTTATAACCTTAGCACCCACCGCCATGCCTTTCAGAAGTTACAGATTGGTTGCCAAGTGTCAAAGTGGTCCTCCATGGGAGCATTCCTTCATAGGTCTGAGCTCTCCACTCCTTGCAATTATGTGTTCTAGAACCTTCCATCACATGCCTGGAATATTCCCTTTTTGATCCCATAATCACCATGCTGGCACCTTATCCGCAAGGGTCATGATTTTCTTGTGTGCTACCTAGGATGATGAATGTTGATAAGTACAAAACCTATTTTTCCTTACACATGCACCATATGTTTTATAACCTATTTATAGGACCCTTCCCTACATGCCTTCAACTCACGCGCCCTTTTTCAACTAGGTCTCTCGCACCCACGTGCCTTCTTGTACTTAGCTGATATTTTGGGGCCCAACATCACCCCACACTACGCCTATTCTTCTTCCTCGAAACACTCTTCAATAAAGAAATAAAGAATGGATGATCCTTAAAAATGGTTAGAATGGAAGAATAAAGGAATGAAGAAATGGGGAAAATAATGAAATAATTGGGGAACTCATTTATTTATTTTCCTATGCTTTCCTCCTCGCCTTCCTTCAACACTTCATTTGCGCTATGTTCTACCTCTTATTCCATTATCTTCTTGATAACTCATGTCAATTCTCTCTCCGTGGACTCTTCTATATGTTCCTTTGTGAGGCTTGGGGTCCTTTGATCTTTTGTATTTTCTTCCCCGCCTACCCCCTTGCCTTGGGCATCTGTTTCTTCTTCGTCCTCCTTCTCCTCATCTCCTTCTTCCTCAGAATCATGTATCTCATACACTAAATGGTTTTCACCTCTTTATGGCTCATCATCATCATCATCCTTATCACCGATGTAGGTATCTATACTTTCTATTTATTCCGAATATGCCTCATCAGTCACCTTCTACTTATTTCTTATTGGGGATTCCAGTATAGGAGATTATTCTTTTTCTTTTTCTTTGATAGGTGATGTCTTCATTGGAAATTCCTTATGGGTGAGGGGCTCTTCATGCTTTGGTGCCTCTTCTTCCGGGTTATTCACTTTGACAAGATACTTCTTTCTCCACACATAAGTACTAGGCTTAGCATTTGCTTTCAATGTGCTCACTGTTTATGTGGTTTGAACACTTGGTGCCTTCTCCATCTCTTTTCTTTCTCTCCTTCTAGGCATGGCCTTATTCCTTCTTATAGGGTCTTCAAGGATGGAGACATCATTCTCCAAGTAAATTCCTTTTTCAAATTTTTTCCTTATGGGTAGATACACTCTTGTTTTCGTCCTTCCTACAATCGTTAACATTAAAGGCTTCATCATCTGTATCTCGTGGGAGACATATCTCTCCATGCACACATGCTTCTTTGGGTAGGTGAGATTCCAGCATATCTTGTGGTGGTCTATATCTACCTCACTAAGGTTGAACCTTAGTCTCTTGGCCTCCTTGAACCGAGTAACTCTAGCTTGGAAGTATTACACAATGAAGGAGAAGGGTAGCTTGCACCATGGAATCATATTCTCATCTTGTCAATATAAACTCGCCAATGAAGAAGTGTTGATACACTACTTAATTTTTCCTCTCCATTCAAAAGCATGGGAAACTACTTTGGGATCCTCCACTTAGCCTCGAATGCATCACACATTCACTTATACCACTTCTCCAGTGCACTTTGTGAGCGGTTGTCATGGTTTCACAAGTGTATTTCACAAACCTTTTACTTGTGAGGGATCCTCTTCTAGATACTCCCAAACAAAATTTTCTAGCCCATCGGGCACTCCAATATTTGAAAATACAATGGTGAGGAGGATGTTACCAAAGAGTGTCTTCTCTCCCTCCTATGCGCTACTTATAATCTCATCTACGATGAAAGCAGAAAAGTTGTAGATGGTTCCTTCGGATATCTTCGACATACATTTAGCCATGCCTTGTTTAATTATGTCCATCACTCTTGATCATTGAGTTTGTTCACCAGGTGCGCGTACATCCTCATAATTGGGTATGGAATCTTGGTGATGTCAAAGTATCATGACCCCTTCTTGTAGTCATACATGGCTATAGTCTCCTTGATAGCCTCCTTTTCACGCAGATCATCATCAATGTTATCTCCTTCACAAATGAGTCCTGTGAACTTGGATATCAGTTATGGTGTGATGTGCATCTTGCACCCCACAAAAAAATGATCCTCATGCATTTAAAGAATCAAGCATTGGTAAAGGAACTCATGCTTTCCAAAGTATGGCAACTCATATAGTTGCAATAATCTAGCCTTCTCTAATTTGACCTTTACCTCGTTGCTATAAATGGGAATTCCATCTGATGTCCTTTTATTAGTTGGTTAGACCAACTCTAGCACCATTTCCTTCTCATTTGTGCTTGTGCGATGGTTATAATCACTCACAAACATCTTTTGTAAGTGTGACTCCCACTCCTTTCCTAGCAATACTGCATCTGGGTACTACATTTCCATGTATCATTCTTTGTTGGTGCTTGTGATGACAAAGTGATTTTATTTCCTTTTCCCGTTCCCTTTGTTTTATTTGGTGAAATGGTTGGTTTCCTGGGTGCCATATTTTCTAGTCGAATGAACTTAAATACTCCTTCCTCTTGCTCTACTTTGTTACTCTTCTAAATCATAAAACTCACTCCAAAAATTCAACTCTTGACATTAATCCTTCTTTCTCCATGCCCTAGCTGCCAAACACTAACTAGGAATTCCTTCTACAAGACAACGATCTTCACACAACCTTCCTCACACCCATGTACTCCTTCCTTCTAGTTTGCAGATCTACTCTAGATGCACACTCAAATTTCTTGGATTCTCCTTTCTTCGCATAAATTTCTCTCTAGATGCTCTAATTTGCAAGAGCTTCTTTCACTTCGTAATCGCAAGGTAATAAATGACTTGCCCGACCTTATATTTATAGTTTTTACTTCTTTCTAGCATTAAATGCTATACCACCTACTAATGTACTTTAACATTAAATGTAGATTTTTTAGTCATATTTTATACCCTTAGACCAATAGTCTAATCCCATGCACGCCGACCTATCACCTAGTGGGCACTGGATGCTCACTTGAGGCATGCATAGGTGCCGAGTCTCTCCTTTATGTGATTCTTATGAGAATGCATCATCTTATAACAGATGTTCAAATGGAAATGAGAAAAAGAACCATGCCATATTCTAGAATGAGTCATTATCTCATTGCATCCAAAAAAGAGAAATAATAAACAACATAAGGAAATGGTTCATACAGAAAGGAAATACATAAGTATTATGCTCCTGAACACATACATGATTTATAACAGAGCTTAGTATTCATCTTAACAAGTTCAATAACCACATTATAATCCCTTGAGGTCATGAAATATCCTCATCTAACTGTGTAGAGAAAATTCATGCATCAGAGCCATAGTATGCTCATCATATTACAAAGAAGAATAAAAACCCATCCCCTAAATGTTACAGAGTTCTTCAAATCCCTAACCCATAACATCCCCATTCAGTTTCTACAGGGATTTGCCTCTCTTTTCTCTCCTCCACACTCTCCACACTCTATCTATATCATATATCCTCTATCTGCTTCCAATGGGCACTTGTATTTATAACCTTAGCACCCACCGCCATGCCTTTCAGAAGTTACATATCGGTTTCCAAGTGTCGAGGTGGTCCTCCATGGAAGCATGCTTCCTCGATCCGAGCTCTATGTAGACACCAAAATCGTGTCATAATCACCTTGGTCCCCTAGCATAGCCCTATAATCACTTCCTCATCCTCAACACCTTATCACCTATCTCCTACATCCCACACATTTTAATTTAATTACTTTAATTAAATTAATGCCATTTACCTCCATACATATTAATTTAATTATTTTAATTAAGTTAATAACCTTTTACCCACACACATATTAATTTAATTATTTACATTAAATTCATTCACTACCCTCACACACCTATTTAATATAATTGCCTTTATTAAATGCACCTCACCTAACCACCCCCATCATTTGACCCATTAACCTAAACCCTAAACCAATGGCCTAAATAAAACCTAACATTAGACCCATCCCCTCACCTCACATTTAAAAGCCTCCTAAGGTCGGTTTACACCGAGGAAAAGAAGAGACCCTTATCAAATGGCGGAACAACTTCCCAGGCAATTTTTGAACAACCCGAGATATCTCGCCTAAACCGATGTCGGTTCGCCCTAAACCGATGTCAGTTCACCCTAAACCGACACCGGTTATACCGGAATGGACCAAATGGCCTATTTAGACCCATTTACAGCTTTGTAATACGGGTTGTTGTTGAAAAAATTATGATCTCGAGTTCGATCTCTTTAGACGCGACAATAAAACGAATATTGATTTGTGATCAACAAAGGAAACCAAATACACTGGCACAACAGTGAAACTTTCTTCCCAACATCCTCTAACGTAGAAAATTCTTCATTATTCTTTAGACCTGTACCTCACATAAGAGTAAGTATCCTCCTCCCATCTATTTCATTTTCTTATCATAATCTATAGTATTTATGGTAAAGGAACCTAGTCTTTTACCCTCACTCCATTCCCTCTCTCCGATTCTGCAACCATGTTCCATACCCAGTCATCTTAAGACTTAGCCCAATTTCCTATTTGGACCTCCTCAGCAGTCTCAAACCTTTGCAACATATCTACACCCCCTCTGTGATCAATCCCCACCTTCTATCCACTTCACTTTTGCCCCAAAACTCCAAAAACCCGGACTGTGTGATTCCACCAACCCCGACTTAACCATCGTCGGTTCTCTCTAACCATCACCAGTTACAGTAAAACCATCATTAGTTTTATAAAACTGTGGTTGGTCTCTATGTCACCTAATCTCTGCTAGAATAACAACCTGTTTCTGACATATACCTACTTGAATACCTATTTGACCTTCAGATCTGTATCTAACCTAGCTTGTTAGCTCAGATTCACCTGTAACCAACTCACTTGACCTCTGGATCTCCTTCTAGCCTAGTCTGTTAGATTAGATCTAGCCTACTACGTTTTGTATGAGATGCCTAAATCATATTAAACTACAAGTAGGGAAAATATTTACTTTATTTAAGCATTGAATTGTCTTAAAGTGGATTGACAACCATCTAGGAAGTATCGCACTTCTGGGATCTAGCATATGCTAGGCAGTCCACTGCATATATTGTTTAACTCTCTTTTTGGTCTTGTTTTGGTTCTTATATAGGTAGTTCCTCCTAGCCAAAAGGAAGGTCTCACAATCACTTTGATTTGGAATTCAAATACGTACGCATACAACCTTCAACCATCCCAAATCAGGTATTCCTCTTACCACCTTTACCTTATTTGTTTCGTCAAGTACTTCTCAGAAAACTAAGAAATCAGGTGAAACATTTTGGCACACCGGTGGGACCCATTCAGAGGTTCCTTGCATATTTCTTCATTCCTAGGTGAAAATTTGTGTGTGTTTGTTTCCCTTCTAGTAGCATTCACATTAAAACTTTCTCCTTGGTAACATTCTCTTCTTTCTACTTGCTCCGAAAGACACATTTCTTTTGGTGTATTTAAAAGAACCTTCTCATTCTTGTTTTCTACATTTTAGTGAAAAACATCCCTCTTCCTATTCATCTACTTTTTTCATCGAATATCATACTTTTGATTTGGGTTTAAAACAAGTGTATCTTTGCATTCTGATCTAGCTCATTAGCTCACATTAATCGAGGGCAACCTATACGCTGGAAGTCATGACCAACTGATGGTTGACAAACGAATCATAGAAAAGCACTTCTATCTTTTTCTCTTTCTTTGAGTCTTACCAAACCATAGAAAAATTCAAAATACATACATTCTTAAACAACATCCTACTCGGAAAAATTTATAGGTGATCACACGATCACAATACGGTGGACACCTAGCTCGCTGCTCTGTTGAGTCATACTTTAGAGTGAAGCCCGCCCCTCGCCATAACATTCCCGAACCCTCACCCTATAGAATTCTTTCTTTGTAGGAAGCCTTTATCACCAAGAAATTCTATTGTTCTATTCATAACAAGTACCCATACAAATAGCATAAGTTGAACGAACATAATAGAATAGGCACTCTAGGAACGTTCTTTCTTAGTGTTCTGCTTGATTTGCATTTTGAGGTGAGAGCTTTCGATCATTATTTTTGCTTTCCTTGCACACTCCCAATCATAGTCAAGTGTATTCTCGACTTCGCCCGAGTGTTCTGGACCACATCTACATCATTCTCAAACTTCTGGGTTTGATTCAACACCAGATTTTTAAATCACAACCATCTTTCTTATTCTCTATTTCAATTTCATAGTAACCAGCTACGGTTATCTTTAACCGTCACCAGTTACATTCCAACCAAAGATCGGGCTTCAACCCAACTAGCGTCGCTTCTAAAGTATTTTGGATACCTATCCAAAGGACACCTATTTCACTTTTTGAGCTGTAAAAGGCTCCTATCACCTTTCATATCATCGTTACTTCAATCACAGTCACCTTACGTCTCATCCTATGTAAAAATTGTCAGTCTGGGACCATCATTTAATAGACTGTTGGTTTTTCATAGTAACCGGCACCGGTTAAGCCTAACTGCATCAGTTTACCCAAACCGCATCGGTCACCTTGTGCTATTTTACAACTCACCAACCGACCTAATTCATTCGTCACACCGATTGTTTTCCTAGTTCTGTTGTGTTATGTACCATTCAGACATAATATAGTCTTGCCAAATCAGTTCCTACCCACATGGTGCTGACCCATAGATAGGTAAGTGCCCTCGTATTTCACGCTAGTCGACTACCACTCCCACCTAGTCCTTCACCACCTTCCATCTCATCATCCATGGATCCCAATTAACCTATCACCATTCCTACAGGCGACATGGAGTTTGCATGACTCCTGGATCAAAATCCCATGGCTTTGAGCCACTACCTCATCCATGCCTCCACTCGAGATGCCTCGAGTCAATTGATCTATGGCATGCCTATATCCTTATCTCCATCCCTAATGATCGCTTCCACCTCAGCTCCACCTCCTACCATGGTGACCTCACTTATTTTATCCCCAGTTGTGTCACAGCTAGGTCCCATGCCAGCTTTGACCGCCACATCCACTACCTCTATAGCACCCGCAGTCTCCACCATACCTTCATCCACCACATTGAACATAGCATCATCCACACCTGTTGTCTCATATATACCAGTCACAATGCTGCCACCCTTGGTGTCGGTAACCTCTACCCCATTTCAAAATGTTGTCCTTTCTATTCCCCAATCTCTACCTCCCATCTCTACCAAGGTCACTACGAGTATCCCACCTTCACACACCTGCTACCAGCCGCCTCCTATTTCATCGGTCATTCAGTTTGGGTATATACCCTATATGTCTATCTCTCAATTCCCACCTCCTTATTTGACACCACCATACTCTGGAATGTCATATTCTTCATATGTCCAATAAAAACCTCCTTTCGCTCCGGGGGGTACCCAATCTTCACAACCTAACAATGACTTTATCAAGTTAATGATGGATAAGATGTAGACATTAGAAGCATCTATTTTTAGCTCCCGTAATTCTCTCACCTATGACAATATTTTTAATGAGCCTATTCACCCATCCATTCCCATTCACCCATATCCCGTACACTGGGAGATGCCTAAGTTTAACCGCTTTAACAGTAAGGAAGACCCGCAACAACATTTGTGATCTTTCAAACATGGGTGTTACTTAATTTCCCATGATGATGCTTTGCTTTTGTGAACCTTTCCCATGTCCCTAACTGGTCCAACATTGGACTGGTATAGTGGATTACCTAGACATTCCATCTTCTCATTCAACCAAATATCCCAAGCCTTCTTGGATCATTTTTCGATTAACGTCATCAAGAAGGTTACCATGACCAATCTTTATTCTACACGTCAATATGACGATGAATCTATCGCAGATTTTGTCACTCGTTGGCGTAGCCTAATCAACCAACTCACTTTCCAATTACCGTAAACTGAACTCATAGAGCTCTTCACATGAGCTTGTGCTAGACATATTTCACCTACCTTACAGGTGCAAACCTTCCGAACATTCGATGAGGCTTTCACCATGGCACGTAAACTCAAAATTCACGCCATCGAAGAGAAGAAGATACAATTATGAAACAAAAACTCCTCATTTAAATCACACGATACTTCCTCTTCCTCAAAACCTCAGACAAGTTATTCCAAAGCCAAGGGAACTACCAACGTAGTGGTACTTAAGGCTGGCCCTGCTCATCCATCCAATCATGCTAAACCTTCATCCAATCTATCACTGGTCCAAACCTTCCAATTTAGACGTGAACAAAAGAAATATACCTCAATTGGGGAACCATATTCATCTGTTTTAGAAAATCTTATTAAAGCTAATGCCATCACCCTTCCTCCTATCAAACCACATACTAGTTTTGACCCCTCTTGCCCTGCACTGGTTAGTATAAGCAAAATGACTACTATAATTATTATGTGTAAATGGTCACAAAGTGATAACAATTGTATCACCTTTAAAAACATTGTTTTGGGAATGCTTGATAGTAGTGAGTTAGTCCTGGATAACCCTAATGCACCTGCCAATCAAGACCTTCATATATTCAAGAAACCATTCCCTAACCATTCCCCATCTAATGATCAAACTAGTGATGCCTCACACAACGAAAGTAATACACGTGAGGTACATGTTATCTTTACCGACTTACCACTTGATTCCAAAATATCTCCTATCCCCTCCATCAAGGAAATCCTAGCCCGAAATCCTCTACCCACATAGGAACCTACTTTATCCATTCCTCTACCCATAGAGGAAAGCTCTTCACCTCCCGTACACTGCGGAGGAGTCTCTCGTTAGTACCGATATCATTTCCCCTTCAGCTTCCCTACCTAGTGAGCCACTACAAATTATACCTCCCCACCCATGAGGAGTACCCATTATCTTCTCCACCTATTCAGGATCCAATAGATTTGTTGTTACCGCTCGGTGACCATTCTCCATTAGCTACCCAAGATCCTGTGGACCTACTTTCAGATCTCTTACCTACAGAGGCAAAATCCAGTGAATTCCCTATTTCTCAGACACATTTTACAGAATCACCACTCGCTCCACATCCACCTCATCTACCACAGTGCCATTCTCACGTTTGGCTGACCATCTAGACTATGTTGATAGGTATTCACTTTGGGGGCATCTCTTACTCCCGGTCTCAATCCAAATGCAATCATCTTTCACTGACACTTATACCATTTATCCGAAGAATTTTCAACAACCCAAACCACACATGAACATAACTCTCGATACATCTTCTATTGCATCATCCTCATCTATACCCGCCTCTCTACCTACTAGCCGACGTGTTCCAACACCATCTCTTATGTCTAAACCCACTAGTGTTCTAGGGGTCACACCCACATCAAACCTTGCACATCCTCTTATTAGGATACACTTGACCACATCTTCCCATATACCTATTGAACCAATCCCTCAACCTAAACGAAAAACCCAACCTTCTAATCTGCATGCACCGACCTCACCAACTACACCTTTATCACCTTCACCCCTACCATCCATCCCGACACCTCACCCTCTACCTTAACAAAATATACTCTCTCCAAGGGTAAACCTAAAATTCCCTTGACCCCTTCACCACATCCTGTAGCTCTACCTAGGTGAACCTTGTGTCCTTCATCACCATCTATAACTTCTTTTCCTCCTATACCACCATTACCTTTTATACCTCCTTCACTACCTATGACATTTTCTTCCACCTCACCTGTACCTCCCTCTCAACCTCGACCAACACCTACCACTACACCTTAGTTTTCCCCTTGGGTCACTTGTCCTCTCCCACCATCTGCCTTTCCATCTACATCACATGCTCCCCCTACACCTCTACCTAAGAAAAAGCACCAAAAATCGAAAAAACCATTAATTTCCAAAGAGGTGGTTAAACTTACCCCTCTTTCTATTACTGCACCTACACCAAAGAAAGTACAACCCAAATCCAAGACTGCATCACCTCAACTACCACCACAACTACCCAATCTTCCAACCAAACCTACTTTTACTTTGCATTGTGATCCACTAGTGGGATCATACACCACCATCTTGGCTAACCTCCTGGAAAGCTCTGCTATCACCCTCCCTCCTCTTAGACCTTATGACCCTCTTAAACCTAAACCGGAAGGGTTTGATGATACTAAAATTTGTGCTTACCATCGTGTGTCAGGACATGATGTTGAGAACTGTAAGGGTCTAAAGGCTACCCTCATTCAATTATGTCCTTCTGACCCCAATTTTGATGACGATGACCTCTTGGATGATGAACCTATTTCACCCTCACCACCTTCTTCACACCTTCCTCCTACACCTATACCACAACCTCCATCTTCACCACCATGACCTTTCTTTCCATCTCCAAAATTTGAAATCAACATGGTCAGTATCCACGAGATTGCTCAACCTTTTCCTAAATGTCGGTGTTGGACACTCATTATAGAAGGCTCTTATCCACCTCTTGGTAAATGTCCCTCCTACCAGTATACCTTTCATGGTAACCCCACCCCATCCACCTCTCTGCCTCAAATTAATATGGTTCACGTCGTTACCCGAGGTCAGTGAGAGAAAGGGAAAGATAAAATAGCTGATCCATCACCCAACCACGTACCTAACATACCAATTGCACCTGCACCTAAAGTCACTATCCATGGTCCAAGATATCCTATTTCTGATGGGGTTACACACTTGTTATCCTGTAAAATTAATAAGGGAAATTTTACAGGTAACCATACAAAAATTTTGTTTTGGTTTCCCCGCTGAGGTCCCTTAGCATTCGGAATGGCATAAAATCCCTTTCCGGAGAATCTAGTTTTTTGAACTTAGTCATTTCAGTCCTTTTTTGGTTGGGCATGGTTCTGTTCATGCATGCAACATCAAATGTTTGATTGCCCTTTTCGTGCCTTTAGTGCACTCTCTGTCATGTCAATAGAAAAAATGTTGCACCTTCCCATGTTGTTCCTTTCAAATTTGCACCGAGGCACATGCGCCAACCTATCGACACCAAAAACATCTGTGCCCTTAAACAAGTGTGCCAAAGCGCTCTGAACCCCATGTTCGATAAAGTCCTAAATTCACGCTAAAGGTGCAGATAATTTCTTGCTGATAGATGCATAACCATGCCAAAGGGCACAAATATTTTCATGTCGACATATGTTTTGGTGCGCCTTTGAAAAATTTGGTGGCACATTTATTACGCCTTTTGCTATATATAGGCACATCCGCCTGTCATTTTCACAATTGAAAACATGTGAAAAGTTTATTCCTCTACACCTGTCAATGCCTCTATCATCCCCGTGTCATTTTACGTCGCATTCGTGGACCCCGCATCATTCCTTTCATCCTATATATCTCTGGTAAGTGGTCCTTGCTTTTCTTGTGATATTTGTTTGTTGGTTTTCTGTGGTTGTGCTTGTTATAAAATAATAATAAAAGAACCTAAGAGGCTTCCCCAAACCAGTTTCACCCTCCTCCCAGATCTGATGGCCTGGAGGGCTTCGTCTCAAAAGTGATCCAAGAGCCTCTTTGCTCTGTCCCCTTTCACTGTCAAAATCATGTTAATGAGGCCTAAAAACCACAAACTTGTCCAAGAAAAGAGAAAATGTAAAGTTGTTACATATCCAAACCACGGTTTCCTTTAGTGCAAACGCCATCACTGCACAGCATAAAACACAGTCGCACCAAAGGGCACACTATCTCTACCTACAACATGAACCTTCCCTACACCCTTTGAAAATATTATAAATCCTAATACATGGTGCAAGCGCAATCCCTCCTACATCAACATTGAATTTCATGCAAGCTCTACTGCACCGCGCAAAGTCCCCTTGGCACACCTAAAGTCAGTGATACACCCTTTAATTCCACACCCTTTGGTGTACCAAAATTTGTGTTACACGTTCAATATCTGTGCCATTTGGTGCATCTCGGATCCCATGCAAGAGAAAAATCATTTGCGCCCATTTTAAACCTTACACAATGGCACAGGCATAAATCCTTCTACATCAACACTGAATGTTGTGTGCGATATTCCTGTGCCCTGCGCCCTTTGGCACTATTTTCTTCCTTGCAACACTCGCATCGTGCATCTTGTTTTATTGACCCTATGCACTCTGTAGTATAGTGCGCTTGTGCCTGTAAGTATCTAAATTGCTAACTCCTTATTCTGTAAAGCTTTGATGGATAATCTAACAACTAACATGGCTCTTCTGCATTGGACTTCACTCCTTCTTCTTACAGATCAGCAACTAAACTCAGATTCGCATATGTCTACATCAAGAAAAAGGCCAACCAAGTCAAAGGGTAAGGCCAAACTCATAGAGGAAGAAATGAAATACAAGTATCAAAGGGTCAGAATGCCCGAGTCCCATGCAGAATGTGACTTAGACATCAGAGATTCCAAACTTGGCCACATCGACATGGAAGATTTTTGGGCCGAACTAGAAGGGTCACAGGTATTCCTTGGATGGACAAACTGGTGGGCAGTGGTCTGCATTTCGTTGGGGAATCCCTGTTAGTGCAGTAAATAATGAGTTCATGATGGTGGTGGCCCACTGCTATAACAAAGACACAAGGTGTGTCGAGAATGAAAAGGGTGAGGTCATAATCAACCTCACTGCCCGACACTTCGAAATCATGTTGGGTATTCCCCACTACTGAATTTTGTGGCTATAAGCCAAGAATACTACATCAAGGCATAGGAGGAAAATGAAGACAAATGCATGTAGTTAATGAACGAGGTGTACCTAAAAAATAAGAAGGTAATAACCAGGTGGCTGCAGGTTATTCACCACAGTGACTTCTCAGAGGAACTAAGTGACACCATTACCTTCCTGAGTAGAGTGTTTGGGCTTTCTGATGCCCATTACTTCCACAAATGGATGCTCAGATATCTAGAAACAATGAACAAAAACATGCCTGATCAGCATTTCGAGTGGGTAGAAATCATCAGCAGCACCATCTCTGAGTAGCTCCAACAACTCACAACAACGGGGAGGTTCTACATGAACTCCTACGTGGTCTACACCTGCAGCCTCAAAGAGAGACTATCCAACGTTGAGCTGATTCGGGTGTGGCCCCAAGTAAAAATATACGAATATTATCTAGAGTTGAAGCTGGAGAACAACATCCCACAGTTCAACAAGATCAACGATGCCTTCTTCTATGGCATCATCTACCTATTGAGGCCCAATATGACTCACGGTCAGACGACCAAGAGCATAGTAACTGTAATGAGAGAAGTGGGGGCGTTATTTACACAATTCCCCACTTTCACCTATCTTAGAGCAGCCAACTTCTTGGGGGAGCCCACCAAGTTACCAAGGTATGCAGGCCCTAAGTTGATCCTATTGGAGCTATCCAGACAGCTCATAACATATCATGAGAAGTGCCTAAAAAGGAAGAAGGGTGGAACTCCTTTCCCCCTCATCAGTGGGTAGGTACACCTGCACTTCTCACACCAAGGCCTGGGAAATGTTTGCAGAACTGGAGCTGCTCAACTTGAAGCACAATTTCCTAGCAAGGCCAACCTTTGATCCACAAAATTGCCTCCCAAAGGTGAAGCTTGATCCGATCCATGTTTCATAGATCAAGGACATCTACATTGACCTGTATCACGAGGTCGAACTCAGGAGAAAGGATCACTCCCATCTGGGCCTAGCAGAAATTATCCAATATGGTGTGGCCATTATTCTAAAAGGTTTCTAAATGACTGATTAGGAAGTTGATTAGGTATATCTAGATACGGATGGGGACAACTGGCCATTTGCTGAGATTGATAGAACAAGGGCGCCTTAGACCATTGAGGTGAGGGTTAAGGGCACATTGCAGCGCATAGAGCATTGGTGCAGGATGAACGGCCTCATCTACCTTGGGGTAGACTTCACCACATCTCCTTTGGGAAATGCACCTACCAGGCTGAAGCATTTGCCAAAGAGAAAAGGTAAAGACAAAGAGGGAGAATCAAGCTCCACTCAAGAAGAAGCTCCTGAGAGCCCTCCTTCTTCCACACAGGAACATGTAGTAAGCCTGGTATCACCTGAAGAGGAAGAAGCGGCAGTGAGTGTTCTAACGGGCACATCCACTCAGGATGTTACCACTGCTACAACTATTGAGGTTCCCTCCATCCCTTCTCCCTCTCCCCTTCCCTCCATATGTCACTCAACCAACCATTCATTTGGTTGTTTCTTCTCCCGTATTCTATTGCTCCCCCTTCCTCTTCCTCCATCTTCTCTTCCCTCACGGAGTTGTCCCCACCATTTCTTCTCTCATCTCTCAGCTCCCTTCCACTCCCATGACTTCCTCCCCTGTAGTATCTCCTCCTCCTGTGAGCACTTTGTTGGCCTCTCTCTCAATGCCGCCACCAAGTGTCTCGATGCATTTCCCCTCGTCCACTGTAGTTGCTCCCTCTTCCACCTCTGGTCCCACTCCCTTAAGTCCAACATGGATCTCCCAAAGCACTAGCATAAGATGAAAGTCCCCATTGCACCTATGGATTTCTCCGTCATCCCAACAAAAGGGGATAAGAAGCAAAAACCAATAACCCGCTTCTCTCAAAGTGCCTCAGGTGAGAGAGTAATGGAGATCGCATATCCCGATCCCACAAAGGATAAAAAGGATCTGTCTCCTATAGATTATATAGTGACGTAGGTCACAATGGGAATTTCATCCGAGAGCCTTCAAGGGGAGGCCCTATCTGCGGTGGATGCCCTTTGCAAGAAGCTTCAAGAACCAAAGGAAGAGAAAAAGCTACTAAAAGAGCAGAATAGACATCTTCTCCAAGCCTTGCGAGAAAATGGGCAGCAGTGCACCTCCTACAACCTGCCACCGAAACTCCCGAGGCCCTTAGTCGGGATAAGATAAACAAATACACAAATATTGGTGAACAAGGCATGACAAAGGTGTCCACTGGAGAGACCAAATCCTCAAGGATAGTGAGGAAGTGATAACAAAGTTCACTGAACTTTATCACAAAATTGATCAGGCTAACAGTGAGCTCCAAGTGATTGCATAGGCCTATCTTTGAAGAGTTGGACCATGCTAGGTTACAACACGAGACATTCCAAAAGATGCTTGACTACTCAATTGATGATTTAGTTAAATTCAGTGTCTTCGATCACCCTAGAGCACCCAATAAAGTCCTTGCTACTTTGGATTATCAGGTTGATCAAATGGAGTTCGTCTTGGAGAAGATTGATAAAGTCAAGGAGGAAGCTCTGGAAGCCATGCATCAAATGTAATAAATCATCTTGAGGATGTCTCTAGGGTTACTCAGTGCGGATTATACACACTGAGGAGGGTAGATGATACCATCCGGATCTTTAAAGAGATCATCTCACAAGGGTTACGGCCAGAAACTACTTTTGACGCTGAATCCATCAACAACCTTCTAGCCTGCTGTGACTTTGTGGGATACCTAATGGAGGCAGGTAATGAATACTTCAAGCTCCCAGAAAAACTTAGAGAGGAACGGGAGACTTGTGAAATCATTGGCAATCACACCAAGGGTCCTGCCCAGGATCAAATCCAACCGATGATTAGCAAATTCATGGAGTATCAGATTCAATTCCACATTGCCTCTCCTAAGCAGAAGCAGGATACTCCCTTCTAGCTGTGGGACGATGACAAATAGTCTTCCTCCTCTTGGCTTCCTTTTTGTAATATTTAAAAGTATACAGCACAAATGATGACATCATCCATGTTGCACCATGGGATGTTGTCATCCACCAAGTTACCCCAAGTCAATAGTTGACTTTTAGATATTTTTGTAAATATTTTGTAATTAGTTATTGGTTTCTTTTTGCCTTCTCTCTTCTCCTCCTATATATACTTGAATACTTGTTGTATTCAAAGGGTGGACATTTTTTAGATGAAAAATAGAAGTGAGAAGAAAAGGCTTTGTACTTTTTGTAACAGAAGAAAATATTAATACAAATATTGAGACTTTGTGCTGAATACATGTGTTATGCATCAGACCTTTCTTATGTTAGATCTGTATGTTTATTCTGTTAGATCTATCTCTACTTTTTTGTCATTTTCTCATCAGTATTGCTTTGTTCATTTATGCAAGTAGGTTTGGCTCCATTTATTACCAATCCCAAAACATAAACCCTCTGACCTTTCTGCTTTGGAATTCATTTCTTTTCTCCCTTCGGACCTATCCTTTCTTCGTCTTTCCCTTCATTCCTTTCTTTTCGCAATCGGAAACACCCCTACTAGGATGAGATCCCAAACCCCCGAAGGTAGAATACCGTAGGATTTGTGTAGATTCTCTTTGGTAGAAAAGCAATAAACCGGGCCTTTCTTTGTCTCAAAGAGGGGTTATGCCTCGCACACTTTGTTGGCTCATCTATCCATAAATCGCCCACCCGATAGATTTTGGACCAATAGCACCACGCGATGCTCAAACAATTACACCAATATCCTCTCAAAATGTCCTTATACAATCTCATCCAAACCTTGGAGTCACATCATCAAGCCCTCATGGAGGTCCTTCAATCTATTGAGGTTTTACCTAATGACCCACACACTGTAGCATCTATTATCACACCTCATCATGTCGCCTCACTCACCAAATTTCCATCTACCTCATCACCTCCACCTGTTCACCAAGTTGCTATCCTTAGTTTCTCGGATGATGAAATTGTCCCCCACCAAATTGATGACCCAGATCCTACACTTTTCATCTCCATCCATATCGATAATATATGCATCTGACATGTTATGATTGATGGGGGCGCTAGCATTAACATCATCTCCTCTCATGCATTCGAATGTGTAAATTTTGAACATG
The DNA here is from genome assembly GCA_018340775.1 of Taxus wallichiana var. yunnanensis. Classification (NCBI taxonomy): domain Eukaryota; kingdom Viridiplantae; phylum Streptophyta; class Pinopsida; order Cupressales; family Taxaceae; genus Taxus; species Taxus wallichiana. The sequence goes on along the minus strand of CM031233.1, from coordinate 74,565,499 downwards.
AAGGACATTCCTATACGATTCCAGCTAACCCATCACCTTTCAAAACCTGCAACATGCTTTACCGACCCAATGATGTCCTAGTACCTGTCAAGGTGTCTACCTCCGCCTACATCTTCTTCACACATGACCCATTCCACCAGTTCCATTGCAACCTCACCTTCACCCAAATCTTCTATTCCCATCGCTGCTGTCACTTCTACTAGTCACACATAATCTCCCCAACTAATCGACACCTCCATTGATCTCGTATTCTAATGCTTCCTCCATTCCAAATGTGCCACCAATATATCAACCATTGATCCTTGGAAGGTGTTTTAAAATGCCTCACTATGGGGGAGTATCGCCTGCATAATGTCAATACATTCCTACTCCACAAGAGTATGGAAACCTTCACCAACATCCTCACTATGATCACTACATAGGTGAGCGTCTCCTTTATGGTCCTCCCCACCTTCATACCCATCTTACCTATGGGGGACTTGATATTTCCACTTACACACCCAAACCACCATCACAAACCCAACCTTTTTCGGTTGACCTTCAGTCACTTACCAACCACCGCTTCGCTCACACTTTCCTACACCGTTGTGCCTAGAAGGGTTTCGGCTTTGGCCTCTATGAACAAGGTCGTCACACCATTATTTCATGTACCACACGTAAACACAATGATCATAGTGGAATCAGTTTTACCAAAGTACTACCAAAAAGCCTCGTATTAAACTCATTGAAGACAATGACCTCTCTCCACCTCCTTCGCCTACCCCACCTTCACCAACGAAGTTAATAGATCCTGAATCTATCCCTCCTACCTTTTTTTTCATAAAAACCATCTCTTTGGGGCTCTTTGACCTATCACCACGATGGTGAGGCTCCTTCCTCTCTTCCTTTCTTTTATCCTGACATGATAGGGGATGATATTCCTTCTATTAATGTCGTTCAATGTTAGGATGATGAGTCCATACTCACCTACCTTGGTTTTGAAGACTCTTATATTCACCGATCGTTACCTTCCCGAGATGCAAACAATATTGAATGAATCGACTATCAAAGTCAACATCCACACTCAGGATGACCCCTACATTCTCAAGATTGGCCAATCTCTCGATGCTATTGAATAGGAAGCCCTCACTTCTTTTCTTAACAATCATAGCCATGCTTTCACTTGGTCCTATTCTGACATGCCTAGCATTGATCCCACTATCGTGGTCCACAATATTGTAACCATTCCCAATGCCAAACCCATAAAAAAAGTTGAGGAAAATGCACCCTCACATTGCTCTTCTTGTCAAAGAAGAACTTCAATGCCTTCTCTCAGTTTCCTTCATCTTACCCATCGATTACCCCCAATGGATTTCAAACATCGTCCATGTCACTAAGGCGATAAAAGGACTTCACATTTGCATTTATTTCTATGATCTCAACCTTGCCTACCCTAAAGATGATTTTCCTTTGCTGGTATTGACCAATTGGTTGACCTTACCGCTGGCCATGAGATGCTATCACTTATGGATGGTTTCTCGGGTTATAACCAAATCTTGCTCTCTAGAGGATCAACACAAAACTACATTCATTACCCCTTAGGGGACCTTTTACTATCAAGTCATGCATTTTGGCCTTAAAAATGTTGGTGCTACATATTAGAGTGCTATGAATTACATCTTCCATGATATCATGCATCACATATTGGAAGATTACGTGGATGATCTCTTGGCCAAATATAAATGTCGACCGAGCACCTCATTGTCCTCAAAACCATCTTCGACCACCTCATTAAATATTACATCTACCTTCAACCTAAAAAGTGTGTCTTCATGGTTCTCTCAGGAAAACTCCTAGGATTTATTGTTTCCCTCCATGGTATAGAAGTGGACCCTACTAAAGTCAAGACCATTCTTGATATGCCTCCACCCACTAACCTTCACCAGCTTTGTATTTTGTAGGGTAAGTTGTAATCTATTCATCGATTTATTTCCTAACTCTTTGACCATTGTTAACCATTTGATCACCTTCTTGAAAAGGATGTCTCTTTCAAATGGGATGACGACTACCTCAAATCTTTTAAGGCCTTAAAACAATACCTTCTCCAACCACCCATACTTGTGCCACCTAAAGACGACCAACCCTTCTATTTATACATCTCAGCTACCGATCTCTCTCTAGGGGCCATGCTTGCTCATTGTGATGATCAACATAGGGAGCAGGCAGTTTATTACATAAGCCGTACCCTTTTAGACTATGAAACTTGATAAAATCACCCTAAAAAAACTTTGCTTAGCCTTAGTTTTTGTTACCACCAAACTTCGCCATTACCTACTCAACCACAAAACCTATGTTGTGACCAACACTGACCCTTTACACTTCATGTATGCTAAACCTTACCAAAATCAACGTGCCGCACGTTGGATCATGCTTCTTGCTTACATAGACCTCGAATTCATCCACCAAAAATCTATCAAGGGCTAGGCCATTGCTGACCAGCTCGTTGATGTGCCTCTTTCTAGGAATCAATCTTCAAACTTTGATTTCCCTGATGAATCCATTGCTAACCTCTCTTTAGATGATGACCCTTACCAAATGACCTTATTCTTTGATGGGTCCAAATGTTAGCGTGGGGGTGGTGCAGGCATTATCCTCATTCCTCTTGATGGTGAACCCATGCCCTTATCATTCAAACTCGACTTCGAATGCACTAACAATATTGCTAAATATGAAGCACTCGTATTGGGTATCATGACTGCCTATGCCTTAGATGTCAGATCCATTAATATCTTTGGCGATTCTCAATTGGTAGTAAACCAAGTCAATGGTGTTTATCAGTGTCATAATGAAATAATTCAAGAGTAAAAATGTTACGTCGGCATCATGTTGACTACCTTTGACCGCTATAAAATTCAAACTATTATGTGATCCACCAATAAATTCGTGGATACCATGGCCTACCTCGCTTCCCAGATACTTGCTTCACCTACCGACTCAGACATCTTTGTTACCATAAAATGCATACCGAGACCTTCTTATAAATCTTGTTGTGTTAACCTCATCCGAACTACCTCACTAAACACACAAGACCTTTGGTATAAGTAGCTTGTGGACTACCTTTCCCTTTCTATATTGCCTCCTGATCTCACATGTAATGGACAACATGCCTTTCTCAAGAAGGCCTCTCATTATGTCATCATGGGTGGACTTCTCTATAAATGAGGCTTTGAAGGTATTCTCTTACGATGCCTTACCAACTCTTGAAATCCCCTATAATATTAAATAAGTTCACGATGGCATATGCAGAGGTCACTTCAGTGGCCTTGCTGTTGCTAAACGCATTCTTTGCCTAGGCTATTACTGGATGACCCTCAATCATGATTGTTGTGATTGCATTAAGCATTGTGCAAAATGCCAACATGCCAATCTTCATCACACACCTAGTCATGCCTTATAGGTCACTCGTGACCTTTGGCCCTTCTATCAATGGGGTTTGGATCTTGTCAGAGAGATCCATCCTCACTCTTCCCTACAACATCAATGGATCATCAACGCTACCAAATACTACACCAAATGGGTTGAAGTTGTACCCCTCATCTCCACTAAAGCTGAGAAAATATGTGAGTTCATCAATCATCACATTATTTGTTGCTTTGGTGTTCCACATTGCCTTATCACTGATAATGGAAAACAATTCAAAAACAAAACTCTATAGAAACTTTACGACGCCTTCGGTATCTAGCTTAGCTTCTCCTCACCATATTACCCACAAACCAATGGCCAAGCCAAATCCACCAACAAAACCCTAAACAAAATTCTCATGAAAGTGGTTAACGATACTAGGAAGGATTGGCATATGCACATTCCTTTCACTCTTTGGGCGTACCGTACTAGTATTCGCACCTCCACCGCTGCCACTCCCTTTTCTTTGGTCTATGGTACCAAGGCTATTTTGCCTCTCAAAGTCCAAATCCTGTCTCTCTGTATCTCCCTTCAAGATATGCTTACTGATGATGACTTTCACCAAGATCGTTTAGCACAACTTGAGTTATTAGATGAACGTCGTCTTCACGCTCTCGACCATCTCCAAGTCTACCAAAACTCATCAAGCATGCCTATGAAAAACATGTCCATGAACACACCTTCAAGGTCGGTGATCTCATCCTCAAGGAAAATCAACACATAACCAAATCAGAAAAAATCAAATGGGGCAAGTTCACTCCAAATTGGCTTAGACCATACATTGTGACCCATGACTATGGATCGTGTGCTTATCGCTTGTCTTCACTTGATGGTAAGCCCGAACATGAGCCCCTCAATGCTTTGCATCTTTGACCATTCTACCATTGAATTCTAGTCCTACATCACTGCGTTTCTATTTCATGCTCGTCCCTTGAGTGCCATTCACCTTTCTCGTTTCCAAACCTCATCCCCAATGAATAAATAAGAATCATGTGATTACCCGTCACCGTTTTTCCTTATCTTGAATATGTGCACCATGGCTCTGCACATGAAATGATTCTCATGGATACTTTCCATCTTATTTTTGATGAGATCCCATGGTTATTCACCCTTGCCTTCTCAACAAGAACCAAATGCTTCGTTATAGTCTCGTCCATGACTTAAAAGCTAAAAAAATTATTTCCAAAAATAAGGGATTAACTCCTTGAGTCAAACTTCCCATACAAAGATGAATCCCTCAAAAGGACATCTTCCACTATAAGTAGACTACTCCCTTGAAGGACAACTATAAAAATCTCGCAACTCTCTACATAGTCTATCCAAAAAGAAGACTATTTTTCTCAAAAATAAAAATTCAGAAGCTTCCCGCATCAATCAGCTTCACGAAGACCTCAAGGAGACATATATTCATCCCATATAGACTTCCCACATCGATCAGTCTATCTAACAAAGTCAAAAGAAAAAGAAAAAGAAACTTTTTCGTCATGGACTTGCCTATTGTGATCTTGGCTCTATTTCCCAATGCATTCTACTTCCCATTTTATGACCCAATTACCTTCACCTCCTTACTCATTTCCTTTTCACTTCATACCTTAAGGGACCTGCTAAACCAATGACATTTGGTGATCATGTGACTATTCGTCACTCTTAGAATTATCAATCATGTAATGTCTTTAGGGTCTTACATTCATTAGCCTATCTATAGATGTGTTTCATACATTTTGATCCTTGCCAATTCGGGTGGCTTTCTTGCCCCCTCTTGTCTTTTCTCTTCTTCATTACCTTTTGATCTTCTTATATAGGACTAGAGCCTTGATACTGTCTTTTGGGATTTTCTTCTCCCACTTCAATCCACCTCAAATCACCTTTACCTATCTACCTATTCTCAACCCCAACATCAATGCGCTCAACCTAATTATACCTATGACTTGGAATCAACACTACCTATCAACCTAAAATCACCCATACCTATCTACCTATATTCCACCTAACCTAATCAACCTTGACCTAATCATACCTATGACCTCAAATCCAACCTAACTATCAACCTCACTACCTATTCTTCTATCTTCTCATATTCTTCCCTAGCTTATGGGAGAACTACATCGGTCTGAGGTCCTTTTCGCGAGGGACTATGTAGGTAGCACTTCCAGGGCATGGGGCCCTAGAAGGTTAGCTCAACCACTCTTTACCTTAACCATTTTTCCCACCTTTTCCGATTTCATGTTCATATCAAAACCTAGAAATCCATCCCATATCCACATCGTTCAACCTACATACACTCCTCATGTTTATTTCCCATATTCATCTATAACCCATATTTAAACATTGTACACAATTACATTCATTTGCATTAACATGTATTACCACAAAAATACTAAAATAATCGATCCATGCCTAAACAAACTTGAATCAACCACACCTAAATTAACTCTGACTCGATCCATGCCTAAACCGACCTGACTCCGTCATGCCTAACTCACCTAATCCATCCATATCATCATAAAGTAAATAAAATACACATCACAACACATAATCAAATGAACCTCATATATCTCCTCATATACATCTCAGTGTATCAATAATGTACACTCATCTCAAAAATACATGTGTCTCTCATACATCACCAACTTCGCAAAGGCTTGCTATCCAATACAAAAATATCTTCACTCACGCAGGCTAATATCATGTACAAACAAAAATATAATACATACAAAATCTCTTTGGCACGTAGGCCGGTCTCATATATAATACATACAAAAATGACTCGAAGCACGCAGGCCGGTCCATAACAAGTCAATCATCTCCCCATCTGATATCAGGGAATGCTCCCTATGACTGTGTCTCTCCCAACCCTCTGCCACACCTGTCTGGTGCCCGACACCTACCTCACCTCCTATTGATGGCCCCTCACCTAGGGCTAGCCTCTGCACACTAGTGGCCTCACCATGACCTGTCCCTGGGCTCGCGGCCCCCTGTACTCTCCACACTATGAGTGTGGGATCTAGTCCTCTCACTGGAGACCTGTTGTGCTCTGTACTCGGCATAAGAGGGCAAATCTAGCCCAACAGCTAAAAATGATCCTGATAGTATCGTGCCTCTACTAGGGAATCCCTGAATCGGACCATGGTCACTGTCTGTGGAGGTGCCATGGGTCTCGCTACCTGTGTAGGCACCTGTATAATGGGACCCTATCCCTAAACCTGCACTGAGCCCTGTGCTGGTACTAGAGCCTGAGTCAGCCTTGGAATCTATGCATGTGCCTATATCTGGGCCTACAGGGTAGTAATTTGTGCCTGTACTATTGTCAGCTGGCCCTATAGACCTATAACTGCTCCACTCTGCTTTGGGCTAACCGGCCTTGTAAATCCATTACCTATGCCTATAGGGCAGTTATCTGCTCTCCATCTCCACCTACCTCCTCTCCATCTCCATCTCCCCTACCTCCACCTTTGTAGGTCCCTGTCCTGCCATGTATGAGCCTACGGCGATGATATTTGGGCTGTAATGTGGCAACCTATGCCTCTGTGCACATTGGCTGCCCTGCGCATGATCCCAAGCTACATCACCAAAGTAGCCACCTGCCCTTGTAGGGTGTCTCTCTAAACTGTGATGGTGGCTAAGTCTGGATGCCCTGGCTTGGGTGGTACGGCTCTTAGCTATGCTTCCCACCACTACCTGTATCCATTTGCAACCCCAACATCATCAATCTATGTATCTACTAGCTGCTCCTCCTGTCCAGTCGGCACTGTGGGTCATGGTGGAGACATGGGTCTCTCCACGTCATCTCTCCTGTACTGCAGAAATGGTGGCGGTACATCCTAGACTAGCCCAAACTAGCACCTAACCCACTCTATGGGTATCCGCTCATGCTCTCCCACTCTCCCCCTCTATCGGAAGATATAGTTGTAGCCGGCCTAGCTACGTGACCATCTGTGCGTATGTGGGAAGCCCACATATGGCCTCCAAATTATTTCCACCTCGGATAACCCCTCTAACAACCTCCTGTAGTACACTACATCATGGGTAGCTCGGCATCTTTGACCTTTCCAATGGTCGGTACCCACTGCCTATACCCAACTCTCAAAAATCTCTATGGGAATGCATCTACCAGGGCATCCCCACTGGTCGAACATAAAAAATGTGCTCGTAAGCCCAGAATGCAAAGTAGTACAACACAACAAATGTTGAACCTTCACAGTCACCTATAGGCCCATAGCTCTCTATACACCTACCTCAGCAATGTAGGTACCCATATGAACCGTGTCCACTGTATCATCATGTAATGAAGGACTCCCATCGACCTCGAGAATCTCCCACCCTCTACATCCAAAGTGGTACAAAGTAGCACACTGCCTCCATCAAGAGTACCACTAACCTCATCTCCTCTGGATGAGATCTATACATCACTCCATAGCTCATACTAGCACTATGGAATGTCAAGTCTGCTACACCCTCACCAAAAATGGGTGCTAGTAACTCCTCATATGCCTCTAAAGAGATAGAATAAACTGGGCCCCCAATATGGGCAACCACACGGGATCTCGTAGATGTCCTCCAGGGTGATTTTCATATCACTTGTTGGCAAATGGAAGGTGTTGGTCGCCAAGTCCCATCTATCGATGAGGGCAACCATCAAAATCACCTCACACGGACTACATGCTCGTGCCACACCCCTATTTGGGATACCAAATGCGGCTAAGTACGAAACCCATTTTTCTTGCACATGCATGCCATGTGTTCTAAAAAACCCTTCCATAACCCTTCCTTACATGCCTTTAACCCATGTGCCCTTCTTCAACTAGGTCCCACGTGCCCACATGCCCTTTTGTACTTAGCTGATATTTTAGGCCCCAAGATCACCCCACACTATGCCTATTCTCCATCCTTAGAAACACTCTTCAATAAAGAAATAGAGAATGGTGGATCCTTACAAATGGTTGGAATGGAAGAATAAAGGAATAAAGAAATGGGGAAAAGAATGAAAGAATGGGGAACTTATTTACTTATGGAGGAGGAGAGGGAAACCCTTCCCTAACTCGATTCTAGCTTTCCCCAAGTGTCGACCTCATTCTAAGCTTGATAATAAAGGTCACCCACAAGGGCACTCACTTATTCAAAACTCAGCCCATCTCCCTTATCTCTCATTATCTCTACAATCTCCTCCAATTGTTTTCCCAAATCCTCAAGCGTGTCCATCCTTTCAAGTGATTTGGGGTTATAATTCCTTCATTGGGTTTTTATTGGCCCTATAAGGTCTCAATGGCCTCTAATTTCTTTTCTACTTTGGCTAGGATTTTTTCTGCTCAGCCCTGTTCCCCTTGTTATTTTCTTGGAACTCCTTGAGTTCTACTTCATGGGTGGCAACTAAGATACTTTCCACTCTATCCTTGTCTACGTAATTATCATAGGAAGCCTCAATAATTTGTGTAGCGACTTTTACATCAGTGAGGATCTTGTTGTACTAAGCAACAATTTCCACAACCTTCATCTTATTCTCTTTTTCTTGGTGCCAATGCCTCTTCTGAATTCTAAGGAAAGTGGTCACCTCTCCATAGTGAGTATGTGGGTCAAGTCCTCTAGGCATTGCAAGGATGATCCATACTTTTTTTGTAGGCAATGTTAAGTTTAGATGCTTCAAGATAATGGCATCCATGATCATCTCTATCTTCTTATATGCCTTGTGCACTCTTGCCTTCTCATCCTTTAACTCACACCTTAACTAAGTGTTGATTAGTTCCTCCTGCTTTAGGTCCTTGATTTTCTCAAGGAGATCTTCCTCCTTTTTCTAGCTCTGCCTCTAGGAACTTCACCCTGTCATTTCTCCTAAAGAGCTTGGCTTCAACCTCAACTGATACTTTGTTGAGCACGTTGCAGATTTTCTCATCGATAATTGTTGGGCATTTACTAAGGGGTTTACTCCCTTTTTTTTTGGCACCTTCAACAATGCTCCTTGGCTTACTTCAAATTCGAGCTCATCAATGTGGGACTCAAATGCCCATGATAGCATTTTCCTTATCTGAGGGTATGCACCTTCCTCATTAAATGATTTCATGGCTAAGAGTTGTTCCATTGGCATGGTGCTCTAGAAGCAGTGCACAACACCTTGTTTGGATCATCGATGTAGCCCATTATTTGACCTTGTGCTACTTCTGTGCTCTTCCTCCCTGTGTGTGTGGCCCTTGGAAAGCTTACAACCAAATTAGGATCTCCTCCCATGCTGCCATATTCTTTTCCTATGCTTTCCTCCTCAACTTCCTTCAGCACCACATCCACGCTGCATTCAACCTCTTATTCCACTAGGTTCTTGATGATTTTCACCACTTCTCTCTCTCATGCATCCTCATCTATCTGTTCCTTCATGAGGCTTGGGGTCCTTTGATCTTTTTTTTCTTCCCCACTCACCCCTTGCCTTGGGCCTCAGCTTCTTCTTCATCCTCCTTCTCCTCATCTCCTTCGTTATACTCCTCACCTCCTTTTTATGCTCCTCACCTCCTTCTTTATGCTCCTCATTTCCTTATTTATCTCTCCTCATTTCCCTCTTCTTGAGAATCATGTATCTCATAGACATGATGGTCTTCACCTCCTTCTAGCTCATCATCATCATCCTTGTCACCGATGTAGGCATCTATACCTTCTGTCTCTTCTAAATCTACCTCATCAATCACCTTCTGCTTCTTCCTTACTTGGGGATTCAGACATAGAGATTCTTTTTTATTTTTCTTTGATAGGTGATGTATTTATTGGTGATTCCTCCTGGGTGAGGGGATCTTCGTGCTCCAATTCCTCTTCTTCTAGGGTCTTCACCTTGATAAGATATTTCTTCCTCCGTGCGTAAGTACTAGGCTTAGTGCTTGCTTCCAATGTGCTTACTTGCTTGTGTGGTTTGAACACTTGGTGCCTTCTACACCTCTTCTCTTTCTCTCTTCCTAGGCATGGCCTTATTCCTTCTAGTAGGGTCTTCAGGATGGAGACATCATTCTCCAAGTAAGTTCCTTTTTCAAATTTTTTCCTTATGCGTAGATACACCCTTGTTGTCCTTCCTTCCTGCAATTGGAATCATTAAAGGCTTCATCATCTGTATCTCATGGGAGACATATCTCTCCATGTACATGTGCACTTATTTGGGTAGGAGAGATTTCAGTGTAGCTCATGGTGGTCTATATCTACCTCACTAAGGTCGAACCTTAGTCTCTTGGCTCCTTAAACCGATTAACTCTAGGCTTGGAAGTATTGCGTAGTGAAGGAGAAGGGTAGCTTGCACCATGGACTCATATTCCCATCTATCAATACAAATTTTCCAATGAGGAAGTGTTGGTACACTAAAAATTCTACCTCTCCATTCATGAGCATGGGAAACTATTCTAGGATCCTCCACTCAGCCCCGAATGCATCACGCATTCACTTATACCACTTCTCTAGGCGCGCCTTTAGCGGTCATCATGGTTTCACAAGTATATTTTGTAAACCTTTTTATGGGCAAGGGATCCTCTTCTGGATACTCCCAAACAAACTTTTCTAGCCCATCGAGCACTCCAATATCTGAAAATACAATGGTGAGGAGGACATTACCAAAGAGTATCTTCTCTCCCTCCTACGCGTTGCTTATAATCTCATATGTGATGAAAGCAAACAAGTTGTAGATGGTTCCTTCAGATATCTTCGCATACATTTAGCCATGCCTTGTTCACTTGTGTCCATCATTCCTGATCATTGAGCTTGGTCACCAAATGCATGGCCATCCTCATAACTGGGTCTAGAATCTCAATGATGTCAAAGTATCATGACCCCTTCTTGTATTCATACACATGGCTACAGTCTCCTTGATAGCCTCCTTGTCACTCAAATCATCATCATCTATGTTATCTCCTTCATAAATGAGGCCTGTGAACTTGGATATCAGTTGTGGTGTGATGCGCATCTTATGCCCCATGAAATAAAAATGATCCTCATGTATGCGTGACATCAACCACTGGTAAAGGTGCTCAGGCTTTGCCAAAGTATGACAACTCATATAGTTGTAATAATCCAGCCTTCTCTAATTTGACCTTCACCTCATCATTGTAAATGGGCATTCCATCTGGCATCCTATTGTTAGTTGGTCGGACCAACTCCAATGCCATTTCCTTCTCTCGTTGTGCTTGTGTGATGGTTATAATCACTTACATGACCATCTTTCGTAAGTGTGACTCCCACTCTTTTCCTAGCAATACCCCATCTGGGTACTGCATTTCCACATACCATTCTTTCGTTGGTGCTTGTGATGGAAGTAATTTGCTTTCCCTTGCCCTTGCCCTTTTTTTCTTTGGTGAAATGGTTGGTTTCTGGGTGCCATATTTTCTAGTTGAGATTGAACTTAAATACTCCTTCCTCTTGCTCTCTCTGCTACTACTCTACTCAATCCCAAAGCTCACTCCAAAGCTTCAACTCCTGAAATGAATCCTTCTTTCTCCGTGCCCTAGCTGCCAAACCCTAACTAGGAAATCCTTCCACAAGATGACACTCTTCACACAACCTTCCTCATGCCCATGTACTCCTTCCTTTTGGTTCGTAGATCTACTCTAGATGCACACTCAAATTTCTTGGATTCTCCTTTCTTGCACAAATTTCTCTCTGGATGCTCTAGTTCGCAAGAGCTTCTTTCACTTTATAATCACAAGGTAACAAATGACTTTTCGACCTTGTATTTATAGTTTTTACTTCTTTCCAAGCATTAAATGCTATACCACCTACCAATGTAATTTAACATTAAATGTGGATTTTTCCACTAAGCCTGACTTTAAGCACCTTTACCCACGCACCACATCCTACGTGTGAAAAACCCTTTACAACCTTTTGTGTGCAAAAATTCAACCCAACCAAAGACTCTACACGCATGCATCCACAACGCCGAAGGCACTTCTTCTATCCTTTACCCAATTTTTTCCCTCACCTACCTCATGTTGTTGATGTGCTCTTCATCCTTTTTATATGTGGTTTTCAAAGCCTTTTTGACACCATAATCCAATATCCACCATTTCCTCATGCACTTTCTCCACCTTATGCACTTCCTTCTACTAGGCCATTCACCGTAACTTCTACTACCAGCTCAAACTTGTATTATAGGCCTATATTTCATATCACTCCACCCCACACTAAAACATATGTGTGGTCCTCTGCGCATACACAACCTTGGGAAAAAAATAATGTGGTTACTAGTGCACAAGGCAAAAATGAAACAAAAAGAAAGGAACAAGCAACGAGAAAGGGAAACACAAGAAAGAAAAAGCATAAAGGGAAATTCTAAGCTAACTTGGAAATACTACCTTATTACAAACACCAAGAAGACTTATTTATAGTAGGGCTTTAGCCTACTCCCATTGAAGTGACCTAGTAACCTGTCCCATCCAACACTTGTAATTGGAAAGCACCTGAATCAAGAATGTATGAGATGATGTAAGGTCCCAACCAATGGAATTTCAACTTCCAGGATGGCGTAGATACTTGGAATCATACAACAACACCATTCCCAACCTCAAACTTCTTGTTCTTGATATGATGATCATGCCATGCCTTTTTGTCTTGCTTTTTCTATCTTCTAACTCCATCTAGCAAGTGATCACCTTTCATCTAACTGCATCAACTTATCAATTCTTTCTTCTAGTGCTTCTCATCAACTAACCCTCTACACATGCATGCTATACAAGTGATGGTAACATGAATTCCACTGCTAAAAAATAGCCTCCATGTGCCAAACACCAATTGAAATGGTGTGGCCTTGTTCAACCTTTTGTAGGTTGTTCTCTGTATGCCCATAGAATGGCTGATACTTTGTCATCCCAATCTTGTCTTCCAACATCACAAATCTTAGTCAATGTGTGACTTAGTATCTTGTTAAATGCCTCAATAGTTCCATTTTCTTGAGGGTGATATGGGGTAGTTATGATGGGCCACCATAAATTTGCTAAGAATCTGATTATTTCATTGAGAAAGTGTGTACCCTATCACTTGTTAAACTTAAAGGGAAACCATACCTATTGATTATGTTCTCCCATAAAAATCTAGCAGTTTTCATTGTGGTGCAATCCTTCGTAGGTGCTCCTCTACCCACCATGTCAAGTAATCAGTGCAAGTGATGATATACCATGAACCAGTCCTTCATCATGGCTAGCACAATTGGCCCTACAAAGTCAATTTCCCATTTTTCAAATGGTTCAAGCGTTGGATATTGGTTGTAAAGGCATTTCATCTCTCTTTCTAGGTTTTCCAAGGCTGGAAATGGTCACAGGCCTTGCAAAACTCAATACAATCCTTGTAGATGGTTTCCCACCAAAGCCCTACTAATAAAATATTTCCCGTGTGGTAGCATTTCTACATAGTGTCCTCCTGCAATCCCACCATGTGCTTCCTCCATAATTTCCACATGCTCATGCTCAATACACATCGGCATAAACCTCATCATGACCTAACTTATATAGGTCTCCACTAATCAACATGTAAGGTGCGGTGCGTATTGCTAACTACTTTCTCTCTAGAGCCTTCATCCCTTCCAAAGTGCCACACCTATTTTTAAGAACACTGTGATATCTTCCAAGTCGAGGGGCATGCCACAACCTAAATAGTTCATGCATCCAGCATGGTATCCTCAATGCTTTACACATCCTCCCTTGAGTTAATCCTTGATAAGTGGTTAGGTCTTGAATTTTTTTCTAGTTTTACGACCATGATGAACTCAAATTCTTGAAATAATAGGACCCAATGACACATATGCCCTTGCATAATGGGCTTTGTTGACTAAGTATTTCAATGCCATGTGGTCTATGTAGAATATGAATGGTGTTGCCAATAGATATACTCTAAACTTGTGGAGCATGTAGATCATAGACAATGTTTCATGCTCAAGTAGTTGTGTAATTCTATTTTGTTGGTGTCAATTTTCTACTTGCAAAGCACAAGGGATGATCAACAATTCCCTCACCACCAGTTGTGTGCTAGCATACTCCCATAGTTGTTCCTGAGGCATCAACATGCACATGGAAAGGCTTATCCCAAGAAGGAAAACATAATATGGGTGTCGTGACAAGCCTATCCTTCAAAGTGTCAAATGCCTTCTGTTGTGCCTCTCCCCAATGAAAGGCACTCTTGTGTTTTAACAATTCTCTCCAAGATCGGTGATCTTGGCATATCCCTTGATGAATTTCCTATAATACCCCATATGCCCAAGGAATCCATGCACTACGCTTTGATTAGTAGGCTCCCCTAATCCTACAATAACTACAACTTTAGTGGGATCCACTAATAAGCCTTCTTTACATATAATGTGTCCTAACAGGGTTCCAAATGGAGTAGTAAAGACACATTTCTTAATGTTGAGGGATATCCTTAATTTCGACATCTCTCAAACATCAGCCTTAAATTGTCACAATGGTCTTTCACCAATCCATACACAGTCCATAGTCATCTAGGTAAACTTGGAGAAACTTATGGATGAAGTCCTAAAATGCTTGTACCATGATGCGTGAGAACACACAATAGGCACATTCTTTAATCCAAAAGGCATAACCATGTAGGAAAAACTTCCCCATTCAGTGGTGAAATTTTTCTTTCTGGTCTTCCTTTGCAATCCTCAGGACTTGGTGATACCCGAGAACCCATCCGTGAAAGAGTAGACTTCACGCCCGGCTACTCCCTCCAAAATTTCTTTAGTAAAGGGGGTTGGGAAAGGATCGATGACACACACTACATTCAGATCCCTATAGTCAACACAGATTCTTATCCTACCATCCTTCTTGATATTGATAACCATTGGGCTTATCCATTTTGATTCTTCCACTACCTCAATGATACTAGATGCTATCATCTTGTCTATTTCTTCCTTGACCCATACGCATAAATTTGGATTCATCCGATAAGGCCTCTTTTCGAATCAGGCGCACCTTCCTTCAACTTGATCTTCATCTCTCCCAAGGAATGGTGAATGCCTTTGAGTTCATGGTACCCATGAGGAAACAAATCTTGGAACTCACACAATAGATCAATGACCTTTGAAACTTATTTTTTCAACCAATAGTCTCAATGATAGCTTCCTTAGGTTTTGTCTCTCCATTCCAATGTTAACCTTATTTTTTTCAAGGGCTCATGGTAGGCGTGTGCTCACTCATCATGCAGTTGTCTATGACTTCATGCATACCCTTCCGAATGGTTAACATCCAAAGTCTCCATCTCTTCCATCTATTACATAGACCATTTTCCTTTTTTCTTTTTCCATGCACACATGCTCAAGTTGTACTTCCTCTTTGATTCTTCTTCATTGAGGTGCGTCTCCAAATAAGGCTCACCTAGTAACTCTAGTAGCCTATCCTCTACCATAGCACTATCTCCCATCATAAGGTGCTTGATTACTTATAATGCCTTATCCACGATGGCTTGGTACTCCTATACTCAAAAGCTTGAATGAGATCAGCCACCAACTCCTGCCAATTACTTGTTTGATGATGCATCTCGAATGAATATACCATGTGCATGCACACAACCTTGTAAGGTGGAATACAATTTATGCACCCATAATGAAGGTGGTAATGCTTTTGTGCTTCCCATCTAGGCCTTCTCACATGCTTGGATATGAAATGAGGTGGTCTCTTTACCATGGTAGTCTTGTATGACCGTGGGTGCATTGCTCCTAGAGAACCTTATAGAAAATGTGATCCTCACCTCGTGCACCACTCTAGGAGGTTCTCCCGATGTGTAGCCCACCAGTGTGCATGCTATAGTTCTGAGTAGGTTATAGTTGAGCATTCCCCTCCTCTTGTCCTCATTTTTCCACTGAGCTTCCATTTCTCGCAAGAAAATTTTAGGATATGCTCCTCCAAGAGTAACTTGGAAACTTCTTTCCTCCTAGGCACTTTGACTGAGCACCTTTGTTACCCTTATTATAGATCCTCTCAACTATCACCCAATTAACTCATAAGTCCCATGTGCCCAATTTTCACATGCCACACTAGTGGTATCACTCAAGGATTGAGCATCTTCAAACTGGATAACTCCCTCCGTGGGGTGAATTATCTCAGGATCTCTGATGGAGTGCACATAGATTCTATCAAGGACTTATTCTCCTAAGGGCTCAGTTATAGGGTTGACTTCCCATCTGTCAAAGGAATGACCACCCTTTCTTCCTTGTTCTCAAAGCTGATATACCCTTTGTTAAACCGTAGGTCGACATTGTTCTTGTAACACCATGGGCACCCAAGTAATGCTAGAAAGTTTCTACCTCAGGTGAGCACCAAGACTTCAAAGTCTCTAGTGAACTTGGCCCCTTGAATGGTGATAACTACATCCTTTATAAATCCAATGGGCATTGCCTTAGTTTTTTTTCCATATACAACACATTTGAAGATGGCTGCAACACGGGCCTTCCCATTTGATGTCAAGCATCTAAGGTAAGAACATTGACCTCTACTCCCATGTCGATGAGAATATTTCTCAGAAGCCATCCATCAAAAACCACATTCAAAGTAATCTCCTTATCATAGTCGAGGTTATGAGGAGGAAGGTTTGCATGTAAAACCTACCTTTTGCTCTACTCCGGTGCATGTGGTACCTTCTCTCTCATCCATTCTCCTAGCAAGGGAATAATATTCTCTTGCCTTAACATTTACATACTTCCTTGACCTCATCCAGTCATCCTTTGGAACCTCGACATCCTTCCTTTGCTCCAACTACCTTGATTTCTCCTTCAAACATTGGATCTCCCCTTGTAAACTTTGAATCACATCCATAGTCTCTTGATACACCTCTTTCTGATGAGCAAGGTCTAGATACTTTCCATGTACTACTTTCTCTCTTGAAACTAGTGTCCTTTGTCTTGGCATCTCCTTGGCATGTGCATGGCCCTCTCTCTCATGTCATCAAACATAGGTTCTATCCCTGACTCACGCATGCCACTCTTGGCATCCACTGTGAATCGGCCTTCTTGATGCTCACCATCCCAACACCTTTTTCCTTTTAGTGTGCTTTGTTCATATGCTCATAAATTTTGGACACTCTTCATACTTGTGTTTCTTTCCACACCATGAGCATTGTAATAGATCAAGACACTCACATTTGTAATGCTCTGTAGATCCACAATTATAACAGGTTCCTCATGGGAACTCACTTCATCCTCGTGGTTACTGTGACCATGAAATCCTCCATGAAAACCCCTTCCACATGCTCCTCCATCTCATGTGTGCACCCTTCATAATGATGGTCATCATCCTTTGAACTACTTGCAAGGCTAGTCTGGCACACACCCAGATCAATAAGCATCATGGATTTGATCAATCAGTCTGTAATCCTTGGTATCATGGGTCGTAGAGGTACAAATCTTGCAATAGCAAGAAACATTTTTGGATTGCACTGGAGTAGAGGGCATCTACTTGCATCATGATCCCCATGGAAAATCTCATAGTCTACCAACATAGACAGTGTGCACCGACTTCGAGGGAAACTATCCTTTGCATGTCCCTCCACTTCACAGTCTATACACCAAAGCCCACTATGAACCTCATGCTGAGTTTGTAGATAACTTCTCCAACTTGCTTGGCCATTACAACAATTTGAGCCTCTAGAAAAAGGACTAACACTAGTATCAATGCTCCCAACAGCTTCAAGCATGCGAAGCTTCCAATGCCTCACGTGGGTTCTGTGAAAGTCTTGTGTGATAGAGCCCTTCTAAATGGTGTTATCAATCCTCTGAAAAACCATTGAGCATGTTGAGAAGGATGAATGTCATAGGATAGTTTAGATAAGAGAGTCTTGAAACATGCATCATACTCCCACACACTCTCTCATTCCATTCCCTGTTGGATCTCCTTCAGAGTGTTGATGCTCTTCTGCTCAAACTCAGGGATATGGAACTCTGCTAGGAAGGTGTTCTTCAATGTGGTGTAGTCTACCACCATCGATGGGGGTCATACTTCCTATACCAACTATGTGCGTGCCCTTGCAATGTTGTTGCAAATTGACTTGCCTTTCACTCTGGGGTAGTGATCCCCTTTCACGTGCCATAGTAGTTCACACTTGTGCACATGCTCTATAACATCTTCAATACCCCTATAGTCTGGTAAGTGTAAAGACATCTCAAAAAAACACTTGGGGAGGTGGCTGGGGTCCTTGTCCTCTGATCTAGAGCCTTGGTTCCCCGGTGTTTCCTCCTCCACTAGATCCACTAGATCCACCAAGTCCTATTCCTCCTGACCCACTAGATCCACCTCCTATAGTCAAAAAAGGACCTAAAGTGGTCGTGCCTAGTGTTCCCAATGTCCCACTAAACTACACACCGATGGTTTGTGATATTGTCCCACTTCTAGTTGTATGTCCCATGCCACTCCCAGATGTGATACCCAAACCTTGTGTACTTGCACCTTGTCCAAATATTCCTCCAAATACAGGAATGGCTTGTGCAACCATGGATGTTCCAAAATGAGAAATTATATCTCCTAGGCATAGATCGGTTACTCCCACCGATACCAACTAGGTTAACAATATTTCTCCTTGATCTGGAAAACCAAGTGCCAGGGTTTGGTTGCTAGGTGGGTTTAGATGCATAATGATCTCTTCTTTCTCCATGTGATGAACTCTCATCAGAAGCTGAAGGGGCTCTCTCCCATGCTTTCCAAGATGGGGTAGCATAGACTTCTTAGGTTCCACGTCCTCTGCATGAACCTCAACTCCTTCCCACAACATCTACCTCCATAGATCCATCACACTTGTAACCTCACATTGTCTAGTCATCTCCCTTTCACGAGCTTCACTATACTTGAGTTGTCTCTCCTCCCTTTTTTCTCAGCCACAATGTCCGCCATCTTCCTCCACCCTAGCTTCCTCTCCCAAAGACTTAGAGAAGCTTAGCCGGCCATGGGAAATGCTTCTAAACTCAAAGTAATGACCAAGAGCTTCATAGCCAAAGGAATAACACACAAAAATGATCCTCTAGCTCCCTCAGAAACTCAAACTCAACAACTTTGGGAAAGAATACGTAGAAATGGTGTATTCAAGAGTATAACTGGTCAACACTCTCTTCCACCAAAGTGATCAACAACACATGTCCAAGTCAGATCTACATCTGCAGCCTCGATAGTCATCTTGGGTCCACAAGTGTGATCTATAGTACCAACTCGATCTAGATGTGTATGTTGAAAGCCATTCATATAGTTCTACTGGGAAGCAAAAAAATAATGTCTCATACAACTCATGGTATAGGTTCTCTTCTACCCATCTATGCACATCGAACTCAAGTCAGTGTTGAATCTTTGAGAAAACTCATCCTCGTGCTTTTGAACCATGTTTCAACACTTTCTAAGGTCAAATGCTCTATCATCACACATTACAAGGACAAAGATGCATGTCATTTTTCTCAAAACTTTGAAAAGAGGTCCAGGCAATGGAACCAAGATGTAGTCATATTTTATACCCTTAGACCAATAGTCTAATCCCATGCATGTGCTTAGCCTATCACCCAATGGGTGTTGGGTGCTCACCCGAGGCATGCACGGGTGCCGAGTCTCTCCTTTATGTGAGTCTTATGAGAATGCATCATCTTATAATAGATATTCAAATGGAAATGAGAAAAAGAACCATGCCATATTCTAGAATGAGTTGTTATCTTATTGCATCCAAAAAAGAGAAATAACAAACAACATAAGGAAATGGTTCATACATAAAGGAAATACATAAGTATTATACTCTCTGAACACATATATGATTTATAATAGAGCATTTATATTCATATTAACAGATTCAATAACCACATTACAATCCCTTGAGGTCATGACAGATCCTCATATAACTATGCAGAGAGAAAAGTCATGCATCAGAGCTATATTATGCTCATCATATTACAAAGAAGAATAAAAACCCATCCCCTAAATGCCATTACTTACAGAGTTCTTCTAATCCCTAACCCATAACATCCCCATTCATTTTCTGTAGGGCTTTCACCTCTCTCTTTTCTCTCTCCTCCACACTCTCATATACTCTATCTCTATCTATAACGGGTGCTATATTTCTCTCGCCTTTCTAAAAGTTTGTGCTTGTATTTATAACCTTAGCTCTCCACCGCCATGCCTTTTAGAAGTTACAGATGCCTAGAATATTCCCAAGTGTCGAGGTGGTCCTCCATGGAAGCATTTTCCTTATGCATGCACCATATGCAAAACCCTTCTCCACCTTCAACCTACAATGATTCTTCACCTAGAACCTTCCATCACATGCCTAGAATATGATATACAAAATGAAACAAAAAGAAAGGAACAAGCAACGAGAAAGGGAAACACAAGAAAATAAAAATCATAAAGGGAAATTCTAAGCTTACTAGAAATATTGCCTTATTACAAACACTAAGAAGACTTATTTATAGTAGGGCTTTAGCCTACTCCCATTGAAGTGACCTGGTAACCTCATCCCATCTAGCATTTGTAATCTGGAAAGTACCGAATCAAGAATGTACGAGATGATGTAAGGTCCCAATCAATGGACTTTTAACTTCCCATAATGGTGTAGATACTTAGAATCATACAACAATACCATCTCCCCAACCTCAAACTTCTTGTACTTGATATGATGATCATGTCATGCCTTTTATCTTGTTTTTTCTGTCTTCTAACTCCATCTAGCAAGTGATCTTCTTTCATGTAACTATATCAACTTATCAATTCTTTCTTCCAGTGCTTGCTCGTCAGCTAACCCTCCTACACGCACTATACGCAGCGATGGTAACATGAATTCCACTGGTAAAACAACATTTGTGCCAAACACCAATTAAAACAAGTGTGGCCTTATTCAAGCTCTTATAGGTTGTCTATATTCTTATAAAATGACTGATACTTTTTCATCCCAATCATGTCTTCCAACATCGTAGATCTTAGTCAACGTGTGACTTAGTATCGTGTTAAATGCCTGAAAAGTTTCATTTACTTGAGGGTGATATGGGGTAGTCTTGATGGGCCACCATAAATTCTGCTAATAGAATCTTGACTATTTCATTGAGAAAGTGTGTACCCCTATCACTTGTTAAACTTAAAGGGCAGCCATACCTACTAATTATGTTCACCCATAAGAATCTAGTAGTTTTTTCTATGATGCAATCCTTCGTAGGCACTAACTCTACCCACCGTGTTAAGTAATCAGTGCAAGTGATGATATACCACGAACTTGTCCTTCACATGGCTAGTGTAATTGGCCCTACAAAGTCAATTGCCCATTTTTCAAATGGTTCAACATTGGCTATTGGTAGCAAAGGAATTGCATCACTCTTTACAGGTTTTCCAAGGCACCGATAGTGGTCACAGCCCTACAAAAATTAATACAATCCTTGTAGATGGTTTCCCACCAAAGTCTTGCTAATAAGATATTTTTTGTGGTAGAATTTCCTGCATAGTTTCCTCCTGCAATCCCACCATGTGCTTCCTCCATAATTTCCACACACTCATGCTCCAATATGCATCGATGTAGAACCTCATCATGACCCGACTTATACAGGTCTCCACTAATCAACATGTAAGGTGTGGCATGTATTGCTAACTTCTTTCTCTCTAGAGCCTTCATCCCTTCCGATTGCCACACCATTTTTTTAAAAACACTACGATATCTTCCAATTCTAAGGGTGCATGTTGCAGCCTAAATAGTTGTGCATCTAGCATGGTATCTTCAATGCTTTGCATGTCCTCCCATGAGTTAATCCTTGATAGATTTTTAGGTCCTGAATCACTCTTTCATAGTTTTTATGACCACTTTGTGAACTCAAATTCTTTAAATAATAGGACCCAATGATTATGTGCCCTTATAACACGAGCTTATTGAATAATTACTTTAATGCCATGTGGTTTGTGTAAAATATAAATGGTGTTGCCAACGAGATATGTCTAAACTTTGCAGGCGTAGATCATATACAATGCTTCACACTCAATAGTTGTGTAATTCTGCTCTCTTGGTGTCAACTTTCTACTTATAAAGCACAAGGGATGATCAAAAATTACCTCACTAGGTTATGCTAGTACTTCTCCCGTAGTTGTCCCTAAGGCATCAAATACACATGGAAATGCTTATCTCAAGAAGGAAAATGTAATATGGGCGTAGTGACGAGCCTATCCTTCAAAGTGTCAAATGCCTTCTACTACTTGTTCTCCCCAATGAAAGTAAATCTTGTGTTTTAACAATTCTTCCAAGGTTGCGATGATCCTAGCATGCCCCTTGATGAAATTCCTGTAATACCTCGTATGCCTAAGGAATCCACGTACTGCACTTTGATTAGTAGGATCCCGTAATCCTACAATAATTACAACTTTAGCGGGATCTACTATCAAACCTTCTTTACATATAATGTGTCCTAACAGAGTTCTAAATGGAGTAGAAAAGACACATTTCTTAATGTTGAGGGATATCATTAATTGTTGACATCTCATAAAAATTAATCTTAAATTGTCATAATGATCTTGCACTAATCCATACACAGTCCAGTCATCCAGGTTAACTTGAAGAAACTTATGGATGAAGTCTTGAAATGCTTGTACCACGATGCGCAAGAACATAACATGCACATTCTTCAATACAAAAGGCATAACCTTGTAGTTAAAACTTCTCCATTCAAGTGGAAAAAGTTTTCTTTCTCTCGGTATTCCTTTACAATCTAGACTTGGTGATGCCCTAAGAACCCATTTGTGAAAGAGTATATTTTGCATCCAGATTACTCCCTCTAAAATTTCTTTAGTAAACGGGGTTAGAAAAGGATCGATGACACATACTACATTCAGATCACTGTAGTCAACACAAATTCTTATCATTCCATCCTTCTTGATAATGATAACCATTGGGCTTATCCATTCGGTTCTTCTATGCCTCAATGATACTAGATGTTATCATCTTGTCTATCTCTTCCTTGACCCGTATGTGTAAATTTGGATTCATCGATAACACCTCTTGAATCGGGTGTGCAACTTCCTTCAAATTGATATTCATCTCTCCCAAGGAATGGTGAATTCCTTTGAGTTCATGGTACCCGTGAGGAAAAAAATCTTGGAACTCGTGCAAATGATCGAGATCAATGACCTTTGAAACTTCTTTTTCGACCAATAGTCTCGATGATAGCTTCCTTAAGTTTTGTTTCTGTTCCAATGTTAACCTTCTTTGTTTTCAAGGGCTTATGGTAGGCGCATGCTTGCTCATCAACATTATCTAGGACTTTTTCATACCTTCCAAATGGCTAGAATCCAAAGTCTCCTTCTCTTCTTCATCTATTACATATACCATTTTCCCTTTTTCTTTTTCCATACACGCTCGCTTAAGCTGTATTTCCTCTGATTCTTCTTCATTGAGGCGCGTCTCTAAGTAAAGATCACCTAGTAACTCCAACATCCTATCCTCTTCCATAACACTATCTCCCATCGTAAGGATCTTGATCACTTGCAATGCCTTATCTACTAATGGCTTGGTACTCCTATACTCGAAAGCTTGAATGAGATCAGCCGCCAACTCCTGCCAATTACCTATTTGACAACGCATCTCCGAATGAATATACCATACACGTGCATAATCTTATAAGGTGGAATACAATTTATGCACCCATAATGAAGGTGGTAATGCTTCTATGCTCCCCATCCAGGCCTTCTCACACACTTGGATATGAAATGAGCTAGTATCTTTACCATGGTTGTCTTGTATGACCTTGGGCACGTTTCTCCTGGAGAACCTTACAGAAAATGTGATCCTTACCTCACACCACTCTAAGAGGTTATCTTGATGTGTAGCCCATCGGTGTGCTGCCATTCCGAGTAGGTTATAATTGAGCATTCCCCTCCTCTCGTTCTAATTTTTCCACTGAGCTTCTATTTCTCACAAGAAAATTTTAGGATATGATCCTCCAAAGTAACTTGGAAACTTCTTTCCTCCTAGGTGCTTAAGCGAGTGTAAATTTTTACCCTTGATACAGATCCTATCAACTATCTCCCTATAAACTCATAAGCCCCATGCACGTAATTTTCACATGCCACACTAGAGGTATCACTCAAGGATTAAGCATCCTAAAACTAGATGACTACCTCTATGGGGTGAATTATCTCAGGATATCTAATGGAGTGTACATAGATTCTATCAAGGAATTTTTATCCTAAGGGCTCAGTATAGGGTGTTGAATTCCCATCTGTTAAAGGAACGATCACCCTTTCTTCCTTGTTTTCAAAGTTGATATATCCTTTGTTAAACTACACATCGGCATTTTCTTGTAACACTATGGGCACCCAAGAAATTCTAGAAAGTTGTCTTCCTCATCCAATGCCAAGACTTCAAAGTCTCCAGTGAACTTGGCCCCTTGAATGGTGATAAATGTGTCCTTTAGGACTCCAATGGGCATTGCCTTAGTCTTGTTCACTATATACAACACATTCAAAGATGGTTGCAATGCGGGCCTTCCCATTTGATGTCAGGAATATAAGGTAATGACATTTACATATGATCCGTGTCGATGAGAATATTTCTCAAAATCCATCTATGAACAACCGCATTCAAAGTAATCTCCTTGTCATAGTTGAGGCTGTGAGGAGGAAGGTTTGCATGTAAAACCTACCTTTTACGCTCTACTCTAGCATGTGGTACCTTCTCTCTCAGCCATTCTCCTAGTAAGGGGATAATATTCTCTTGCCTTAACATCCTGCACACTTCCTTGACCTCATCCAGGTCATCCTTTGGAACCTTGACATTCTTCCTTTTCTCCAACTACCTTGATTGCTCCTTCAGACATTGGATCTCCCCTTGTAAACTATGAATCACATCCATAGTCTCTTGATACAACTCTTTCGATGAATAGGGTCCAAATACTTTCCATGTACCACTTCCTCTCTTGAAACTAGCATCCTTTATCTTGGCGTCTCCTCGGCATGTGTGGCTTGCTCACGTTATCACTAGCATAGGTTCTATCACGACTCACAAACCACTCTTAGTATCCACTTTGTGAATCATCCTTGAGGATGCTCAACAACCCAATGTGTTTGTATTTCCATTGTTTTACGGTTCATATGTGCATAAAGTTTTGGACACTCTTTGTACTTGTGTTTCTATCCGAACCATGAGCATTGTAATAGATTAGGAAACTTGTATTTGTAATGCTCTGTAGATCCACAATTATAACAGTTCCTCATGGGAACTCACTTTGACCTCCGCTGCGATTCTTTGTGACTATGAAATCCTCCATGAAAAACTCTTCCACATGTTCCTCCATCTGTGTGTCCTTCATAACGCAGTAAACTCATCATCCTTTGAATTTCTTACAAGGCTAGTCGGCACACACCCAAATCAATATCATCATGGATTTGATCAATTAGTATGTAATCCTTGGTATCATGGGATGTAGAGGTATAAATATTATAATAGCAAGAAACATTCTTGGGGATTGCACAATGGAGTAGAAGGAATCTACTTGCATCATGATCCCCATGGAAAATCACATAGTCTACCGACATCATGTGCACAAAATTTTGAGGACATCTATCCTTTGCATGTCCCTCTACTTCACGGTTTGTACACCAAAGCCCACTATGAACTTTATGTGTTGATTTTGCGAGACAACATTTCCAACTACTTCACCATTACAACAATTTGAGCTTCTAAAAAGGGACTAACAACAATATCAACGTTCCCAACATATTTGGCACGTAGGGTAGCTTCCAATGCATTATGTGGGTGTGAAAGTCTTGTGCGATAGAGCCCTTCTAAATGGTGTTATAAATCCTCGAAAAACCATTGATCATGTTGAGAAGGATGAATGTCATAGGATAGTTTTGACAAGAGAGACTTAAAATGCGCATCATACTCCTGCACACACTCTCGTCATTCAATACTAGATCTCCTTCTTGAGTACTTATGCTCTTCTGCTCAAACTCAAGGATGTGGAACTCTACTAGGAAAGCGTTATTCAACGCGGTGTAGTATACCACCTTCTAATGGGGTCATACTTCCTATACGAACTATGTGCACATCCTTCCAATGTTTTTGCAAACTAATTTGCCTTCTAATCCGGGGTAGTGATCCCTTTCACGTGCCATATCAGTTCACACTTGTCTGAGATGACTATCGAGCTAAGCCAGTGCAGATCGACTTGGACGTGTGTTTTTTATCACTAGTGGAAGAGAGTCTTTGACCAATTATACTCTTGAATATGTAATTTCTACGTATTATTTCCTATAATTTGCCAAGTTTGAGTTTTGAGGGAGACTAGAGGATCATTTTTGTGTGCCATTCCTTTGGCTATGAAGCTCTTGGTCATTACTTTGAGTTTAGAAGTATTTCCCATGGTTGGATAAGATTCGGTGAGTGTTCGAGAGAGGAAGCTACGGTGGAGGAAGATAGCAAAAATTTTGGATGAGAAGGAAATGGAGGAGAGATGACCCAAGTATAGCGAATCTCATGAGCATTGTGGGAAGGAGTTGAGGTTCATGCGCAGAGGATGTGGAACCTAAGCGGTCTATGATACCCCATCTTGATAAACACGGGAGAGAGGGCCCTTGACCGATGAGAGTTCATCGCATGGAGAAAGAAGTTTTGTTGGCATGCATCCGAACCCACCTGGTGACCAAATCGGTGCTTGGTTTTCTAGATCAAGGGAGAAGTATCATTAACCCAATTGGTATCAATGGGAGTAACCAATTGGCACCTAGGAAATATAATTTCTCATTTGGAACATCCATGGCTGCCTGCACAAGCCATCCCTATATTTGGAGTAATATTTGGATAAGGTGCAAGTACGCAAGGATTGGGTATCATGTCTAGGAGTGGCACGAGACATAACACTAGTAGTGGGACAATATCACAAACCATCTACGTGTAGTTGGTGGGACATTTGGAACACTAGGCGTGACCACTTCAGTTCCTTTGTTGATCGCACGAGGTGGATCGGTGGGTCGGGAGGAGCAGGACCTAGTGGATCCAGTGGATCTGCGGTGGAGGAGGAAACACCGAGGAAACCAAGGCACTAGATTAGGATGGCAAGGACCCTAGCCATTTCCCCACATGCCATAGTCTTATCCCATATGCATTGGCCTATCACCCAATGGGCATTGGGTGCTCACACGAGGTACGTGCAAGCATCGAGTCTCTCCTTTATGTGAGTCTTGTGAGAATGCATCATCTTATAACAAATATTCGAATGTAAATGAGTAGAAAAGAACCATGCCACATTATAAAAGCCTAGAAAGAGTTGTTATCTCATTATATCCAGAAGAGAAATAACAAGCAACATATGTAAATGGATCACACAGAAACGAAATACATAAGTATCATACTCCTGAACATAGATATGATTTATAACAAAGCATTGTATCCATATTAATAGATTTAATAACCATATTACAATTCCTTGAGGTCATGACAGACCCTTATATAATAATGCAGAGTCAAGTCATGCATCAAAACTACATTATGCTCACCATATTGCAAAAACAAAAAGAATGCAAACCCATCCCTCTAAATGTACCATTACTTACAGAGATCTCCTAATCCCTAACCCATAACATCCTTCATTATGTTTCTACAGGCTTTGCCACCTCTTCTTCTCTCCTCCTCTCTCTCTCTCTCTCTATATATATATATATATCGCTTTCTTCTACCAGTGCTTGTATTTATAACCTTAGCACCCATTGCCATGCCTTTCAAAAGTTACAGATCAGTTGTCAAGTGTTGAAGTGGTCCTCCATGGGAGCATTCCTTCACAGATCCAATCTCTCCACTCCTTGCAATGATGTCTTCTGGAACCTTCCATCGCATGCCTAGAATATTCCCTTTTTGATCCCATAGTTACCAGGCTGGCACTTTATCCACACGGGCCATGTTTTTCTTGTGTGCTTCCTGGGATGCTAAATGTGGATAAGTATAAAACATGTTTTACCTTGCACATGTACTATATGTTTTACAACCTACTACTAGGACACTTCTTTGTGTGCCTTCCACCGCGCCCTTTTTCAACTAGGTCCCGTGTTCCCACACGACTTCTTGTACTTAGCTGATATTTTGGGGCCCAACAGGGGGAAACTAAAGAAAAATGGTAGGTGGATTTGGAATCTATCCTACACTGAAGAATACCGCTTACAGAAAAATGACTCAAGTTGGAGAATGGATCAAGAAGAGAGAAGCTTACGAATGTAATGTTAGTCAATCCTATCAATGGGAGGTCCCTACATTACTACCTATCAACCCTCTTCCCATGTTTCCATCCATGTAATTTCAACTTGAGCCCCATAATCCTAACCTTCTAGTTGTAACCCCTATGGTGGAATTCACTACTTCATCTCCTATTCCTCCATCCCATCATGTATCTTCCATGCCTCATTCTTCTAAATTTCCTTCTTTTCTACAAGTTCCATCAAGACAAGAAGTCAAATCTCTTCCACTTCATCCAACAGTGAGGGGATCAGTTGAATTCCAACCTCCTCCTCTTGTAGTCCCAAACCCATTTTGGGAGGAGAATCATCAAGAAATGAGAAAAAGGGAGGAGTATATGGTTAAGGAGACTAGTAAGGAAGATCTTGCAAATAAATTGAAGGAGTGGGCTGTAAAACTTAACATCAAGCAAAATCCACTTTTGACCAAACCTTCTTCCAAAGTTAAGGCTCAAGAACAAGCGAGAAAAAACTAGTTTTGTACTAGAAACAAATCTAGAGATGAAGGATGAAGACCAACAGTCTACCCATTCGAATTTAGTATCCATATTGGTTCCATATCATCAGAGGAGTTTGAATCACCAAAAGTGGAAAAACTAGTTGTAGAAGAGTAATATTTAGTCCCAAATATTCTAGGATAAAAACATGTGCAAGTTGAAGAAGGAATACTCTCAAGTGTACAAGGTAATTCTAATGAGTGCAGTGATCCCAACTATCATGCATGTCAAGAGCTTGAAATTTTTTTGGAATGTTACATTATTCCTCCAAAGTCATTACCACATACTACAACTAGTCATGAAGAGCTTCAGGTTGTGAACAAATACCATGTAGGTTCAAGGGTCTCCTATGAATTTCATAGGTTTCAAATCCTTCCCCCTCTTCGTCTTTGCAAAAATATGATTTCTTAGATGGATTTGATCTTTCTAATTTCATGTTTGAGAATGAGGACTATCATGGTGAACAAAATCCCAATCTGGAGATCACCATGGTAAAGAAATTTGAAACCTTTCCACAACCTTGGGGAATGAAGGAGCAAGCTATTTTTTAGATGTGGAGGAATTGAATCTTCCATATGGATCATTAAACAAAGAGGAAAAGGAGCACATGGGAAAGACTGAGTCGATTTAAAAATATTGTGTGGAGATGACATCATTGAAAGTTTCTTGCTCTCAATTGGGGAATCTAACTTAGTTAATGAACCAATGGTGATTGAATAAGAAGATTAATATTGCATGTCAATAAAAGAAGGAAGAATTCTTAGATGAGCTACACATTTTAAACATTTTCAGTGGTTCAACATTGGAGGCGCAAACTATCCGAACCAGTTGCATATTACGAAAGAACTCCTTTTTGCTAAGGAAGAAAATGGGAATGAAGAAGACATCAATTTCATACCATTTATCCACAAGGATGATTAGTTTTTTGTAAATGGACACCAAGAGGGAAATCATATCATAGAAAAGCATATTTTTGAAGGATGTCTTCAGCTAGAATTTCTTGTTAAAGTTGAATTTCACAACAACAAGAATATTCAACAGGTTAGACCATGCCCCATAAGGTATTTTTCTTCATTAAAGCTAGGGGAGAAGCCACAACCAATCATATTCATTTCAGAATGCAAGGATGAATTTTACAACCCCAAGGATCATTTGCAATGTCTCTATGAAACAAATGCATAAAAACTAAAAGAGGCATTATTTCTCTTTCTATATGATTCCTTGGTGAACCAAGTGGATAATTGGGATTGTTTTAGTTTTCCACTCTCAGTCTCAGCCATGTTTGTTGTCAAATCATCTAGTATGGCTTCCCATTTTGAGGAAAGGGACATATTTTGCACAACCGATTACAGGGTTTGTTTAACTCACGCATTCCTCTAGTTAGTGTAGAGTAGACATAGGTTTTCTTTCAGCAGAATAAGTGTCTGACACACCCTACATGTTTCACTTGAAGCATGTATGGTTTTTATTTTCATGTGTGTTGTTTTCCATTGTTACTCTTGTACAATGTGTTGAAGGTGGAATTTTTTTAGGAGAATAGAAAATTGAAGTTTCAATGAGAGATTCATGATATTCCAAACTTAGTAGATGCTTCATTCAAAATTCCATAGTGTGCCATAAATGCCAAGAATTCATCAAATCTAGTTTATTTCCTACTTAGCATTACCAAAAGATCCAAGGTCATCAATGCCAAGGAGACTTTGAGATCCATTACAATGAATCAGATCAGTTTTGGAATGACAACGTTGACTCCATGCCCAATGGATGGATTAAGGCTATTGGAATCATGATTAGCAGGAAATCATTCCCAATATGTCACAAAAAATGTTATCCAATTTTTACCCCTAGGATAAATTTGGACAACAGGGGCCTATTTCATCCTGGGACCGAAAATAGTCATCCATAATTATTCTAGGTCATTTTGAGTAAATTGTTTTTAAGGATCATTATGGAATTTTGGGAGGTTGAGAATCATCTTGTTTTATTTTCCCCTTTTACAGGTTTTGGAAACTTGTGGTCTAATAAGAGTGAGGAAATTTCCCTGGAAATCCATATCCATTGATTCAGGTAGAAATGAACGAAATTAGTAAATCAAGCTTAAAGGGTTTTATTGTGCTTACATTTCCCTCTAGTTTTAAGAAATATCATAAGAAAGTCATTTATCGAGATAAAAATAATGTTTTGATAGGATCCTCATTAGGGGGCTAAGTCGAGGGATGACTTACAGATAAGCTTGACGAGCTACTCGGTGAGCCAATCTCAAGGCAAAAGAACGTTGCACAAGTTGGAAGGCACGAGTGTCTCCACGAAGGAATGTTTGCATGAAAAAAAATGAACCATGAGATCATGCATGGTAAATAATGGTAGCTTGAAAATATATGGAATGAATTAGTATTTGAAAAGGATCTTAAAAATTTGAGATAGTAGAGATCATCGGTTCTAGCCCAAACTCAAGGGCATTATAAAGTCAAGTGGGTGAGCAAATGAGATAACCAAAATCATAGAGAAGGTTAAGCTCACGCAAAAAGAGGATTTGATTTTGAAATTTAGTCAAATCACATGGAGGGAGTTTAGATGATGATGTTTAGATCTCAAACATGAATGATTCAACGAGATATAACTCATGGGATTGAAAAGGATATAACATAGACAAATGAGCTTAAAATGAAATGGCTTAAAGCGAGTTTAGTAGTTTGGAGTGAGAAAGGAAAAAATTGATGTCTTGATGGGTTGGTGTAAATGATGTCATCGGGAAAATTGGTCGAGCATATCAAGTAATGGAGGAGCGATCTCACATGGAGATGGTTTCCTTCATGCATGAATCAAACAGGTGAAACTAGCCAATCAAGGTCGAGCTCCACATAGTGAGGGAAAATTGTTATGAAACATGGATCGATAGGAGAACTTGGAAATAATTAGCTCACTCAACTATGCCGAGTGAGGTGTAGGAAAGTAGGAGTTTGGGAATTTTTGGGTCATTTCCCGATCGCATGGGAAAAATGGTGTCGACAACCCATACTTCGGTCATTGACATGGAAAATTTGGAAGAGTGGAGATCAAAAACTAATTTTCGAATTGGTATGTGGGAAAAATGGTGTCCAAATTCCGAGTCCCCATTTCAGATATGACATTTTCTATGTTGAGTTAACACATCACTCAAATTAAGTGTCGAACCGAGTCAGGATAAGTTCTCGCAGCATACAAACTAGGGGACATGGAGCTGAGTAAAGGATGATTGTACGAGAAATGCAATGGCTCGGATCAAGCTAAGAAGATATGCAAAATTATGATGAAGGCTTAGTCATAGTGCTCGAGGTGATCGCCTATGGGATTAGAAGTGAGGTTCATTGATTTTGGCTCAATTGTTGAGGTGAGGGAAACAATGTGTAGAAGTTTTAAGGCTCTCGGAAGCAAGATCACGAGAATGAATGGCCCTGGTGATGCAAAGCCGAGTCAACACAAAACATGTGGATTATATTGATGATGATATTGTTCGTAAATAATTAATAAGACTGCAAGTGGCTCTTTGAAGTGAAGCAACCTATCACTTAGTTGAAGGAAGAAAGAGATGACGGGAAAGATCTCAAGCTAGTCAAGTGTGTCAAAGTTGAGAGATGGCTCAACTCATGGCTTGAGTGAGTCATCATAGGATCATCTTGATGAGCTCCCATCCCATGGGTATACTTGTCATCACCAATCGGCACTATGATAATTCTTCACTTGGAACTCCTCGTGCTTATGATTATTTACTAATGCATGACCTTTAGTTTGGTGGATGTAACGGAAACAAAACAACAAACATAACACAAGAATACCATCGACTATGATAAGACGGAATGATGACAAATCTGAAATATCAAAGTAAATTATAATATTAACATGAAATTGTTACAATCTCACCCATGAGGTACTTCAAGTGTTATTGACTTCACTTGCCTTCCACCAATACTATGGGAGAAACTTTACAATTACACCTCTTAATGGATTCTTCAACACACCTTTAAGCGATGGCTTCCTTTACACACTTCATACAATATTTCTCACTACTTCCTTCTATGCTAAATGAGGGGGGTGGCCTCTTTATTTATAGAAATTCTAGGCTTATCCATCTTATCTCTAAGATAGGATAAGAAATCCACTCTGACGAATCATATTCCATACCTTAACTCTTATCTGTACATGTAAGCTTATCTTTTAAGATAAGATAAACCTTATCATTTCACATGGGTTCCACATTTTTAGACTTTTTACAAATAAAATACACAAAATATTTATGACCTCACTCCTTGTCCTTATTACCAATATAATATTTCTAATTCCTAATCATGTAGACCTTACTTCTCTACTTATCCCAACTTTGACATTTTAACATTACCGGACCACTTACGACAAATATTTACTTTTTACAACATTCCTATTGTACTTTGACTATTACCGTACTCTACATTATTGGCGGCACCGTACTGACGGCACCATTATCTTCTATCAGATGCTACTACTAATTACACTTAACAACATCCTATTCCTAATACATACATTAATGAAATAGAAATTACGGAGGAAAATTTTAGTGTCGACATCTTCCCCCTTCCTAGCTTCTACTCCGTCCTCGGAGTAGACTATTCTGGTGCTTGGAAAATCTTCAACTTGTCATGGTTGACCCATTTCGTAATGGGAGTGCCATCCAATTCCTCCAGTTGGTACGTACCATTTTCATGCACAACTGCTATTTTGTAGGGCCCCATCCATTTTGGAAGAAATTTTCTCTGTCTTCTTTTTTTGTATCTGGAATCATATACTAGAACTAAGTCATTCACATGAAATGGAGACCAACGGATATTTTGATCAAAGTATTCCTTCTGCTTCATTTTCTTCTTATGGCTTGTATCATTTGCTATTTCCCTCATTTCCTCTAGCAAATGAAGATGTACCAACCTTTCTTTTACTGAATCACTTTCATCCATCCTTTCATTTCTCATAACTCTCACGGTGGGAATATCAAACACAATAGGAAGAAGCTGGATCAATGCCATAGGCCAACTGAAATGGGAGTATCCTGTTGCTGAATTTGATGTTGCCCTATATGCCCACAATGCTGCATGAATACTTTTATTCCACTTATGTACTGCAAGGCTGCATCTTTACTAGAATTTGACACAACACAAAAAAATTTCGTTCCACTGTCCATTTGTGTTTGACTTGTATGTTGTTGCCTTCCGTGCTTAATAGAAAATTTATTGACTAGGGCTTCTACTACCTCATTAATAAAGTGGATTCCTTGATCTGTTACAATTTCTAATGGGCAACCAAATCTGGTGACAATGCGTTCATATATGAACCTTGCCACCTCATCCATGGAAGTTGTTTTCAATGGCCTAGCTTCAACTCACTTGGTTAAATAATCGTGGCAACTACAATATGCTTATTTTGGCATGAGGTAGTTGGAAGTGGACTCTACAATGTCTATTCCCCACTTTTCAAAGGGACCAAGTGGAATAATAGGACATAATGGAGTGATGAAGTCTTACGGTTACCATGTGTTTGACAAATATCACATGTCTTACAATAATTATAACAATCTTTAAAAAGAGTGGGCGGTGATAACCGCATCCAAGATCCTTCTTGATGTAAGTTGTCCAGAGAAGTGCCCTCCACATGTACCATTGTGGAATTCTTCTAGCAGTTCCTTCCCTTGATCACATCCAACTGCCCTCTTGTACTATCCATTAGGTCCTATTTGAAATAATACTCCATGCATAATAGACTATGGACGACTGGCTTGAGTAATCTTTCTCTTAGTCTTTGCATTGGCACCATCAGGAAACTTGAATTCATTCAGATAATTCCAAATATCTATGTATTCATTAGGGATTATGTCAAGGGATAACAATGCTTTGCATCAGGAAATCATCATCATCACAAGATGATCCTAAACCATCATAGGCTCAAGAGAGTGCATCTGCATTGACATGCTTCTTTCCTGGCCTATCTATAATATCAAATTCAAATTCTTGTAGCAAAATTATCCATCTTGCTATCCTCCCTGATGGGTTAGGCTTATTGACAATATATTTTAGAGCCTGATGATCTATTACAACTATAAATTTCTGCCCTAGCAAGTAATTTCTAAACTTCTTTACAACAAAAATGATAGCTAGAGCCTCTTTTTGATTCATGAGTATAATTTACCTCAAGACTTTGCTCATTTTATCTGCTCCCAAAGTAAATTGGATGTTCATTCCCATTTTTATCCTTTTAGCTCAAAGTACTTCCTAGTGCTGCATCTGAGGCATCAGTGTACACAATGAATGGCTTGCTCCAATCTGGATTCTTTAAAACAGGTGAAGACACCAGGGCTTCCTTCAGTTGTCCAAAAGCTTCATGTGCCTTATTTCCTGGTTCATAAGTAACATCCTTCTTCAAGAACTGGGTTAGTGGCTATGTAATCTTTGAGAAATTCTTGATGAACCTTCTATAGTAACCCACATGGCCTAAAAATAATCTCAACTTACTTCTATTCATAGGAAATGGTAAATCTTTGATTTTGAGACTTTATCGGGATCGAGTACCAATACCATCTCTGGATACAACATGCCCTAAAAAACACCTTTAGAACATCCAAGACACACTTTGTAGGGTTTAGTGAGGCTTGTGATTCATCTAACCTTTGAAATGCTGTCTCCATCTGGTGCAGATGGTCCAACTTGCTCAAATAGATGTAAAAATCATCCAGAAATACTCTGATGAAGGTCCCAATGTAGGGTTCAAACACCCTATTCATCAAACGTTGGAATGTTGCTGGAGCATTACACAACCCAAAAGGCATAACTCTATAAGAAAACGTTCCCCAAGGAGTGGTGAATGTGGTCTTCAGCTGATCTTTCTCCGCTATACGGACTTGGTTGTATCCGCTATATCCATCAGCAAAACTATAACACTCC
Source organism: Taxus wallichiana var. yunnanensis (assembly GCA_018340775.1). Taxonomy (NCBI): domain Eukaryota; kingdom Viridiplantae; phylum Streptophyta; class Pinopsida; order Cupressales; family Taxaceae; genus Taxus; species Taxus wallichiana. The sequence continues at coordinate 74,529,463 of CM031233.1, read as the reverse complement.
TGGCCAGCTACTTCGTCCAAGATCTGATCTGAGAATGGAAGAGGGTAATGATCCTTCTTTGTTGCCTTATTGAGCTTCCTGTAATCAACACAAATGCGTAGCTTCCCATTCTTTTTTATTGAGATCACAATGGGAGAAACCCATTCTGAATTCTCCACAGCAAATATGAATCCTACATCAAGCAACTTATCTATTTCTTCTTTTACAGTCTTGGAAAAATTAGGATTCATTCTATATGGCATTTACTTTATAGGCTTAGCACCATCTACCAGCTCAATAGAATGTTCTACCCAACTTACTTGACGGAGTTCCTTGTAATCAAAAGTGAATATGTGTATGTACCTTCGAAAGAGTTGGAGGTAGGATTCCTTCTCACTCTCCATCACAGCATCACCAATCTTTATTTGTTGGAGACGATCATCAACTTCTTCTTCAGATAATTTTATGGGGTCATGAGTCGGTGTGGTGGAAGGATATCCATGATGAAACATCAACCTCACTTTCTTCATCTTCGAGTGTCCACTTCACTAGTACTAGAGTAATCGGAGGATGTCCAATCATCGGTTTCATCACTTGAATCCACGAGGTTCGCCTTATGATGTCGAGGCATCACGTTTATTTTCACCCTCTCTCTATCACGTCCAAGTGTCATGAAGCCTTCATTCCAGTAGTTTCTTGCATGAACTCTCCTTAGCCATGGTCTTCCCAATAATATTGGGTACGCAATGATACCATTTTTCATCATATGAAATTCTACCACACATACAACACCCATAATGATATTGCCACATTTGAAAATACACCTTCTGGTTTAGTTTTTCCCTTATTTAATGACCTTAACATAAGTGTTGAAGGGCGATCAATTTTTAAACCCAACATATTCATTACAGACTCGGTCATTACATTAACTGCAGCACCTCCATCAACTAAGACATCATGAATTGAAATACCATTACATAATACCTCAGCTTGTGGAGCATAGGGATCCACCTCTGCCTCCAAAATAGGGACCTCAACCTCCTTCCTTCATCGAGTATTGAGTCCACTTCATAGCTCCCGCCTCTTCTCAGAAGACATAGCCAAGAGTTGACCATATGTAATATTTGCAGGCCTTTTGGATAGATCTTCCAAGATGGAGTATGGTCCTTGCCCCTGTGAAATCAGAAAATCCTGCACACCCAACTTTCTTCTCCTATGTTTCTTACTAGTTTCTCCTTTCATCTTCTTAGGATCATTTCCATCTTAATTATCTTTTTCTTTCTTTCTTTTTATTACAAACACATCTACTTCATTATTTCTACTCTTATCTACTACATCAAAAGAATTCACAGTGCTTTTCTTTATCATTATCTCCTTTACCAAATGTAGAAGCTCTATCTAGACAATTATACTTATAATGACCCTTTTATAACAACCATAACATACAACTTTGAAATATTTCTTTTGGACCTCTATCTCCTCCCCGAGAACTAAATTCTTTTCCTTGAAGAAGATTAATAGTTAATCGACCCATCTTTTTGAGTAGATCTTCATACTCGGTAGATGTACTAGGAGAAAGATTTGTGCTCACCGAGAGTGGTTGTGGATTCGGAGAAAAGGTGTTGGTGTAGGATCTACTTTAGCAACAATTTCTTTGGGCTCCTCTTCCATGTTTTCTTCTTGCCTTCTTGCAATCTCCTTTGCTTGTTCAATGGTAGCTGGGTGGTCATACTTCACTTATTGTCTGATCTCTGGCTTCATCCCAAGAATGAAGTGCTTACATAGGAGATTATCCACGCCATTCATCAACCCATCCGCTAATCCTTCCTTCCGGATCTGGGCATTGAGCTTTCTCCTTAGCTCTAGAACACGAGCATGATAATCCCTTATCTTCTCCTTCTCTCCTTGGGTTAGCTTTGTGATATTGATCATGAGATCTGCATATCTCTGTTGTTCACCAAATTCTTCAAGAAAACTTTCAGTTAATAAATCCCATGAGTTTTTCACATTATCACCTAGTGTTTCAAACCACCTAAGGGCTGAACCATCCAAAAAGGTAGGAAAAAATTCAGTCCATTGTTCCCTTCTTATAAGGCCATTACAAATACAAGATCGTTTAAACTCTTGAATGAAAGAGGAAGCATCTTCATTAGATTGGGTTGAAAAAATAGGAATCTTCCCCATTTTCAAAAGTAACCACAGTGAAATACCAACCCAAAAGTACAATCAACAAGACTTATGTGCACCAATAATTAAAATCACTATAATAGAAAATAGAAATGACCATGGTAAACTATGGTAAAACTTGACTTACTGCAGTAAAAACTGACTTTACTGTGGTAAACACTATTCACAATAAAAAGTGAAGTTACTGCGGTAAATACTATTCACGGTAAAAAGTGACTTTACTGTGGTAAATACTATTCACAGCAAAAATGACTTTACCATGGTAACTACTATTCATGGCAAAAATGACTTTACCATGGTAACTACTATGCACTGCTACAAGAGAAACAAGGTTACCCTCCAATTGATTTTTGACTAAGTGGGAATATCTCCGCATAATCCACCAACGAGGAATGGTCCCGCAATGGAACCAAAATGTCATCACCAATCAAAGCACTATGATAATTCTTCACCGAGAAATCCTCATGCTATGATTATTTACTAATGCACTGACCTTTAGTTTGGTGGATGTAATCTGGAAACAAAACAACAAACATAACACAAGAATACCATCGACTATGATAAGACGGAATGATGACAAATCTGAAATATCAAAGTAAATTATAATATTAACATGAAATTGTTACAATCTCACCCATGAGGTACTTCAAGTGTTATTGACTTCACTTTCCTTCCACCAATACTATGGGAGAAACTTTACAATTACACCTCTTAATGGCTTCTTCAACACACCTTTAAAGCGATGGCTTCCTTTACACACTTCATACAATATTTCTCACTACTTCCTTCTATGCTAAATAAGGGTGGTGGCCTCTTTATTTATAGAACTTCTAGGCTTATCCATCTTATCTCTAAGATAGGATAAGAAATCCACTCTGACGAATCATATTCCATACCTTAACTCTTATCTGTACATGTAAGCTTATCTTTTAAGATAAGATAAACCTTATCATTTCACATGGGTTCCACATTTTTAGACTGTTTACAAATAAAATACACAAAATATTTATGACCTCACTCCTTGTCCTTATTACCAATATAATATTTCTAATTCCTAATCATGTAGACCCTACTTCTCTACTTATCCCAACTTTGACATTTTAACATTACCGGACCACTTACGACAAATATTTACTTTTTACAACATTCCTATTGTACTTTGATTTGTTACCGTACTCTACATTATTGGCGACTGCATCGACGGCACCATTATCTTCTATCGACGCTACTACTAATTACACTTAACAACATCCTATTCCTAATACATACACTAATGAAATAGAAATTACGGAGGAAAATTTTAGTGTCGACAATACATGTACAAATGGTGTAATTCTAGATAATTATAGTGATCTCGTGGTTGAAACAGTTGGCAAAATCTTGTGAGTAGGTTTAATGGAATTTCGGATCGACATGGTTTACATAGGAGTCATTTTGGTGAAGAGCTCAATCAAGGAAGTGAGTTTCTTGGAGAAAAGTACTCAGGTTCATGAAGGAACTCGATGACAATCTAAGTCAATTGTTCAAGGAGATTTCTTGCAGAAAGAACAAGATGACTTCCCCTTAGAAAAAATGGAGAATGATCGATCTTAGGTAAGAAGACCATTCTAAGAGAGTTCGAATGAACCATAACCATAGCTCAAATCATAGGATGAGGAGCCAACTCGGCTCAATGGCTCGACAATTGAGTTACTCACCTAGTGAAGTACTTACAAAGAGGAAAAGAAGAGTCTCGAGAAAGGATAAGTCAGAGCTCAATTTCACGTTGGTGTTGGGTAGACATGAGTAAGTGGATAATAGGTTGAGTGATATAACTCAATTGGATCATCCAACCTGGGAATATTCTCGACCTTGACAGATCTAGTTCAGTTTCAAGCTTGGATTAGAATCATGTTTAACGATGAGGTTGATCGGTGCAGGGAGCCAAGCTATGAGCAATCTCATTAGGACATGGGGTGTTAACCAAGTCATTGAGAGCTCGTCACATAGGCTTGTAGGTATGACTCGGTGGTTACATGGTGGAGATGAGTTTCTTCTTAGTGTATTGCGTAGAACTTAGCTCTAAACGGGTAACAAGGTAGCTCGTGGGGAGGTCACAATGAAGAGCCAACTCGGCTCGGGCTTGGTGCCAACATGCTCAGTCATGAGCTCAGGTCCACTGAGGAACCATACCAAAAATGCATGACACACATGGAGAAGTGTGAATTAGGAACCAATTTTCTAAGGCAGCGTATGGGAAAAATGGCTCCGAAAGTTTGGGATTCCCACTCCTATCTTACGGACTATCCTGATAAAAATTCCATGTCGAGATTGGAAAAATTATGTTCGGGATCCCAAGCTAAGAAATCCAAGAAGGAGGACGTGGCAGAAATGACATGTATTCTAAGTGAAGCAATGAAATTCGCATATGCATGGTTGAGTTATTGGCGATTGGTCGTGTTGGAGTAAAGTTTGGGAGCATGCTCATAAAGTTAAGCTGAGTCTTTTGGTTGAGAAATTGAGAGACCCAAGCAAGGCGTTGATCCCTTAATGTAATGAATGATAGGAAGGTTAGAGGTTATATTATGGAGAGATTGAAATGATGGAAAATGAGACCTGTCAAAGTGGGTTATTATTACACAAAAACAAGCTATGTGTCAACTCAACTCGATGAGTCAAGGTAGTGGTGGAGACCGAGTTAATATATGACATGTGAGAGACCAACCTAATGACTTAATGGAGGATACAATGGGTCCCACTTGAATGTAAATTTTATTTATATTAAAATATATTAAAAATATTATTATTTTTAATATATTTTATTAAAAATATTATTTTAAATTAAATAAGAATAGTTTCAATTTTTGAATTTATTTTGCATAATGGGTAAATGCAATTAGTGATGTAATTAAACATGGTGGTCATTATGTGCCATTATTCTTCCCCCAAAATTTAGGTTTTCTCCATCCTTTCTCTTCAATTAGGTTTTCTATAAATATAAAGGAGAAGCTCATTCTAGGGGTTGGACAATTGAACAAGTGCACATTTTTCACGAATCCTCTCTATTTCTACTAGTTTTATGGATTAGGAAACTTTCAAGCCTCTCTTCGAGTATTGTAATGGAAAATGTTGCCTCTTCTGAATGTATTGATGCATTGTGCACATGATTGAAGTAATAAAAGTGTGTGTTTTGTGACTATTATTGGTCCTTTCATCGTTCTATCTACTTTGTTGTGCCTTTCTCATGCTTGCAGGTACACTGTACAAATTCAAGCTTCCATTGCAATTTTTTAGAGGTTTTTGCTTATCTAGTAGTGGAGTTTTGTATGTGGTGGGGTTGTGATGCTTTCTCATCCTTATCATTTTCATCCTTCTTCACTGAAAGACCAAAAACTTGTTTGTTTGATTGAGCTTAACAAAGGTAACACTTGTTTCATAGTCTGTGGTGTCTTGTTTACCCTCTCTAAGTTGCAATAGGTGAAATTGGATTGTAGTGTATTTTCTCACCCTCTTCAAATCAACCCTTCTATGTTTGAAGGTCATAAATTTTTCTAGCAACACCCTTTCTTGGTGCATCACCACTTCTAGTATAGGTTTTACTTATTGCAAATCTCTCTCCCTAATCCCATGAAAATGTTATCATAGGTCTAGTTAATTGTTTTATTACATTATAAGTAGTGTTGTGTTTAGTTTAGGAAGAGGAAATCAGAATTTTCTGGAGGTTCACCTCGAGCCCATGTCCCATAGCTTGAGAGGTGATCCCATGTTATCCAATCACATAGAAGGCCCTATCCATCAATTGGCCATTCGGGGGGTACAGTGATTTGGTGATAAAATTCCCTAAGACCATCCAAGAACAACTTAACTGTGGCATGTATCCATTCAATGGAATCTTCGGGACATTTAGATTAGGTCCATGCATGTTAGAGATCATGAAACATACATATGTGCAAACCACACCAACTTTCCTCTTTACCAAATCAAGCTTCCCAGAAATCCATTTTACAATCTTAACTAGTTTGGACCCTTCCGTTTACTTACAAGAGCTCTAATTTCTTTAAATAGGAAAATAATTCATCCTCTTTCACTCTTCAAATTATAGCAAACAAACTCGCATTCATCTCTTGCATATTTTACCTCCTTTTTCTTGCAAAAGTAGTCATGTCTTGAGAAACAAGAAACCTTCTTCTCTGTAAATAAATTTGAATGACCCATCAAGTATCATCATCATGAGACAAACCATATACCAATGAAATTATATATTTTTCCAAAACATATAACATTTCCTTCCGACTCCAAGTGGAAGGCCTCCAACCAAGTCCATCTATGAAAACTACTTGAAACTACCCCAAAACTACCTTATGAAAAGTCTTCATAAATAGGGAAAATTTTGTAATTTAGAAGAAAAACATGATCTGAAACCATCATGTAAATAAATAAAAATTACCATGCTAAAAATAATTTCAATTTATTTTGGAACTATTTTCGACAACCTTGCCTCAAACTGGACTTCTTCATAAACTTGCATTTTAAGGTGGGGTCCACTCATCACCACATGATTTATCACACCTTTCTAGAAATATGGAAGATTACTATACATCATACTATCGCAATAAATCAATTATAGGCAATTAGGGAGAAAATCTCTCCTCTTTTTGCTTTTGAATTAGGGTTTTAAGCACATAAAAGTTATTTCTTGTAACACCTTAAACTGTTGTTACTTTCTCCTATACATTCAAGTGTTGATATGTGATTTTTCCCATTTGAGGATATGTTCCTTTGGTTTCAGGAAGTCATGCTTGATTTGGTTATATCTTTTCTGCTCTTAAGATCTTTGATGAACTAGAATATTCTTGGACTCTTTTGTTTCTTTCATCCTTCGCATTTTAGTATAATCTAATTTCTGGAAGATTGTGGATTTATCCACCTATATGACTCAACCTTGGATTAGATGCATTGATCCAAGGGATGTTTTAATTTTATTCTAGATGAACAAATTGTATTGACATTTCAAGAGTTACTAAGTCTGACTGAACTTTGAAAGTTCAATTCCGGAGGTTAACTTTGGTTGATCATGGTAATCAGAATCTGGTTCCAGTTATCATAGAATCGGGAAGGCCCTGGACCTTAAGCCAGGTAAGATGTGTAAGTTTTATATCTAAAGCTTAATTTACTTGATGCAAAATGGAATCTGATCCGGGAATGTTTTATTCTGTTTGAATTCTATTTACTGATTAATCCTATCTAGGGGACCTAGACTAGAATCAATAAGGTTATTAGTTTTAACCTAAGCTATAACCTAATGTTGTAAGGTTAGTTAATCTAACCTAGTCCTAAACTATGTGCTTGATACTCCTAAGGGTTATCTAAACCTAACACTAAGGTGGGTGACTAATGTTATATCCTATGGCATTAAGACTAAGTCTACCTATGATCTAACCTAAGTCACTAACCTATCCTAAACTAATGCTATGAAAGGGGACCTAAGGAGGGTTGCAAGTCTTGGGTGGTGGTTTCCATGGAATTTAAGGAAGGGATAAGGATGAAGGATAGGGAGTGCTACCAGGTTTAGCAGAGGGTAAATTTGTTAAGAGGGTCTTACGTGGTAGTATCTCTAAGAATGGGAACTTTCGTTTATTTTGTTTTAGCATTTGCCAACTTTGGTAGTCGGTAGTAATGGAGAATAGGCGGGAGAATGAAATTTAATGCAATTAATTTGCATAGGGTCTCAAGCGCAGATTGCTTGGGAAGGCATATAAGTGAAATTTTTCTTAGTTGTCTTGTTTTTCATGCATTCCATTTTCTCTCTCTGCATGAGCACTTGGTTCTTCAAACTAGCCATCTACACTTCGTTGCATGGCAATTTTGAAATTTTCAAATTTACTTCTCGTCATGGGGAGTATATAAGGCATGGAGGTAACAATATTTTCTTGTTTAATCTTTCGTGGAAGAAGAAGAGAAGGGGCGAGTGCATGCAAAGGTCTTCTTCAAATTTTTAAGCGACACTATCGGGCATGATAGGCCCTAAGCATTAAAATCTTCTTTCTTTCCTTTAAATGTTTTCATTAGAAAAACTCTGCTCGCTTAATGTATGCACATTTAGGCTTAGCTAGTAACAATGATTTGGGTTTTATATTGATTTGGGGATTACGGGTTGTATTGGATCTGGATGAAACCTTCTCCTTTATTCTTGTTTCCATGCTTTGTGAATCAAATATGGAGTCTTGCTATTTATTTGGTGGTGTTGTAAGTTTTATTTTTCTCGATAGGGTATTTTATTGAGGACTGGCTCCATGAAAGAATGCGTGCTTAATGATTACGTGTTTGAAAACACCACTGTAATTATTTGTTGTTTCGAATATGATTGGATTAATTGATTTTTTGCTTCGCCATATGAACTCTAACTATTACTGGTCCATGTTCAGGAAAGTAGGTAATTGAATTTGTGGTTGGAATGTTAGTTTATTCAGTGAAACTCGACTGTTTTAGTTGCGTGAGTTGGAAATGTTGTTTGAAATCTAAGCCTGTACTTTTTACTTTAAAAGGGTATGAATGTTCTTATGAATACAAGATTCTGTAAGGAAGTATTTGGTTAAACTGTTGTTTTTGTGATTTTACATGGATATTAGGAACACGAGATATGTTCAAGAGGAAACGTACTTGGATGAACTTTGTTCCCTGGCAATTCATGGTTGATCCTAGATCTGCATGAATGGAAATTATGTTTAATGTTTGGTTAAGATAGGACTGTGTTTGAAGTTACCATAGGAGATTTTGAAATCTGTACTTAGAATTCGACTATTAACTCTATACATGCATTTTTGGTTTGGTATCTTGGAATGATATAACAACCTAACAGTGCAACGGTTGGAATAATTTAGTTTCAATCCATTGGTAAAAAAATGGTAATGGGAAAGTTACCCTAACTCTTAGACCAAATGGTTCGAGTAATGGATGAAATGTAGACTGTTTACTTTAGAGTAGGATTGTGGTCTGAGATTAGATCGTTTATAACGTTTTATGTAAAGAAAACGTTATTGGCTTTTGTTTAATGTATAGTTGTAAGATCGTAATGATCTATTGGAAAATCTGAAGGTGGCTCTATTTGATCTGAGCTTTTGGTTAAACGTAAGTATTGTTTTACTTGCCTTCTTCTTACCTGATTGGACGAGAGAATGTACATTACTACTTGGATGTTAGTATAGTTCTGAACTTGATTAAAATAAAGTTATGATTTTCTCTGCTCCTTCCTCTAAGTTATGAAGGAAAGAAATTATAGGATTTCGAAATATGAAGGTATTTATACTCTCTCTTGAAATAATAGTGAGCTCTTCTATAAGAATTCTATAAGGAACTCTATAGTATGGTTTTGAGATGGCAATATTATTAAAATTAAGTGGAAATAAATGGTAAGTGCTAAGATCTTAACTTAGAAGACTCCTTTCCTTTATTAGTGATTATTATCCGATTCGAATTGGTTTGTTATCTACTTGTATAAAGGTATCCCGTAGTTAATGTTTTGCATACTTATCTATGATTAAAATTTGATATAGTAGAGTTAAAGGAAATTTGCTAGACGAACTTGCATGAGGCAGTAATCTATTCTTTGCTCAAATTGCTTTTATGCAAACCTGTTGGATGCATACCTTAAAAAGGTTTTATTCTTTTAATTGGAGTGAATAAAACATGATTGACATTGTTCTCGGCTTTGCGGATGGTTAGGTACTTATGATACAGAATGTCCTTTCTTCTTTTCTTGTATTAAACAAATCATCTGAAATAGACTAAGTTGAAATTATGTCTGTGATTTGAGTTACGATATAAAGTCATTGGAAAAAGGAAAACTAGTGTGAATCATGATTTTGGATTTGATGAAATTGATGTCATTTAAACAGGATTGTTTAATGAAAACAATTAGTGGAATGCAATTTTTTAAGGATTAGTGCTTATCATGCTCAGTTCACTGAACTGACCCGTGCTAGCAATTTTTGCAGATGGTCATCTTAAGTGGTAAAGGCAGGTAGATCTGATATGATGCAATGACTATTTAATCTGGTTTTTATGAAGAATTCCGACATGATTTTTCTAATTGTACTATAGAAGAAAGTTACTCTTTTGCTGAAGACTATTGTATTAAAATATGCCGAAGTGCATAGGTTGTAATTGTATAGGTTTGGGAATAAATGAAATGGGGACATATTACTTATGTGGTTTGTGATCTTATTTGTTGAATTGATCTTCTTTTGTCTGTATGAATGAGAGTGCATTCTTATTATTCTATTCAATGGGGTCTAGATGGATTCCCTAAGTAAGCCTTAGCTAATTATATGGCTGGATACTACATTTTTTTCTGGTTAGTAATTCTTTATATCTTATGATGGTGGTTATATTGTAAATTTAGTCCATTGCATTATTAGGGAAAGATGAGGGTGATCCATGCCCTAAAATGTAACTACAACTAGTAGAAAATCCTAATATTCTAATTCAAAAGCAATATAATTGATGGTTATAAATCACCATGACTTAACGGTATTAAGTCGATATGTTTGATCTTTAAGGTTGTTACGTGCCCTTGTTGGATTATTTGTTTCCTAATGGGGAAAACTTAAAGGGGTTATTGTCCTATTTTGTGGATACAAGGTTTTTAGGTACCAATCGGCAACTTGAAACAATATTAAATCTAATTAAAAACCTTTTGTGAAACTGAACCTAATTACAAAAGGTAACTCAAGGAGTGTTGGACTCAGGGTTAGGGAAGGCTACCCAATTAGGAGGGCCTGTAATCCAAATATAACTCAACATAAGTAAATTCTTGGAGGTATGTACATCTTTCTGAGGCTGTTCCGTAGGATGTTGACACATGTCAACTGCAAGGTTGTACCTTCGAGAATATTAGGATCTTCTCGAGGATACAACAATGCAGATGACATATGGCAACACCCTTCTACATTGATCGTTAAGATTTACACCGAAACTTGATCAAGATTTCCCTCCAGGACTGGTTAGGACCATAGACAGGTTATGAGGTAGCCCTTTGAGACTCAGGGTACCTTGACACACGGGGTTAACATCGGTTGACCCAATATGTCAACTTACCCCTAGTCTTCAAGGGCATCCTTATAACGTGAATTATGATATTAACCTGATCCAAAGTGAAAAATTGGGGCAAGGGGACTGACAGAGGTTAGTATAAGACATTCTATATAACATTAGAGTGGGGTGAAGGATGTATTCCGGATTGACAAGTATGCCGTCAAGGAATAAGTAATATGAACAGTATGTTTCAAACCTTTGGCCAAAGTATCACAAGCTGCTGATTGCGTTTTCCTATGTCACCTAGTCTAAGGATCATGATGCCGATGAATAATAGTAAAAATTATTCAAATAGGTTCCTTGGAAGTGCACTCAGAACCCATAATAAAGAAGAGAACCATAAGAATAAAGTGTTCGGTTGAAAACTTTAATCTCAAAGTTACTTATGAATAGATCGGTAGTTCACCGAGTCATGGAATGAATAGATCGGTGGTGTAACCGAGTCATTACTGATCGCATATGGTTATCTGTTATAAGAATGATTGTTATGATATGTGTGTTCTAAATTATGTATTTAGAACAATAGTACATTAATCAAAAAAAAATCTTGTTCTAAGGTATTAAAATGAGGATGTTACATTTACCTTCTTAACATTCGTTCATAAAAATCTAATCATGAAACCACTCAATTATTTTTATTAAATGATCTTAGATCAATATAAAATCATGCTTTAAATCCAAAATGTCCCATGTAAATCACACAATTCATGGTGAGCATCAGAAGGTGCAATTTGAGTTAGAAAACACCTTCTTCTTGACCCTGTTTCACCAAAAACAACATAACTTACAAAATATTATTCACAATGACTCCATATTTTTCTCACACATCTAGGAAATACCTATAATTCATCTCAAATAATCAACATATCTCAAATAGGTCTCCATATTCTCATCCCATCTCATTTGCATGACTAGCCCTTGGGGTTTTGTATGGTTTAGGCTAGGGTCAATTGAACCAACACTGTAACTCATCATGAAACCTATCCAAAAGGTCCCAAAAAATTTAATACATAATTAATAACTCACCTACATGTATCCATGATATCACATGTCTCTACAACTCATCCTCATGCCTCCAAGCACCTAGACTGGTCTAGATGAACACTGCGTCTTGGAATTCAACCTATACCTGCACCTTGAAACTCATGTGAGTGCCTAGACACTCCCAAAACATGATATTCATGCTGGATCCATGAAAATCAAGACAAAAAGTGTTGGGCCCCTAAAATATCAACTAAGTACACATGGGCCCATGGGCGTGTAAGACCTAGGTTGAAGGATGGGTGCACAAGGAAGAAGGTGCGCAAGGCAGGGTTCTAGGAGGGTTTTAGAAGGGGTGTGTTGTGCATCGGAAGACAAGGTATCATGACTTAGCCATATTTTGCGTATCGGGAAGGACATGAGAAAATCATGACTGAATGCGCATGCGGAGTGAATAAAATGCAAGGTTGGCGTGAGTTGGCCTAGGAAGGAATATGTCATGTGATGGAAGCTTCTAAAAGACCATCATGACAAAAATTGGAGAGCTCAGTCTTGGAGGAGCATGCTCCCATGGAGTACCACATTTAGACACTTGGTGATGGATATAAGGCCATAGAAGGATGAGTTGGCACTTCGGGATGCCTATATATACGAGCACCTACAAGTAAGAGAAAAAGGGTACAAGGTGGTAGTAGAGGTGGAATCGGGTATAGAGAGAGAGGAAGAAGGATCAGATCCTTGTAAAATTTTTGTAAGGAACTCTATTTAGGTTAAGTAGATTAAATATAGGAGAAGGATGTATCAAGGGCCTGGTGTTATAAAATTTCTTTTTGAGAGATAAATGATATGGATCTAGTTATGATGCATGAATTTTGTCTACCTTAATGTGGAGTTTTTAGTAAGTATAATGAATGTAATGAGGTTACCAAGTTAATTGAATATTATCTTGCTTGGTTCGGATTCATACATGATTCTTCATAGTTCCTTTTCATGTCTATATATATAAGATGAATATGAATTTCTATGCAATTCCATTTCTGTTTTGATTCATTTCTTACTCTGTTAAAGTATTTTTCTACCTAGAATGATTGCATTGATCTAGAAGTTGTTCGATCTCTATGATGCTTGCATATCTCATTTCCACTCACTTCCTTTAAGTTTGGATCATAGATGATGATTTCCCACTCAAATCACATAAAAAGAGAGACTCGGCACCTATGCGTGCCTCAAGTGAGCTCCCAAAGACTCTTTGGGTGATAAGCCGACACGCATGGGATTCCCTTGTCCTTTGGTGGGTGTAAAAATGACTACAAAAAGCAAATCAAATCACCATACCACATCACATAGGATAGCTAGGTCAGGTGACTAGGCTTACTAAGCTAAGTCATTCTCACTTTGAATCACCTCATGCCACCATGAAACCATTTCAATCTTCATGTCATCCATTTAATGAGAATCATATGACACATCTCCATCATCATATTTTTCATTAATGGTATTTTACATCAATTATGGCACCTATAACTCAACATGCCAACACATCTTAACCATTCACCATTCATCATGCATTTGATAATCAATGTAAAATATGAACAAGAGGAGTACATCAACACATGAAAAATAAGATATAAATGGAAAAACCTCAAGGGGAAGAAAACCCACCAAATTTTTTTTTATATATCCATGTTTCAAATTTAGTGAGGCACCAGCCCCTAGTTTAGTAGAGCACCAACCCTATAAGGAACACTAACCCCTAGTTTAGTAGAGCACAAACCATACAAGGAAGTACCAACCCCATAGATGAATCAAGTACTAAATAAATCAACCTAAAATGAATTCCAAATTTTATTTGTTTCTCACACAACTTATGATGACTCTATGAGGCTCACTCTTCTCGTTTATCCTTCTTCAAAACACTTCTCTAGCCTTCATGCCCAAAACATCTTCCTTCAAGATGAAATTACATCTTCTTTCAAGATGAAATTCACATATTCCTTAGCTCACCATAATATTTTCTATATATAGAATGGAATTACATACTAATTTTCCTCTCAAATATTTCATAAGGACCTTCATCACCTTTGTCAAGTAGCCTTCTAGGTCACACTTTTCATCCACTCTTTCAACTAGCTCAAATGCACATTCTAACCTCGGCTTTATACATATATTTTTTTCACAAATAACCTAGGTTGGCCATAATATAGTATAAAAATTATCACATCATAATAAAATGATAATAATATCACCCAAATGACCACATAGCTCTCCAAGATCACCTAGACCCTTCTAGACCTCCATTAGGACTCAACAAGCCCTAAAACACCAATACAAGAAACTCACTAACCATGGAGTGTTCCAGAACAAAAAAAAACTACAACACATAATGGATCATAATTATGCATGTTATATAATCCTTAAAAATCCTACAAAAACCATGAAACAACTCAGAAAAATCATCTCTCCTCATGAAGCCTCTCAAGAGCATGCATAACCAAACACCCCAAAAAATAGTCTCCAAAGAACAAGCCATAACTTCCTCATACCTCATCAAAAACTGAAGTGTGATATATAAATGGAAATATATTTATGTCAGGATTATCAAAAAATTGAAACCAATCCATAAAACCATTTCAACACCCCAAAATCTAGTTTGTAACAGACTGCTCCAAATTGCCCCAAAACTGCCCAAAAACTAGTCCTAAAAATAGGAAATACTTGACCTCCTAAAGGATAAAAATGATCTTAAAATATCCTGGAAATGAATTAAAACTCGTATGCTTCAATAAATTATAAATTAGTTAATAGGTCCAATGGATAACTTTTCCACAAATTGAAACTTTCCAGAAACAAGCATATTTGACTAGGACCCACTTACTATCACAACCTCTAAATTACATAAATGGAAATATGGAAGAGTATTTTATAATATAAAATCATCACATTTGAAAAATCAATCCATTATGGGCTTGTAAATCCATTTTATCCCAAGTCGCTAGAAAGCTAGGGTTTTATGAGGGTTAAAAAATGTTTGGATTCTTAACAATTTTTCATAAAAATATGATGACCAAAAACCTCATTCCACTTGGAAAATATTCATAACTGACCTATTAAACTACCCCAAAGATCTTGGGTCCCCATGTAAATCAAAAACTCGCAACGAGAATCCGATAGTCAAATGTAAGCTCGAAATCCCACCTTTGGAAATCTGGTTTTGGTCAAAATGAAATATCTCACAAAATATTCATCAACTAATCCTGAAATATTCATATATATACCTTCTAAAAATTCTCCAATTCTCATTTTTTTCTCAAATATCTCTAAAACATCTCAACTCATCTCACTTGGGCATGTTTTCTTAAGAACTAGGTCTAAACAGACCTAAGAAGTATTCTAACACATGAACCTAAAATCACACACACTTGTGAGTGTCCTAACATATCATATTCATGCTCCCCATTCTCTATCCATTCTTTAAAAACTTATACAAGCTTCACTTCATCATCTCATGCCTCATACTACTCTTTAGGCCTCACAAACAAGCACTTGAAATATGTTTATTCCACCGAATCTGACCTTATCATCACTTGGACAACCTTGAAAACTTGTTAGGACCTTAATTACACTCCATGGAATCATAACATCATCCTCCATTCCTTTGAAATAAAACATCATACTCCAAAAAATCACCGTATTTCTCTAAATCCCATGCAACACCATGCAATCTCAACAAGAAAAGCAACCTCCATACACCATACAACTTTTGACATCCATGAAAATAAATGACAACCTTGACAACATCACTCTTTGGCATCAATGAAAACACAATGGCAACACTTATTCCTGATCATGAATAAGAAAAAGTTCATATTTTAATCAATCAACTTATTAACATTTTTTTCACTAATCAAGGCCACTTCCTTAACATGGGATGTCCATATGATGCGATAACGCTTACAACCTATTGTCATGAATACTATAGAAATCCCATACATATGGTTTTCTAAGAATAAAATAACATACATCTAAGGGTACAACATAATAAACCATAATATCCTTGAATGACTTGATTGAATATGGAATCTAACACTGTCGACTCACACGAATGTATCTTCTTTTATTAACCTAATTATTTACACCTTTATTAGATTTTATGAAATTTAGATTATTTAATTAAGTAGACTAAAGGATATAAGGGGAGATACATGAGATTATTTTGATTAATTAAATTCCAACATTAATTACTCAATATTATAATAATGTATTAATACTTTGAGAAGTGATGTATGAGACAAGATATGAACTTGAAATAACAAGGGGATGAGTGCATTTAGTTGATTACAAATGGATATGGGAATTTATATGATTGAATACTATTGGAACGAAAGGATCTTAACCTGATGATGCTTTATTATCAAATTATGACTAAAAATATCTTGGGATAGGACCATATAATTTTACCAGGACCATCTACAACATCTTATACATGCCTTGATTCTAGCTCAGTAACTTTATGAAAGTGTTGCCTACCTAGAAATATATGTCATTTTCAAACCCTATTTTTCAATAACATTGAAAATCCCTATGAACATTATAAATAATATCTCAAACCCTAACCATGGGTGGAGATATTAAAAAAAACATTAGTTGGGTTTTGTGCACCCCCATGCACCATTGATGTTGTCAATACACCAAATAGGCCTAAAAAACATGTCATTCTCCACCTAGCATGTGATATGAGAATGAATGCAACTATACTTGCAAAACTATTTGAAAAATCTTGAGTTGAGTTTGGATCTTACTAAAATACTTAGAGAAGGAATGTTTGAGTTCTTTCTAGTGAGATGACCTAGATTCTTTACATAGTATGATGTTTTATACTTGTTGTTCTTATGATGAGTGTGCATAGTAATTTTTGAGCTTTATGGAGACTTAGGTGCATTTTACAAGAGTAGGAAGTGAGTGTATCAATTTAATGCCATATAATTTTTAGGTGTTTAAATGAAACAACCTATGTTTTCTTATGGTTTTGTTGGTGAGAAAAAAATTTGGCATGGAAAATTAGGTGTCTCCACCAACGTTCATGGGGCTATGCTCCTCTGAATTGAATGGTAAAACTCCCATTATTTAATCAAAACTAATATAATCCTATCTACTCCTCTGGGTTGGCCCAAAATGTTGGGGATCACATAGGGATACTCTACTAAACTGTGGAAAATGTTTTTACGAGGGTACAAGAGTGGAATTTAGAGCAATGTAGGAGAATAAGGGAAATTATGAAAGAAAGGTTATTGTTGTGAGTAGGTAAATTACAGATTTCACACCTAATAACAAGATTAGTTAAATAATTTAATATAGAATAATAGAAACCTTGTTACATACATCAAGACAAGATAAGATTATGAACACCAAGTTTTAAAGATCTCCTTATCAAGAAAAACAAACAAACTCTTTTCTCATTTATTGACATTCACAAAGTTGTATAATGAGAGGGATAAAGGAACATATGAGAAAGAGAAATAGAAGAAATTTAACTCTTATTTTTGTGCATTGATACAAATTTGAACTACAATCCGCAATTGTTACGAGTAATTTTTTACTAGAATCTAGGATCATTCGGAATGAAGAGACCATCCCAATTTATATCATTATGGATTGATCTTTCTTCCTCACATGACTCTTCATATTCCATATTCCACTTGTGACCTTTATCTTACCATTAAAAAAGAAAAATTAAGTATTTCTCTTATAAATTTGAGAAAATACTTTTACAATTTTAAAATAGGTCACTTAAGTGAATAAGACAAAATATAATGATGAAGCCCAATGAAGAATTGGAAAGGAGAGATAAGAGAGAGGGGTAAAGAGAGGAGGGAGGAGATGAAGGAAATCCACTTCTTGTGATGATCCAATTTTGACACCGATGATCATCCATACCGATGAATATTTCTCCTCTAAACGCCTTTTAACACTTTTCCCCTTGCCGACAACGATTCATGATTTCATCTTTGTATGATACCGGAAACCTTGAAATAAGTGTTTAGAAACACTATTGAATGATTCCTTTGGTGACCATGAGTGTCACTCACGAAAATCCATTTTGAAGAGGTTGGGGCTGGAAAATGGACCCTAATGATCTTTACAACATGGACATACTACCAAAATGATTGGAAAGATTTGATTAAGTGCATATGAACACTGAAGAATTCCCATTCCACAATATGAAACAATCACTCCGAACCATGAAGTGTCATCATTCCTTTGTTCTTTTGGTTACACACTTGGATGAGAAATTAGAACAACTACTCGGGCATTATAACCATGATGATCCTATCACCTTGAATACACTGATGAATGAAGCTGAGACTGATTTGATGCATGTGAATTTGAGATTCATGGCTTCCGAGACAATTCCCTATATCTAGGGGAGAAATTTTCTATTTTTAGTAAATGGGAATTTTCAACCATTTTCAGCTCCAATGACTCAAGTTGACCTTCTAGATGACCTTTGTGCACACTGTTTCCATTGAAATTACCTTTTGTGATGACTTACTAAAAATAGTAAGTGCATGTGTAAGAGGCTTACTATTTTTAGAAAGTGGTGTTATGGACCTCATTTTTGACAAAACCACCTTTTTTATATGGGTTTTTTTAATTTTAGTGCACCTTTGAAATTTCAAGTCTCTCAAGTGTCTGGAAATGGAGATTTTAAATTTTAAAAATTTTCCATGGGGAAATTGGGGTTTCTTCATTGTAAAAAATCTGGGGCATGCATGTGAAATCTTCCACTAAGAATCTAATGGCCTTTGAGAAACTAGAATATTGAAAAAAATCTAGGGAATGCATGTGAAATATTCAATTGAGAATCTAATGGCCTTTGAAAAACTAGAAGATTGCAAAAACTCCCGCGTTGATCAAAGTGCACCATTTTTTAAGTTATGAGGATTTTCTTTTCGCGGGTTATGGAGTTCTTTAGGAAAGAAATCTCTTCTATGGTCTTCAAAAATTTAGATTTATTTATGTTTTCTTCTTCTTTATATCATATATATATGGGGGCAATGGATAGAGCATGAAAATCTTTGGAGGATGGATTTGAGAAAAAATTGATAGAGTTTTGGTAATGAGATGGAGAATGTGGGGGAATGGAGGAACATTTGACTAAATATGAAATTTATATAAATTTTGAAAAATATGAGGGGGTGAGGCACATTTTTTCCCCATTTTCCTCTTGGTTTTGGACAATAGGTGTGCAAAACACACCTTATTTCTTTCATCACAAGTGTCGGTTAACCATTTGACGAGAGGAATGGAGGGGGAAGCTAAAAATAAGCACATGGAAGCAAGATTTGGGTCATATGAGGAATCATAGGGCACAAAGGGGGTGGGGCACATTTTTTTCCCCATTTCCATTTTTTTGGGAAAATAGGTGCGCATTATCCTTTTCAGGACAAGTGGCGAGCATGCGGGGAGTTGGTGGAGGAAGAAGTCAACTTGGTCAAAGGAGCTTAAAGTGAGCCGTCTGGGGTCATATGAGTGACCATAGTAATTAAAGGGGGAAGGGAAAATTTTTTTTCCCTATTTTCCCATTGGTGAGGGAAAAAGGGTGTAAAAAGTGCACCTCAACCTCATGTTGACAAGTATCCTTTTTACAAATTTGACTAAGTATCAAATAACATACCTTGGCGGGCGACTTAGAAAGACCATAACTTGAGCTCTTGGATGAATTTTCATATGTTTATTTTAATAATTATTCATGGAAAATTACATATGATAATAATGGGAGGGTATAATGTATTTATTTGTCTTACCTTCAAAAACATTATTTTGTCTAAGGATTATCAATGGTGCATGGAAAGAATGAGTTGCCTTGAAAAATGCATAGGGTTTGAAGTTGATCTATTTTTTCCACCATGTAGAGGGTTGAAAATTATTTCCAATGATATATTTTTGGGATCAAAACTCATTCTTTATCTCTCAGAATCACCTCTTGAAGCTTAGGTACTCTTCCATGGTGTAAGCTCCTTCACCTCAAAAAGTTGCATTAGTGAAGCGGCTCCAAAACCTCCGAAACTTCTCAGAATCTTCGAATGTTAGTGTAGGATATTAATTTTACTTATATTTTTTATTGACTTGGATCTTTCCTATACTCATGGGATAGGTTTTCTTAGGTTTCAGTTGTGTTGAGTTAGCTTATCATTTGTGTTAAGCTATCCTACTAGTTGTGCAGAGTCATCTCTACTTCTAGTATCGAGTTAATGAGAGTTATTCCCCATTGATCTAGGAGCGGGTTTTGATTGAATTTTATCTTTCCTATTCAGAGTAGTGAATGAGATACTAAATAAAAACAAATAACTCCAAAATGCAAGGGTTTAAGGTACCTTGATGAATGATGAATTCAAATGGATGGGTGCAAAGTAGATTATCTCTTTGCAAATTTGATGAACCTAAAAAGGGTAATTGAGAGGAAAATGGATTAGATGGTAGATGGTGGGGTTTCCGAATGATTTAGTTCCAAGAAGATTTAACTTCCTTTTGGATGTCAACCCTCGTGTTTGATAAAAGATGATAAAAGTAGAAGTAATGAACAAGATAATATGTAGGATCTAAGCCACACAAAACTAAAAATTTGAATGTAAGGCACATATAAATCTGATCTAGATTAATATCAATGGAAACCAGAATATATAGGGAAAGACTACAATGACATGAGTAGATGAATATGGATTGCAAGGTGGAAATGTAAATAAAATACGGACCCGAGGGCTCTATGCACAAATCCGAAAGGATGAATCTCTGTGATGTCTAATGTCAACCTATAACAGATAGCTGAAACTAGAGAGACATAAAGAATTTAAAGAAATAGATATCCAATGTGGTAGGTTGGGAATAAGGACCGGGTTGACATCAACTAGGTAGAATTGGTGGTTACTTCAAACCGACAAAGTGGATCCGGACTAATGAGAATGGTAGAATAACATATCTAAGGACTAGAAGTAGTAAAAGAGCATAAACACACACCCGTGAGGATCTGGAAATAGAATGGATGAAAACAAAAATTTGGGTTGATGATGACTTGGGTGGAGCAACATAAACCTAGGTAGTGCAAGACAAATTCAAAGGAAGATGAGTTGGATCGAGAACCTACAAATAGAATGAATGGAAGAACAAGCTAAAAATGAAGCCACGGTGGTAGTTGAACTCAAAACGTTAGTTCCTAAAATATAGTAGAAATGATAATAGGTGATATCATAAATCAATGCAAAATCAAATTAAACCTCAAAAACTCTCCACAAGTGATACAAGACAAGCTCAAATGGACTCCAAGAAGGTCTAAACGGATGTAAGATGGCTCAAGTTTGAAGATCGAGTCACAAAGATGCAAGATAATTCCAATTATGCTTCCTTTTGGGAGGAGAGGTAAATGTTTCCTTATATGGTCTACTGACGACCTGGGTGGGTCACTAGAAGCCTGTGGGGAACTATGCGTTTGAATGGTGGATGAGTGATTTTTTTAGGATATGGGGATTTTATTGATTACGATGAGTTTTTAAAGAATTTATGCGGGTTAGGGTTTCTAGGAAGTGATATGGGTAGGTGGGATATAAGTATGCGTTAAATAAAAACTATAAAAAGCATAGGGATATGAAACTAGGTATTTAGGGATGATTAAAAACCTAGGGAGGAGAAATGAAAGCTAATTAGAGGTAAATATATAATGAGATGAGGATTATAAAATGATTAAATGAATATTAATTAAAAATTAAAGTTGATAGGTTAATAGATAAGAAAGGTGAGAATTAAAATATGAATTATGATTAAAAATAAAGGGGGTATAGATAGGATCGTGGTGAAAGAAGAAGATGTGGGAAACAAGGGTAGCAATACCAATTTTTGGTGTCTACATTTGCCCCTTTTATCAATTGGTTTGTGCTAGCAATCTATGAGACAAAAATTCTAAGAGATAATGAATAAGATGAAGGATTACAAAGGATTGATGATGATCTCCCCCTTAAATGAGAGATTAATGATACAACAGGAATTAATCACGAGTTTGAAAAAGAGAGATGAAGAAGGGCAAGTGGGGAAATAAAGAAGGGTAAAATGATGAGGTGAGGAAGATTCCCCAAGAAAGAAGGATTAAAAAAATAAAAACTATGGTGGTGGTTCGATATCACTTCGATAGGGAACAAAGGATTGTCTCAATGGAGACATCAAAAATGTCCTACGAGCATGTGAGTGGGAAAAAATCATTGTGAAATGGAGGGAATCCAATTGAAAACCACTCAATACGGATGCAAGCCATGGGGACCAACATGTCATAGGCACACATCAAAATTATGTGCAACTTAATGCGAAGGTAATGTGAAATCCTTAAAATGTTAGGAATTAAAAGTATGTGTCTATGGAAGATGAGAACATAAATAATGGTACCTTGGTAAAGGACACAAAAATGACTAAAAAGGAAAAATATGAAAAATCGAGGATACAAAATGCCCCAATGGGAAATAAATATAGCCACAAAGGTGGAATTTGAAACAGATATGATGACATGGTGCCCTAGGAAAAAATCACAAAATGGATGAGGAGATAAATAATTGTACCCTATTAAAGGACACGATAAAGGCCAAGTAGGAGAAATATAAAAGATGAGGTATGGTGCCCGAGAGAGAACCCAATTATGGCCATGAAAGTGGACTTGAGATGAGATAGATTAAATAAGATTGGATGAGATAGACAACGATAGGATGATGAAATAGATGATGATGAATGATAAAGATAGATGATGATATATAGAACACGTAAATTGGATGTGTAATTGTTGATGGATAGTACACAAATGATTTAGATAACATAAATGCTATCGTAAAGGAATAGGTGTGGAAGACTTAGAATAGAATGCAACATGAAGATTGGTAACCTATGGGTATAAATGATGTTATGTTGTATCAAGGAGTACATGAGGAAATTATTCCTCCAACCGCATTAGAGGTAAGTGATAAGGGGATCTAGGTAATGCAAGGCACATGTGACCATAACATGTGTTAACATATAACCAATGATAGTTATTTATACTAAAGATCATGGAAGAAACATAGATGGAATGAGCTCATAAACCTAATGTCGATACAACAAAGGGTTTTGTGATGTAAATTTTACATGGGAAGAGGGTTCTCCATAAGCGGTGTTCCCAAGTCTATGCCCCAACTATGGGTAGGGGAAAGATAAAACTAATCGATGTGGGAAGTTTGCTATGAGAAAACTTATCAAAGTGGGAAGGTTTCTTTGGATGCTAATAGGTTAGAGGGTTGATCAATGCGCAGAAGCCTTCGATGCCATGATATAAGGTAGTAGTCATCCTTTGAGGGTATGGTCTACTTTACAAATATATGATTTCAATGACAATAATTATATATATGATATTCTTCCTTCGAGGGAGAAGTTTGTTTTTGATCAACTTGAACTTTAATAGGAGAATCCATGAATTTTGAATTTTACATGGGGAAGATTTGGGGATAGCTAGATAGACCACTTAGGAGGGGATAATGGATGTACAGGAGACACCTTGAGCCTTAGTATTATTCCAATAGGTAAATAAGAGGGTGATGAATGTAATGATTGTGGAATTTTCACCAAGAATGGAGAACTTATCCATAAGGAAAATGTTATGGATAGAGAAGTGGTGCCCATATTTAAGGTCATGTATAGGAAAATGATGGTAGACCACATAATTCCAAACCCTTACAATGATAGGTGGAAGAGGATAATGATGGAGGAATGATCTAAAGATATGACTAATTGCTCACTAGTAGTTATGTTAATAGTAGAATGGTCACAAGTACAATGTGTTAAGTGGTTCCACTTCTGGTTTACCATCAAGGGAGGCCAAATGATAGGCTCCCAACCCATACTTATGTGTGATAATGTATGGTCTAATCCAATTGGGGGAAAATTTTCACATTGGCTCCTTTCTAGAGTAGAAACGTTCTGATTTTAAGGACAGCGTCACTAACATCAAATTCGTTAGGATAAAATGAAAACTTGCAAAAGATGGGTTATAATGAGCTAAATGAGTGAAGATCAAATCTAAACACTACCCTTGAGGAAGTGAAGAAAATATGCATCCCCAACGAGACGAATAAATGGCCAAAAAAATGGGCTTATGATGGGATAAAGGATTGGATAAGATGAGATGATAAATTAGATGAGATAGATACAATGAGAGGAGATGAAAACTATGCGCTACCTTTCAAAAGTGAGGGAGTTATAAAATGTGTCCTTAATGAGATTAAAATGGCCACAAAAGGTTGAATTTGGATGAAATATAGTGCCCTAAGAAAGGCACAAATATGGCCACAAAGGTGGACTTATGATGAAAAATATGGTGCCGTGAAAGAGGTCCAAAAATATGACCACAAAATTGGACTTAGGATGAGAATATGATGCCCAAAAAGAGGAAAAATATGGCCACAAAGGTGGAATTTGGATGAAAAGATGATGCCCTGAGAGAGGCAAAAATATGGCCACAGAGGTGGTCTTGGGATGAGAAGATGGTGCCCCAAAATAGGCATGAATATGGCCATAAAGGTGTAATTGTGATGAAACATATGATAGATAGATTGGTTGACTAAGATGAGACAATAAACTGGATGATATCGGATGAGATGGGTTTGATAAGATTGGATGAGGTAAATAAGACAATGTCAAGGATGAAAAGGAATTAATCTACAAGCGGGCCGATCCGGAGTGAATTACCCTATGTCAAGGGAGCCATTGTATGGATAGGAGGATGAATTGATGTGGATAGGATGTGTGGATGAGGAAGAAGATGCAAGAGGATCAATAACGAGGTAAAGATACTCCCCAAGGAAAGAGACTATATTACATTGTGTAACTTACATGTAGATGAGCTAGTGGATTCCAAAAGATATTGGATGGGATCATTAAAATGAATGTTGATGATAACTTTGGATTTAGATTGGATAGATGATTGAAGATCATAGGGGTGATTGGTAAGACAAACAACATCGATGAACAAGGGAGGAACCTCTTTGGGAGGAGTAACATGTGGAGGAGAAATGGCCACAGAAGTAGTGGTCAAGTGAGGGTACTTAGATAATTTGGTGGACGGAGATGTAGAAATGGAAATTGGATTGGTTATGGACAAGATAGTGGATGATCCCCCTGGATGGGAAATTCATCTTATTCAATAAGATCATGGATGATATTTTGAAGGGCCTTACAATGCTTGGTGTCATGACCCAGAGTGAGATGATTAGCGCAAGTGACAATGGAATTGAGTCATGATGGTTTTTTACTATGTGAATCAAAGGCCTTAATGGGAGGAAGTGTGATCACAGATATTTGGATTAAATATCTAAGGATCTCTGTATAAGATCCAATAGAAGTGGTGTAGAGAAGATTACTCTTGTGAGGCTTGATAGGAAATTTAGATTTGGATTTGGTAGAAGGAATGGATGTCTATATTGGAGGCATAGATTTGAGAGGTAAGTTAGATGTCTTGGTGTTTTGAGATTGATTAGTGATGGGTGTCTTAGGTGAAGGGCCTTTCCCTAAGATGGATGATGTGGCATTTGATTATTTGATCTTAGGTGGAGGGATGCATATTGTTTTATGGGGATGTCAAAGAGACCTTTGAGTAAAGGTGTCAAGGGTAATGGATTTTTATTATGAATATTTTACCTTAGACGGAATGAAAATGATCTCAACTGGAAGGTCTAAAGATGGTGGTGTAATGGTGGATATTGATGAAGGAAGAGGTGTTCAAATGATGCAGTTGATGAGGCCTAAATGAGTAATGGGCCACATAGGTTTTGGATTGGTTGGTGTGGAGATACTTGGTTTTGCAGATGGGGATTGATTTCCTTAGGCCAAGGTGTTTGTGTCATAAATTTTTCAAGAGGGATAATATTTATATTTTTAAATTGAGGCGTAGGTATAGGTTTAGTTAGGATAGAAGATTTGATTGATCTAGAAGTGGGTATACATATAGGAATGAATGTTGGAGAAGGATTTGGTGTAAAATATTAGGATGGAATAGATGATGTATCCATATGTAAAGATGTAGGTATACGTGTTGAAATAGATGTTGGGATAGTTGTAAGTGAAGTTGTAGAAGTATATGTGGTAGAAATGAGTTTAGTTGGGATTGATGTCAGTGATGAAGATGTAGTAATAGATGTATTTTATATAGATATGGGTGAAGGAATAGATGTGAGAGGTGTAGGGATAGGTGTGGATATCAATGGGGCTGAGATAGGTGCTAAGGATGAATACCATGTGATAGACTAGGGCATGATATAAGTGGATGAAGTAGGAGGTATAATGAAATTTGATGTGGATGTGGTAAGGGTAGGATTAGTAGTAGAAGTCGATATAGGTGTTATAGTCATGGATATGATTGGTGTAGATATGGGAATAGGCGTTGAACAAGGGGTAGGAATAATGTCTAAGGTATGATTAGGTGGAGTTGTTCACAAGGTGAGATCTTTATTGATAGTGTTAATGGTGTGAGAATTTGGTAGTTGAGATGTAGAAGGGGTGGCTTGATTTTTGGTGGTTGGTTAGGAAAAGGTTTTTAAACATGTTAAGGGGTTATCTAGGTGACGTGGTGGAGATTTCTATTTGGATATCCCCCGATTTATAAGTTGTTGGATAAAATCTTTGAAGGGACGACATTTCTCAATTCCGTGACCTTTAACTTGATGATATTTACATTAGTATCCCTCATGATACCAAGTGGGCTTGGGTTACGAGTCATCCATGGTTCATATGGGAGGAAGTTGGATGAAGTTGAATGCCATTAACTTGTCAAATATTGAACTATAGGATTCCCCCAAGGGGGTATAGTTAGGAGATGGTCTAAAATATCTTTGCGAAGGCTCCATCCGAAAGGTAGATGTGGATAGAGATTGAACCGTGATTGTATTGGTGGCTGTTTTAGACTTGTATCTGTGTGTAATGGGCTTAATGAACTCGGTATTGGGATTGTTTGATTCAAGCTTGAGTTGACCTTTCTCAAGGGTGCTAGTTTCAAGTTTTGAGCCATAGTGAAGGCTTCTTCAAATATCTGAAATGATTGGATTTATAGGGTGTACGAGATATGATTCACACAAGAGTGTGATAATAATTCAATGAGATCCTGTCTGTGGAAGGGTAAATGATAATTGATTGACAATACCACGCCATCATGCGACGAAGTTTGCGATAGACTCATCGTCAAATTTTTGAATGGAATATAAGTATGTAATGGTGATCTTATGTGCAATGTTGATTGGAAAATGTTCTAAGAAGATTTGCACAAGTTAGGTAAATGAGAACAATGATTGTTGAGGGATTCCATGTACCAATCCAATGCGGAACCAACCAAAGACATAGGGAAAGTGTGAAGCATAAGATCTTGGTCATGGGAAATGAGATAACATGCATGCCTAAATGATCAAAGGTATTGTTAGGGATCCTCCTTTACGATTAAATTTGCTAAATTTTGGAAGTTTCCAATGAGGATGATAAGGTTTGATTGGGATTGATGGATGAATAGGTTCATTGCAAATTTTTTCATAAGATAATGTGACCTTGGGTCCTAAGGTAGCGGCCTCAAGGCTAGCCAACCTATTCATCAAGGCATGTATGGGGTCATTTTAAGTGATTGGATAGGATTGTGATTGTGTGACATGGAAAGTAGCTTGATAAGGTGGTTTGTAGGCTTGTGGATGGATGGGTTTTGGGGATGAATATAGGTCATGGGTTGAGATTGGATAAGTTATTGTAATGGTTGAAGTTGAGAAATAGGGACATGATGTGATTGTTGAGATTGGGTAGGTTGTTAAGGTATATGATGAGTGGGGATATGCGTGTTTATGGGATAAGATTGTTGGCATATATGATGGGTAGGGATGTAAGTGTTAAGAGGTTGAGATGGTTGGATAGGCATACTAGTGATTTATTGCAAAATATTGTGTAACATTATTAAATAAATTGTAATATTATTAATAATGAGTTTATAGAACTCATATTAATAATATAGTTGGAATAGTGTTTTTATATTATATTGCAGTTCTTATCACTGGTATCGAGAAGCTTCTGATCCATATAATGGAGAAATAATAGTGAGCTCGAGCAGATGAATATCAGACACGTCCCCAACACAGCCACACGTGGAAGGAGGGGGCAATAAGCATCCATTCAATTTTGTAGTTTTTTATTTGGACATACCACGTGCCATTCTCCTCAGATCCATTTTGTTATCATGACCAAATCTGCAAGTATTGATTTTACATTGTCTTGTTCATGATTGGTGGAGAGTGTATTGGCTGCAGAGTACTGTGTTTGCATTCACAATTCTTGGTCAATCGAATTGTTAGACGACTGTAGTTTTTATATGATTTGATAGCTCTGCGCATTCAAATTCACATTCTAACGAAATCACTACCTACAACTCAAAGTGATCTTCTTCTAGACTAATGAAACTCGACAGTTATCTGCTAATCATGAAATCATGAGTTATAAATCTTGTTTTCCATTTTTGGATTTAGCAAAAAAACAAGGAAAGAAAAAAATTCCATTTTTGGAAAGGGGTCCGAGAAAGATGTTGGATTTAAAATTTGTAGTTTCCATAACTTTCAGTTGGTAACTCAGATTGAGATGATGTTTTTTTTTAAATGTGTGTTTTTTAGCTCTTTACATTGATCATATCAAAATTGTAAAAAAAAATTGCTTTACAGATGCATTTTCGGTGGAATCGATGTCCATTTTTTTAAATCAACATGGACAAGTTGAATCGAATTGAAAAATTTGAAGGAAAATATTTCCATACATGGTAGGTTAGAACTCAATTGTTGTTGATTAACAAAGATCTATGGGAGATTGTGGAAGGAAAAATCAATAAACCACATGATGTAGATGAAGCAACAAAATGGGAAAGCAAGGATCGAAAAGCAATGATGATTATTGGCCTAGGTTTATCTGATGCCTACCTGCATCACATAGATCTAACAAAGACATCACATTTGATCTGGATGACATTGAGAAAACTATTTGGGTCACAAGTAGAGAGCGCAACAATGACACTCAAGAAAAATTTGTTCGAGACTCAAAATGGAGGAAGGAGAAAGTATGGTGGAACATATCAGTAAGTTTCGATTCTATTTAAAATCAATTAGCTGGAATCAAAGTTGATGTGCTTGATGATGATGCAAAAGTAGTATTACTTAATAACATTCCTCCTAGCTATTCTAATATGGTATTCACTTTGAGAAAAATAAATCCGAGTCTAGAGGATTTAATTTCTTCTCTTGATAGAAGAAGAAAATAGAACCAAGAATATTGATCTAGAAGAAACTGCAATGTATGGTAGAAACAAATCATATGCTAAAGGAAAATTCAAGCCTTCTTTTAAACAAAAATCAACCTCCCAAGGTCCACAAAAATTCTTTGTCACTATTGTAATGTTCCTAGACATGGTATTATGTATTGTAAGAAAAGAGCACAAGATTTACTTGATGGTAAATTGAAGGATAAATCCTTCATTTATGAAAACAGAGATGAAGAAAGTGATTGGGATATGAAGTCTCCTCACTCTGATAATGAGGAAACAAATGCTCAAAGCAAAGTGATGAAGACTTCTTGTATTAAGTAAAGAGTGCATTTACATTAGAGGATGAAGGCAATGGAGGCTAGAGGTCAATCAATGACCTCTCGTCAGTCACCAACGATGGGGCCGCATGAAGCTGTGGTGGCAGTGTGTGTGTATGTGTGTTTTATTTCAGATTTGTAGTTTATTTCAGTTGTGTGGAGTATGATTTCAGTGTTCCTATTTGAATAAGTGAAATGTTCACATTAAGGGGGGAACTGGAACATGGTCTCAATGTTCAATTTTCCCTCTATTCAGTTTTTATTCAAGTGAGCAGTGGTTCCTACATATTCCCTGAAGGAAAGACATAGTGAACAGATGAAAGCACAAAGGAAAAGCAGCAACATGATATTTGGGTTGTTGGTTGTCCTGTATAACCATCCTTTTTTAGGTTGTTGGTTGTCTTGTAAAACCATCCTTTGTTTCAAATTGTTGGTTGTCCTATAAAACCATCCCCATTGATGTTTTTGGTTGTTCTAGAAAACCATCCAAATCATGAGCACGCATGGGTGGCAAGTTTGTAGAAGGAAGTGTGATTATTTTTCTACCTTTTAAACATTTGGGGAGTTTATATTAGGAATTAATAATGTTAATAATAGAGGAGTGAATGTTACCAAAATATTGTGTAACATTATTAAATAAATTGTAATATTATTAATAATGAGTTTATAGAACTCATATTAATAATATAGTTGTAATAGTTTAATTATTTGAGTGAGTTGTGAGAACAATTCACGTAGCTATTTTGTAGTGTGAGTGATCCTAGGGATGTTTGAGATAAGTTTGAGAGATTCATGGAGAGAGATATGATGGATTTAAGATGAGTGTTGACTCCACCATGTAGGAGATCAAACACTAGATATGTAACCTCTATCAATATCAATAATCATCCGAATGAGTTTGATTTCCATATTTTATTATTTGGTGTTTTTATATTATATTTCAGTTCTTATTAGTGAGTGTAGTGAATGGAATAGAGATAGATTGATATAAGGTGATATGGGTGGAATGGGATCCACCAATTAATTGGATTGATATGATCAAAATATTGTGGGAGATTTACAAAATAAGTATTCATAAAGGGCGATAGAAGGAGGTCCAAGAGTCTCTAACGGAGTAAGAGACGAAGGTGTAGCTGGTCTAGAAAGGTTGGATTGATGAGAGATATGAGGATTGGTTTTAAGATGGGGATAATTTTGGATGACATGATCCTCATGAAGAGAGACCATGGAGACAATGGATTAGGAAATAGAAGGCATGGTCTCAAGTTTAGAATCTTGTTGGGAAAGATCATTAGAGGAAGGGATTTCATTGGATGGAGTGGATTCTTACGTTGTATCGACTTGAGAAAGGGTGAAAATAGGTATGAAATAGGTGAACATTTATCTATGTAATTTTTAATAAGAAAATAAAGTAACAAGTTTCTTATCATCATGATTAATTAGAATATGTGAAAAAGAGAAAAGTGGATAACAAAGGTACCTAAAAATGATAGTCTATGGATGGTTTAAGGTAGCTTTGGTTGTGGAGTCCTTGATATACCAAAAATTATGCGAGGCACGAGTCTCGTGTAGGATTTATAACACGGTTAGAACACCTTAGTGGTTTTCATGTTGGGTGGTAAAATCCCAATTAGTTCCACCTGCTAGGAATGTCTCGATGTGTGAATTGATGTGTGATTTTGGTTGTGTGTGATAGAGTGTGAGATGCAACCAATTCAACCCCTACTTATACTAGATTTGTAAGCAAGGATGCAAGAGTTTTTAATCCCAAATCCCGATGTGAAATTTTGATGAGGAAAAACACTCAAGGGAAAATGCGATGCAAAAAGAGAAAATAAGACAAAAAGGAGAATACCTGGAGAGATATTTTCCTTTTTATTTGATCTTTAATATAAAGCAAGTGAAGAGAATGCAATCTGAAACCCAACAAGAAAAATCAAAAGAAAAACCTCTACGAAATGTTAGTGGAAAATAGAAGAAATATGAAAAATTAAATGAAATGAAATGTAAGAGACTCACCTAAAAGGGTGGTCCCACTAGGCATGCCAATATTTTGATTGGATTTTCTCTTTCCCTGTTCGATTAGTGAGATAGATACTAAAGAAAACCAAACAACTCCAAAATGCAAGGGTTTAAGGTATGTTGATGTAGGATGGATGCAAATGGACAGTGCAAAGTAGATGACCCCAACAAAAATCTAATGAACTTGTAAAACAAAGGTAACTAAAAGGAAAATTGATTAGATTGTAGATGAGTGAGTTTCCTATGGATTTGATTCCAAGACATGTTAAATTCCTTAGTGGATGTCAACCCCCATGTTTGATAAAAGATGATAAAATTAGTAATAATGAACAAGATAATATGCAAAATCTAAGGCACACAGAAACTAAAAATATCAAAATGTAAGGAACATACAAATTTGATCTAGATTAATATTAAATAAAGTATACCTGGTTGGGTCGAAAGTGACCCATGATGTAGAGGTTAGGTTGACGGTGAGTTGAGCATATGAATATGGACAACAAGCTAGAAATGTAGATAAAATGTCAACTGAGGGCTCTATGCACAAATACGAAAGGATGAAGCTCTATGATCTGATTTAAACCTACAAAAATACCGAAACCATAGAAACAAAAATAATGTAAGGAAATGGATATCGAAGGTGGTAGTTTGGGAATAGGGATCAGGTCAACATTGACTAGGTAGATTTGGCGGTGACTGATACATCGATAGAGTGGATCTTGATTGATAGAATGACAAAATAAAAAATCTAAGGAATGGAAGAAGTAACATATCAAAAACACACAATGATGAGGATTTGGAAACAAAATGGATGACAACATAGGGTTGGGTTTATGATGACTTAGTTGGAGTGATAATGGCCTGAGTAGTGCAAGAAAAAGCCAGAGGTAGATGAGTTGGATGGATAACTGCAAAGCAGAATGACTGGAAGAACAAGTTGAAGATGAAGCCCTGATGGAATTTAAACTTGAAAAATGTTAGTTCCTAAAAGATAATAGCATGTGATAGCATAAATCAACACAAAATCAAAGTAAACCTCCCAAAGTCTCCACAAGTGATGCAAGACAAGCTCAAATGGACTCCAAAAAGGTCGAAACAGCTACAAGATGGCTCACGTTTGAAGATCAAGTCGCAAAGAAATAAGATAATTCTGATTATGCCTACTTTTTGGAGGATATGTAAATGTTTCCTTATAGGGTTGACGGCAACCCGGGAGGGTCTCCACAAACTATAGGGAACTATTCATTTGGATGGTGGATGAGTGATTTATTCGAGATATGGGGATTTTATTGATTAGGATGAGTGTTTTAAAGCGTATAGGTGGGAGATAAGAATGGGTTAAATAAAAATAGAAAAATCATAGGGATATGGAACTCGGGTAGTTAGGGATGATAAACAACATAGGGAGGAGAAATGAAAGCTAATTAGAGGTAATCAACTAATGAGATGAGGATTAGAAAATGATTAAATGAAGATTAATTAAAAAATAAAGTTGATATGTTAATAGATATGAAAGGTGAGAATTAAAATATGAATTATGATTAAAAATAAAGGGGGTCTAGATAATACCATGGTAAAAGAAGTGGACGCAGAGCAACAAGGGTAGCAATATAAAATTTTGGTGTCTACATGAGGTTGCACATTCACCACCTATATGTACTTGACTTACATCAGTATATCCTATGGATTATGGAGTATATAGAGCATTGATTTGATTTGGATCCATTCTTGTCTTGTGAGTTCTTAATCATATTACATCTTATTATTAGTTATTTCAATTTCTACAATTGCTTGTGCATTCATTTTTCATCGGATATCTAGTAACTCTAATATGTTATTCTAGGATATTAATTTTCCTTGTATTTTTATTTACTTGGATCTTTCCTACAATCATGGGATATTATTTCTTAGGTGTTATTTATGTTGAGTTATCTTATTAATTGTGTTAAGTTATCCTACTATTTGTGTGGAGTCAACTCTACTTCTAGTATTAGTTAGTGAGAGTTATTCCCGCTTATCTAGGAAGAGGTTGCACATTCACCACCTATATGTACTTGAATTATATCATTATATCATATGGAATATGGATTATATGGAGAATTTATTTGACTTGGATCCATTCTGTCTTGTGATTTCTTGATCATATTGCATCTTATTGTTATTTATTTCGATTTCTGCAATTGCTTTTGTATTCCTTTTTTATTTGAGATCCAAAACACTAATATCCAAAATCTATTCCTTGATGTTCCTGGATCTTGAATGATCCTCCTAGATGAATTTGATCCATTGATCCAATCCATGGGTTGCGTACTTTTCGTTATGAATCCTAATGATATCCCTTCCTAAGAATGCTTGAAACTCCACTTTTAGATATGTTGCTCCAAAATTTCTTTGAATTATTTTATATTTCCTAAATCACCTAAGGGGTGGATGAAACTCACAAATGGACCATTAGAGATACATTATATGACTTTACACGAGGGTAGGTTGATCGGGAGGTGTCTTGAAAGGTATGATATGAAAATTTTGACACTAGGGTATGGTTTTCCTGTTTTTAGGTGAATTTCACCCATGTAAAAACATAGGACAACAACTAGATCTAGCTTGTGGAAATGTTCTAGATCAAACATAGTGAGGATATAACTTGAGAATCCCAAAATCTAAATTTATTTTGTGGACTAGTGCCTCATCCATTGGGGTATAGATTCATTTTTTCCAAACACACACACACACACACACACACACACACACACACACACACACACACACACACACACACACCATGCGTGCACAAACACATAAACATAAGGAAAATATAAAAAGGGGAAAATACCATGCAATGGAAAAGGGAAATTATATACAAGGGAGGGATATTATAGAGGTGGGGAAATAATATACACATACCCAGAGAAATGGGTCTAGAAAAGTACATGCCATCATGGAATAGTGGGCTAAAATGTGATCCTTAAATCACATAAAATATTATTTGATAAAACCATGTTCTTGTGATGGATTTGTATGGCTTAAGAATAAGAAGACGCACCAAGACCACATCTTCATACCGATACTACACCGAGAACATTCTTTCATCCATTGAAAATTTTGTTATCTTCTCAACATTCTTGCAACTTGGGGATTCCTTTTGATGTCCTGTGATCATGAGAAACCACTCCTCCATGTTCTCAAAATTGGAAATATTTCCCTCATTATGAAAACATTATTTATCTTGTAATTGAAAGATATAAACATCCCTTGGATCAAGTGAGGAACTCGAAGGAGTGAGGAAAACTAATTTCCTTGCCATTCAATGGTCTCTCTGGGTGTCCCAATATGTTTCTCAAATAATATGCTTTCAGGAATACAACTCGGTTGGAGGTCTTCATCATAAATCGAAAACATTTTATAGCACGAAATATTTTCAAGATAAATTGGAGCTTGGGAAAAATTGAGTGTAATCTGATTTTGAATTTCTTGACAAGATTCATACACATTCTCACTTTTTTGTCTACAACAATTGTTGTTGACATCCATCCACTCAACAATTATCTCGATATCATTTTCAAAATTATAACCCTTTATTTTTTCAAAGAATCCTTCATTTCCCTTTATTGGACTCTCCCATATGAACTCTTTCTCTATCTTGGTGGAGTATTCTGAAGTGGTGGGAACAAGTTGATTTTGAACACACTCCCAATACTCTTGCAAATTTTCACTTTGTTTCGAACAACTCTCTTCAATGCAAGTCATCTCAACATTTTCCCTACTATCTTCCTCCATGGTGGAGATTTTATTTTCAAGATTGGGGACCTCAAAGGAGATTCAAGAACTTTCCTTTTTTTCCACTCATGGTATTATTCACAAAGAATGGAAGATAAATACATATCATCACACTCGTTCTTACCCAACAATGAATTGGGGAAGTCATCAAGCTCAACCAACTATTATATATCAACATCTAAAATTTGCATATAAAAATGAGAGGCATAAATTGACTCACCCAACTTGCATCTCTATATCCCGAGTGAAGAGTTCAAGACTAATTTAGGGTCTTCAATCTCTTCTACAGCCTTCAAGAAGTCTTGTACAAACAACTCTTCTAAGCTTATCATAGGCTCATATTCATTCTTATTGAAATAATCTCTACATTGTGCCTCCAAGAGATGGTTGAAAATATGTTCCATACTCACCCATAATTCATTTGAAACATCCTTTTCACTTCTTCCATGATTTTTGTTTCCCAAGATTCACTGTCTTGTAAGAATGGACATACTTGATTCACGACACTTTTTGACAAGGAAGAGAGGTCCATGCTTTATGGGGAGGGTACTCCTCCGAGTTCAAAATCCATGTAATCCTCCTATTGGTGGGAAGAAGAGAACCATGGTTGTTTCAGCAATATGGTAAGGATTTTCAACTCTATCCTGATCATCCATTATTGAATCTTCATGCTCATATGGAAAATGAAAGATTTCATAATTACCATGATGATCAATGCAACGCTCCTCAGGTGAGAATAATAAAGTCTTTTTCCTTGAGGAATTTATGCTCAAGCTAATAATTCTCCTTGGCTTCAAAATGAAATTGGCCTCTCCCATTTTTTCATCCATGATTGAATCGGGAAGGGAATTTGATTCTTCAACTGTCTCCATTTCTTCATTCAACATTTCTACATCACTTGAAGGATCAAAATAGGAAGAAAAATTATCCATGATCATATTTAATTCATCACCTTCGATCCATTATGTAGGATTGATCTCTGGTGTTTTTCACATATCTCCATTCCACCATTAATTAAAAGATCAAAATTTGAAAGGATATTATCGTGATTACCTCAAATTCATCATCTTGTACTTCCTCATTATTGGTGGAGTATTCAAAGAGCATTGAATCATCCATCATACAACAAGAATATTCCCTTTTTGAATCCATTTCTCCTTCAATGGGATGTGCCTCGAGCTAAAATGAGTTGATGAATGGTGGTTCCACCTCCATGTATTTTTCATCATATTCAAAGGTGTTTCTTTGATTTTTAATAGAGGGTTCAAGAAGAATACATTCCTCATAAACATATAAGAACCTTCTAGGAATAAAAACATTATAATACAGACAATCATCAGGATCTTCTTGAGTTTCTTTATTATTGACAACATGAAGTGATTCAAGGTGTTCATACCTTATTTGTAGAGATAAAGAATACCTCCAAATTTCATGATAGGCTTTGGGGTTAGAATTTCCTTCTATTATGCTCTGAATCCTTTCCATATATTCTCTTTTCAAAATGTCCATTTATTTGTCACCATATGCAAAGAAGTCATCTAGAGAGAGTAGAGAAAAAGGAAAATGTTCTCAATTTTATAGTGAGATGTGTGAGGTTGCAAAAGTCTTCTTTAGTGGATCCTGCACCACCTTGTCCTTCATCCTCCATAGTATTGATTTGATTTTCATCAGAAGTTTCAAGGATAATATCTTCTTTAGTAGCTTCTAGAAACCTTCCAAGGACAAATACTTTGTAGTGTGAACGATCCTCGGGATCTTCCTTCATAGGAAAAATCTCCTCTTCTTCTTCCTTTTCATGAGTTGCTTCAAGTTTCTCGGATATCTCTTATAAGGATTCAACATATTTCAAAATTTTGAGGTAGATTTGGGGATTGGAATTTCCTTGCATAGTGCTTATGATTCTTTCCATATACTCAATTTTTAAGGTTGTCATTTTTTCATTTATATATGTAAGGAAATCATCCCAAGGGAGGGTGATGAAAGACATGAATATGAGCTTTTCATTCAGTTGTGCATGATTAAGAGTATTGCCTTCATATTCTTGTTCTTATTGGGCTTCACGCAAAATCTTGTATCTTCTTCATGCCTCTTTCAACCACTCCTTACCTTCTTCTTCATCGACCACCTCTATTTTATTTCTTTTATCTAATGGTAGATTATTTCTTAAAGTAGGAGACCATTTTACTATTCTTGAATCTTCCTCTTTGTGAGGACTGGTCCAGAACCATGGATGATCAACAATATGCATTTCTCGGCCATCATCTTATTTTTCTTCATCTTTGCTATCACTCATTGGTACTTCATTCCAAGATTTATTCATTGTGATGCAGAAACGAATGGGACGGGGTTCATTCCTTGATGATGTCACCTATAGATTACTAAAATTAGGTCACACTCCCCTTCGTCCCTCGACATATAAGCCCCCCTTTATTACATTTACCTAGCCATGACCCCCTTCACCCCACTAATATTAATTTCATTAATTTAATTAAATTAATGCTTTATCCTCACTATATTTATTATTTAAATATCTTATTTAAATAATATCTACACATCTGATTCACTTAGACACCTCACCCAGCTAACTCAACCTAAGGCCTATTCTTAGCAAGTTCCCATAACTAATTAAGACTTACCCAAACCCTAAAAATCAATGCCTACATTCCCTCTAACCACATTCCCGCATGCTCACAAGATTCTCCTAGTTTAATCCATGGGATAATGACATGAGATCTGAGGAAATCAAGAGGATCTCCCTAAGTTTAGTAAACCTAGGAAATCCCACCTTGGACCGAGCATTGGTTATCCCTAACCATCGTTGGTTAATCCGCACCGCCGTTGGTTTACCCTTTTAACCCAAAACAACCTTATTCTCAAGGTTGGAACTTGGAACTTGAAAAGTTGGAAGCAAGAAAGTTGACAAGCAAGAACACATCTTAGAGATAACACATCTTTAGAGAGCCAATTCCAACGAAAAATCACATCCAAGGAAGGAGATTGAGCATCTTCTCCGCATGACAGCCATCCCAAATGCCACGTTTCGATCCATCTAAGCAAAGAGGAGTGTGCATGCAGCCCATGCAGAAGATTTTCTTCAGTTGGTGATCACTTGTAGCCTTCAAAACCATCATCAACACCTCCATCCTTCACACATAGACCTTCAGGAACAAAATCCAAGTAAGTACAACATCATACTTTCCTGGTTATTTCATTTCATCATTATTTTATCATCCATTATTTATATTGCTCCCTATTGACCTTCTCCAACATTTTCACCTCCATAGACCCATCAAAACCTCACAAAATCCTACTCCAGCTTGCTTATTACCTTGTCCTCGACCAACCAAAATCCTTTGTCCAATCACAAAGGAGACCAAAACACCGTTCTATGACATTTCTAGATCTCACAGAACGGTGCGATTATACCTAATCGTGGTCAGTCACCCTTGACCAAACGATGCTAATTTTTGTGTTTTCCCACATGACCTTAAACAGAAACCTACCCACCTAATTTTATCTCACCCTCACTCACTGTGACCTACCCAAGACCTTTATCAAACATGCCGAGACCGAGAATCTATCATTTGACCTTTGATTCTATTCTAGCTTAGCCTGTTAGATTAGATCTATATCTTATTGTGTTTTTAGGTGAGATATCTAAATCATTTCAAAATAACAATAGGATTTACCTTTTTTCATCACTAATTTTTTTAAAACAAAGTGGGTGATGACCATCTAGGAAGTACCATGTTTCCCGAGATCTAGCTCATGCTTTATGCAGTTCACTTTGCCCATATTGTTTAATTTTTCTCGGTGGTCTTTCTTTCATTACGGTTAGTTCCTCCTAGCCAAAAAGGAAGCTCTCATGGTCAGTGTGGATTCGGAAGTCATACACGCGTAACAACCCATCAACTGAAATTTGAACAGGTATTCCTCCTACACTGTTACTCCTATCTATTTCATCAACAATTCAAAGAAACAATCTAGGAAAAGGTGAAACATTTTTGCACGCTTTGGTGGGACCCATCAAGGGTTCCTTGCATTTCATTCATTCCTAGGAAAAATTGTGTTTTTTTCCTTTCTAAAAAACTGTGCACACTAATTTTCCTCCCTAGTAATCCACTCCTTTCTATTTGGTCGAAAGGAAACTTTTCTTTTGGTGTATTTAAAAAGAATCATTTCTTCATGATTTCGCATTATAGTGAAAGAGCATCCTCTTCCTCTTCATCTTATTGTGTCATCCAATTTCACATTTTCGATTTGGGTTTAAAAATAATCACATTTCCTTTTGATTTATTGCATTACCTCACATTAATTTAGGGCAACCTATATCTTTGGAGGTCATGACTAGGTGATGGTTGACAAACGAATCGTAGAAAAGAAATTCTATCATTTTCTCTTTCTCCGTGTCTTACCAAACCACACAAAACTTCAAAATACATACATTCTTAAACAACATCTTACATGGAAGAAGTTGTAGGTGATCACATGATCACAACACAGTGGGCACCCAGCTCGCTGCTCTATTGAGTCATACTTCAAAGCAAAGCCCGCCCCCACCATAACATACCTGAAACCTCACCCTTTAGATCTCCTTCTTTGTAGGAAGCCATCCTCACCAAAAACTCTATTTCACAATTCATGTGTCAGTCCCTAAATAGCATAAGCTAAACAAACATAATAGAAAAGGGCACTCTTAGGATCGCATTTTCTTAGTGTTTCTGCTTGGCTTGCATTTTGAGGTGAAAGATCATGTTCATCACTTTTTTGTTCATCCTTGCACACTCCTCATCATAGTTGGTGTATTTCAGCTTCACCTAAGTGTGCCTAGGCCATATCACCATCATTCCCAGAATTCTGGGTCTGATTCCACATCAAATTTTAATTCACAACCACTTTTTCTCATCACTATTTCAATTTCATAGTAACCGTCATTGGTTACCTCTGACCACCATCAGTTAAACCCAACCGACATTGGTTCCAGGTCCTTTTGCTAACCTACTCAAAAGGACAGTTTCACTTCACTTTTTTCCACTTTCCACAGTCTCTGTCACTGTCATTTTTCCCATTGATGTTTTACACATCCCCATATTTGGCATACTTGTCAGATTTTGCCTTCTACCTCATTGTTTACTCACTTTGTCTATTTTCTACAGTGATCGGAAGTAGTTTCCCCTGACCGATGTCGGTTTTCCCTGACTAGCATCGGTTAGCCTGTTTCACATTCCACCCACCATTTGTTACTTCATCCATTTTTATCACTAGATTCACCTACTCTTGTTGTTCTCTGTATCATTTATAGAGAAGTAGCCCTACCTGATCAATACTAGATTACATGGTGTTGACCGAAGACAAGAAAATTCCCTCGTGTTCCACACCAGTTGCCAACCACTCCCACCTAGTCCTTCACCACCTTCTATTTTATCACCAGCCATGGATCCTATCCAGCCTACTAATATCGCCATGGAGATGAGGATTTCACATGAATCCTTGACCGAGAACCCTATCACCTTGCAGTTTTACCTCTCCCACTCATCTACTCGAGACGCCTCAGGTTAATTGATATATGGCATGCCCATATCTATCCCCTTGACTCTCGCACCCACTTCCGCATCAGCCCCATCTAGCTCCGTGCTACCACATTCGCCTTACC
The DNA here is from genome assembly GCA_018340775.1 of Taxus wallichiana var. yunnanensis. Classification (NCBI taxonomy): domain Eukaryota; kingdom Viridiplantae; phylum Streptophyta; class Pinopsida; order Cupressales; family Taxaceae; genus Taxus; species Taxus wallichiana. The sequence goes on along the minus strand of CM031233.1, from coordinate 74,488,143 downwards.
CCAGGTTGTTTCATATTTAGGTTCTATACTTGTCATGAATGTCACGTCTATTATCTCTATGGCACCCACTACATCCACCATACCCTCGACGATTACTCCAAACAAAACCTCATCCACCCCTCATGTCTCACACATACTTATAGCTACATTCCCACCTCTAGTGTCGGTGACCCCTACCCCATTTCAGAATGTAGTTCTTTCCATTCCATAATCATTAGCCCCTATTGCCACTAGGGTTACCATGACCCTTCCTCCCCATATACATACTACCAACAACCACATGTTTCATCTATTATTCATTCTGGGTATGTACCCCCTATTTTATTACCTTCTTCTCCACCACCTTACATGGCAGCCCCATACACTAGAATGCCACACCCATTATATGTCCAAAACCAACCTCCTCACACTATAGGAGGCATCCAATCATCACAACCCACCAATGACCTAATTAAATTGATGATGGATAAGATGCAGACACTGGAGGCATCGGTTTCTGGCTCCCAAAACACTCTCACCTATGATGATATTTGCAATGAGCCTATTCACCCATCCATTCCTATCCATTCATACCTTGTGTATTGGGAAATGCCTAAATTCAACCGCTTCAATAGTAAGGAAGACCCACAACAACATTTGCACTCGTTCAAACATGGGTGTTATCTGATTACTCATGATGATGCCTTACTTTTGAGAACTTTTCCCATGTCCCTCACTGGACCAGCATTAGATTGGTATAGTGGGTTACCCAATCACCCCATATTTTTATTCAATCAGGTAGCCCAAGCTTTTTTGGATCATTTCTCTATTAATATCACCAAGAAGGTTACCATGACCAATCTATATTCCACACGTCAGTATGAGGATGAATCTATCGCAGATTTTATCATTCGTTAGCGCATCCTAATCAATCACCTTACCTTTCAATCTGCAACAAACCGAACTCATCGAGCTCTTCACCCGAGCTTGTGCCAGACATATCTCCCCGACCTTACAGGTCCAAAATTTCCAAACATTCGATGAGGCATTCACTATGGCACGAAAGTTAGAGATTCAGGCCATTAAAGAGAAGAAAATACAATTACGAAATAAGAATTTGGCATTCAAGTCGAATGAAACCTCTTCTTCTTCCAAACCACTAACCAATTATTCAAAGGCTAAAGGTACCACTAATGCAGTGGTACTCAAGGCTGGCCTACTCATTCATCTAATCAAGCTACACCTCATCTAATCTATCACCTGTCCAAGCTTTTCAATTCGCATAATAGCAGTGAAAATATACCCCAATTGGGGAACCTCATTCTTGTCTTAGAAAATCTTATCAAATCTAGCACCATCACACTTCCACTCATAAAACCACACACTTGTTTTGACCCTACTCACCCCATGCCCGCTGGCATAAGGAAAAATATTTTCTGTAACTATCACCGAGTGAAGGGTCATAGTGACAACAACTACATCACTTTTAAGAATATGTCCAAGAAATGCTCAAGAAAGGTGAGTTGACTGTGGATAATCCCAACGCTACCCCCAACCAAAATCTACAAAAATATTTAAAAACCATTTCCCAATCATGCCCCTTCATCCAATCAAAGTGGTGAGACATCCACTCACAATACCCATACCCGTGAGGTTCACACAATCTTTAACGAGGTATCTATCACCTCTCAATTACCTCACGTCACTTCCATAGAGGAAATCCTTGCCTGAATTCCTCCTTCCACATTAGAACCAACCATCACTATTCCTTCACCAATAGAAGAACACCTTCATGTCCCGCATCACCTACAGAGGAGTCTTCGCTAACATTGAGACCATCTCACACCTAGCTTCTCCACTTAGAGAACCTTTACCTCTTGTATGCCTCCTCAACCCATGGAGGAGATCCCATTACCTCCTCCACCTGCAGAGGAGCACCCATTACCTCCTCCACCCATAGAGGAGCACCTATCCATTCCTCCACTTATTGAGGAACTCCCATCATCTCTTCCACCCATCATAGACCTAGTGGAGATACCTTTTCCTCTTGGCGAGCATTCTCCATCAGCTACCCAACATCCAACATACCTACTTTTAGCTCTCTTACCCACGGAAGCTAAAGCTGGCCGATTCCCCATCTCTAAGATGCATTTTATGGGAATTCCCATTAGGTCCTCACCAACTCCACCCACAAACGTGCCATTCTCATGTTTGGATGATCACTTGGATTATGTGGATAGGGCTTTATTATGGGGGCACCTCTTACTCCCTGTCTCAACACAGATGCAGAGATCCCTCGATGACACCTCCACTATCTACCCAAACACATTTCCACCCATCAAACCACATACAACCACTGCTGTCGCAACCCCTTCCATGATACCTGTTAGCACTCACACCACACCCTTACCCATAACCTGACCTATATCTAAACCCAAACCCATACCCACAACATTTTCCTCCACCAAACCTATTACCACTTTAGAGGTCACCCCGATCACTAGCCTTGCTCATCTACCTATTAAACTAAATTTAGCTACACCTCTAACATCAATACCACACCTACCCCGAAACCCAAACCAAAGAAACAAACTCATCATCCTCATACCCCAACTACACCAATCACACCCGCACTTGTCTCATCTTCCTTAAGACCTCAACTACCCAACATGGTCAAGCACCATTCACCCATCCATAAGCCAATAAAACAACCACACATTCCTTCCTCAAAATCTCTAACCTACCGGGCACACAACACGACTCATACCCACACCTGCAGTCTCTTTACCACCAATACCTCTAATACCTTTAGCCATTGCTTCACTACACACTACACTTGGTCATTTTCCCTCACACCCCAAGCACGACTGCATCATCTACCTTCATAGCACCCCATTATCCCCCGTGGGTAACTTGCCCTCTTCCTCCATAATCTTTTCCTTCTAGACCTCGTACACCCACATCACCTTTACCCAATAAGGTGCAACCCAAAAACAAAACCCCACTACCCCATAACAAGGTAGTTAAAACAACCCCACACCCTCCTACCCGTCCATCTATTGTACCCCTACCCAAACGAACCGACGGATACCTCAAACCACATCGATTGCCTAAACCCATAGCTCGACCCTCTCCTACACTTCCAAAACAATTCCCGACAACCAACCACACCTACACCCAAACCCACATTCACTTCCCATTGTGATCCACTAGCGAGGTCCTATGCCAAAATTTTAACCAACTTCCTTGAGACTTCTGTTATCACATTACCGTCACTCCGACCTTATAACCCCCTCAAACCCAAGCCAAAGGGGTTTGATGATACCAAAATTTGTGCATACCATCATGTACCAGGGCATGATGTGGAGAACTTCAAGGCCTTGAAAACTGTCCTTATCCAATTGTGTCCACCGGAAACCAACTTTGTGACGATGACGGCCCTTGACGAGGATCCTACTTCACCTACACCCATTTCCACACTACCCACTCAACAACCACAACATCCACCCTCACAGCTCCTAGAACCACACACAAAATTTGAAATTAACATGGTTTACATCATAGAACTTGTCACACCACCACCCAAAAATCATTGCGCCCAATTGACCTAACAGGATTTTCTCCTCAGTAGGTTTTTCCCTTCATGTTCTTATACCACTTACCCTAAACCTTCGCATTTGACAACTTCCCTCAAATAAAAATGTTACACGTCACTACGCATGTGGAGAAGGGTAAAGAAAAGGTAGTTGACCCACCAACCAATCCTATACCCAACGTACCATCTGCCCCCATACCTAAAATAACTATTTGCGGCCCCACATACCCCATTTTTAATGGTGTCACACATCACACCATGCTAAAAAAACTACACCAATCTCCCCTCAAAATGTCCTTATATGACCTCATCTAAACCTTAGAATCCCATCGTCAAGCCCTCATGGAGGTTCTTCAATCTATTGAGGTTTTACCCAATGACCTTGCACCCGTAACCTCCATTATCACACCCCATCATGTAGCCTCTCTCACCAAATTACCACCTTCATCCTCACCTCACTTTGTTCACCAAGTGGCCTCCCTTAGCTTCTCAGAGGCAGAGATCGCCCCATACCAAAATGATGACCCTGACCCAGACCTCTTCATCTTTGTCCACGTTGATGACATACGGGTACGTTGTGTGATGATTGATGGAGGTGCTAGCATTAACATCATTTCATCCCATGAATTTTCTCAAATGTGCATACACGACATTTGCATGCATAAACATCTGGTCATGTTGCGCTCATTCAATGACGCTATCACCTCCACACTAGGCACTATCATCATTCACATTCGTGTGGGCCCCACATTATTCTAGAATTGTTTTATGTTTTGGAGGGGGAATTATAATATAACTTGTTGCTTGGTAGACCATGGATCCATGTCATGGGTTGTGTTCCTTCCACTTTTCATCGTTGTGCAAAGTTCGAACATGAAGGACACACTTATACCATTCCAGCTGACCCATCACCTTTCAAAACATGTAACATGCTTTACCGACCCAACGATGTGCTCATACCTGTCAAGCCATCTACTTCCACAACCAATACCGCTTCACCTACACCCCCACCTACTAGTACAGCTACTACTTTCACCGCACATACCTCCTCTATTCCTACCGCTACTATAACCTCCACGACTGACCCATTAGCTACCCAATCCATTAAATCCACCTCTGTATTGACCTCTGACACATCATCCATACCAGCTACCCACATACCAACCACTGATCCCTTGGAAGGTTTTTTTCAACGCCTCACTTTGGGGGAGTACCGCCTATATAGTGTCAACACATTCCTTACTCCACATGAGTATGGAAGCCTTCACCAACACACTCACTATGATGACCATATAGGAGAATTCCTCCTTTATGATCCTCCTCATCTTTGTAATAGTCTCACCTATGGGGGACTTGATACTACCACTTACACACTTGAACCACCATCACAACCCCACCCATTTTCCGCTGACTTCCAATCACTTACCAATCACCGTTTCACCCACACCTTCCTGCACCACTATGCGTGGAAGGGTTTTGGTTTTGGATTTTATGAGCAAGGCCGCCATACCATTATTCCATGTACCACCCACAAACATAATGACCAGTAGTGCTATCGGCTTCCCGACCCTTTTACCAAACAGGCCCGACTTGAACTCATTGAGGACCCTAGCCCTTCTCCACCTTCATCACCACCCTCACCGACGGAGTCAATGGATCATGAATCTATCCATCCTAGCTTTCTTTTTTCATAAATACCATTTGATAGGGGCCTTTGACTTATCAATGCTAAGGCGAGGCCCCTTCCACTCTCCAATTCCTGTATCCTGAGATGATTGACAACGACACACCTACAATTAACGTCATTTAATGTTAGGATGATGAATCCATACTCACCTACCTTGGTGTAGAAGACTCATATATTCATTGGTCGTTACCCTCTAAGACACAAACCATGTTGAATGAATTGACTATCGAGATCAACATTCATACTCAAAATGACCCGCACATCCTAAAGATCGAACAATCTTTAGATGCTGCTAAATAGGAAGCCATCACTTCTTTTCTCCGAGATCATAACCACGATTTTTCTTGGTCTTATGTAGACATGCTTGGTATTGACCCCACCATAGTGGTCCACAATATCGTAACCATTCCCAATGCCAAACCTATAAAACAAAAGTTGAGGAAAATGCATCCTCGCATTGCTCTTCTCGTCAAAGAAGAACTTCAACGCCTTCTTTCTGTTTCCTTCATATTACCCATTGATTATCCTCATTGGATTTCTAACATTGTCCCTATTACTAAAGCAACAAGGGGACTCCACATTTGCACGGACTTCCGTGACCTCAACCTAGCTTGCCCGAAAGATGACTTTCCCTTGTCTGGTTATTATCAACTGGTTGACCTCACCACTGGTCACAAGATGATCTCACTCATGGATGGCTTCTCAGGTTATAACCAAATTTTTCTTGCCCCAGAAGATCAACACAAGACCACATTCATTACCCTTTGGGAACCTTTTGCTATCGAGTCATGCCTTTTGGCCTTAAAAATGCGAGTGCTACATATCAACGTGCTATGACTTACATCTTCCATGATATCATGCATCGCATATTGGAAGATTACGTGGATTATCTCTTGTCCAAATCTAAATGTCGTGCCGAGCACCTCGCCATCCTCCAAACCATATTTTACCACCTCATTAAATATTACATCCGCCTTCAACCTAAAAGAGCATCTTCATGGTTCTTTCAAGAAAGCTCTTGAGACTTATTGTTTCCCTCCATGGTATAGAAGTTGACCCTGCTAAAGTCAAGGCCATTCTGGAAATGCCTCTGCCCACTAACCTTAAACAACTCCGTAGCCTGCAAGGTAAATTACAGTCCATTCACCATTTCATTTCACAACTATCTGATCGGTGTCAACCATTTCATCATCTACTTAGGAAATATGTCTCCTTTAAATGGGATGATGACTATCACAAAGCTTTTGAGGCCCTAAAACAATACCTTCTCCAACCACCCGTACTCATTCCACCGAAAGACGATCAACCTTTTTACCTATACATATCAGCTACCGATCATTCCTTGGGAGCCATGCTCACTCATCGCGATGAACAACATAGGGAGCATGTGGTTTATTACATAATTCATACTCTTTTGGACTATGAAACCCAATACAACCATCCAGAAAAGCTTTTCTTAGCCTTAGTTTTTGTCGCCACCAAACTTCGCCATTACCTACTAGACCACAAAACCTATGTTGTGACCAACACTCGACCCTTTACAGGTTCATGTACGCCAAACCTTATCAAAATCAGCATGTCGCATGATGGCTTATGCTTTTAGCTAATATTGACCTCAAATTCATTCACTAAAAGTCCATTAAGGGCTAGGCTATCACCACCACCAAATGGTGATGCACCTATTAACGGGGACCAACCCTCTAATTTTGAATTTCCCAATGAATCCATTGTTACCCTTTCCCTGGACGAACCCCCTTACCAAATGACATTGTTCTTTGATGGTTCCAAGTGTCAACGTGGGGGTGGGGCTGGTGTTATCCTCATTCCTCTAGATGGATAACCCATGCCTTTGTCTTTGAAACTAGAATTTGAAATGCACTAAAAATATTCTTGAGTACGAAGCACTCATACTAGGTCTCCAGATCACCTATGCCCTAGATGTCAAATCAATCCACATCTTTGGTGATTCACAATTGGTCATAAACCAAGTCAAGAGTATGTACCAATGTCATAACGAGATACTCCAAAATTATAAACACCATGTAGACATACTTTTGACCACCTTTGATCGTTACACCCTTCAAACCATCCCACGTTCAACCAACAATTTATAGATAGCATGTCCTGCTTAGCTTCCCAAATACCCTCTTCCCCTACCAATTCCAAAATATTTGTCATTGTACAATGCCTCCATTTACCTTCTTATTTACCTCATGATGTTTACTCAATCGAAAATGACACCCTTGACCCGAGTGACCTTTGGTATAAACAATACTCTGACTACCTTTCCCTCTCCATCTTACCTCTTGATCTCACCCGTAATAGACAATGCGCCTTCCTTAAAAAGGTCTCTCATTTCATTATCCTGGGGGGACTCCTCTATAAGCATGGATTTTATGGTATTCTCTTACGATGCCTCACAAGTTCTGAAATTTCTTATACCATTAAGGAGGTTCATGATGGCATATGTGGAGGTCACTTTAGTGGCCTTGCTGTTGCTAAGTGTATTCTTCACCTAGGCTACTACTGGCTGACCCTTAACCATGATTGTTGTGACTATGTAAAACGTTGTGTGAAATGTCAACAACATTCCAACCTTCATCATATACCCATTCATGCCTTACAAGTCGCTCGTGACCTTTGGCCCTTCTCTCAATGGGGTTTGGATCTTGTCGGAGAAATCAATCCTCATTCTTCCCAACGTCATCAATGGATCATAACCGCTACCGAATACTACAAAAATGGGTGGAAGCCATACCACTCATCTCCACGAAATCTGAGAAAATATGTGAGTTCATTAACCATCACATCAATTGTCACTTTGGTGTCCCTCATCACCTCATCACTGACAATGGAAAACAATTCAAAAACAAAACACTGCAAAAACTTTGTGACGCCGTCGGTATTCAACTTAGTTTCTCCTCACCTTATTACCCACAAACCAATGGCCAAGCTGAATCCACTAAAAAAACCCTCAATAAAATTCTCATGAAAGTGGTTGACGATATTGGGAAGGATTGGTGTACACACATTCCTTTTGCTCTATGGGCATACCGCACTAGTATTTGCACTTCCACCGTGGCTACACCCTTTTCACTGGTCTACGGTACTAAGGTTGTTCTACCTCTCGAAGTATACATCCCCTCACTCCATATTTCTCTCAGGACATGCTTCTCGATGGTGACTTTCGTCGGGACCACTTAGCACAACTAGAGTTATTAGATGAATGTCGTCTTAATGCTGGATCACCTTCAAGTTTACCAATAACGTATCAAACGTGCTTGTGAAAAACATGTTCATGAACACACCTTCCAAGTCGGTAACCTTTTTTGAAAGAAAATCAACACGTAACCAAAGTAGAAAAAAGTAAACGGGAAAATTCACTCCTAATTGGCTTGAACCATACATCGTAACTCATACCTATAGATTGGGTTCCTATCATTTGTCTCACTTGAGGGTAAACCTAAACCTGAGCCCCTTAATGCATTGTATCTTCGACCATTCTATTGTTGACTCATTTTCCCACCTCACCCTATGTCTCTCTCCATGCTCTTCCCTTGAGTGCTATCCACTCCACCCACCTCCCTAACAATTAAAGAAGAATCATGTGAGTACCGCCGCTTGTTATCTTCTTCGAATATGTGTACCGGCACTACAAATAGCATGATTCTCATGGATACTTTTCATCCGCCTTTAGGTGAGATCCCATGGTCATTTCACCTCACCTTTTAAACAAGAGTCTTATCCTTCACCTTGGTCTTATCCATGATTTCAAAGACCTTCAATGGGACCAAATCCTTGAGTCAAAATTCTAATAAATAAGATGATTCCCTCAAAAGGACATCTTCCTCTCAACCCAATTGCTACTATAAATAGAATGCTCCCTCAAAGGAAAACTATGTGAAGCTTTAAAAAAATGAGAGAAACCAAAGCTTCCCGTATCGATCAGCTTCACAAAGACCTCAAGGAGTACCATATTATTTATCCCATATAGAATTCCCACATCGATCAGTCTATCAAAACAAAAATACTTTTTAGTCATGGACTTTCCCATTGTGACCTCGAACCTCTTGCCCAAAAGACCCGTCACTCAAAACATATAAAATTAACTACCTTTCACCCACCTTACCATTTCCACTCTCATTTCCTAAATTTCCTTAAGGGACATCTTGGAATTTTGAAATTTGGTGATCCTATGACTACTTTTACCGTAGAACACTTAATCGTGCAATGACTTTTGGGTCTTTTATTCATCACCCATTTTTAAGGTATGATCTACTCAGTATGATTCTACCCAATCAGGTGGCTTTATTGCCCCCTCTTATCTTTTAACCATATTTGTTTACATTTTGATTACCTTATACAGGACTTGGTCCTCGATGCTTACCTTTGGGGGTCATCCTCCCCTTTCGCCATAATCACCCTCACCTGCAACATTTTAACTATCATCTACCCACACCTATTAAACCTAAACCCACTACATGCCCACAAACCTACCAACTCATTTTCATCTTCTTCCCTAGCTCATGGGAGAACTACATCGGTCTGAGGTCCCTTTTCATCGGGACTATGTAGGTAGCACTTCCAGGGCATGGGGCCCTGGAAGGTTAGCTCGGCCACTCTTTACCCTAACCATTTTCCCCACCTTTACCTGATTTCCTGTTCATATCAAAAACCCGAAATCTATCCCATATCCACATCATTCGACCTACATACACTCCTCATGTTTCACATACTCTTTTACCACTACCATTATTTCCCATATTCATCTATAACCCATATTTAAACATTGAACACCATTACATTCATTTGCATTAACATGTATTACCAAAATACCAAAATACACATCCACACCTAAACCAACTGACTTATTCCATGCCTAAACCAACCTGACTTGATCCATACCTAAACCGACCTGACTCGATCCATACCTAAATTGACCTGACTCGATCCATGCCTAAAATTGACCTGACTCGATCCATGCCTAAAATTAACCTGACTCGATCCATGCCTAAACCGACCTGACTCGATCCATGCCTAAACCGACCTGACTCCGTCATGCCTAACTCACCTAATCCATTCATATCATAATGAAAGTAAAATAAAATACACATCACAACACATAATCATCTAAACCTCATACATCTCATCATATAAATATACCGTGTATCACAATAATGTACACTCATCTCAAAAAAACATGTGTCTCTCGTACATCGCCGGCTCGCAGGCTGCTATCCAATACAAAATATATCTTCGGCTCACAGGCCAGTATCATGTACAAAAATAATCATAATAAATACAAAATCTCTTCGTCCACGCAAATCGATCTCATATATAATCCATAGAAAAATGAATCGGCACGCAGCTAGTCCATAACAAATAAATCATCTCCCCATCTAATGTCGGGAATGCTCCTCGTGACTTTGTCTCTCCCAACCCTCTATTGCACTTGTCGGTGCCCAAAGACTCGACTCACCTCCTACCGATGGCCCTCACCAGGGCTAGCCTATGCACACTAGTGGCCTCATCACGACCACTCTCGTATCCTGGGGGCTTGCTAGCTCCCTGTACTCTCCACACTTTGTGATTGTGGGATCTATTCCTCTCCTTTGGAGGCTCTTGTGTGCTCGTACTCGGGATAGGAGGGCACGTCTAGCCTAGAAAGCTAACAAATGATCCTGATAATATCATGCCTCTACTAGGGCATCCCTGAATCTGACCATGGTCACTGTCTGTGGGGGTGCCATGGGTCTCCCTACCTATGTGGATGCTGTACCACGGGACCCTGTCCCAAAATCTGCCATGTGCCCTGTGTCGGTACCATGGCCTGACTTGGCCCTGGGAGCTATGCCTGTACCTAAATCTAGGCCTACAAAGTAGTAATCTACACCTGCGTTGCTGACAACTAGCTCTACAGACTCGTAACCTCTCCCTGCGTTGTGGCCAACTGGCCTGTAAGTCCTGTACCTGCACCTGTAGGGTGGCTATCTGCTCTCCCCCTCTACCTACCTCCTCTCCATCTCCATCTCCCCTACCTCTACCTATGCAGGTACCTGTCCCTGCCCTTCCTAAGCCTACAACATTGCTATTTGGGCCTATAATGTGGCAACCTATGCCTCTGTACCTATCAGCTGCCCTTGCATAATCCTGAGCTACATCACCAAGGTAGCCACCTACCCCTATAGGGCATCCCTCTACACTGTGATGGTGGCTAAGTCTGGCTGCCCTAGCCTCGGTGGTATGGATCTTAGCTGTACTACCCACAACTACCTGTATCCATCTGCCACTCCAGCATCATCAATCTGTGAATCCACCGGCTGCTCCTCCTATCCAATTAGCATGGTAGGTTGTGGTGGAGACATAGGTCTCTCCACGTCATCTCTCATGTACTATGGGAATGGAGGTGGTACATCCTGGACTAACCCAAACTGGCACCTAACCCACTCTATGGGTATCCGCTCATGCTCTCCCACTCTCCTCCCCTCTATCCATAGATATAGCTGTAGCCCATCTAGCTCTGTGGCCATCTGTCTATATGCGGGGAAGCCCACATACGGCCTCTAAATGATGTCCACCCTGGACAACCCCTCCAACAACCTCCTGGACCAAGCTACATCATGAGTATCTCTAGTACATTGGACCTCTCCAATAGCCAATACCCACCTTTGTACTGCAACTCTCAAAACTCTCTATGGGAATGCATCTTCTCAGGGCATCCACCTTTGGTCAAACACAAGCAATGTGCTCGTAAGCCCAGCAATGCAGTAGTACGGCAAGTAGATGTTGAACCTCCATAGTCACCCGTAGGCCCATAGCTCTCTATATACCTGCATCAACAATGCAGGTGCCCATGCGAACTGTGTCTGCTGTATCACCATGTCATGAAAGACTCCCATCAGTGAGCTCGAGAATCTCCCACCATTTGCATCCGATAGTGTGAAGCAACACACTACCTCCATCAAAAGTACCACTAACCTCATCTCCTCTAGATGAGCTCTATACATCACTCCATAGCTCATGCTAGTGCTATGGAATGTTAGGTCTGCTACACCCTCACCAAAAATAGGTGCTAGTAGCTCCTCAGATGCCTCTGAGGAGATAGAATAAACTTGGGCCCCCAATATGGGAAACCACAGGATCTTGTAGGCGTCCTCCAAGGTGATCGTTATCTCACCCATCAACATATGGAAGGTGTTGGTCACCGAGTCCCATCTATCGATGAGGGAAACCATCAGACTCACCTCTCGGACTACATCTGGTAGCACCTCACCCCTATCAACCCCACCTCTGCAACATGCTGCCACTCCTCCCATGTCATGTTCACCCATACTGTTAATAATAAGGGTGGCACCCGAGCCCTCATCTGTAGCTTGTCTCGGGCCTACATCCCACAAGAGCAATGTATTAGTACACCTTCCCAACTTACCCTATTTCACCCCACATCCCGACCTAATCTCTTTCCCCACCCCCATCCCATTGGCCTTGTCACTAATCCAACCTACCCAAACCCATCTACCCTACCTATCTACCCTAACCCTCACCCAAACCTACCCAAACCCATCCACCCGAAACTATCTACCCTACCCCTCACCCAAGCCACCCTAAACCCTTCCTGTCTCCCTTAACCCTTTTCCCTCTCACCTAATCCTTTCCCACCTACCCTACTTTCCCACCCTACCCTTACTCTATTCCCTTTTTTGTCCCAACTTAACCTTCAGGTTGACTAACCTTGGTTATCCCTTGACCGGCATTGGTCACTGTTCTTGTGACCAATACCGATCACTACCCACCGACATCGGCCATAAGCCGACCGATGTCACCACTGTTGAGCCACCCGCCATGATTTCCCAACCCCCTTTTCCCCCCTAATCCTCCTACCCACCCAAATTCCCCTTTGCACCCCTAATTATTCCTATAATCCTCCTCTTCACCTACCCCTATTTTTCCCGTTTTGCAATTCTTCCCCTCCCAAACCCCCATTTTTCATATTTTTCTATATGTTTAATCAAATTAACTGAAAAATCCATAACAAAGGTTCCAAACCTACCTGATCCCACTTCCGCCATCGTGGTGGAACCACCGGCCTCCGTGCCACTCCTCCCGATCCCTCTCCAGCCTCCGCCATCCAAGAATGACCACCGAATCTCCACACCAATCACCTCACTCGATTCGATCCTGTGACCCCACCTCTCACTCAACCAACCCCACCTACGTGGCTTGCCAACCAAACTCTCGGATGTCCTTGTTTGTCCTTTTCCTCTTTTCTCTCTTCTTGTCCTTTTCTCCTTTTCACAAATACCAAATGAATTTTCAAAACGTGGGTTTTTCACCTTTTATCACCTACCCGACTCAACCGACGTCGGTTCACACTTGACCAATGCCGGTCTGATGCCCTAGCCAACCGCCGTTGGTTCCTCTCCACTATCATTAGTTCATACTGACCATTTTTGGTTACCCTGCATACTCATTGCCCTCACATTGACCTCATTTTCCTTACCTCCTCTTTCTTTTTCCTCCCCTACACCTACCTGGACCACTTTACCTTCCCCTCTGGCCCTCCACCTTCTTCAACCTCACCTCATCCATTATTGAAGCCTCATTATTTTACCCCTACCTCAGCCTTACCCATGTTGTGACCTATCTACCTGGACCAGAAAACTATTTGTGACCTTTGAACCAATGTGCTTGTTATACCTTGCGACATTACCCATGTTGTTTGACCTCATGCCCTTACCTTGCCTATTGTTGTGTTGTCTATCCTGACCCTACCTTTGGTGTACCGGAACATACCTAAATGTTCATGCACCTAACCTATGTTGTGTTTCTGACCTTATCCTATACCTTGGATACTGGATTCACTTCACCCTTGTTTGGATAAACCTATCAACCATAGATGATGTAGAGTTTTCTTGCTCTTCAACCGGTAACATGTGTAGTTTATACATGTGTGTGTGTTTGACTATTGTTACCTGTGACCCTGACCCATTACCTAGATTTCTTGAGTATACCTTTCACCCTTTTCCCCTACACCCACTTGCCTTTTCCTCACATTTACCTTTTATCAAACCACTCACCGCTTCAGCCTGCTACCTCGTCAGTTCTGGTTTGAGGGGGATCACCTTCACCATCACATGGGGCAACCACATCTTATTTTTGTTAGCATTGCTTACCAATACAAGCTAAAAAAAAAAAAGAGGAAAAATTTAGACACTAAAATTAGGTCACACTCCCCTTTGTCCCTCGACATATAAGCCCCCACTTTATTACATTTACCTAGCCATGACCCCCTTCAACCCACTAATATTAATTTAATTAAATTAATGCTTTATCCTTACTATATTTATTATTTAAATATCTTATTTAAATAATATCTACACATCTGATTCACTTAGACACCTCACCCACCTAACTCAACCTAAGACCTATTCTTAGCAAGTTCCCATAACTAATTAAGACTTACCCAAACCCTAAAAATCAATGCCTACATTTCCTCTAACCACATTCCCGCATGCTCACAAAAATCTCTCAATTTAATCCGTGGGATAAGGACATGAGATCCGAGGAAATCGGGAGGATCTCCCTAAGTTTAGTAATCCTAGGAAATATTGCCTTGATCGACGCGGTTATCCCTAACCGTATTCGGCTAAGTTGGACCTGCATTGTCGGTTACCCTTTTTAACCCAAAACAACCTTATTCTTAGGGTTGAAACTTGGAACTTGAAAAGTTGGAAGAAAGAAAGTTGACGAGCAAGAACACATCTCAGAGAGATAACGCATCTTCAAAGAGCCAATTCTAGCGAAAAATCACATCCAAGGAAGGAGATTGAGCATCTTCTCCTGCATAGCCATCCCATCCACGTTTTGATCTATCTAAGTAAAGAGGAGTGTGCATGCAGCCCATGCAGAAGATTTTCTTCAATTGGTGATCACTTGCAGCCTTCAAACCCATCATCAAGCACATCCATCCTTCACACATAGACCTTCAAGAATGAAATCCAAGTAAGTACAACATCATACTTTCTGGTTATTTCATTTCATCATTATTTTATCATCCATTGTTTATCTTGCTCCCTATTGACCTTCTCCAACATTTTCACCTCCATAGACCCATAAAAACCTCGTAAAATCCTACTCCAGTCGCTTATTACCTTTTCCCAACCAACCAAAATCCTTTGTGCAATCACAAAGGAGACCAAAACCCTATTCTATGACATTTTCAGATCTCACAGTAACCGGCACCGGTTATACCTAACCATGGTCGATCGCCCTAACCAACGCCGGTCTCTGTGTTTGCCCACACAGCCTTAAACAGAGACCTACCCACCTAATTTTACCTCACCATCACTCACCGTGACCTACCCGAGACCTTTATCAGACCTGCAGAGACCCAGAACCTATCATTTGACCTTTGATTCTATTCTAGCTTAGCCTGTTAGATTAGATCTATATCTTATTGTGTTTTTAGGTGAGATACCTAAATCATTTCAAAATAACAATAGGATTTACCTTGTTTTCAGCACTAATTTTTTTAAAATAGTGGACTGACAACCATCTAGGAAGTACCATGCTTCCCGGATCTAGCTCATGCTAGGTAGTTCACTGCCCATATTTTTAAATTTTTTCTGGTGGTCTTGCTTTCATTACAGGTAGTTCCTCCTAGCCAAAAGGAAGCTCTCACGGTCAGCTATGGATTCAGAAGTCATACACGCACAACAACCCATCAACCGAAATTTGAATAGGTATTCCTCCTATGCCTGTTACCCTATCTGTTTCGTCAACAATTCAAAGAAATAATCTAAGAAAAAGGTGAAACACACCTTCAAAAATGATTTTCTTTGAAATCTGGTTTTTTGTTTTTTGAATATATATATATATATATATATATATATATATATATATATATATATATATATATATATATATATATTTGTATTTTTTTATTTTTGGGAAGAGATATTTTTGGGTGCACTTGGGAAATTCTCTCCCAAGTGGAGTGAAATTTTTTTGGTATGGAAAATTAGCTATCTCCACCAACGTTCACAGGATACGCACCTTTGCATTGAATAGTGGAGCTCCCATTATTGAATGAAAACTAATATAATCATATCTACTAATATAGATTGGAACAAAGGTTTGGGGATCACACAGAGACACTCCATTGAACCTCTAGAAAATTCTTGTACATGGGTACAAGGGAGGAATTTATAGTGACGTAGGGAGAAGAAGGGGAATTAGGAAAGGAATGTTATTGTTGTGAGTAGGCCAATTACAGAGTTCACACCTAATAACCAGAGTAGTTCAATCATTCAATATAGAATAACAACAACCTTGTTACAGACATCAAGACAAGATAAGATTATGAACACCAAGTTTCAAAGATCTCCTTATCAAGAAAAGAAACAAACTCTTTTCTTATTTATTGACATTCACAAAGTTGTATAATGAGAGGGATAGAAGAACATATGAGAAAGGGAAATAGAAGAAATGTATCTCTTATTTCTTGTGCATTGATACAAAGTTCAACAACTATAATAAAAAAATACTTCAAAGTGAACATTTTCCAAAATCTAGGATCCTTTGGAATGGAGAGGCCATCCCAATTTATAACATTGTGGATTGATCTTTCATATCCCTCACATGAATCTTCGTGTTCCATATTCCACTTGTGACCTTTCGCTTTCATTAGAAAAGAAAAATTAAGTATTTCTCTTATAATTTTGAGAAAATACTTTTACAATTTTAAAATAGGTCACTTAAGTGAATAAGACAAAATACAATGATGAAGCCCAATGAAGAATTATAAAGGAGATAGAAGAGAGAGGGGTAAAGAGAAGAGGAGGGAGGAGATGAAGGAAATATACTTCTTGCGATGATCTAATTCTATCATTGATAATCCTCCATATCGATGAAGATTGCTTCTATGAACAACTTTGAACACTTTACCCCTTGCTGAAGATGATTCATGATTTCATATTTGTCTAATACCCATAAACCTTGAACTAAGTGTTTAGAAACATTGTTGAATGATTCCTTTGGTGACCACGAGTGTCGCTCATGAAGATCCCTTCTGAAGAGGTTGAGGCTGGAAAATGGACCCTGATGACCTTTACAACATGGCCATACTACTACACTGATTGGAAATCTATGATGAAGTGCATTTTAACACTGAATAATTCCCATTCTGCCATATGAAACAATCACTCCAAACCATGAAGTGTCATCATTCCTTCATTCTTCTAGTTACACACTTGGATGAGAAATTAGAAAAACTACTCGAGGCATTGTAACCATGACGATCCTATCACCTTGAATACGCAGATGAGTGAAGTGAGATTGATTTGATGTATTTGAATTTGAGCTTCATGGATTCTCGAGACACTTCCTTGTATCAGGAGGGAAAATTTACTATTTTTAGTAAATGGAAATTTCCATCCTTTTCGGCTCCGATCTTTGAAGTTGACCTTCCGGATGACCTCTATGCCACCGCTTCCACAAAAAAATGGCTTTTGTGATGAATTACTAAAAATAGCAAATTCCTATGTAGGAGGATTACTATTTTTATAATTTTTGTTGTGGACCTCAGTTTTTGATGAAACCACCATTTTGATATGGGTTTTCTAATTTTAGTGTGCCTCTGAAATTTCAAGTCTACCCGATGTCTAGAAACAAAGATTTTAAATTTTAAAATTTTTCCACGGGGAAACTGGGGGTTTCTTCACCGTAAAAAAATATAGGGTGTGCATGTGAAATCTTCTACTTGGAATCTAATGGCCTCTAAAAAACTAGAAGATTACAAAAATCTCGTTATGAGGATTTTCTCTTTGTGGGTTGTAAAGTTATTTAGGCGAGAAATCTCTTCTATTGTCTTTAAAAATTCATATTTATTTGTGTTTTCTTCTTGTTTATATCATATATATATGGTGGAAATGGATGGAGAATGAAAATTGTAGAGGATGGATTTTAGTACAAAATTTGGTAGAGTTTCGGCACGAGATGTAGAATGGAGGAAAATTTATCTAAGCCTGACATTTATATGAATTTGGAAAACCATGAGGGGGTGGGGTGAATTTTTGTCCCCATTTTCCCCTTGGTTTGGGATAATATGTACAAAAAAATTCCTTATCCCTTTCATGAAAAGTGTCACTTAACCATTTGATGAGAGGAATTGAGGGGGCATTAAAAATAAGCACTTGGAAGCAAGATTTGGGTCGTATGAGGAATCATGGACCCCAAAGTGGGTGGGAAATATTTTTCCCCATTTTCCATTTTTATGACAATACGTGCAAAAAGGTGCACCTTATCCTTTTCAGGACAATTGGCGAGCATGTGGGAGTTGGTGGAGGAGGAAGTGAACTTGGTCAAAGGAGCTTAAAGTGAGCTACCAGGGTCATATGAGTAACCATGGTGCTTAAAGGGGGAGGGAAATTTTGTTTCCCTCTTGAACCTTGGTGAGGGACAAAGGGTGTAAAAACATGTGCCTCAGCCTCAGGTTGCCACATGTCACTTTACAAATTTGACTAAGTATCAGATAGCATACCTTGTCAAACGAATTATAAATACCATAATTTGAGCTCCCAGATAAATTTTCGCATGCTTATTTATATTTTTTCATGAAAAATTCATTATGAGAAGAATGGGAGGGGTATAATGGCTTGACTTGGCTTGAAACACCTTCAAAACTCTCATTTTTCTCGGGATTACCCAATGTGCATGGAAAGAATGAGCTACCTAGAAAAATGCATGGGGTTTGAAGTTGATATTTTTTCTACCATGTAGAGGGTTGAAAATTATTTCCAATGATATATTTTTGGGCTCACAACTCATTCAGAGCTCCCAAAATCACCTCTTGAAGCTCAGGTACTCTTCCACGATGTAAGCTCATTTGGCCTTAAAAACCGCCTATCGGTGAACCGACCCCAAAACCTTTTAAAATTCCCATAATATTCCAAAATATATTCCTTGATGTTATGGATCTTGAATTACCCTCCTCAATTAATTTGATCCTTTGATCCACTCCATAGGTTGCACACTTTTCCTTAGGAAGGCCGACAATAGCCCTTCCTAAGACTGCTTAAAAATCCACTTTTAGATACGATACTCTAAAAGTTTTTGAATGATTTTATATTTCCTAAATATCCTAGGGGATGGATGACACTAAAAATGGACCACTAGAGAGACATGATAGGACTTGACTTTGAAGGGTAGGTTGATCTCGGGAGGTGTCTTGAAAGGTATGATATATAATTTTTTTAACACTAGGGTACGGTTGTCCTATTTTCAAGTAAAGTTTCCAATGCAAAACATAGGAAAACATGTTTTTGTTGGAGAAATAATTTATTGTGTGGGAAAATTAGTGAACTCTCATCAACAATTTCCCTATGCTTAAAAGTGGCAGCTCTATTTATTGAAAACTAGAAATATTTACACTATTTTAATTGCTTGGGTGGTCTTTCAACCAAGGATCACATAGGGGTACTTCCCTACACATGTGGAAAAGTTCTTGTAGAAACTACAAGGGAAGAAAAATCTTGAGAGAGAGGTGTGGAGAGAATAGTAATGAGCATTTTTCACAATAAATAGTATAACAAAGTTTATTATTTCAAAACCAAAATATATCCATGAATTCAATGAGAAGACACCATTCATATAAAAAAGGAACAAAATACAAAAAGCACAAAGTCTCAATGCATAATATTCAACAAGTACATACTCATGGAGTATAGTTGAGATGGAGAGGAAACATAGGAAAAGGAGATAGAAGAAATTTGATCACTTGTTCCTAGAGAGAGTATGGGAGCTAGTAAACAATAATAACCATCCTTTGAAGTGAGGAGGCTCTCCTAATTTATATATTTATAATGCAACTCTTCATCTACCCCCCACATGACTTTTCAAGTTCTTATTTCACTTGTGAATTTTCACTTTCCTAGGAAGTGAGAAAATAAGTCCCCTTTTGTAAATCAAAGGGACTTTTACAATGCTATATTAGTAATTCAGTTAAGTAAATAAGATAAAATACAATAATTTTGCACAACATAGAATTATAAAGGGGAGATAAGAGAAGAAATAATGAAGAGAGGAGAGAAGAGAAAATTCTCCAAACCGTGGATGAAGATGCCTCTTGCCCTTGATGTAGATCAACTCTAATGATGTTGAAGATGACAACTTTATCCATGATGAACATGTTAGCATGTGTAAAGTGAGTTTTCATTGATGTAAAAGACACATTAATGAAAAAGAAGGATGCAAGAGAGCTAGAGGGTCTTTGAATGAGTTTGACAAGGCTAGGACAAGGCATGGTCATGAGAACACATTTTGAGACTTAGATTTTTGAGAAGCTAGTGATCTGGTACATGCCTCGGTGATGATGTGAGAGCATATCAGGATGATTTCATATATGGTCTAGCATTTATATGATGTGGAAAAAATATAATAACGATGAATACAAGGGTACACGAGTTGAATTAGTTAGACTAACTCAGTTTAGTAGGCCTATTCCCTTGGCCTAGTCAAGTAAATGGACCTGGAATGGTGGAGTGAAAAATTGAGGCTGATAGTGAAGCATGGTAGAGGCATGAGACACATGATAAGACATGTTTAAGGGGCTATATGATGAAGAAAATGTCAGATTTGATGAGCTATGGTGCAAACTATCTCATTTAGGCCTAGTTCAAGGAACTAATGAGTATGATGTAAAATCATGTAATGTCAAGAAAATGAAAGCATGGGAAGTGTATATGGACATTTTAAATAGTCCTCATATGAAGCTATAGGTAATAATTCATATTTAGGAGGCATGGTTAGGGTAAATTTGATGTCTTCCATTAAGAACAAGTGAGAAAACATGCACACATGATATTAGGAAAGAAGATACAGGTGCATTTATGAGAAACCAAACATGGGGAATATGAAGGTACCTATTATAGTGTTATGGTCCAAATTTCATGAAGAAAGGAAGAGTTTTGAAGTTATGAGGTTTTTAGTGAATTCTATCTCTTAGAAATCCCTTCTCCAACTCGAAGGTCAACTTTGAGGACCTCAATGGCACGCAAAACTTCTACATGGTACCCTAAGCCTCTTACCAACATTAGAGAATGGAATTAAGAGTATTCCAGAGGTGGGATTATGAAGAATGGTGATCAGATATTTATGAATGAATCTTAACAAGTAAGACTTATCTAAATCCTCATATTATAACGATGGGAACAAATTGAGTTTTTGGTCATGGGATTATCTTTTCAAGTAAGTGTGAGGCTTTGAGCATGGAGATAACTCCTTCAATCACATTTTTCATTGGTGACATATTCCAAGTCTGTTGTTTCAATATAGAAAGACCCTATTTTGAATAAAATTCACAAATACAGTCATGAATGGAAGCATTTTAGGTTTAATTATTCATGTGGAAGCATGTATATGTATTTTACTTCATGTTCAAGGAAAAATACAGGTAATTAAAGTGAAATTATTTGGTGAACAAGGTCAATTTTGGTATCTTACCACTAAAAGGAAAGCATACACAAACTAGTCATGTATTTCTTAAGAGTTCTTGATGAAAATACATAGTTTTGAGGTAAAATATGGTCTTGGATAGTTGTTTTAGGTCCCACACAACATCCTTGAACCAAAAACTTTATGATATGAAGTGATTTCATGATCTAGTTCAAATGGTCCAAAATTGTCATTTTGGAATAGTCTAGAAGGCTTGTGATTTTGGCACTCAAACTTGTGTTTTATTCATTCAACCTATACAAGAGTGTGTTTTATCATGATTTATAATTTTTCATTAAATTTTCTATGCAATTTTTTTCCCTGAAAGTAAGGTATAGTGTATTTGATGGAAGAAAAGATAAGGATGGTTTTAGAGCTTAATAAATAGTTTGAGGTGTTCCTGAAAACCAAGATTAGTTGAGTTATTTTCCATGGAAGAAGTAAGAAATAAACCTAGTTAGATTCACTAGACATAATCTTTCCAAAAATGTGAAGTTAGAGTTATGAACATGAATTTTAATGCATGATCGTGCTCACTTTGTGAAGACAAAATCTTTGTGCTTGAAATCCTTTTAGTACCTCATTCAAATTAGCATTGTATGATGTGAAAGATCAATGTTGGATATAACCTAAGTCTTTCAAGATGGACCAGAGGTCATAAACATATCTCCCAAATCCTTATGATATATTGAAGACACATGCATGAAGTTTGATGAAGCATTCTCTTAATTATAATTTTCCAGTCCTTCATGACCAAGTATGAAGCTACAATGAAGCATGAAGAATAAATGGAGAGATGGAAGGCATGTAAAGAGTTTATAAAGGTAAATTAGGAGTATTATAACGTGAATTCCTTATTGATACACTTGGAATCAAGTTTCTTTAGCTAGAAGATAAAACCCATACGTTGGGGGATAATACAAAATAATTGTTGACATTTACAAACTAGATATGTAGATGCTAGAAATAATATTTGTAGGTGTAGTCAGATGGTTGGTTAGTTTATAAATCCCTCTTGGTCATCATTTGCATAAGGATAATCTTGACAGGTCTGAAAAGGAAACATATCTAATCGATCCCATGTCGGTGAAATTATTGTAAAAGTGGGACAGTTTTGTTTGTTGACGTTCCTCCTTCCATAATCGAATTGGAGTGTTTAAGTTGAAGATTTTATTTGAAATATGAAGTGAAAAATTATCTTGATTATGTATCCTTGAATTTATAAAAAAACCATTTCACATTAATGTTGTTGTTGATGAAAATGAGGGCTCATCATGTATGAATACTAGTGAAACTAAGTTAAGGGGTATAAAGGAGTTGACATGACAATTTACTGTTGATAGCTATGTTGTTGAAGGTGTATGAAAAAATTAAAAATAAATAAAAATAAGGTGAATTTGAATGTATCCATGATTACAATTGTTGCAGCAACATGTATACTAAAGAGAGGAGAAGTTTGACGGTGAGAGAATTAAGATAAGGGTGTGTATGTGTGAGAAGCATTAAATGATAATGGCTACTGTAGAGAGTGAGAAGACAGATGATATGATCTAGAAATAAAAAATTGTTGTATTAAAAAACCAATTAAGAGTCATCAAAACATTGCAGAAGACTAAGTGGTGGTTTAGCATACAAGTAATTGAAGCTTTCTTGTAAGTTGTAGCTTCACGGAAGAATTATGTAGGAGCTTGATTGAAGTTTTGGGTGTTGTTTCTTCCAAGCACGTATTGGATTTCATAAGTTCAAGTGGTAGCTTGACTAAATTTTGGAGTTTTAGCTTCAAATTGAGTGGATTCTCAACAGTGAAATAATTTTAACATTTATAGGACAACTTTGTCCAAGTTAGTTTATTGTTTTCAATGGGTTTTTCTCCCTTGAAGGGTTTCCCACATTAATCCTTATCTCTCTATGTGTTTTATTATTTATTTCTTGTGAATGGTGTTGTGGTTATATCATAACAAAGTTAAGGTAATTGATTTTTTTCAAAGTTTGAATAAACACTGATTCACTCCCTCCACCCCTCTTAGTGCCTAAAATTTCAAACAATTGGTATCATAGTCTAGTTATCCTGAAAAAAATTTAACAACTTAGAGAAGATCATTGAAGAACAAGCATGGGTAACCTAGTTGAAGTAGTTCTAAAAAAGAAACTTGAGATTGATCGGTCCACGATTGATGGATTGAAGAAGGAAATAAAGATGATGGAAGTTGATCATGGTCATTCCGTCAAAGAGATGGAATCTATACTTGAGAGTGTTTAAAACTCTCTAAAGGACAAAGAATATGCTTTACTTAGACAAGAAAAAGAGTTGATAACCTTGAATTTTGATTTATAAGATGAAAATAATAGACTAAATATGTATTGCGGGGTAGAGAAAATAACTAAATCTCTAGATGGAGTTATGGACATTTTAAGAGCAGCATGAGACAAAATAGGACTAGGATTCACAAGAGAACATAAAAATAAGAGAGGGTATGAAAATTTTATAAATTATAGGAGGCGAGAGGGGGTGAATCGATGTTGTTTAAAACTTTATAAGAAAGTTTTAGTTATTCAATTTCCCATCCTAAGCATACACATTCAACTAGGAAAGAAAAATAAAGATAAGCACACATGATCACATGAGAAGACCAAATTTAATGTGGGAAACCCATAAGGGAATAAAAACCCACTAGAACTAGAGAACTAGCTTGGAAAATTGTCCTATAAAGTTACAATGGTTTTACCATGTGGTGAGCACCCACTCACCTTGAAGAACCCACTTCATTATAACATCAAGCACCCACTTGATTAATTTGGAAAACACCCACTTTCTCTGAAGCATCCACTTCAAATATATGTCAAGCACCCTCTGATGGATGTTTTACAAGAAACCACTTACTAGGAATCTCACTCCTAAACTATTGAGCTACTACTCAGAATTTGAATCATATAATAAATGTTTTAACACCTTCTTCACCTAGTAGTTCACATTAACCTAATGCGATCATTTTTTTAGCTCACTACTTCATTTGCACTCATCTCTCATCATATAAATCTGGTCCTTGGGCTATAATACTAAAATCAGGTCTTCAATAATGTCTTACACATTGAATAAATATTTTTTCTTTATGAATATGATCCTATCACCTTCAATTCACATCAAATTCATTCTTTCTCAAGAAATTATCACTTATATTTCATAAGAAAATGTCTCAACTTTCAAGATGGTTCAACATTCTATAAATGTCTCCACTTATGTTTCAATCAGATACTCCTTTATCTTCACCTATATCTCAGTCAAGAATACACATTCATATCCATCTACACTATTTATTAACTCACTGGATCATATTCTCTCTTGACTCATCTCGTGCACTTACTTTGCATCTTGTTCACTGTTCATCAATGCAATATCATGTCTCAAGAGTTAGTCTCGTTTTTAGGATTTTAAAAACATTCTCTCTCTATTTTTAGTTTACTCCCGGTATATTTACAATATCCTTCACACATGATTCTTATATAATTCATCACACACACATCCCATTGCACTATACACTATTCTTAGTCACCTTTTTACTCTACACTATTCTCTATTCTCTTCATTACACCTTAGCACGTTAAAATCTCTCAAGAAGTATCACCGTATTCAACTTGACTCTTGACTTCATTGTCTTCTTGATAGTATTCAAGACACAAGTAACTATTACATGACCTTTCATATTCTATAATTTACACCATATTTCTCAATTCAAATTTCATTATCTCGAGGTAATCTAGTATGAAGGTTATCTATTCAACTTCCTTATGGTTTTTTTATTTTCTACCTTTTAAACTATTGGTTTTGACTAAGGACATGTTTTTCATCTTTTTAATTAGAGATAGAGGAAAAATCACGAGCTTGTAACTTATCAAATGCTCTTGACATTCTCCATGAACCCATATTCTTTGAATAGGTGTCTTAAGACTCTTTAAATCCACTAGAATCACAAACAACACATTAGCTTCTCTTGTCAACATTACAGAGGTTTTGTGCATATAAATTAGATAATACAAACACTTAGAACACATATGAGGAAATTATTAATCCTTCTAATACTTTATTTAGATTCATATGGAGAATTTAAAACAACTTCAAGTCCAACTTTGGAGGTCTGCAAACTCAGATCTTGTGGAAGAACTGGTAAACAAGTTCATTTATCAACTGTTACAAATCACAAAATTTTATATACACCTTTCGACAATTACTATAAGTTTTTCAAACTTATTTCAACTTTATTAAAGACAAAGAAATGAATAAATATCTCTCCTTGACTGAAAATGATCTTAATTTGGTGAAAATGTGAGTTATAGTCTCGACACAATCGTACATCTAGATGTTATAAAAATTCCCCGGTTTCAAAATGAAACAGATTAATTATTTTTGCATTTGATTTTTGATCTATCCACGAGTTTTTCTTAAAAATTTAGAGAATTTTATCGGTGAAAACTTGAGTTTGAATAATTTTCCTTTTGAAACCCTAGTTTCGAGGTTTGTACTCACTTTGTAAACACTTGAGGGATTAAAAATATTGTTTCTTGGTTGGTTTTTAACCTTTCTTAAATACTAAACATTTAAAAATATATAAAAACCTAGAAGAATATCCCTAGAATCTTTATTTTCCTTGAACAACCCTTTTGGACTCTCACATTCGAAGACTCTTTTGCAACTATACATGCTTTGTTTAGGCTTATGAGTTCCAGGAGGTGAAGACTCTTAAATAACCCGACACTAGTTAATTATCATGACTTAACAATTTTATTTGATCAAAATAAATAGTTGCATTGTCAATGATTACCATTTAGATGAGATGAGATTGTTATTGAACACTTCAGGACTCTGCAAGAGCCACCATAACCAGTTTTTGGCTTAAGCTTCTTAATGAGAACTTTTTAATCAACTAGTTGTTCATTTTCGCCTATATTTTTCCAAGAATGAGTTATAAATTCGTATTCTTATCATGGCATAGCCTAAAAATACTTTAAGGAATGTATTCAATTTTTTTTTCATGTCCTCTTGACATAACATACAAGACCTTTGAAGAAATCAACACACTTGGAATGATATTTACCCTTTACCACAATAGTTGGAGGTTCCAACAAGTTTTATTTCTCCTATAGAGGGATATAAAAACCTCATAAACTATTAATAACCTTTACCCAACATATTCTACTGAAGAAACACAATCTTGGAGTGCTTAAAGTATAAGCTTGTCTAGACCTAGCTTTACAAAACATATACACACCTACACGGGACAATACACCATGAGGTACAATAGAGTCATCATTTTTACTTAGAAAAGGTTTTATATGCTTATGAGGAGTGTAAAAGATTTCAAAAATTATTTAGAGTCATAAAACTCATATTAAGCCTATCAACTCAAGAAAGAGCCCTAGAGAGAGAAAAAACACTGGTAGAAAAAGACTCATAACTTCCTTAATTTTTAACCAATTTGTTTCAAAACTTGCAACATTTCAGGCTTGGAATTATCTCCAAAAAAATTCTATGATTTATCTGAAGAATCCTTCATATTTTTCTTGGGTGCTAAGAAGACAGAGGGGTCAATTTGTATTTCTCAATGAACCAATTTCACAAAAACTTGCACAACTTTAACATACCTCTTCAAAACTTGATGAAATTTTATATGGAGCACCAAAAGACACCCCTATACACTATATATAGGTTTTTAGCCATATAATTTCATGTAAATATCATACTAATCTCAATTACCCCATCCTACATTGCTAGTCATTAAAGTCAACTTTGGTGAACTTTTGAATTTTGCCTCAGGAGATAAAGTAAACCTTGTTGTTTCTCATAAATTCCCTAGACACCATCCTTGGGCTCCTCCCATGCTCACATGGTATTTTCATGACCTGTACAAAACTTTCACACCTCATCAGGCTCTAGAAACAGGCCTAAATGACCTAGTTTCAATTGAGACTTCCACTAGATGACTTGAAACTCACTCCAAGAGATATTTTATATGCTAGTACTACCATATATAACTTGTAAAACTTCTTAGTAAAGAATACCAACCTACACTCTACCTCTAGCAGACACCTAACTCACAAACCAAGCTTGTAGCATCCTAAAACCAACATGAATTCTCAATGCACCAATGATGAGACACTGCCAATAAACCTTCATGTCCCTCACAGAGCCTCACTTAACCTCTCACTCCCTTTTCCATCAATGTCACTTGACATCAATGCCAACACCAATGACCAGGGTTCAACAATCTCCCCCTTTTTTATTGATGACAACATACTTAGAAACCTTTGATGAAAAACACACAATAAGTAGTTCACATCACCCTTCCTAGTTTCTGAAAGCACTCTCTCCCCATTTGAAATATATGACAAAGGGTCATACATTCAACAGAACAAACAAAAATGAAGGATTACTTAAAATTATTGGCTTACCTCATGAATCCCCCTTAGACTAGCATCACTATCTTGCTACATGTATATCTGGAATAGATGCATGACTATCTCCACCAATCAGCCTCATAGCTATCCCTCCACCTATTTTTTTATATTATCCATCTCACTTCACCATGCTCAAATTCAATTCTCTAACCTTCACATCCTTCCTTTTCACTCTTTGTCTTGAATTGATAAACTAGCTCCCCTTGTGAAAAGGCTCTCATGTTGCATATTTGTACTAATTTTTTTATCTTTGTAATGACAAAATCCTTCGGGTTCATTAGAGATTCATATTAAGATTAAGATTCTCATAACTATCCTTCAATTCTTCTTTAAAAAATTACTTGATTGATTTGGAACTAGGTCCCTGAGAAAGATTTTTCGTCTCTTTAGCCTAACTTTGGCCATCCACAACAACTTAAATATTGCATGAGGTTTTCAGATTGCTACTTCCCTTGAGCTTATGATACCTCAATTTACCTTATTATGCATGAAAAAGGATTAATACATTGTCCTATAAGAATGTAAATGATAATGAGTTTCTTAGATGTTCACCTAGATCCCCTTGTTAAGACACCTTCTCATAACTTTTATTCTCTTGATATATCTTCTTGATCACCTAGACTAATTATGTATGGATCAATCTGAACTTTCTACTTCCATATGATGTCTTATCAAATGTATAGGGATCTATTTTAGTCTTAGAGCACTAAACAATACCTTGTAAAGAAACCTTATCAACTTTTCAAGTTCCTCAACACTTATGGTATCTACTTATCATCTTAGTAGGTATTTCAGGTATTTCATCATTCATCTTACACACCAATGTAAATTATCACCGAGACCTTTCAAGTCACGGTTCAAGTATTTTTATAGATTTGACATATTGCTTTGATCAACAACATGTTTCTTGGATTTGGGATTCCTGTGCATCTTCTATGTGGGTATCTTCATTTTATTTTGACTACTTGAGTACCTTGGAGACTTTTAAGACTGGTTGAGATATTTCTTTCCACTTTCATCCTTTGAGTTTCTTATCATATTATTATTGGTGATATACTAGGTGTATTAGAACTTCAAGATTCTCGGAGATGTGGATGAGTATCTTTACATCTATCATCATGATCAAATTTTTCTTGGTCTCCATCACATTTGAATCCTTCATAGGCTCTATATAAATTTTCATTCTCAAACTTAAGACTTAGTCTTAACAAATTATCTTCAAGAACCGATTTGTGATTAACATGGTGGTTGCTTTTATCTCTTAACTCAACTTGATAGTTCTATAGTTTAGGTTTTCATTTGTTCATAGACTTAAGAAAACTATATTTCTCCTTTTAGAATGATGAAACAAGAATTTATACTTTGGTTCTCAGTATTGATATTTTTACATTTTCAATGGTCTCATTACAGACTGTAGCTTCCACAGAATTTGTTGGCAGCGTGAAAATACTTTCATAATTTTGACTAATATGCATGACTAATTTCAACGTTATTTTATCAAGATAGATTATTGAAAATATTTGATTGACCACTAGACACCTTGAAACATATTTTATAGAAGGACAAAAACAACATTCTTATCTTTGCCCCCTTCATAATTCAGATTGAGACCGATGATAGAGACACATTTGCAAACTGGATTTACAAAGTCATCTCTTTCATGGTATTTTGAGAGCACTTGTGAAGACCTTCACATGATACTTTCTCATGCAGATCAAAAATAATTTTTAATCCATGTCGGACTCTCAATCTTGACTCGAGATGTAAACATGCAACAAAACTTCCTACAAATGGATAGATCTTGTGTTTTCCTTTTCATAGAGACTCCAATGCCACCTTATGATTTTTTTACAAGAGAAGGAGACCTTGACAAGATGTCATACATATTGGAAACACCATAACTTGGTCAAAAATAGACTTGACTATGAGAGATTGACTTGATAAAGTA
Organism: Taxus wallichiana var. yunnanensis; assembly: GCA_018340775.1. Classification (NCBI taxonomy): domain Eukaryota; kingdom Viridiplantae; phylum Streptophyta; class Pinopsida; order Cupressales; family Taxaceae; genus Taxus; species Taxus wallichiana. The sequence goes on along the minus strand of CM031233.1, from coordinate 74,457,993 downwards.
TGGTTTCTTTAGAATAATCACATATGAAAAAGGTAGGGACACACACGACCATATACTATTTTACAAACACATATCCTTGTCTCAATGCACATTAGGACTCAAGGACAACTTTGATTAAGATTATAGTAGGGAAATCAATTCTAACTTAGACACAAGACCCTTTATTTTAAATGTGTACTTTATTTGATACCTATGTTGCTTAAGGGGAATCTATACATGTTCGATAATTTGTACATTGTCTTCAATGTATTTCTTAGATGATTCAATCATGAAGTCATGGGAAGGAAAAAATTGACCTTAAAGCCTCTTTTAAAAAAAAAATCCTGGCATGACCACTAGAAAGGAAACTCAAAAACTTCACACATTTCTCGTAACTAGACATAACTTTACAAGATGATAAGAACTTCAACCAGAAGCTATTCATGACAACCTCCATCCAAGATCAACTTTTGAACCACTTACTTAAATTTATCATGAATAGAGCTTTATTTTCAAATAGAAAAATTGTTGAGGAGCAGACCTTGCTTCTTTCAACTGAACTATGCCTTCTAGAATCCTAGAGAAGGCACTTCACCATGTGAGGTTACTTCAAAACATAATATAGTCATCAAAGCAATATGATGACTCCATTCCTTCCTTTAAGTTCTTGCCATTCTTCTTGGGTGTACTACTTGGTGTGACAATCTCATCACTTAAGCTCTCATTTTTGATTCACTATCTGATAAACTTTCATACTACATTTTATATATCTTCTCTAGTACAATTTGAGGTAGTAATTCTTCATTACTTGCACTAGAATTAACTTCCTTCATTCGAGACTACCACCATTTCCTCCTGATGCCTTTCTTGAATTTGTTTCTTCATTTGCTAGTTCTGATTCTTTCTTGGCTAGTTCTATAGGAGTGTGCTTGGTTTCATCCTTTCTCTTGTATATAAGCTTCCTCTTATGACAGTGTCTTGAAAAGTTTCCAACTCTATTGCACTTATAGCACACAAGTTGATTCTTGTCTCTAGGTGTTCCCTTTGTCCATTCTTGCCTCATGGGTTCTTCAAGACATAATTTTTCTATGTGACCCTTCTCATGACAGTTATAACATACTTTTTCTTCTCAAACTCAATTCTATAGTCTTTCCATGGATTTTATTTATCTGTCATTCTCATACAATCTCTAGCTCTATGTCCAAAAGTATGACATGAAAAAAACTCCATGAAACTTACAAGGAAGTCTCCTTGCATTTTGGTTTTTTTATTTTCTTGTGTGTTGTATGACTTGAATTTCTCTTAAATTCAATTTGTCTTTATTTTATTTCTTGTTCAAATTATTCTCTTAGAGTCTTCAACTCAAAAGCAGTTAACGTCTCACATTCTTCAGTTTTGGATTTGAAAGTTGCTTGACACGGTTCATGAATGGATTCATGCTCCAATTGACATTGAATTGCTTCACTTTAAAGAACCAAACCTAACCTGTCATTGTTTTAACTTTTCTTAATTGTCCTTAATTTATCCTTAGCTCATTTTAACTCATCCTTTAGGATTTTCAATTCTTCTTCAAGTTTGATATAGGAATTTTTAAAAAAACTTAGATCTTTTGACAACTTATCAACAACTAGTGCAACTTATTTTATTTCTTTAAGATGATTTGCATCATTGAGCTTGATTTCAGCCTTTAACTCATTTATCAGGTCTTGAGCAATCTCATACTTCTTTTTAGTACTGATTCATCTAGACCACCCATACTTTTGCCTCAAATACCTTCTCTTAAGTTGTTATTAAACTTATACAAAGAGAAATTTCTCTAATCCTAATTGTAAGAAATTCTAGGCATTGAGAGGGGGGTGAATCAATGTTGTTTTAAAATTTCTAAGCAAGTTTTAGTTCTTCAATTTACCATCCTGATCATAAACATTCAACTAGGAAAGAGAAATAAATATAAGAACACATGATCATAAACAATTGTCTTGTAAAGTTATAATGGTGTTACCATGTGGTGAGTACCCACTCACCTTGAAGAACCCACTCCAAATCTAAAGCACCCACTTCAGTATAACATCACACCCACTTGAGTAATTTGTCAAACACCGAGTTTCTCTAAAGCATCCACTTCAAATCTATGCCAAGAACCCACCTAACAGTTGTTCTACAAGCAACTACTTTCTAGGAAGCTCACTCCTAAATTGTTGAGCTACAACTCATACTTTGAATCATACAGGAAATTTTTAACCACCTTCTTCACCTAGTTACTCACATCAACCTAATGTGATCATTTTTTTAGCTCACTACTTCATTTGCACTCCTCTCTCATCATATCAATCTGGTCCTTGGGCTATACTACTGATATCAGGTCTTCAAGAATGTCTTGCACATTGAATAAATATCCCTTCTTCATGAAGATGATCCTCTCACCTTCAATTCACATCAAATTCATTATATCTCAAGAAACTATCACCTCCATTTCATAAGCAACTATCTCAAATTTTAATATGGTTCAACATTTTATAATTGTCTTCACTTATATTTCATTCAAGTAATCCTTTATCTTCACCTATATCTTAGTAAAAAAATACACCTTCATATCCATTTGCACTATTTCTTAACTCACAGGATCTTATTATCTCTTCAATCATTTGTGCACTTACTTTGCATCTTGTTCACTATTCATAACTACAATCTCATGTCTCAAGACTTAGTCTCGCTTTTAGGATTTTAAAAACATTCTATCTATTTTTAGTTTAATCTGAGTCTAGTTACAATATAATGCACACATTCTTCTTATATACTTTAACACACACACATCCCCTTGCACTATACACTATTCTCGGTCACTTTATACTCGAACTATTCTATATTCTCTTCATTACACATTATCACGTTAATATCTCTCAAGAAGTATCACTTTGTTCAACTTGACTCTTCAGTTTCATAGTATTAAAGACATAAGTATATGTTATATCACCTTTCACATTCTATACTTCACACCATATTTATCAATTCAACTTTCATTGGCTCGAGCTCATCTCACATGAAGGTTATCTATTCAACTTCCTTATGGTTTTGGCTTTTACGCCTTTTAGACTCTTGGTTTTGACCAAGCAAAGGTTTTTCATCTTCTTCTTCGAGATGGAGGAATAAATAATGATTTTTAACTTTTCAAAGGATCTTGACCTTCTCCATGAACCCATCTTCTTTGAATAGGTGTCTTAAGACTCTTTAAATTCACTAAGCCCAAACAACACCTTAGCTTCTCGTGTCAAAGCATTACAAAGGTTATGTGCATATAAATTGGATAAGGAACACACTTAGAATACATCTTAGGAACTTAGAAATCCTTCCAAGACTTTGTTTAGATTCATATTTAGAATTTTAAAAAAATCAAGTCTAACTTTAGAGGTCTCGCAAGCGTACTTCTGAGAAGAAATGGTGAACAAGTTCATTTATCGAGATGTTACAAATCACACAAATTTATATAAACATTTACAACCATTATTAGAAGTTTTTAAAACTTTTTCATATTTATTGGAGACAAAAAAATGAATAAAGAGCTCTTCTTGACTGAAAAATGATCTTAATTTGGTGAAAAATGTGAGTTATAGTCTTGACACAAATGTACATCTAGACTATTGTAAATATCTCTTTGGTTTTGAAATGAAAAAAATGAATTATTTTTTCATTTTATTCATGATCTATCCATATATTTTTTCTTCAAATTTTTAGAGAATTTTATGGGCAAAAACTTGAGTTTGAAGAATTTTCCTTTTGAAACCCTAGTTTCGGGGTTTATGCTCATTGTAGACACTTGAGCGATTCAAAATATAGTTTCTTGGATTTATTTTGACCTTTCTTAAAAGCGGGAATTTGACCAAGATCTAAAAACCTAGAATAAGGTCCCTACAATCTTGATTTACCTTGAACAACCATTTTTGACTGATTGACGGTTGAAGACTCTTTTGAACTACACATTCTCTGTTTAGGCTTATGAGTTCCAGGAGATGAAGACTCTTAAAGAAATTGAAATGGGACAATTATCATGACTTATAAAGTTCATTTTATAAAACTAAATATTTTCATTGTAAATCATTACCATTTGGAGGAGATGAGATTTTTATTGAACACTTGGGTGTGCAAGATCCACCATAACCAATTTTTGGCTTAAGCTTCTTAATGACAAATTTTCACCCAACTAGTTGTTCATTTGCATATGTATTTTACCAAGAATGAATTCAAAATGCTTATTCTTATTTGGTCACATCCTAAATTTTTTGAAGGAATGTATTCAATTTGTTGTGTCCCAACCTCTTAACATAGCATAGAAAACATTTAAAGAAATCAACACACTTGGAGTGATCCTTAACCTTTTCCATAGCAGATAGAGGTTTAAAAAATTTATATTGATCTGTAGAGGGTTATCAACACCTTATAAACTGAATATCCTTTTCACAACATCTTCACTGAAGAAACACAAGCTTGGAGTGCTTAGAGTATGATTATTCATACCTAGCTTTCAAAACACATACATGGCATAGTCCACCATGAGGTATAATGGAGTCATATTTTTACTTAGAAAAGGTTTTATATTATTTTATGAGTGTAAAATTATTGCACACAAAATTTAGATTCATAAAAATATTAATCCTATTAAATCAAGAAAGATCCCTAGAGAGAGAGAGAACACTCATAGAAAAGACTCATAACTTCCTTAATTCTTAACCAATTTGTTTAAAAAAATTTGCAACATTTAGGGATTGGAGTTATCTCCAAAAATTTATTCTATTATTTATCTAAAGAATACATCATATTTTTCTTTGGTGCTAAAAATACTAAGGGTTCAATTTACATTTCTCAATGAACCAATTTTAGAATAACTTGCATAACTTTCACATACCTCATTCAAACTTGTTGAAATTTGGCATGAAGCACAAAAAGAAACCACTTTACATTATCCATAGTTTGGTTAGCCATATCATTTCTGTACAACTTATACCTATCTCATTTACCGTAGCCTACACTACTAGTCCTCAAAGCCAACTTTGGTGAACTTTTGAATTTTTCCACTAGGAGCTAAAGTAAACCTTTTTGTTGCTCATAAATACCCTAGACACCATAATTGTGCTCCTCCTATGTTCACATGGTCTTTAAATGAACTATACCAAACTTCCACACCTCATCAGGCTCTAAAAACAAGCCTAAATGACCCATTTTCAACTAATACTTCCACCAAATGACCTAGAACTCACTCCAATAGCTATTTTCCATGTTGGCGCCAGTATATCTGACTGTAGAACTTCTAGGAAAAGTATACAAACCTACACTTTACCTTCGAGGTGGACACCTAACTCACTGGTGAGCTTGTAGCATCCCGAAACCATCCTAAAACTAATCTAATTTCTCAATGCACTAATTATGAAACACTACTAATAAACATTAATGTCCCTTACAGAGCCTCAATTCACCGCTCACTCCCTTTTCCATCAATTTCACTTGACATCAATGGCAACACCAATGACTAGGGTTCAACAATCTCACCCTTTTTCATTGATGGCAACATGCTTAGAAACCTTTGATGGTAAACACACACTAGCAACTCACATCACCCTTCTTGGTTTCTGACAACTCTCTCTCCCCTTTGAAATCTATGAAAAATGGTCATAAATTCAATAGAACAAACAATAAATAGATGATTACTTACAAAATATTGTCTTACCTTAAAGAGCTCCACCTTGGATTGGCATAACTATCATGCTACTTTTGTCTAGAATAAATGCATGAGTATCTCCACCAATCAGCCTCATAGCTCCCCTGGAACTATTTCTTCTACATTAGCCATCTCACTTCACTATGCTCAACTTCAATTCTCTCACCTTCACATCCCGCCTTTTCACTCTTTGCCTTGAATTGATAAACTAGCCCCCTATGAAAATGCTCTCATATTGCATCTTCATACCAATTTCATGATCTTTGTAATGATGAAATTATTCGGTTCATTAGAGATTCAGATTAATCTTAAGATTATCATAACTAGCCTTCATTTCTTCTTTTCAATATTACTTGACTGATTTGGAATTTGGTCCCCTGAGTAAGACTTTGTCTCTTTAGCCTAACTTTGGCCATCCATAGCAACTTAATTACTGCATGAGGTTTTCAATTTATGCTTCCCTTGAGCTTATGTTACCTACATTTACATTATTATGCATGAAATATGCTAAATATATTGTCCTAGAAGCATGTAAGTGAGTTCACAAACTTTCAACTTCCATGAATATTCATTTTAGTGCAAATAGCTTCCTTTGTAGATGATAATGAGTTTTTAGATGTTAACCTAGTTCCCTTATTAAGACACCTGCTCATAACTTTTATTCTACTCATCTATATTCTTGATCACCTAGACTGATTATGCAGGGATCAATATGAACTTTCTCCTTGCATATGATGTCTTATCAAATCTACTGAGCTCTATTTCATTCTTAGAGTACTACACAAGTACTTTGTGAAGTATCCTTATCAACTTTTTAAGTTCCTCAAGCACTTATGGTATCTAATTATCATCTTAGTAGGTGTTGCAATTAGTTAATAATTCATCTCACACACCAATGTAAAGTTTCACCGAGACATTTCTAGTCATTATTACAATCATTTTTGATAGATTTGACATATTACTTTCAATCTACAGCATATTCCTTGGATTTTTGATTCTCTTTGCATCTTTGATGTGGGTATCTTCATTTTATTTTGCATTCTTGAGTACCTTGGAGAATTTTAAGACTAATTGAGATATTTATTTCCACTTTCATCCTTTGAGATTTTTATCATATGTGATTTATGATATACTAGAGTGTGTTAGATCTTCAAGCTCCTTGAGATTTGGATGAGTATCTTTACATATATAATCATGATCACATTTTGTTTGGTCTCCATCACATTTGAATCCTTCACATGATCTAGATAAATTTTCAATTTAAGACTTCTTAGAATTCATACTTAGTCTTGAAAAATTTTCTTTAAGACCGAATGTGATTAACATGACTGGTTAATTTTTCTCTTCACTCAACTTGATATTTCTAAGGTTTAGGTTATCATTTGTTCATAGACTAAATAAAACTAGATTTCTCCTTTTGGAATGATGAAATAAGACTTTATACTCTTGTTCTATCTTGATATTTTGTGCAGTTTCAATGGTCTCATTATGACTAAAGATTCCACACAATGTGTTGAAAGAGAGAAAAGACTTTCATACTTATAATTGATATGCATGAATGATTTCAATGTTATTTTATCTATACATAGCTTATCGACCATATTTTACTAACCACTAGACACCTTGCAAGTATCTTTCATAGCAGACAAAGACAACATTCTTATCTTTTCTCCCTTCATAGTTCATTCTTAAGCCTAATGAAAAATATACATTGCAGACCTTAAGCTGACATAGTTGTCTCTTTCATGGTATTTTGAGAACTTTGTGAAGACCTTCACATGCTACTTTCTCATGCACATCAATAATAATTTGTACTCCATATCAAACTCTTAGTCTTGACTAAGATGTAAAAATGTAACTAAACTTCCTACAAATCAACAATACTATGTTTTCCTTTTTATAGCAGACTCCAATTCCACCTTATTATTTATTTGCAAGATAAAGAGACCTTTTCAAGATGTCATACATATTATAAACACCATAACTTAGTCATAAATTTACTTAACTATGAGAGCTTGGCTTAATAGTATGGTTTCTTTAGAATAATCATATATGACAAAGGTAGGGACACGCCTAACCATATACTATTTTACAAACAAATATCCTTGTCTCAATTTACATTAGGACTCAAGGAAACCTGATTGATTATAACAGGTAATAAATTCTACCTTGGACTCAAGACCCTTTCTTTCAAATCTAAGACAAGTCATGAAGAATTCTTAGTCGCAACCAAGAGAGAGCCAATGGATGAAATGCATCATGTTTTTTTGTCAAAACTTTAGTTAGAATGAGAAGACATAAGAGATGAGATCATAAAATCAAAAAGTTCATCCAAAGTGTCATCATGCTTATTTGATGACTATCCACTATTCTAAGGTGATCTCACAATATTTTGTGTAAGGCATGTATCAGCTTAAATAAGTAAAGTATGATCTTGGAAGTAAGTTATCATCGAGTAAAAGTTAATCCATGTCTTCACAACGATGTGAATGTATAAAGAGTCACAAGGTATGACCAGGTAGTTCCCCATGAAATTATCATGCATATTCGATCTGTAAATGGTGTTTGAAGGTCCTAATTGATTTTTCAAACAAATTAAATTCTTGAGTTATTAAGTATGTGTCCAAGTTAATACACCAAACTAAACACAAAAACCTTGAATAACTCAAATAAAGTTGATATACGATGAATTGAACAAGATTTGAAGACGTAGATGGAAATAAATCCTGATGGAATTAAGACTGGCACACACGAGCAATCCTACAGAGTAGATCCAAGAAACCTGCGATGCACGGATACTTTGAGAAAAAGATGAAATTAGAAGATATAAGGTGAACTACCCAAAAGCGGGTCCAGGAAGTGATTAGCTTCCTGGTGGATGTCAATTCACATTTTCAATTAAGAATAAAGGCGTACATGATAAAAGATGTAAGCAAATGTTTAGATTTTTTGATTTTAAGTTGTCAGACAGAATGTAAAAATAGCAACAGAAACTGAAAGAAAGTAAGAAACTGTAAAAATAAAGATGAAATTATGTCACCTAGATTTTGTACCTTTTATAGATCGTCAAAGGTCGCATCGATCAGACAGTGATCAGCGTTGATGGTTTGGAATGGCACCGATTTGAAAAAATGGCGTCGATTGATGCTTAATTGGTGTCGATCGGGAAGAAATCATAGAAACTTGATTGGTGATTGATGATGATCAGATTGTGGAGACCCGCAGGAGCTGCAGAGATATGGATAGAGTTCCACCTTGGTTGGATGGAGAAATGGAGTCACCCAGAGGTTGAAGAACCTAAGCGATATCGATGTTATGTGGGTAGAATAACGGTGCACCTCTCAGGGATTGATCTGGATAGAATTCTCTCTCTCTCAATTGATAATTTAAGATTTGCTCAAGTTTTTCACTATTTCTCAAGTCTCTACTATCTACCCAAACTGAGTTCAGGTCATGTATTTATAGTCAGCGCCGACCGAGGTAAAATCGGTGTCGTTCGAAAAATTGGCATCGATCGAGGAACGGTCGGCGCCGATAGGGAATAGACTCCCAAAGTGGTGAAAAGGGATGAGTTGTGAGAATAAGAATATTATCCTTCCCACTCAAATACGGGAAAAATCCCATTGCATGGTTCCAGGAGAGGAGAAATAGGTGGGATGGATGGATAATAATGGCACGGGAGGTTGGGAAGTGATATGGGGTGAATAAGTAGTTGGAATAAATGTAAAAGATAGAATTACATGGTTAATGTTTAATTATCCATGGGTGAAATATAATGGGGTGGAACAAACTTAGGATAGGCATATTAATTAGATATTTAATTAATACCCTAAGAGAGAAGTAGTGATACAAAAGTGCACTGGGTTACCCGAGAATAGAACAGGTAAGCGAACACAGGGGACATTAAATTGAGTAACCAATTTTAGGTGTCTACATTTGCCCCTTTTTATCAAGTAACTTGTGATAAGCAATGTTCTAGAGACAAAAACAAGGAGTTGGAAGAAAAGGAAGAATATTGATGATGTGCTCCCCCTCAAACTAGGGATGGGGTGGCCCCAAAAAGCCAACCGATCCGAGTTTGAAAAGGTAGATGAAAAAGAATAGAAGAGAGGATGCCCCAGCTAGATGTCTAGAGTAGATTTGATCATTGATGATGACGCACGTAAAAAAAAAAAAGGCATTGACCTAAGGAACTCACATTGGTAGGGTAGACTAGACGGTCTTCGTATGAGATGACGTTAGTGGCTACAGACTTGTGAGTTAAAGGTGACTGCAAAATAGTAACAACCAAAGAGTGACACATTGGTAGGGACAACTAGATGGCCTTTGAATGAGATGACGTTAGTGCCTATAGACCCACTATCTTTAGGTTGCAAAAAAATGTGAGTTACCCATGTATAGGAGAAAATGTGGAATGGGTGATAACACCAAATAGATGTGCCTAAAGGTGAAAATAAGGTCATAACAATGATCAAATAAACAAGCCAAGCATCAACGCTTAGACAAGAAGGATGAAGTGATGGCCTCGAGAGGAGAGCCACCATGGAAATTGAAACATGGCCACTATAGTGGAATTTGTAATAAAAATGCTGCCAGACTAGGTAGAACAAGTGTGCTATGGGTGGCACATGTAAAAGATATAATGATGAGATGCCCCAAGCGGGGAATGACAAGCAAAGCCATGCTATGAGTGACACACACGTGGGGCTATGTAAGGTGACAAGGTACAAGTATACCAAAATAAAGACACAATGATGGTGACAATGTGTTACGGGTGACACATGTGCAAGATAGGATAATCAGATGAGAATGAAGCACGTCCTGGTGTGATGAGATGAGAAAATATATCAAGATCTACTCGATCGGCCCCGATGGGAGCCAATCAATCAGCTTCGAATCATACCTAATCGATGTCGACCCAAAGAATCGATGCCGACCCAAATAATCGGTGCCGACCACCCAAAAACCTATAAATAAAGAAAAGGTGAATGGTAACGATTCATTTGCATTGTGATGATTGATTTAGAAAAAGTCAAAAGTTGAATTTGAGCAACATGGAAGCTTTTGGGAGTGGTCAGAAGAGGAAGAGGACGCCAGGGGTAAGTGGTCCTTCCTTAGCTTTGTACATTTGTGTATTTTGTAGTAGGAGGCAAGAGGGTGTTTTTGGTGCTCTGCCTCCAGTCGGTGTCGATTGACAAAATCGGTGCCAACTAGTATGCGATCGGCATCGATTGGAATACAATCGGTGTCGATCATAAAGTAAATGTGCCACCCGAATGTGAAAACCGAGTCGGTGCCGATGGGAAAGATGAAGCATTTGGAAGGTTTTGAGAAAAATTTTGATGAAATTTTAATGATGTTGATTTTGATAAATATGAAACTAATGACGATGTTTGATGTGATGTAGGCATGAGAGGTCCTACACATGTGGGATGTTATTCCGAGCTACTAGAGACTATACTGCCAGATGTGACAGATGTTGAGTGGTGCCATCTGGAGTTAGCTGGACTAGGGGTTTCCATTATTATCGATGGGTACCCAGAGACGTGGAGCTGATGCGAGCATTGATGCAGTGGTGGGATAGCCAGACATGCACTTTTTGGTTTCAGATGGGTGAGATGACTATCACCCATGAGGACATCTATAGGATCCTTAGGTTACGATCACAGGGGACTGATAGAGATTACTCCACGGGAGCAGCAGAGGAGGGCCCTAGTATGGTTATATGGGGACAAGGTAGATGATTCAGAGATAGTGTCCGGGGCTGTGAGGATAGCCTCTCACAGTATCTCAGGAAGGATGACCCCCGAGGGAGCATATGCGTGATAGCATTGATCTAGATGGCTATCTCATATTATGCACTACCAAATTCCGGAGGTGGACGATTCCCACACTCTCCTGCTTGACTGCATCTGTGATATCCTAGAGTTCATGCAGGTATTCACATTCACCGATGCACTTTTAGCACAGATATATCATGAGCTATGGATGTATTCCATAGGAAGGGAACCAGGATTGATGTCATTTTTGTGCTCCATTGTTGGGCTTATGAGCACATATCAGTGATTAGACCATCGGACTTCCATGGATGCCAGGAGCAGAGGGAGCCCTTGATTATGGGTTTCGATGATGGCGGGTAGACATGGCCCCTAGAGATATAGGGAGATCATTAGAGTGGTATTCCTAGAGATTCAGGACTCTGACACCATCACAAGTTATATGGAGGCCATACAGGGTCTATCCTACATGGGTTAGATAAGATGCCCACTTAGTGGAGCCGAGACACAACAAAGTGGTTAGGGGCTGCAGGCAGAAGATTTTAGAGTGGGTCCCATTTTTATGGGTGATGAGACAGTTTAGATTGATACAGATTATTCTGACTATATATGTGCCATACAGATGGGATAGCAGAGAGACAGATCTATCAATATTGGTCCCAGCAGATCCACTCAGGGAGGCCCTACCTCCACGATGATGATGATGATGATGTAAGAGTGGATGAGGGTTATGAGGCATGGTATCACGAGGAGCTACCATGGCATCTCACAGCATCTGCGGAGTCAGATGAGGAGGATACAATGGCGGAGCTAGAGAGACTACAGGGAGAGCATGCCACCTTGGTACAGACACACCAAGACTCTTGAGGAGATTAGGACTCTAAGAGAGGAGAGAGGGACACATGATACAGGAGAGAGACACCACTCACCAAGGAGTGGGATACAACTATCCAGTAGAGGGATAGATATCACAGACACAGAGAGGCCCTCAGGGCCAAATATGGTGATACAGGCACCACATCAGAGTCAGGGGCATAGGGTGCCATAGTAGGAGGACCACTAGCAGTAGCACCATTGAGAGCACCCTGGCATGGTGAGTCTGAGTACCTATCAGGCTCTCCTTGCCGAGGTGAGATACTATGAGGATGCCTTGACACAACATGCCCCAGATGTGCCTCGTTATGGAGCGAGGAGGAGGACAGATGACAGCCACTACGGTGGTGCATCGGAGGGTGTGAGCACCGGGGAGACCGAGGAGGTCGTAGGGTCATGACTATGGGCACCTCTAGTTTTATAGGTGCTGGTCAGGAGAGAGATGCCCATGCTCGAGGAGGGAGGAGGAGACAAGTGTGTTCCATTTATCTGATTTTACTATATAGAGATGATGATTTGTAGAGATATATTGATGTAGCCTCGATTTGAAGGCATTTTTGATATGATGTATACGACTCGATTTGAAGCCATTCATATATATAGCCATATATATGATATATATATATATATATATATATATATATATATATATATATATATATATATATATATATATATATATGCATCTTTGTGTTATGTGATTGGACTCATGCTTTTAACTTTGATAGATACAGATAGATAGATGTGATTTAATTTTGATTTGTCATGGATGAATAATTGACTAAATTAACATGTTATAGATAGATGGATAGATGGATCCACATAATATATGTTGCTTTGATGATTTTAGATGAAGTAGATAAGATGAGCATAGATAGATGATAGATTTGATTGATTAAATTAACATGTTAAATGTCAATTTAACTGGATAAATAACAAATGAACATGGGTAATGTCCATTTGATTTGATGAAAAGAAAGTGATGCAATGATCTTATCCCTTAGAAATAAAAATCACTACACCTAGATAGGAAAAATAATGATAAGTTAGTCCCTAACTGACCATAAATAGAGACCTTGATGGTAATCGAAAAATGATGCACACATAAGGCCATAGACACGGATAAAATAAACCTGACACTAGTTAGTCACAAACCAGATCTAGGAGGTAGATAAGGATGAGAGATAAGTATGCATCTCGTCAGAACACATGAAGGATTAAATATGTGCTCATATGGGGAAAAATAGGGTCTCCATATGATCGAAAAGGTCTCATATCACAGCTTCATGATTTTTCTTTTGATAGAAAAGCAAACTGATCAATGCGGGTAGTTTGCTAGATATGGAAAGACTGATCGATATGGGAAGTCTTTCAGAGATGCTAACAAGTGAACAAACTAGCCGAGAGAGGAAGTTTTTATTACAAAAGGCTCAAAATGCCATAAAACAAACAACCATCCTTCAAGGGAGTGGTGTATTTTGAATTTGATGGTAGCCATCCTTTGAGGAATGGTCTACATTTTGATTTTATTTGATAAGGCATGGATAGCTGTCCTTCGAGGGATCAGTCTATCTTTTGGGACTAGGATAGCATCTTTCTTTCTTTTTTTTGAGCTTTGGAAGAAGCTGAGTTTAGACCAGATAGATCAAGATAGAGGGAAAGAAAACATATATAAGCACGTACTCATGCCCCAAGTGGATTTGATCAAGATGAACACCTAGGGTAGATGAAGTAGTGATTAAGGTATTCCTACCATGAGGAGGAACAAATCCATAAGGAAAATGCCATGAGTAGAGCGCGGTACTCATATTTAAGGTATAAAAAGAAATAACGTGGAGAACCACATAGTTCCAAATCACTATGAAATGCATGACTGGTTGTGGATGGATGAAAGACCTGTTTTGTGACTAAGATCATGTAAGATAGATTTTAATAGTAGAAGGGCCTTAGATGCAAAGCATTAAGAGGTTCCATTTTAGGTATACCATCCATGGAAGATAGGTGATAAGCCCCGGACCCATACTTATGAGTGACAATGTATGGTCCCATCCAATTAGGAGCAAACTTACCACATTGACTCGTTCCAGAGTAGTGACATTTTGGTTTTCTTTAAGAACAAGATCACCAACTTGGAAGTCACACTACTACAAATGCTTGTTATAAGCACGCTTGACATGCTCAAGATAGACTTGATGATGTTCAAGAGCATTGAGATGACGTTCATCTAACAACTCAAGCTGTGCTAGATGGTTTTGATGATAGTCTTCATCAGAGACAAACTCTCTGAGAGAGACGCGAAGAGAGGGAATCTGGACTTCCAAAGGAAGGACAACCTCAGACCCATAGATGAGAGAGAAGGGAGTAGCACCGGTAGGGGTATGAATGCTAGTCGATAAGCCCAGAGAGAAAAAGGGATGTGTAAATGCCAATCCCTACCTAGCTCGACTAGTTACCTTTGTGAGGATATTACACAAAGTTTTATTAGAAGCCTCAGCTTGGCCATTAGCTTGTGGATAGTATGGAGAAGAAAAGCTGAGTTTAATATTGAAGGTGTCACAAAGTTTCTACAAATATTTGTTTTTGAAAGACTTTCCATTATCTATAATGAGTTTGTGAGGAACACCAAAGCGACAAATGATGTGTTGATAGACAAAATCAACAATAGGTTTAGCTTTGGTCGATGAAAGAGGAATAGCCTCCACCCATTTAGTGAAGTATTATATGGTAGTAATGATAGAGTGATGTCGCTGCGAAGAGTGTGGATTGATGAGACCAATGAGATCAAGACCCCATTGT
The DNA here is from genome assembly GCA_018340775.1 of Taxus wallichiana var. yunnanensis. Lineage (NCBI taxonomy): Eukaryota > Viridiplantae > Streptophyta > Pinopsida > Cupressales > Taxaceae > Taxus > Taxus wallichiana. The sequence continues at coordinate 74,442,858 of CM031233.1, read as the reverse complement.
GAAAAAGGCCACAAATCCACTGTAGGTTACAAAGCTTGACTAGGGATATGTGTAAGATTAGCGTGTTGTTGACACTTGACACATTTCTTGACATATTCGTAGTAGTCTTGATTAAGAGAAGGCCAATAGTAACCTAAACATAGGATGCTTAGCCATGGCCAAACCACCAAAGTTTCCACCATAGATACCATCGTGGACCTCCTGAATGGCCTTAGATGATTCAGGGGTTTTGAGGCACCGAAGCAAAATACCCTCAAAACCACGTTTGTAAAGGATTCCACCTAGAATAGCATAGCGGTTTGCACATTGGATAAAATATCTTCTACCATTGGAAGTCAAATCTGGAGGAAGCATTGAGTAGGATAGATAATGAAAATGTTGATACCACTCATCTTGAGTGTTAGTCGTGATGGCGTTGATTGAAGTCAACTACCTGAGATGAGATGGTTGGTCTAGACGCTGAACAACCACATAAAGTCATGAGTCTTAGTGAATGGAGGAATAAGTGAGGCTAAAGAAGCCATCATATCTGTAAATCGGTTTGTAGTGTGAGGAATAGCCTGGATAGTAAATTTATCGAAAGATTGAAGCTGAAAGAGAACGATATCATGATATTTTTGAAGGATATCATTTTTACACTGATAGACACCAGTGACTTGATTAACGATGAGCTCAGAGTCACCGAAGATGTCGATATGGTGAGCATCGAGATTAATGGCATTTTGAAGACCTAAAATGAGGGCTTCATATTGGCCATATTATTGGTACATTCAAAGTTAAGCTTGTGTGTGATGGGGATAGGTGCACCCCAAGGAGGAATCATGATGAAACCTGCCTCCCCCTTGCTGACACTTGGACCCATCAAAGAAGAGTTTTACTTTAAATGGAGATAGACCAAAATTGATTTGTTGGATGTACTCATCTGGGAATTGAGTGAGGGGGACTTGAGTGTCCGGAAGAGGGGCATCAGCTAATTGATCAAGCGATAACTTGACCCTTGATAGATTTCTGTGAGATGAACTCGAGGTCAAACTCTATCATGAGCATGAGCCAACGAGTGATATGATCATTGTGATAAGGTTTTGCATGCATTGTCTTGAGTGGATTGACACTCGTAACAATGTAAGTTTTATGATTAAGGAGGTAATGATGAAGTTTAGAAGTCACGAAGAAGAGAGCACAACACAACTTTTCAGCTTCAGAATAGTGAGTTTCATACTCATGAAGAGTGTGACTGATATAATAGACAGCTTGTTCCTTACCATTAGCATCTCGATGTGAGATCATGGCTCCTAGAGCATGGTTAGTCACAAAAATATAAAGATAGAATGGCTCCCCCTCGTGTGGAGGTGTGAGCATAGGTGGAGAAAGAAGATAAGCTTTGAGATCATCAAAGGCTTTTTGGCAATGCTCATCCCATTCAAAATGAACATTTTTATGGAGGAGATGATGAAAAGGTTGACAATGGTCTGAAAGCTGTGAGATAAAATGACACATTGATTGAAGGCATCCTTGAAGACCATGGAGCTGCTTTAAGTTGGAAGGAGGAGGCATCTCGATGATAGCCTTTATTTTTGTGGGATCGACCTCAATACCCCTGATAGAAATGATAAAGCCTAAGAGTTTACTAGTGAGAATGCCAAACACGCATTTAGATGGATTTAGGTGAAGACAAAAATGAATGAGTCTCTCAAAGAGAGGTGCAAGGATGAGAAGATGATCTGACGGTGTTTGGATTTATCGAGGATGTCATCGACGTAATCTTCTATAGTTTTGTGTAAGAGGTCATGGAAGATGTAGGTCATTGCGTTGATAAGTCGCCCCTGCGTTCTTAAGACCGAAGGGCATGACGCGATAACAAAAATTCCCCAAGGAGTTATGAAGGAAGTCTTGTGTTGATCCTCTGGTGTGATGAGAATTTGATTATACCCAGAGAAACCATCCATAAGAGAAAGCATCTCGTGACCTGTCAGTTAAGTCCACGAGTTGGTTGATATTAGGTAGAGGGAAATCATCTTTCGGGCAAGTGAGATTAAGATCCCGAAAGTCGGTGCAAATTCAAATTTTCCTAGTAGCTTTGGTTACTGGTACTACATTTGAAACCCATTGTGGATAGTCAATGGGTTGGATGAAGTTGGCAGAAAGCAAGCGCTACTGAACTCTTCTTTAATGAGGAGAGCTACACGAGGATGCATCTTACATAGTTTTTGTTTAACTGGTTTGATGTCTGGAAGAGTAATGATATTGTGGACCATGATGTTAGGATCGAGGCCCAACATATCTTCATATGACCAAGCAAACACTTGGTGATGGTTGGAAAGAAAGGCGGTGAAGTCTCCTAACTCCTGTGGGTTAAGAGATTGGCCGACCTTAATGATGTGAGGGTCTTCAGAAGTCCCTATATTAAGGTCGACAGTGGCTTCGTTAAGAAGTGTAGATGTGTTAGAAGGAATGGTTTTAGGAAGATAAGAATCCTCTACCCCCAGATAAGTAAGGATAGAATCATCATCGAACAGTGGATAGTATTGATAGTAGGAGAGTCGTCTCGACTATTTGGGGAAGACTAATGGTATGGAAGTGGATTTTCCATTAGTCTTATAGGTTAGTGGACCTAAGGAAATGAAATTGACTAAAAAAAAAGTTAGGGGGATGGAAATGGTGTCATCCACATCAAGTGATGCTTGAACTGATGGGAGAAGATGGTTCCTCAATGGAAAGAGGCTCAGCGAGAATGGTGACGGTGGCTTTTGAGAGGTTTGAACCCTAAACCAAATTTTTGATGTGGTTTAAGAGTTGGAATGGACGAGGTCATGCACACCCTGTTCATACTTTCCCAAGGCCAAATCCCTTCCACATGCATCGATATAGATAAGTTTTTGTGAACGCGGGATTCTGTAGATAATCAAACCCTGCCGAATAGGGTTTGGCCCTAGGAGGAGAATCTGGATGATAGTGAGGTGTATCAAGACCACCGTAGATGAAGTCAGTCTATTGATTGGGTAGACCAATGGTGATGATGTGGCCAAGACTTGGTTGATATTCAGGTTGTTTTTCTGGCCTACCATACTCATTAGGTTTGAGATGGGCATCAAAAGAGAGAAGAGAAGTTCTCCTAGTGAAAAATGCTACAATGTATCTTCCAATTTTGTAGATCTGGTAGTTTTGTTGTAGGTATGGAAGAGGATGAAGAAGCCTCGTCAGGAGAATCAGCGTTCTCCTTTGGAGGGACAGACCCTGTGGTCATGTCACATTGTGTGAGATGGAAAAGGGTCTCCTGGATGAGTATAGATTTTCCCTCATATTGATATTTTATGCATCGATGGAGGGTTGATGGGACAGTGCATTGTATGGATCCAGGAGCATCGAGGATCATATTGTAGTGGAATTTTCCTTCGACAATGTAAAAAAGCTCGTGAAGAAGTTTCTTGCCTACCCGAATGGGCAGGACCACAGTTCCTAAGGTAACCGCCAGCTGATCGTTAAATGATCGAAGGGTGAAAGGTGGTGGTGACACTACGTTCTTTGGTAACTTAAGTTGCTCAAATGTGTGGGAGGAAATGACATTGAGTGCAGCACCACTATCGATCATAGTGTGTTTTAACGTAGTGTTATTGATTTGAACTGTGATAAAGAGAGGAGCCTCTAAATCCTCAGAAGAAAGGGGAGGAATTTCAGAATCCTCAAAGGAGATGGTGGTTGATGATCTATTCAACCCAAAAACCATCTCGAAAGGTTGGGGCTCATCTAAATTCACCATGATGATGTGTGTAGATTATCAATCGAGCACAGCGATCTTTGGGGAGATGACTGAATGAGGTCAAAAAGAGACATTTTGACCGGAGCATGGGTGAGTTGTTTCATAACACTCTCCTCAACTGACATGGGAATCGAGCCCGAGGTGAAGCACGAATAGAGACCCGAGGTCTCGGGGTTGATGAGGAAGGAGGAACTCCTTTGGGGGTAGTAAAAATAATGACTCGTGGTGAGGAGGCTGTAGAAGATGATGGATTATCGTACCATTGTGTTCTAGTGGCGATATAAATTGCGTCGATTTGAGAGGGTGGAAGATCATCAGAGTGATATCAATAGAATTGGGGGCTGAATAGACCATTTTAGGCTCAGATGTAGTTGGGATGATAGGAGACACTTGTTCCTCCTCCTCCTCCAATAGGAGATCATTTTCTTCCAAGAGGCTATTAACGATAGATTGAAGGGCTTTACATCCCTCGGTGTCATGACTAGGAGTGCGATGGTAAGCACAAATCAAATCAGAGTTGAACCATGAAGGTTTTACTCCTTTGGGATTATAGGGTTTGATTGGAGGAAGTGATATAGATGAAGATTGGATAAGTTGGTGAAGGATTTCAGTATAAAATCTGGTAGACGAAGATGTGGATAGAGGTGAAGAAGGCACCTCTTTAGTCTTAGTAGAGACTTTGAGGTAAAAGAGCCTGCATATCTGGTTTGACAAGTCTTTTTAGGGACTATTTTCTCTTTTGAACACTGGGAGAAGTAGCCTTAGGTGCTTGAGATGGAAGCAAGTGAGGCAAGATTGATTTTAGTGGAGGAGGAGCTCCTAAGATAGATTTTGAAGATGACGAAGACATGACAAGTGTTTTAGTCTTGGAGATGAAGAAGGCTGCTTGGCCAAAATAGATGATGATTTAGATAAGACTAATTTAGATGGGGGAGGAGCTCCCAAAATAGATTTGATAGGAGGCACAAAGGGTGCCTTGGTTTTTGGTGATGAAGATGATGGTTTTGATAAAAGAGGTGACGCCTTTCAGTAGGTAAATCCACTTTACGAGGCACCGATGGTGAAGATGGTGTTATAGAAGAAGACACCTTTTCAGTGGATAAATCCACTCTTTTATGAGGGTAGAGAGGGATTTTTGAGGGAGGGCACCAAGAGTTTTGATGGTCCGAAATATTGGTTTTCCCTTTTCAAGGATGGTGACAACTTCGACCGCATAAGGTGATTGTAACCATTTCGGAGGAAGTAAAGGAGATGATACCGATGATGTGACCTTAGACTTAAATTCCAATTGTTTATGTCTGAGTCCAGGAGTCAGAAGTATGGGTGTCGATGCTATCTCTTTAGATGTTTCCTTAATAGGCAAGGAAGCACTGATGGTGAAAGAGGTAGGTAATGAAGAAAGCCTCTTGTGAGGAGGGTACTTTCAGATGTAGTAATTGTGGGTGTAATTACTGTAGGAAAAGAGACAGGAAGAGTCAAGATGAAGATGCTTCCAAAGGCATAGAAGTTGGTACAACTATGGGTATGTTGACCAAAGGCATGGTCGTGGAAAAAATGGGAGTGATACAGAAGTAGAAGTATTCGTAGTGGAAATTTGAAGGGATGTAAATGACTCAAGCACCGAAAGAATATCTGATGATGAGACAGATGAAGATGACATTATCTCAGGTATAGGTGGAAGATTAGATAGAGAGGTAGAGGGAGATGACTCTGTCTCTAACAATAAAGGAAGACTTGAAGATGGACCATCCGAGGATGGTGGAATCTCATAATTTGAAGGAGCGGAAGGAAGTTCGATTGATGACATGTTTGTGGATGGCTCAGAATTAGAAGAAGAACTATCAGTAGAAATGGAGCTGATAGTATGCGTGTTTGGTTTTGAGACCCCATGAAGTGTCATTGTTTGGGAATGATTTGGAAAAGGTTGTTTAAAAACGTCAAGTGCCTGATTTGGGGGCATTTGGGTTATCTAGAATGAGCTCGCCTCTATCAATGAATTTTTGGATGAGATTTTTGAAGGTCTGACATCATTCAATGTCATGGCCTTTACTTCTATGATAATGATAGAAGTCATTTTCACGATACCAGAATGGTCATTCTTGGTTCTCATCAAAATTTATAATAGGAGGAAGTTCGATCATGTGAACTTCCAACATTTTTTCTAAGATAGAAGCATATGATTCCCCCAATGAAGTAAAAGACCGAGATGATGGAGGTCTTTTTGAGAAGATGAAGAGTCTCTCTAGAGGTGTTTGATTAGAAGTGTTATCAGATCATGATGTTTTTAATATGATAGCATTTGTGGACCCCTGATTCTTGTCTTTGTTAGAAGAAGAAGGGTTTGATTTTGTAAACCGAGAAAAATCTGGTTTAGACTTAGAGTGAAGTTTTAACTTTCCTTGTTCGATGGCGAGACTCAAGTTTGTGTGCCATCGTAAAGGCTTCTTCAAATGTATAAAAGGTTTGAATCCTTAAAGTGGAAGAAATATGATTGGCGCAAGATCAAGTAAACAACTCGATTTTTCTGAGATTGAGGGAGGGAGAAGGACAATTGATTTATTATTCCTCTCAATGAGTGAAAGTCTCTGCAATAGACTCGTCATCAAATTGATGAATGTTATAAAGATCTATGATCGAGATCTTATGTGTGATGTTTATTGAGAAATTTTCAACAAACATCTAGGCTAATTGAGAGAAAGAAAATAGAGAATGTTGGGGTATGTTATTGTACCAGTCTAAAGCGGGCCCTGCTAAAGACATAGGAAAGGTATGGAGCATAAGCTCCTGGTCCTAGACTATAAGGTAGCAAGCATGTTTAAATGCTCGTAGGTGTTGTTGAGGATCCTCCCGACTATGAAATTTTGAGAACTTAGGAAGTTCCCATTGGGGAGGATAAGGCTTAAAAGCCACTGATGGATGAATCGGTTCATTACATACTTCTTCAAAAGAGTATGAAGGGTGAGCCCCTTTGGTGGAGGCTTCTAGGTCTATGATTTTCTTGAAAAGAAGTTGGATGACATCAGATTGAGGAGGGGGCATGTTGATATGTCCTATATGAGAAGTGAATGGTGTTTTTTTGAGGCGTTAATGGGGGATTCATTTGTTGATTAATAGGATGATAAGAGGAATAACCAGGCATTTTGGGTGACACCTGGTGAGGTATTTGGTGTGAAGGAGCCTGAGTATAAACAGGTTGTGAGATGACAAGTGGTTGAGAGAAAGGTTGTTGAATGAAAGATGGAGCCTGTGATTGGTGGGTTCCTACACTTGCCGACTGAATCGGAATGGATTGAGGAATGTGGGTGTTGATTTGATTTGATATGTGGGAAACAAACTCTGAATGAGGCTTTTGACTACCGGATTAGTTATTAAGGGTGCCGATGCCAAGGGATGGGTAAAATTCACTATCAGCTGGAGCATTGGAAGAAAGATCAGCTGGAAGATGAGAAAGAGGAACTAACTGACTCGTAGGAGGGGGTTGGCTCAAAGAGAGATATTGACCCTGAGATGCAATAGATGACATAGAAGAATTGACAACAATTTGTGGGAGTGTGGATGCACTCATCATAGCTGAAGAAGAAGGCCTCTCGAAAGTAGGCTGTGGGGTAGCTGAGGTAACTGCTGCACTAGGGATAGGTAGCGTCATTTGAGAACCAGTCGACATGGTTGGTGGAAGAGAAAAAGGAGGCATAGATGTGCCACCTTCTTTCATGGTTTGAGGTGAGAAGAAGCATGCTAACTGTTCTATGAGAGCCTGGGATGGCTCATGAGGATAATCGTAAACCTGTTGGATCGGTGGTCCATGATCAGATATTCGAGTAGACTTATGCACTAAGTAATCCATAAGGGCTACCGGGTTGTGGTCAAGGAGTGCCTGAAATTCAAGATCTCCATGAGGAACATACTCTATATCAAGTAGATGACACCTCTGAAGATGGGGGAAGCTGGTCATGATGGGATCACTTTAGGATGATAGAAAGGATTATATGACCAAGATGGGGAACCAACTAACATTGGTCTTGAAGAAGACCGAGGGTGCGAAACATCCAAATTAGCGGGGGTCTAGATGAGGAAGAGGCCAGTTGAGCCATTTTTCTAGATTGTGACTGGGTGATGACCGTCATAAACAAGCACAAACACAGAAAGAGATTAACCTAATTAATGCAAGATAATTCAAGTAGCGTAGGTGATTATCTCTTTTAAATTTTCATGCTTTTTAAGAAAGAAAATGTTAGGGAAGGCTTTTAGAATGGGGACTACTCAATTGGCCAAACTAAGGATGGTTTGGGGAATGTTTTGGTGAGGAGTCCCGAAGGCACTTCAGTAAAATATTAGTACGTGGCTTGATATAGGGGCCTACCCCCACACTTCACACACCGCTGCGATAAGGGAGTGGTGCTTTGCCAATATATACCAGAACTTCGTGAATTTATAGCGCGGCCCGAGTACCGCGTAGGCTCTTCCTCTTGGATGTCACTTCCAAGTAGGTGAGGCCAGGGAAGGAGTTTTTGTTTAAATGCTTTATACCTAGTGATTTTGGCTTTGTGTGCAAGGGTGAAAAATAAAAAATCAAATAGTGTCACTACCGATTTTGATTAATTTTCCAACCTATTTAGAAACTAGGTGAAGAACATATAAATAGAAATGAAAAAGAAAATGTTCTTTTTAAGCACTAAAACCGAAGTGTTTGATTTCAATGAAGACAAGTCAAACAAGTTCTTTCCCAATGTGATTAATTCATTTTAAGGACCAAAACCGAAGTGTTTGAGTGTGATAAAAACAAACAAACAAGTTCTTTTTAAGTTCTTAAAAGGAGAAAACACCGCAAAAGAGAAATACCTGTAGATTTAGCTCTCCAAGGTGTGTGGACTTCAAAAAGCATGTTGTTGAGCTCTTCCCCTTGAACAATCCCATGAACAAGAAAACCACTCCACAAAACAGGGTTAAGCAGAACACATGCAAACAAATCCAACAAGATACTAGTGGAAAGGAAATTTCTATTTTAAGAAACTAGAAAACTTTCAAGGAAATGACAATTTTGCACAAAGAGATGAATCAAAAATGCAACTTTGAAATCAAATGAAGGATTTACTAATTTTAGAAATAGAAATTGGAATTGAGATTTGCAAAAAGAAGGACCTAACTTTGCAAATTTAGAAATGAAAGAAGCAAGACCGAAACGATGAAAGGAAATGCTTAAGAACAACTGATGAAAATTAGTGAAGAAAAAGAACAAAGCTCAAAACTGGAAAAGAGATGAACTTACCAATAAGGGACTTTGGTGGGGTCCCATCGGGTGTGCCGAATGTAGATCAAGAATTTCCACTTGTTACCTGTCCAAGTTAATGCACCAAACTAAACACAAAAACCCTGAAAAACTCAAATAAAGTCGATACTGATTAATTGGACAAGATTGAAGACGTAGATGGAAAGAAATCCTGATGGAATTAAGATGGGTGCACACGAGCAATCCTATGAGTAGATCCAAGAAACCTGTGATGCATGAATACTTGACAGAAAAAGATGACGTTAGAAGATATAAGGTGAACTACCGAAGAAAGCGGGTCGGGAAGCGATTAGCTTCCTCGGTGGATGTCAGTTCACGTTTTCAATTAAGAATAAAGGTGTACATGATAAAAGATGTAAGAAAATGTTTAGATTTTCTAATTTTAAGTTGCAAACAGAATGTAAAAACAGTAGCAGAAACTGAAAGAAAGCAGGAAACTGTAAAAACAAAGATGAAATTGTGTCACCTGGATTATGTACCTTTGAGACTAATCGGATCGATCGATCGAGACAAGTGATCGGCGTCGATGGTTTGGAATGGCACCGATTTAGACAAAATGGTCGATTGATGCTTTGGGTCATGGTATCATCGTCATCGGAGAAGAAATCACAACAAATGATTGGTGATTGATGATGATCGGATTGTGGAGACCGCAGGAGCTGCAGAGATATGGACAGAGTTCCACCTTGGCTGGATGGAGAAATGGAGTCACCCAGAGGTTGAAGAACCTAAGTGATATCGATATTATGTGGGTAGAATAATGGTGCACCTCTCAGGGATTGATCTGGATAGAATTCTCTCTCTCGATTGATAATTTAAGGCTCGCTCAAGTTTTTCACTATTTCTCAAGTCTCTACCATCTAACCAAAACTGAGTTTAGGTCGTGTATTTATAGTCGGTGCCGACCGAGGTAAAATCGGTGCCATTTCGAAAAAATTGGTGTCAATCGAGGAATGGTCGGCATCGATTAGGGACAAACTCCCAAAGTGGTGAAAAGGGATGAGTTGTGAGGATAAGAATATTATCCTTCCAACTCAAATACGGGAAAAATCCCCTTTGCATGGTTCCAGGAGAGGAGAAATAGGTGGGATGGATGGATAATAGTGACACGGGAGGTTGGGAAGTGATATGGGGTGAATAAGTAGTTGGAATAAATGTAAAAGATAGAATTACATGGTTAATGTTTAATTATCCATGGGTGAAATATAATGGGGTGGAACAAACTTAGGATAGGCATATTAATTAGATATTTAATTAATAAAGAATCATAAATTCAGTCAATTTTGCACTAATTCAATCTAATTCTTAAGTAAATATGTCATTCCCTTTTAGAAAAATTAAAAACTTGTGCTCACTATGAAATTCGTCATATCCTAACAAAGAGATACACAAAGAAGCCAAAGTGGTAGATGATTACTATGCCCTAAAGACACTCAACTTGGTAAGGGAATAGAAATAAGATTTTCCCTATAAAAATATGTGTTGAAGACACATTCAAGGTCTTTGGAATGTTTTAAAAGTGGAAAATTTCATGCCAAGAAAAAATTGGATTCTATTTTAAAAGGAAAATGTAAAAGTGTACATGAAAACTTAAGGGTGGGAAAGACTACCTCACACATGAATATAGAAGATTTAATAAGGTGTTCAAGTTGGAAAGAGTTAAAAGTTTTGAGTGATTCATTAGGCACATCAAGTAGGGTTCAAAGTGATGAACAATGTTGGTGTTATTTCTACACAAAGTCTTGAATGGAGGAGCATAGTTATAGACATGTAAACAATAACAAGGAATGTGTGTGAAATTGTATCCAACAAGAAATCAGGATATCCAAGTGAATATGCAAGGTTAAACAATTATTTAATGAACACTCCATCATGATGAAAACCAAATTGAAGACTATAGGTGCATGGAAATGATCTACTTTGGTAACTCGGAACAATAAAGAAGGTAAAAACAAACTTGATGAAGAAGTTCAAGTCTTTAAAGAGAGAGATACATGTGCTTGGTATGACTGTGAAGTCTGTAGGTTGTTTCCATGTTATTAAATGAGTTTCTCTAAATCCTTCATAGGTTAGAAACAAAGGAAAGATCCAAGAGGTGCAAGAAGAAGACATCATGGTTGCGAAAAGGATTGGTTTACTATACATGCAAGTCTGTTGCATTAGTGGAGAAAGACTTGTCTAAAGGAGTGAAGTATTAGAATTGAAGAGAAATAAGGATCATTTACATGTCCATTTAAATCTATCAAATACCTTTCAACACTATGTGAGAGAGTACTTCTTGAGAATATTGATACAAAGATAGAAACCCATGTTCCACAGGGAAGAGAAGTACCTTTTTGTGATCAAACTCAAAGTATGGAATTTATTTTGACCTACTGGTAATACATTGATGTGGAGAAGATCATAATAGACCTTGGGAATAATTATTTAGGGTTTGAAATGAATTATTTCTCATTTTATGGTCATTTTCCTCCTACTAGGTGTGTAAGAAATCCTACTAGGGTTTGGCATTTGATGACCTTAACGATGGAGTTAGAAGGTGAAATTTTATAAAATTGATCTTGGAACATTCCTTGGATATTTTAGTGGATTTAAGACATAAGTTCTGGTTAGAAATCTCCCGATTCATGACAGTCCTCCTAGATGGTTATAGGTGTATGAAAGAGACCTAATGGGAGATTAGAAGAGTAAAATTTGGCCATTTTTTGTAAAAGAAACCCATCTTGAGACTTTACACAAAGAATTTTGGCTCAAATGGATATTCAAAAAATTCTTCAACATGTCTGTTGGGTATTTACTTCAAAATGTATGTCAAAATTTCACTCTAGACAGGGCTAGTAAAGAAGATTTAGGCTAAGAAGAGAGATATTGAGAAAAAGAGGTCTACATTGGGAATTGAACCAATATTTTGAACCCACACCTAGAGAATAATAATGGGTGCTCAAATATGGTCTTGGTTTGTTCCGGGTGTTTGTGGTTTTCTCTAACCACCAACTCACCAGAGTGTGACTCTTGAGAAGCCTAAGAAGGCAATTTTGACAAAACTAAGGTAATTCATTGATTTCTTCTTCATTGATCCAATTTGATGGGTGATTTATATTTATATGAGGTTTAATAACAGGTTCAAAGAATATGGTTATCACCAATTAATGATTTAAGGTCCAATTGGGCCAAGAATTGAATATTTCTAAGCATTTGAAAATGGATTAGAGGCATGAAATAAGCACTTATAGGCCTGGGATGAATACCTAAGATGAGGGGTTAGGGAAAACTCTCAACAGATGGAATGATAAAAAATAAAGTCTTATAGGGAATTATGATGAAATTTGTCTAATTTTCTGACAAGGAGGCAACTAAATCACTACAATATGCAAAGGAATCTTATTAAAAGCCTTAACACATGGATATACCTATATGAGAAAACCTTGTGAAGAAGAAAGGGAAGAGTTGAGTCCTATTCAAGTTTTCTATATGTCACAAAAACTATATAAGGTGAGTATGTTAAGTTATATGCACATAAATAGAGCTAACTAGTGTTGAGACCATGAAACTCACTAGTTCAAGCAAGTAAGGATGTGAACACTACAAGGACAACTTAGGGAAAAGCAAAAATATTAGTTCACTTGCATTACATAAGGAAAGGTTTGAAATCCAATTCTTGGCATAAATAGTAAGGTAGGGATGGTATAATCCAGTAAGGCAGGTATAAAGAGATATTTGATGCAATATATGTTGCTCTAAAACATGAAAGTGATTGACACAATTGCATTAAAAGTTTCTTTAGGGATATCAATTCTAAATGTACCTACAATTGGCATATAGAGGAATTAAGCCTAGAATTGAGTTTTCTCGGTTGAGAAAGGTCTATTCATGAGTAATAAGGATGACATCACTCAAGGACCAAGTTGTTAGCATGTGTAAATGTCATGAAGGAGTCTTCTCGGGGGAGCACTAGTGAATCCAATGCATGATGAAGACAAAAATAGAGCTAAAGAAGAAGAGAAAAAAGCAGAGAGCTTGAATGATGGGTTTGGTTTATGTTTTCAACCAACACAAGACCCAAATAAGCTGATAAAGATGAATACTGGAGTATTACGGATAGAAAAATTGTCATTAATGCAAATAAGGGGAGAAGAACTAGGAGGTTTTTCATCAATGACAAAGGGGAGTTTGTTGGCATGTGTACAATGAGTTTTCATTAATGAAAAAAATACATTAATTATAAATCGGGATGTAGGAGAGCTATAGGGATCTTAGAATGAGTTTAAGAAGGACAGGACAAGGCATGGTCTTGAGAAACTAGTGATCTGTAGGTATAGGTAAGGTGGTGATGTGAGAGCATATCAGGATGATTTCATACATGGTATAAAATTTATATGATGTGGAAAAAAGATCATAAGGATGAATACATGGGTACATGAGTTGAATTAGTCAGACTAGCTCAGTTCAATAGGTCTAATCTCTAGGCCTAGTCAACAAATGAACGTGGAATGGTGGAGTGAAGGCTTGAGGCTGATGGTGAAGCATGGTAGAGGCATGAGACACATTATAGGACATGTTTAAGGGGATACATGATGAAGAACAAATCATATTTTATGAGTTATGATGCAAACTAGCTCATTTAGGCCTAGTTCAAGCACATAGTAAGGAGTATGAAGAAACATTAGGACATGTCAAGCAAATGAAATCATTAGCAAATGTGAAGGGACCTATCATAGTGTTATGGTCCAAATTTTAGGGAAAAAGGAAGAATATTTTTGAATTTATGAGGTTATTAGTGAAGTCTAGCTCTTAGAATGCCCTTCTCCAACTCGAAGGTCAAACTTTGAGGACCTCAATGGCACGTAAAACATATGAATGGTACCCTAAGCCTATTACCGGTGTTAGAACATGGAATTAAGAGAATGCCATAGGTTGAATAAGGAAGAATGGTGTTCGAGCTTTATGAACAAATATTAACAAGAAAAACTAATCCAAACCCTCATACTATAGCGATTTAAAGTATGAACAATTTACACAGACAAAAATCCATAAAGATATTCTATTCGGATTCATTATTCAACACAATACATTACAATTATATAGGAATATCATTCCTATAATTTAGGATGTAGGTATAACTACATCTCCCATGAATATCTCCCAAACCTCCTAAAAACTATCTTAGTAAGTTGTTTAAACAACTTACGCATAGTTATAACCATATCTATATAAGCTCACATATACATTAATAATATTTACCTGAACATTATAATGTGAGCACTATAATATAGTTTTCCTAACATTCCCCTAAGTGAAAACATGGGGAAAACCTGCCTTGTACTGCAACGTGTCGCTGTGTAGCTTTCTCATGATCTGGATGGTTTCTAGGACAATACCAACAACCTGTGGATGGTTTTCCAAGTTGTTAACCAACAACCACACAACGGATTGTTTTTTAAAGATAGTACCAAAAAACTCTAGATAGTTTTCCTAGTGGATAACTAACAACCATAATATCATGATGTTGCAGTAGTATCATTGGCTCTCATCACTATCTCACTTTAGGGAATAACATAGGAATATTTGCTAAATGTTGCTGCTCATACACAAAAATTGAAAACAAACCGCAAAACACACATGTCACCAAACCTTCATGCAAACCCGTCTTTGGTAAATGACAAGAGGTCGTTGATTGACCTTCAACCTTTGATGCCTCCATTCTCCATTATATGTGTTACTAACTCAGCGGAATGTGAATATGAATCTAAATCATTTCCAAATTGTTTATTATTTGTCCCTACAATGTGAAATCATTCATTTTCCGGAGGTCGATAACACTGAAAACACATCCTTAAAGTAATTTTTCTAATTTATTTTTGGAATTTTAAAATGATTCAATTTTTTTTCTCTTTTGACAAGACGACACAAATATAATTTGGACAATAGAAACTACTTTTAAACAAACCGATAATGAAAAAGTAATATTGAATTTCTTTGTACACATATAGCACAAGACTTTAACTCTTAACTTTGACTCATACAAGCACTTAAAAACTATTAATTTTGGACTTAAACAATAAAATAATATTACTAATATCTTGACTCAATACGTATTACACTTGACAACTATAATTTCTAATATAGTTGGAAACTATAATTAGAAATTAAACACAACTTTAAAATTTGAATGACAAACTTCCCTTTGGGCGAGCTCTGTAAATAGCTCTGTCATGGCATATGCATATGGATAGTGGAACGTATTTTTCTGATTTGTGTGGCATAAATTTTTCATGAAAGTAAATGAAAATTTTGGAATGTGCATTTGGTGTAGATCTGAAAATAATACAATGACCTTCCCAATGTTCCCATTCTCCTTCCAACGTATTTTAGCTGACATCACAATGTATTCAATTAGATAGAGATACGTATGAGCTCGGATCTGCGAGTGAACTGTAGGATGTAGTGAGCATTGAAGAAATGACGATGGCCAGAGCTTTTGGTTAGCGGCCCGTTGTAATATTAGATTGCTTCACACGCTTCTACGGAATTGATGAGGATTTTTCCAACAAAAAATTTCACAATAGCGTCGAGAAATGGTTTGATGCAAAACTGACGGCGAGCTCAGGGAAATATTTAATGCGACTCCTAAATACCATGCAAAAGGATAACTCTCACACTTTCCAATGAAAATAATTCAAGAAAACAGTGGATGAAGTGGATTGAATCTGATTTGGTAGAAGTGTGGAAATGTATTTGTGTGGAGCATCAACACAAGATCATTTGGATGCAACTTGGGCTGAGATAACAATTTAGATTATGCACAACGTATTTTGAAAAATATTTAACACCAAATTACTACCAATACCCACCGCCACCAAGAAGTGCAATATCAAACAACATCTACAGTATGCTAACTTGAGTACGCTTCTGTCAGCTAACACGAATACACTCCACCACTTTTGTAAATACCAGAACTATGAAAAACTAAAGGAGAATGGTCCTGAAAATACATCAATCTTTGCAAAAACTCAATCTATGTAAACAATAGCTCAAACATGTAATAACTAGAAACTATTGTGATCAAACATAGGTTTCCATTAATTGGGGAAATAAGAAAATTGGGGATTCCCCTTTTACAAATTATGTTTCCATCAAAGATCAGATATGCTCTAATACTATATCTGAAGTACGAACAATTTACACAGACAAAAAACCAGAAAGATATCATATTCAGCTTCATTATTCATGCAATACATTACAATTATATGGAATATCATTCCTATGATTTAGGATGTAGGTATAGCTGCATTTCCCACAAATATCTCCCAAACCTCCTAAAATTTGTCTAAGTAAGTTGTTTAAACAACCCAAACAAATTATGCATAGTTATAATACATACATACATACATACATACATATATATACATATATATATATATATATATATGTATTAATAATATTTACCCAAACATTATAATGTGAGCACTATAATATAGTTTTCCTAACAAGAAATGGGAGAAAAATTGAGTTTTTGGGTCATGAGATTGTCTTGTTAAGTAATTGTGATGCTTTGAGCATGTAGATAACTCCTTCAAGAACATTTTTGCATTGGTGGCATGTTCCAAATTTGTTGTTTCAGTATAGAAAGACCACTATTTTGAATAAAATTGTTGTTACATTCATGAATGGAAGAATTTTAGGTTGCAATATTCATGTGGAAGCATTTTTAGGAATTTTCCTTCATGTTCATGGAAAAATCTAGGAAAATACAGTGCAAATCTTTTGTGAACAAGGTCAAGTTTGGTCTCCTACTGCTAAAAGGCAAGCATGCACAAACTAGACATGTAGTTTTTAAGATTTGTTGATGAAAATACATAGTTTTGAGGTAAAATATGGTGTTGGATAATTTTTATATGTCTCAAACAACATCCTTGAGCCGAAATCTTAATGAGATGAAGTGATTTCATGATCTAGTTCAAATGTTCCAAAACTGTCATTTTGGGACAATCTAGAAGGCTTGTGGTTTTGGCACTCAAAATTGTGTTTTCTTAATTCAACCTATGTAAGAGTGTGTTTTATCATGAATTATAATTTTTTATTGAATTTTCCATGTAATGGTTTACCTGAAATTGAGGTATGGTGTGTTTGATGCAAGAAAAGATAAAACTAATTTTTAGAGCTTAATAACCAGTTTTAGGTGTTCCTGAATACCAATCTTGGTTGAGATATTTTCCCGAGATGAAGTAAGAAATAAACCTGGTTATATGCACTAGACATATAAAATTCAAAAAATGTGTAGTTAGAGCTTTGAACGTGAGTTTTAATGCATGATCAAGCTCACTTTGTGAAGAAAAAATATTTGTGCTTGAAATCCCTTCACTACTTTATTCAAATCAGCATTGTATGATGTGAAATATGAATGTTAGAGCTAACTAGAGTATTTAAATATGGACTAGAGCTCATAAAAATATCTCCCAAAGCCTTATAATATCTTGAAGACACATGCATGAAGTTAGATGAAGCATTCCCTTGACTGCAATTTTTCAGTCCTTCATGACCAAGTATGAAGCTCCAATGAAGCATGAAGAAGAAATGGTGAGATGCAAGGCATGTCAAGAGGTTATAAAGGTAAATGAGGAGTATTACAACGTTCATGTATGATAGATACACTTGGCATCAAGTTTCTTTAGCTAGAATAAAAACTCATATATTGGAGGATAATACAAAACAATTGTTGAAAATTACAAATCAAATCTACAAATGTTAGAAAGAATATTTGCAGGTGTAGTTAGATGGTCACTTAGTTTAGAACTCCCTATTGGTCATCATTTGAATAAGGAGCATATTGAAAGGCCCTGAAAAGGTATCATATGTAAATGATCCCATGTCAGGTGAAATGATTGCAAAAGTGGACAGTCTTATGTGTTTACATTCCTCCTTCCCTATTCGAATTGGAGAGTTGAAGTTGAAGATTTTATTTGCAAGATGAAGTGCAAAAGTCTCTTGAGTATGTCTCTTTGAAGTTATAAAACACTTAATTGCACATTAATTTTGTTGTTGATGAAAAGAATATCTCATCATGTATGAAGACCGGTGTAATTAAGTGAATGGGTATGAAGAAGTTGACATGAGAATTTATTGTTGATAGCTATGTTGTTGAAGGTGGATGAAAAAAAATGAAAAAAAAATGAGGTGCATGTGAATGTCTCCATGACTACAATTTTTTTAGAAACATGTATACATGAGAGAGGAGAAGTTTTAAGGTGAGATAAACATGATAATGGTTTGTGTGTGAGAGATAAGCATTGAATGACAATGTCTCATGTAGCAGAGTGAGAAGATAGATGACCTGATCTAGAGATCATAACTCGTTATATTAAGATGACCAATTAGGAGTGATAAAAAAAATTAGAAGACTAAGTGGTGTCTTAGCAGATAAGGAGTTGAAATTTCCTTGTAATTTTTAGCTTACAGAAGAATCAGATACAAGCTTGATTAGAGTTTTGGGATTTGTTACTTCCAAGCAAGTAGTGGCTTGCAGAAGGTCAAGTGGTAACTTGACTAAATTTTGGATTTGTAGCTTCAAGTTGAGTGGATGTTCAATAGTGAAATCATTGAAACATTTACAGGAAAACTTTGTCCAAGTTATTTCATTGGGTTTATTGAGTTTTTCTCCCTTAAAGGGTTTCCCACATTAATTCTTGTATATCTATGTGTTCTACTATTGATTGCTTAATTTCTTCATAATTTTGTTGATTTCGCTTAAATTTGTTGATTTGTTCTTAATTTTGTTGTTTTTTCCCTTAAAAATGTTTTCCACATTAAATCTTGTTGTTTTTTGCTTAATTTATTCGATAGTAATGCCACAACTACATCCTCAATAGGAATTTTGCGTAGTACTAGTAATAGCCATAACTAGATTATCCCAATATCCGGATTAAGAACACAAAAACTAATACATTTATCATCTTCTTCCATATTAATATCAACATAAATCGGATGACCTACCACATTATTAAATACATTTAGATGTTCTACAATAGAGTTTTTTCCATTAATTCTTAATGAATATATATTCTTTTAAAGAAAGAATTTTTTTCACCGAAACGTTGTTTCATGTAGAGTCCCCAACTTTGCCAATAATGCCCAAGTGGATTTATCATTTGACACATTCAAGTAAAACCAAATCGACAGACACAAGATAGTTAAAATCCTTGTATTCCTATTGATATTTTCCTAGTCCTCTACGTTCATACCCATAGGCATGACCCCAAACACAAAAATCCACTTATTTGTATCCATGTGAAGATCTTCCATCTTGAGCTTCTAGTGCCCACCTTTTCAATGCTCTCCTTTTGGTCACATGTAAAATCATTGTATCTTATACTATCACGATGACAAGGAAATTATTTTTTATTTTGATGGGACATTATCACATGAAATTGTTTCTTGACAGGATTTTACTACTTTGGTACATTGTTATGATATTACACTATTCATGATATTGTATTGCTAGCATTAGGATGCTAACACTTGATCACATTATGACTATGAGGCACACAATGCCACTGTTCATTTGTATATATTATGTTGTGATGATGATATCATGAGTTATTATTGACATGTTTTGGTATTGATATTTGATCCATATTTGATGTATGATGATGATTATATTGTTTCATTCGGTGGATGATTCATGTTGTTGATATACTTCTAGCTTAGCATGGCTTGTATGGATGTTGATTTTGATGCATATTATCGTATCGTATTTTTTTATCATATTGGGCAGATATGAGGTTTGCATTGAGTTGTGTAGGTGATAGGAAATAAATCACGAGGAAAACGTGGGACTCAGGGAACACACGTCGCTTAGCAAAAAAGACCTAAAGGCTAAACCTCTTCTTATTCTTATCGATTACAACACCCCCTTTATCTTGATGTGGTTTATCATGTTGGTTTCTCGTATTTGATATGTAATGAAATTACTTGATTAATTATGATTATCACCAGTAATAGAACACAAAATAACACAATATTATAGATAAATTCTCTCAATATGAAAGTATAATAGCTTGGCCACTTCGAGGGGGCAACCTCCAGAACATATAATAAGACTCAAATACTCAACATAATGATCATCCACTACCTATAACCCCTATTTATACTATTCCTATGCTATGGCCATCAACAAGGCCGACCAACCAATGATAATAGATCATATATAAAAGAGATACATCATGATATTAAGTTATGATAGCAACAAGTTGGCTATATCCATCCCATGTAAGATATATAATTAAGGGTGTAACATGCCCCTCCCCTTCAAAGCAACATTGTCCCCAATGTTGGGAAGCCCTAGATGTTGCTGCATGAATGCTTCATCTTCCCATGATGCATCCTCAATATTCATATTCTTCCACTTGATCAGGTACTTAGTAATGACTCTAGTCCTTAGTCTTTTGGTGTGTGTCTGAAGAATGCCTTCAAGTTCCAATATGATCCTTCCTTCCTCGTCTAGTTCGGAAGCACTGATTGGGTGGAAATGTGCTTCCCAATAACTTTCTTTAAGCAATAAACATGGAAGACTAGATGTATTCTACTTCCTGGAGGGAGCTCTAGCTTATATGTCACACTACCAATTTTCTTGCAAAACTCGGTAAGGACCATAGTATTTAGGAGCAATCTTATTATCCTTTTGATGTTGTTTTAAGGATAATTGCTTATATGGTTGTAACCTTACAAAAACAAAGTCTCCCTCTTCAAAGTGTCGCTCACTCCTATGTTGATCAGCTTGTTGCTTCATATGGTTTTGTGCCTATGCCAAATTTTCTCTAAGACTAGAGAGTACCTCATGTTGATGTTGAATGTGATCTTTGACTACTCTCACCTTTGGTTTGACCTTCAAGCTAGATATGAGTGATGGAGGATGGTACCCATAAAGTGCCAGAAATGGAGACATTTTGGAGGAGGTATGAAATGAAGTATTGTACCACCATTCTACCAGTGGCAACCATTACACCCAACGTTCTTGTTTATTTGAAGTAAAACATCGAAGATATCCCTCTAAACATTTATTTACCACCTCATTTTGCCCATCTAATTGGGGATGATAAGAGGAACTCTGGGCTAGTTGGGTACCTAGACAAGAGAACAGATCAGTCCAAAAGTTACTTGTAAATATTGGATCATGATCACTTACTATAATTTTTGGCATGCCATGGAGCTTTTGAACTATATCCATAAAAGAGATGGCAACGGTACTAGCTATGAAAGGATGAGCCATGGCACAAAAATGAGCATATTTGGTAAGTCTATCTACCATGACCATGATGACACTTTTCCCTTTTGATTTAGGTAATCCTGTGATGAAATCCATTTATACCTCTTCCCATCTCTCACTAGGAATAGACGGAGGTTGGAGAATACCAGGTGTCTTAATGGTCTCGCCCTTATTTTTTTGGCAAACCAAACATTCTGCCACAAATTTTTGAACATCTCCTTTCAACCCCTCCTAAAATAAATCCTTCTTAACTCTATGATATGTTTTCATGACCCCAGCATGGCCACCTATTAGAGAATAATGTAGCTCTGAAAGAACATGGTGTTTAAGTGTAGAGTTATTACATAGATATAACCAATATTTGTACCACAATGTATCCCCCTTCCATATAAATTGATCTGATATGGACGGATCTGCCTAGATATTTTGAATGAGAGTATGTGTGGTTGCATCTTTCTTCCATTCTTCTCATGCTTGATCTACCCAATTTGCATGTAGTATAGAGATGGCACATAACAATGCTTTGGTAGACTCATCCCTCCTAGATAGAACATCACCAACTAAATTTTCCTTTCCTTTATTATAAACAATCTCAAAGTCATATCCCAACATCTTAGTGACCCATTTTTGTTGTTCTTCGAAGATAGACATTGTTCTAAGAAATATTTCAAACTATCATGATCATTTTTTACCTTAAAATGTCTACCCATCAAGTATGGTCTCCAATGTTTCACCTGCATGAAGTATTGCCATCATTTCCTTTTCATATGTGAGGTTTAACAAATTCTTTCCTTTTAGTTGTCGGCTCTCAAAAGCAATGGGGTGTCCTTCTTGCATTATTACTACTCCGATTCCATTTCCTGAAGCATCACACTCAACTATGAAAGTTTTGGAGAAATGCGGGGTTGCTAATCTGGAGTGGTGCACATAGCTACCTTCAATTTTTCAAATTCCCTAGATGCTTCCTCATTCCAATGAAAGGATCCCTTTAATAATTTTGTGATTGGTGCTGCTATACTGCTATAATTTTTGACAAATCTACGATAATACCCTGTGATACCTAAGAAACCTCGTAATTGTTTGAGGGTTCTTGGGGTTTCCCATTCCACCATGGCTGGATCTTGTAAGGGTCCACCTTAACACCTTCATGAGAAACAATATGGCCCAAGTATTCCACTTCCTATACCCCAAAAGAACACTTTGAAGGCTTGGCATAAAGTTGATGTTTCTCTAAGACTTCTAAGACAGTATTGACGTGATGTAAGTGTTTCTCCCATGATTTGTTGTAGATGAGTATATCATCAAAAAATACTAAGACAAAATTTCTTAGGAATGGTCTAAATACTGAATTCATCAAGATTTGGAATGTGGAGGGAGCATTGGTAAGGCCAAATGGCATCACTAGGAATTCATAATGGCCTTGATGAGTTTTGAAAGTTGTCTTATGAATATCTTCTTGCTTGACTCTAATTTGGTGATACCCAGAACACAGATCTAGTTTTGTAAAATAAATGGCACCATGCAACTCATCTAATAAATCATCAATGACAGGGAATAGGAAACTTATCTTTGATAGCGAACTTTTTAAGCTCTCTGTAATCTAGATACATGTGCCATCTTCCATCCTTACGACGCACCATCACCACATGAGAAGAATAGGCACTTTAACTTTGACAAATAATACCCATTTCCAACATTTCCTCCACCATCTTCTTGATCTCACTCTTTTACACATATGTATATCTATAAGGCTTGATGTTGGGGGTTTGGTTTCCTAGAATCAACTGAATAGCATGATCATGCTCTCTTTCAGGTGGCAATCCTCTTGGTTCTTTGAATAAAACTACATGTTGATTAATAACCTTTTGAAGATTAGGATACAATACCTTCATTTGCAGTTGGACTTCTATAGAGAATAATCGTGCTACAAAACCTTTAGACCCCTTTTTAAGAATCTTCTACATTTGGTGAGAACTCACCACTAGAGGATCTTTAGCTTGTAGACCTCGAAGTTCAAATTTTTACCCGAGAATGAAAGCACATGAACAATTCCTGGAAATTTATCTCTATAGTGCCCAAGGTAGTGAGCCACTGAAAACCTAAGACAATATCAGCTCCACCCATGGGAATAGCAAACATCGTAGATTCCAATGTGTAATCACCCATCATGATTTTGACTTTATGGCATTTACCTGAACATTGGACTGTGCCACCATCTGCAATCATTACTTGAAATTCAAGTGTTGGGTAGATGAAACAATTTATTCTTGTTGCCAACTTATGATTGATGAAATTATGTGTGCTCCCTGAATCAATCAAGACTGTTACCTTCTACTTCTTAAGATAACCCACAACTTGAAGGGTTTGTGGAGTACTAATACCTGATAGAGCATGGCATGAAATAGTGGGCTGATGATCTCTAGATTCTTCCTCTAATTTTTCCACTTCCTCTATGTATGTTGCCTCATATTCTTCCTCATCACCAGATCCTTCAATGTAGAACAATTTTTCTCAGAACATTTATGATTTGGTCCATATTTGCTATCACAGTTAAAGCATAACCCTTTGGCTCTTTTTCTTCAATTTGTTGAGGTGTCAACTGAATTGGCCGAGGGTAAGAAGGAGACAAGGTGTTACGATCTTTTATGCTACAAAAGGTTTGTCTTATACTAGAAAGAAATTTTTCCTCTACTCGACGTGCCATGATAATAGAATCAGCAACCTTGAGTGGGTTAAACATGCATACCTCATGCTCAATGTGGTCCTTAAGACCCCCAAGAAATAGGTCATTCAAATAATCTTATGTAATATCCTCCACACGCAAGGACAAAGTTTGGAATTGATGGACATATTCCTTAACTGAACCAGTTTGGCATAACTTTGCTAATTGGCTGAAGTAATTCTCATAAACACTAGAACTATAGTGTAATTGAAGCTCTTTAGTGAACACTGTCCAGGTGAAATTTAGGCCATTCTTCTACCTTTGAGCACATAACCAATGATACCAAACAAATTGATCAAGTTCTAGGTATAAGGATGCCACGGTTATCTTTTGTCCTCCTGGGATCTGATGGAGATCAAAGAAATTTTCCATTTGGGTAATCCAATTGAGTGGATCCTTTCTATCAAATTTACACATTTCAACTTTTGGAATCATGCCCTCCATTGGTGAGAAGATCCACTTGAATGATTAAAGGATCCTCCCTGATTTGAGTGATTTGGATCTGTGTGACCATTTCTAGTAGAACCCATATGACTAGCATTGGAAGTTGTATTAGAAATAGCATTCAACAACTCCTACTACATTGCATGAAAATCCTTCTGAATCTCACTCCTAAGGCTACCTTTCAGTTGATGAAGCTCAACATTAAGGTCATCCTTACTCACCATATTGTTTACCCTTTCCTAAAGTTGGATGACCACCTCAGATACTCCCAAACTAGTAGAATCTGAAGCCATATCTTCCTTATTTGGGGTCATTCCTAGAGTTTCTTGTCCTTTTCCTTGGCCTCGGGTAGATCTACCAGCCATGACGAAGGATGTGGGCCTAGGGGTAGACTTAATAGGGCATAATTTTAGGGTTTAGGGTTTCGTAATTTTTTTGGCTGAATATAGGAATTTATAAAACGAAACCCTAGCTATTTTTTGGAGGGGTTTCCGAAAATATAAGAAATTTGAAATAGAGCCGAACCTTTAGAATTAGGGTTTGACATCATCCTGGATGAGATCAAGATTTGATACCACTTGTAATGAAATTACTTGATTAATTATGATTATCACCGCTGTGATAGAACATAAAATAACTCAATATTGTATATAAATTCTCTCAATACAAAAGTATAATAGCTTGGCCATTTCAAGGGGGAAACCTCGAACATATAATAAGACTCAAATACTCAACATAATGATCATCCACTACCTATAACCCCTATTTATACTATTCCTATGCTATGGCGATCAACAAGGCCAACCAACCAATGCTAATAGATCATATATAAAAGAGATACATCATGATATTAAGTTATGATAGAAACAAGTCATTTATATCCATCCCATGTAAGATATATAATTAAGGGTGTAACATGATATTTTTAACCTTATCTTTTCCTCCATCTTGGTGATGAAATTTCATGTTGCTTATCTACTTTCTCATTTTTATGTCTCCTTGGTTTATTTCTTACTAATGGTTAATGTTACCCTTTTCATGTGGTACTAGCATATTATTTTAGTTATGGGATGATGTGTATAGGTTAGGTGGATTAGGCCACCTAATCATGGATTAAGTGAGCTTAAATTCCCCTCCTAAATGCCACATTTTTCCAAACTCGGATTTGGGAAAAATGTGTCATTTAGGAAGGGTAAATGGCAAGCAAGGGACCTCATTTGCATGGAAAAGAGGCCCTAACCCCCATCCCTATGGGTGGGTGGGCTATTTTCAATGAAAATGAGGCCCATTGGCTCATTTTCCTCCCCACACACTTCATAATTTATGGGCTTTTTTATTTTTGGGTTTGTATGGGATTTGGAAAATTTCCTCATCATTGCTTGGGCTTTTTTTTGAATTTTTCTTTATTCCTTTTGGGTGGAATTTTGTGGATTCTCCATTGGTTGGGTTTTGGTGGGAGATGAAATTTGTCACGTTCCCATTTCTTATCTTAGTTTTTCACTTCTCTTTTAATGCTTCACTTTCATGGAGAGGGGGTTCTTTTCCTTTGGGAATTTTGGAAAAATCTTAGAATATTGGTGGAGTTTTGAGATATTTGGGAAGGCATATTTGGAATATTGGCTTGTGGAACACAAGGTAGGGCCTTGTACACTTATGTTTTTGCTCAATGTTTCCTTGCATGTTTGTGTGTGATAAATTGTGGAAATGTACATTATGTGTTTCTCTTTTTGCTCCACCCACCCTTGAGGGTGTGGGTTTTGGGAGCTTGTATGGGAAGAGGGAGGAATTTTTCTCCACTCTATTTGGGAAACCTCCTACAGTTGATTTATAGGTATGGATGTATTTCCATTTTGGTTGGAAATTCATCCCTACCCTTAAGAATAAGCACTTGTGTTTAAAAATCCTTATTCAAGGACTTTGGAGGGATAATGTGAGTTTTGGTGTGATAAGAAGATGGTGAAATTATGGAGAGATAATGGGGATTCTTATGGATGTTTTGGCATGGAAAATTGTAACATGAAATTGGGATTCCAATCTCCTCTTCCCAAATCTAGAAGCTTGGATACTCTTAGCATGTTTACTTGGTTTTATTCTAATTTTGGATGGATTTAAAATGTGGTTCAATATTGTTGTGTGCATTCAAAATATCCCTATGTGCTAAGTGATTGATTTACCTCTTTTCCATGGACTTAAGGGGAGGCTAACATGCCACTTTGGACTCTTTGGTGGTGTAATTATTTTAATTGGTTGTGTGGTCATCTAGACACCTTTATTTTGATTTTAAAGAGATATTGCATGTTGTTTTGAGCTATGTGGAGTGGATCAGAATTTGAAGCATTGTAGATTTGAAGTTGAATTTTCTATTATTTTTTGAGCCAAAATTTTTGCATGTTGTCTCCTCTTTAGAGGAGGGCTTGTATACTTGCATTTTACCTTATTTATCCTTTGTAAAATGAATGTGTTAATCTGTTATGAGAGATTAAATTATGTGATTTGGATGGTTGGAAATATGATTTAAACACTATTTTTATAATTTTGTTATCACTGAAATTTCAGGTTGTAAAATTTATCTCTTTGAAACATTTGTTGTATCTTCATTTTGGAATGGAAAGATTGAATTAAGGAAAGGAAATTTTGAATATTCAATTATTGTTATCATTGTGAAAGGTTTTATAAAAGAAAATGGGAATAAAATAAATGTTGTATATGTTACATTTATTTACTCATTCTGAAATATTTCTTCTTGTTCAAGTTTATTTCTGGAAAATTTACTGTAAATTTGGTTTAAAATATGTATAATATCCTTGCTTATAGACTTAGAAATAATCCCTCTTTGTGCAAATATATGTGCTGGAAATATACTTCAAAGAAACCATCTTTCTTCATTAGTTTGTTGTTGCTTATTAGGCAACTTTAACTATGTTTTAAAAACTTATTTATGCTTAAGAATATGCATACACACACACACACACACACACACACACACACACACACACACACACACACACACACACATGTATGTATGTATATATGTATTTATAATTATATGTATGTATATATGTATGTATATATATGTATGTATGTATGTACGTGTGTGTGTGTGTGTGTGTGTGTGTGTGTGTGTGTGTGTGTGTGTGTGTGTGTGTGTGTGTGTGTGTGTGTGTGTGTGTGTATTACTGATATTTATATGAATGGGGAATTCATCTAACTTTACAATTAAACCATAAACTTGTTCTTTCCTTAAATGAATCGTGAAGTTTTGATATCTACGTGTTAAATCAATGTATTGACTTTGTCTTTGACACACACATATCATTATAATTATAGATTAAAAAATGAATCGGAGTTTCTATTATCTCTATGTTAATGAGATTTTGATTATAGAGAAGGTCGTATGGCAAAATGATTCAATTATATAACTGAATCATTTTGCCATGCATTCTCTATAATCAAAATCTCATTAACATATAGATAATAGAAACTCCGATTCATTTTAATCTATAATTATAATGATGTGTGTGTCAAAGACAAAGTCAATACATTGATTTAACGAGAGATATCAAAACTTCACATTCATTTAAGGAAATAACAAGTTTATGGTTTAATTATAAAGTTAGATGAATTCCCATTCTATATATGTGTGTGTGTGTGTGTGTGTGTGTGTGTGTGTGTGTACATATGTCTATATATGTGTATACACACACACACACACACACACACACATACATATGTATATTTATATGAATGGGAATTCATCTAACTTTACAATTAAACCATAAACTTGTTATTTCCTTAAATGAATCGTGAAGTTTTGATATCTCTACGTGTTAAATCAATGTATTGACTTTGTCTTTCACACACACACACACACACACACACACACACACACACACACATCATTATAATTATAGATTAAAAAATGAATCAGAGTTTCTATTATCTCTATGTTAATGAGATTTTGATTATAGAGAGGTCGTATGGCAAAATGATTAGTTATATATATATATATATATATATATATATATATATATATGTATAAAGGGGTTGGATTGCTATCCCACCCACTCCCATACTTTGTTGAGACCTCTCATGGAGGGTTGTGACAAATGCCATAGCCCAAAGTTTTGGCATGGGCCACAACCCTCCCCATTATGCATTGTCGTGGCCACAAGGCCGCCTACCTGCTCAATGTACGGAGCCTTACATCCATTTAAACTTGTAAATTTCCCCAGGGGCTTTATCATTTGCGGCCAACAATGTATGTATGTATATATTTATTTATTTATGTATATATATGTGTATACACATATATATCATGTAGATACTATATTATATATATATATATATATATATATATATATATAACTAACTCTTTGTACAATAAAATAAAGCAAAGAGCTTCTCAGAAATTTTTCCCTAGCTGTGGACTTTTCACCCAAAAGAAAAACATTAATCAAACTCCAACCCTTGAAATAACAAGTCTAGATCTTGGAGATCTTCCATAGAATAATGGGGGAATAATTGTATCCTTAAACCCTTAAATTGAATCCATTCTGCAAAAGGAAAAAGAAAGAGAATAAATTACAGAGAGACTGATTGAAATTAATGGAGAAAGAAATGAGATTAACTTAGGTCTTTGCATATTATATCCTCCATTTTTAAGTTTTAGGTTTAGCTAATCTAAGGGTGGAGATCTCTTAGATCCTAGGGCCCAAAATGGATGTGCATAATTACTTAAATCTTTTGGGTTCACTCGAATAAATTAAATTGATTAACTTTATTTGGATAATGGCTTAGGTAAATTGTGGTAGATTTTTAAAAAGGGGATTTTTACATGTTTTAATTTAGGGAGAAAACCTAGGATTAAATGGTCAAAAAATAATAATAAAATATTATATCCTTCTTTTCATTCTATATTATTAATTTTAAATATTTTTGAATTTATGGTTCCATTTTCAAGAAGAAATGGAACCCATGACCTTTTAATTTAATCATGGCTTTCTGTCACTCAAAAATAAATATTAATAAGTTTATATATATATTAATCATTCTCGAAACGATTATTAACCTTTCCACCGTCACAATTTAGTATAAATCGACATCAAAAAAATATATATAATGATAATGATACTAATCGTAAATAATTTAACTTGTGACGCGGCATTAAGCCAACTACTTGTCACTCATACCATTATTGTGACATTTTTTTAACGACACAAAACTTATTATAATCCTCTAAGTTGTTCGCAATTACATATTGATTCCTCTCTATCGTATCTTGTGACTTAGTCATGTTACCTTCATAATGACCAATCTTAATTGTTGTATAATTATTTACCTTAAAAAAATTATTACCAATTTATTACTTTTCCCATCTTCGATCGAGATATTTGGTTGTCTTTTAACATGTTTTTGAGCTCATGTTGAGTGAGGTGTGATATCTAGTATCAGAGCTCGGTTTCAACACCAGATGTTATGGGGATTAGTTAATTAACTTTTGGTAGTTAAATTTAAATAAAACTACTTTGTTTTAATCATTTCCTCAAAAGTATAACGTTTTCTTTTCCTTTGTGGAGGATGATGGGGCGTAGTACTAGATGAGGTGCAGTGACTCGAGGTCATGGGTGGCCTGCAACCAAAGGCACCTAGTACTAATTTTGGGATGCAAATATTAGACACACTACATTAGATGATGGGGTCCTTGATGATCAACTTGCTACACAACTAGAGCCAGTGGCGAGAGGATATTCATCTGGTAGGAGATACTCCTAGATAAGGACTCACACTCTACTACTCACATACAAGTATCTTCATGAAAAATAGGTCATGCATCCATTCAATTGAACTTATGGCCTTATGAGAGAGGTCTTATAGTCCTTGGTGCATATTCAGAGAGTGGTTGAGACACACCCATATGGGTAGGAAGTAAGAGAGGTGCCATTCGCGATCTCTTTCGACTACACCCACCTACTTATGGAGGCATGATAGATGTATTCGAGGATGAGTCATGGCTCCTAAAATTAGAAATTTTATTTTGATTGCATCCTTACGAGAACAATGTCAAAGCCCACCTTGTCATACACTCCTTCGTGGCCAACAAATGTCTTGTGGAGGAATGAGGAGCGGAAGCTCCATTTGACCCATGAGACTGTCACTTATGAGCTATTTGAGGAGCATTTTATGGCTCAGGTATGTCATAACACTTTATCTAGAAGAGGATCGACGAGTTCCATGATCCTGACAGGGGTTCGGTTTAGTGGCTCAATATGAGTGCAGATTTTTTTACCTTATTCATTATGTCGACTATCTATAGGATGAGAATTTATAGGTGAATAGGTTCATCAAGGGACTAAATGCAGAATTTACAGGGAGTAGTGAGGATTTTATCTCCCTAACCTTGAAGAAGGATGTGAAAATCCTATCTCGTAAAGGAGAATAGGATCGGGATGTAGGAATCTTGGTATAGGCACCGGGGAAGTTACATGAGTAAATACACTCATTTCTAGATCATAGGTCACGTGGTTCTTCCCCACCCCAAGAGGAGGTTTTATACCATTTCAGTCAGCTTCTCGATGAACTCCACACTCACATCATCCCTTGCAGCAATAGGTTCCACAACAAGAGAGGACTAGGCCAAGCCATGATAGTTAGAGAGTTAGTGGTCATAATGACCACATTTTGGCTAGAGATGGGAGGTTGAGTAGATAACAACCTAACTTGGCTCTGTCACGGTGAGTTTTCCATAGTGAATCCGTAGGATCAATGCATGAAAGAACAGGATGGTCTTAGTCACATAGGGATGCACATGGTTGTTTTATTTTTGGGGCCCTTAACCATTATACATGATTGTTTCCTTACGAGACCATATTTTTTCGAGAGGAAAAAGGTACCAACATCATATCAAAAAATTTTGATGGAGGACATGCTCATCATGTCTACATCATGGTGGAAAACCATCAAGTCAAGAATTAGCCCTTTGTCATTGAGATAACATGTATGATTGGGGTATATTTGCTACTATACTATTTGATTCGGGAGCTTTTGATCATTTATATCACCCTATTTAGTGGATAGGTGTGGATTGGTGGCTTCTAGGTAGATAGGTGGAAGGTAGAGTTGGACATTGGGGCCAATATCTTTGTCGAATCATATGTGGAGAGTTGTGTTATAGGCCTAGGTGTATTCTCCACTACCTTAGACCTTTGTGTTTTTCTATTGGGATCTTATGAGGTCTTTATTGACATGGATTGGCTTGATTCTCATTAGGCCAAAGTAGAATGCAGACACAATTTTATTAAGTTTTTGAATGACATTAGTATTTCCGTATTTATATCTGGGGTTCATATACATGTGTCCCTCCATATAATTTCCTCTATGAATCTCAAGCGAAGCATGCACAAGAAGTGTCAGATGTTTGTTATCATGATCAATGATAGATCAAAGGAGATTGTGGTGAATTATCATTTGGATGAGCACCCTATTTTAAGAGAGTTTTCAAATATTTTCCCTAGTGAGCTTCTGAGTATTTCACCATGGTAATAGGTGGACTTTATTATTGATCTTGTTCCAAGTTTTGCACCCGTGTCTTGTACTCCATACGGGATAACAACCCTTGAGCTCCATGAGCTTAAGATTTAGTTAGAAGAACTTTTATAGAAGGGTCTCATCTAACCTGGTGTGTCTCCTTAGGGTGCACTAGTTATTTTTGTGAAGAAGAAGGATAGATCCCTTTGTTTGTGTGTCGACTTCTGATAGTTGAACAAGGTAACAGTGAATAAAAATTATTCTTTTCCCCATATTGATGGTTTAATTTATCATATGAGGGAGCTAGATTATTCTCCAAGATAGACCTAAAGTCAGGATACCATCAATTACACATCATAGAAGTAGACATCCACAAGATAATGTTTTAGACTCGGTATGGGAATTACGAGTTCACAGTAGTTCCTTTCGGTCGAATAATGCACATGCACTTTTTATGGGCCTCATGAATGAGATTTTCAAGACCTTTTTGGACATATTTTTCATTTGGTTTATAGATTCCATATTGATATGTTCTCACTTGATTGAGAATCACCATGAGAACTTGAGGAAGATATTACATGTTTTAAGGGAGCATCAGTTGTTTGGGAATTTAGAGAAGTGTTCCTTTTTTAGTCTGAGATTCATTACTTGGGGCACATTATCACATGTGAGGGTATCTCTGTAGATACCTCAAAGATATGTGTTATCATTGATTGGCCATCCCCCACCATAGTGATAGAGGTCAGGAGCTTTATGGGGTTAGCTGGTTACTACCATTGTTTTTAAGGACTTTTATAGGATTGTTAATCCTATTACTTCCCTTCAACACAAAGGGAAGAATTTTTGTTGGTCAAAGAAGTGTGAGTAGGACTTTCAATTTCTCAAGGAGTGATTGACTATTGCACTCATCCTCACAGATTCAAAACATTTATCCAAATTTTTGGTTTACACATATGCATCTATAAAGGGACTATAAGTGGCGCTCATACGGGAGCATCATGTCATTGCTTTTGAGTCCTGCAATCTCAAGGACTATGGACTTAATTACTCCACCCATGATCTTGATCTTGCAGTAGCGGTTCACATGTTGGTTCATTGGAGGGATTTCCTTCTCGGTAGGCCCTTTGTATTGAGGAAAAATCAATTTATCCTTAAACATATATTTTCACAACCTAATCTCAACACCCAATAGTGATATTGGATGGATTTCCTCTATGAGTATGATATAGACATAAAGTACATCAAGGGGAAGGAGAATTTCATCGTTGATGCTTTGAGTAAGCGGTGACATGATATTTCTACCTTGACTTTACGATCAGATCTCGGGGGTAGGATTCTTTAGCAACTTCCAATTGATCAATTATATGAGGGTGTTAGGCATATGGTTCAGTCTCAAGGGCCCGTAGTGGGAAAGTATGTAGCATGTACATTAGATTCAAATGGTCTTCTTAGCTTTCAGAGGTGTATCTATGTGACTAGAGAAATTGATTTTTGTAGGTTAGTTATTTTTTAAGCACATTGGGCACCTTAATTTTCCCATCTGGGGTGAAGAACATATATGCGTAATTAAGAAAACTTTACTTATAGCTAGGGTTATGTTGTGATATTGTATATTTTATAGCTTATTATCTTGAGTGATAGAGGGTGAAGGTCGAGCATTCTCATACCGGTGCTCTTCCATACCCTTATGATATTATAGAGTGGAAGTGGTATGTGGTGTCCATGGACTTTATTTCTTATCTTCCCACTTCATCGTTCCATCATGGTACCATCATGGTGATGGTGTATAATTTTACCAAGGTTTCCCACTTCTCTCCGATGAAGGTATCATATAATTTGGTTTCCATTACACAGGTATTTATGGATGATGTAGTGAGATTACATGGTATACCTAGGATGATCATTTTTATCATGGATTGGTCTACACTTCGAGTTTTGGACATATTTTCAGGAATATTTGGGGGCTGAAATTAATTTTATTTCAGCATATCACCCTCAAACATATGGGCAGAGAGAGAGGGTGAAGCAAGTACTTATGGTCATGCTTTAGATGTATGTGATGGATAAGCAAACAATGTGGGAGCATTAATTTTATCCGGTCAAGTTTGATTATAACAACAATTTTCACTAGGTATGGTGCATTATCAAGATTTGTATGGGAGACCTTGCATGACACCGTTGAGTTGGGACATGTTACAAGACATGATTGTTCTTAGTCCCGTATATCTTCAGGATATGTAGCATCAGGTTGTTCTTATTTGGTGCATGCTTGTATAAAGTAAGCTTGTGCATGTCAGAAGGCATATGATGACACGAAGAGGGTAGAGTGACACTTCCTTATGGTTGACAAGGTGTTTCTCAAGGTTTTTCTACACAAGATTCCAATCCATTATTGGAGGGGATCTAAGTTATCCCCTTGATTTTTTTGAGATTTTGAGATCTTGGAGACTATTGGCCTAGTTTCCTATTGCCTAGCTTTACTACCACACCTATCACGGGTACATGATGTGTTTAACATCTCAAAGTGTTGTAGAAGTATGTTCTGATATAGCTCATGTTTTGGATTTGTCGACCTTGCAGGTATAGACACAAAATCACACACTTTGGGTAATTATCTAGTCTTGATCACATACTACTATTCATATGATTCATAAGTAAGAAAAGTACTAATCAACCCATGTCTTTGGCCACCTTGCTTTACTTTCTATTGTTGTTTTTGGTCTTACACCCTTACTTTCTTAGTATGTTACATTTTTACTCTTCAACATTTTTCACCTTGGAAACCAATACCCAACCATGCCACCAATGCTAAGTGCCCCCATCTCCTCTAGGTTCCCATGTCCTCTTTATAATTTCCTCACACTTTTTGTGTCCTTTCTAATCGTTTGAGTATCTTATCTTTTTGGTAGATGGTATTTTCGAGGTTAATTACAAAATTCAAGCAAAGGAATCATAAAAATATAATGTATGTGATCACAATAAGGGACCAAGAACTAAAAATATCTATCACCACCTAAGGTTACATCTATCAAGGCATCTAAGAGCTCCATTGCATCCATATAGCTCTATCTCAATGGACACAAGGGTCGGTTTTCTACATCACACTTCATAGGAGGGAATTTCATTCTATTACATCCACACATTTATTACATTCTACATCTAGCTATTTTCTCTCTATCTAAGTGTGACATGCACAAGAGCAACCTAGGGCACAATTCTGTGCACACACACAAAACTACATTGGGTCTGAGATGTAGTGTAGCAATCGGTTGTAAGTTCACCATTGTGATAGTTGAGGACAGTCTGACCCCTCATTTCGTATTTTCATTTTTAGGATTTGATGTATATTTGAGGGTTTTGTAGGTTTATAGTTCATTGTAGGTTTCAATGACCTCGGCAATCTTGGTGCCACCTTAGAGTGACCAAATGTGACTAAAGGAAAACACCTTACAACACATCGAGGAGGTTTTTTGAAAATTTTTGTAGACCAAAGCACCGAAAAACAAGTGTAGGGTGCCCATGGGCACCCCTATCCCTCTCCAAGCACCCTAGCCCATCATGTTCCTCCATATCTACATTTTTATGTGGTTCTTTATGATGTTACTTCCCTCTGTTCGGTCGATCGAGCTTAAATCTAGTCCATATATCACTACAAATCGGATAAGGATTTCTAACCTCTCTTTGTAATTAGGGTTTCATTATTTATTTCTTAATTTCTTGGGTGTAATTTATATCCTTGAGTTTTATTCATTTTTATTGTAATCTTGCATTGATTAGGATCATATAGACTTACATTTTATCTTAATCGTTTTGGTGAACCCGACAACTTTCACACTTATGATCCTCTTTTTTCTCTATCATGAGTCGTAAAGTTCCTCAAATTCTTGTGTCTAATTTACTTAAAATGCTTCTCACCTTTAGGGTGTTCTACAAAAATCCTAAAACTCCATGTGTCTTCCTAAAGATACGTTGCCACATGAAATAAGTCATATTTTCCATTGTCTATATGACGACCCTATCCTTCGTGAACTTCCATCCAATCAACCCATATTGGATTTAATTCAATATTTACATTCTTTATTTTACGGTAAATTTCAGGCTACGGAATCCACAATCATCTCTCTTAAATTTGAAATCCAACAACTTAAAGAATCTTCTCAAGTTCATGTTAGTTCTTCTTCTCATTTTCATTTTATGTCTTCTACATGTTCTCATATCAGTGGGCCTCAATTCATACCAATTTCAAATTCTCTCACATTTGATCACAAATGAGCTCCTTAGTCACAATTGATTAGTTTGCCAACTACTCATTGCTACCCTCCTTATCGGCTGGTCAAATATCAAGGTCTCCCATTTTACACTTATCATTTAATTAATGGCCATAATAACAATGAGTATTATGCTTTACAACGAAGAATCAAACATCTTGAGCATCAATTTTTTATCATAATAATTGCACAATGTCATGTTACATGGTCCTCTCTAATTGTTACATCTCAATGGGTTCCTAAATTTGATTATTCTATGTCTAATTAGCATCATAATATCATTTCTAAGGTTTCTTCTGTGAAAACTCAAGATCTACATAACCAACCACCTCTCCAAATCAATATCACACCCCTCCTCTCAAGTCATTTGTGGCATCACCAAGTCAAACAATACCACTGCCTCTCAAATTCAGTCCACCTTCTTCTTCTATCAAGTGTTCATCAACATCATCAATACCACCAAAGCTACCACCATTCAAGATTTCTCCCCATCCTACTCCACTTCCATTTCCAATTAATTTTTTCAAAGCACCCACTCCTTCTACTAATGGCCAAGACACATTTCAAATTCCACCACTCTAAGAGTATGGTCACACACCTTCATCACCATAGGAATTAGGTAGAGGACCTTCATTCTTTACTTTTATTGGATAGCTCATTCATCAATACACATTTGGGGGCATTACACTTATTTCTCCCCTAACATCGGCATGCATTTTATGCTCATATCATTTTCACCTACACTTTAGCATATACACCTTCATCCACACTCTAGCATCGTCATTTCCCTATGACACACTCTTGTTCTATAGTTCACACTTGATTGTTGAAGGCATCCTATATACATGAACCCCACACATTTCACCATTGACAATACACATCACATCTTCACACATAATACACTTTTTCCATCTTCTTTGCATCATTCTCACTCTACGATTTATACACCTACACATAGTTTGATTCTCCACATTAAATTCTTATATATTTTACATCATCGACACCTATATAATATAAACATCTTACATTAGACACTATACATCACACACCTATGAAATTTTTTTCACCACATATACTACACATTTTAATCATCCACTTATATGTGTTGCACTCATTACCTGACAACACACTCTAGTCCAATGGTTCATACTCAACTGTTGAGGATCTAAATCAAAATTAAACCTCACCTCATCACACCTACATCATTCTACACTTTGATCTTCACAATAAATCAATCAACCATTTTATCATACAATGCGACATTCCTAGCTAGTGCCTTCTTCACACATATCGTGATATATGATTTTAGGCTAAATAATCACCCTTTTCAAACTTTCCTATTCCTTTATTTCGTGATATACGCTTTGTACTAAATCATCACACTTTCTAGCATCTTATCCATACATCTCGTGATATACACTTTATGCTACATCATCACATTTTCTACCATCCTATTCATATATTTCTTGATATATTCCTTATGCTACATCATCACACTTACTAGCATATTACTACCCATATAGTGATATACACTTTAGGATAAATCATCACACTTTATGGCACCTCATCATAAAAATACAAAACCAATCATCACTATGTCGTATCTAATATCATCTACACAACATCATTCTATAATTAACCCTTTGTGCTTAAAATCATTAACTCTTTATAACACATCAATCAAACCATTTCTGATGATGCACTCTCATTTACGGTTCATTCTTGACTACTAAGGGGGCATAAAAAAATGAACCTTGTTGCATACATACACATCCAATTATGGGGCATGCTTCTCCTATCATTCACCGCATTCCATTTCGTTTCATTCACAACATATTGCATATCTTGGTTGCATTTACTCTTGCTTACAATTAGTTTTTACATGTTCATCTTATTACACATGCTAGATAGATATTTTGTATGTCATTATATTTATCATACACACATGTGCATTCACTTGTATTTCTATTACGATCACAGGTTTTATAGGTCCATTACCAAAAGCATGAATGCTTGCACATTACTATTATCAGTCCATAGGAATCTACTTTCGTACACTCTTTGGTGCTTATTGTTTCATTTTGTTTCATAGCACATTATTTTATATATTATTCACACCTTGACATACTTTTTTTATCTTTCTAATGTGCTAAAGGTTGCTTCATGTGCAAAATTTATTTTGTAGGACTATTTGCTTCCACATTTGTTTGTTACATCTCTTGTTTACCTTTTCTTGTCATTGTTTGCAGGGCTTTGCCCTATTTTTTGCTTGTCCTCGATTACTTGCAATCATTATTTCCTTATTTGTCTGCACTGACATTGTGAGTGATGTCCCATGTTCACAACCCACTTTTCATGATCTACATTGAATTTTATCATATTTATATTATCTTTTTGTGTCTTAGCTTACACATTGTCTGCTTAGATTACATTTTGTATTTTACATGAGTTTTTTTCTTTACTTCTACTCAAACTTGTTTTCCTATCCACTTGTTTTTATGTGCCTTGGTTTCTACCAAACACATTTCATTCCCTATGTAAGGCACAATTTTAGTATAGCGTTCGGTCCTCCTTTGGGCCACATACTCCTTCAATAATGTCGTATGCACCCCGAATGAGGGGGGATCATTTGGGTGAATCAGTCACCCCATACAAAGTGTTATACACAACATGGTACCGGTATAGCACAAGTTTTAGTTTCATACAAGGATCAAAATCAAACGTGAGTCCTTATCACAATGACCTTTCCTGGATGCCTCAAACTAGGGGGCAACACAATGGCCTTTCTTGGATACTTGAGATCAAGGGGAAATTACACAACGATTGGTAGTTCAACACATTCTACATGACTCCACACATAATGGATTTTATAAGGTAAAAATTCCTTAGCAGATACACACCATCTGCAGTGGTGTTTTCATTTTGGGGAGAAGTTAAAAGTTAGAGGATGACACCAGAATTTCCTCTCTACACTACTTATGTCGTGGTGTAGGATTACCCAAAAACAAACATTTCATAGTACTCTCTACAATAACATGAAGCAATTAAATGTTGGAGGATGAAACCGGACTATTCTCCCTACACTTCCTCCATTTCATTGACATGAGATTGCTTGAAAAACTTGTGCATTGATATCATCTACAATATCCTTTCTACACCCCTTTTCTCATCATGAATCAGATGCACATGTTCTTTTTCACACTTTCAACATTTTTACATACTTTCCTTACACACTTTTTTACATATTTTGATCATATACATGTGTATTTAACTACTTTTTGGCTTCTCTTTTGTAGGTTTGTCTATATGGGAAGTGGTAGTCAACATCACACATATAGACATCAACAACAGGTACATTGTGACATCTACATGTGTTTCTTCCCTAAGCTCATTTTCATCATCACTTTTTACACTTTCTCCTCCTTAACATCCACACTTCACATTTTTATCACTCCACGATTTATCTAGTCCCTCGGCATAATTTCTTCATTGATCTACATGGTTATCAAGTACGCATCTCTATCTAATTTTTTTACCAAGATTTCCGTTTACCAACATAAAGTGGGGAAATGTAGACACAAAATCACATACTTTGGGTAATTATCTAGTCTTGATCGCATACTACTATTTATATGATTCCGAAGTAAGAAAAGTAACAATTATCCCATGTATTTAGCCACCTTATTTTACTCTTTATTTCTATTTTTAGTCTTACACCCTTACTTTCTTAGTCCACCTTTTTACTTTTCGACATTTGTCATCTTGGACACCAACGCATAGTCGGGAAACCAACACCAAGTGCCCCTATCCCCTTTGGGCGCTCATGTCCACATTATAATTTTCTCACACTTTTTAGGTCCTAACTAGCCATTTGAGCATCTTATCTTTTTAGTAATCAGCCTTTTTGGGGTTCCTTATGAAATTCAAGCAAAGGAATCATATAAATATAAAGTTATGTGATCATAATAAGGGACCAAGAACTAAGCACTATTTATCACCACCTAAGGTTACATCCATCAAGGCATCTAAGAGCTCCATTGCATCCATATAGCTCCATCAAGTGACACAAGGGTTGGTTTTATGCATCACACTTCATAGGAGGGAATTTTATTCTTTTCCATGTACACATTTATTACATTCTACATCTAGCTACTTTCTCGTTATCCAAGTGTGACATGCACAAGAGCAACCTAGGGCACAATTCCGCACACACATGTGCAAAACTACATTAGGTCTGAGATGTAGTGCAGTGCTTAGTCATAATTTCACCATTATGATAGCTAAGGACAATCCAAACCCTCATTTTGCATCTTTATTTTTTAGGATTTGATGTCTATTTAAAGGTTTTGTAGTTCTATACTTCATTGCAGATTTTGAATGACCTTGGTGATCCTTGTGAAACCTTGGAATGGCCAAAGGTGACTAAAGGATAACACCTTGTGACACCTCAGAGGAGGTTTTTGAGAATTTCCACAAACCTAGGCACCCGAAACAAGTCTACTAGTGCCCATGTCCCTCTCTAGGTGCCCCAGTCTAGCATGTTCCTTCAAATCTACATTTTCCTATGCTCTTATAGAACGTTGCTTTCTCTTTATTTGGTCGGTCAAAACTTTAGTCCAGTCAGATCTCACTACAAATCATCTAAGGATTTCTACCCTCTTTTGCAATAAGGCTTTCATTATTTGCTACTTAGTTTTTGGGTGTAATTTATATACATAATTGCTATTCATTTTTTACTACAATGTTGCATTCAGATTAGGCTCATATAGACTTAGATTTTAGCTTAAGTAGTAGGTGGAGGATGAAGGTCAGTGGACATTGGAGCTTGTTTGTATTCTAGAGCACATGAGGCTAGCCCTTTGGGGGTACAACCTAGACCAATCTAGAGTTCATTAGGACATGTATGATGAGACTACATCTACTTGGGAAGATGTGACACCATTGTAGGCCCAATATCCTTACCTCTTTCAGTGACTTCCCAAAGGAATTCGGTTCTAGGGGGAGGGGATGTAGTACCCACATTTTTAGTGCTCTCATTTTGGTCACATGTGACTCATTGTATCTATCATATCATGATGACAGGGACATTATCACATGACATTATTGCTTGATTAGGATTTTACTGCTTTGGTACATTGTTATGATATGACACTATTCATGATATCATATTGCTAGCATTAGGATGCTAACACTTGATCACATGTTGACTATGAGGCACATGATGCCACTGTTCATTTATAGATATTATGTTGTGACGATGATATCATGAGTTATTATTGACATGTTTTGATATTGATATTTGATCCATATTTGATGTATGATGATGATTATATTGTTTCATTCGGTGGATGATTCATGTTGTTGATATAACTCTAGATTAGCATAGCTTGTATGGATGTTAATTTTGGTGCATATTATCGTATCGTATTGGGAAGATATGAATTTTACATTGATTTGTGTAGGTGACAAGAAATAAATCATGAGGAAAATGTGGGACTCGAGGAACACGCACCACTTAGCACAAAAGGCCTAAAGATCAAACCTCTTAATATTCTTATCGATTACAACACCCCCTTTTCTATTGATGTGGTTTTTGTGTTTTTTATTGGATTTGATATTGTGAACCTTATCTTTTCCTCCATCTTGGTGATGAAATTTCATGTTGCTTATCTACTTGCTCATTGTTATGTCTCCTTGGTTTATTTCTTACTAATGGTTAATGTTTCCCTTTTCATATGGTACTAGGATATTATTTTAGTTTTGGATGATGTGTATATGTTAGGTGGATTAGACCACCTAATCATGGATTAGGTGAGCCTA
The DNA here is from genome assembly GCA_018340775.1 of Taxus wallichiana var. yunnanensis. Lineage (NCBI taxonomy): Eukaryota > Viridiplantae > Streptophyta > Pinopsida > Cupressales > Taxaceae > Taxus > Taxus wallichiana. The sequence goes on along the minus strand of CM031233.1, from coordinate 74,400,774 downwards.
ATCACCCCTCTTTAATGACACATTTTTCCCAAACTCGGATTTGGAGAAAATGTGTCACTTAGGAAGGGTAAATAGCAAGCAAGGGACCTTATTTACATGAAAAAGAGGCTTTATCCCCCATCCCTATGGGTGGGTGGGATATTTTCAATGAAATTGATTCCCATTGGATCATTTTTCCTCCCCACACACTTCATAAATTATGGGGATTTTTATTTTTGGGTTTGTATGGGATTTAGAAAATTCCCTCATCATTGTTTGGGCTATTTTTTTATTTTTCTTTATTTATTTTGGGTGGAATTTTGTGGATTCTCCATTGGTTGGGTTTTTGGTGGAAGGCGACATTTATCATATTCTCATTTCTTTTCTCATTTTACTACTTCTATTTTCAAAACCTCACTTCCATGGAGAGGGGGTTCTTTCTCTTTGGGAATTTTGGAAAATTCTTGGAAGCGTGGTAGAGTTTTGAGCTACATGGGAAGGAATATTTGGAATCTTGGCTTATGGAACACAAGGTATGGCTTTGTACACTTATGTTTTTTGCTCAAAGTTTCCTTTCATGTTGGTGTGTGATCAATTATGGAAATGTACATTATGTGTTTCTATTTTTTCTCCACCCACCCTTGAGGGGTGGGAATTTTGGGAGCTTGTATGGGAAGAGGGAGGAATTTTCCTCCACTCTATTTGGTAACCCTCCTACATTTGGTTTGTAGGTAGGGATAAATTTTCATTTGTGTTGGAAATTATTCCCTACCCTCAAGAAGGAAACACTTATGTTTAAAAATACTTTTTGGGGAGTTTGGAGGGATAAGGGGAGTTTTGGAGTGATAAGGAGATGGTGAAATTATGGAGAGATAAGGGGTATTCTTATGGTTGTTTTGGCATGAATAATTGTAACATAAAATTGGGATTCCCATACCCTCTTCCCAAAGCTAGAATCTTGGAGCTTCTTAGCATGTTTACTTGGTTGTATTCTGATTTTGAATGGATTTAAAATGTGGTTCAATATTGTTGTGTGCATTCAAACTATCCCCATGTTCTAAGTGAGTGATTTTCCTCTTTCCCATAGGATTAGGGGAGGATAGTATGTTACCTTGGACTATTTGGTGGCATGTAATGATGCAAATTGGTTGGGTGGTCAACCAGAACCTTTCTTGTGATTTTAAAGAGATATTGCATATTGTTTTGGGAGCTAAGTGGAGTGGATCAAAAGTTGTAGAGATGCAGATTTGAAGTTGCATTTTCTACTATGTTTTGAGCCAATTTTTTGCCATTTTATCTCCTCTATATATGAGGGCTTGCATACTTGCATTTTACCTTATTTATCCTTTTTTAAATGAATGTGTTAATCTGTTATGAGAGATTAAATTATGTTATTTAGATGGTTGGAAATAATATTTAAACATTGTTATTGTAATTGTGTTATCACTGAAATTTTAGATTGTAAAATTTGTCTCTTTAAAACATTTGTTTTATCTTCATTTTGAAAGGAAATATTGAGTTAAGGAAAGGAAATTTTGAATATTTAATTAGTGTTATAATTGTGAAAGGTTTTATAAAAGAAAAGGGGAATAAAAGAACTGATGTGAATGTTAAACTGATTTACTACTGTGATGAAATATTTATTCTTGTTCAATTCTAGTTCAAGAAAAATTATTATAAATCTAGTTTAAATTTTGGATAATATCCTTTCTTATAGACTTATAAATATTCCCTCTTTGTGCAAAATATATATGTGTTGGAAATACTTCAAATAAACCAACTTCCTTCATTAGTTTGTTATTTCTTATTAGGTAGATTTAAGCAGTGTTTAACAAACTTCTTTATGTTTAGGAATAGGCATATACATGTGTGTGTGTGTGTGTGTGTGTGTGTGTGTGTGTGTGTGTGTGTGTGTGTGTGTGTGTGTGTGTGTGTGTGTGTGTGTGTGTGTGATTTATATGAATGGTGAATTCATCTAACATTACAATTAAACCGAGAAACTTGCTATTTCCTTAAATGAATCTTGAAGTTTTGATATCTCTATGTTAAATCAATATATTGACATTTTCTATGTTACATGCATACATACATACATACATACATACACACAGATATATATATATATATATATATATATATATATATATATATATATATATATTAAAAAAGGGGAGAGTTTGATTATAGAGAGGTCATATGGCCAAATGAGTAAGTTTAATTTATTTATATATGTAAAGGGGGTGGGATGGTTATCCCACCCGCCCTCATACTTGTTAATACATCCATGGAGGGTTGTGGCACATTCCACAACCCTCCCCACTATCCATTTTCATGGACACATGGTTTCCAACTTGCTCTATGCACAAGCCTTACGATTGTTTAAACTGTAAATCACCCCAGGGGCTTTATCATTTACATGCCAATACCCACACACATACATTAGGTATATATGTATATGTTTATGTATACATATATACCTGATATATGTGTGTGTGTATCGGACTCTCTATATAATAAAATAAAGCAACAATTTTTCCCTAGTTGTGGTCTTTTCACCCAAAACAACATTAATCAAACTTCAACCCCGCAAATAATAAGTCAAGATCTTGGAGATATGCCATATAAGAATGGAGGAATAATTGTTCCTCCAAAAAGAAATAAAGAGAAGAAATTACGAGAGAGACTTGAATTAGTCGAGAACGAAATGAGATTAACTTAGATCTTGCATATTATATCCTCCCTTTCAAAATTTTGGTTTAGCTAATATGAGGGTAGAGATCTCTTAAATCCTAGAAACCAAAATCAATGTGCTGCAATGACTTAAGTCATGTGGGTGCACTTTAAATAAATCAAATTTCTTAACTTTCTTTGTTAATGGCTTAGGTAAATTGTGGTAGATTTTTAAAAAGGGGATTATTTTTATATGTTTTAATTTGGGGAGAAAACTTGGGATTAAGTGCTTAAAAATAATAATAAAAGAATATATCCTTCTTTTAAATCTATATTATTAATTTTAAATAACTTTGAAGGCATGGGTCCATTTTAGAGACAAAATGGGACCCATGACCCTTTTAATTTAATTGTGGCTTTCCTCCACTCGAAAATAAATATTAAAAGTTTATATATATATATAATATATATATATATATATATATCATTCTCGTAATGATTATTAACCTTTCCTCCCTCATGATTTAGTATCGTCAACGTTTAAAAATGTATATATAATAATAATGATAATAACCTAAATAGTTTAACTTGCCGACGTGGCATTAAATCAAATCCTTATCCCTCATATCATTATTGCAACATTATTTTAACAGCGTGAAAATTATTATAATCCTCAATTGGTTTGTGATTTCATATCTTTTCTACTCCATCGTATCTTGAGACTTAGTCATGTTACCTTCGTAATGGGTAATCTTATCTGTCATATAATTATTTACCTTAAAAATAATTACTACCACTTTATTAATTTTCCCATCTTCGATCGAGATATTGGGTTGTCTTTTAATGTGTTTTGGAACTTGCGTTGAGTGAGGTGCAACATTGCTTCCATAACTCAATATATTGGCCATTAAATATTTTGAACTTGATACTTGTTCTTCCCGTCATTTTATTCTCCTTTAAAAATTCACCCGCATAGCTCCCACTCGAAATTTTTTTATCTAATGTTTTAGAAACCCTAACTCTTCACATAAAAGCTAAAACCTAGCTTTGATACTAAATGAAGAGAATCAATCCAATAAAAAAGAAATGAAAATCTATACTTAAGAGAATATTTAATATAAATAGAGAAACTGAAATGATAAACACAACATTTATCCTAAGAAACCCTTTTGGGAAAAAACCTAGTGTGGTAACTTTTGACTCTCTCTTATTGCATTAACTTAATCATTTACAATACAATAATGTACTTCCAAGTTTTTCTCTACCCTATTGCATATCCAGCTATATGTAAGGACATCAATAGGAAACCATCAAAGGTAGTCTTACAATATAATGGGTACCAAAACCATGGGCTAACAAAACAACCCATAACAATTCTCCATAAGTCATGGGTTATGACACCACCCATATACATGTATAGATTAAAAATCACACACATCACACACACACACACACACACATAGACACACAAAACACACACACACACACACACACACACACACACACACACACACACACACACACACATATACTCACGGGAAAATAGAGATCCTAAAACAAATTATCCCCACTAATGCTCATGGCAAAGATTTGCAGTACTCTTGGGTATACAATATGAAAAATATACAACATATTCTAACAAATTAAATAGCTCAGAAAACTATTATCTTGACTAATATTTTTTAATAGAAATTTTAAAACATTTTAAATAACTTAGTTTGTGTTATTTTGTTTAGTGTAGAGACCTAAATTTTGTATTTCATTGTAATGCCCACAAAGAATAGACCAAATTCCATAGAAAAAACTAGGGTCAAATATTTCTTAAACACTTAAGATCACTTACCAAACACAATAGTGTCTAAAATTCTTTAAAAATCATGAACCGAATCATGCAATGATTTAACTTTTACTTGCAACAAGAGAGAAGAGATAACATTACACCATCATAAAGATGACAAATACTACCAAGCCTACCCATAAGGCTTGCAAAGGGGAGAGACCATCATATGTACTACCCATTTTATCTTCACAAAGGAATCATGGCTAGCCTTTTGTTCCTCCAATATGAAACACACAACAACCAACACACACACTACACTACACTAAGACTAGCCATGAATTCCTTTGGTTCCTCCAATGTAACAACACAATTCACATTCCTCACTTCAACTAACACCCTTTTTCCCCTCTATCAAAAATTATTTAGCCTCAACCCCCCACACACACACACACATATACACACACACACATACATATAAACTTGAAAAAATTATTTTAATTTAACATTTGCTCAAATGAGTGATTTAAAACACACTATTTAGGAAGGAGAGAGAGAGAGAGAGAGAGAGAGAGAGAGAGAGAGAGAGAGAGAAGAAGAATATTTTCCATAATTTACATAGATAGATTTAGGTTATACTATTATTGCAATTCAATTTCTTATTTGATATTTTATTTTTCAAAACATTTAAAGTACACGGGAGGCATATAACAATTGTTTTCAAGTTCTGAATTGTGTTTTTCATTTACCATGTTTCCCTCAAAGAAACACTTCACTTCCATTTTATTTAAGTAATCCAAAGGTTTACTAATATTTTTAAGGGGGAATATTCAATTGCAAATGGATAATAAAAATTCAAATATACAATATTTAATATTTATACACAATGTTCATAAGAAGGTCTTCCCACTTTGGTTTGAAGGTACAATTCATAAAAACATGTTGAGTTCTAACTTAATTTAAGATAGTTCATGATGGGCGATACCCAAGGTGGAGTCCAAACTAATGTGTTTAAACACTAATGGAGGGTCATTTAGATATGTTGATCAGTCACACTTTGGCACTTAGTGAATAAAATATAGAAGGTTCACATAGGAAAGAAGAGTGCATTCAAAGGTGCAGAAGTATAAAAAAGGATCACGTGCAAAGAACAAAAATAGGTACGAGACTTGGTTTTTTTTTCGATGAGGATCTATTTTTGGAGATAGATTCTGGAGCACAAAAACCATTCAAATACTTGCGTGACACACATAGGCTATTTTTTGAGGATCAACTACGATGTGCTTTACATGGACACAGACCGGGAATATATCTACTATTGTCAGTTAACTAAAAGTAGTCTATTGTTAGTGCACTTGCATGTGTGGCTATTTTTGTAATGGCGCATGGATAATAATAACATGTGACCTATTTTGGGTTTAGATAAGTAGTGAATGGAAAGTCCCCACCCATATAAATATGTATTGAATTGTGTAGAAGAGAGAGGGAGCATATACATGTGAAAACTAGGTTATAGTGAGATTATGCTGCCATATCTAATACACACATGAGCGTATACTATTGTTATTGTAAGGAAGCTTCTGTGTATTTACTGTAATTAATATAATGGAGATTATGGACTGAAACAAGGTGTTTTCATGGTTATAATTTAGTATTGCATGCTTGATTCCATTATGGTTATCTTTTAATTCTGTTATCTTCTAAATCTAGATCTAACTATGCACCTTTGTAGAAGGATATATTAGCCATAGATCTGAATGATTTAAGTATTCATCATGCTAACATCCTATAACAACAACCCTAAAGAGGGGCCTAGTACCTTTGCACACTTTAGGTGAGTACTCAGTCTAGGCTAAGTGATGTGCCAATGTGCCTGGGCTTGTATTGGTGAATTCTAGGTTGCATCATTGGTTCCATTTTAGGACCTCTTTTTCATTTTTTTTCAGGATGGTTCATGATGAAGACATATCGGTTGACCTTAGTAAGTGTTGAGGAGTGGATACACAATCTAAAAGAAGAATACGCATGGTGGTTCAGCCTTTGGATTTGAGTTTAACTCACACATGTGGGTGGAATAGAATTTATATGATATTTTATATGAGATATTCTTCGTTATCTTTCCAGTAGAATTATACAAGTGGTTTATTACTTATGCATCTAAGTGGAATTAGAGGTATCGTGCACTTTTCTGGATGTAAGAATAATTTTAGGCCCTTTATGATGCTGATCTGATTTGGACTTGAGTTGTGGATACATGGTTTTGTGGTGTTTTGAACAGTTATATCTTGGAGTACTCAATTTCCACTTATTCATGCCCAAAGGTAGCTGAATTCCAGTTTTTACAATATCCAAGGGAAATTACCTATAAGGCATTCCACTAGTGATCAAGATCCCTGATGGTAACTTTGAATTTGAAGGGTAAACCGATGGCTAACTCAACCCCACCACACGCGGGGGTAGGAGTAGGTTTTGTGAGGGATTATAGACCTATTAGTAGAAAGGAAGAGAGAGGAAATGCGGCTTAAGTATAATGAGTCATGCGAGAGGGAGGTAGAGAAGTAGTGAGACATTATAGAGTGGATGGCATTGAGGAGAGAGATGGATCATGAAGGATTTGGGGCTCACAAAGGAGACATGGAGCGTGGCATCGGAAATCCCCATTTGGGAAAGCATGATAGGGATACCTCCTCGGCCTCATGTAGAGGCGTGCCAGTAGAGATGACTTGGGCCACGGGTGCACATCTGAATCCACCTAGCAACCTTGCCCTTGCACTTATTTTTCTAGCATATAGTACAACAAACAATTAGAAAGCTAATTCAAGTAGTTGGAGAGTGGGAGTGAGTCTTATAAGAGGCATAACAAAGGTAATGCAAAAACTTCATTGTTATGTGGGATTACCTTTTCAGGTGTATCATCATCGTATAATACAAGTGCACCAATTTTGGACTAACTTCTTGGAAAAGTAATGCTTCACATGATTGTCAGTGGTACAATTTAGTTCTACTATTGGGACATAGGGAAGTACATCTTTGGTCTGACCCCAGTTACAAGTTTAGGATCAAGAGGCATAGGTAGCTCTAGTTTTGATGGATATGGTGGTTCTAGAGGTAGAGGAAAAACAAGAGGTTCTAGATCAGGTGGGTAAGGTCCGCACCAACCCATAATATTTACATGGGGATGTCTCTTCATCTTCTAGAGTATAGGTGAATATAATATGTTGAACATGTGCATATGTGTGAAATAATGTGGCACACAAAAGGAATCATGGCTTCTAAGCATAGGGAAAGCCAATTTTCTACTATGTTATAAGGGCACAAACATAGCTAGTACATAAAGTTTGACCCTGATTAGACTTGTGTAGACTATACAACTTTAAAATATGCATTCCTTAAAGAGTTTCATCCATCCTGAGTTTGAGAAAAGAGTATAAGTGCACTCAAATATATTAAGCAAGGCACTCCGAAAGTGTCGAGAGAGTATGATGCTCATTTTAAAACACTACTATCTAAGCTTTTTTATGACATACATGTCAGCCAACATGCACAATGGTTCATTGGGGGCACGAGTCTCCCTTTTAGGAGGGCATTATCACATAATACACACATTGATCCACACGAAGCACTTGAAGTAGCCTTACATGTTGAGGCAGTTGGAAGTATAGATATTGAGGTGAGCCCATTTCTAGAAGCACAAATTGTAGCTATGACAAAATAGTTGGAGAAACTATCAACATATTTAGCACATGAGATGCACATAGGGATTTGGTGCACATATTTTGAAGTAGAAGGTCACACAAAGGATAGTTGTCCTCACAGATCAGTATGCTCATTGTTGTTGGATTATGAGATATGCCATTTAAACCATGATGCTAGCCACTACCCATTATTACAATGCGTGATAAGGAATAATGTTTCAAGCTACTGTAAAATTTGTAGGTCCACGACTCATGAAATGAAAGACTGTTGGCTGATTGGTCAAATCCATGATACTATAGATATTGGTGTATGATAGACAGGAATTTTAGATAACTCTAAGGGAAAGCACAAGCATCAAGACCGAGATCACAATCAGGCACACTATGATCAGAATGAAGGGCATTTTGAAGGCATTCATGGTAGAGGTCGAGGATACCACGGTGGATTTAGAGGATGAGGCCATGGTAGTGGAAGAAGTGAGTTCCCTCGTGAAACATGTTATACATGCAAATATCCTAACCACTACAAGCATGAATGTCCTTATAATATTACATGTTCTTTTTATGGAAAGAACCATAGCTATGAAGAGTTCCCGGACTTGTATGAGCATCTTAGTAAGTAGCATAAACAAGAAAACAAAGGTGCATGGATGGTTAGGATACAACGCGCTATTGAAAATCAGTGGATGCCTAAGTTGGAAGGATAGTTCGAGGCGTTGCAAGTGAAGATCATGACCCACGCTAAGGAAACATGCGCTAGAGAAGCATTACATTACAAGCCTACTATCACTAAAGAGGAGGTTCTACATGCATGATACCCATATCCTTCCCACCAGAAGGATGTTTATCAAGACACCATAGAAGTTCTCTGAAATATTCAAGGTGAGATACAGTACTTAAAAGAGCAATCACGAAAAATGGAGCAAAATAAAGAATTAGAGATAGTCCGAACTAATATAGATGACTTGAGAGAAGTGTGCAAATTGTTGCACTAGGAACATATCATTCCATTGTTAGGGAATTGGTTAAAAGGAAACACTCCATGCACAAGTGTTGAGACTGGATAACAGATGTTGCATGTGAATCTTCCCCCTCATAGCCTAGATTATGACAAGGAAATCACTCTGAATGTTGTTGTGGATGGGTGGCTATTGAGTAATATACTAATTGATATAGGCATGGAATTCAATGTTATTACTTTATATGCATGGGTATAAATTAGAAGAGCCCCATTACAAAGCAATCCTCTAATGAGGATGGATAGCCGAGAAGGGAGAAAAGAAAAACCAGAGAAGGTCGGAAGGTCTATGTTTTGGGATTGGTAATGAATGGAGCCAAACATAAATGAACAATTATCGATGAACAAATGAAAAAAGTAGAGATAGATACAATGAATAAACATACAGATCTAACATAAGAAAGTTCTGATGCATAACACATGTATTCAACACAAAGTCTCAATATTGTATTAATATTTTCTTCTATTACAAAAAGTACAAAGCCTTTTCTTCTCACTTCTATTTTTTATCTAAAAAGTGTCCACCCCTTGAATACAACAAGTATCCAAGTATATATAGAAGAAGGAGAAGAGAGAAGGAAAAAAGAAACCAACAACTAATTACAAAAATATTTACAAAATATCTAAAAGTCAATGTTGACTTAGGGCAACTTGGTGGATGACAACATCCCATGATGCAACATGGATGATGTCATCATTTATGCCAACATACTTTTAAATATTACAAAAATAAAGCCAAGAGGAAGAAGGCTATTCGTCATCATTGGCTGGAAGGGAGTATCTCGTTGCTTGTTCGCTCAGAGAGAGGCAATGTGGAATTGAGTCTGATACTCCATGAATTTGCTGATCATCGGTTGAAGTAGATCCTGGGCAGGACCCTTGGTGTGATCGCCGATGACTTCGCAAGTCTCTCGTTCATCTCTGAGTTTTTCTGGGAGCTTGAAGTATTCATTACCTACCTCCATCAGGTACCCTATAAAATCAAGCAAGCTAGAAGGTTATTGATGGATTCAGTGTCAAAAGTGGCTTTTGCCCTAGCCCTTGTGAGACGATCTCCTTGAAGATCCGAATGGTTTCATCTGCCTTCCTCAAGGTGAATGAAGGAGTGAGTAAGCCGGAGACATCCTTAGGATAATTTTCTCCATTTGATGCATGGCATCCAGGGCTTCCTCCTTGACCTTATCTATCTTCTCTCCAGACAAATTCCATCTGATCGACCCGATAGTCCAAAGCAGAAAGGATTTTTTTGGGTGCTCTGGGGTGATCAAAGACGCCAAATTTAACTAAATCTTGAACGAACATGAGCATCTTCTGGAATGTCTCATGTTGCAACCTAGCATGGTCCAACTCTTCAGAGATAGGTCCTGCAATCACCTGGAGTTCCTTGTTCACCCGACCAATGTTCTGATATAGCTCGGTGAACTTAACGATTACTTCCTCACTTTCTTTGAGGATCTGGTCTCTCCAGGTGGATACTGCCATGCCTTGTTCACCAATCTTGGCGTGTATTCATTTATCTTATCCTGACTGAGGACCTCAGGAGTTTTAGTGGCAGTTGTAGGAGGTGCACTACCCATTTTCTGCAGGTGTGGAGAAGATGCTTATTCTGTTCTTTTAGTAGCCTCTTCTCTTCCTTTGCTTCTTGAAGCTTCTTGCAAAGGGCATCCACCGCAGATAGGGCCTCTCCTTGAAGGATCTCAGATGACGTTCCCATTGTGACCTGCGTCACTGTATAATCTGTAGGGGACAGATCCTTTTTATCCTTTGAGGGATCGGGATACGTGATCTCCATTACTCTTTCTCCCGATGCACTCTGAGAGAAGCGGGTTATTGGATTTTTGCTTCTTAGCCCCTTTTGTTGGGATGACAGAGAAGTCCATAGGTGCAATGGGGAATTTCCTCTTATGTTAGCTCAGGTGCTGGGAGATCCATGCTGGACTTAAGGGAGTGGGACTAGAGGTGGAAGAGGGAGCAGCTGCAAGTGGATGAGGGGAAATGGGTCGAGACACTTGGTGGTGGCATCGAGAGAGAGGCCAAGAAAGTGCTCACGGGAGGAGGAGACACTGCAGGGGAGGTAGTCATGGGAGTGGAAGGGAGCTGAGAGATGAGAGAAGAAATGGTGGGGGACAGCTCCATGAGGGAAGAGAAGATGGAGGAAGAGGAAGGGGGAACAATAGAAGATGGGGAGAGGATACAACCAAAGGAATGGTTGGTTGAGTCACATGAGGAGGGGAAGGAGGAGAGGGAGAAGGGATGGAAGGAAACTCAATAGTTGTAGTAGTGGCAACATCCTGAGTGGATGTGCCCATGGAACACTTTTCTCCGCCACTTTTTCTCTCTAGAGATACCAGGCTTACAACCTATTCTGTGTGGTGGAAGGAGGGCTCTCAAGAGCTTCTTCTTGAGTGGAGCTTGATTCTCCCTCTTTATCTTTTCCTTTTCCCTTTGGAAAATGCTTTGCCTGGTAGGTGCATTGCCCAAAGGGGACGTGGTGAAATCTACCCAAGGTAGATGAGGCCGTTATTCTGCACCAATGCTCTATGCTGTAATGTGCCCTTAACCCTTTCCTCAATGGTCTGAGGTGCCTTTGTCCTATCAATTTCAGAAAATGGCCAGTTGTCCCCATCCGTGTCTAGATATACCTGATCAACTTCTTGATCGGTTGTTTGGAAACCTTTTGGAACAATGGCCACGCCATATTGAATAATTTTTCGCTAGGGCCAAAGGGAGTGATCCTTTTTCCGAGTTCGACCTCGTGATATAGGTCGATGTAGATGTCCTCGATCTGTGGAACGTGGATCGGATCGAGTTTTTCCTTTGGGAGGTAATTTCTTGGATCAAAGGTGGGCCTTGCTGGGAAATTGTGCTTTAGGTTAAGCAGCTCCAGCTTCTGCGAACATTTCCTAGGCTTTGGTGTGAGAAGTGCAGGTGTACCTACCCACTGTGAGGGGGAAAGGAGTTCCACCCTTCTTCCTTTTCAGGCACTTCTCGTGATATGTTATGAGCTACCTGGACAACTCCAACAGGATCAACTTAGGGCCTACATACCTTGGTAATTTGGTGGGCTCCCCCAAGAAGTTGGCTGCTTTGAGATAGGTGAAAGTGGGGAATTGCGTAAATAATGCCCCCACTTCTCGGTTGCAGTGACTATGCTCTTGGTCGTCCGACCATGAGTCATATTGGGCCTCAAAAGGCAGATGATGCCGTAGAAAAAGCATCATTGATCTTGGTGAACTGTGGGATGCTGTTCTCCAGCTTCAACTCTGGGTAGTATTCATATATTTTCACCTGAGGCCAAACCCCACATCGGCTCAGCACTGGATAGTCTCTCTCTGAGGCTGCAGCGTAGACTACGTAGGAGTTCATGTAGAACCTCCCCATTGTGGTGAGTTGTTGGAGCTGCTCAGAGATGGTGCTTGCTTATGATCTCTGCCCACTCAAAACGCTGATCAAGCACATTTTTATTCATTGTTTCCAGATACCTGAGCATCCATTTGTGGAAGTAATGGGCATCAGAAAGCCCAAAACACTCTACTTAGGAATGTGATGGTATCGCTAGTTCCTCGTAGAATTCTTGCGGTGAATAACTGTGGCCACTGGTTATCACCTTCTTATTCTTCAAATACACTTCATTCATTAACTGCATGCATTTGTCTTCATTTTCCTCCCACGCCTTGATGCATTCCTCTTGGCTTATAGCCACAAAATGTTAGTGGTGGGGAATACCTAGCATGATCTCGAAGTGCCGGGCAGTGAGGTTGATTATGACCTCCCCTTTCGTTCTCGACACACCTTGTGTCTTTGTTATAACAATGGGCCACCACCATCATAAATTCATTATTCACCGCACTAATGGGGATTCCCCAGTGAAAATGCAGACCACTGCCCACTAGTTTTTCCATCCAAGGACTGCCTGTGACCCTCCTGGTTCTGGCCCAAAAATCATCCATGTCGATGTGGCCAAGTTGGAATCTCTGATGTCTAGGTCACATTCTGCCTGGGACTCGGGCATTCTGACCCTTTGATATTTGTATTTCATCTCTTCCTCTGTGAGTTTGGCCTTACCCTTTGACTTGGTTGGCCTTTTGCTTGATGTAGACATATGTGGATCTGAGTTCAATTGCTGATCTGCAAGAAGAAGGAGTGAAGTCCAACATGCAAGAGCCATGTTAGCTGTTAGATTATCCATCAAGGCTTTACAGAATGAGGAGTTAGCAATTTAAAAGCCTCTGGGCGTAGGGGTGCAGAAATTTGTAGGCTGCAGGGTCAAAAGTATGGCACACTAAAATGTGGAGTGTTGCAAGGAAGAAATCAGTGCCAAAGGGCGTAGGGCAGCAGAAATTTACACATAACATCATTGTTGTTGTAGAAAATTGCACCGCGCCATTATATAAGGTTTTTATACTAGGCGCAAATAAGTTTGGTGTTGCATGGGAGCAGGATGCGCCAATGGCAGATATGGACATGTTGCATGGAATTTTGGTGTGCCAAGGGGCAACATTAATGTGTGTATCACTAACTTTATGTGTGTCAAAGGGGCTTTGGCACAGCACAGAAAGAGATTGCATAACAAACTTTGTTGGTGTAAGTAGGATTGTGCTGCATGCGCTGAGAAAGGATTTACTTGGTTTTTTATGGCGTAGAAAGGATGTGTGCTACAATGGGGGACATGTGCCCTCTTGGGCGACTATGTATTTTTTGTAACAAGGATGGCGATTTGTGCCAAGAGAAGAAAACTGCCCTAAATGATAACTTTTAGGTTTTCTTCTCCCGATGGGTTTTTTATTTTTCAGCCTCCTTCGACATGGATTTAGACGGTGAAGGGGGGCGAGAAAGAAGATGTGGGTTTTTTTTGAAACAAAGCCCTCCAGGCCAGCAGATCTAGAAGGAGGGTGAAATTGGCTGAGGAGGGAAAATTGCAAAACACTGGAGGGGTTTATGGTTTCTTCAGATTCATTTTATTACATCCCACAAACAACCAAACCAAAAAAAAAACACAAGAAGAAGCAAGGACCACTTACCTAGATATATATAGAATGAGAGAAATGAAGTGGGGTCCACGAACGTGACACGAGGATGATGGGAGCGCTGACAGGTGCAGAGGAATAAATTTTCACATGTTTTTCAATTGTGAAAATGACAGGGTGGATGTGCCTATATATAGCCAAAAGTGTAATAAATGTGCCACCACTTTTTAAAGGGTGCACCAAAATACATGTCGACATGAAAACTTTGCGCCCTTCGTGTGGGTATATAAACATCACAAGAAGGAATTATCTATGCCTTTAGCACAAATTTAGGACTATCAACATGGGATTTTGAGTGCCTAGGTGCACAATTAAGGCGAACAACATTTTTTTGTTGATGAGGATGGCGCATGCGCCTTGGCACAAGAAAGAAAGGTGCATCATGGGGAGGTGCAAAAATTGTTGTGTTAACACTCCAAAGGGTGCGCCAAAGGAATAAAGGGGGCACAAATTTATCCTGTGTTGCATAGAACAAAATGTGTGCCCAAAAAAAAGGACCAAAATGACTAAGTTCGAAAAACTAGATTTTTTGGAAAGGGATTTTACACCATTCCGAACGCTGAGGGACCTTGACGAGGAGACAAATTTTTTTGGTAAGGTTACCTATAAAATTTCCCTTGTCAATTTTACAGATAACAAACTGGCTCTTTTCTGGGACTATCTTTGAGCGAAGCTTAAGGGTAGAGAACCCCAGATCAACATGTGCCTATCCATTGGGTTACAGAGTCAAAAACAAGGGTGACAAAACAAAAGCAAACACATGACGAAAGAAAACACACAAAAAAAAAACACACAACATAAATAAACTATACAAAGAAGAGAGGAAGCTCTACTTCCTAAATATTTTGAGATGTTGCCCGCTATAGGGAAGTGGAGATCAGTTCCATCTAGATACGAGAGATAGAAGCTATTCTCTCCATTGAGCTGCTTGATCTTAAAAGGTCCTCTCCATAGAGAATCAAATTTCCCATGCATGCCCTTTGGCTCTCTTCGCTTGTCCCACAAAAGGATGAGATCTCCCACCGAAAATCTCTTTGCTTGGCCTTTTTTATCGAACAATCTCTTGACTTGATTCTGATGTTCGGTGATCCTATCGACCACTCTTACTCTTTTTTCTTCGAGCTCTGCTAGATACATGATCCTCTTTTCAAGAGAATTTTGGAAAGTCTCATCTTCAATCGCTCATGCCAAGCGTAGAGTAGGAAGTTCTACAGAAATGGGAAGCTCGGCGTCGATTCCATATAACACTTGAAAAGGTGACATACCGAGAGACCTCTTGGGAGTAATGTGGTCCACCCACAAAGCGTCATACAATGACTTGTGCCACATCCATTGATTCTCATCAACTAGCTTCCGTATGATGGTCACTAAGTTTTTATTACTGGATTCTCGCCTGACCATTTCCCGGGGGTAATAATCCGAGGCATGGGCCAAGGTTATCCCATATTCATAGCAAAAACCAATAACTTCCTGAGAGGAAAGATTGGAAGCATTATCAACAACAATTTTGTTTGGAACGCCAAACCTCACAATGATATTCTCTTTGATGAAATTGCAAACAACTTCAGAGGTGGCATTCTTGACAGGTATGGCCTCCACCCATTTGGTGAAGTAATTTGTTGCTGTTAGGACATAACTATGTCCGGCACTTGATTGGGGATGGAGTGCTCGATAAATTGATTCCCCATTGCTTGAATGGTTCATCAATAATGACCGGCCTGAGGGGAAAAGTAGCCAATTTTGGTTTGCCAACAAATTGTTGGCAGAGCTCACATTTTGCTACCAGGTGGCTGTATCTCTGAAATAACATTGGCCAATAGTACCTAGCCCGGATGATCTTGTGTGCTGTCATGGAAGAGGAGAAATGACCACCACAGGCTGAATCATGAAAACTCTCAAGTAACTTTATCTGTTGTGGCTTGTCAACACATCGCAAGAAGATGCCATCAATTCCACGTTTGTATAAACCGTCATCCCAGATGACATATCTGGCTGCTCTGAGCTTTATAGCACGCTTCTCCTTTGAAGTTAGATGAGCTGGGCACTCACCGTAAGTGAGAAAGAAAGTGATATCAGAATACCATTCATCGCTAGTCGTGACAAATAGAACCATGGGTAGAGAATCAACTTTCTCCAGCTGACCTTGTGTTCCATCGATGCAATCATCCTTTTCCTCAGGGTCTCCTGAATCTTGGTTTTCAGCCATGAGCTGACATAGGCCCTTGCCTCTTACCAGCTTGGTTGGTTTTATATCTAGATCATACTCTTGGACCTTTGCAATCCAATTTCCTCACAAACTCCCTAACTCCTGTTGAGTTAAGATTGACTTGACTGCCGTGTCAGGGACCAACACCACTGTATGAGAGTTTAGAATATAATACCTAAAGTTCTTGACTGCTTTGACAATGGTGAAGGCATGTTTTTCCAACTGAGACATCTTCAATTCGTGAGGCTTGAGGGGAGAGCTCATGAACGCAATTGGGGATTCAACATCCTCATAATTCTTTTGCATTAAGATGGCCGATACAGTATGCTCAGATGCATAGCTATACATGATAAAATCCTTGGAGAAATCGGGACATACCAGACTGGTGTGCGTGAGCGATGGAGGCTTTTATATCCTCGAATGACGTCTTTCCTTCTTCACTCCACCGAAATTTGGTGACCCTTTCATCATGTTTGATATGTGGTGAGTCTTTTCAGCAAAGTCGGGAACAAAGCACCTGAGAAAATTCACTTTTCCGAAGGAGTGAACGCCGGTTTTGCTCGTGGGTAAAGTAAGGCTCTGAATAGCCCTAACCCTTTTGGCATCTATCTTCGTCCCTTCTTTTTGCTTGACCACGTGTCCCAGAATTTTCCTTCCGTGACCCCGAAAATAGACTTTTTTAGATTTAGGGAGATCCCGTGTTCTCGGCATCTATTCAATACTTGCTCCAAATGATCACAATGATCATTTCATTTGTTTAGAGAACACAGTTAAGTCATCCAAATAAACTACGATGACCTTCCCATCATACCTTTGAAAGTGAAGTCCATCACCCACTGGAAGGTGGCGCCAGCGTTGGTCAAGCCAAAGGGCATCCTGTTGTAGGCGAATGTACCCCAGGGGGTAGTGAATGTTGTTTTGAATTGGTCTTCAGGTGAGACTTCAATCTGATTATAGCCAAAAACCATCAAGCATGGACAACATTTCTGATCCAGTTACTACCTGCAGAACCTGATCCATTATGGGAAGTGGGTAGTTTTCCTTCAAGGACGCCTGATTCAAGTTGTGAAAATCTACGCAGATGCGTATTTTGCCCATTTTTTTCATACTGGCATGATATTTGTGACCTAGGTACTGTGATGGATAGGAAAAATGATTCTCGCATCCAACATATTTTCTATATTTCACCTGGATGGTACCCGAGACCTTGGGATTATAGTGCCTTTGTTTATGGTGAAAGGGTTTGACATCTCCCTTTCAATGGGATGTCATGTTGGACATCCTTTGGCTTGAAAGACTTTAGATCAGCATAAGACCATGCCAATACATCCATATATTTCTTCAAAAATTTGACAAACTTCCACTTTTCTTCGGGTGTGCAACATTTTTCGATGTTCACAAACTATGGATGTTCCATAGTACCTAGATTGACCGGCTCGGTCTCGGAGAGGAGTTAGGATTATCTTGCCTTTTCTCCTCTGACAAAATGATCATGTCTATCGAACAAACATTCCAGAGAAACCAAACCTTTTGGAATTTTATTTCCTTTGAGCTGACATATGCCATCACTTCCTTTTGATTCATCATCTTGATCAGTAACAGATTCACGGCATGTAGAAGTGGATCCTTCAAAATGAAGCTCACTGAAATTTTCTACCTTTTCCAGAAAGGCAATAAGTTGATTGTCATCATTGAATACCTGCCAGTGCTGAGAATTGTCTGGCACGCTTGGGCGGAAAACTACCTCAATGGTATATGTGTCTATTTTCAACCCTGGGTGGGGGAGCATGAGGGATGCTGAGATGGCTAATGAATCGGCCATGTCATTCTGAGCTCTTGGAATGGATTTTATTGAAAAAGCATCAAATTCTTCAATGTTATCCCATACTGCGTTGCGGTAATGCCTGAGCCTTTCATTTTTTACTTGGTATATCCTTTTACTTGATTTACGACCAGCTCTGCATCACCTTGTACTTTTAGGTTCTTGATTCCCCTTTCTTTGTGGCTTGCATGCCAAGTAGCAAAGATTCATACTCAGCAGTATTATTCATGTTGAAAAACTACAACTTGAAAGAGAGAGGAAAATCTCTTCCTCTGGGAAATTAACACAGCTCCAACACCACATCCGCTAGTTGCACAACTGCCATCAAACTGCAACGTCCATATCTTGTTAAGATCCTCTTCTTGGATGAGAATGTCCATTTTATCAGACTCTGTAGATAAGAAATATTTCCCATCCCTGATGATTCGAAGAGAATTTGGGCTTTGGGATCATCAGAATTAGTAACCAAGTACTTCTTTTGAGATTCTGGCTCCAATGTTTGCATTACACCTTTGACGGGGATTCTAGCCTTAGACCAGTCCATATGAATCTCTCCACCAACTTCACTGCAAAAGCTCCTTCCTAGTAGAATTCCATATGCTTGCCGGAATATCTAGCAATGAGGATGGTCATCTTTACTCTTTTCTCTGGGAACGCTGCAAATGTGAACTGCACGTCTTTGATTTGACCAATCAACGGAACCTGTTTGGTTTCCAAGGAGTAACATCTACCAAAAGGCTTGGTAAGGGTGAGGCCCAGAGCATGGGCTACTTTTTCCGCATGACATTATCGGAAGCCCCAGAATCAATTATGTAGTTACTTAGTTTGTGACCATTGATTAGGAGGGAGAGATAGAAAGGTTCTATTTTTCCTGATGTAGAAGTCGAGGCAACATTTATGCGAGATGCAGGAGGAGTAGAAAGAATTCCTTTATGGGAGACCTGAGAAGTTATGACAGCTTGGCTTTGAATATATTCGGTCAACCTTACAAGTTGTTCGGGGTTTGACTGAAGATACTCGGCTTCAGACATTTGGATCTTGGTCTTTTTAGCATGATCAATTATGTCAAACATGGCCAAGGGTTGTGTTGATGAAGGAATGAGTCCCTCATTTCATGATGGTAGGGTAGGATTACTGGTCTTGATAGGAATAGGAGAGGGCTGATTCGGAGGGGAGATAGGGGAAAATATTTCTTCGAAAAAGACTTAATAACAGGTTGAGCAGGAAGGGGATTACCTCTTTTTGCAATGGTTGGAGGCGTGTTTGACATGGCCCTCTCTTTTTGTATCCCGACAGCAACTTCTGCTTCTTTTCCTTGAGAGCGGGTGAAAACAACATAAGACTGCCCGCTCGCATATCCTTGGGTACCCTCTTCTTCATCAGATTCCTCCTCATCAAATTCCATATACCCGATAGTAGAGTCACCAGTCGGTTCACCGACATCTTGATCACCTTCACCTGGCGATGAAGGATCTTCATAATTTTGCTCCTCCTCCTCGATCTCGACTAAGGCATTGACCGGAGGAGCCTCAAGTGCCAACCGGAGTAGTTGTAGGAAAATGCGGCCTTTGTGGGATGTTATTTGAAGTGAAATTTCTTCGTGGGATATCTCGGTATGAAGAGCTCGGGGAAGCTTGAGCTAGCTGCTTCTTTAATGTGAGTAAGTCATTCGCCATCTTTTGAAATGCCGGATCAGATGAAGTGGGGAAGAAGGAGTTAAAGCTTTAGGCTTGGATGGTTCTCATTTTAATTCGCCAGATATTAGCAAGTTATCTTCAATCCGTATGGCAGCAGCTTGGGTGAGAACCAGAGTAGTGACTTGTTCTTGCAAGAGTAAGAAACTTACTTTTGAGCTCATGGCATTTATGAAGAAACACTTCTGATTTTCTGGTGTTGGCAGCATGGTAGGTGGAACACACGGTTGATTAGTGAATTGAAACGGGTGATGAAATCGCATGGTCTCATTGACTTCCTTCTTCAGTGAGTGATCTTTGACAGTAACGCAAACGCATCTTTGGAAGGCTTATACCTTCTTCAAATGTAGTTCGTAATGTGGCCCAACTAGTGATAGATCCGGCCGGCAAATGTTGAAACCATTCTCTCTGCAGGTCCTTGCAAGGTCTCTAGAAAGAGGTGAACTGACACATCTTCATGGGTCACATCTAGGATACTGCATGACATGATGAATGTAGATATGTGTGAATCCATACTTTGGTTTCCACTCCCATCAAATTTGGGAAATTCTTTTGGTTTCCATGAGGGAGCGCGTGAACAGGATGTGGCAAAGCAAGAGGGCCCATAGCATTTCCCCATGGTACTGCCATTTGAAAAGCTGGAAAAAGGATGTGAGCTGGGAGGATGGTTCCACTGAGCAACAAAGCACTGCAAAGGGATGTGGATGCTCCTTGTAAAGAATGATTCCTTCGTGGAGGTGAGACACTTCTGGCTGACCGATCAGCTGAACTCTAGTGATGAGAAGCGTGCCGGTGTAACACTGAAGTTGTGCCTTTGAAGTAGATCGAAAGTAGGATCAACTTCTCCATGAGCTCTCCTGCTACTATGAGTAAATGGTTCACCCGCCAGTGTATCTTCTAGATCTGCAATATTTTGGAGCAGATTTAAAAACTTTTTGGTTGTACTTGCTGATTTTCTGATTTTTTGACAAAAATCAGCAGCATGTACTTTTCTAAATATTTAATTTTATCCCTCTTTTGAAAACCGATTGTGGTTTAATGACAAAGATCAACGAGGATAAAATGATGGTAAAACTTAGCAAGCTGATTTTTGGATCTTAGAGTTGACTTTTTGCAAGGGTTTGAAATTTTTTGTAAAACAGTCAAAAACTCAGATCTACGAAAAATATGGGTTTTTATAAAAACTCAGTGAACTAAAGATCTCTAACTAGCCCAAGATCTATGGATCTCTGAAGAAAATTTTCAGTTTGGATCACTTTTGCAAAAAATTTGGATTTTGAACAAAAGTTAAAATTTGCAAACAGGTAGTGATTTTTTTATTTTATTATTTTTTCCAACCACTACCACTACCATAGATCTTTTGAATCCCCAAAGAGAGTCGCCAAAAACTATTGGTCAAAAATTTCGTAGGCAGATCTATGGATAGATGAGCCAACAGTGTGCAGGCATAGCCCCTCTTTGAGACAGCAAAGTGAAACTGGTTTATTGCTATTCTACCAGCAGGAATCTATGCAAGTCTCACAATATTCTACCTTTGGG
Organism: Taxus wallichiana var. yunnanensis; assembly: GCA_018340775.1. Taxonomy (NCBI): domain Eukaryota; kingdom Viridiplantae; phylum Streptophyta; class Pinopsida; order Cupressales; family Taxaceae; genus Taxus; species Taxus wallichiana. The sequence continues at coordinate 74,379,347 of CM031233.1, read as the reverse complement.
GTTTGGGATCTTATCCCAGTAGGGGTGTTTCCAACTATGAAAAGAAAGGAATGAAGGGAAAGATGAAGATAAGATAGATCCGAAGGGAGAAAAGAAATGAATTCCAAAGTAGAAAGGTCAGAAGGTCTATGTTTTGGGATTGGTAATAAATGGAGCCAAACCTACTTGCATAAATGAACAAAGCAATACTGATGAACAAATGACAAAAAGTAGAGGTAGATTCAACAGAATAAACATACAGATCTAACATAAGAAAGTTCTGATGCATAACATAGGTATTCAACACAAAGTCTCAATATTGTATTAATATTTTCTTCTATTACAAAAAGTACAAAGCCTTTTCTCCTCACTTCTATTTTTCATCTAAAAAGTGTCCACCCCTTGAATACAACAAGTATCCAAGTATATATAGAAGAAGGAGAAGAGAGAAGGCAAAAAGAAACCAACAACTAATTACAAAAATATTTACAAAATATCTAAAAGTCAACTGTTGACTTGGGAAACTTGGTGGATGACAACATCCCATGGTGCAACATGGATGATGTCATCATTTATGCCAACATACTTTTAAATATTACAAAAAGAAAGCCAAGAGGAAGAAGGCTATTCATCATCGTCCCGTGGCTGGAAGGGAGTATCTCTTCTTGCTCTCAGAGAGGCAATGTGGAATTGAGTCCGATACTCCATGAATTTGCTGATCATCGGTTGAAGTAGATCCTGGGCAGGACCCTTGGTGTGATCGCCGATGACTTCACAAGTCTCCCATTCATCTCTGAGTTTTTTGGGAGCTTGAAGTATTCATTACCTGCCTCCATCAGGTACCCTATAAAATCATGGCAAAGCTAGAAGGTTATTGATGGATTCAGTGTCAAAAGTGGCTTCCGGCCCTAGCCTCCTTATGAGATGATCTCCTTGAAGATCCGAATGGTTTCATCTACCTTCCTCAAGGTGAATGAAGGAGTGAGCAAGCCCGAGACATCCTTAGGACAATTTGCTCCATTTGATGCAAGGCATCTAGGGCTTCCTCCTTGACCTTATCTATCTTCTCCAGAAAAAATTCCATCTGATCGACCCGGTAGTCCAAAGCAGCAAGGATTTTGTTGGGTGCTCTGGGGTGATCGAAGACGCCGAATTTAACTAAATCTTCAACGAAATAGTCGAGCATCTTCTGGAATGTCTCATGTTGCAACCTAGCATGGTCCAACTCTTTGGAGATAGGTCCTGCAATCACCTGGAGTTCCTTGTTCACCTGACCAATGTTCTGATATAGCTCGGTGAACTTAACGATTACTCCTCACTTTCTTTGAGGATCTGGTCTCTCCAGAGAGGATACGCCATGCCTTGTTCACCAATCTTGGTGTATTCATTTATCTTATCCCGACTAAGGACCTCGGGAGTTTCAAGTGGCATTGTAGAGGAGGCACTGCCCATTTTCTCGCAGGCGTGGAGAAGATGCTTATTCTGTTCTTTTAGTAGCCTCTTCTCTTCCTTTGCTTCTTAAAGCTTCTTGCAAAGGGCATCCACCGCAGATAGGGCCTCTCCTTGAAGGCTCTCGGATGACGTTCCCATTGTGACCTACATCACCGTATAATCTATAGGGGACAGATCCTTTTTATCCTTTGAGGGATTGGGATACACGATCTCCATTACTCTTTCTCCCGATGCACTCTGAGAGAAGTGGGTTATTGGATTTTTCTTCTTATCCCCCTTTGTTGGGATGACGGAGAAGTCCATAGGTGCAATGGGGACTTTCCTCTTATGTTGGCTCAGGTGCTGGGAGATCCATGCTGGACTTAAGGGAGTGGGACCAGAGGTGGAAGAGGGAGCAGCTGCAGTGGATGAGGGGAAATGGGTCGAGACACTTGGTGGTGGCATCGAGAGAGAGGCCAAGAAAGTGCTCACGGGAGGAAGAGACACTGCAGGGGAGGTAGTCGTGGGAGTGGAAGGGAGCTGAGAGATGAGAGAAGAAATGGTGGGGGACAGCTCCGTGAGGGAAGAGAAGATGGAGGAAGAGGAAGGGGGAACAGTAGAAGATGGGGGAGAGGAAACAACCAAAGGAATGGTTGGTTGAGTCACATGAGGAGGGGAAGGAGGAGAGGGAGAAGGGATGGAAGGGAACTCAAGTAGTAGCAGTGGCAACATCCTGAATGGATGTGCCCATCGGAACACTTTCTACCGCTTCTTTCTCTGGAGATACCAAGCTTACAACCTATTCCTGTGTGTGGAAGGAGGGCTCTCAGGAGCTTCTTCTTGAGTGGAGCTTGATTCTCCCTCTTTATCTTTACCTTTTCCCTTTGGAAAATGCTTCAGTCTGGCAGGTGCACTACCCAAAGGGGACGTGGTGAAATCTACCCAAGGTAGATGAGGCCGTTATATCTGCACCAATGCTGTGCATTCGCGTAATGTGCCCTTAACCCTCACCTCAATGGTCTGAGGTGCCTTTGTCCTATCAATTTTGAAAATGGCCAGTTGTCCCCATCCGTGTCTAGATATACCTGATCAACTTCTTGATCGGTTGTTTGGAAACCTTTTGGAACAATGGCCACACCATATTGAATAATTTCTGCTAGGGCCAGGTGGGAGTGATCCTTTCTCCTGAGTTCGACCTCGTGATACAGGTCGATGTAGATGTCCTCGATCTGTGGAACGTGGATCGGATCAAGTTTTGCCTTTGGGAGGCAATTTCTTGGATCAAAGGTGGGCCTCCTGGGAAATTGTGCTTTAGGTTAAGTAGTTCCAGCTCTGCGAACATTTCTCGGGCTTTGTGTGAGAAGTGTGCAGTGTACCTACCCACTGTGAGGGGGAAAGGAGTTCCACCCTTCTTCCTTTTCAGGCACTTCTCGTGATATGTTATGAGTTGCCTGGATAGCTCCAACAGGATCAACTTAGGGCCTACATACCTTGGTAATTTGGTGGGCTCCCCCAAGAAGTTGGCTGCTCTGAGATAGGTGAAAGTGGGGAATTGCGTAAATAATGCCCCCACTTCTCGGTTGCAGTGACTATGCTCTTGGTCATCCGACCATGAGTCATATTGGGCCTCAAAGGTAGATGATGCCATAGAAAAAGGCATCATTGATCTTGGTGAACTGTGGGATGTTGTTCTCCAGCTTCAACTCTAGGTAGTATTCGTATATTTTCACCTGAGGCCAAACCCCACATCGGCTCAAGTTGGATAGTCTCTCTCTCGAAAGGCAGCAGACTACGTAGGAGTTCATGTAGAACCTCCGTTGTGGTGAGTTGTTGGAGCTGCTCAGAGATGGTGCTGCTTATGATCTCTGCCCACTCAAAACGTTGATCATGCATGTTTTTATTCATTGTTTCTAGATACCTGAGCATCCATTTGTGGAAGTAATGGGCATCAGAAAGCCCAAACACTCTACTTAGGAAGGTGATGGTATCGCTCAGTTCCTCAGAGAAGTCACTGTGGTGAATAACCTGTGGCCACCTGGTTATCACCTTCTTATTTTTCAAATACACTTGTTCATTAACTGCATGCATTTGTCTTCATTTTCCTCCCATGCCTTGATGTAGTCCTCTTGGCTTATAGCCAAAATGTGGTGGTGGGGAATACCTAGCATGATCTCAAAGTGTCGGGCAGTGAGGTTGATTATGACCTCGCCCTTTTCGTTCTCGACACACCTTGTGTCTTTGTTATAACAACGGGCCACCACCATCATAAATTCATTATTCATTGCACTAATGGGGATTCCCCAGTGAAATGTAGACCACTGCCCACCTAGTTTGTCCATCCAAGGACTGCCTGTGACCCTCCTGGTTCTGGCCCAAAATCATCCATGTCGATGTGGCCAAGTTTGGAATCTCTGATGTCTAGGTCACATTCTGCCTGGGACTCAGGCATTCTGACCCTTTGATATTTGTATTTCATCTCTTCCTCTCGTGAGTTTGGCCTTACCCTTTGACTTGGTTGGCCTTTTGCTTGATGTAGACATATGAATCTGAGTTCAGTTGCTGATTTGCAAGAAGAAGGAGTGAAGTCCAACACATAAGAGCCATGTTAGCTGTTAGATCTTCCATCAAAGCTTTATAGAATGAGGAGTTAGCAATTTAAAAGCCTCTGGGCGCAAGGCGCAGGAAATTTGTAGGCTGCAGGGTCAAAAGTATGGCTACACTGAAACGGAGTGTTGCAAGGAAGAAATCAGCACCAAAGGGCAAGGGCGCAGAAATTTACATATAACATCATTGTTGTTGTAGACAAATGTGCGCTTGTGCCATTATATAAGGTTTTTTACGGGCGCAAATAAGTTTGGTGTTGCATGGGGGTAGGATGCGCCAATGGGCACAGATATGTGACATGTTGCATGGAATTTTGGTGTGCCAAGGGCGCAACATCAATGTGTGTATCACTAACTTTATGTGGCAAAGGGCCTTTGCGCGCATACAGAAAGATTGCATAACAAACTTTTTGTTGTAAGAAGGATTGTGCTGTGCTTCTGAGAAAGGATTTTCTTAGTTTTTATGTGCATGAAGGAAGGATGTGTGCTGCAATGGGGATAGTGCGCCTTCTTGTGCGTGATTTGTTTTTATGTAACAGGAATGGCGTTTGCACCAAGAGAAAATTGTGGTGGTAAATGATAATACTTTAGGTTTTCTTTCTTTTAAGGTTTTTCAGGCCTCCTTCGACATGGATTTAGATGGTGAAGGGGGACAGAGCGAAGAAGATTGTGGGTTTGTTTTCAAACAAAGCCCTCCAGCCAACAGATCTGGAAGGAGGGTGAAATTGGCTTGAGGAGGGAAAATTGCAAAATGGGCTAGAGGGGTTTATGGTTTCTTTAGATTCATTTTATTACATCCCACAAACAACCAAACCAAAAAAAAAAACACAAGAGAAGCAAGGACCACTTACCCGAATATATAGAATGAGAGAAACGAAGTGGGGTCCATGAACGTGACACGAGGATGATGGGAGCACTGATAGGTGTAGAGGAATAAATTTTCACGTGTTTTTCAATTGTGAAAATGACAGGGCAGATGCGCCTATATATAGCCAAAAGTGTAATAAATGTGCCACCCACTTTTTAAAGGGCGCACCAAAATATGTATGTCGACATGAAAAAATTTGTGCCCTTTGGTATGGGTAAACATCTGTCAGCAAGGAAATATCTGTGCCTTTAGCACAAATTTAGGACTGTCAACATGGGATTTTGAGTGCCTTGGCGCACCATTAAGGGCGCACAACATTTTTTTTTTATTGATGATGGCGCATGCGCTCTGGGCAGCGTAGAAAGAAAGGTGCATCATGGGAGGTGCAACAATTGTTGTGTTAACACTCCAAAGGGTGTGCCAAAGGAATAAAGGGGGCAAATTTATCCTGTGTTGCATAGACAAAAGATGCACCCAACCAAAAAGGACCAAAATGACTAAGTTCGAAAAACTAGATTTTTCCGGGAAGGGATTTTACACCATTCTCGAACGCTGAGGGACCTTGAAGAGGACACAACAAAATTTTGGTAAGGTTACCTATAAAATTTCCCTTGTCAATTTCACAAGATAACAACCGGCTCTTCCGGGGACTATTTTTAGCAAAACTTAAGGGTAGAGAACCCAGATCACCATGTGCCTATCCATTAGGTTACAGAGTCAAAAACGAAGGCGACAAAAAAAAAAGCAAACACACGACATAAAGCAAACTATACAAAAAGAAGAGAGAGAAGCAAGCTCTACTTCCTAAATATTTTGAGATGTTGCCCGTTATAGGAAGCAAGAGATTAGTTTCATCTACATACGAGAGATGGAAGCTATTCTCTCCATTGAGCTGCTTGATCTTGAAAGGTCCTCTCCATAGAGAATCAAATTTCCCATGCATGCCCTTTGGCTCTCTTCGCTTGTCCCATAAAAGGATGAGATCTCCCACCTAAAAATCTCTTTGCTTGGCATTTTTATCGAATAGTCTCTTGACTTGATCCGATGTTTGGAAATCCAGGTTGACCACTTTTACTCTTTTTCTTGAGCTCTGCTAGATACATCATCCTCTTTTCAAGAGAATTTTAGAAAGTTTCATCTTCAATTGCTCATGTCAAGCGCAGAGCAGGAAGTTCCACAGAAATGGGAAGTTTAGTGTCGATTCCATATAACACTTGAAAAGGAGACATACCGAGAGACCTCTTGGGAGTAATGCGGTCTTCCCATAAAGCATCATACAATAACTTGTGCCATGTCTATTGATTCTCATCAACTAGCTTCCGTATGATAGTCACTAATTTTTTATTACTAGATCCTACCAAACCATTTCCCTGGGGTAATAATCCGAGGCATGGGCCAAGGTTATCCAAAGTATCATAGCAAAAAACAATAAATTCTTGTGAGGAGAAGTTGGAAGCATTATTAGCAACAATTTTGTTTGGAATGCCAAACCTTACAATGATATTCTCTTTGATGAAATTGTAAACAACCTCAGAGGTGACATTCTTGACAGGTATGGCCTCCACCCATTTGGTGAAGTAATCTATTGTTGTCAGGACATAACTATGTCTAGTACTCGATTGAGGATGGATTACTCCGATAAATTCAATTCCCCACTGCCTGAATGGTTCATTGATAACGACCGGCCTGAGGGGAAAAGTAGCCAATTTTGGTTTGCCGACAAATTGTTGGCAGAGCTCACATTTTTCTACCCAAGTGGCTGTATCCTGAAACAGCATTGGCCAATAGTACTTGGCCTAGATGATCTTGTGTGTTGTCACGGAAGAGGAGAAATGACCACCATAGGCTGAATCATGAAAACTCTTAAGTAACTTTATCTGTTGTGGCTTGTCAACACATCACAAGAAGATGCCATCAATTCCACATTTGTATAAACCTGTCATCCTAGATGACATATCTGGCTGCTCTGAGATTTATAGCACACTTCTCCTTTGAAGTTAGATGAGTTGGGAACTCACCGTAAGTGAGAAAGAAAGTGATATCAGAATACCATTCATCGCTAGTCACGACAAATAGAACCATGGGTAGAGAATCAGCTTTCTCCAACTGACCTTGTGTTCCATCGATGCAATCATCCTTTTCCTTAGGGTCTTCTGAATCTTGGTTTTCAGCCATAAGCTGACATAGGCCCTTGCCTCTTACCAGCTTGGTTGGTTTTATATCTAGATCATACTCTTGGACCTTTGCAATCCAATTTCCTTGCAAACTTCCTAACTCCTATTGAGTTAAGATCGACTTGACTGTCGTGTCAGGGACCAACACCACTGTATGAGAGTTTAGAATATAATACCTAAAGTTCTTGACTACTTTGACAATGGCAAAGGCATGTTTTTCCAACCGAGACATCTTCAATTTGTGAGGCGTGAGCTTACGGGCTTTATATCCTCGAATGAGCGTCTTTCCTTCCTTGAGGATCTAATCTTAGCCAAGGAGACAGGTAAGAAGATGCATAAAAAATAAACCTAAGCTAATCAGAGGTGATGCACCGAGGAATGAAGAACACCTATCTTGCCAATAAACACAGACCATTCAAATGTGATGCAAGATCATGCATGATAACAAAATTTGCAGTGAAAGACCAGGAGGATGCAAATGAACACAGAGAGGGTTGAGAATCATCCACAGACATGCATTACTTGCTCCAAAGATTGATACAATACACTACAAAATGCCAAGAGGCAGAGTCACATTACAGTTTCAAATGGGAGGTTCGAACTCCACAAATTCACCTACCGAAGAGAAGAAGGGAGGGGCAAAACAGAAATGTTCGACCTTTTAAAGAAGCCCCTCCTTACAATATATAGGAAGAATGAGAGAGGGAAGAGAGAGGAAATCCAGATCTACCCCAACCACTTCTAGGTTGCATTTAACTCATCTCATTATGGCAGAAGTGGTGAATCCTAGCAAAATGGTGGACTGTCTAGCAGAAACGGCGAACTGTCTGTTGTATTAAAGCTGGTTGTTGAAACGTCACTTCTATCTATTATTACGTGCCAGAGGTGTTTCTCAATTTTCTCTCTCCAAACTGAACCAAAATGCAATATTGACCCTAGAATCATGTAGAGAATTTTTCCAGCTTTCCATTGATATAAAGAACGTGAAAATCTGAGCTCTGGATCGAAAGTTATGGCGATCTGAAGATTTAGGGAAAAAAAAAAACGGCCAAAACGGAAAATATTTGATTTTTTTCCCGCGCTCGCCACTGGATGACACGTGTCGTGCTGATTGGATGAGAAATTTCTCTCTCTAGGCCTTTCCATGGGTTTCCTTGAAAATTTTGACTTTTCTTACACTTTGGAAAAATTTTTTTTCCCCGCCCCGCCACTGGGACACGTGGCATCGATTTGGGTTGGAGGACAGGGGCGCGGGGAAAACCTTTAACTTTTAGTTTTGGGCCAAAACTTTGCTAAGTTTTCAAAACTCTCCCCGAGCTCGAACCCCGTGGCCACGTGGCATGATTTCATTAGACGCGGGCTCTCTTGATCTCTTTTTGCGGCTTTCACCTTTCGCGTCCCACGTCCCTCGCGTACCTTTGGCCCGGATGTCCCAAACTGCCTGGGGAAAAATTCTCCGAACCGCCCGATTCGGGCTTCCTTGTCCTCTTTGCGGTGAAGACACGTGGCGAGATTCCATTGGCTCTCACTCTTTCAGCTTTTCGTGCCCCACGCATACTTTTCCCGGGTGTCCTGACGAAAGTTCCCCTATTTGGCCGATCCGGTGGTTCACGTCCTCCGCGTACTTTGTCCCAACTGTCCTGACATCGCTCTGGGACAAATTTCTCCGAACCGCCCGAAATGGGCTGGATGACTGCTTGCTCTCGGCCGCTTCGCCTTTTTCGCCCTTCGCGTCCTTCGCGTACCATGGCCCCAGATGTCCAAATCGCCCGCACAACAAGCTTAGTCAATTTTTTTCACCTTCGGCCGGTTTCCCTTTTGCGTCCCCGCGTCCCCCCATGGCCCGATGTCCCAAATGCCGCTGACCGCTCCGGGCGGTTTTTCGGCCGATTTCGCCCCGACGTCCCAACTGTCCCAAGTGCCCCTAGTGCTAGCCTTAGTCGATTTTCTCTGTATTTCGGCCTCAAGCCTGGCTCTTTGCAACTTTTTCACATACTTTTAAAACGTTGGGTTTTCTTCTTGGACAGGAGGGTTAGAAAGAAACCGAGGGGACCCCAGAAACATGATTTTGCCTCAATCATTCTACTTGCTCTAGGATCGATAACTGATGCATGTTATCAAAATTACCTTGGGGGAATTTTGGATAACAGTTTGGCGACTCAGTGGGGTCACCTGCCTGCTAGGTAGAAGATCAGTGGCCTTTTAACAATCCATTGGGCATGGAGTAATAACCTGAAACCAACCTGATCTCTGATCCCGATCCTGATACCGCAACTCATTCTTCGAGAGCACTCTGAACTATAGAAATTCAACCTGAGAGTGACAAAACCTGTGCCAAAGCACTTAGGAAAAAGAAACCTAACTACAACAAGACAATGTGCATACGCACTTAGAGGAACTGAAATCTAGGCTAATATTTACAAGGGTAAACCTTTTCCTTTTTAGTAGCAATGTTTAAGATAGATTCCGTTAACTGGAATCGGGAGTTCTTCTCCATCCAATGCAGCATAATGGAAGGCATTACCACTTTTACATCTCGTGACCATGTAGGGGCCACTCCAAATGGCATCAAACTTGGAATGCCTTCCGTGTTTCACCCGATCTCGCATCCCATTTCGTAACTAGGTCCCCTCCCGGAAGGTCCTTGCTCCCGCCTTCTTGTCAAACCATCTTTTTACTAAGGTCTCGATCCTTTTCAATCATCGAACTCGCATGTTCTCTTATTTCTTCCAATTCCATCAACTCGCATACTGCCTCCATGGTTTGAACTCTAGATAACTCCAATCGCTTCATGAGCTCCAATGCTGGAAATTCTAATGATATAGGCACACGCTCTTTCCCATAGACCAATTTGTAGGGAGAACTACCGTAGACCTCTTTGGTGTTATCCTCGTCAGCCCATAATGCTGATTTTAGCTTGGTATGCCATGTCCTTTGGTTTTCATCCAGAGTTCTTCTCGATGATCCTTAAGAATTTTTGTTCGTGGACTCGCTCGTCCATTACCCCGTGGGTAATAATTTGAAGAGGTGCTTAAATAGATTCCATTCTTGACAGCCCATTCTCGTAATCTTGGAACCTATGAATGCTAATGCATTATCTCGATATGATAGTGGCGCACACCGAACCCGGTCACTATTTCTTCATAAAAGTCTAGTATGTTAGACTCACTTGCTTTTTGAGCGCTACTGCTTCGGTCCACTTGGTGAAATAGTCCGTCGCCGTGAGAATCCACTTGTGGCCTTGGCTTGAGTTTGGGTTGATGACCCCGATGAAGTCCAATCCCCATTGCATAAATGGTTGGTCAACCAAAATTGGGTGCAATGGAAGCGCTGCTAGTCTTTCTTTTCCCGTGAAGAGTGCACATTTCTTGCACTTTCTTATCCATGTATAACAGTCACTGAACACTGTGGGCCAATAATACCCTGCCTTCATTATCTTGAGAGCTGTTACTCATGGGGTGAAATGTCCTCCGAATCTCCATCGTGAAAATCTCGTAACACCCTCTCAATTTGACCTGTCCCAATGCACCTCAATAGAACTCCATTGATGTCTTTCTTAAACAAAACACCATCAACAAACACATATGGAATGGCTTGTAATCTAAAGTATCTCCTCTTTGCTTTGCTCATTTCTGGAGGGCATAGGCCTGTCTGTAGGAAGTGTATCATATTCTGAGTCCAACAGGGAGTGGGCACATCATCATTTTCTTGTTCTTGACCATCCTGTAGTACCAAGACAACCTCTTTTCCATTACCTGCTTCAACTTGTTGACTCAAGGCTAGTTGTTCGCATAGTCCCTTCCCACGTACTAGTTTGGTGACCTTAATCTCGATGTCATATTCCATGACATGGGTTATCCATCCTGCACGTTTCTCATTCAGATCCTTGTTTAGAAGGAAGTCCTCGACTCCCGCATGAGAGACCAATAATTGATCTTGTTGTTTCGAGACTAGGTGCTTGAATTTCTTTAAACTCCCGATCACCGCAAGTACATGCTTTTCAATGAAAGAGTACCTAGTTTCGTATTCCTCCAAGCCTCGATCAAGAAAGCAATCGGTTGTTCTAATCCTTCTTTGTTTTGTTGTGCCAGATTGCAGAAATTGTGTCTCCACCACCAAAGGCATATAAAGATGAAACCCTTGGAGAAGTCTCTGGATTGACGAGAGTGGGAGCTTGAGATATAGCCTCTTTATGCCTCAAAACTTGCCTTGCCTTCGATGTCCACTTAAATGCCATGCTCTTTTTAACATCAGCGTTATTGGCTTTACGAGAGCCGCAAAGTTTGGAACAAACCTCATGACAAAATTGATCCTTCCCAAGAAGCTTTCAAGAGCCTTCTTGTGACTTGGCAATGGCAACGCTTGAATTGCTTCAACTCTTTCTCGGGTCAATCGTCAATCCTTTCAAAACAATATGGCCTAGAAGTTTTCCCTCATGAGCCAGGAATATGCATTTTTTGGGATTCAATGATACCCCAAATCTTCTACACCTCTGAAATACCTGCCTCAGATGAAAGAGGTGATCCACTGCATTTTTGGAGAATACAAATGATGTCATCAAGATATATCGTAACTATTTTATTGATCAACCCCTTGAATGCCATATCCATTGCCCTTCGAAAGTGGCTCAAAGATTTGATAGGCCAAATGGCATCTTCAGTAGGCATATGTGCCCCATTTGGTGGTGAAGGCCATCTTGAACTCGGTCTTCCTCCTTCACCATAATCTCGATTATAGCCTCGAATATCCATCAAGCAATGAAACCTCTCGAACCAGCCTACAACCTGCAATATTTGCTCCATGGAAGGGAGTGGGTAATGGTCCTCGAGAGAGGCTCTATTCAAGTCTCTCAAGTCAACACACAATCTGATCTCTCCACTCTTCTTTCTCGATCGAACTAAGTTGGCAACCCAACTAGAATGCTTGATCGGGAATATGATCTCGACTCAATCAGCCTTGTCCAATTCTTTTCTCATGAGAGGCTCCATGTGTGGATTGACTCGGTCTTTGTTTCTACCGACAGCTTAGTATTTGGATCCAATTCAATGGTATGCCGAGCTAAGTTGGGATCAAACCTTTCAAGTCTTCATAGCTCCAAGAAAACACATCGTGGAACTCGACACAACTGTATGAACTCATACCTTTCTTGTTCAGCTTGTCATCCTTCCAATTTGCAATGGTTTGTTCTCTTCTTCTACCAAGATGGATACCGAATCTCTCTCTTGACCGAATGTTTGCTTTCTCCTTTCTAAACTCGATCATTGGGATTAAAAATGGACTCCAAAGTGATAAGTCCCTGGGCAGCTTGTTAGTTCTCACTGTACCACTTGGTCACCATACCGCTGTTCCAATTTTTCTTGATTCTTGGCCGAGAACTCAGCTTCTTCTTCGCAAGAAATGGATGATTTGCTGGTCATTTTCAAACACTTGCCAACCGACATTGTTATCCGCATCAAGGCCTCACAATCACGTGGATGTTTGGCTGTACCTTGTCTTGTTGAATACTTTCCACAATGTCAAAGGCTGCCCCTACCGCCGCAAGCCCTGTCAAAGCCACTTGATTCTCTTTCCTAGAATGGATTTGATGCCAAAACCCTCAAAATCTTCCATGAGGTCCCACACCCTCGTTTCTTGTAGCATTTGAGTAGATCATTCTTGGCAAAGCATGTTGTCCCTTGACCGATTTACAATCAATTCACCGTCCCCAAAGACTTGCAAGTTCTTTATTTTTTCTTGATCGATTGCCCAATGCATCCTCGCACCAAGGCTTCATATTCAGCAGTTGTTATGGAGCATGCAAACTGAAATCTAAAAGCTGAATAGTACTTTACTCCTCGAGGTGAAACAAGCATGGCTCCACCTCCTGCACCTTGTCTACTCCTTGATCCATCAAAAAACAGCTGCCATACCTCATTGTCATCCTTGTGGTTTGGCTTGGTGATGCTAGGAATAGGTTGATTTTCTTCATGTATACAATAGACCCTAGCTCAGATTCTTCTACTTCTTGATAAGGATCAAAAGCATGTATCTTGTTTGCCCATTCATCAAGAGTTAGATCCGGGATGCTTCCAACCTTAGTGTCAGCTTCATCAAAGCTTGGGTGATCTTCTTGATCAAATGCTGAGCAATTGGCATTAATCGACTTGGAGTGTAAGGCTCAATATGGAAGTTTGCAATAGGTTCTCGACCTGATTGTAGCTTGGTTCCATACCTCATTCTAAACAACATGTGTGACCAATCAGCAGAAAAATATCCTCCAATCTTGGCTGCCGTGAAGTCCTCGACAACATAGGGCAAAGAGTGGTGGAAGGTCTATGACTCGATACATCTTGTAAAACAACAACATTTGACATGCATGCAAGGTAAGACTCAAGTTTTTAATCACTCCAACTATTGCTATACGCTGTCCCATCTAGCCGCACTACCCTTTGGATATTGTTTCATACGGAGCCCTAGCTGATCAGCCTATTTGTTTAGGCATTACCGAGCTACTTGCCCCGAGTCTATCATGCAATTGTGCACTAGCTGATTTCCAATGATCAATGAAACATGTAAAGGAGGGGGTTTCAACATTTTACCTTGCTGTCCTCCATGATTTCCCTCAGTCGGGCAGCATTTGTAAGCACTTTGTCTTGCATCCGAACTTGTTGATTCAAGTTGGCCACTCCTTCATGGCAGCTTGCAAGCAGATCTCTTTGGCCCGGGATGGATAGGGATTCCCACATTGATATATCGACATTTGTCTTCTTCATCCGATCAATGATATCGAATGGTGATGAAGGATCTCTTTGTTGTCCCTTGTTTGCACATTCACTCTCGCATGCACGGGCAGCAACAATCGGTATTTGAGTTGGCCTAGGGCTGTTCTTGGCTGCCCTCAGGCATTTGAAATTGGATTTTGCTTGCCAACCATTTGTGGAACCATGGAAGGTTGTGGATTGGTTGGGGCTAATGGCTGTTCTTCACCCAAATTCCTCCTTTTTGACCTTGTGTTGGCTGCAACACCTTGAGAAACTTCCTGGTTCATGCCACAAAATCCTCTTGCTTGCCAATTTACCAATGTGGTGTCATTTGGGGCTGATTGCTGTTGGAATGTTTTTTGTTGTTGGTTGTTTTTCTCGATCGCCCTCACCCTCCACACCAAGTAGTTGTCACCATTAATGCTTGATTCAAAGCACCATCAAGCACATGGATTGGTTATGAGGCTCATTGCATGGAAAACACCAATCATACTCCTGGGCAATGTTGTTTTGTGTTGGCACCAATGCCTTAGAGGTAGATATGGCATTTGGATTATAGGGCTGAAATGGTCTATTGGCAGGAGGCCTTGTTTGATTTATATTTGCAGCTGGATTAGGAGGCCTTTGTGGTTGGTATGGCTGCCTGTTAGGCTGAGCTTGGGGTTGATAAGAAGGTCTAAAACCTTGGGCTTGCTGCCTTTTGAGAGTAACCAGCTCATTGCCTAGGTTTTGCAATTGCTTCATGACTTCTCAAGCTCATTTGGGGCACTTGGAGATGAAGTGGAAGCTTCATTTGAACTCTGATTTCTAGGAGTGGGAGAAGGAGCCAAATTAGGTGCTTGATTGGTGTTTGGACTCTCTAAACTTGGAAACAGTGGCATGGGAGGTCTAGGGGCAAGTTTTCCAGCTTGATCAAACAATTTTCAGCCCTAATGGCAATGCTATAAGCCATAGGGATAGTTATGCCTCCCATGGACTGAATCAACATAGAAATATCAGAATTTAGAGCTTTGAGATAGTAGAGAAAAGCACCTTTTGTTGTTGGCCTGACTGCCACTGGAATTCTCTCCCAAGTCTTTGAAATCAAGTTGAAATCGGTCACCGCTCATGGGAGCTCTCTCGATGGTTGTCACTGCTCCAAAAGAGACAAGTTGTCTCCCTTTTCTCCAAATTGCTCATGAAGTGCTATACACACTGATTCCAATTTGTGATAGAACCAGCTCCAAGGCTTCTAAACCATCGCAATGCTTTACCCTTTGAATGAAGATGCCAAGAACTTGACACCACACTGCATCTCATTGATTTCATGGATCGCACAAAGGTTAGCAATATCTTTAACATGATCACCTGGAGTAGTCCGATTTTCTCCAGTGAAGTATGGAATGTTCTTCAAGGCTGCAATAGGAATCGATGTTGTGCATTGAGGGCAAGTGGGTCTGCTGCCCGTGAAGTTGACATAGGGGTTGTTTTGTGCCATTCTAATTGGTCTTAAAACCCTTGTTGATCGAATGAAAGGCCTACTGTGTGGAGGAGTTGAGAGAGTTCTGTTTGGTGGAGATGGAGACCTTTGAATCCTTCTTCCTCTTTGCCTTCTTCTTGGAGATAATTGCAGGTATTCAAACAACACTTCTTCTTCTCCAACTCTTGACCTTGTGGTGACTCTTCTCATGAGTTTTCAGGCCTGCACTGCTGAAACCAGTTGATTCTTCCCCTTGGAGTCGCCAGATATGCAAATAATAGCTCTTTTCAAGCAAGAAAATTGCAGCAGATGCACATCAACTTTGCTGCAATAAAAATGAGACCTCTAGGTCCCACCGGGCGTGCCAAAACTGTTGATGCAAAATCACAACACCCCTGGATGTTGATCAGATTTCTAGGTTGATCATACTAGCATCCAGTGTGATTGCACAACATGGAATCCTTTCTCCAAGTGTGGGACTTGCAAAAATGAGAAAGGAATCTCCAGAGAAGGTCTGGTTCCTATTCCTCTATTCAGATGCACACAAAAAATGCAGAGGGTTTACTCAAAACCTAATCTAATCTTGCCAAGGAGACAGGGTAAGAAGATGCATAAAAATAAACCTAAGCTAACAGAGGTGATGCACCGAGGAATGAAGAACACCTATCTTGCCAATAAAAACACAAGACCATTCAAATGTGATGCAAGATCATGCATGATAACAAAATTTGCAAGTGAAAGACCAGAGGATGCAAATGAACACAGAGAGGGTTGAGAATCATCCATGTACATGCATTACTTGCTCCAAAGATTGATACAATACACTACAAAATGCCAAGAGGTAGAGTCGCATTACAGCTTTCAAATGGGAGGTTCGAACTCCACAAATTCACCCCGATAAAGAGAAGAAGGGAGGGGCAAAACAGAATGTTCGACCTTTTAAAGAAGCCCCTCCTTACAATATATAGAAGAATGAGAGAGGGAAGAGAGAGGAAATCCAGATCTACCCCAACCACTTCTAGGTTGCATTTAACTCATCTCATTATGGGTAGAAGTGGTGAATCCTCGCAAAATGGTGGATCTGTCAAAGTAAACGGCGAACCTGTCTGTTGTATTAAAGCTGGTTGTTGAAACGTCACTTCTGTCTATTATTACGTGCTAGAGGTGTTTTCAATTTTTCTCTCCAAACTGAACCAAAATGCAATATTGACCCTGGAATCATGTAGAGAATTTTCTCCAGCTTTCCATTGATATAAAGAACGTGAAAATCCGAGCTCTGGATCGAAAGTTATGGCGATCTGAAGATTTAGGCAAAAATAGGCCAAACGGAAAATATTTGAATTTTTTTCCCGCGCTCGCCACTGGATGACATGTGTCACGTGCTGATTGGAGAGAAATTCTCTCTCCTAGGCCTTCCGTGGGTTTCCTTGAAAATTTTGACTTTTTTTACACTTTGGAAAAAGTTTTCATTTTTTCCCCGCGCCCGCCACTGGGACACGTGGCATCATTGAGGGGCGGTGGGAAAACCTTTACCTTTTAGTTTTGGGCCAAAACTTTGCTAAGTTTCCAAAACTCTCCCCGAGCTCGAACTCCCCTGCCACGTGGCACGATTTCATTGGACGCGGGCCCTCCTTGTCTCTGTTTGTGGCCCTTTCACCTTTTCGCGTCCGCGCATCCCTCGCGTACCTTTGGCCCAGATGTCCCAAACTGTCTGGGACAAATTTCTCCAACCGGATCCCAGATTCCTTGCTCCTCTTTGCGGTGAAGACACGTGGTGAGATTCCATTGGCTCTCGGCTCTTTTAGCTTTTCACGTCCCGCGCGTACTTTTGTCCTGGGTGTCCCAGACGAAAGTTCCCTATTTCGGCCGATCCGGGTGGTTCGTGTCCTCGCGTACCGCCCCAACTCTGGGTATGCTGGGACAAATTTCCTAAACCCAGAAATGTCCTCTCACCGACCGCCTTTTTGCGTCCTTAGTACTCACGGCCAATGTTTTGCTGCACTGTGAGCTTAGTCAATTTTTTCACCTTTTTTGTTCGCCCTTTTACGTCGCACGCGTCCCCAAGGCCCTAGATGTCCCTTTTTGCTACGTGGACCGCCTGTTGGTTTTTCGGCCGATTTGGGCCCCGACGCCCCAACCTGTCCCTAGTGCTACCTTAGTCGATTTTTTCTCGTATTTCGGCCTCAAGCCTAGCTCTTTTGCAACTTTTTCACATACTTTTTGAGGGGATCGATGCATTTTATCAAAATTACCTTGGGGAAATTTTGGATAACAGAGTGAACACCAGTTTTTCTTGTGGGTAAAGTAAGGCTTTGAATAACCCTAACCCTTTCGACATCTATCTTCGTCCCTTCTTTGCTGACCATGTGTCCCAACAACTTTCCTTCCGTGACCCCGAAAATAGACTTTTTGGATTTAGGGAGATCCTGTGTTCTCGGCATCTATTCAATACTTGCTCCAAATGATCACAATGATCATTTCATTGTTTAGATAACATAGTTAAGTCATCCAAATAAACTACGAAGACCTTCCCCATCATACCTTTGAAAGTGAAGTCCATCGCTCGCTGGAAGGTGGCACCAGCTTTGGTTAAGCCAAAGGGCATCCTGATGTAGGCGAATGTACCCCAGGGGGTAGTGAATGTTGTTTTGAATTGGTCTTCAAGCGAGACTTTAATTTGATTGTAGCTGAAAAACCATCAAACATGGACAACATTTACGATCCGATTCGCCTACGAACGATCCATTATAGGAAGCGGTAGTTGTCCTTGAGGATGCACGATTCAAGTTGCGAAAATCTACGGATGTGTATTTCACCATTCTTTTTCATACTAGCATAATATTTGCAACCCAGTCTTTGTGATGGGTAGGTAAAATGATTCTCGCATCCAACATCTTCTATATTTCCACCTGGATGGTACCCGAGACCTTGGGATTATAGTGTCTTTGTTTCTAGCGAAAGGGTTTGACATCTCCCTTTAATGGGATGTCGTTCTGGATGTCCTTCAGCTTGAAAGACTTTATATCGGCATAAGACCATGTCAATACGTCCATATATTTCTTCAGCAATTTGAAAAACTTTCACTTTTCTTTGGGTGTGCAACATTTTCTGATATTCACAAACTGGGGATGTTTCATAGTACCTAGATTGACCGGCTCAGTTTTTGGAGAGGAGTTAGGATTATCTTGCCTTTTCCTCCTGACAAAAAGATCATGTCTGTCGAACAAACATTCCAAGGAAACCAAACCTTTTGGAATTTTATTTCCTTTGAGCTGAATTTTAAGGTTTTCTTCCTCATGGATTTAGATGGTGAAGGGGGACGAGAACGAAATGATAATTTTTAAGGTTTTCTTCCTCTGTGAGTTTTTGATTTTTTAGGTTTCCTTCGACATCGATTTAGACAATGAAGGGGGACAGAACGAAGAATATTTGGGTTTGTTTCATAAACAAAGCCCTCTAAGCCAGCAAATCTGGAAGGAGGGTGAAATTGGCTGAGGAGGGAAAATTACAAAATGGGCTGGAGGGGTTTATGGTTTCTTCAGATTCATTTTATTACATCCCACAAACAACCAAACGAAAACAAAAAAACAAGAGAAACAAGGACCACTTACTCAGAATATATAGAATGAGAGAAACAAAGTGGGGTCCACGAACGTGACACGAGGATGACGGGAGCACTGATAGGTGTAGAGGAATAAATTTTACACGTGTTTTGCAATTGTGAAAATGACAGGTGGATGCGCCATATATAGCCAAAGAAGTGTAATAAATGCACCACCCACTTTTAAAGGCGCACCAAAATACATGTCGACATGAAAAAACTTGTGCCCTTTGCACGGGTAAATGTCGATTAGCAAGGAAATATCTGCGCCTTTAGCACAAATTTAGGACAATCAACATGGGATTTTGAGCACCTAGGTGCACCAATTAAAGGGCGCAACATTTTTAGTGTTAACAGATGGCGCATGCACCATGGACGCAGAAAGAAAGGCGCATCATGAAGAGGCGCAACAATTGTTGTGTTAACACTCCAAAGGGTGCGCCAAAGGAATAAAAGGGGGTGTAAATTTATCTTGTGTTGCATAGACAAAAGATGTACCTAGCCAAAAAAGGACCAAAATGACTAAGTTTGAAAAATCATATTTTCCGGGAAGGGATTTAACACCATTCGAACGCAATGAGGACCTTGATGAGGAGATAGGATAACACAAATTCAGATAGCTTCCCAACTATATTGGGATGTCCTTGGTGATATAAAAATAATGTTGATCTTTAGTTCAACAAGGGTTATATCAGTTTTGAAAACAAGGAGGAGAGATTTATTATCCCTTTAACAGATGGAAAATTTGTGCCCTATGTTGAGCCCTTAAGTGAAGAAGATATGAATAGGATTTATGTACGTGTCATCCGAGATCTAGAGATGCTTGAGCCAACTAAAGAAGGAATAATTCAGTGGGAGGATGCACAGTCCATTAGTGATACTACAAGTGTTGCTTGTGATAATTAGGCTCATAGCACTTATGAGTTGGTAGGGTGCGAAGTAAAGAGCATATTTCCTAGAGGTAGTAAACCATGTTATGTCAGGAGGATAGGTAACAACTCGGTACCTTGTTACACCAAAGAAGGAGATCCTATGGTATTCCTACACGCCATGGAAGAACAGTGGATAGACCCATTGGAAAGAAGAAATATGCTAGCATATACACTACGTGGGACAAGCAACATGTTGGTGGGTGGCCCACAAGGATAATCTTATAGGATGGAATGAAATTAGGATTTCTCTTGCTACTAGGTTCTTCATGAGTAATGCACCTACTCAAATCTACACTTATCATGGTAATAAACTTGTTTAGCACCATGTTCAAAAGTGTGAGAGACTCTGGAAAGAAGGGAAGGAAGATTTACCACCTTCACTATGGGTGCACAAGTTTTATTTCACTTTACAAGGATGCACACGTGTTTAGTATGTATATGCAGAACTCCATAGAGAGACTGGAAATTGGCAAGATTTAATTGCAGGAATGGCCTAGATGTTTGACTTCTTCTCTACAAATCCTCCGGTGGAAGAAACATTAAAATTCATAAAGCACTTAACTATGGGAGATAGTGCTAAGGCTGAAGAACTACTTTAGGAGTTATTGGATGAAGGAAACTTAGGAGCACGTCTTGTTGAGGAAATAGAGGCCAATGCCACACTACTTCAACATGCTTTCCTTGAGAAATAAAAAGGAAAAATTGTCTACTTAGTGGATGACGAAGAAGAATAAAATCTAGATGTAAACCATTCAACAGGTAGGTGTGAGTTATTGGACAATGTAGATCAGATGCTAAGCCAAAGGAAGCCATAATTGGGGACTATTGGTCAAACCATGAAGTGGAAAAAATCATAGAGTTACAAGGGATTATCAAGACTTATTCCCTAGGGGTACCATGAACTTAAAGGCGTGCATGAATCATTAGGGGAGATGAAGATAAAGCTTAAAGAGGGTGCACACCCAATTAGAAAGAGAACCTACATGATGAACCCCAACTTGCATGAAAAGGTCAAAGAAGAGATTGACAAAATGTTGAAGTCTAGAATTATCAAGCCCTTTGATGAGTTAGAATGGGTTAGTCAATGGTGATCAGTATCAAGAAGGATGGACGGATTAGGATCTGCATGGACTACGAGGAGCTGAATACTACATGTGTGATGGATCCCTTTCTATGCTATTCATTCATTGAGGAAATACTAGAAGGTGTTGTAGGGCGCAAAATATATTCATTTATAGATGGGTTCTCTGGGTATCATCAGGTTTGGATTTCCTAGGAGGATCAAGAAAAGACTATGTTTACTACTAAATGGGGTAGCTTCACCTATAATGTAATGCCTTTTGGTCTAAAAAATGCACCTGCTATATTTTCACGCATAGTTGTTCAAGCATTCAAGGAATTTATTCCAACATTCTTACAAGTCTGTTTAGATTATTAGATGGTGTATGGATTAATTAAGGATCATTGTGACAATTGCGCTTAACGTTTGAAAGATGTAGTTACTTGAGTATCTATTTGAACATCAAGTAGTGCATATTTTCTACACCATTTGGAATAATTTTAGGACACATAATCTGCAAGGAAGGTTTATTTGTTGATCCAACCAAGGTTGTAGTCATTATAGGCCTAAAAGATACTAGATACTACCGGTCAGAGTGAAGTGTGCAAATTTTTGGGTCATACAGGATATTATAGGAAGTTTATCAAAGGATATGACAGAATTTCCACACTGTTGGAAGAGTTACTAAAGGGGAAAGGTACATTCTACTCAGGAGAACAACAACAATGCACATTTGATACATTAAAGGAAAAACTTACTACCATGCATATTATACATTTTCCTTCATGGGACCAACCATTTCATGTACATGTTGATGCCTCTGGCATGGCCATTGGCGTGGTGTTGGCTCAACCTAGAGAAGGTATTGTAGATCATCTTATCTATTTTGCTAGTAAAAATTTGAATCCTACAGAACAAAATTACACAACTAAAAATTGCAAAGCTTTATCAATGATCTATGTGCTACATAAGTTCCGCCAGTACCTACTAGCCACACCATTCATCTTTTATACAGATCACATGGAATTGAATTATTTGGTAAACAATCCTATTCTACAAGGGTGCATATGTAAATGGGTGCTCTTATTTCAATAATTTGATTTCACAGTTATGGTAAAACCATGGAAAATTAATTCTAGACTAGACCATCTATCTAAAATACAAGTAAGGAGAAGAAGCACAGGAAATTGAAGATACCATGCTAGATGCACAGTTATATAGGTTACAATGAGCACCATCAGAACTAGAGGACATTGTTGTCTTTCTATGAATAGGTATGACACCAAAAGGAATGAAATCCTTAGAGAAGAAACAACTTGCTATACACACAACCCCTATATGTTAATTAGTGGTGACCTATACAAATTAGGTCGGGATGAAGTATTGTGTCGTTGTGTATTGGAACATGAGTGCACAAATATTATGGAAGAAGATCATGGTGGTATTGCAAGTGGCCACTATGTAGGTGATGCCACTATGTGCAATATTCTACTTTGGATTATGGTGGGAGACCCTATATAAATATTGTAAGGAATTTTGTAAGGCATGTGATCATTGCAACGTCTTGGGAAACTAGGTCAATGAGATGAAATGCCTCTAAGACCCATTACTAGTGCCAAACCATTTGAGAAATGGGCTATAGATTTTGTGGGTCCTATTTCACCAGTTACGCGCATAACTAGATCACGCTACATCATAACTTGCATAGACTATTTGACAAGGTGGGCGAAAACGGCACCTACAAAGGATGTACATTGGTTATAGCAGCTAGGTTTCTTTAGGAAAATATTATTACAAGGTATGGATGTCCTTTAAGTTTGACTAGTGATAGGGGCACACATTTTCTTAATGAGACAATTAGAATTTTATTGGATGAATTCATGATTGCACACCATAAGACTACACCTTATCATCCTCAGGAAAATGGGACTGTTGAGGCTTTCAACAAAATTTTGAGCCAGGCATTAATAAAAATATGTGATGTTGGAAGAAAGGATTGGGATGATAAAGTATCTGCAGTACTTTGGGCATATCGGATAACATATAAAAGGTTGAACAAAGCCACACCATTTAGTTAGTGTTTGGCACAGAATCAGTTCTTCCTATGGAATTTATGTTACCTTCTTTGTGTATGTGTGCACTAGAGGTCTTGCAGATGAGCAAGCATTAGAAGAATGGATTGAACAATTAATCAAGTTGGATGAGTGATGAGCCATAGAATATTGGATTCAAAAACAAAAGAAGTCCGGGAAGAAAGCATGGCATGACGACAGCACATCAGGATAAAAATATTGAGATAAGATAGATGGTGCTCCTTTATGATTCTAAGTTTTTGTGCCATCTAGGAAAACTCAAGGTACATTGGTTGGGGTTGTATGTTATCACTCACATACTCTAATTTAGAGGCACCTTATGGAATATGGTTACCCGATTACTTCAACGGAGTAGGTTGAAGCCCTACTATAAATAAGTCTTCTTGGTGTTTGTAATAAGGAAGTGTTGCCATTTAGATTAGGTTTTCAATTATACATTTCCTTAATGTGTTTCTTTCTTTGTCACTATGCTTTGTCAATTTATTTGGTGTGTTTGTGTAATAAGTGCGTTTACGCGCTAGAAGCTAATTACTATTTGAAGAATTTTTATGTGCAGAGGACTGCACATACCCTTAGTGTGGGGTAGGTTGTTGATATCTAGGTACAAGACTATTGAAAATAAGTACACATGAAAGGAACTATCTACGGTGTTATTCAAGGTTGGAGAATTGAAAAAAAAGAGATTGCTTCTGACACAAGGACCATAGATAGAGAGGAATGAAGAAACAAGTATAACGTGAGGTAAGCAGAGGCCGGAAGACTACTACCAGTGGAAGGCACAAGTGATGAGGTACTCAAGCGTATGGAAGCGCTAAAGAGAAGTTTGTAGCCAAAAGGTAGAAGGGTGTGCTAGAAGGTTATAGCTTGGGCGTGAAGATGTACCACATGGAAATAATGAAAATGGTCAATTAATGAGAGGATTGTTGGTAGGTGGAGGAGCAATAAATGCACTAAATTTTTGAAATTCTATATAAGGATGGGATGTGAGTTCATTTTTACCATTGCAATTGAGAGAATTTGAAAAGGGTTAAGTGCGAGAACGAGACGAGCAATCATGTTGAGGTGTGAAGAGTGTGAAACCAGACATGGAGAGAAGGGTTGTGTGTAAGAGAAGCTTGTGTCCCCATAGGTGAAGGGTTTGAGTGAAATAGACGCATTAAAAACACGCACGATTTCCACTAGGGCATGAGAGATTTAAACTAGGGTTTTAACTTGCTTGATTACAAAAGGAAGAAAAGAGAGATTTTTTTCAAATGGCACCAAGAAAGCACCCACAAGTAGGAGATAAAGGGAAGAAGAAGGTTGAAGTGGAAGAAGAAATTGCTCCGAGAGTAATTTCTTAGAAATGCAGTATCTAGAGGGTATGATTTTGGGACAAGAATGGGATTCCTATATCCACCAATGTAAAATCAACGATTACAACCATCAAACATCAGATAATAAGAAGGATCTCGATGTGTTACTGAGCATGAATATGAACAAGCACATGGCAGAGGATATGCTATTATACGATGACGCCGGAGAGAATTTGTTGAAGCAAAATGGAGTCTACCAGTTGTATGAGCTACTACTATTTTGGAAAGTATGAACCATTGTATCGGTGGTTGATGAGTAGATTCCATGAGGACTTTTTTACTTTTCGCGGATAGAGGGTAAGAATCAAAACTGCTTTGATTTCAACAGTGATAGGACTAAGGGCCTCAAGGTTGGATATGGATAGTGATTTAACTGATAAGGCCGCAATCTTGGAGACAAGGAAAGAGTTGTGTATACTAAAGGTCCACGTGGCATGGACATTGAAAATTGAAAAAAGTACCCAGTAGTGTAGGAAGCTACACATCTTGTAACAAAGTTGAATGACCAAGGAAGGTGGTCATAGGTAAACACAATGTGGTTGCATGTTGCAAAGAAAATGTCTCAAGGAGTGGTCTACAATATTACATATCACATAGCAAAGACAATCATTTAAGAAGCGTGACAAGTGAGAATAAGTTTTGGCATTGTATTATTGTCTTTAGTATTTATGGAGATTGGGGTACCTGATGGGCCAAAGGAGAAGATTTGGGAATACCCCACGGAACACAAGTCACCTACAGAAATATTTGGCAAGTACTTGTGTGATGGATCAATGAGTGGACCATTCAAGCAAAGGGCAGAGATGTGGTATAATAGACTCCGTGCGTGAATTCAAAGAAGAGTGGCACATACCCAAGGATTTGCCTTCGGTGGTGGGTAAGGCAGTTCAGTATGCAGTCTATCAACATTTTTGTTTCACATGATTTACAATGAAGGTTGGAGCTTAGAGCCCATGGTAAAAATTTTCATATGCCTTCATAGCAAGATATTTCCAGGCATGAGTTCACCGATTTTTAGATGTGCACCGCCTAACCTTTAATGTAAACAAGGTAGATTGTGAGTACCACACTCTAAGAAATAAATATGTATATCCAAGGTGGAATGCCTACATTGAAAGGCTTATTTCATATATTATAAGCATGAAGCCTATAAGCTTAGCATTTGGGGACACCGGAGCAGCACTTGTGTACCTACAACTCAAACCCAAGATGGAGAACACTAAGTATGTGGAGAATGAGTTTGCACTCCCAGGGCCGCCAAAAGGTAAGCATATAATGGAAAATGTTCCAACACCTAATCCCACAGAAACAATTCAAGTAGATGATGAAGAAGAAGAGCATGAAGATAGTGGTGGTTTGGAACACAGAGGTAGAAGACAACCTCCAAATAAGGAAGAAGTTGAGGTGCAACTACACCACCTCAACCACAAGAGAGGAGATGATGAGGATTGGATTAGATGCAGTCAAGGAGAGAACCATTTCAAGAGAGTATTTAGAGAACAAGGACCCAAGGTGTTACTCCATAAATAGTGTGCATATCACCTCGACTCTCTCCATAAAAGGAGACAACTGAGAAAAGAAGAAGGAAATTGAATTTGAATGAGGAAGTGGAAGATTCTAAGGAAAGTGTGCCCAATTCTCCTACACCTCTAGAGAACGTGGAAGAACAAAAAGACAAAGAAATGAAGGATGGAGAAGAGGGAGAAAAAGGGGTAGATGAGACAACAACCGAGACTATTCAGACATAACAACACAAGTTCCAAATCTTGAAGCCCAAGTTCCTAAGAATCCTAGATCAAGAAGAACAAGTGGGGAATATATTCCACCAGCCATGGGCTATGCCGAGGACACAGTAAAACTATCTAAACCTATTTCCAAAGCTCAATGACACAAAAGGAGTTGTATGGATGGGAGTTAATGGATGAAGATATGACAACAATGTGCACAAGGAAGAAATTGTCATGGTCGATGCACACACACATGGATAAACTAGACTTTGATGTGTGTGAGGATTCATGCATATCAAGGAGGTTAAAAAGGACACATTAGCTAGAGAACATAACAAGTAAAACCTACTATGTTATGTTAGATGAACAAGTGATCAATGCTTTGGTGAAAGTCTTGACATAGGTCATATGATGTAATATGGATAAAGCTTCCATAATTAGGGCACTGAGGGAGGAGATCAAGACTAAGGATGAAGAAATAACACACCTAAAGTAGGAAATATATTTGGCACAAAAGAAGAATGTTGTGTTTATTAGCATGGCAGAGGAGATTGGTGACAATGTCATGAAGGCTAGGCCACACTTAGAGCCAAAGGTACCAAGACATTTCCTTCGGCAATACATTATGTAAGTACATTGGTGGACTTAGTGCTTGAAGATGAACCTCTGTGCATGCAGAACCAAAGGATCCAACATAAGAAGCAAAGCGGGAAAATGCTTTAGTGATGCGAAGATTTCATCATATGAAGGGTTTCTTCAGAGCTTGCAAGAGGAACTAAAGAAGGCGAGATCAAGCATTGAATATTTGTACAACGCCAAAAGTCATTATAAGGACCATGACCATTTTGGAAGACAATGAGGTCCTGAAGGCCATGAAGGATGAGACATTGGGCCATGCAGAATGATTAGCACTTGTTAAGAAGAAGCGTGAGGCCCTTACAACAACTTAGGAACCACACAAGGAAAGGTTGGATGAGCTTGGGAAACTCATCGCTCAAAATATGGACTTATGGAAGGGAGAATGACTAGCATGTCCAGCATTGTGTTGGTCTTACAGAATGAGAAGGGAGATATTACAAGGGATGAATTAGAGTCAATTGTAGTGGATATTCTAGAGAAGGCAAAGGCCACACTCAATGATTGGTAGAATTTAGAGGTAGATATAAAAGAAGAATATCTCGAATTGATTATTCAGGTTGAAGTAGAAGATACTTTAAGGTAAACACATTCTTTTATTCATAAAAATTCTATCTATTCTTCTATTCATATTCTTTGATTCATTTTTGAGACAACCATCATTGGGGGAAATAATGCAACTAGTGTGGGGTAATGTTGATTAGTCAAAATCTAGCACTTAATGAAGAAAATATATATTGTTAAATGCGGGAAAGAAAAGTGCATTCAAAGGCATGGAAGTATAAAAAAGGATCACACGTGAAGAACAGAAATAGGTTCGGGACTTAGCCATTTTACGATGAGGATCTATTTTTGGAGATAGCGTGCGGAGCACACAAACTAGTCAAATACTTGCACAACACACATTGGCTATTTTTGGAGGATCAGCTATGAAGTGCTTTACATGGACATAGGCCGAGAATAGATCTACTATTGTCAGTTAACTAAAAGTAGTCTATTGTTAGCGCACTTGCATGTGTGGCTATTTTTGTAATGGTGCGTGGCTAATAATAACATGTGACCTATTTTGGGTTTAGATAAGTAGTGAAGGGAAAGTCCCCACCCATATAAATATGTATTGAACTGTGTAGCAGAGAGAGAGAGCATATACGTGTGAGAACTAGGTTATAGTGAGATTATACGCCATATCGATACACGCATGAGCGTATATTATTTTTATTGTAAGGAAGCTTCGTGTATTTATTTTGTAATTAATATAATGGAGATTATGGATTGAAATAAGGTGTTATCATGATTATAATTTAGTATTACATGCTCTATTCCATTATGGTTATCTTTTTTAAGTATGTTATGTTCTAGATCTAGATCTAAATATGCATTGTAGAAGGATATATTAGCCATAGATCTAAATTATTTAAGTCTTTATCATGCTAACATCCTACAACAACATCCCTAAGGAGAGGGCATGGTACCTTTGCACGCTTGGGTGAGCGCTCGGTCTAGGCCGAGTGATGTGCCAATGTGCACAGGCTTGTATTAGTGAATTCTAGGTTGCATCAAGATATGACACCTTGCACAACATACATTGGCTATTTTTTGAGGATCAGCTATGAAGTGCTTTACATGGACATAGGCCGGGAATAGATCCACTGCTGTTAGTTAACTAAAAGTAGTCTATTGTTAGCGCACTTGCATGTGTGGCTATTTTTGTAACGGCACGTGGCTAATAATAGCATGCGACCTATTTTTGGTTTAGATAAGTAGTGAAGGGAAAGTCCCCACCCATATAAATATGTATTGAACTGTGTAGTAGAGAGAGAGAGCATATACGTGTGAGAACTAGGTTATAGTGAGATTATTCTGCCAGATCGATACACGCATGAGCGTATACTATTGTTATTGTAAGGAAGCTTCTGTGTATTTAATGTAATTAATATAATGGAGATTATGGACTGAAACAAGGTGTTATCATGGTTATAATTCAGTATTGCATGCTTGATTCCATTATGGTTATCTTTTAAGTCTGTTATGTTCTAGATCTAGATCTGAATATGCATTGTAGAAGGATATATTAGCCATAGATCTGAATGATTTAAGTCTTCATCATGCTAACATCCTGCAAGGAGGGGCTTGGTACCTTTGCATGCTTCGGGTGAGCGCTCAGTCTAGGCTGAGTGATGTGCAGCGTGCCTAGGCTTGTATTGGTGAATTCTAGGTTGCATCAAGATATGACACCTTGCGCATAGTCACACAAGATTAAAAAAAAAAAGACACCATATTATGTTATTTAAGTTAGGTAGGGATGATTATTTCATTGAGTGGAGTTCAATTCTATTTTACATATATAAGACATTATGCAACAAATGGGGGCAAAAAATAATATTTTCTCATGTGATACGAGGATCTCACTATCCTACTATAATTAATTAATGAAGAGTAATACGGTGATATAGATTAGAAAAATTTACTAGTTCCAAAAGGTACAATATTCCATTCCTTACACTACATGAGTCTTTTTCATAATAGGGTTACAACATAACAATGATTTCATAGTCTCGAATATAATAAATTCATTTGATTCAATTGATAAGATTTATCATTCACATTGAGTTGAAGTTAGCTTAACCATAATTTCTCGGAGGGACAATCTTTGAAAGGAACGATAAGAATATTGTTCCAAGCCATGATCTCAGATGATAATAGCACACCACATTAGATTTTCAAAAGAAGAGCTAAAATACCATATATGGAAATCCATCATAATCCATAATGTTCAATACATTATAATAGAATGACTTGAATTATTCAATAAGAAAGATGTACATATAGGAGGAGGGAAGTGCAACTACTACCTAAATCAGTGGTGAAGAACTCCCACTAACTAATATTGGTAGTTAAGTTAACTCCAAAAGACTAGTAAGCTAACTTCACATAACTGAGAAGCTAACTCAACACAACTAGTAAGCTAAATCCACACAACTAGTACACCTAAGAAAACTAACCCAACAAGTGTAGGGCTAACACAAGTGTAAGAATTATCCTAATAAATAAATAAAAGGATAAATAATAACCTACACTAACACCCTCCCGTAAGCATAGCTTAGGTGGGTGGAAAAGAAGGTGGGTCCCGGCAACAAGGCCTGATGAGGTACCCATGTACAATAACTAGGAAAAATGGACACCGTAAGGTACCCAAAACTAGTAATAACAAAGTAGAGAAAAATCCTACTGCAATATATTCTTAGAAGATCAACTCCAAAAATGTGTACAATGCTGAAGATGTGTGGTGCACACTATGGTCTGAATCCACTGCTTCGATCATATAACTCAAAAACAACTGACACTGGGCTTCACCAAAATAGCTCCATGTAAGGAGATTGTCAATGGAGTGATGTCGAAAAGTGAAAAACAAACACCAAACATAATTTGATCAACTGCTACAAATAGGTGTGCCACAATCAAAGAAAAACCAAGGCAACAAGACAAGGATAGAGATCCAAATAAATAGGAGTGCCACGATCCAAGAAAAATCCAA
Organism: Taxus wallichiana var. yunnanensis; assembly: GCA_018340775.1. Taxonomy (NCBI): domain Eukaryota; kingdom Viridiplantae; phylum Streptophyta; class Pinopsida; order Cupressales; family Taxaceae; genus Taxus; species Taxus wallichiana. The sequence continues at coordinate 74,349,154 of CM031233.1, read as the reverse complement.
GGTAACAAGGCAAGGGCATGAAACCCGAAGAAGCAGTATCAACACCACACCCTCCCATACTATAGAATGGGTAGAGTGACACCACAGATCTGTATGAGTTGTCAAAATCAACTACTCGAACACTGACAAACTAACACTGGGCTCCACCAGAATAGCTCCCCACAGAGAGGCATCAACATGCCAAAAAAGTGTCAAAAATACAGATCCAAAATATCTCAACAAACAAGAGAGATATAAATGTATACACCCATAGATACAAGAATGTAATACCCAAAATTTTAGGACGTCGGGCTCAACCAAAAATGCATCCACAAGTGATCACAACACCCTCCCGAATTTGGCACTTTATAATTGAGTGCATGTAAATATTACAATGAGTAACAGATTACATTTTACATTTGAAATATGTGTATAAAATGTCACCAATGCGTAGATCTTGAAAAATACACAATTTCAAAACAAAGATCACCTTAATCCGAGCTACGGATCAAAAGTTATGAGCTCTACAAGGTTTTTCTATTAAAATAATATTTTAATGCTGATCTTTTTAAAAGGTACACATGACACCCAAATGTCCAAAGGGTAAAAGAGTGCATCCACACAATACATGCTTGCGACCAAAGGATAAAAGCCTATGCCCAAAACCTAAAATGTCCAAAGGGTAAATCATTGCGTTTAGAGGGTACACGTTTATATCTAATGGATAAAAGAATGCACCGGAGGGCATGATCTCACGTTCAGTGGATAAAAGACTCGCATCTAAAACCAAAATACCCGAGAGGGTAAAAGAATGCATCCGGAAGGTACACACTAATATCCAATGGATAAAAGAATGCACCCATAGTGGTGCTCGCCAACACCAATCCTAAGACTATGATAATTCTTCACCGGGAACTCCTCGTGCTATGATTATTTACTAATGCACATCCTTTAGTTTGGTGGATGTAATCCGGAAACAAAACAACAACATAACACAAGAATACCATCGACTATGATAAGACAAAATGATGACAAATCTGAAATATCAAAATAAACTATAATATTAACATGAAACTGTTACAATCTCACCCATGAGGTACTTCAAGTGTTATTGACTTCACTTTCCTTTCACTAAGACTATGGGAGAAACTTTACAATTACACATCTTAATGGTTTCTTCAACACACCTTTAAACCGATGGCTTCCTTTGCACACTTCCTACAATATTTCTCACTACTTCCTTCTATGCTAAATGATGGGGGTGGCCTCTCTATTTATAGAACTTCCAGCTTATCCATCTTATCTCTAAGATAGGATAAGAAATCCACTCGATGAATCATATTCCATACCTTAACTCTTATCTCGTACATGTAAGCTTATCTTCTAAGATAAGATAAACCTTATCATTTTAAATGGGTTCCACATTTTTAGACTTTTTACAAATAAAATACACAAAATATTTATGACCTCACTCCTTGTCCTTATTACCAATATAATATTTCTAATTCCTAATCATGTAGACCCTACTTCTCTAATTACCCAAACTTTAACATTTTAACATTACCGGACCACTTACGACAAATATTTACTTTTTACAACATTCCTATTGTACTTTGACTATTATTATCGTACTCCACATTATGGCGGCACCGCATCGACGGCGCCGTTATCTTCTATCAGACGCTACTACTAATTATACTTAACAACATCATATTCTTAATACATACATTAATGAAATAGAAATTACGGAGGAAAATTTTAGTTTCGACATCTTCCCCCTTCCTAGCTTCTACTCGTCCACGGAGTAGACTATTCTAGTGCTTGGAAAATCTTCAACTTGTCGTGGTTGACCCATTTCGTAATGGGAGTGCCATCCAATTCCTCCAGTCGGTACATACCATTTTCATGCACACTGCTATTTTGTAGGGCCCCATCCATTTTGGAAGAAATTTTCTCTGTCTTCTTTTTTTGTATACGGAATCATATACTAGAACCAAGTCATTCACATGAAATGGAGACCACTAGGATCTTTTGATCAAAGTACTCCTTCTCGCTTCATTTTATTCTTATGGCTTGTATCCTTTGCTATTTCTCTCATTTCCTCCAAGAAATGAAGATGTACCAACCTTTCTTTTACTTTGAATCACTTTCATCCATCCTTTCATTTTTCATAACTCTCACAAAGTGGGAATATCAAACTCAATAGGAAGAACTAGATCAATGTCATAGGCCAATGAAATGGGGAGTATCTTGTTGCTAACTTTGATGTTGCCCTATATGCCCACAATGCTGCATGAATCATTTTATCCCATTTATGTACTGCAAGGCTGCATCTTTTGCTAGAATTTGACACAACACAAAATTTGTTGTTCCACTGTCCATTTGTGTTTAGCTTGTATGTTGTTTCCTTCCGTGCTTAATAGAAAACTTATTGACTAGGGCTTCTACCACCTCATTAATGAAGTGGCTTCCTTGATATGTTACAATTTCTAATGGGCAACCAAATCTGGTGACAATGCGTTCATATATGAACCTTGCCACTTCATCCATGGAAGCTGTTTTCAATGGCCTAGCTTCAACCCACTTGGTTAAATAATCTATGGCAACTACAATATACTTATTTTGGCATGATGTAGTTGGAAGTGGACCTACAATGTCTATTCCCCACTTTTTAAAGGGACCAAGGGAAGAATAGGACATAATGGAGTGATGAAGTCTTACGGTTACCATGTGTTTGACAAATATCACATGTCTTACAATAATTATAACAATCTTTAAAAAGAGTGGGCGGTGATAACTCGCATCTAAGATCCTTCTTGCTAGTAAGTTTTCCAGAGAAGTGCTCTCCACATGTACCATTGTGGAATTCTTCTAGCAGTTCCTTCCTTGATCACGTCCAACCGCCCTCTCGCATCTTGTCCATCGTGTCCTATTCGAAATAATACTCCATGTAGAATAGAATATGGACGACTAGCTTGAGTAATCTTTCTCTCGTCTTTGCATTGGCACCATCAGAAATTTGAATTCATTCAAATAATTCCAAATATCTATGTATTCACTAGGGATTGTGTCAAGGATAACAATCTTTGCATCGGGAAATCATCATCATCACAAGATGATCCTAAACCATCATAGGCTCGAGAGAGTGCATCTCGCATTGACATGCTTCTTTCTGGCCTATCTATAATATTAAATTCAAATTCTTGTAGCAAAATTATCCATCTTTCTATCCTCCCTAATGGGTTAGGATTATTTACAATATATTTTAGAGCCTGATGATCTATTACAACTAGAAATTTTTGCTCTAGCAAGTAATTTCTAAACTTCTTTACAATAAAAATGATAGCCGAGCCTCTTTTTTTCATGATAATTTACCTCAAGACTCGCTCATTTGTCTACTCCCAAAGTAAATTGGATGTTCATTCCCATTTTCATCCTTTTGGCTCAAATTACTTCCTAGTGCTGCATCTGAGGCATCAGTGTACACAATGAATGGCTTGCTCCAATCTGGATTCTTCAAAACAGGTGAAGACACTGGGCTTCCTTGATTGTCCAAAAGCTTCATGTGCCTTATTTCTGGTTCATAAGTAACATCCTTCTTCAAGAAGCTGGGTTAGTGGTGGTAATCTTTGAGAAATTCTTGATGAACCTTCTATAGTAACCCACATGGCCTAAAAATGATCTCAACTTACTTCTATTAATAGGAAATGGTAAATCTTTGATTTTGAAACTTTATCGAGGATCAAGTACTCAATACCATCTCTGGATACAACATGCCCTAACAAAATGCCTTTAGAACATCCAAAGACACACTTTGTAGGGTTTAGTGAGGCTTGTGCTTCATCTAACCTTTGAAATGTTGTCTCCATCTGGTGTAGGTGGTCCAACTTACTCCCATAGATGCAAAAATCATCCAGAAATACTCTGATGAAGGTCCCAATGTAGGGTTCGAACACCCTATTCATCAAACGCTGGAATGTTGCTGGAGCATTACACAACCTAAAAGGCATAACTCTATAAGCAAACATTCCCCAAGGAGTGGTGAACGTGGTCTTCAGCTGATCTTTCTCTGCTATACGAACTTGGTTGTAGCCGCTATATCCATCAGCAAAACTATAGCACTCCTGGCCAGCTACTTTGTCCAAGATCTGATCTGAAAATGGAAGAGGGTAATGATCCTTCTTTGTTGCCTTATTGAGCTTCCTGTAATCAACACAAATGCGTAGCTTCCCATTCTTTTTTATTGAGATCACAATGGGAGAAACCCATTCTAAATTCTCCACAACAAATATGAATCCTGCATCAAGTAACTTATCTATTTCTTCTTTTACAGTCTTGGAAAAATTAGGATTCATTCTATATGGCATTTGCTTTATGGGCTTAGCACCATCTACCAGCTCAATACAATGTTCTACCCAACTTACTTGACGGAGTTCCTTGTAATCAAAAGTGAATAGGTGTATGTACCTTCGAAAGAGCTAGAGGTAGGATTCCTTCTCACTCTCCATCACAGCATCACCAATCTTTATTTGTTGGAGACGATCATCAACTTCTTCTTCAGATAATTTTATGGGGTCATGAGTTGGTGTGACTGGAAGGATATCCATGACTGAAACATCCACCTCACTTTCTTCATCTTCAGTGTCCACTTCACTGGTACTAGAGTAATCAGAGGATGTCCAATCATCAGTTTCATCACTTGAATCCACAGGTTCTACCTTATGATGTCGAGGGATCACATTTATCTTCACCCTCTCTCTACCACGTCCAAGTGTCATGAAACCTTCATTCCAGTAGTTTCTTGCATGAACTCTCCTTAGCCATGGTCTTCCCAACAACATTGGGCAATGCACAGCACCATTTTTCATCACCTGAAAGTCTACCACACATACCACACCCATAACATATATTGCCACATTTGAAACTACACCTTCTGGTTTAGTTTTTCCTTTATTTAATGACCTTAACATAAGTGTTGAAGGGCGATCAATTTTAAACTCAACATATTCATTGAGACTCAATCATTACATTAATCTGCAGCACCTCCATCAACTAAGACATCATGAATTGAAATACCATTACATAATACCTCGGCTTGTGGAGCATAGGGATCTACCTCTGCCTCCAAAACAGGGGACATCAACCTCCTTCCTTCTTCAAGGATTGAGTCCACCTCACAACTCCCGCCTCTTCTCGAAGATATAGCTAAGAGTTGACCATATGTAATATTTGTAGGCCTTTTGGACAGATCTTCCAAGATGGAGTATGGTCCTTGCCCCGTGAAATTAGAAAATCCCGCACACCCAACTTTCTTCTCCTATGTTTCTTACTAGTTTCTTCTTTCATCTTCTTAGATCATTTCCATCTTGATTATCTTTCTCTTTCTTTCTTCTTTTTGTTACAAACATATCTACTTCATTATTTCTCGCTCTTATCTACTACATCAAAAGAATTCACAGGTACTTTTCCTTTATCATTATCTCCTTTACCGATGTAGAAGCTCTATCTGGACAATTATACTTATAATGACCCTTTTTATAACAACCATAACAAACAACTTCAGAAATATTTCTTTTTGGACCTCTATCTCCTCCCTGAGAACTAAATTCCTTTCCTTGAAGAAGATTAATAGTTAACTGACCCATCTTTTTTAGTAGATCTTCATACTTAGTAGATGTACTAGGAGAAATATTTGTGCTCACCGGGAGTGGTTGTGGATTCTGGACCAAAGGTGCTGGTGTAGGCTCTACTTTAGCAACAATTTCTTTGGGCTCCTCTTCCATGCTTTCTTCTTTCCTTCTTGCAATCTTCTTTGCTTGTTCAATAGTAGCCAGGCGGTCATACTTCACTCGTTGTTTGATCTCTGGCTTCATCCCAAGAATGAAGTGCTTACAGAGGAGATTATCCATGCCATTCATCAACCCATCCACTAGTCCTTCCTTCCGGATCTGGGCATCGAGCTTCCTCCTTAGCTCTAGAACATGAGCATGATAATCCCTTATCTTCTCCTTCTCTCCTTGGGATAGCTTTGTGATCTCAAACATGAGATCTGCATATTTCTGTTGTTCACCAAATTCTTCAAGAAAACTTTCAGTTAATAAATCCCATGAATTTTTCACATTATCACCTAGTGTTTCAAACCACCTAAGTGCTGAACCATCCAAAAAGGTAGGAAAAAATTCAGTCCATTGTTCCCTTCTTATAAGGCCATTACAAATACAAGATCGTTTAAACTCTTGAATGAAAGAAGAAGCATCTTCATTAGATTGAGCTGAAAAAACAAGAATCTTTCCCATTTTCAAAAGTAACCACCGTGAAATACCAACCCACAAGTACAATTAACAAGACTTATGTGCACAAATAATTGGAATCACTATACTAGAAAGTGACTTTACACCTTTCTACAGTAAAATAGAAATGACCACGGTAAACTATGGTAAAACTTGACTTACTGCGGTAAAAACTAACTTTACTGTGGTAAACACTATTCACGGTAAAAAGTGAAGTTACTACGGTAAATACTATTCACGGTAAAAAGTGACTTTACTGCGGTAAATACTATTCCCAGCAAAAATGACTTTACCATGGTAACTATTATTCATGGAAAAAATGACTTTACCATGGTAACTACTATGCACAGTAAAAACAAGGTTACCCTCCAATTGATTTTTGACTAAGTGGGAATATCTCTCCAGAAAATCCACCAACGAGGAATGGTCCCGGCAACAGAACCAAAATGTCAACACCAATCCGGCACTATGATAATTCTTCACCGGGAACTCCTCGTGCTATGATTATTTACTAATGCACAGCCTTTAGTTTGGTGGATGTAAACGGAAACAAAACAACAACATAACACAAAATACCATCGACTATGATAAGACAGAATGATGACAAATCTGAAATATCAAAATAAATTATAATATTAACATGAAAGCTGTTACAATCTCACCCACGAGGTACTTCAAGTGTTATTGACTTCACTTTCCTTTCACCAAGACTATGGGAGAAACTTTACAATTACACCTCTTAATGGCTTCTTCAACACACCTTTAAAGCGATGGCTTCCTTCGCACACTTCCTACAATATTTCTCACTACTTCCTTCTATGCTAAATGAGGGGGTGGCCTCTCTATTTATAGAACTTCCGGGCTTATCCATCTTATCTCTAAGATAGGATAAGAAATCCACTCGATGAATCATATTCCATACCTTAACTCTTATCTCGTACATGTAAGCTTATCTTCTAAGATAAGATAAACCTTATCATTTTACATGGGTTCCACATTTTTAGACTTTTTACAAATAAAATACACAAAATATTTATGACCTCACTCCTTGTCCTTATTACCAATATAATATTTCTAATTCCTAATCATGTAGACCCTACTTCTCTAATTACCCAAACTTTGACATTTTAACATTACCGGACCACTTACGACAAATATTTACTTTTTACAACATTCCTAGTGTACTTTGGTCATTCTGTACTCCACATTATTGGCGGCCTTTGTCATCGATGGCACCGTTATCTTCTATCAGATGCTACTACTAATTATACTTAACAACATCATATTCCTAATACATACATTAATGAAATAGAAATTACGAAGGAAAATTTTAGTGTCGACGACATATCTCGCATCTAGTGGATAAAAGGCGCATCCAAAATTGAAATACCCGGATGGTAAAAGAATGCATCCGAAGGTACACGCTTATATCCAATGGATAAAAGAATGCACCCATATGGTATAGAACTATGTCCAATGGATAAAAGATTACATCCAAAACCGAAATACCCAAAGGGTAAAAGAATGCATCCGGAAGGTACACGTTTATATCCAATGGATAAAAGAATGCATCTAGAGGGTACAAATCTACGTCCAAAACTGAAATATCCAGAGGGTAAAAGAATGCGTCTAGAAGGTACACGCTTATATCCAATGGATAAAAGAATGCACCCAGATTTGAATGTCTCAAAACATGGTCGAGTTTATAGTCGATTCTAGGGTTTTGGCACCTTCCAAATCCAATTCCGCACTTTGTTTTGCATAAAAATGCATGCTGCAGAAAATTGCTAAAAAATTCCAAATACATGAAAATAATAAACCCTTGCTTGCAAATAAAAACTTACAAATGGATGTCTACATCATCTATAGCTTTGATACCATGAAAGGAATGATAATAATATTGTTCCAAGTCATGATCTTAGATGATAATAGCACAACACATTAGATTTTCAAAGCATAAGAGCTAAAATACCATATATGGATTTCTATCATAATCCATAATGCTCAATACATTACAATAGAATGTCTTTAATTATTCAATAAGAAAGATGTACATATAGGAGGATGGAAGTACAACTACTACCTAAATCAGTGGTGAAGAACTCCCACTAACTGATATTGGTAGTTAAGTTAACTCTAAAAGACTAGTAAGCTAACTTCACATAACTGAGAAGCTAACTCAACGCAACTAGTAAGCTAACTCCACACAACTAGTACACCTAAGCAAGCTAACCCAACAAGTGTAGGGCTAACACAAGTGTAATAATTATCCTAATAAATAAATAAAAGGATAAATAATAACCTACACTAACAAATATTAAGCAATGTCTCGACGAACCAACATTCTGGATAATCACATATGTGCACCCACTTTGCGAGAGAGGCTACACATAACTAGAGATGTGATCTAAGCCTTAGTTACACAAGCTAAGTAGAATATAATTTCATTAGGAGATGGGTTTCACAATATAATCATTTTGCAAAAGCATCAAAATTATCTTCTATACATATCGGGATTGATTTACTTCACCTAATATTTAGGACTTGGATTATATCCAATATTATCCCAAGAGGACACTTTAGGTTAATTTTTAAATAAAAAGTTTAATTACATGATTCCTTAGTTATTAGTACCTATCTACACCACTTGAATATGCTTCTTCACCATTTAATAAATAAAAATTCAACATACTCTAAAAATAATTGTTTTCGCTAGATGTGACACACTCACATGATGAAAGATATCAACATTTCATTTCTTTATCAATAATTATAAGAGTACCACTACTCAATTTATACCAATAGCAATACAGTTTTTATTTGAAATAAATTTATACAGTATTAATAAAACTAATTGTAAATACAATCTTTGAGTAATTCCAAGCATTTGTGTTTCACCATAGCACCTACCACCTGCGATAACATGTGTCGGTATGGATGTTGGCATGGATTTCACTTCCTTATCTAGCAATGATATCACAATTTCATTTACCATTTTGAGAGAGAGAGAGAGAGAGAGAGAGAGAGAGAGAGAGAGAGAGATTTTATTATTTCCCACTCACCCTTTCTCATTTTCTTTCTATTTCCAATTTCTAAAGAGAAGAGATAGAATTTTTATCTTTACATAATTCAAATTCCTAATAGAGTTAAAGGGGATAACTTGGTGTTAAGAACACTTTTCATCACAACAAATCATCATGTTAGGAAATATTTATCTATAAGAGTCAAATATTAGTTCAAAGGGCTTATCAACGTCACAATTCAAATTAACTAAAATGGCCTCTGAAAATAGTTAAAAGGTATATAAAACAGGAACACTCATTTCTAACCCTTTTCCCTACATGGTGATAACATCGAGGAGTTGATGGAAGTAAAATGTGCTAAGTGGCACTCATTTTGGAGGCATTATACTAGAGCAAGTTGGTAAATTTTGAAAAATTGTACTTGTACATTTTAGGCCAAGGTGGCTCTAAAATTGCACGGAAAAATTACTTCCCAAAGAAATAATATAAAATGAAATACATATCATAATTCTTAATGCATGAGAGAAAGGGTTTTAGGTGATGGGACATGATTTATGGGTCCATAGGAAGTTTTACATGGTGATTTGAAATCAATTTTGTAACATGTAAAGTTGGGTCAATGGGAATTAATCTCTTTATAGTTCAAAGTATCTCAAAAAACCATAGAATGGCATCACAAAATGGTTAGCAAATAACCAAATATATATTTTGTCACGTCCAACCCGTTCTTGTATATGGTGAACATAATAAAATCACAGAGCTAGAATCGAGAAGTGCTACACATTTTAGAGGTTCCATCTAGAGGAAATTATCAAAAATCACATTTTTTTACTTACACCCCATAAGCCAAGGTGGCTCTAAAACCTGCATAGGAAAACTATCTCCCAACCATTATAGTGAAACCAAAAATGGAATTCCAATCCCAATATGGAAGTACACAAGCATGAGTTGATAGATAGTAGTCTTTTGGCTTATAATAAATTAAGATAAGGCTATTCCAAATTGAATTTATAACTTAAAGAAGGTTATTTACAAGTGGCTAATATTTTTCTTGCTACACTCGTGTGAACAACTCCCATACTAGAGGCTTATTTCATGTTGTATTTAGTCAATTGTGTTTCCAAGATGGTTTGTTTATGGAGGAAACCATTTTCCAATGTCACTTTCCACTATGTCGAAGTGTTTATTTTATAAACATCACAATTTATCAACAATCATTTCTTCACCTCACACATATTAAAATAATGACATGATTTAAAATGTAATGGAAATAAAACACAATGACATTGCTAGTAGGAGGAAGAGATATCCATCCATGTACGTAAGAAATAGCTCCCAAAAGCTTTTCAACCAGCCCGTTATTTGATGGTTCCAAGGCTACAAATTTGAGGAAGCATCCAACAAGGACATCCACCCCATTGTGAAACACCCTCTTAATAAGAAGAAAAAAGTACAAAAGGAGGAAGTATCAATAAGGAGATCCATAACCCAAAAGGATCTTGATCTCTAAATATACCTTGAACCTTCAATCTCTTCGTTTAAGGAAAAATAGACACGTTGCCTACCATCAAAATGGTTTATTCAATTAATAATCCTCGATATTCAAATACACAAGTCTCTAAACTAAAATCCTCCACTCAATCACTTACAACTAAAACAAAATAAAAACATGTACCCGATATGTTTTCACGGGCTGCCTAAAACATGCTCTAAAACCTATTTTCTAGTGTAGGTGGGACAATGATGGAAAATGTAAAGCTGATTATGGTTTACACCCATATTAGATTGATTTAGTTCTTGGCTACATAGAATGCATGAAAAATAAATCTTTACCTCTAGTGGAGTGGAATACACAAGAGGGAAATTCAAAGGGGGATTAAGGCCTAGGTGAATTAGGTAACTGGTTAGAGTGCTAATATTTAGGGGTGCTAATTTATTTTATTTTATCATGGTTTTTATGAAGATTATATTAATTTATTAGTTCCATATATGCTAGTAGTAGTTAGTGTCCAACCTTACATACCAATTCAATTCAATTCATTCAAAATAAAATTAAAATTACATAATTGTATTAAGAATATGATATTTAGGAGGCCTCAAATATTTATGCAAGTTCCTTTGTTACAGGATTCTTAAATTTAATTCATACTCGTGTATTTTTCATAATTTGTATTTTTTTGAAGTCTTGAAAGTTTTTTTAGAGGAGAGATCAAGAAAAGTGAATATGTAAAGAACGTGGGAAAATAGTTGGGAAATATATGAGAAAAGGAGGATTATAATAGACTATATGTTAGAGAATTAACTAGGGATTTTAGGCAATAGTAGCTATAAATAAATTTATTAGGAAGTTTTTCTCGGATGGTAGAGGCATAACATATCAAGTAATATGATATTTGGTCACGGTTAATTATTTTTCTACTATAGATTTTATTTATTTATAGAAGGCGTTAGCTTTAGTATTTCCTATGGCACTCATAGCTCTTAATCTGGGCTTAGGGAAAGTACTAGGAATTTTAACTAACTCTTATCACCACATTAGGAACCGCATATATGATTAGAAGGGTAACAACCTGAAATAAGGATACAAAGTAACAAGCAATGAGGTAAGAACTACGCAAACCTTACATGTCTAACCCCACCATACAGGTGGGTAAAGGTGTCAATTTAAAACATGCAAAGGAATATGAGCTCGGTTGCTAAGGTTATCATAATATCAATGAAAAAGAGTTCCTCAACAAGTTTTATAGGAATAAGTGTAGTAAAACCACTTCAACACCGTGAAAGATACATTTCTAAATTCAAATCCAAAGCTCTTTTTCACTAAATTCCACAAGTTTTTCAAAGGATTTTGAAAAAGGATGAGCTACTACGAACTTACAAAAATTCCTTCTAATAAGAATCAACACTATAACCAATAAATTACCTATGATTCCGTAGAGGGGAATTATGAACATAATGCTAATGTAGCTAATGTTATCAAGTACATTTCATGAATTGTGACTTACAATAGATTCGCATTAGTGGAGGGTTGAATAGTTTTGTGAACAAATGTAAAACATGTTCCATTTTAACATCACACACGACTATAATTTTAACGATTTGTTTGGTTGATACGCTCCTAAAATTTCTAAGGGATTCAAGATAGTTTAAACATAAAATATTATTAACCATGCAAAATAAAATAAATAATATTAATTCACATTTTTAATTTCCTTTCACCAAATAACACTTTACAAAACTCTTTCTTTTTATCATGAAATAATATCAAATCTTCAAATTACAAAAAAATATAATGCATAACACTCGTGTTTAACTCCTCATTGTCTCACCAACCAACATCAACATGAGTCAACATATTATAGACACAAAATCATGCACTTTGGGTAATTATCTAGTCTCAATTACATACTACTATTCATATTATTCCTAAGTAATAAATATAGTAATCAACCCATGTCTTTTGCCACCTTTCTTTTCTTTCTATTTCCACTTTTGATATTAAACCACTTTTACTTGGTCTTCCTTTTTACACCTCGGCATTCATCATCCTAGACACCAACGCCTTGACCAATATGCCGGGCACCCTTGTCCCCTCTAGGCGCCCGACCTCGGTATAATTTTTCACATCTTTTGGGTCATTTCTAGCCATTTGAGCATCTTATCTTTTTAGTAGTTGGAATTTTCAGGGTTAATTACAAAATTCAAGAAAAGTAATCATAAATATAAAGTTATGTGATCATAATAAAGGACCAAGCACTAAGCATTAGTTATCACCACAAAAGATTGCATCCATCAAGAATCTAAGAGTTCTATTGCATCCATTTAGCACCATCCAAGGGACACAAGGACTGATTATTCTACATACACACTTCATAGGAGAAAATTTAATTATGTTCCATGCACACATCTATTGCATTTCGTACATTTAGCTACTTTGCTCGCTATCAAGTGTAAGATGCCAAAGAGCCACCTAGGCACAATTCCAAAAATACACATAAAAATACATTGGATTTGAGATGAAGTGTGGTGCTCATTTGTAATATCACCATTGTGACAAATGAGGGACAGTCTGAACCCTCATTATGCATATTGTTTTTAAGATTTGATGTTTATATGAGGGTTTTACATGTGGAATATTTATTGCAAGTTATTTGTGAACTCGGTGAACATTGTATGACATACTAGTGACCAAAGGTGAAAAATATTGAATACCTTATGACTACTCAAAGGAGGTGTTTTGAGCATTTTTGTAGACATATGCACCCAAAAATAGGCCTAGGGTTCCCACAAGCACCCATGTCCCTCTTCAGGCACCTTAGTCCGGCATATTCCTCCATCTCTACATTTTATCGAGCTTCATTGTGACAGTCGGTGCTCCAAATTTTCCAATTTTCCATCTCTGTGCACCTTCAAGATCTCTCGTGAATTAGCTAAGGCTTTCTACCCTCTCTTTGTACTTAGGGTTTCATATTTGTTTTCTTAGTTTTCTTAGGTTAACTTATCTACTTAATTGATCATTTATTTACTGCTACAATAGTAATCAGATTAGGCATATAAATTCACAATTTAGCTTAATCATTTTAGGATCCTATTAGGATCCTCATCCTTTCCATTGCTCCTATATTTATAGGGTCTCTTCATCATGAGTATCTCTATTAATGATTTCTTTCTCATCAATCCTGAATTAAGAGATAGAATCAAAACTCTCCTAGCTACCACTCGTATTCCTACTAATATTCATCTGATACAATATATCAAACATTTGTTGATGTATTTTCTCAACATATTGCTTTCCCATCCAATCCTAATGTTGATATTACTATTTTTGACAATGATCCACCCTTACATATCATGATCCACATTTACAATGTGGGTGTCAAGCGTACTTTAATTGATAATGGATCTGAACTTAATCTTTGTCCTATGTCATTCCTCAAAAATCTTGGTCTTTCTATTGCTAATGTTATTCCATCATTTCTTTCTCTTTATGCATATGATGGTTATGTTTGTCCATGTATAGGTCACATTACTCTGCCTATCATTGTAGGGCCAAAAACCCTTAACACAGATTTTATTTTTCATTGACTTTCTGGTTTCGTATAATTGTTTACTTAGTAGGCCATGGCTTCATGCCATGCAAGTTGTTCCTTCTATAGTACATCATTGTGTCAAATTCATACATGAGGGCATAGAGTATACAATTCCTAGTGATCATGACCCATTCAAATATTGTGATTGTGATCCCAATACTACAATTCCTACTCCACACTCTAATACTACTAATGAACCACAACCCATGGATACTCCGGATCATTTTCCACCACTTGAAGGTGTTATTTGCATGTTCGAGCATCTTGTCCCATCTATATCAAAATCTCCCCTACTTCTACTACTACTATGATCTTTTATTAGGGTCTAGTCACTACATCGGATGTCATAACACCTTCAGCACCTTTTCATGCACAGTAGACATCTACACTACCTCCTTTCACATGCACACTTTTCATGGATGAATCTTATTAGTAGCGCATTCCATTCGATCCTACTTGCTTGAATATTATATGAACACATGATGGGATGATTTGGCTAGGCTTTATAGTTGATGATATCTTTCCTCCACCTCATGATCATCATCTCTAACATGGGTTTTTATGCATCACCATTGTTTATGGTCATCGATTATTTTATCTCACAATTTTTCTTTCATGTGCTCCCTGCACTTCTCCATTTATGCTTGATGATGCAACCTAGAATTTACAGTAAGAAATCCTGGCATGCTAGCACATCACTCGGCCTAGACTAAGCACTCACCCTAAGCATGCAAAGGTGTCGAAGCCCCTCTTTGGGTTGTTATTGTAGGATGTTAGCATGATGAAGACTTAATGCATTCAAATATGAATTAATACAACATTCTATAAAGCATGTTCAGATCTAGATCTAAAGAGTAATAAATTTAAATGATAACCATAATGAAGTCAAGCATGCAAGAACCAATTATACTCAAGATTAATACTCTGATTCAACCAATACACTCCATTATATTAAACATGATAAATACATAGAATCTCATTACAATAGATAATACCATAGCTTATGCATGCATCAAATTTGGTAGCATAACTTCATAGTAATTAGTTCTCACACAGTCCTCCTATACTACGCAAGATCATTACATATTTATAAGGGTGGGGAATTTCCCTTCACCACTTGCATAACTCCAAAAATAGGTCACATGCTGAAAATAGCCATGCGCCTTTACAATCATAGCCACACATGCAAGTGCACTAACAATAGACCTCTTCTAGTTAACTAGAAGTAGTAATTATATTCTTATCCACACCCATGCAAAATGCTTAGTATCCACTCTTCCAAAAATAGTCGATGCATGTCGCACAAGTCTTTTCCCATTTTGTGTGCTCAGCACTCTATCTCTAAAAATTTCCGCTCATGTGAAAATGGCTAAGTCCCAAATCTGCCCTTATATTTTACATGTGTGTCCTTCCCTATCTTTCCGCGCCTTTGTGCACCATGTTCTCATGTTCCAACATTTTGTGTGCCTTTTTCTAAGTATCCACTTTGTATGCTCAACATTACCCCACACTAAATTGCATTGCCACCCTAGATATGGCTACTCCTCAAACAATAAAGAATAAGGAAATGGAAAGAATGTAAAATAATTTCTATACAAAGAATAAGTATTTACTCTACACCACCCTTTGTTTCAACTGGAAGAATGAGTTTTGGATATTCTTCCTTTATTTCTGCCTCTAATGTTTTCCACTCACTCAACGTGACCTCTGCCTTTTCTAGAATATTCACTGTAATAGATTCTAATTCATCCTAGAAATTTCTCCCTTTTCATTCTATAATACTAACATAATGTTATCCATTGCAGACATTCTCCCTTCCAGAAGATCCATCTTTTGTGCTATAAGTTTTCCAAGTTCATCAACCTATTCTTATGGGGCTCAAAGCCACTGCAAGGGCCTTGCGCTTTTTCTTTACCAATTCCATTCTCTCCACGCACCCCAAAGTTTCATCCTTCATTGCTTTTAGGACTTCATTGTCCTCTACCATTTTCCTTATTCTAATGACTACCTCCGAGTTATACAGATATTCAATGCTTGATCCACTTTCTTTAGCTCCTCCCATAGAGTTTGAAGTAATGCCTTGTATGATGAAATATTTCTAATTACTACAGCCTTTTCCCTCTCTTCCTCCTGCTCAGGGTCCTTTGGTCGTTGGCATCCTAACTAGTCCCTCCTCAAGCACCAAATTGACTAATGTGCACACATAGTGCATAGTTGAAGGAAATTTTGGGTACCTTGGGCTCTAAGTGTGGTCTTTCTTGGAGGACATGATCCTCGATCTCCTCTTCCATGCCGATAAGGACCCCATTCTTCTTTTTCTCTAGGTCCTTCTCTCCTTTTAAGCATGACAATCTTGCATCCTTGGCCTTGATCTCTCTCTCTCAGCACTTTGATAGTGGCAGATTTTTCTATGTTCCTCCACTGTGCCACCTTTATAGATACTTTTACCAAGGCATTACTTACCTTTCATCAAACATAACAGTGGGTTTCATGGTTATATGTCTAGCCTGAGGTGCCTTCTTCAACCTTCTTGACACATAGGATTCTTCACATACGTCAAAGTCTGGCTCATCCATGTGTGTGTGCATAGACCAAGATAGTTGTTTCTATGTGTGCATGGTGGCCATGTCCTCATCCATCATCTCCCATCCATATAACTCCTTAGGGATCATCGTGCTTGAAAAAATCATAGAAAATTTTACTTGTGTCCTCAGCATAGCCCAAAGATGGAACAATAAACTCTCCACTTGTTCTTTTACTTCTTGGCCCCTTAGAAGGGACACGCCAAGATTTGGAGTTGGATCTTCTATGTCTTGAGCATTATCTTGTCCTGTCTCTTCTTCCTTTACCCCTACCTCTTCATTCTTCACATCTTCATCTTTCATTTCTTCATCTTTCGGCTCTTCCATGTCCTCTGGTGGTGTAGGAGATTCAAGCGTGCTCTCTTCAGACTCTTTTGCCTCCTCATCTAGCTTTAATTTTCTCCTTCTCTTCTTAGTTGTCTCCTTCTATGGAGAGAGTCATGGTGATCTCTGCATTGATTGGGGAGTAGCACCTTGAGTCCTTATTCATCTGAACACCCTCTTAAAGTAGTGTTCTTCAGGGTTGGATCTCCACCTCCAATTCTTCATCCCCTTCTTCTTGTGTCTAGGGGTGGAGTACTTACGTGCTCATATTCTACCTTTTCTGAGGGTTTCCTTCATCCCTCTATGCACCAAGCCACCACTATCTTCATGCTCTTCCTCTTCATCATCTACTTCTATAGTTTCAGTGGGCTTTGGAGCTGGTACATTCTCCACTATATGCTTTCCCTTAGGTGGCCCTGGGAGTGCAAACTCATTCTCCACATATTTTTTACCCTCCAACTTAGGCTTGAGCTGAAGGTAGATAAGCATGCCCCACTATCTCCAATCGCCAAACTCATAGGATTCATGTTTATCATATTTGAAATTATCCTCTCTATGTAGGCAGTCTTCCCTAGATAGACATAAGTCTTATGTAGCATATGGTAGTCATAGTCTACCTTGTCGACAAAAAATTTAGGCATCGTGCATTGTTGAACCAATGGGTGATTCTTGGAAGTAGTGCATTGTGAAGGCATATGAAAGCTTACACCAGGGGCTCCAAGTACCATCCTTCATCACAAATCATGTGATGCAAAGTGTTGATATACTATGAACTGGAATGCCTTTCCCACCACCGAAGGTAAATCCTTAGGGATGCACCACTCCTCTTCAAATGCCATGTGAGAGCCTGTCATACCACATCTCTGCCCTCTGCTTGAATGGCCCACTCATTGACCCTTCACATAAGTACTTCTCAAATATTTCCGCCAAGGATTTATTCTGCATGGGTACTCTCAGATCTTGTTCTTCGGCCCATCGGGCACTCGATTTCCAAAAATACCAAGGATAATAGGACAACGCCGAAAACTGATTCTCTCACTTATGCGTGCTTCCTCAATGATGATTATTTCCATAATGTACCCTACTATGTTATTCCTATGACATTTTCCTTACAATGTGTAACCACATTGTGTTCACCTAGGACCATCTCTCTTGATCATTTAATTTGGTGACTAGATGTGCAACTACTTGTACCATTGGATACTTCTTCATTTTGTCGATATCCATTCCGTGCAGACCTTTGGTGTATCCTAACTCCTTCTACATCTCCAAGATGGTTGCTTTATCTATCAAGTCACTATTCAAGTCCACTCCTGTGCCCCTCAATCCTGTTATAGTTGAAATCAGAGTGGTTGTAATCCTTACCCTACGTCTAACAAAATAGAAGAAATCTTCATGTACCCTATTCATTAACCACTGGTACAAAGGTTCATACTTTCCAAAATATGGAAGCTCATACAATTGGTAAACTCCAATCTACTTTAGCAACTTCTCTCCCATGTCATCATACACTGGCATGTCCTTTTGTTGTGTGCTTGTTTGTCTTTGTATTCAATAGCACATCAATTCCTTTTGTTCTCTGATGTGTGGTGGTTATAGTCATTGATCTTGCACTTTTGGACATGAGAATCCCATTCTTGTCCCACTATCACACCTTCTGGGTATTGCATCTCTAAAAAATTTCTCTCGGGAGAAATTTCAACCTCACTTCCACCTTCTTCTTCCCTTTGGCTCCTAATAGGTGCTTTCTTTGGTCCCATCTATAAATTACAACTTCATGTCTTCTACTACCCGCCTTTTATCTTCTACAACATGCAAACTCAAACCCTATATCAAATCTACATGCCCTAGTTGAAATCACATGCCCTAGCTCTTTCAAATGCTCTGCTTTCTCAAACCCTTCACCAATGGGGACGTAAGCTTCTCTTACGCACAAATCTACTCCTCATGTCTAGTTTCACACTCTTCACACCTCAACATGATTCACTCATCTCGTTTACACTTAACTCTTTCAAATTTTTGTAATTTACAATGGTAAAAATGAACTCATATCCCTTCCTTATATTGATTTTCAAAAATTTGGTGCATTTATTACTCCTTCACCTACCAAGAATCCTCATTAATTGACCTTTTCACATTTTTCCACGTGATACATCTTTGTGCCTCAACTATAACATTTTAGTGCACCTTCCTACCTTTTGGCTACAAGATTCTCTTTAATGCACTTCATTCACTGAGTACCTCATCTGCATGTGCACCTTCTCCTAGTAATCTTCACGGTCACTGCTTACCTCATGTTATATTGTTCCTTCATTTATCTCCATCTATGGTCCTCATTTGGAAGCAATCTTCTATTCACCAACTCTTCAAAATTTGAATAGCACCTGTAGCAGATTTGTTCCTTTATGTGTACCCATTTCTCAATAACCACCCCACATAAATGGTATGTGCAGTCCTCTATGCATAAAAATACTACAAATGGTAATTAGCTTATGGTGTGCAACCGCGATTATTTATTTCAAAAACAAACTAAATTGACAAAGCATAGCGACGAAGAAGGAAATACATTAAGGGAATACATAATTGAAAACCTAATCTAAATGGAAATACTACCTTATTACAAACACCAAGAAGACTTATTTATAGTAGGACTTTAGCCTACTCTCATTGAAGTAACCGGGTAATCGTATTCCATCAAGCGTTTCTAACTGACAAGCTCATGTTTCAAGTATGTGAGTGATAACATATGGTCCTAACCAATGTAATTTGAGTTTTCTTGGATGGCACGTAGAAACTTAGAATCATAAAGGAGCACCATTTGTCCTATCTCAAGATTTTTGTCCCTAATGTGCCTATCATGTCATGCTTTCTTCCTGGATTTTTCTTTCTTTTGACTCAATGTGATATTGTTCTCATCACTCATCCAACTTAATCAACTTGTCAATCTATTCTTTTAATGCTTTCTCATCAGCTAGACCTCCAGACACGTAATAATACACAAGTAAGGTAACATGAATTCTATAGGAAGAACTACTTCTGTTCCAAACACCAATTGAAAAGGTGTGGCCTTGTTTAAGATCTTTTATGTTGTTCTATACGCCCAAAGTACTGCAGAAAATTTATCATCCCAATCATTTCTTCCAACATCACAAATTTTTGTCAATGTTTGGCTCAAAATCTTCTTAAAGCCTCAAAGAGTCCCATTTTCCCGAGGATTATATGGTGTAGTCTTATGGTGTGTGTAATCATGAATTCATCTAATAAAATTCTAATTGTCTCATTCAGAAAATGTGTGCACCTATCACTAGTCAAACTCAAAGGGCATCCATACCTTATAATATTATTTTCCCATAGAAACTTGGTTGTTATAGATTTTTACAATCCTTTGTAGACATTGCTTCTGCCCACCTTTTCAGATAGTCTATGAAAGTAATGATATAGCGTGATCCAGTCCTGTGCGTGGCTGGTGAAATAGGACCCACAAAATATATAGCCCATTTCTCAAATGGTTATGCACTAGTAATAGGTCTTAGAGGCATTTCATCTCATTGACCTAGTTTCCCAAGATGTTAATAGTGATCACAAGCCTTATAATATGCCTTACAATCTTTATACAAGGTCTCCCACCATAATCCAGTGAGTAGAATCTTGTGTGTAGTGGTGTCACCTGCATAGTGGCCACCTACAATACCACCATGAGCTTCCTCCATGATATTTGTGTATTCATGTTCTAGTACACACGGCACAATACTTCATCCCCCTAACTTGTACAAGTCACCACTAATCAACATGAAGGGTGCCACTCATATAGAAAGTTGTTTCTTCTCTAAGTATTTCATTCCTTCTAGCGTAATTTGTGTTCGTAGAAAGACAACAATGTCCTCTAAATCTGATGGCACACATTGTAACTTTGTATAAATGTACATCGGGCTAGGTATCTTCAATTTCTTGTGCTTCTTCTCGACTATATTGGATAGATGATCGGTCTAGAATTACTTTTCCTAGTTTTACCACAACTATGAAATCAAATATTTGGAATAAGAGTACCCATCTGCATATGAACCCCTATAAAATGGGCTTGTTTACTAAATACTTCAAGGTCACGTGATCGATATGAAATACAAATAGTGTTGTTAGCATGTCTTGTCTAAATTTTTGGAGCGCATAGATCATCGATAAAGCTTTGCACTCTGTAGTTGTATAATGCTACTTTGTAGGAGTCAACTTTCTACTAGTAAAATAAATAGGATGATCTATAATACCATCTCCAGGATGAACCAACACCGCACCAATGGTCATGATAAAGGCATCAAAATGTACATGAAATGGTTGGTCCCATGAAAGAAAGAGCAAAATAGGTGCGGTATAAAGTTTCTCCTTCAATGTCTCAAACGAGCAGCTCGATGAGTTCTCCCCATTAGAACTTCCCTTTTCCTTTTAGTAACTCCTCTAAAGGTATGACAACCTTGTCATACCCATTTATAAATTTTCTATAATACCCAGTGTGACCCAATAATCCACACACCTCACTTTGACTAGTAGGCTCGGCCAGGTCGATAATGATGACAACCTTAGCTAGATCGACCAACAAACAATTCCTTATAGATGATGTGCCCTAATAGTATTCCAAATGGAGTAGCAATGACACATTTCTTGAGGTTCAAAGAGATACTTAAGCTGTCTACATATTTCAAACATTAAGCGCAAATTATCATAATGCTTCTTAGTAAAGCCATATACCATCTAATCATCTAAATAAACCTGCAATAATTTGTGAATAAAATATTTGAATGCTTGAACAACTACGCGTGAAAATACGGTAGATACATTTTAGGACCAAAAGGCATACAAGATAAGAAACTTTTCCCCATTCGGTAGTAAAAGTAGTCTTTTTCTAATCCTCTTGTGCAATCCTAACTTGATGATACCAGGATAATCCATCTATAAAAAAACAAATTTCGTGCCTGCAACAACACCTTCTAGTATTTCCTCATTAAATGGTGTAGGAAAGGGATCAGTCACACATGCAACATTCAGCTCCCTGTAGTCCACACATATCCTAATCTGACCATCCTTATTTATACTAATCACCATTGTGCTAACCCATTCTAACTTGTCTAGGGGCTTGATGATTCTAGACTTCAAAAAATTCAATTTCTTCTTTAACCTTTTCATGCAAGTTGGGGTTCATTCTGTAGGGTCTCTTTCTTCACGTGTGTGCGCATCTTCCTTAAGATTTATCTTCATCTCTTCTAATGATTTGTGCACACCTTTAATTTCATGGTACCCTCGGGAAATAAGTCACGATAATCTCATAGTAACTCAATGATTTTTTCCACTTTAGAGTCGGACAATAGTCCCCAATTATGGCCTCCTTAGGCTCAAGCATTTGATCCAATATTCACTTTCTTTGTCTTTATCAATTCATGATAGGCACGTGTGGTCTTATCTGCACTATCCAAAACCTCACACCTACTTATTGAATGGTATACATCAATATTTTCTACTTCTTCATCATCCACTAAGTCAACCATTTTTCCTTTTTCTTTCTCAAGGAAAGCATGCTTAATTAGCATGGCATCTGTCTCTGTTTCTTTAGCAAAATATGCTCCTGAGTCTCCTTCATAAATTAACTCATGAATGAGTTCTTCCGCCTAGGCACTATCTCCCATAGTTAAGAACTTTATAACCTTTAATTCCTCTTCTACCAAAGGCTTAATAGAGAAGAAGTCAAACTTCCGGGTCATTCTGTGATTAAATTCTGTCAATTTCAGTCTCTCTATGTAGTTTTGCATATACATACTAAGCACGTGCACACCTTGTAAAGTGGAATAAAACTTATGCACCCGTGAGTGATGGTGGTAAAGCTTCATATCCCTATGTCTAGAGTCTCTCACACTACTAAACATGGTGCTAAATAGGTTGATTACCATGATACGTGTAGATTTGAGTAGGTGCATTACTCTTGAAGAATCTAGTAGCAAGAGAAATCCTAATTTCATTCCATCCTATAAGATTATCCTTGTGAACCACCCACGCTGCTTTCCTAGGTAGGGTATATGCTAGCATATTCCATCTCTCCAACTGGTCTATCCATTTTTCCTCCATGGCATGTAGAAATACCATAGGATCTCCTTCTCTAGTGTAATGAGGTACTCGAGTTGTTACATATTCTCCTGATACAATAATATTTGATGTCCTGATGTAGTCTAGAATTTAGCAATATAAGCCCAGGCACGTTGACACATCACTTAGCCTAGACTGAGTGCTCACCCAAAGCATGCAAAGATACTAGGCCCCTCTTTAGGGTTGATATTGTAGGATGTTAGCATGAAGAATACTTTAACCATGCAGAGATATAACTAATATATATTCCATACAGTGCATATTCATACCTGAATCTAGAACATAACAGATCTAACAGATAACCATAAAAGAATCAAGTATGTAATACTAAATTATAACCATAAGAACACCTTGTTTCATTCCATAATCACCATTATATTAATTACAGTAAATACACAGAAGCTTCATTACAATAATAGTAGTATATGCTCATGCGCGTGACAGATCTAGCAACATAATCTCACTAAACCCTAGTTCTCACATGTATAACTATGCTCTCTCTCTCTACATATATCTATATATTTATAAGGGTGGGGAATTTCCCTTCACCACTTATCTAATCCCAAAATAGGTTGCATGCTATTATTAGCCACATGTCATTACAAAAATAGGCTTACATGTAAGAGTGCTAACAATAGATCTCTCCTTGTCAACTATCAGTTCACCATTCTATCTTTATCCTGCATCCATGTAAAGTGCTTCATAGCTGATCATCCAAAAATATCCAATGTGTGACGTGTAAGTCTCCAATCGGTTTGAGTTCTCTGCATGCTACCTCAAAAAATAGACCCTCATCATGAAAATGGCTAAGTCTCGAAATTGTCTCTATTCTGCACACGATCCTCACCGATTCTTTTGCACCTTTTAATGTGCTCTCCTCTCCCATGTGAACTCTTTGTATTTTCTCCACTAGTTCCAAAGTCTAATTGATCAAAATTACCCACACTAATTACATTTATGCCCTAGAAATGGTTGTCTCCAAAAATGAATCAAAGAATATGAATGGAAGAATAGAAAGAATTTGGATGAATGAAAGAATTCCTTCAACTCACCATATCTTCTTCTCGCAATTTGCAATAATCAATTCTAGATATTCCTCTTTTATCTCTACCTCTAAGGTTTTTTAATCATTGAGCATGGCCTCTGATTTCTCTGGAATATCTATTGCAATTGACTCCAATTCATCCCTTGCAATCTCTCCTTTTTCATTTTTAATACCAACACAATGCTGGACATGCCAATCATTCTCCCTTCCAATAAGTCCATATTTTGAGTGATGAGTTTTCCAAGCTCATCTAGCCTTTCCTTGTGAGGTTCCTAACCAGCTATAAGTGCTTAGGGCTTCTGTCTAACAAGTGTTAATCGTTCTGCGCGGCCCAATGTCTCATCCTTCATGGCCTTCAAGACCTCATTGTCTTCTAAAATGGTCTTGGTCCTTATAACAGCCTCTGGCGCTATACAAATATTCAGTGCTTGATCTGCCTTCTTGAGTTCTTCCTGCAAGCTTTGAAGCAATCCTTCATATGATGCTATCTTCCGCATCATTGAATCCTTTTCGTGCTCTTCTTCCTGTGCTGGATCCTTTGGCTTAGGCATGCACAGAGGTTCATCTTCAAGTACTAAGTCCACCAAAGCATAATGACATAATGTATTGCCAAAGGAAACATCTTGGGTACCTTTGGCTCTAAGTGTGTCCTAAACTTCATCACATTGTCACCAATCTCCTATATCATGCTGATAAACAAAGTGTTCTTCTTCTGTGCTAAGTATTTCTCCTATTTTAGGTACATTATCTCCTCATCCTTAGTCTTGATCTCCTCCCTTAGCACCCTAATTATGGTATCTTTTTCCATATTCTGACATGCGACCTCTGTCAAGACCTTCACCAAATCATTGCTCACCTATTTATCTGGCATAACGGTAGGCTTTATTGTTATGTGTCTAGCATGAGGTGTATTTTTCAACCTCCTTGACATGCATGAATCCTCATATACATCAAATTCTAGTTCATCCATCTACATGTGGATCGACCATGATAATTGCTTCTTTGTGCACACTGCTGTCACCATATCTTCATCCATTAACTCCCATCCATATAACTTCTTTTGTGCCATTGTGCTCTAGAAATGGGTACGAACAATTTTACATGTATCCTTGGTGTAGCCCATGGCTGGTGGAATATACTCCCCATTTTTCTTCTTAACCTAGGCTACTTAGGAACTTGGGCTTCTAGATTTAGGACTTGTGTTGCTATGTCCTGAGCAGTCTCTGACGGTGTAAGATAATTTGGTACGCTATTCTTCAACTCTCTGTTTCCTCATTCAACTTTAATTTCCTTCTCATTTTCTCAGTTGTCTCCTTCTGTGGAGAGATTCGAGGTGATCTATGCACTATTTGTGGAGTAGCACCTTAGGTCCTCATCCTCTTGAATCATCACTCTCCTTGGTCCACATCCAATTCCTCTTCATCTTCCTCTTATGGCTGAGGTGGAGTAGTTTTACACTTAGCTTCATCCTTATTTGGAGGCTATCTTCTACCTCTGTGTTCCAAACCACCACTATCCTCATGCCCCTCCTCTTCATCATCGACTTGAATTGTTTTTATGGGGTTGGGTGTTGGAACATTTTCCATTGTATGCTTACCCTTTGGTGGCCCTAGGAGCACAAATCATTCTCCACATACTTATCATTCTCTAGCTTGGGTTTCAATTACGTGTACACAAGCACTTGCTCCTATGTCCCCAAATTCCAAGCTCACAAGTTTCAAGCTTATAATATCTAATATCGACATATAAGTCTTTAAATGTATGTATTACACCCTTGATATGAGTACTTCTTCCTCAAAGTCTAGTAGTTACAATCTACCTTGTTTGCATTGAAGGTTAAGTGGTGCGCATCTGAGAATCGATGAACTGATGCCTGGAAATACCTCACTATGAAGGCATATGGTAGTTTGCACCATGGGCTCCAAGCCCCATCCTTCATTGCAAATTTCACAATTCAAAAATGTTGGTATACAAAAAATTGAACTACCTTACCCACCATCGATGGTAAATCCTTTGGTATGCATCACTCTTCTTTAAACAACGCACTCAAGTCTATTGTACCAAATCTCTACCCTCTACTTGAAGGGTCCACTCATTGATCCATCGCACAAGTACTATCCAAACCTTTTTTTAGGTGACTTATGTTCCCTAGGGTACTCCCAAATATTCTCCTTTGGCCCATCTAGCACCCCAATCTCCATGAATACTAAGGACAATAACACCATGCCAAAACTTACTCTATCAATTGTCCATGATTCTTTGATGATTTTCTTTGATATGTGATCTGCAATGTTTTAGACCACTCCTTGAGACATCTTCTTCATGATGTGTAACCACACTATGTTTACTTGCGACCACCTTCCTTGGTCATTCAAAATTATCACAAGATGTACAACTGCCTGCACTACTAGGTACTTCTTCAACTTATCAATTTCCATTCTGTGCAGACCCTTGGTATACCCTAGCTCCTTCCTCATCTCTAAGATTATGGCTTTATCTATTAAATCATTATCCATATCTAACCCTAAGGCCCTTAGTCCTGTCACCATTGAAATCAAGGAAGCTGTGATTCTTACCCTCTGTCTAGAGAAGTAGAAAAAGTCCTCATGGACTCTGGTCATCAGCCACCGATATAATGGTTCATACTTTCAAAAATATGGTATCTCATACAGTTGGTAGACTCCATTCTTCCCTAGCTCATTTTTAAAAATTTTGCTTTGCTCAAATCCTTCTCCTATGGGAATGTAACCTTCTCTAGTGCACAACCCTTCTCTCCACATCTGGTTTCACACTCTACACACCTCAACACAATTTCTCGGCTCGTTCGCACTTAACCCTTTTCAAATTCTCTTAATTGCAATGGTAAAAATGAACTCGCATCCCATCCTTATATAGAATTTCAAAAATTTAGTGCATTTATTGCTTCTCCACCTACCAACAATCCTCTCATTAATTGACCATTTCATTATTTCCATGTGGTACATCTTCACGCCCAAGCTATAACCTTCTAGCGTGCCCTTCTACCTTTTGGTTGTAGACTTCTCTTTAGTGTGCTTCTATGTGCCTAAGTACCTCATCATTGTACCTTCCACTAGTAGTCTTCCTACCCTCTGCTTACCTCACATTATACTTGTTTCTTCATGCCTCTCTATCTATGGTCCTTGTGTCCAGAAGAAATCTCTCTTCTTCTTTTTCAATTTTCCAACCTTGAATAGCACCCGTAGAAAGTTCCTTTCATGTGGACTTATTTCCATCAGTACTATAGCTGAATATTGACAACCTACCCGACACTAAGGGTATGTGCAGTCCTCTGTACGTAAAAATTCTTCAAATATTAATTATATTTTGGCTCATAAATGCACTTATTACACAAGCACACCAACTAAATTGACAAAGCATAGCAATAAAGAAGAAAACACATTAAGGGAATACATAATTGAAAACCTAATCTAAATGGAAACATTGCCTCATTACAAACACCAAGAAGACTTATTTATAGTAGGGCTTCAACCTACTCTAGTTGAAGTAACCAGGTAACTGTATTCCATCAAGGGCATCTAACTGAAAAGCACATTATTTGAGTATGTGAGTGATAACATACGGCCCCAACCAATGTACTTTGAGTTTTCCTCGATGGCATAAAAATTTAGAATCATAAAAGAGCACCATCTATCTTATCTCAAACTTTTTATCCCTGATGTTCCTATCATGCCATGATTTCTACCTGGCCTTCTCTTGTTTTTTACTCCATCATGTTATGGATCATCATTCATCGAATTTGATTAACTTTTCAATGTGTCATTCTAATGCTTGCTCATCTGCAGACACCTCCGGTGCAATGAGAATGCACAAATAAGGTAACATAAATTCCATAGGAATAATAGCTTCCATACCAAATACTAATTGAAATGGTGTGGCTTTGTTCATCCTTTTATATGTTTATGCGATATGCCCAAAGTCTGCAGATATCTTATCATCCCAATCCTTTCTTCCAACGTCGCATATTTTTTTCAATGTTTGGCTCAAAATTTTATTGAAAGCCTCAGCATGATACCATTCTCATTAGGATGATATGGTGTAGTCTTATTGTGTGTAATAATGAATTCATCCAATAGAATTATGATTGTCTCATTAATAAAATGTGTGCACCTATCACTAGTCAAACTTAAAAGATATCCATACTTTGTAATAATATTTTCCCAAAGAAACACTCAAGCTATTATGGCTATTTTACAATCCTTTATAGGTGCTTCTTCTCCCCACCTTGTTAGATAATCTATGTAAGTTATGATGTAGCGTGATCTATTTATGCACGCAGATGGAGAAATAGGACCCACAAAATCTATAGCTCATTTCTCAAATGGTTCGCACTAGTGATGGTTTTAGAAGCATTTCATCTCATTGACTTGGTTATTGTCATTGAAAATGATCACAAGCCTTAAAAATTACTTACAATATTTATATATTGTCTCCCACCATAATCCAATGAGTAGAATTGTGCGCGCAATGGCATCACCGAAATAGTGGCCACCTACTGATTCCACTGATGAGCTTTTTCCATAATATCAATGTGCTCATGTTCCAATACACAACAACACAATACTTCATCTCTTCCCAATTTGTAAAGGTCACTCTTGATTAACATATAGGGGCTGCACATATAGTAATTTGTTTCTTCTCTAAGGATTTCATTCCTTCGGGGCTATTCAGTTCGTAGAAAGACAACAATGTCTTCTTGTTCGGATGGTGCTCGTTGTAACCTATATAATTTTGCATCGACATGGTATCTTCAATTGCATGTGCTTCTTCTCCTGACTATATTATGGAGATATGGTCTGGTCCAGAATTACTTTTCCCTAGTTTTACTAAAACTTTGAAATAAAGTTCTTGAAATAAGAGCACCCATCGACATATGCACCCTTGTATATAGGTTTATTTACTAAATACTTTAATGTCGGTTGATCTGTATAAAAGATAAATGGTGTAGTTTGGTAAGTACTAGAAGAATTTATGTAGCACATAGATCCTTGATAAAGCTTTTCGCTCTATAGTTGTGTAATTTTGTTTTATAGGAGTCATCTTTCTACTCATGAAAGCAGATGGGATGATCTACAATCTGTCTCCAAGTTGAGCCAACACCACGCCAATGGCTGTGCC
This sequence comes from Taxus wallichiana var. yunnanensis, assembly GCA_018340775.1. Classification (NCBI taxonomy): domain Eukaryota; kingdom Viridiplantae; phylum Streptophyta; class Pinopsida; order Cupressales; family Taxaceae; genus Taxus; species Taxus wallichiana. The sequence continues at coordinate 74,319,538 of CM031233.1, read as the reverse complement.
AGAGGCATCAACATGTACATGAAAGGGTTGGTCCCATGAAGGAAAACTCATAATATGCATTGTAACTTAATTTTTTTCCTTTAATGTCTCAAATGCGCGTTGCTGCGGTTCTCCCCAGTAGAATGTATCTTTCCCTTTCAATAACTCTTCCAATGGTGTGGAAATTTTTTCATATTCTTTGATAAACTTCCTATAATATCTTGTATGACCCAAAAATACATGCACCTCACTCTGAATGGTAGGCTCCCTTAGGCCTATAATGAATGCAACTTTGGCTGGATCAACCAACAAACCCTCCTTGGAGATTATATATCCTAACAATATCCTAAACGGTGTAGCAAATATGCACTTCTTGATGTTTAATGAGATACTCAACTATCTACATCTTTCAAACATTAAGTATAGATTGTCACAATGATCCTTAACTAATCCATACACTGCCCAATCATCTAAATAGACCTCTAAGAAGTTGTGAATAAATTCCTTAAATGCTTGAACAACTATGCACAAAAATACAACAGTGCATTTTCATACCAAAAGGCATTAAAGTATAGGTGAAGCTACCCCATTCCGTAGTAAATGTAGTATTTTCCTAATCCTCCTAGGCAATCCAAACCTAATGATACCCAGAAAACCATCTACAAACAAATAGATTTCATGCCACTGCAATTCCTTCTAGTATTTCCTTAGTGAATGGCATAGGAAAGGGATCGAGTCACACATGTAGCATTCAGCTCCCCTGTAGTCCACACAAATCCTTATACATCCATCCTTCTTGATACTTGATCACCATTGGACTAGCCCATTTCGACTCATGAAGGGGCTTAATAATTCCAAACTTCAACATTTTTCAATCTCTTCTTTGACCTATGCCCACAAGTTGGGGTTCATCCTATAGGTTCTCTTTATAAGCCGGGCACGTACCCTCTTTAAGTTTTATCTTCATCTCACCTAACAATTCATGCACACCTTTAAGTTCATGGTACCCCCTAAGGAATAGGTTCTAGTAATCCATTAATAACTCTATGATTATTTCCACTTGATCGACCAATAATCTCTAATTACGGCTTCCTTAGGCTCAGCCTCTGATCCAATATCCACCTTCTTTGTCTTCATAGGTTCATGATAGGTGCATGTGGTCTTATCTCATTTGTCAACACCTACCACCTACCCGTTGAATGATTTACATCTAGATTTTCTAATTCTCAATCATCCACTAAGTAGACCATTTTTACTTTTACTTTCTCAAGGCAAGTACATTGAAGTAATATTACATCAACCTTTGTTTCGTCAACAAGATGCACTCCCGAGTCTCCTTCATCCAATAACTCTGAAGGAGTTATTCATCCTTGGCACTATCTCCCATAGTTAATCACCTTATGACTTTTAATGCTTCTTCCACTTTGGAGGCTTTGTAGAGAAGAATTCAAATGTCTGGGTCATCCTTACAACTAAATATTTCCAATTTCTAGTCTCTCTATGGATTTCTACATATACATACCAAGCATGTGTGTATCCTTTTAAAGTGGAATAAAACTTGTGCACCCATAGCAAAGGTGGTAAAGCTTCCTACCCTTCTGTCTAGATTCTCTCACACTTCTGAACATGGTGCTGAATAGGTTGATTACCATAATAAGTGCATATTTGAGTAGGTGCATTGCTCCTAAAGAACCTAGTAGTAAGAGCAATCCTAATTTCACCCCATCCTACAAGATTATCCTTGTGGGCCATCCACCAACGTGTTGTTGTCCCATGTAGTGTATATGCTAGCATGTTTCTTCTTTCCAGTGGTCTATCCACTATTCTTCCATGGAGTGTAGGAATACCATAGGATCTCCTTCTACGATGTAACAAGGTATTGAGTTGTTACCTATTCTCCTGACATAACTCGGTTTTATGTCTCTAGGAAATATGCTCTTTACTTTACGCCCTACCAACTCGAAGTGTTATGAGCCCAATTCTCACAAAAATATTTGTAGTATCACTAATAGTGTGCATCCTCCCAATAAATTATTACTTCTTTGGTTGGCTCAAGTATCTTTGGATCTCGGATGATGCATACATAAATCCTATTTAGATATTCTTCACTTAAGGGCTCAACATAGGGCGCATATTTTCCATCTGTTAACGGGATAATAACTCTCTCCTCTTTGTTTTCAAAACTGATATAGCCCTTGTTGAACCGAAGATCAACATTATTTTCATAGCACCAAGGACACCCCAATAGAGCTGGGAAGCTATCTTACTCTGCCAATGCTAAAACCTCAAAGTCTCTAATGAACTTGGCCCCTTGTATAGTAATGGATGCATCCTTCAAAACCTCGATGGGAGTGGCCTTAGTTCAATTAGCCATGAACAATATATTAGAGGATGGCTGTAATGGGGGTCTTCCCATTTGTACCCATGCATCTAAGGTAAGAAAATTGACTTCCATGCCTATATCAATCAGTATATTACTCAATATCCAACCGTCCACAATAGCATTTAGAGTGATTTCCTTGTCATAATCTAGGCTATGAGGGGGAAGATTCGCATGTAGGATCTATCATCCAGTATCAATACTTGCATGCGGAGTGTTTCCCTTTAACCAATCCCCTAACAATGGAATGATATTTTCCTAGTGCAACATTTTACACACTTCCCTTAAGTCATCTATATCAGTTTGGACCATCTCTGATACTTTCTTTTGCTCCATCTTCCATGATTGCTCTTTTAAGTATTGTATCTCACCTTGAAGATTCCTAAGAACTTCCATGGTTTCCTGATAGACCTCCTTTTAATGGGTAGGATCTAGGTACCATGCATGTAGAACCTCCTCCTTAGTGTGGTAAGATTCTTCTGCAATGCTTCTCTCGGCATGTGCCACCTCGGTCACAGTCATGATATTCCCTTGCAATGCCTTGGACTCTGCCTCTAACTTAGGCATCCACCAATTTTTAATAGCGCATTGTATCCTAACCATCCCTGCACCTTTGTTTTCTTGTTTGTGTTGTTTACTAAGATGCTCATATAAGTTTGGGCACTCCTTATAGCTATGGTTCTTCCCACAAAAATAACATGTAATACTGTGAGTACATTCACGCTTGTAGTGGTCAAGAGATCTGCATGGATAACATGTTCCACGAGGAAAGTCACTTCTTCCACTACTACGGCCTTGTCCTCTATATCCACCATGGTATCCTCGACGTGCCACATCCTCCTTCAAAACACCCTTTATTCCTCTCATAGCGTGCCTAATTATGATCCTGGTCCATATGATCATTATTTCCCTTAGAGTTATCTGAATCTCATGTCTGTCATACACCAATATCTATAGAATCATGGATCTACCCAATCAGTTGGCAGTCTTCTGTGTCATGAGTCATGGAGCTGTAGATTTTACGGTAGTTTGAAACATTCTTCCTTATCACATGTTGTAATAATTGGCAATGGCTAGCATAATTGGTCAAATGGCATATCTCACAATCCAGCAGCAATGAGCATATTGATCTGCGAGGACAACTATCCTTTGTGTGACCTTCTACTTCACAATTTGTACACCAAATCCTGTGCACGTCTCATGTCTTTGAATGTTTTGATATTTTCTCCAACTTTTTTACCATAACTATGATGCGTGCTTCTAAAAATGGGCTCACCCCGAGTATCTATACTTCCAACTACCTCAGTAGCGTAAGGCTACTTCAAGTGCTTCACATAGATCAATGTATGTTTGATGTGATAATGCCCTTACGAAAGGGGTAATTAGGCCCCCAACGAACCACTTTTCATGTTTTCTAGCATGTATATCATAAGCAAGCTTAGATAATAATGTTATAAAATGGGTATCATAATCTCTAACACTCTCGGTAGTGCCTTGCTTAATATCCTTGAGTGCACCGATACTCTGATACTCTTCTGCTCAAACTCAAGGATGTGAAACTCCTTAAGGAATGCCTTTTTTAGAGCTATATAATATATGCAAGTTTGATCAACTTTTTATACCAGTTGTGTGAGTGCCCTTGTAATGTAGTAGTAAATTGGCTTTCTCTATGCTCAGAAGCCATGATTCCTTTTACGTGCCACAATATTTCACACATGTGCACATGTTCAACAACATCTTCTATGCCCCTATACTCTGGAAGACAAAGAGACATCTCCATGTAAATATTCCGAGGTTGGTGTGAGACCCTACCCCCGATCTAGAACCTCCTGTGTTTCCCTTTCCTCCAAAACCACCAGATTTGTTGGAGCTAGAGCTACCTATACCTCCCGATCCCAAACCTATCATTGGGGTTGAACCAGAAGATGTACTTCCTATGTCCCAAAAATAGAAGCGAACTATACCCTAACAATCTACGATGTGTTACCACTCCCGAAGTTAGTCCAAAAATTGACATGATTGTATTTTGTGCTAATGATACACTCGAAAAAAGTACTCCCATATAAAAACAAATCCATTTGTGCTACCATTTCTTGTGCCTTTTATAATACTCACTCCTACACTTCCACTTTGCTTGAACTAGTATGTTGATTATTTATTATACTAGATGCTTTAGAAAACCAAGCACAAGAGCAAGGTTTCAGGTGGATTCGGATGCACACCTACGGCCGGGTAGTCTCTACTAGTGCAGTTCTACGTGAGGCCAAGGAGGGTTCCCTTTCATGTTTTCCCAAATGGGGAGTTCTAAGGCTCGGGTTTCATGTCTTACTGCATGAACTTCAACTCCTTCCCGAACTATTTTTTCTCGACAACGCCATTTTTTCTGCAACCTCCCTTTGCTTCTTGATCTCCCTCTCACACACCTCATTATACTTAAGCCACATTTACTCCTTCTTCCTTTCTACCACTAGGTCTACCATCTTTCACCAAACCTACTCCTACCCCCACGCATGGTGGGGTTTAGTTGGTCATCGGTTTACTTTCCAAATTCAAAGTTACCATCAAGATCGTGATCGCCAGTGGAATGCCTTGTAGGTAAGCTCCCCTTGGATATCGTAAAAACTAGAATTCAGCTACCTACGGACATGAATAAGTGGAAATTGATTACTCAAGATATAACTTTTCAAAACACCATGAAACCACGTATCCATAGCTCGAGTCCAAATTAGATCAGCATCATAAAGGGCCTAAAATTCTTCCTATTTCCAAACAAGTGCACGATAGCTCCAATTCCACTTAGATACATACACAATCAACCACTTGTACAATTCTATTGGGAAGATAGTGAAGAAGATCTCATATAAATTGTAATACTGACACATTCCACCCACACACGTGCGTTAAACTTAGATCTAGTGATGAGCGATGTGTGTATTCTTCTTCTAGATCATGTATCCACTCCTCAACACTTGCTAATGTTAACCGATATGTCTTCATCGTGAACCATCCTAAAAACAAGCTGAAAAATAGGTGTGAAATGGAACCAATGATGCACTCTAGAATTTAGCAATATAAGCCGGAGTGCCTTTGGCACATCACTCAACCTATACTAATTGTTTCGCACGGAATGTTTGGATCTGCGAGAATAGACTTGCTTCTATCCTATCATTCCTTTGAGAAAGAGATAGGGTTAGGGCTAGGAGGAATACTGTTAGATGTTGAGATGGTGTGCGCGTGCCGTAGAGAGAGAGATCGGGTGTTGCGAAGAACTCCTTTTTGTCTTGGAAGGACTATGGCGGAGTTTGACTGACCGCGAAGAACTCCTTTTTGTCTTGGAAGGACTACTAGTCCTTGATGCGAGATCACGGTTTTAGAGATCGTGATGATGAAGACGGGACCCAAGTTGGATGATCGACAATCCAAGATGAGTTATCTCCTCTTCGATGCTCGGATGAGTGTTACTGGGCTCTGGTTATTCAGTTGCAGTCTTGGGCTTGATGTCCTTCTCTGCAAACTCTTCCTGTTTCTTCACTTGTCTCTGCTCGGCCAAGCAAAATCTGGATTCTCTCGATGATTTCTCCTTCTCCGATCAAATGAAAATCCGATCCTTTGTTTTTGGTTGGAAGTGGTCATTTACTGGGGCCGATGGTGGTTTACGCAACCGGATGGCGGTCGAGTAAGAACCGGTATTAGTCAAGTCAAAGCGGGCTATTTTTGGTAAAATAGCCAGCTTTCCCTCCTTTTCTTCTGAGGGATTGGTAGCGGGCTTGGTCAAGTCATTATGAAGTTGGTTTTAGGTGCGGATGAGGAGTAATTAGTCATAGGTGTGGAATTGGACCAAGTTATAGGTCTTAATTAGGTTAGTTTAGGGTTAAGACTAGGTCATGATGAGGTGGCAACATGAGGTGGCAGGTATGGCGATGTGGATTTATTAATTATAAGGTAATTAATAAATAATTGTGTAAGGTTTAGGTGATGAGGTTAGGTTGTGAAATGAGATGCGAGGCACGGGGGTCGTAAGACAAATTTGGTGTCTACATTAGCCCCTTATTGTCGTGTAGTTTGTTTTGTAAAGGCTGCACGGACAATAATAAGAAGTGGTTACCCCTGTTAAGGGTATAGGTAATCCCCTCAAATCTATCACGCAGATTGAGGTAGCGTGAAAGCAAGGATAGGGTTGATAAAGGGTAAATGGTGTTGAGATGAGGTGAGATGGTGGGGTAGGTCCGAAGAAGTAGACGCACGTTGAAATGCGATAGTGTGACCAGGGGTATATGATTTGTGAGCAAACCAGCAATGCATAGGCAAAGGTCGATAGTTTATCCAAACAAGGGTGATATAATCACTGGTATCAAGGCATAGGAAGTAGCTCAGGGTATATAACGGGTAAAGGTACGGGAATGTTTAGGCATGTTCGGCGGTACGAATGGTTGGTTTGGTTGAGATAAACATTACGGTCTAAGTCTAGGCAAAGTTGGTCGACAGATCAAGTCAAGGACCCTAATCATGCTAAAACACGAATAGGTGATCTCGATTGAACAAAAAGCTATATGATGGGTGGATAAAAGTGTATGTTGTTGATGTTGGGTGGGGTATTTAAGTGGTACGGCCTTGGGTCGGGATGATTGATGAGGGAGGGCCGTGGGTCGGGCCAAATGGTTGGGGTGCGGCCTTGGGTTGGGCCAAATGGTTGGGGTGCGGCCTTGGGTCGGGCCGGATGGGTAGGGTGAGGCCTTGGGTCGGGCCAAGTTGTTGGGTTGCGGCCTTGGGTCGGGCCAAATGGTTGGGGTGAGGCCTTGGGTCGGGCCGGATGGGTAGGGTGAGGTAGGGTGAGGCCTTGGCCTTGGGTCGGGCCAAGTTGTTGGGTTGCGGCCTTGGGTTGGGCCGAATGGTTGGGGTGAGGCCTTGGGTCGAGTCCGGATGGGTAGGGTGAGGCCTTGAGGCCTTGGGTCGGGCCAAATGGTTGGGGTGAGGCCTTGGGTCGGGCCGGATGGGTAGGGTGAGGCCTTGGGTCGGGCGAGTTGTTGGGTTGCGGCCTTGGGTCAGGCCGAATATATTAACAAAGGGGGTGGCAGCAAAGGTTGATATAGGCGATGTTATGAGAAAGGGCGATTAGTAAATAGGGGCAGAAGTTGGGGGAAGGGTTGGAGAAAAACCGATGTCGATTCTCTATGACCCGGTATCGGTTAGATGACCGATCGGTTCTTAGAACGCAATATAACCGATATCGGTTATAGGTCAAAAACCTATAAAAAGAAAAATATGGCTAGTCATTGTCACATTTGCAATTTGAAAACCAATTTGAGAGGTCGAGGTGGATTATTGAGATTAGTGCATTTGTCAGCTGAGGTGGCACTATTTGAGTGGAGGAGTGAGTGATTGGTGGGCCCGAGTGAGTAGGAGGCGCGGTTGATTGGTGGAGGACCCAGAGAGAGAGAGGTGGAGCTATGGCACGGCCAGGGGAGGAGCGAGGGAGAGGCTGGACCAGCTGGACCACCACCACCCATCCCACCACGACGACGTGTCGTCATGCCGGTAGGTTCGAAAACCCCTCATTGCTGTAGATTGGATTGTATTATGCTCTATTTGGGTTTTGGGTAGGAATAGAAGTTTTTTAGAAAATAATTAATAAATGGAAATGATTGGAAAAAAAAGGAGAGGGTAGATAGGTGAAAGAGGCCAAGGCGGTAGGGTGGGTAGGTTTTAGGGTGTTTGGGTGGAGTACGAGAGGGAAAAATAGGGAAAAAGGGAAGTGGGGAGACACGTCGGGTTCGGCTCGGCAAATTTGCAGTGACCGATGTCGGTCGCTAAGTGACCGGCATCGGTCCCGAAATGTTAGGGGCAGGGTGGTCTGTAGGTGACCGGTGGCGGTCGATCATTGACCGGCGTCGGTGGATAGGACCGGTGTCGGTCATAAGTGGCCAAGTACCGATCTGACTTAGGTTTATTTCAATTTGTTGGTGTGGGTTGTGATTTTGTTTTTGATTTTTTGGATGTGGTTTGGGTATTTGGGCATGGTGTAGGTTGTTTGAGTATGGTTTGGGTTGTTTGTTTGGGGGTGAAGAGGGAGGGGGATAACGTAGAAGTTTTAGGGGAAGATAGATGGGCGTAGACGTGTGGTATGGAGTCGGGTTGTGGTTAGGTGGATAAGAAAGGGGATATAGAGAGGTAAAGTAGATGTTGTGATAAAAGTAGGGCTAATGTAGTGGGTTGGTTTTGCGAGGCACGTCGGGCGGTGACGATGCGGGATAGGATGCCCCAGCTATTGTTGAGCTAGATGTGGCCACACGTGTCCGCATGACACACTAGGGTATCATGCGCGAGGTGGGACTCGGCGGAGTCTAGCGGTGCAGAGTGATCGGCAGGATCATAGTTTGATGGTCGCCCTCATCGAGAGATGGGATCCGGCGACCAATGTGTTCCATCTCCCCGTGGGGAGATGACTATCACATTGGAGGATGTGTATCACATCCTTGATTATTGCCGATCGATGGGGAGGCGATCTTCGAGTAGATTTCGAGAGCGGCCATGGACAGCATCCTACAGGTTTTGGGGATACGGGTGTGCTCTGACATATCACGTGCCATGCAAAGCATCGCGTACGAGGATATATCCGTGCCCATCGCCATGAGACACGGCTTGCCATGTTGATGATGATCGGGATCACTGTTTCGCCCTCCGGACTCGAGAGGAGGCCGCTTTCCACACGGGAACTTATGGGGTTTTACATGAGATGGTCGAGGAGCATACACTGTTATGCTTGGGCACCAGTATATACAGTGCGATTATACCGAGAGCGTGGGGCTATCATTTGGATGAGGCGATTCGGGGGATTTTCTTAACGTTTTGCTACATTGTTGGGCATATGAGCATATCATATGCATTAGACAAGTAGGGCTACCTCTCAGCGGCTAGGGCCACGGGTCATCATAGATATGGCTTTCGAGAGGTGGTTGGGGGTCGTGGGTCGACCCACGAGGTGCTTGCGGGCGAGGCGTTATGTATTACCGGCATTTATTAGAGGGCTGACAGCGGTGGAGATATTGTATGGAGACCGTATAGAGAGTCATCACCCTCACGGAGGAGCCGAGGACGATTGCGGTGGATCCAGTACACATTGTGGATAGCGGGATGGAGGCAGGGAGAGTATGAGAGGATACCCCTGGAGAGAGTACGCAGGCGAGATGGGGCTACGACAGGAGGATGAGCCCCCTCGCTTCCCTCAGTACCGGAGGGATGATGTAGAGGCCCCACTACTGCCTGCACCATAGCCCGTGGATCCAGTTGGGTTCTTGAGAGGCTGCCGATGACACTTATAGATGATGTTGGGTGCAGGCGCATTTTGGTTTAGTGGGCGGAGAGAGAGGCTGCGAGGATAGCACAGCCCGGCCATACAACCCAGACTTAGCGCGGCTATTAGAGCGAGAGAGGACCAGCTCGGAGGGTAGGTATAGTTATTACGAGGGAAGCTTGCTGCTACGAGCACGAATAGGTGTCTTACGGAGGTAGCTAACTTGAGCTCGAAGTACAGTAGCGGCACAGTACCACCCGTGTGTATACGAGATACAGCGCATGAGTGCAAGCACGAGCACGAAGCGCAGCACCACCAACATGCACGCAAGCACGGCCGCGAGTACAGTACCACCCACGGCCCAGGAACCACTAGCGGCGCGCACAGGCACGAGGCACGCTTGGTAGTAGGAGTCGGGACCGGCCCGGCAGCCTACGGTGGCTCGAGATCATTATATGGAGGCTGAGGCGGAGGCCGTACTATCGGGATATTCTTGATGATGCAGGGGCTGATTATCAGCCATATGCGGCACATAGAGCAGAGACCTCTCGGGGCGAGAGATCTCGGGGAGAGTGCAGCCCACGGCCGGTGGATTTGTGGCAGGCGGGAGGCGAGAGGCGCAAGACACGAGGACAGCGGCGAGGACAGGTGAGGCGGTGGAGAGAGGCTGAGGGTCCCTGCATATTTTTGTATTGGTTCTTGGATATGGGCACCGTGCACGTGAACCGGCTATGTTTAGAGAGGCTGCGTGCCTAGATATGATTTATTTATTTATTCATTCATTCATTTATTGTATATACGGCTGCGAGTGAGTACGGGTTGTATAGTTGATACCGACTGCGAGCGAGTGTGTTTTGATATGAGAGACCGGCTGTGAGCGAGTCGAGATTATTGATAGTTATTGTGGCTGCGTGCGGCTTCATTGTATTATGAGATCGAGAGGCCCGATCGGGGCACATTGTATATTTGAAACTTGGTATATAGATATGATGATTTGACCCACATGTTGTGCGTAAAAATGTGTTAAGTGTTTTGAAAATGGTTTGTGATATTTAATGTATGATGAGTTCAATTTACATGGTGTTATATTGATGGTGTTGATGTCTTTTGTTGATGGAATGTATGTATGTATATAGATGATGAGTTTATGTGACATGTTGTATTATGAAATGTGGTATGTTTTGTCGTTGGTTTTGTGAAATTGAATGTATGTATTTGTTGATTTGGATTCAAATGGTGTTAGATTGATGGTTTTGGATATCGTTTATTGATGGCTTGTGTGTTTGTGTAATGTAGATAGATGATGTTGATGAAATTGTAATGAGATGTGGATTTAATGAAAAATATGGATAATGGTGTTGTTCATGCAGGAAAAAGGGACGGGCGCCACAAAAATTTGCAAAAAAATGAAGAAAAGGCTTAGGTTTTAAGCAACAAGTTGGGCGTGACCGATATCGGTTATGTAACCGATGTCGGTAGATGTATGACCAGTATCGGTCATGTAGCTGATATCGGTTATGCAAGAATGATTTTCTAAAAATAGAAGCTGCTTTGGGTTGTGACTTAAGTTATTATTTTAGCATTCTTATTTTAGAGTCATGAAACACGTTAAATATGTGAATGCGTATTTGTTTGACAATTCTACGAGGTAATTGCATGAAAGAATTTAGGTGATAAGGAGAAAAAGAGCAAAGGTGAAGTGAGCGTGGGTTGAGATTTGGAAGGCGAGAAAGACAAGTTAGATTTGAAGAGGTTGGTGAACATGGCTGAATGAGGAGAAGCATCCAGCAGGCAGGGACGAGGGGGAAGACATGTTCCGCCCCAAGCTGCTGCATCCGGAGAGGTAAATTGTTTTGTTGTAATTTGATTCTTGCATGTGTTTGTAAATAGGATGAAAGAAGTGTAAGTGGGTAAGGATTAGAAAAAGGTGATAGGAAAGGGTTGGGGATGGTATGAGTGCTACGGGGTTGGTAAAGGGGTGGGTATGTATGTTGTTAGGTATAAATAGGAGTAAAGCAGAGCAAAATAATTATCGTAGGTGGATGCTTTAAGCAGGGTAGGTATATTTTGACAGTGACCGGTATCATTTTAAGTAACCGGTATCGGTTAGAAAACCGGTATCGGTTATTCATAACTGCTATCGGTCACTGTAAGGGTTTCCAGATTTTGAGAAAAACCCGTATAGATTTGTTCTTTTGAATAATCGTGTGTCATTTTGATGTATGCAGGTAGAAGCAAGGTTAAGGATGAATGTTATTGTGCCAGCGTTGTTGTCACGAATCCGAGCGGATGTAACACCAGCGGAATGGGCATTGATAAATTGGTTGGGGTTAAGTGGAATCCGCTATTATTCACGAATCGCACGTAACCATGCTATGTTGCAGGCGTTGATTGAGAGATGGAATCCAGAGAAGAATACCTTCTATTTGCCAACTGTGAGGGGAGATAGCGGTGACATTGGAAGATGTGTTCCATATTTTGAGACTCCCAATGATAGGAAAAACCATGTATCGAGGCATTGCCCAGTAGCAGGCGGGCAGCAATACTTGATATTTGGGTGTTTACACGAGATTTGACACGGCGAGGTTTATCATTTACTTATGGTATAATGTATGCAACACATCACGAGGAAACAAGGTTGGCCGTCTATTAATGATAGCGGTGGGGTATTATGCATTGCCGAGGTGGAAGAGGGTGGAAGATTTCCCAAAGCATTGATGAGTGTTATTTGGGAAATGATAGAAATGAGTGTGACATTCGCATGGGCACCGCATGTCTGGCAGCGAGTTATATAGGGGTTTATGGGCTGCAAGTGAAAACACAGGACGACACTGGATTGTTCGTACTTATTACATTGTTGGGCCTATGAGCATATTGTTTGTGTGCATCCAATAGGCTGACCCATTGAGTCGGGAGAGGCAGGAGTGCAAAGGTTGGGATTCAGACGATGGGTCAGACGAGAACAAGCGAGATCCCGGGCCGTGATAGATGACCTCGAGTATTATAGATAGATATGGGAGATGGTGACGATTGCGGATATTTGTTGGAGGCCGTACGGGAACTATATGGTGACAGAGCACATAGCTGAGGAGTTGAGGGGTGTAGAGTGATTGAGGTGGATCGCAGGGCATAGGCCGGGTGAGTACGAGAGGATTCCTCTAGATCGCGTGCGGCGACAATTTGGGTTCGTTCAGGATATTCCTATGACATATAGACCATACATGAGGATCAATGCCGAGGCAGCATTTTCACCTCCCCGGCCTACACCTCCAGAAGGGCCAGAAGAGATAGCAGCCGATCATAGGGTTATGGATGCGGGAATGATAGAGGCGTATAGAGTATGGTGGGTAGCAGAGCTGTGAGGTGCACGTGAGTGCCCTGACATAGTTGTGATTACAGCGGAGAGAGATCGTCTACAGAGATTTGGCTCTTGACTTCAAACACGGGTGAATGAGACAATGGGATTGTTAGAGGCTTCACGATTACGAGTGGAGAGGCTGGAGGCAAGATTCCTCCACGTGATAGGACGTTTTATGTATGTTACGAGGAGATGTTGGCGGATCAATGGGAGGAACCAATGGCAGTGGCACCTTTGAGGATGGAGAGGCCCACTGAGGGGCATCGACGATCACGATCACCACCTGATTCGGGAGGAGGTGCAAGAGTCTAAGTGAATTTCATAGGAATATAAGAATAAATAAGGATCGACTGCGAGTCGATGATAGAGAAGATGTATTTGTTTAACATCTAAAATAAAACTAAATATGTAAGTGGTTTTGAGTGATGATAATAATAAGAATGGTTGTGTTTTAAATGTTGTTTTTGTTTGTTTTGAAAAAAAGGATAAAGATGAATGTTGGCAAATAGAAATACAAAAAAATATTTATATTTACAACACATGATAGGGTATGGTAGGGATGGTCGAGCTAACCTTGGGAGACCCCATGTCTCCTAAGTGCTGCCTACATAGCCCATTGCATAAAGCAAGGAAGGGCCTCAGACCGATGTAGTTCTCCCTTAGGATCAGGGAGAGGTGAATTCAGGCAATTTTGTTGGTTGGTAAAAAAAATATTGATATTGATATTGGTAGGGTAATGTTGTTGGTGTTGGTAATGAATAGGTGATGTTGTAAAAGGTATAAGGGAAGCGAAAGTTAGCCTACCCAAGTGGTAGGGAACCATGTCCTGATTAAGATCAACACATAATTCTAGATGCGAGGCAAAGAGGAAAGAGTGTTCCGTAGGTGAAAAGAGCTAAACAAACCACATAATAACGTAGAATCAGCTTGAACCCCTAGGTACCGTGCATAGACGAGAAGTCAATAGGTGAAAAGAGTTGTATGATCACAATATATCGATTGTACGTCACGTCCCTTGAGTTTAAACAAATGGTGAGGTGAGGTGGATGGTATAGCTGTGGTATGGAGAACTTATTACAAAGTGAGTGTTCTGACGAAAGAGAACCTAACCTAGATAGACAAGTCCATGACCCAAAAGTACTTTTGAATGAGGCTTTTATTTTCTTGAATATAGGCGATCGATGCGGGAAGTCTCTGAGGATATTGATTGTATTATTCTTGAGGTCTTCACGAAGGTGATCAATGCGAGAAGCTTCGATAAAAGTGGTGTGTGTATAGCTATCCTTGAGGAGCAGTCTATTTATAATAGCGAGATGCGGCATTTGTGTATAGCTGTCCTTCGGGGAGCACTCTATATATAATAGTAGCGAAGTTTGGCATATAGTTGTCCTTGAGGAGCGAGTCTATGTATAATTTAGAGATCTAGATGTCGTTTGGCATGAAGCATCTAGTTTGTAGGAAGTTTGACTCAAGAAATTCCCATAAGCATTTAGTTAAGAATGTGTCATTTTAAGACTTTGAAGTCATGGACTAGACTAAAAAGGGAAGGCATCATAAAGGGAAGATGGGAATCAAACCATGCGAGCTTGGTTTTATTTTGTGATGTAGGAAACAATGTGTATGGTGGTGGTGAAGGAGCTCGGGACGGCGGTAAGTAGTAGATAAGTGATATAACGCTAAATTCAACGGTAGAAAGGTCGAAGATGCAAGGCATTAAGGGGTTCGAGGCTCGGGTTTACCGTTAAGCGAAGCTAAGCGATAAGTGCACGATCCATAAGTGTGAGTGATTATGTAAGGCCCAATCGATTGGGAGCAAATTTTCCACGTTTGCTCTTTTCTAGTTTGGTTACATGTTGATTCTCTTTGAGGACAAGATCACCAACCTTAAAGGTATGCTCATGAAGTCGCTTATCATAAGCATGCTTAATCGTTTTTGATAGATTTGAAGGTGATCAAGAGCGTGCAAGGCGGCGCTCGTCAAGAAGCTCAATTGGGCTAACCGCTCTTGGCGGAAATCATCGTTGGTAAGAATATCTGAAGAGAGATATTACGAGGGAGGGTATTTGTATTTCGAGAGGCAAGACAGCCTCGGTACCATATACCAAAGAAAAGGTGTGGCATTAGTGGAGTACGAATGCTAGTGCGATAAGCCTAGAAGGCGAAGGGGATGTGATCATGCCAATTTCTTCCGGACTCATTGACAACTTTCATAAGGATTTTGGATAGGGTTTTATTAGAAGATTCAGCTTGTCCATTCGCTTGTGGATAGTAGGGTGAGGAGAAGCTAAGTTTGATACCAAAGTTGTCACAAAGGTCTTGCAACAACTTATTTTGAAAGATTTTCCATTATCCGTTATCGGGCGATGAGGAACACCAAAGCGACGAGATAATGTGGTGGTTAACGAATTCGACAATTTTTCTTTTTGATTGAAATGAGTGGAATGGCCTCCACCCATTTTGTGTAATATTTGGTTGTTGTGATTATCAATGGTAGATTTTCCATTATCCGTTATCGGGCGATGAGGAACACCAAAATGAGATAATGTGGTGGTTAACTTAATTCGACAATTTTTCTTTTTTGATTGAAATGAGTGGAATGGCCTCCACCCATTTTGTGTAATATTTGGATTTGTTGTGATTATCCAATGGTGCGTTGTGAAGAAGGCGGGTGAATCTCACCAATAAGGTCTAAACCCCATTGTGAGAAAGGCCAAAGATCTCGTGCGACTGTGGCGGATGGCTAGGAGTATGTTGAAGGTTGGCATGTTGGCATGTTGTTGACACATAACACAACGCTTAACATATTCATAGTGATCGTTATTAAGTAGGCCAATAATAACCTAGGCGAAGGATTCGTTTAGCCATGGCAAGAGCCACTAAAATGGCCGCCACAAATACCGTCGTGGACTTGTTGGATGGTATAGGTGACCTCGCACCGGTTAGACATCGAAGGAGGATGCCATCAAAGCCACGTTTATAGAGGATTCCCCCATGATGACATAACGAGAAACACTTTTCGAGAAAAGCACGTTTTCCGTTACTAGTAAGGTCGGTGGGAGAAGCAGAGGTTGTAGGGTAGTCGTGAAATTTGTGGTACCGGGTATCCTGCGAATTGCGAGACACATTATTTATCATACAAACAACCGGGGTTGAGTAGGATGGGGTAAAAGTTGTTGGACCAAGATGAATATGTCGAGTCGAGTTAGTGAGGTAGGAATTTGTGAGGCTAGGCAAGCCATAGTATCCAGTAAATTTTTAGTGGAGCGGGAATGGTCTAGATAGAATAACGAGTAAATGAGGTCAAAAGTGAATCCACGTAATGTTTGTACTTTTGAAGTTCCTCATTCTTACATTGGTAGATGCCCATAACTTGATTGACTACCAATTGAGAGTCGCCAAAAATATTAATAGATTTGACACCTAAGTGTAACGCAACCTGGAGACCCAAAACAAGGGCCTCGTATTCCGCTGTATTATTAGTGCAGGGGAAATCAAGCCGGAATGAAAGAGGCATAGGTTCAGCATCAAGAGGGATGAGAACAACACCGGCTCCTCCGCCCGTGCTTGGCATTTGGATCCATCGAAGAAGAGGGTCATTTGATATGACTCTTCCCTGAGTGAAAGAGTAGCGATGAGTTCGTCGGGGAAATTAAAATTGGTGAATTGTTCCCCAGGTAAAGGGGCCTCCACAAGTTGGTCCGCAATAGTTTGTCCTTTGATCGACTTCTATTGTACAAACTCAAGGTCGAGGTCAGCGAGGAGCATAATCCATCGGGTGATGCGTTGGTTTAGATGTGGTTTGGCATACATATAATGAATGGGGTCCGTGTTGGTGATGACAAAAGTTTTGTGATTCAGGAGGTAATGTCGGAGTTTGGTGGCTACGAATGATAGGGCTAGGCACAATTTTTCTACATGTGTATACCTAGTCTTGTAATCCACGAGTACGACTTATATAATAAGCGGCTTGTTCTCGACATGCGAGTCCGATGTGTGAGCATGGCTCCTATAGCATGGTCGGTGGCGAGAAAGGTAAAGGTAGAAAGGACGATCATCCACGAGGTGGAATAAAGCACGGTGGCTGAGAGATAGGATTTGAGAGCTTCAAAGGCTTGGTGACACTCTTCACTCCATTGAAAGGCAATGTCCTTTTTAAGAAGGTGATGGAAAGGTTGACATCAATCGAGAGTTGAGAGATGAAATGCCGGATGGATTGAAGTTTACCCTGAACTACGTAATTGTTTGAGGTTTTGGGTGGGGGCATTTCTAGGATAGCTTTGACTTTAGATGGATCGACCTCGATGCCACGTAAAAAGAGATGATAAAGCCAAGAAGTTTTCCGAAAGAACACCAAAGACACATTTCTTTGGTTGAAGCGGATGAATATTCAGCAATGGTGATCGAAAATAATGGTTAAAACATTGAGATGTTCATTACGATGTTTATATTTGCCAAGAAGATCATCGACATAATCCTCAAGGATAGTGTGCATAATGTCATGAAAAATGTAAGTCATAGCCGTTGATAGGTAGCACCAGCATTTTTAAGGCCAAATGGCATGACACGATAATGAGAAGGTTCCCGAGGAGTTATGAAGGTAGTTTTATGTTGATCGGCGGGGCTACCAAAATTTGATTATATCCGAAAAGCCATCCATGAGAAAGCATTTCATGGCCGCAGTGAGATCAACAAGTTGATCAATACTTGGGAGGGGGAAGTCATCCTTAGGGAAAGCGAGGTTAAGGTCTCGAAATCCGTGCATATCGAAGTCCCCGTTGCTTTAGTGAGCCGGTATGATGTTAGAAATCCATTGAGGATAGTCGATAGGCAAGATGAAGGAAACATAAAGAAGTCGTTGGAGCTCTTCTTTGACCAAGAGGGCAATGCGTGGATGCATTTTTCTTATTTTTGTTTGGTGGTTTGGAATCGGGGTTTAGGGTGATGTTATGGATAGCAATGGTAGGATCAATTCTGGCATGTCAACATAGGACAAGCGAAAACTTGGTTGCGGAGTACGGAGAAAGGTAGTAAAGGCGGCTTGTTACATTGTGTTAAGGGATTGTCGATCTTCACAATGTGAGGATCCTCCTCTGTGTGGATGTTGATTTCTATAGTTGACTCATTCAACATGGTTTGAGTTTGAGACGGTAAGGCGCGTTGAATATAGGAGTAAATCTGCACCAAGGTAAGTGAGGATGGAGTCATCATCACGGCACTCAACAACATTAATCGAAGCGAATCCTCTTGATCATGTGCGGATCTGAAGGGGAAAAAAGATGGGTCCTCATTATCACGTTGATAAGTGAGAGGACCTATGAAGATAGCATTTATGAAAAAAAAAAGTTAGGAGGGATAGATTCAGGGTCTATCGACTCTGTGGGTGATGATGGCAAAGTGGGTGATGATGGTTTGGTAGGGGTGACGTCATCTTCTTCTAGGATACAACTGACACGAGGTGTCTCCTGTGTAGGTGTTTCAGGAAAACCGAGACCACTGCGATCATTGTGTTTGCGTGTAGTCACGGAAATGAGTGTATGTCGGCCTTGTTCATAAATACCAAAACCAAAGCCTTTCCAAGCACAGTGAGTCAAGAAGGTGAGGGCGAAACGATGATTTATCAAGTATTGAAAATCGGATTGGAAGGGAACCACACCAAGAGGAGGTTCAGGGGTAATGGAGGATGCGTCAACACCCCCATATGTTAGGTTGGTGTGCAAAGGGGTCGTCCATAAGAGATTACCTCCCCCACGCAGCGGTCGTAGGTGGGATGTGCATGTAACTGTCCAGTACTCCTGCGGGGTATGGAAAGAACTAACGTTATATAGGCGGTACTCCCCAGCGTAAGGCGTTGAAAAACATCTACTAAGGGGTCGGAGGTTGGGATGTTATCTGCGGGAAAGGAAGTAATATTTTATGTGGCGGTCTCATTAGTTGAAGGTGTAGGTGCGTTGGAAGTGGATGGTGGGTTGGATGAATGGGTGTCTTAAGCTGGTACAAGCACATCATTAGGCGATACAACATATTGCAAGTTTTGAAGGGGGAGGATCAATCAGCTTTTATGGTGTAGGACTTCCCCTCGTACTCAAATTTTATGCATCTATGTAAGGTGGAGGAACGCATCCCATAGCCCGGATCAAGGCGGCCTAACAACATATTGTATTGGAACTCTCCCTCGAAGGACATAGAAGAGTTTGGGTAAAGTACGTGGTCCTACACAAATGTTAAGGATCACGGTGCCTAAAGTAGAAGTAATAGCATCATTGAATGATCGCAACATGATGGGGTTGGCACACATGCAACTAGAAGGGATATTCATTTGTTGGAAGGATTTTGAAGAGATGATGTTTAGGCTAGCGCCCCCGTCAATCATAACACGGCGTACACGAAATATCCCAAACATACGCTAAGATGAAAAGAGCGGGGTTAGGATCTTCGGCACCAAAGTCGATAATTTCATCTTGGAGAAACTAACGGCGGCGGTGGCACATGTACGAGAGATAGAAGTGGTTAGGGAGATAGATTGTTTGGTGAGCGAAGCAATGTGATTAGGTGTTAGAATAGAAGTAACAGGAAAGGTTTCATTAGGTAAAACCTCTATCCCTTTAAGGATTTCAACGAGAGCTTGGCGATGAGATTCAGAAGTCTGAATGAGATCATACAGTGTCATTTTTACAGGTGATTGGTGAAGTTGTTTGATCATAGTTCTGTGGGCAATGCCATTAGAGACGGGATAGGTGGGTCCGCGAATAACCACTTTAGGTGGTGGTGCAATCGGGATGGTGGACGGAGAAAGAGATGCCGTAGGTGTGTTTTCTTTCGCTTTCCCATTGTTTTTCTACCCTCGAGTAGCAACACTAATCATATTGATCTCGTGAATATGAGAGGAGGAAGATGGTAGGGATAGGTCATGGTTTTCGAGAGGTGGGGCTGTAATAATGATAGATCTTGGTGAGGCGGGGACAGGTGGTATAGGAGAGGGAATTGAAGCTAAAGGTCTCTCTCTTCGTAAGTTGTCTTTCTTAACTTTTCTGCGAGGGGAGGTGATGGACGAAGTATGGCTTTCCACGCTTTGCATCCCTCTACGTCATGTCTGGTGTGCGGTGGTAGCGCAGATTTTAGACTCATCGTAACCTATAGGTCAAGGTTTAGATGGATCATAAGGTCTAAGTGGGGGTAGGGAGATGGTCGCGTTCTCCACCAACATAGCAAGGATTTTGGCGTAAGACCCTTTGAGTGGGTTAAAGTCGGAGGAAAATGAGGCTATTGGAGGTCGATCTGGTGATGACGTGATGTGGTTCGTTTGTATGGGGTGTGGTTTAGCCAAGGAGTTTTGATAATGGGTTTTAAGCGGCCGTGGTTTCTTTGGCGTAGAAGCTATGTTGGATGATGAGGCCGCGAGATGATGTGGTATCGAGAAAACAACCACGGAGAAATAGGAGTGACCGAAAACAAATCTTTTGATGATGGAATTTGTTTAGGGTTGATAGGTGGAGCGAGGATACGTGGGGTGACGGTGTTGCTAACATTAGGTTTGTTATTATAGGATGTTAGCATGAATAATACTTTAACCATCTAGAGATATAACTAATATATCTTCCATACGAGTGCATATTCGGACTGAATCTAGAACATAACAGATCTAATAGATAACCATACAAGAATCAAGCATGCAATACTTAATTATAACCATAAGAACACCTTGTTGTAGTCCATAATCATCATTATATTAACTTGGTAAAATACACGAAGTTTCATTACAATAATAGTAGTATATGCTCATGCGCGTGATAGATCTAGCAACATAATCTCACTAAACCCTAGTTCTCACACGTATATCTATGTTATCTCTCTCTATATATATCTATATATTTATAAGGGTGGGGACTTGCCCTTCACTACTTATCTAATCCCAAAATAGGTCGCATGCTATTATTAGCCACACACCGTTACAAAAATAGGCTTACATGCAAGAGTGCTAACAATAGATCTCTCCTTGTCAACTATTAGTTTGCCATTCTATCTTTAGCTTGCATCCATGCAAAGCACTTCATAGCTAATCATCCAAAAATATCTAATGTGTGATGCGCAAGTCTCCAATCAGTTTGAGTGCTCCGCATGCTACCTCCAAAAATAGATCCTCATCATGAAAATGGCTAAGTCCCGAATCTGTCTATGTTCTGCGCATGATCCTCGCCGATGCTTTCATGCCTTTGAATGTGCTCTACTCTCCCACGAAACTCTTTATATTTTCTCCAATAGTGCTAGAAGTCAGTGATCAACATGTCCCTTGCAAAAATGTGCTCTTTACTTTGCACCCTACCAACTCATTATTACTATGAGCCCAATTGTCACAAAAACACTTGTAGTATCATTAACTCGATTGTGCATCTTCCCACTGAATATTTCCTTCTTTAGATAGCTCAATCACCTCTAGGTACTAGACGGTGCGTATATAATTCATATTCAAGTCTTCCTCACTCAAAGGCTCAACATAGGGTGCAGATTTGCCATTTGTTAAAGGTATAATAAATCTTTCCTCCTTATTTTCAAAAGTGATATAACCCTTGTTGAATTAAAGATCAACATTATTTGCATAGCACCAAGGATGCCCTAGTAGAGATGGGAAGCTATCTACCTCTGCCAGCCTTAAAACCTCAAAAAATGTAGTGAACTTGGCTCCATGTATGGTAATGGATGCATCTTTTAAAGCTCTGATGGGAGTGGCCTTAGTCCGGTTAGCCATGAACAATACATTCGAAGATGGTTGAAATGGAAATCTCCCTATTTGTACCCATGCATCTAGAGTAAGAACATTGAATTTTGTGTATGCTGTATCAATCAATATATTACTCAAAATTCACCCATCCACAACAATGATGATTGATTTCCTTATCATAATCTAAGCTATGAGGGGGAAGATTTGCATGCAGGATTTTCCGTCCAGTCTCAATAATTACACATAGAGTGTTTCCCTTTAACAAATTCCATAACAATGGAATGATATTCTCTGGCGCAACATCTTACACACTTCTTTCAAGTCATCCATATCAAATTGGACCATTTCTATTTCTTTCTTTTGCTCCATCTTCTTGTGATAGTTCTTTTAAATATTGTATTTCACCCTATATATTTTTAGTACCTCCATGATTTTCTAATAAACCTCCTTCTGATGGATAGGATTTGGGTACCATGCATGTAGAACCTTCTCCTTAATGATGGTAGGATTCTGCTACAATGCTTCTTTGGTGCACGTTGCTTTAGCGCGGGTAGTGATCTTTACCAGTAATGCCTCAAATTCTGGTTCCACCTTGGGCATCCATTGATTTTCCACATCACGATGTATCCTAACCATCCTTGCACCTTTGTTTTCTTGCTTATGTTGCTTACTAAGATGCTCATATAAGTCTGGGAATTCCTCATAACTATTATTCTTTCCACAAAATAACATATAATATTCTAAGGAAATTTTCCCTGTAGTGTTCGGGAGATCTACATGTATAACATGTTCTACAAGGAACTTACCCCATCCACCACCACAGCCTCGTCCTCTGAATCCACCACGGTATCCTTGACCTCTACCACGACCTCCTTCAAAACATCCTTCATTTCGATCATAGCATGCTTGAGTGTGATCCCAATCCTGATACTCATTCTTTCCTTTAAAGTTATCTTATACTCTTATCTATCATACATTGATATCTATAGCATCATGGATCTAATCAATCAGTTAGAAGTCTTCCGTGTTGTGAGTCATGGACCTGTAGATTTTACCGTAGCATGAGACGTTATTCCTTATCGTGCATTGTAATAATGGGTAGTGGCTAGCATCATTGTTTAAATGACATATCTCACAATCTAACAATAATGAGTGTACTAACCTGTGAGAACAATTATCCTTTGTGTGACCTTCCACTTCACAATCTATGCTCCAAATCCCCGTGTGTGTCTCATTTGCTTAATTTTTTGATAGCTTCTCCAACTGTTTCACCATAGCTACGATATGTTCTTCCAAAAATGGGCTCACCCCAGTGTCTATACTTCCAACTGCCTTAGTGCATAAAGTTTCTTCAAGTGTTTTGCACAAATTAGTGTATGTCTTATGTGATAGTGCCCTTCTAAAAGGTGTAATCAGGCCTCCAACAAACCATTGCACATGTTGGATTACATGAATGTCATAAGAAATCTTAGACAAAAGCATTTTGAAATGGGCGTTATACTCTCGACACTCTTAGTAGTGCCTTGCTTAATATCCTTGAGCACGCTTATACTCTTCTACTTGAACTCAAGGATGTGAAACTCTTTAAGGAAAACATCTTTTAAAGCTACATAGTCTACACAAGTCTGATCAGGGTCAAAATTTATGTACCAGTTGTGTGCTCACCCTTGTAAAGTAGTGGCAAATTGAGTTTCCCTGTCCTCAGAAGTTATGGTTCCTTTTGTGTGTCATAGGATTTCACACATGTGAACATGTTCATTAGCATCCGATATGCCCCTATACTCTGGAAGACTAAGAAACATCTCCATGTAAATATTTTGGGGTTGGTGCAGACCTTGCCCACCTCATCCAGAACCTCATGTGTTTCCTCTGCCTCTAGAACCACCAAATCCACCAGAACTAAAACCACATATACCTCTTGATCTTGAACATGTAGTTTGAGTCATACTTAATGATTTACTTCCTTGTTTCCAAATAGTAGTATTGAATTGCACCCCTACCATCTGCAAAGTGTTACTACTCCTAGAAGAGAGTTAAAAATTATGCGCACTTAAATTTTGTATAGATGATACACCTGAAAAGGTACCTCTAAACAACAACGAAGATGTTTGCGCCACCATAAATTTGCTTGTTATATGACTTACTCCAACTCTCCCACTACCTAAATTAGGTTGCTAACTATTTTTCATACTAGATGTTGTAAGACCAAGCGCAAGGGTAAGGTTACTAGGTAGACTCAGATGCTCACCCATGGCCTAGGTTTTCTCTTTTGTCATGCTTCTGCGTGAGGCCAAAGGGGAGTCATTTTCATGCTTTCCCAAATGGGGGAGTTCTTGATGCTTTGGTTCCACATCTTCTGCATGAACTTCAAATCCTTCGTGAGCCATCTCTCTCCAAAACATCATTCACTCTGCAACATCCTCCTACTTCTCTATCTCCCTCTTGCGTGCCTCATTATACTTAAGCCTCCTTTCATCTCTCTTCATTTCTATCGCTAGGTCTTTCATCTTTCACCAAACCTGTTCCTACCCCCATGCATGGTAGGGTTTAGTTATCCATTGGTTTTCTTTCCAAGTTCAAGGTTACCATCAATATTTTTATCACCATTGGAATGCCTTGTAGGTAAGTTCCCCTGGGATATCATAAAAATTGGAATTCTGCTACCTCTAGGAAAGAATAAGTGGAAATTGAGTACTCTAGAATATAGTTGTTCAAAACACCACAAAACCAAGTATCCACAGTGCATTTCCAAATTAGATCAGCATCATAGAGGGCCTAAAATTATTCCTACATCCAAATAAGTGCATGATACCTCCAATTCCTTTTAGATGCATAAGCAATCAGCCACTTGTACAGCTCTACTGGAAAAATAATGAAGAAGCTCTCATACAAACTATCATACAGATTCTGTTCCACCCATGCACGTGCGTTAAACTCAAATCCGATGTTGAACCTCCATGCGTATTCTTCTTCTAGATCATGTATCCACTCCTCAACACTTGCTAGGGTCAACCGGTATGTCTTCATCACGAACTATCCTGAAACAACTAAAAAAGAGGTCCGGTAGGGAACCATTGATGCAGACCTAGAATTTACTAGTAAAAGCCGGGCGCGGCGGTACATCACTCGGCCTAGACTCGAGCACTCACCCTAAGTGCGCAAAGGTACCAACCCATCTTTATGGTTGTTTTTGTAGGATTTAGCATGTTGAAGACTTAATGCATTCAAATTTGAATATAATACAACATTCTTGAGCATGTTCGAGATCTAGATCTAAAGAAAGTATGATTTAAATGATAACCATAATGAAATCAAACATGCAAGAACCAATTATACTCGTGGATTAATACTCGATTCATCCAATACACTCCATTATATTAAACATGATAAATACACAGAAGCTCATTACAATAGATAATACCATAGCTTATGCGCGCATCAGATTTGGCAACATAACTTCATAGTAATTCAGTTCTCACACCCTCCTATACTATGTAGATCATTACATATTTATAAGGGTGGGGGATTTCCCTTCACCACTTGCATAACTCCAAAAATAGGTTGTATGCTAAAAATAGTCATGCACCTTTACAATCATAGCCACACATGCAAGTGCGTTAACAACATACCTCTTCTAGTTAACTATATCCTTAGCCCATACCCCTGTAAAGTGCTTAGTATCTGCTCTTCCAAAAATAGTCGATGCATGTCACACAAGTCTTTTCCCGATTTGTGTTCTTAACATGTTATCTCCAAAAATTGCCCACTCATGTGAAAATGGCTAAGTCCCAAATCTGCCCTTATCTTTCACATGTGTGTTCTTCCCTATCTTTTTGCACCTTTAACTACACCATGTTCTCATGTGCTAACCTTCTGTGGGCCTTCTGTGTGTGCCTTCGTTAAGTATCCTACTTTGTCTTCTCAACACTTGGATAGTCTTGGCTTGATTACATTGGGGGAACATTAGACCTTGATCACACTGATATATCATTTCCCATGCCATTTGGTCATGTTTTCATTTGTAATGACTCATTCCTTGGCTATTCACCAAATCTCACTTGCTGGTATGCACATGGGTGTCCATTACCTCCTTTTACTGATGAGGAATATGCTATGGGCATGTATAATTTACACCTCAATGGCTCTGTTAGAGATAAAATTTATTGGGGAAAAATTTGTGAGTTTCTTGCCAATGCTCGGGAGTCTAAGTCCCTCTACTTAACCAATGCAACTATTGTATATGCATGCGTGAGTGAAAGTGAGTTTTCTCTGGGTGGCCTTATGGTGGGGATCCAATAAGGGCACTCCACTAACCCTACGAAAAAGCTAGAAATATTTTGCTAGGGAAGACTTTGTTTATAAAGAGGAAAGGGAATGAGAAATGAGGTAGGATAACTAATCCCGCAGGTAGAAAATCAGATTCCTACACACACTAGTCGAAATTTCAACACATGCATTCATGAGAAGAAATAGCTCTGCAAATAACAACAAGACCAAAAAGAATTTATTGATCACAAAGTATCAAGAAACCCATAGTCAAAGAAAGCTAGAAACTCTTTCTTCTTGTATTGAATTCTTAAACAAAAGTTGTACATAGTGGGAAATGGAGGAAATTTTAGAATGAAGAGAATGGAAGAATTTGGTTATCTCCTTTGTTTTCTTAATGCACTCTTGAGTTTACAAAATCAATCACCAACCCTTTGAAATGGGAATGGATTTACAATTTATAGAATGAGAGGTGACTCATCATCTACCCCCCAATGGCTTTTCATATGTCCTCACACAATTTAAAACTTTTCAACTTCCTAGGAAGATTTTAAGTCCCTTTTTATAACATAAAGGTGACTTATTACATTGGGAACATTAAGACATATGAAAAAGTGCAACCCCAATGAAAAATTAGAACATTGAGAAGAGAGAGAAATTTGGGGGAAGAGGAGAGAGAAGAGAGAGAGAGAGAAAAAGAGATGTCATTCATGATGAAGTTTGTTGATCCTTGTTAATGGAAAGCTCTAAATGTAGTGAAACTATGAATCTTCGAACTCCTTACACATTGAGAAACTCCTTCAAATTAGCTCATGAATGCTTGCCAAGTTGAATGAAATAAGATGGATCTTGAATGACCTATGAAAAATTCCTATGATGATCCCGAATAATGATGTCCCCCTGAATGATTATCCTTATATGTCCCATTGTGCCAAAACTGCTCTTTGAGTGTAACTTACTATTTTTATTGGGGAAACTTACTATTTTTGGTAAGTTTCATAGTTAATTTTACCAACCTCCACTAGCTATGGTAGCTTGAATTATTTCTTATTAGTGTGATCCTCTTGCCTTTCAGTAACTAACCTGGCTATTTATAGCGGGGCTTTTGGAACCACTTACTATTTTTAGTAAGTGTGAATTGCGAGCCGAGATGACCTTTTTGATGACTTTTCTGCGATACTCCCTCTATGTTCACCGCCTTCTACATAACCTCTTCAAATGGTGGCTTACCTGAATTAATATACCCCTATGTAGGAATGTATGTTATTTTTAGTAAGTGCATCATGGATGTTAGATTGCAACAAAAGAGGTCTTGAAATTCTGGGTTTTATTCGGGGTTCCATGCTCTGAATTTTGAGTAACTCCTTTGTCTAAAAAAGCGGGAAAATGAGATTTTCATCCATGGGAGAAGAATAATAAAAAAACACAGCCCTCTATATCCATAAAAATAGGGATTTCATGGCATAAAAATAATTTTACGTGAAACTAGAGTTTTCAATGATCATTCCCTCCAATTTTCGTAGAGATTTCACCCATTAGAACCACGAAAAGTGCAGAGGTAGCTCGCTGATTTTTTTCACTACTGTGTCATGGTGGTCATTAATGGATCTTGAAATTTTTAGGTCTATTTTTTGTCTCTGTTCATGATAAAATCAACTCTAATATGATATTTTTTGCTTCTTGTCTCTCTTTGGTGAAAGTTTTCTTCGATCTAATTGTCGGTTTAACGAGAAATTGAACTTTGTTCTTCATGGAGATGGAAGTGAAATTTATTTGTTGTGATCATTCCTTTATACAAATGAGAGGTTTTAATATGATTTTTTAATTTCCTTCAAGAGATAAAAACTTAGCAACATACGTTTTGTCAATCAATTGCACTGTTTGTAAGATCTCTTTGATTTTGTTTCATGACAATGAATATTTACAAACTTATGGCTTCTTCGTTTGATCAATGTTTCTTTTGGGACTTGCATATTATCATGGAATAAAGGATTTCTTTGTTTTGGTGAATCTAATTTGAAATTTTTCAATGGTGGAGTGGTGGTGAGAAGTTGCAAAAGTTACAGAGCAAGTTGTGCACGAAGGAGTTAGATGTTAGAAGTTAGAAGTAGGAGGGATTTTTAAAATTTGAAAATTAAAGTTGAGAAGGGATGAGGTGAATTTTCATGTCCCTGATTTCCCTCACCTCAAAGGGACATGAGGGACATCAAATTCCATGGTGAGCAAGGTGACGACACGTGGCGGAGATCCAATGGCAAGGAATGAAGGCTAAAAAATTAACTTTAAAGCACTGAGGGGTTGGAAGTTGGTCATATGGGTGACTAGAATCATTCCTTAGAGGTTGGGCATATTTTTCCATGTTTTATGTCCCTGACCTGTTAGGGACATGAGGGACATAAAATTCCATGGCACTCCTGGTGATGACATGTGGCAGTGATCAGACAGGTTGAGGCTTTGAGCTCCCGTAAGCACCTGGGGGCTGAACTGGCAATCTTGGAGGTCGCATGAGGATCAAAGGTCTTACGGGGTCTAGGTGAATTTTTTAATGGTTTATTTCCCTGACCTTAAGGGATTTGAGGGACAAAAAATCCCACCAATATCCTAGAGCTGACACGTGTCCTCATCAAAATTTGACTAACTCTCAAACCTGAGGAAAACTTGCAACGGTAATATCTTGAGCTCCCGATGGACTTTTTGATGAAATTTTATATTATATTGACTTAAAATGGCCTTATGAATCCAATGGTTTGGTCTCAAGTCTTTTTTCATCCATTATATCCCTTAAAAATCATATTTTTGATTAGGAAATCCTCTTGTGCATGAGAAAAACTACTTGCAAAACAATTTCACCAAAGTGTTGTGAAAAAAATTTCATCACCTTGTATAGATTGGATTTCCCTCTTTGAATATATATTTTTTCTCCTAACTCCATCTAGAGCTCTTAGAATCACCTTCAAAATCTCAATAATTGTTTTGGCCTGTGCATTTCCTAGGCCTGTGAACCCTGATTTTGATCAAACTGCTCCAAACTCCTCAAATCTTCCCTGAATATTCCAAAATAAATTCCATGATGTTTCTATGCCTTCAATTCACCTCCATGTTGGTTTTAGATCCTCTGTTTCACTCCAAGGGGTTTCTCCAATCTTGGGAAGGCCAGTGATAGCCCTTCCCAACACTCCCAGAGATAGCATTTTTTTAGAACTCCTAAAATCACCTAGGGGGTTGATTTTACTTTCCTAAATCACCTAGGGGAATGAACTAACACTAATTGGGAGGTTCTTGGAGTGACTAGGAAGACCTAGGGTTCCTTGGAATGATAAAACATGAAAAAAATGCTACAGGGGTATCGTTGTCGTGCTTGAAAATTGTCAATTTGCCTATTGCACATTTGCACGACAATAGGATTCTTTCTCGATCACTGACGCTATCACTTATCAAGTTTCATATGCTTCACCATTTGGTTTTGATCATGAAAATAGATACCTCTTAGATGACATTACTTGATCACACTCATCATCACATACTTGGGGGCATTATACTTATTTATCCCCCAACATCAAAAGTGTCTTATTTTCTCATCACTTCACATCTATAATTTCACATATGACATACACATCTTGACACACTCTAGTATCGTCATTTTTGATGATGCACTCTCGTGCTTCGGTTCACACTTGACTGTTGAGGGCATCCTATACACATGAACCTCACACACTACAAAAACTTGAGATACTAAATCTCCTCATGCCTTTAAACAAAACACAATCTAAATTCTCGATTTTACAATCTTATTGCTAAAAGCACACAAATCACTTTCATTCTTACCATTTCCATTATGATTAGTGATTTCCAGTAATTAATTAACATTTCTTACCATTTTGGTCAATTAACAAAGTGCTTTGTTGATTACCTATCCTCTTTTGCATTCAGGATGTGTCACTTTACGACAAATTGTAATTCAAATTTCTCTTCCAAACAGACAATTAGCAATTATTAGCTCATTAATCATATTTTACCCTTGTTTTGGTCAATATACCCTATTATGGGCTCAAACCCATCTTCCAACCATTCAAAATCACCTCACTTACTTCCATAACATCTCATAAGGCTTCAAAATCCTATCCTAGCCCCCTTATTGACCTTAGGCGGTTGATTAAGGCTCCTCACATCCTAATCACTTGTCAATTCACTAATCATGATCAACAAGCCTTAATAAGGATTGGCAATTCTTAATCTACTTTGTGATTTTAGTCCCACATGCACCAAGATGCAAGTTTTCCCCAAATAGAAAACTATAAAAAAGGAATAACCACATACTTTTAAAATTTACACCATGCTTTGATTTGCACATCATATAAGAAGTATGATTAATAACCAAGCTCAATTTTTACCTCGAGTATTCAATGGGGTTAGTAGATGGGTATCCAATATGACCTTGTAGTCATTGTTGGAGAGACCATATCACCTCTCTTGGAGTAGAAACAAAACCAATTTGATTTCCCTCTTAGATCTATTTGGGTCTATGTTAGTTAGCAATTCATACTAAGTAGGCATGCTTTAGCTAGGATTGATTTATATCATGTTAGTTGTTTCAAGAATTCCATTAAGATTTTATCATTGATGTAACTATTGTTAGATTCAATAAACATTTTTTAATTAGACTATGTGGTGTTAGTCTTTTTAGTTTATATTTTATTTGGAACTTTTAGTAGTCTTCATTTGGCACGCTAGGTGGGATCATACCCATTGCATTCATATTTTAAGTTTTTAACTTAGTTTCTGTTGGAACATAATGATTGAGTGGTCTATATAACCCTTAATTAATATGGGTCCATCATTTGATATATAGGTTAAACATTTAATAATATGAAATACTTTTCTATTACTAAATATTCATACCTATTTAATATACATTAGGTAAGTATTTAATAATGTGAATCATTTATGTTTATATTTATTAAATATAGGTATGTAAATAAGTTCTCTCAGATGTAAGTTTGGTTCTTAGTAAAATGTTATTTTTGAAAAGTGGTTTTTACCCGATCACCTTATAAAAAGACTTAGGTCCTCATTTGATATATTCGGGAATTTATATCAATGAAATGTGTGCAAATCAAGTTATTTGGTTTTACCCTTGGTAAATACGGTTCTTTTGGGTTTTTCCACTTATAAATATTGTGTCACCTGTGTTATTTATTTCCTGTAAGTATTTCTTTATTTATTTATGTTATGATGTAATGTTTATTTAAATATTTATTGTAACATTATATAATATGTAAGTTGATTAAATCCGTATTTATTAGAATCCTCACATTCTAAGGTAAATTAAATAAATTAAGATCAAATGGTTTGTATTTTATTTATTTAATTTGTACCTTTTTTAACCAACCGGAAAGGTAAATTAAATAAATTAAGAGCAAATGTTTTATATTTTATTTATTTAATTTGTATGGGTTTTTTCAACCAACCCAGAAGGGTATTTAAAATAAGTGCAACCTAAAAGTTTTACTTTGTGAAGAATCAAGGTGAATTCATAGGTGGAAAATTTGGAAACTTCTTACCTTCCGTGAAAACTTGTGTAGAGGTAAGGGTAAAATATTTGAAAAAAAAATCTATAGTTTTAATATGTGCAGGTTGAATTTTGTCAATGGTAAATGAAGGAGGAGACAAAGCTCCATCAAAATAGGATTTGAATTTTTTCCATTGGATGTGTGAAAAATGTTGTCTCCTCTGTAAATTCTAAGGTTTATGTAGAATTTAAAATTACATGGTCTAGTAAATGTTTTAAATCTTTTTCATGAGGGGCCCTGTAATAAGGGTTATATGTATTTATTTATTTTTTACAAAGTATATATAATATAGTTTATAATTTTTTATAGACTATATGTTATTTTTTTTACATTATATTAACTATATACCTCTGTTTTAAAAGTGAATATATTTTTACATTATAAATTATAATAGGTTAATATAATGTATTAAAATATAATTTCCCTAATATTATATAGAAGAAAAATTCTGGAATTTCACATTCTGAAAATACACAAGTTTTGACTCCATTAAATTTGATGATGATCAAATGACGTCACGGAAAGAAACATAACATATGATGATGACGGTCATTTAGACGTCAAATTTAAGTTGGCCGGATCTTTATCTACATTATTTTTTCATAATTTGTAAGTTGTTTTGCATTCTTAGGGGTTTCTTCTTCACTTCTATATGGTCGTAAAAATTTTTATATAAGTCTGGGGTATAATGCAAAGCCTTTTATATTGTGGGTTATTATTTTGATCATGGGAGGATAATTAATATGCATTGTAATAACAAAATTAGCTATGATTAAATAATTTATGTAGATCTATTTCTATTAAAAATAGTTTTATATAAATATATATCTAACTCTGTGGTACATTGTATATTATAATTGGGTGTGTTTTACAGGTTCAGGAAAAAAATGGCATCCAACTATTTCTATCTTGACAAAACCCAATCCTGAATGGAACCAACTACAACATTTGGAAGATCAGGGTCAAATCAAAACTTATGGCGAGGAAACTATGGACAATTATTTCTGGATCTGAGGTTGCTCCCACCAATCATCAAGCAAATGTAGATAACATGAATACATACTCCAAACAAATGCAGGTGGCTCTTTCCATGATTTTGTGCAATGTGAATGATGAGTACCTTCTACACATTGGTAATATTGAACATCCTAAAGAGGTATGGACACAACTAGAATCCATGCATGAAGGTACGTGTTTATCTAAAATTATTAAATTAGTTTTAGAATTTCTTACAACTCCTATGAAAGGAGATGAAAAAGTAGTTAATTTCTTAGCCAAAATTAAAAATATTAAAGCACAATTAGATGGATGCAATTGTGATTTAATTGGTGAAAAATTAATCTACTTTATTATTCAGTTAAATATACATGAAAGATTTAGGAATTTTATTTCTATCTTGAACTCTAAATATCAAAATGAAAATGATCTACCTGATTTAAATACCTTGAGTTCACTTTTGATACAAGAAGAGCAAGTGATGATGAACTTTGACTCTAAGGAGAATGCCTCTCAGGCACTTCTTGCTTAGAATTCAAAGTTCAAACCTCACAAGCCCTTCTCAGATCAAAAATTTAGATCTAAATCTTCTTTTGTTGATAAGAAAAGTTTTTCTTCTGATCAATTGCATGTTAGATTTAGTGGTAAATGTCACAAATGTGGTAAATTTAGACATAAAAATGAAGATTGTAAAACTAAGAAACCTATCCATAAAAATAAAAATAAATTGTTTCTTCAAAATACAATTTAAGGAAAAAGGATAGCTCTAATGATATTCCTAAAACGATTGCATTATATGTTGTGTTGTATTCTTCCTCTAATTCTGAATGGATTCTAGATTCAGGTGCATCAAATCATATGATTGGTGTTTCAAATTCTTTATTTAATGTTGTGAAAATCAATGAATGTGTGTATCTTGGTGATAACTCATCTTTAGAAGCAATAGAGAAAGGGAAAGTAAAATTTGCTAATGGTGTGTTGAATAATGTTTTATTTGTTCCTAAGCTCAAAAGAACCTTTTATCATGTTCTCAATTAACTCATGATGGTTTGGCTATTCAAATTTTGAAAGATACTTGGTATATCAAGGATAGTAATGATAATATAATAGATGAAGGAATTAAAAGAAATGGTCTGTATATTTTTGATGATTTCCATTCTTGCATCCTGTTTTGTTTCTCAAAGTTTGAATAATTCAAAACTATGGCATGAAAGATTAGGACATGTTAATTATATAAGTTTATATGAAATGGATAGATATAATCTTGTGAAAGGTTTTCTGTGTTTTCTTCTTCTCATGATGCATGTGAAGGGTGTTTACGCTCAAAACAAAGCGCTAAACCCTTTCACTCACATCTTGAGAGAGTTCCTCTTTAGAACTTATTCATAGTGATGTTAGAGGACCTCTTGAAGTAGCTTCATTAAATGGTTCTTTATATGTTGTGACTTTCATTGATGATTTCACCAGGATGATTTGGTCATATTTTCTTAAAAATAAATATGATGTACTAGGGAAATTTAAGGAATTTAAAGCATATGTTGAAAACTCTTCAAATTATAAAATTAAGAGACTTAGAACAAATAATGGGGGTGAATATGTTAGCAAAGAATTTGAAAAAAATTGTATTGATTGTGGTATTAAAAGGGAATTAACTTCTCCTCATTCTCCCCAATCTAATGGTGTTGCAGAACATAAGAATATGACTATTTTAGATATGGCTCGCACTATGCTTCATTCTACTAGTCTTCCCAAATTTCTATGGGTAGAAGCAATGAACACAACAATCTACATTCTAAATAGGGTTCCCACCAAAGTTATTCATCTTTCAACTCCTTTAGAAAAATGGTCAAATCAAAAAATTGATATTTCTCATCTAAAAGTTTTTGGTAGTCCTACTTCTTTATACATTCCTAAAAAGAAAAGAAAGAAACTTGATATGACTTTTTTTTTTTCTCTTGTGTTTTCATTGGATATGGTATTAACACTGCAGGTCTAAGGATTTATGACCCTATAAAAAGGGAAGTAACTGAAAACCGTAATGTGGTGGTTTTGGAAAAATAATTTTGTTCATCTGATAATGGTAAAGATGTTCCTAACTCTGTCAATATTTCTAATAATGGTTATGATTCTGATATTGAGAATATAGTAAATGGTCATGATGATGTTTCTTGTGTTGATACTATAGATGCTTTATGAATCTCCTAACTCCCTAATTAAGAAACCAAAATGGGCTCAATATGTGTTAGAGAGTTATAATCCTATTGATCTTAGGAAAATGACCAGAAGTCATCATATGTACCATGCATTAATGACCTTGTATGAACCTGAGCAAAATTTTGAAGAAGCTTCTCAGGATGAGAAGTGGATCAATACAATGCAAGTTGAATATAATTCCCTAATTCAAAATCAAACCTGGGAGTTGGTTCCACCTCTAGAGAAAAGAAGTATTATAGGGTCTAGGTGGTTATACAAAGTAAAATATAATACAGATGGTAGTATTGAAAACATAAAGCTAGACTTGTTGCTAGAGGTTTCACTCAAAAAACTGGTATTGATTATGTTGAGACATTTTCCCTTGTAGCTAAAATGAGTACTTGTTAGGACCTTATTTGTAATTGTCACTCAATTTGGGTGGGAAATCCACCAAATGGATGTGAAAAATACCTTTTTGAATGGTGATTTAAAAGAATAACTTTACATGTCTCAACCTAAAGGATTTGAAGAAAAAGTAAAGAAAACTATGTTTGTAAATTGAAAAAATCCTTGTATGGTTTAAAGCAAGCTCCTAGAGCTTGGTATGTAAAAATTAATTCTTTCTTTAAATAGTTAGGATTTGTTAATTTTTCTTATGACAATGATCTATTCATTAAGCAAGAAGGATCACATATTATCATTGTTTGTATATATGTTGATGATTTTCTTATGACTGATGATAATCCTGCTTTAATTTGTAGAATTAAAGAAAAATTGAAACAATACTTTGAAATGAATTATTTAGGTCTCTTACATCATTTTATTGGCATGGTTGTATTTCAAGATAAACATTCTATTGTTGTTTCTCAAGCACAATATGTAACCAATGTACTGAAAATTTTTAACATGATTGATTGTAAACCAATTTCTACTCCTATGGAAGTTGGACTGAAAATTGATCATAAACCTGCATGTGAAAAATTTGATCCTACTTTATATAGGCAGTTAGTTGGTAGTTTGATATATCTAACTATCACCAGACAGATATTTCCTATGCAAGTAGGAATTACTTCTAGGTTTATGTAGGAACCTTATAGAGATCATTGGAATCTTACAAAAAGGATTCTTAGATATATTAAAGGTATAATCAATTATGGGTTGCATTATACTAAGAATGAAAATGCTAACTTATATGGATTTTGTGATTCTGATCATGTTGGTGATGTATTGGATAGAAAATCTACTTTTGGTTATATGTTTAAATTTGGTGCAGTGTCATTACTTGGTGCAAAAAAAGTAGCCAACTATTTCTATCTCTTCAACAAAAGTTGAGTATAGAAGTGCAATGGAAGCTACAAAAGAGGCTCTATGGCTAAAGAGGTTGTTCGATGAGATAAAGATGAAGGATCACGTAGTGTTCCTTTGTTGTGATAACTAAAGCACCATAGCTCTTGCACATAATCTAGTACAACATTAGAGGACAAAGCACATTGAGATACATATACACTTCATCCGTGAGAAGGTGCTAAGTGGTGAGATAGATCTCAAGTTCGTGCGAATGAAGAGTAGGTTGTTGATATCTTCACAAAGCCCCTAAGTGTTGTAAATTTTTGTCACTTTCGTGAAAAGCTTGGATTTTCAAAGTTGCCATTAAGGGGGAGTGTGCATGACAATGTCACCTCCTAATAGAACTTGGTTTTTGTAAAAATACCTTCAGGAATTTGTAAAAAAAATTTAGTGTAAAAAAACCTTCGAGGCATGTATACCTCCTCGGCTTCTTTTTTAGAAATAAGTGTAGAAAGATCTTAAAGGCGGTCTTCAGTAAACTCTTTAGTGCTATTGAGTTTATTGGTAAACATCTAGTACAAGCATATTATTAAGGAGGTCCTTGGTTATAAAAGGCTCCTATATGCTTGGGTTCAATAACCTTTTATGAGAACTGTGAGAATATGTAAAACTCACAAATCATACTTAGCCACTGATCATGGGATGATATTTGGGATTCCAAATCCTTTTGTACCAAATGGTAACTTGAGTATGATGAAGGTTTTATAATTCCTTCACCCGATATGCTAGCCTAAAACCTTTATGGTTTAAGGATTGTAAATCTTGTAGTGTACCACGGATAGGTAATCTATTGGCATATGTTATCCCACTTAACATTAAGGGGGTGTTGGAATATAATTATTAAGTGGTTTGGCCACCCTTAATTAATATGGATCCATCATTATTATATAGGTTAAATATTTAATAATATGAAATACTTTTATATTATTAAATATTCATACCTAGGTAATATACATTAGGTAAGTATTTAATAATGTGAATCATTTATGTTTATATTTATTAAATACACTCACCTAGGTATATGGGTCGATAGACATACCCGATCACCTTATTTAAAGGACTTTGGTCCTCATTTGGGTCGGGAATATATCAAAATCAAATCAAGTGATTTGGTTATACCCTTGGTAAAAGGAATTTAAGGAGGAGGTATCTCATGGATGTGATATAGTTTCGTGAAGAAAGGTTATTTCAAAAGTGTTTTTACCCTTTTGGGGTTTTCCACTATAAATATCAAGTGATTTATTTCTGTAAGTATTTCTTTATTTACTTATGTTATGTAACGTTTATTTAAATATTTATTATAACATTATATAATATGATGATTAAATAAGTTCTCCTTAAAAGTAAAAGTTTTTAATTTATTTTCAAGAGTTTCAAGTTTTCTAGATTAGTTTTCAAGATTTTAGATTACTTTCAAGCTTTTAAATAATTTGTCAAAGTTTTGTAGATCAATTATCAATTTTGATATTTCAACTAGATTAGTAATAGATCTTGTATTTTGATGTTCTTTACAAGATCTAAGGATGTAAAGTGTTGTCAAAATTCCAACAGCAAGTCAAAGATTTGATCTTTTTCAAGTTTTTCTTATCAAAACCCGTGTTTTGACCACCTACATGAATGTGGGAAGCCACACTCAAATGGGAACACTCACACTCTAAAGGCCATACCTACCCTTCACTTTGGACATGCCCACGCTTTGCTAGATGCACATATGCCTCCTGGATGTGGCTGCAATGCATTGAATTTTTGACCTTTGTGTGTAAGATGCATTGGTGCTTCAAATTATGCAACGATGCCTCCTTTGGATGCACCTACATAATTCGACTCTATGTTTTTGACATAGGTGCGCTTCTTCTCTAAAGTATATGTTGATTCTTTAAAGTGTGTGTTGATTCTCACAAGGACACACTATTGCACTAAGAGGTCTTGTCGCGCTCGAAGTAAAGTTAGCTCAAATTACAAAATTTCAACTTCGGTTTTTTTACTTCTATCGTTTTCCAAGGATTTTTAGTTGTTACTATAGATTTTCTAATTTAGAGTAGGTTTTCTAACAAATTGGCTTAGGGTTTGATGAGTGATTTTGTTTTCATTCTTGAATGAGTTTGGAATAGGGTTGTGTATGCTCTTCTCTTGCACTTTGTGTGATCTTGAGAATCAAAAGCACCCCTAAACCTTCTTTTGCTAATTTTAGAGTAAGTAGGAAAATTCATCATTCATTTTTAAGCTTAAGGGAATAAACTTTCATTTTGAGCATGTATATGATCTTTTAGTTTAAGATATTTTCATTTGATAAATAACTAAGGCTAAAGCTTGTGTATGCTCTTCTCTTGCACCTAGTGTGATCTTGAGAACCAAAAGCAACTTTAGTTTTTCACTAAAAAGCACTTGGATTAATTGGGAATGAATCTATATTTACAAAGCATTATGGTGGTCATTTGATTTACAAGCTTTTTATTGTTATCTAGTTGGATTGATTGTTGTGTATGCTCTTCTCTCATGTCCTTGGATGATCTTGAGAACCAAAAACAACATTGAATCCTCTTTCTATGATATTGTAGATATTTTTGGGTAACTACTAACCATTTACATGTAGAACCTAACACTTGCCAAAGAAAGGAGAACTCTCTTCAAACCAAATTCTAACATTCATGTGTGTTGTAGGTTTCCAACGGTGGTCTAAAACAAATTTACTAATCCAAAAGATAATAAAATACACCACACATCATACATCACATTGTATTACAGGTTTTGGTTAAGAGATACGGCTCGTCCACTTAACTAGGAGAAAATTCCTTTGGCATAAGCCTTAAGATAACAAGAGGAATGCTCCTAGGAACCCAAAAGTAGTTCACACAAGAGGGAACCTTGTGAACAAAATGGGAAAGTGCTCCACTACCCAATTGATTAGTACACCTTGGTGAGATTAGAGTCAAAGTTATTTCCATTGTGACCCCAATGAAAGTACAATTGAACGCAATTTGTTGCTCATTGTATTGAAGGGGGTAAAGTAAAGGCAAGATACTCCAAAATTAGTTAGTGTGACTTTCTTAGAAAATTGAGTCTCAAGAGGTAACTTGTGACACCTAAAGAGAGAACCACGAGGAAGCTTGTGGCTTGGAGCCAATTTGTCTTAGCTATTATACTTGAGAGCTCTCACAAAGTGACAACTTTGTTGGATTTAAACTCTTGTTTTTTGAACAAGGGAAATAATATCTTGAATTTGAAACTGATTTTTATCCATCATGAGACCTATGCCATGTTACTTTGTCCTAGTTTTTCACTTGTCCTGAGACAAGGCGAAACTCTGCCAAAGTTACACTTAGTTTGTTTCATCACCATTTGGTTTACACCTTTGTTTTCTTATTTCCCATTTTGGAAAAAATAAGAACAACATATGAAGATACCACTATAAATAATCATGTCCACCACTTTTGTAGTCTACTCACATGACTAGGTTACAATTTTGGAATGCAAGTGTTGAAAGTGTGAATGGTATGTCTTCGTGTTCTAATAGGCCCTTTGTCTCAAACCCATATTGAGACTAATTATCATTGTAGTTAGGTGATATCATCATTGTTACCTTTGAATTGTTAGGCCACCAGCATTATATCCATACAATTATGATACTTACGTCTTGTTTCCATTTTGAAACTTGGTCTAAGTCTCTAAATTGTAATGTTACGTTGCTCGCACGCATAGTAACTTCTTGATATACTTAGGCTTAGTTTTTGAGCCTAACATTGCTTTAAGTTTTGTGAGTGTTGAGGTTATGATGTTTTCATTGCGAAAACATCATTTTGATACTAAAAATCTTTCTTTCATCATAAATCTTGGTTTACGTGTCCAAATAGTGTTGTTACATTGCTCGCATTGCTAACTTCCATTTTCAAACAACTTAGACTTTGTTTGTGTCCAAAACTAGTTTTAGTATACCTTGTTGGAGGATCACATCAACACTTTCTTAGCATTTAGGTATTGTTTATTTCAAACTTGGCCTAAGTGGTGATATTGTGTTGTCACTATTTTATTTAAACCTACTTTGGAAACCATAGGGAGTAAACTTTTTGTTGACTAGATTTGAGTTTTGTACATCATTGTATTGTCCTAGACATTTATCATCACATATTGATTTGTTAGGGTAAATAATTTTTTATTATTTGGTATCCTTGGGTTCATATTGACCTATTGGATTCGTGATTATTTGATAGTCACCATTCTTTATAGTGACTTGGTGTCATTATGCTGCGAAATTTACCTAGGCCCTTTTTAATAAACCTTAGTAAAAATTTTTCCTTATGCCCCCTATTACAAGAATGGGGTATCATGCAAGTTAGGAAATGAGCCCTTTGGAAGTGATAACCCAATTTTGGAGGATAATTTCATGATTGATCATAGGTGGTGAGGATAATTCTCCTCGTGCGGACATGGAATGTCATCCACCCCACTTTGATGATTACTTGTTTCAAAACAAACATGAGGTCCTTTTACATGTCATAGAACTAGGAGCCCGATTACCTTCTACAATAGACCCTTCTCTTATTTCCGGCATGGTTCATGGAGAAGAAGAAATAGACCATCCTCATCGCCATATATCAATGAAATATTAAACCCAAGTCATGCCTCTACTTGGATGACAAAATGATGAGGAGATACCTTTTGAAAATGATGAAGACTATCATATAGATATTGTTAGAGTACATAATGAAGACCATGAGGAACATGCTCATCATGAGAAACCTCCTCCACATGAAGATCGTATTGTAAAGAAACTTGATAAGAAGTTTGCATTAGAAAAATTTATAAATTGCAATTGGAAAGTTTAACTTCACACATAAACAAGAGATATGGGTGGGCCAAGATGCCCAAATATTCAATATATACCAAATAAACCTAAACCCTTACCAGGAGGGCAACACCATACTCTGATCCTTAAGGAAAAACTCTATGACAATATCCCAATATGGGAATCCACTTGGGGGGACACCTAGATATACCTCTACCAAGTAGAAGAGTCAACTCATACCTTCATCCATGACATAATAATGCCCGGATCCTTTAAATAGGATGGGTAATACTACCTAATCCCAATGTAAGCTGACTCATTACCCAATATAAATAATTCCTATGTGAGCCCATATAACTAACTAAGGGGATAGTGCCACATGTTGGCATCTCCATCAATCCATATACATTATAAAGTTTGATAAATCACAAGGGTGAACCCATAAACCCCGAGATAATATCAAAGATGTGTGCCACATGTTGGCATCTCCATCAACCCATATACATTATAATATCATATCCCAAGGTACATAGCATTGGAGGATTTGACATGTTTCACCCCAAAACATAAGAAGAATATCTACATATAATGAGTGTGAATTTTTAACTTTATTGCACAATAGTCGCCATGATCGATCCTCCAGACCACCCATATGAGATTCTAATGGGTGATCTCTCCAATGGAAGGGTTGATTCCATATTCCCTTGCACTCATCTAATTCTATCCTTTTACATATGCATTCCTCCTGGCATCTATGTGTATCCATAATAATTATTCCTATGATT
This sequence comes from Taxus wallichiana var. yunnanensis, assembly GCA_018340775.1. Lineage (NCBI taxonomy): Eukaryota > Viridiplantae > Streptophyta > Pinopsida > Cupressales > Taxaceae > Taxus > Taxus wallichiana. The sequence goes on along the minus strand of CM031233.1, from coordinate 74,277,874 downwards.
CCATTTCCTATGATTATTTCTCCATTGATTTTTTTATAGCCTTGATAAATGCCCCTCAATTCTCTCGTATATCTATATAGATTTCTGCCCTTGTGTATCTAAAACATGATCCCATGATTTTTTCTCTCATGATAATGTGGGTGTCTAATATATGGTGCAACCTTAGTATCCTCAACCTTATCAATCTTTTTCAAAACTTTATTTTCTCATCCACCTTGTTTTTTTTTTTTTTTTCCCTTGAGTAGATGAATTATTTTTTCTTTTTCATATTTTTCTTCAGCCTTTTCTTCTAAATAATCTTTATTCCCTTCTTTACAACTTCAAATTCATCTTCATGATCCTCATTTATATTATTATTATTATTTTTCATGCTAAGTGTGATATCTTGTAATGTAATTTTATTTTTCTTGTACCACAATTTCATGAATTTATTTTACACATTAAGATTAATTGTTCCCAAGATCTATAACCAAGGATATCCAAGAAAAATATCCATACCATCCATATCTAAAGCATAAAAATCTGAATGTAAGACAATTTATCCATAGAGAGATTTAAATCTTCAAAAACTTGAATATGCTTACCATCCACTTGAGATTCCTTAATATGTTTTGCTTGCACATGTAGATTTTGAGCTACATCCATATTGATGACGTTATATTTGTTGCTGATTAGGGTTTATGGAAAAAATTAGCTTTTTCTTTGAATACACCCTTCAAACTGAAATATTGAAGCTTCCTTCTTTGGAAATGCACTATCATCATGTAATAACTTCATCATCAACATTTTATTTTTCTTTTTCTCTTTCTTCTTCTTCTTCTTCTTGAAAAAAAAAAAAAAATTATGTCTTTTTTTGTTGCCCATTTAGCTAAGAAAATATCTTCCATTTCCTCCCAATCCCAATCTAATAGATTTATATCCAAATAAGAATACCAATGTCGCACTTTCCTCAAGATGAAGATAAAAACTAACCCATAGTAAACATTCTTCAAAATATATTTTTTTAAATTGCATCCATCATTTTTTTGCATCAATTTCCCCATTACCATAGAAAATTGGTATATCCATGATGCATAAAAATTAGAGTTTCACAAACTTACTCCTTTGACCAATATTTGACACGATGACTGTGGTCATCATTCACTCTCAATATAAAACCACAAAGAAGTAACCCCTATTAAAATTTTGAGATATTTCCAAATGTGTAAAATAATCAAAGAAACACAAAAATTGCAACCTATAGGCCAGTTTTTTTAAAACACAAAACTCTCAATATCTTATTCCCGCCCAGATCCAAAAATTATGAAATTTTTACCATGGAATCTCGATGGAGATTCTAAATCTTTGGTAAAAATTTAAAATTAATTCTAAAAATGCGGTTTGTGAAGCAAATTTAGGAAAATCCTAAAAATGCAATAACTTCAACACCTTTGCGTCCAAGCTTGAAAATTTATGAAAAGCGCGGTGCGAACTTTGACACGACAATTAGAAAGCTTGGCTATTTGAACATAAATAAGGAACAACCGAAAACCATGAATAACTTTTGAAAAACAACATACCAAAGGCCAAACCTAAAATTTCATATCATGAGATCCCAACAAATACTCCTCATCGAGAGACATGAAAGGACCATTCGAAGACTTTTTGCTAGTCGATTGAATAATAGAGGTGGGAATACACCTAGATTTAACCCTTTGTGCAAGCCTATTCCACCCACACAAGACTAGCTCTTTATTCAAGAGTGGTCCACCATGAAGAATGCCCTTTTAGCCTTAAAGAAGGCAAAATGAGTAACAACAAAAAGTACCAGTTCGATGAATTGTGCCCTTATCCATTTGATAGAGCTATGTTACAAGTACCTTTCCCATGACATTTTGATTGTCGAAAAAGTTTGATAAATATAAGGGAAAAGGTGACCCCTGAGATCATATCAAATATTTTTATATGGCATGTCAAGAGGTCGCGTATAGTGACAACTATCTTATTCGCCTCTTCCCATGGAGTTTAGGAGGACAGAGCACTAGAGTGGTTTTTACACATCCCCAAGGGATCCATATCTACATGGCTAGAACTAGTGGAACATTTTTTACATCACTTTTCTTTTAATATAGAGAGTGATGTCACCATGTTAGATCTATGCAATGTGAAACAACGAGAATTTTTTGCTTTCCTATAAAGATGGAGAGGGTTAGCTAGTCGCTTCCCTTATTCCATACCTGAAAAAAATAATAATTATATTTGTAACCTCCACCTTGACATTATGTTCCACTTGCAAATGCATTGTGGTAACACATTTAAAGAGGTGATTGAAAAAGGGAGTCAAATTGAAAAATTGTTGTTAGCTAGAGGGACCCTAAACCCTTTTCATGCATGATCATAATGATTCCAAAACTAATGACAAGACAAATTTTTGTTCCTAATAAGAACAAAAATGTTTTCGATGATGGAATAGTAGACTCTAAACAAGTACAATCCATTCAAAACCATTCTCCTTTAAATCTTACAAAAGGAACTTTCCACCTATGGAGTACAAGCATCATGCTTTCACACCTTTATCTGACTCAATATCATCAATACTAAAGTAGTTAGAGGTTGTCAACATGGTTTGATACCTTGAAAAAAACACCTTATGGGGATGACACACCTAAGCCATCATGGTTTAGGGAAAATGAGTTTTCATGGATTTCACCGTGTTAAGGGTCACAAAACCGATAAGTGTTTGAAATTAAAGCATTACATTTAGGACTTAATTGATAGTGGTGATGTAGAAATAGATTTTTCCACCCCTACTAAATCTCCAAACACAAACATGGGGATTTTAAAGAACCTTTTCCCAAGCACAAAGGAAAGGAAAATTAGGATTAGGGACAATCATCTCAAAATAAGAGTACCAATTATGTATCAAAGATCAGACCATTTTGATGCCTTAATAGGTTGTGTTGATTTCTATTGAGCATATCAACACGATCAAGATCAGATCAAGGGAGTGCACCATGGAATTGAAATGAGCTCACCTTGTTATCTCAAAACCTCCTCCCCCTCCTCCTCAAGAGATTCATTATGATGTATTAGATCAATTAGAGAAAACCACAACTAAGATTTCAATCTTAGACCTTCTTAAAATTTCTAACGTTCATAAGGACATCCTTTGCAAAACCTTATAGGGATCAGGAGTGTCCATTGATATGACCCAACACACTTACAAGAAATGGTAGCACAAATCACTCCTTTAGAACACATAACCTTTAGCCCCATGGAAATCCTAGAAGAAAATCCCTCCCATAACCTGCCCTTACATATTGAAGTAATAATCAAACATAAGAAGGTCAAAAAGAGTGCTTGTGGATGGTGGATCGGGTCTAAATATTTGTACTCTTAAACTAGTTCAACAACTAGGGTGCACAGAAGCTTGATTTGGAGACAAAGGTCATCACCATAAAGGTGTATGATAATGAATGAAGAATAACAATAGCTGGTATGATCACTTTCTCACTGGAAGTGGGTCCTATAAACCATGATACAAAGTTCCATGTCTTAGACTTGGAGCTCCCTTATAACATATTGCTCATCCACCCATGGATTCATGCCATGCAAGTCCATACCTTCAACATATCATCAATGTTTAAAGTTACACCATGAAGGACAAACACTTACTATACAAGGAGATCCCCAACCATTTTCTCATTGCAGAGCATTGTTGGGCTATTTTCCCACCATCTACAAGTGTCCTTCTATGGAGATCGTTGTTCCTGTTCAATCGAAGGCCCTCACTTCATGAGTGGATCCAGATACCTTGTCTCCCAATGACAATGGTGCTTCCACATCAGAAACTCCTTTCACTGCATGGGAGATGAAGGTTAGACCAAGTGGTTGTGAGAGAATATGATCTCTACAAAGCCCTTCTAGTTCATAACATTCCCCTATCTGCCAAAGCACATGGTAGACCATGTTACAAGTTTCAAAGATCTAGAGAGAACTTACCCTTTTGATGCTTTCACTCCTAGTGGATTATTAGAAGATGAAAAAGGATACTCAAAGATATTGTATTTCATCCTAAAGATGATGAAATGGATCTATGCTACCAATCACCTAGGTATGTTATCCCCAATCGAATGATGCTTACTATGGGATATAAAGGATGTGGTTGTGGCCACAATGAACAAGGTATACTGGAAGCCCTTCCAATACCTTCCATATAATGGGTAAGTCTGGCATTGGCATTCATCTATATGAGTCTCACCCCTAGAGGTCGAGGATGCCTCTTGAATGTGAAGATAGTTCATTTGAAGGTGAAAGTGAAACAAATTCCCGGTGTAGTCTTTATGAAGACCTTGCCTCCATGAACCTATTTTCTGACGTGGCTATCCTAACCATAACCCATGTCATATCCCTATAACTCAAGACACTAAACCTCATTTACCCATCACTCATGAATTGGGACCAACAACAACATGTGTCAATCGATGTATTTCAAAATGATGAGGCTATTGGTGAGTTCCTTGGTATTCATGACAATATTCCAAGAAATGACCACAAGAAAGGCTTCTCCATTCAGCTCAATGCATGCATACTTTGGGGAGGAGTAAAAAGTTGTGTGGTCACTTAAAAAAAAAAAGTAAGCAAGGGAAAAAGTCCTACAGAAAATCCTTGCAGAAAGAAAAATTCCAAGTCCTATAGTGAAAACCTCTTTGAGGCACTTGTGGACAAACAAAAGAAAAAACCCATGGACAAGATAGTTACCCACTTAAAGATGAGGATCTCTTTGAGCCACCTTTGGTAGAAGAGGATCTTAATCTCCCCCGATCCTACATGCATGGAAGATGAGTCAAGTTACTGGTGGAGGAGACAATAGATGTCAACATTGGCACGAAGGAGTTTCCTAGAATGGTTAAGTTGGGAGCTTCACTCTCAACTCAAGAACAAAATTTTTTTACAGGATTTTGAGAGAATTTGTAGATATCTTTGCTTGGTCTTATGTAGACATGTTAGGACTTGATCCTGCATTAGTGGTGCACAATCTTTTTGTACCTAGATGCCAAGCCCATAAAACAAAAGCTCTCAAAAGATGCATCCTCGTGTCACCTTGTTGGTTAAAGTAGAGCTAGAAAGATTATTAGAAGTAGGATTCATCAGGCCTATCGACTATTAGAGTGGATTTCTAATGTGGTCCTAGTTTAGAAAAATCTTGTTCGGTATTAGAGTGTGTACCATGATTTCTGAGATATTAATAAAGCTTGTCCTAAGGATGACTTTCCTCTTCCCAACATCGACATGATTTTCGATTCTAACAACTGGTTATGAGATGTTATCACTCATGGATGGATTCTTAGGATATAACCAGATAAATATTATTGAGGAAGACCAACATAAGACAACTTTTACTACCCCATGGGGGACATTTTGTTATCAAGTCATGCCCTTAGCCTCAAGAATGCAAGGCACTACCTATCAATGGGAAATGACTGTTATTTTCATGATATGATCAATGACATCATGGAAGATTATGTGGATGACATATTGGAAAAATATAGGACTTGGGAAGAGCACCCAAAATTTTTGTGATGCATCTTTCAGCATCTAAGGGACTACAAGGTTCGACTAAACCCGAAGAAGTGTGTCTTTGGCGTGTTATCTGGAAAACTACTAGGATTCATTGTTTCAAGGAGAGGAATAGAAGTAGATCCTAAAAGGTTTCACTATAACAAAAATGCCTCCTCCTACCAATATCAAGACAATTGTGAAGCTTACAAGGAAATATCCAAGCCATTAGAAGGTTTATCTCTCACTTGCAGATAAGTGTCATACCTTTACGCATCTACTCAAGAAAGATGTCAGTTTTCACTGGGGACCAGAGTAGAAACAAGCATTTTCTTTTCTCAAAGACTATTTGGCTAAACCCCCTATTCTAATGCCACCCATGATAGGTGAACCTTTTACTACTCTACATCTCTACCACACACTTTGCAATTGGGGCATTATTGGCCCAGTATGACAAGGAGCAGAGAGAGAAAAATTTGTGTACTACTTAAGTCGAACATTGATAGCTTATGAGCTCAACTATCCATAGATAGAAAAGGCTTTCTTGGCCGTAGTTTTTTCCTTTTAGAAACTACATCATTATCTACTCAACAATAAGGTCAAGCTTATTTCAAAAGGTAGATCCATTAAAATACTTATTGTCAAAGCCCACACTCATAGGAAAGATGGCTAATTGGATCATCTTACTCAGTGAGTTTGACATTGAGTATGTACATCAAAAGTTAGTGAAAGGACAGGTTTTAGTAGATCAACTAGTAAAGCCCCACTACCAAGTATCAAACCTTTGAGTCTGGAACTCCCAGATGCATCTACAATGTACCTTGAGGAATCTATCATATGGAAACTATACTTTGATGGCTCCTTTACCTTTCATGGTTCAGGTGTCGGAGTTGTGTTGATCACTCCTATGGGAGACTTGATCCCTCAAGGCATTTTGACTGGGTTCCCATGCACAAATAATATAGCAGTAGAGTATGAGGCCCTTATTGTAGGGATGAAGCTAGCTATTAAGTGGGATATCAAACAAGTAAATGTAATTGGTGATTCCATGTTGATTATAAAATAGTGACAAATGAATATAAAGTTAAAGATGAGAAACTTCTTCCATACAAAGAGAATGGTTGATTCTTTGAAGGAGTTCTTTGAGAAGATAACATTTGAAAAATACCAAGAAAAAAAAGAAAGTGGATTATGGCCATAGTAGGGTCCATGTTGAGTATCCCACCTGGGAACAATGATATGTCATTCTTCGTTGAGCATCTACGAATGCCAACATATGACATGCCAGAATCTTGTTTGGTATGTGAAGTTGTTGGTCCCTTTTCCCCATGGTATTGTGACATCTTTAATTACCTTCATGATGGAACCTTTCCACAAACATTTCCCATACCAATAAATGAAACCTCATCCAATGTATAGCCCGTTATACCCTACTTGGGGGCACCCTCTTCCACCGAGGCTATGATGGGAATATGTTATGTTGTTTAAATTGGATGAATCCATCCTAAGCAATCAAAGAGGTGCATGAAGGCATTTATGGGGCTCATACTAATGGGATCATCTTAGAAAAGAAGATACTCAAAGTAGGCTACTATTGGCCTACCATGGAAAATGATTGCAAACATGTGAAGAAATCTTGGATTGTCATAAGTATGGAAATTTGATACATGCGTGCACAATCCTTGCACCTATCACAACACCTTGGCCATTCTCAAAGTGGGGTCTCGATCTTATAGGTAAGCTTAACCATGTCTCCTCAGATGGCCATAAGTTCATTATCACTACTATTGAATACTTTACAAAATGGGTAGAGGTTGTTCCTCTTACCTATGTTGAAGGCCCTCAGATATCTAAATTTATAATGAACCATATCATCTGTCGATATGGTATCCCCTCTACCATTATAACTGACAATGGTAAGCCATTTAAAAATAAAATTGTGAAAGTGTTATGCAAACATTTTCAAATATCTCTCAAGTTTTCAACCCCTATTACCCTTCAAGGTAATGGGAAAGTCCAAAGCTTCCAATAAAACCCTCATCATATTATGGAGAAGATGGTGAATACAACAGGTCATAACTGGCATTTATAGATTCACCCTACCCTCTGGGCATTCAGAACATCTATCCGCACTCCTACAGGTGTCACTCCATACTCCTTAGTATTGACATAGAAGTCATGCTACCTCTAGAGATCGAGATCCCCTCTTTTTGTGTATCGAGCTCTAGAGATTACTTGAATGAAGAAGAGGACTATATAGTAGCTTGATTGGAAGAGTTGGAGCTATTAGATGAGAAAATGACTTCATGCCCTCAATCACCTTAAAGTGTATCAAGATCGAGTGTGGTGAAGCTACAAAAAAGAGTGATACCTCATCAATTTGAGGTAGGAGACTTGGTGTTAAAATAAAATCAATTCAACACCACAAAGGACCGAGAAAAGAAGGGAAAATTTGAGCCTAATTGGCTAGGGCCATATGTTGTGGTTGCCAAGTTTGGTTTTTAGTGCTATAAGCTTTCCTATTTAGATGGTCAAGAGCTTGGGAACCCATGAATGTAATGCATCTTAAGAATTTCTATGCTTAGGTGTGGGGTCCCTAAAATATATAAAAATGAAAAAAATTATAAAAATAGAAAAAGAAAAAGAGAAATAAATAGGTGCATCCAATAGTGAAAACCACACAATGGTGGCACTTTGGACAAGTCCTTTGGTGAAAACTAGTTTTCGGTGCCATTGGAGGGTCCATTGTTCACAAGCATTTCAGGTCTAGGAGTATGATAGCTTTGTCCTAAGTTGGTCTTTTCCTTCATCTTGAGTCCTTGTGAGCATCTCCTCTTTGCCCCGATCCGGTTGATCCTACTTTTGAATGTGAAGAGTTTGAATTTGAATATTCCCATCTCACACTGGGGGAAACTTCACATCATCACTTCTTACACATAACACGTGGCATTCTACCCTTGTACATCCCATCTAATTTGGGGGCATCCATGTTTCTTTCATTTCCTTGCACGTTCGCTTTGAAAATTTCTTAGAAAACATCAAAAACATTTGTATAACTTTTTGAAAATCCCAAAACATACAAATATGTTAGTTGAGAAAATAAAAACATTCAAATGTTTTTATCAAAAACTCCAAAACAATAGAACATTGTTTCGAGATAAAACCCAAAACAAAAAAAAATGTCCCAAAATTGTCCCACAAAAACAAAGTAGTAGTTTGCTTACTTTTAGTTGTTGGTTTGTATGGTTTTAGTTGCATTATTTTTCATCTTGTGTGAGTTAAGTTGGATTCATTTGCTTATTTAGATTGAGTGTTACTTTAATCTATTAGGCATTGCATTGAGTTCATTTTATCTTGCATACTTGTAGATAGTTGTGTTTTTTCTTGATTAGATTTGATTAATTTTTCTTGTTGTTTACTTGTGCAGTTTGTTGTCATTTCATCATCATATCATCTATCATCACATCTATACATCATATATCAATAAAGGCTAAGCTACATAATCATGAACATGAAAATTAAACATGTATGCTAAGCTAACATCATATAATATCACCAAGAGGGGAAAGAGGGACCACCTTTTATCCCCCTGAACATAGACCATAATAAAAATGTGGATTAAACATGTTATCTCATACACAAAATGTGATGATAGGTAAAACACAAAGTATCTCATCAACATGTAAAGTGATATCATTAGATGCTATATCATAATCTAACAACATGTGATACAAACATAAACATAAATATTAAGCATGATATCTCATAAAAAAATGTGATACATTAGTAATCCATCAAATCATCATACATCATCATAAATATCAAATGTCCATGTACAAAATCAATGTGTCTCGATACATATATAAAAATCCATCATGGGCATGGGTCAAAAATGTGCCTTCATCACGAGGCATAATAAAAAAATACATAAAGTACATCTGTACCAAAAATGTGCCTTCATCATGAGGCATGATAAAAAAAATAGTCATATACATCTATATAAAATTATGCCTTCATATCGAGGTGATACACCAAAAATATACATCTAGTACATCAATAATAAGTCCATTTCAACCATGACTCTCACCCTCTCCTAAGATACCTGCCTAGGTCGTTCCACTGTGGGGGGGATTTTTTTGATGGACACGCATGGAAGGAATTTCACCATGTTGTGTTGCTTATCCATGTTGTGTTATGATCATGCTGATGTTAAGGATCTTTGCACCTTGACTACGATATTCTTATCATTCCTCTCATGGTATCAAAGTGACATAGATGATGTAGACATCCAATATGTAAGTTAATTGGGAACTCTCACTCCAAGGAAAGTGCATGATATGCACATCATGTATATGGAATTTTTCAAATTTTCTACAGGAGGCACTTTTTATGTAAAAAAGTTGTACTCCTAAGAGGATACTGGAAGGTGTATCACGCTCTCCCTCTCGCACTCGCTACTCTATATACTTGACCATGATTCTCACTGAGACATCACTTTGGACATTTTAAAGCCTTATCCTCTCAAGCACATTGTGCCTCTAAAAACTTGATCCTCTACACTTATGTACAAAAAAAAATTCTCAAAAATTATCTCAAATGATCTTCTCTACTAATTTTAGATCCTCTTATGGTAATGGTCTCTTCTCTCTGTAAGTATCCTTCGAAGTTATATAAAGGCCTATAACCTATTGTAGGATATATTATTCTTGTCAAGGCAGCCACCACCCACCAATTGTATATCCTCCTCCATATTCTCTCCACCTTGCCATGTATCTCCTCCACTCTGGTGGACTATGGTGGAATCACGTGAGGGGTGGATGGGTGCCTGTAATGTGTGCCCGTAATGGAACCTGAAGGGCATTCGTGGTACCCTACTATGGCTAACCTTTTGGATACATATCTATCCACTACCACTATTGACTAAACATTGACACATACATTGTTGCACATATTTTATCCATGGCCCTATCATGGTACCTACTATCCTGACCCTGGTTGGATCTCAGCCTTACCCTCTAGATATTTATGTTTTGTTGATGCAATCTTCTTTATCTACTACTACTTAATCTAATACCTCATGTGGTATCAGTCAATCTTTTATCCATTGAATATAACATGTACCCCCCGATATAATGAGGGTCAGTCCCTAGATCACTATTTGGGGTTTGTTGCACCCAAAATGTGGAACCACCTATAAGAAGCTAGTGTGCGAGCTCATCCTACTCTGATCCATGGGCCCTATATGAAAGGTCTCTCTGGGTATCACTGTGCCCATACCACATCATCATTAGAATCCCTGAATGAGACAAAATCCTTTTGGACCCTATCCACTCTATACCACTCAAGGATATAGCTCATGCTCCCAAGAATAAAGTGATCTTTTTTTGAAATTGTGTACTCAACTCTACACATTGAGGCCATTTTTTGATATAACATGTATGGACCACTCATGTAATCATATGAGGTTATACCTCATCAAAATCTCACCTATAATAATTTGTGTCTCCTATGTGGTGGAAGTGAATATCATCTCCATTTGAACCCAACCCATGATATGATGGCTCCAACACTGATCAAGTGCTGCTCCATGCTCTCTGATGTGTATCCATGGTGATATGATCCCATGCCCATATTTGTAAGAAGTGTGCAAGTTCATGGAGGATATGGTTAAATATCAAGTGAAAATAATATCACTTAAAAAGTAAAATGTTTTCTTCATAACCTCATTTGTGAGAAAACTCTCCCTCCCTACAGAAGAGGTCTGTACATATCACTCATAAGGCCTAAAGGAATTCATGCTGAGCAGTCTAGTCTTGCATTTTAAGGAAATAAATATGACCTTGATAAAGTTAGCTATGAAATATGACATGAACCTATCCAACCACTGCTGATCATACATACACCTATAATGTCAATGGACATACCATGACATACCTAGGTATGTCTACCACTCAAAAAACATCTCTTAGCATACGCTCTACAAATATGGTCCTCTCAGCCATCATATCAGTAATCATCCTAGATAGGAACCTAGATAATGTCTCTTTTGAGAAACATACCACACATTTGGTTCTAACATGCTTCCACTCATATGGTTTCATGGAAGGTATTGGCAGAAATTCAAAAGGGAATCTCTTACTCCTCATTCCTCATTTTAAGTGGAATTCTTATCAAATGCATTGGTAATCTATGTGGCATGAGCACACATGTGATAGACTCGTCACCTCCTAGAGCTATCTCTAATAGAGAAATGAGTTGCGTGATCTCGATCATCTAAATGTCACCTCATAGGCCTAGAAGCCACCCATTTTAGTTCCCGCATCTCTAATCATCTAAATCCATCCTAATGTTCCTTAGCATCATGTCATTGTTATGATTTATTCATCTATTATATCATCATCTTCTTCTATATCCATCATCTATTAATGGATATTTATCTAGGTGGTTGACATCTAGGTTTTCCTAAAACCTCCTATTTCTTCTAAATCTCACTCCAAAGTGACTTCTCATTAGCTCCCTCCCCCCTCAATTATGCCCCCCTCACCCATTTCATGCATCCCATTTTTATACTTGCAATGCATTCATTCTCATAACCTCTTTGTTTTTTGAGCATTTTTACACCCTACCATGTGTGTAGTCATCTCTCTTATTTGTTGAGATATTTTATGCATCTATATTTTCGACATTTTTGGCATGTACATAGTTTCTCTATGTGGGGCAGCTATTATATGCCCCTAACGTGCATTTGTTTGTTTATTCTAGTAGTTGTTTTAACAACTCATACATATTGTAACCCATTGCACCCATTGCAAGCATGCAGTATAGCAGGGTAAGATGATGCATGCTATTGGCTTTTCACTAGTTAATTTCTTGCCTAATTAAATGTGATTTAAATGCTAATAAATGGCACAAAAGGACAAAGGTGAAAAGTTTGACTTTTTTTGTACTATGGGGGCCATCCCCTTAGAAGTCTCATGTAGTCTCAAACATGTGATCCACATGGTGTTTTTTTGGTTCGACACCACTGCCATTTTCTCTTGTAGGTCGAGCTCAAATCAACATAAAAAGATAAGTGTATGTAGTAAATAAACTGATTCACGTATGTGGGTTTTACCCCATGGGTGGTTTATATACATCATTATATACCTTTTTGACATGTGAGCTTCTCAGGATGTCCCAATCCCCCAACCCTCTCTACATGGTTCTTCTAATTCTTCTAACTTCACCGTGATGATTATTTTTAATAAATAATTATTTTTGTCCCATTTTCACTACGTTGGGGCATGTTTTTGCTTTCAAGACTCTTTTATACTACATGGGGCATATTTTTTCCTTCCTTCAACATTTTGATGTCCCATGACTTCATTATTTCTTCTTAATATTTTCTTTCAAAAAAATTTAAAACAATATTTTTTTTCAAAAAATCCAAAAATTGGTAAAATGTAAAAATCCAAAAATTGTAAAAATTCAAAAAAATCAAAAATTGGTAAAACATGCCAGGTATAGTTCTTTCCTTAAAGCTATAGTATCAAATACATTATCCTTGAACATCAAAATTTTCCTACAAAAAAACATCTTTCTTAGGTTTTGCTTGTTCTTGTCTCAAATGACTTGTGGATCATTGTGATCTACCTCCATTAACAAAGTTGGCTTGCTTTATGTCGGTACTCCCATGCAATGAGTGAGTTCTAGAGATTGATCATGTCATAGTGACATGAATTTTTCCATGGGACTACTTTGTCCTCTCCATTATTCCCTTGCATGTATATCCTTCTTGGGGCACCATTTTTAACCCTTTGTCATTACAACACGAACATTCTAAGAACTGAATTTGATAACAAAAACATTGTGCAAATGAAATCTTGATCTTGAATGTTGTTTGTTTGAGTATATGTGTGATTTACTTGTTTCTCTGTTAGGTTAGTTGGTTTACTTTCTCATATTGCATTGCATTATGTATGTTGCATGGAGTTACACATTTTTAACAATGAACAAATGTTAGTAATATAGCTTTTCATGTTATTTTACACTTTTGTTTATTTTAATAAAGGTCGATGATTTAGATCATAGGGGCAACATGATGAAACAAAGTTGCTTATTGAAGATTGGATGCAAAGAGATATTCCTACATTCTCCACTATCATGTCTTATCACTATTAATTTTTCTTCCAAAACACTAGGGCAATAAACAATCATGTTTATCCCTATCCTATTTCTTCTATTTGTTTGATCATATTTTGATCGTCGATTGACTTCTTCTATCACCCCATCAACACTCGAGGGGGCATCCTTCATTCTACTAATTTTTCTTCAAAAATTTACTTGTTTATGTTTGTCTACTATATTTGAAGTGAAGTCACTTACTTCACCTCAAACAGGGAAAATGTAGACACCTAAATTCCACTTTTGCAATCTTATTGCTAAAAGCACACTAATCACTCTCATTCTTACCATTTCCATTATAATTAGTGATTTCCACTAATTAACTAATGTTTCTTACCATTTTGGTTAATTAACAATGCATTTTTTGATTACCTATCCTCTTTCACATTTAGGATGCCAATTTACTGACACATCGTAAGTCAAAATCCTCTTCCAAACAAACAATTAGCGATTATTAGCTAATTAAGCCTATTTTACCCTTGTTTTGGTCAATAAACCCTATTATTGGCTTAAACCCCTCTTCCAACCATTCAAAATCACCCCATTTCCTCCTCCAGACATCTCAGAAGGCTTCAAAATCTTATCCTAGCCTCTTAATTGACCCTAAGTGGTTGATTAAGGCTCCTCACATCCTAATCACTTGTTAATTCACTAATCATGATTAGCAAGCCTTAATCAGGATTAAAAACCTTAATCTACTTTGTGCTTTTAGTCCCACATGCACCAAGATGCAAGTTTTCCTCAAAGGAAAAACTATAAAAAGGACTAACCACATACCTTTAAACTTTACACCATGCTTTGAATTGCATATCATATAAGAAATATGATTAAGAGCCAAGCTCAATCTTTGCCTCAATATTCAATGGGGTTAGTAGATGGGTATCCAATATGACCTTGTAGTCATTGTTGGAGAGACCATCTCACCTCTCTTGAAGTAGAAACAAACCCAATTTGATTTCCCTCTTAGATCTATTTAGGTCTATGTTAGTTAGCAATTCATATTAAGTAGGCATGCTTTAGCTAGGATTGATTTATATCATGTTAGTTGTTTCAAGCATTCCATTTATATATAGATCCTATTTAAAGGAGTGCTTGGGTCCTGAAATGAGGGGAGAAGAGGGTGAGAATGAAGTGCTAGGAAAATGAAGGGTTAAGGAGGGTTTTAGGTAGTGACAAGGTGCTGCAGAAATGCTTGCAAGAAGGGTTTTAAGCATATTAGGCATGGATTTGGGTATGAACAAGGGTTGTAATGGGTAGAATAGCTAAGAACTCTCTCTCTGCAAAGTATTTTTGTAGGGTTTAAGATAATATCCCTTGATGTATTTGGTCTGTATGACCCTCATGATGTAATGGAGCCATTGTAAATGTTTATAAATCAATATATGGTGTGTGATTCTAGTTATTCATGCTCAAAAGTGTAAACCCTTATGTTATTCATATTATTTTGAGTTGGATCTAGTTTCATTATGCTTATTTACAATGTTCATTTCCATTTATGATGCATCTGTGCAGATCTATTATTCTGTATCTTCTATTTTTGAGTGAATGTCTATGTTTCCATTTTTGCAACTCATTCTCCATCAATGGCGGACCATTATCACAAAGCTCACATAAAGGAGGGGATTGGCACCCATGTGCACCTCGGTGAGTGCCCAACACATGTTGGGTGATAGGTCAACGTGTTTGGGGTAGAAAGAAGGTATATGAAGAAATGACTACATTTTGGTTCCATTTGTCAAGACCTCTTTTCAAAGTTACTATGAGAATGATGTGTGATGGAGTGTCCGGACCTTGGAATAACATCAGATCCTTGGCTTAAAATAACAGAGGATGAGTTTTCTCAAAGGTTCATTACTGGATCTGAGTTTGATGCATGAAAAATGGGTGGAGGAGAACTGTATCACAAACTCTATGAGACATTCTTCTATTATTTTTCCCTAGTAGAGATTTATATGAATGGATCTCAGCATATGCATCAAGGAAATTTGGTACTATAGCCTTTTTGGACCCAAGAGGAATATCGAGAGGTGGTTGATGATGCCGATTGACATGACCGTGTTGTTATTGATCACTGGTGGAGTAGAGTGATGACTAGTTATACCTTGGAATACGTTATTTCTATGTATTCTTCCCAAAGATTGTTGAGTTTGAATTCTTGAGGGAGCCTAGAGGATCATTCTTGCATGTTATTCCATTGGCTATCAAGATCTTGGTCATTACTTTGAGTTTGGAAGTATTTCCCATGGCTGGCTAAACTCCTACTAATCTGGGGCAGTAGAAGCTGGCGTGGTAGAGGATGGTGAACCTTGCGGTGAAAATGGAGAGAGAGGAGAGGCGGCTCAAGTATAATGAAGCTTGGGAGAGGGAGTTGGCAAGACAACGTGAAGCTCTAGAGTGATGGATTTATGGAGGCAGACATTGTGGGAAGGATTTGAGGTTCACGTCGGAGGACGTGGAACCTGAGCAGTCTGAGCTACCCCATCTTGGAAAGTGTGGAAGAGAAACCCCTCATCTTCTAGAGAGAGCTCATCATATGAAGAAAGGAGGAGATTCGTAGGTGTGCATCTTAACCCACATGGAGACCAGACCCTTGCGCTTAGTTTTCCAGTTCTTGAGATAAGTTTGATAATGATGAAGTTGGTATCGGTATTGGTAGTCAAGTGAACACCTAGGAGGTATAATTTTTCATTTGGTACATTTATGGCTACACAGTCATTTCCTATGTTTGGGGGTATTTTTTCTGGCATAACATTTGGGCAAGGTGTGGGATCACAAGGTTTGAGTATCGCATCTGGGAGAAGTGGCATGGGAAACACATCTGGGAGTGGTTTGGTATCATAGACTATCGGCATGCATAGTTTAAGACGATGGTGGGATCACGTAGGAGTGGTTATGTTAGGCCCCTTACCTATGAAAGGAGGAGGATCGGTGGATCGGAGGAGTGGCACTACTAGTGGATCTAGTGGTCTGGTGGTGGAGGAAACATCAGAGGGAATCAAGGTCCTGGATCTGGTGGACAAGGTCCATAACACCATCAATAGGTGTTTTATGAGATGTCACTCCACTTACCTGATTACAAGGGTGTTGAGGATGCCATGGAACATGTACACAAGTGTGAGTTACTATATTGCATGCGAAGGGAATCAATACCCTAGAGTGGAAAGCAAGTCATTTTGCAACCACATTGCAAGGACGTGCACAGAATCGATGGTATAGGAAGTATGACCCACACCAAAAAGTGGTGGATTACATTGTGCTCACGTAATGAATTTTTGGAAAGTTCCACATACTTGAGTTTGAACAGAAAAGCATCAACACGTTGAAGGAGATTCAACAAGGAATGGTGAGAGAGTGTATGGGAGTATGACACATGTTTCAAGACTCTCCTATCCAAGTTATCTTATGACATTCACCCTTCATAGCATGCTCAAGTGGTTTTCAGAGGACTGATCACACCATTCAAGAGGGCACTTTCACAGAAGACTTTCATAGATCCATGTGAGGCCTTGGAGGCTACCTTGCACATGTGAGGTAGTAGGAAGCATTGATATAGGAATTAGTCCATTCCTAGAATCCCAAATTTTGCAATGAAAAGCAAGCTGGAGAAATTATCTCTGTGAACTCGGCTCATGAGACTCTTGCATGGGTTATGGTGTATGGATTGTGAAGTAGAGGGTCATACAAAGGAAAATTTCCCATGAAGGTTGGTTCACACCATATCGGTGGACTATGAGATTTTCCATGGAGATCATGATGCAAGTAGGTGTCCATAGCTGCTACAACACGTGATCCAAAGAATGTGTCCTACTATTGCAAAATTTTACACCTCTACTACTCATGACACCAAGGATTGTAGATTGATTGACTAGATACATGATGCCATTGATATTGGTGTGTGCCAAACCAGCATTGCCAGTAGTTCCAAGGATGATGGTCATCATTATAAAGGGCACACAGATGGAGGAGGTTGAGGTAGAGGCTTTTGAGGAGGATTTAGAGGCCATGGAAATCGTGGGGGTGGAAGGAGTGAATTCCTTGTGGAACCTATTATAACTATGGATCTACAGAACATTACAAGTGTGAGTGTCCAAATTACTAGTGTCTTGGTGTGGAAAAAACACAAGTATGAGGAATTCCCAGAATTGTTTGAACACATGAGCCAGAAGTAAAGTGGAAGGATAAGGGTGTTGGGATGGTGAGCGTAAAGCATGTTGATCAACAGTGGATGCCAAGGGTGGTGCGTGAGTTAGAGTTAGAACTCTACTAGTGCGATGCGAGCTGAGGCTTCACGCGCCAGGAGATACCAAAGTAGAGACCACTGATTACAAGAGAAGAAGTGGTACATGGGAAGTATCCAGACCCTACACACCAAAAGGAAGTGTATCAGGAAACCATGGATGTTATTCGAATCCTACAAGGAGAGATCCAGTGCCTGAAGGAGAAATCATGGTAGTTAGAGCAGAAGAAGAGCATTGAGGCTCCACAAAAGGATATAGATGAAGTCAGGGAAGTATGTAAGATGTTGAGATAGGAGAATATCATCCCTCTGTTAGGAGAGTGGCTGAGGGAAAAGTACCAAGAGCTGAGGAGGAGAGTGCATGAGAGGTAGGTTTTGCATGCTAATCTACCTCCTCACAACCTTGACTATGATAAGGAGATTACCTTGAATGTTTTGTTGATGGATGGATCCTAAGTAATATTTTGATTGACATGGGTGTAGAAGTTAATGTTCTCACCTGGATGCATGGAATCAAATGGGAAGACCTCCATTACAACCATCTTCAAATGTGTTGTATATGGCTAATAAGACAAAGGCAATGCCCATTGGTGTTTTAAAGGATGTTGTTATCACTATCCAAGGGAAAAAATTCACTGGAGACTTGAAGTCTTGGTCTTGTTGAGGAAAAAAACTTTCCAAGCATTACTTGGGTGCCCCTTGGTGCTATAAGAACAATGTTGACTTATGTTTCAATAAGGGGTATATAAGTTTTGAGAATAAGGAGGAACATGTTATCATTCCTTTAATGGATGGAAAGTCAATGCCCTATATTGAGCCCTTGGGAGAAGAAGACCTAGACAAAATCTATGTGCACACTATCAAGGACCCTGAGGTTGTGCAACCAACAAAAGAAGGTGTTATTCAAGTGGGAAGACACTCAATCTATAAGTGATACAACTAGTGTGGCATGTGACAATTGGGCACATGGGACATATGAGTTATTTGGAAGGTAGTTAAGAGGCTCTATGATGAGAGTAACAAAGGTGTGCTTAGTCAAGTGCCGGGAGGAAAAAATTTGCCAAGTTACATGGGGAGCCAACCCTGATGTTTTCCTATGAGAAATGGAGACCCAATGGAGATGTGAGATCAAAAGGAGAAGTATTCTTAGCTATAATTTTTCTCAGAACACAACACATGTTGGTGGGTGACCCATCAGATAACCTTCTAGAGTGGCGTGAGGTGAGAATCATGTTCTCTATTAGGTTTCTCTGAAGCAATGCACCTACTACTATACAAGACTATCATGGGAAGGAACCCACCTTCATTTCACATCCAGGCATGTGAGAAGGCCTAGATGGAAGGCACACGGAAGCCTTTCCTCCATCTTTATGGGTGCATAATCTTTACTCCACCTTACAAGGTTGCATGCACACGCACATGGTACATTCATTCAGAGTGCTGCACCATCAGACAGAAACTGGTAAGAGTTGATGGTTGATCTCCTTCAATATTTTGAGTATTAGAGTACTAAACCATCGGTGAATGAGGTGTTATAGGTTGTTAAGCACCTAACTATGGGAGATAGTGTCCATGGCATGGAGGATAGAGTACTAGAGTTGTTGGGTGAACCTAGCTTGGAAGCATGCTTGATGAGGAAGAATCAGAGGAGGTATAACTTGAGCGCACATGCATGGAAAAGGAGAAAGGAAAATTGGTCTACATGATAGATGGTGAAGAGGTGGAAAACTTAGATGTTAACCATACTTTTGGTACACATGAGGTTATGGATAGTTTAATGAAAGAAAGTGCACGCCTACCATGAACCCCTGAAAACCAAGAAGGTTAACATTGGTTCGAGGTGGAACCTAAGGAAGCTACTATTGGAGATTACTAGACAGAAAGGGAGGTTTCAAAGATTATTGATCTATTGCATGAATTTAGGATTTATTCCCATGTGGGTACCATGAGCTTAAAGGAGTTCACCACTCCTTGGGAGAAATGAAGATCAAGTTAAAGGAAGGTGCACGCCCAATTCGGAAGAGACCTTATCGAATGAATCTAAATCTACAGTCAAGGTCAAGGAGGAGATTGACAAGATGATCACATCAGGCATCATTGAGGCTATTGAGGAATCATAGAATGGATAAGTCCAATGGTCATCAACATTAAGAAGGATGGAAGGATAAGGATTTTTTTGATTATAGGGATTTGAATGCGGTGTGTGTCATTGATCCTTTTCCAACCCCCTTCACTAAAGAGATCCTAGAAGGAGTAGCCAGGCGCGAGATCTATTCTTTTTAAATGGATTCTTAGGATATCATCATGTTAGAATTACAAAGGAGGACCAAGAAAAGACAACTTTCACCATTGAATGGGGAAGTTTTTCCTATATGGTCATGCCTTTTGGACTGAAGAACATGCCTGTTGTGTTTTCACGCATTGTGGTTTAGGTGTTTTAGGACTTCATCCATAAATTTCTACAAGTCTACCTGGATGACTAGACAGTATATGGATTAGTGAGGGACCATTATGAAAATATGAGGCTGATGTTTGAGAGATGTCAGAAAGTTGAGTATATCTCTCAACATTAAGAAATGTGTTTTTTACTACTCCATTTGGCACCTGTTGGGACATATCATATGTAAAGAAGGCTTGTTAGTGGATCTTGCCAAAGTTTTCATTATTGTGGGATTGGGGGAGCCTACTAGCCAAAGCATGGTGCGTGGATTCCTTGGGCATATAGGGTATTACCGGAAATTTATTAAGGGGTATGCCAAGATCACACACCATTGGAGGAGTTGTTAAAGCACAAAAGTACATTTCATTGGGGAGAGGCAAACAGATGACATTTGACACATTGAAGAATAGGCTTATCACCACACCCATATTACACTTTCCTCTTGGGATAATCCATTCCATGTACATGTTGATGCTTTAGGATGGTGATTAGAGAAATCTTAGCACAACCTGGAGAGGGAATTATTGACCATCCCTTGTTTTTTTGCTAGTAGGAAGCTAACCCCAACAAAATAGAATTATACTACCATGGAGCGTGAGGCATTATCGATGATCTATACGCGCTACAAAAATTCAAGAAGTATTTTCTAGCGATGCCTTTTATCTTTTTTACATGACCACATGGCATTAAAGTACTTGGTGAACAATCTTGTCTTGCAAGGGCACATATAGGTGGGTCCTATTGTTTAGGAGTTTGAGTTTATGGTTGTTGTAAAACCAAGTAAGAGTAATTTGGGGCTTGACCATTTATCAAGGATTGACTCAGAGAGGATGTGTAGAGCATTGAGGATACAATTCCAGATGCAAAATTATTTAGATTGCAGTGTGCACCCTCTGACTTGGAAGATATTTTTGTGTTTCTAAAAATGGGTGTGGCTCAGAGGGAATGAAGATTTTGGAAAGGAACATAGTTAGCCATATATGCCACACCCTACATGTTAATTAGTGGAGACTTATACAAGCTAGGCCATGATGAGGTTTTTCGCATCGGTGTGTGCTTGAGCATGAGCACACTATAATCATGGAAGAGGCTCATGGTGGAATTACAGGAGGACACTATGTGGGAATGAATGAAGTGCATAAAGATCCTCTTAGCTGGCCTTTAGTGGGAGATGGTTTACAAGGATTGTATTGAATATTGCAAGGCTTGTGATCATTTTCAACGCCTTGGTAAGCTAGGAAAAAGGGATGAAATTCCATTGAGACCAATAGCTAGTGTTGAACCATTCAAGAAATGGGAAATTGACTTTGTAGGCCCTATTTCACCTACCACATGAAGGAAAGTTTTGTGCTATATCATTACTTGCACTGATTATCTAACATGGTGGGAAGGAGGAAACACCTACATGAGGGATTACACGGTGGCCACAACAAGTAAGATTCCTGTGGGAAAATATAATAATAAGCAGGTATGGGTTTCCTTTGAGTTTGACTAGTGACTGGGTACTCATTTTTTGAATGAGACAGTCAAGATTTTGTTGGCTAGAATTCATGGTGGCTCATCACAAGACTACCCCTTATCACCCTCAGGCTAATGGGACTATTGAGGCATTTAACAAGATATTGAGTCATACACTTACCAATATTTGTGATGTTGGGAGGAAGGATTGGGATGAAAAGTCTCAGCCATGTTATGGGCTTATAGAATAACTTACAAGAGATTAAAAAAGCCACACCATTCTAATTGGTGTTTGGCACCGAAGCTATTTTTCAGTAGAGTTCATGCTACCCTCTCTATGTATTACACATGCAGGAGGATTGGCAACAACAACATGTCATTGAAGAAGAGCACATTGAAAAGTTAATGTAGTTGGATGAAAGATGATCCCTTGCTAGATGGAGTTAGAAGACTGAGAAGGTGAGACAAAAGGCTTGACATGATCATCACATAAAGAGTAAACAATTTGAGGTTGGGAAGATGGTTTTACTTTATGATTCTAAGTTCTTGTGCCATCCTAGGAAGCTCAAGGTCCATTGGTTGGGACCATATTATATTACCCATATACTTGATTCAGGTGCTTTCCAGCTATAGGAATTGGATGGAATGTGACTTCCAGGTATTTTAATGGAAGTAGGCTGAAGCCCTACTATAAATAAGGCTTCTGGGTGTTTGTAAATAAGGCAATATTACTAGTTAGCTTAGGATTTCCCTTAATGCATTCTCCTTTTTTTGTTTTTCTTTCTCGTTGCTTTGTTCCTTTTGGTTTTTTTGGGCGCATGTATGCGTTGGTGTCTAATTACATCATCAAGGTGTTATACACAAAGGAATGCACATCTTTTTAGTGTGGGGTGGAACATAAAGGGAAGCGAGTAGGACGTTGGTAAGAGTTAGAGGAATTACATGGAGTAATATTGAAGTCGTTTTTTGGGTTGTAAAGTCAAAAGCACATGAGTTCATAAAAAATGTGTGTATTAGAGGTGATCATTAGAGGAGAATGGTGTCAAAAGGCTTTGAGAAACCATGTACAAGGGTAAAAGTAACAAAAGCAACATGAGGTAGGAAGAAAAAGAACTTGGTCCAAGACATAGAGGAAGAATTGACTTCGGCATGGGAGAAAGCGTGAAGAATTCTATGGTCAACGTAGTTTGCCCTAGAAGGTTGCGGAAGTGTTCACATAGGTTTGTGCACAGAGGAAAAGTGATGGATAGAATGCGTGGAAGGATGGCATGGAAAAATATGACTTTAATGTGTTTGTACATTGGTAGGTGGCATCGAGGTTTGTGCAGAAAAAAGTAAAAAGCTATAAATAGAAGGTCGGGGGTGAGGTATTCTTTCACCTTGTGTTTTGTTATCAAATAAGTTCTTGCATTTTAAGGTGATTCTTGTGAAGAATTTGTGAAGAGTAGTGTGCGGAGTTGAAGAAATCAAAGGACTTGTGAACCAGTGTGGAGGAAAAGTACATGGACATACGCAAAGAGTTGTTTTTGGATTCCTGTGGGTGGATATGTTGTCTTGTGGAAAGGAAGTGCTCCAAGTTAGGGTTTACAAGCTAGGGCATGGGTTTTTGTGGAAATTCCACAAAAGTAGAGCCAAGGGTTTGAGCAGTAATAGAAATTGATGCAAGGAAAAAACTACAAAGGACCGAGGAAGATAGAAATGGCACCAAGGAAAGGAGCAACCAATGAACCAAAGAAGGGAATGGGCAAGGAAAAGGAAAACCAACCATTTCCACAAGTTTTAATGAAGAATGGTATGCAGAGATGTAGTACCCAGATGGTGTGCTACTAGGGAAAGAGTGGGTGTCACATACAAGGAAGATGGTCATGAGCAATTACAATCATCACACGAGCACCACAGAAAAGGAGATGACCTTGGAATTGGTTTGCCCTATGAGAAAAGAGGATGCTAGATGGGAAACCCATCTATGATGATGAAGTAAAAGTGAAGTTAGAGAAGGTTGGGCTTCTGCAACTTTATGAGTTTCCCTATTTTGGAAAACCAAAGTGACTATACTAGTGGTTAATATCGTGCATACATGAGGACTATTTATATTTCACAGAAAGGTGGATGTGCATAACCCCACAAGTTGATTTCTAAGTTCACTGGCTTGATCTATGAGGGAGAGCCTTTAGATGAGGACTTATGTGACAAGGAGGCCATTAAGAAAATGGTTGAGTCATATGATTAAAAAAGGGTTCGTGGTACTTTGACATCACTAGCAATCACCGACCCTATTATGAGGATGGCCACGCGTTTGGTGAAAAAGCTGAATGGGTAGAAGAGATTGATGCAGATAAAAAAAATTGTTGAATTTCTGCCACAAGATCTCAAAGAGCCACATTTACAACCTCTCATCATTCATTGTGGAGGATATTATTGATGCCGCATGATGATGGGGAGAAGATCATGTTGTAATATCCTCCTTACCATTGTCTTTTCAGAAATTGGAGTGCTCGATGGGCCAGATAAGTTTGTTTGGGAGTACCGGATGAGAACCCCTCTCCCACGCAGAGGTTTGAAGCTTACACTTGTGACACCATGACAACCGCTCACAAGGCACACTTGGAGAAATGGTATAAACAGATGCACGATGCATTCGAAGCTGAATGGAGGATACAAAAAAACTACCTGCACTAGTGGATGGAGAAGTTGAATTCATCATATACCAACACTTTTGTATCGACAAGTTTACCTTGATAGATGGCACCAAGGGTCCTTGGTGTAAGTTACCCTTCTCCTTCACAATGTAATATTTTCAAGGTGTGGTAAATAGGTTTAAGGAGGTAAAGAAGTTGAGATTTGATCTAAGTGTTGTAGATCAAGATCATTATAAGATGCGTCGAACCTTGGTGTATCCCAAAATTGTGCCTATGTAGAAAATTATGTATCTCATGACATACACATGGTAAAATCGGTGACATTTCCTATTGCAGGTAGGATGGTGGCAAGGGTGTATGTGCGACTAAGGCCCAAGTTTGAGAAGGGTGCTTATGTTGAGGATGACATCTCAAATCCTGAGGACCCTGTCAAGAGAAATAATAAGGTAGTAATTAAAAAGAGATAATGGGAAGATACCCCTATAGAAAAGGCACCAAGTGTGCATACAATGTAAAATGTAGGGGCACGGGAGTCGGAATGGGTACAAGAACCTACATTCGATGGAAGAAGTCTTCCATCAGGAAGGATTCTTCAGAGAAACAAGAGTCTCCTAGGAGATAAGAATTTCCCGAGGAGTCCCCTATGTTGGATTCACCAGTAAAGAAAAAAAAGGGTGGCACAAGGTTCAGACTCGGAGAGGACAGAGAGCATCAAGGATGATGATTCTGAGGAGGAAAATGAAGGAGACAATGAAGAGTGTGAGGAATCTCATAATCCTCCTGTGTACAATGTACATGAGTCTAGTGAAGAAGGGGATGAAGAGGAGGAGTATGAGGAGGGCGCCCATACCAAAGGAGGAAGTGAGGAGGTAAACATGCGTGATCAGAAGACCCCAACCCCAATTGAGGAGCAGATAGATAACACTATAAAGAGGGAGGTGGTGGGTATTATCCAACGGTTTTGGAACATGAAGTAGATAGAAGCACCAAATAAGTGCTTGAAGGAAATGAAGGAGAGTGCAAGTGTAGTAAAGGAGTATGGGAGCATAGGCGGAAACCCCAACTTAGCAGTAAGTTTCCCAATACCAACACAGTGCGTATGTGGGAAGGGCACGGTAAGTTAAAGCACAGAACATGTTATGACTTATATTAATGATCTAAGAAAGGTACTACATGTGCACTTCCAAAGTATCATGCCTACCAACCAACTCCTCACTTGGTCTTCTTTTGATGAAGAGGGTGCATACCCGCGCACGAGGAAAATTTTATCCTAGGCTTTTGAGTCCCATGTTGATGAGCCTAAGTTCGAGGTAAATCATGATGCATTGATGAAGACACCAGATACCAAGGGAATAAACCCTCTTGTAAATTCCTAACAAGTTGTTGGATGAGAAAGTTTTTAATGCACTCAAAAAAGTATCGGTGGAGGTGGAAGAAAGACTCTTTGGCAAAAATGATAGAATAAGGGTCTTGGAGGAAGAGCTTGAGAAAAAGAATGAGGAGATCATTGAGAGGGACAAGGAGATAAAATAAAAGGAATTGATCAATGTATAGTTAAGGCATGAACTAAGGGATGAAAAGGTGAAGGTGAACTAAATCCACAAGAAGATAGAGGTAATTTCATATGTGAATGTCTTAAAGTACTCATACCTAGCCCCACCTAAGCAGAAATACAAGTCAAGCATGCATTAATAGGAATAATTAGCACACATAATCACCATGGAGAGGCAGCCACTTGCATTAGAATCAACAGAAGAAGTAATGGTGTGCTAGAAGAAGGAAGAAAAGTTAAAGATTGGGAGATACTAACTCGGTACTCCGAGCTCCTTTCCTTAGTAAATACCATGGCGTAAATGGAAGAAGTTGTATATGAAAACTATGGCGATAGGGAAAGGTAGAAAGCATATTATTTTTCATCCATGAAGTGGATCTGAAATAATTTCAAGAAGAAAAAATAAGGGCAGCAAGACGAGTGGGACATGATCTTGGCCAAGGTAGAGAATAAATCAGAGGTGATTAAAACCTTAAGGGTTTTGATTAAAATTAAACTGAAATAGTTGTACCCCCAAGTCACTCATAGGATGGACACATTGGGAGACCTTAGTAAGTAGATGGAAATCATTGAAGATACACTAAAGGATAAGGGGATGAGATGAGTTTTGATGAAGTTAACGCAATGGTGGGTAACTTACTTCAGCAGATGCAGAGTGAGGTGGATTCTTGGGGTAATATTAAAGCCTTCGTGAAGAAATATTTCCCACTTCTCATGCAGCAGTAACAAGATTCTTCCATTCTTTATTCAATCACAGACTCTTCTATTTTCCCTATTCTTTATTCTTTGGTGGAAGGGCAAGTTATTTTTGAGGATGGAAAACATGCATAGTGTGGGGTAATGTTTGGCTCTAAAATTGACTAATTCCCAAGGAATAATTCAAAGCATGTCTGGGAGGTAGTAAAGAAGGAAGGCACTCAAGAAAAAGTGCGCAAGGGAAAGGCGCGCAGTAGAAGAGGTTGGCACATGTGGGAGTAGGAAGGTTTAGGGACTTAGCCATATTTTAAAGGATTAGTCAAGACAACACGTGAAAATCCCAAATAGGCATGCTAAATGGATAAGGTTCCATTTAGTATCCTGGAGGTCAAGAAAAGAATATTCCATGTAAGGGATATTCCCAAGATGATCATTACATGTAGTGGAGGAATTTACAAGCTAGCATAGGCATTCAACCATGGAGGACCACACTTCCACTTGGCATGTGATCTTCTCATGAAGGAAACCAAGGTGGTGCATCTAGATCCTATTTAAAGGAGTGCTTTGGTCCAAAATAAGGGGAGAATAGGGTGAGAATGAAGAGTTGGTGTTGGGCCCCTAAAATATTAACTAAGTCTAAAAAAGGCACATGGGTGCGCACATCTGAAGTTAAGAAATGGGTGTGTAAGGACAAGGCATGCAAGGCAAGGTTCTAGGAGGGTTTCAAGATAACCCATGATGCATGCCCACAGACAAGGTCTCGAGGACTTAACCATGTTTGGCATATCAGTCAGACACAAGAAAAGCGTGACTCGAATGTGCATGTAAAGTGGATAAGTTGTCATCCACGGTGACAGTTGGCCTAAGAAGGATTATGCTCTATAATAGAAGCTTCTAGAAGACCATCATGGATAAAAGTGGAGATCTCAAGTTTGATGAACCATGCTCCCATGGAAGACCACATCTAGACACTTGGCAATGGATTTGAGGCCGAAAAAGGATGAGTTGTCACTTCAGGATGCCTATATATACAAGTGCCCATAGAAGAAAAGAGTGGTGGAATTAGTTATAGAGAGAGAGAGATATCAATAAAGAGAGGAGCTCTATAGAAATGCTGCAAGGATTCATATTGGGTTGGGTAGATGAAATATAGGAGAAGGATGTATCAAGGGCTTGGGGTTATAAAAAAATTGAGAGCTAAATTATATGGATCCAGTTATGATGCATGACTTCGGTCTGCCATAATGTGGTGGTTTGTAGTAAGTTTAATGAATGTAATGAGGTTATCAATTTATATGAATATGATCAATAATGATTCTTGTGCATTTATATATCTTCATGGTTCTAGTTTATGCATGTTTATGGAATGAATCGAATCCTTGTGCATTTTCCTTTTTCCTTTGATTCATTTCTTTAAGTCTGTTAAAGTATCTCGTTATCCAAAATTCACCCCCCAGGGTAATTTTGATAACATGCATTAAATTCTCAAGTCCCAGGAAAATAGATTGATTCAGGGCAAAAATCATGTTTCTAGGGTTCCCTCAGAATTTTCTAACTCTCCTGTCTAGGTTGAAAAGAGCAAGTTCTGAAGAAAAGGTGAAAAAGTTGCAAAAACAAGCTTGGGCCAGGAAAAATCATGAAAAATGGCTAAGTCTTAGTCCTCGCAACAGTCGGGACATAAGGGACATCTGGACGCGAACCGAACGAAGAAAGGCAGCGAGGCGATCTCGCAGAGCAAAGGAACATCCGGGCCGTCGGGACGCGAGGATGCAGAAAGTCAGTTCGGCCAAAGGAGAAAAGAAAATCGACTAAGCGTGGAAAGCGGCACAGTTGGGACATTTGGGTCGTTAAGACATGAAGGACGTGAACCGCCCGGGTGGCGGCGCGAAGAACTTCGGGATTTGGGACATCTCGGGACGAGAGGGACGCGGAAGACGCGGATAGCCAAGAAAGCCGAGAGCCAATCAGATCACACCATGTGTCATCGGTAGAAAAGGGACAAGGATCCCATTTCAGGTGGATCGAAATTTTTGTCCCATAAAGACTTTGGGACAACCGGGCCAAAGGGATGCGAGAGACGCGAAAAGCCGGCAGACCCGGAGACCAATCAAATCATGACACGTGTCACAAGGGGAAAATGTCCAAAATTTCAAAGCGCGGAGCTCGGGGAGGATTTGGAAAATTTGGCCAAGTTTCAGCCAAAAAGCTAAAAGTAAAGTCTGCCCCATGCCCTTCCCTCCAATCAATGCATGCCACGAGTCCCAAGTGGCGTGGGCGCGGAGGAAAAGTGGAAAATGTTCCAAAATAACAAAAAAGTCAAAATTCTCAAGGAAAACCCATGGGTAAGCAAAGGAGAGATAATTACGCATCCAATCAGTGCTTGACACGTGTCATCCAGATGGCAGAGCGCGGGAAAAATCTTCAAAACACATTTTCACCTGTTTTGTGCCCTAAATCTTCAAGATCTCTATATCTTTTGATTTAGAGCTCGGATTTGCACATTCTTTACATCAACGGAAAGATTATGAAATTATCTACATTTTTTTGGGATTAATCTTGAATTTTGGTGCGGTCTAGAGAGAGAAAGTTAAGAAATGGCTCGACGCGTGTTCATGGCCAAAAGTGACATTCAAATGACCAAATTTAATGCAAAATGGGTCGCATTCTCCCGCATTCGGTCAAAATTTGACAGGTATGGGTTTATAAGGTATCCCATGCTGTTTTAATGCATCTGCAATCGAGGAGGAATGGGCCCTCACGTTTTTGTACATTTGCCTCATCTCTCTGGCTCTGTCGACACTAAAATTTTCCTCCGTAATTTCTATTTCATTAATGTATGTATTAGGAATAGGATGTTGTTAAGTATAATTAGTAGTAGCGTCTGATAGAAGATAATGGTGCCATCAGTACGGTGCCGCCAATAATGTGGAGTACGGTAACAGTCAAAGTACAATAGGAATGTTGTAAAAAGTAAATATTTGTCGTAAGTGGTCCGGTAATGTTAAAATGTCAAATTTTGGGTAATTAGAGAAGTAGGGTCTACGTGATTAGGAATTAAAAATATTATATTGGTAATAAGGACAAGGAGTGAGGTCATAAATATTTTGTGTATTTTATTTGTAAAAATTCTAAAAATGTGGAACCCATGTAAATGTTAAGGTTTATCTTATCTTAGAAGATAAGTTTACATGTACTGAGATAAGAGTTAAGGTATGGAATATGATTCGTCAGAGTGGATTTCTTATCCTATCTTAGAGATAAGATGGATAAGCATGGAAGTTCTATAAATAGAGAGGCTACCCCCCTCATTTAGCATAGAAGGAAGTAGTGAGAAATATTGTAGGAAGTGTGCGAAGGAAGCCATCAGTTTAAAGGTGTGTTGAAGAAGCCATTAAGAGGTGTAATTGTAAAGTTTCTCCCATAGTCTTGGTGAAAGGCAAGTGAAGTCAATAACACTTGAATTACCTCATGGGTGAGATTGTAACAGTTTCATGTTAATATTATAATTTATTTTGATATTTCAGATTTGTCATCATTCTCGTCTTATCATAGTCGATGGTATTCTTGTGTTATGTTGTTGTTTTGTTTCAGATTACATCCACCAAACTAAAAGTGTGCATTAGTAAATAATCATAGACGAGGAGTTCCCGGTGAAGAATTATCATAGTGCCGGATTGGTGATGACATTTTGGTTCCATTGCCGGGACCATTCCTCGTTGGTGGATTTTCTAGAGAGATATTCCCACTTAGTCAAAAATCAATTAGAGGGTAACCTTGTTTTTACTGTGCATAGTAGTTACCATGGTAAAGTCATTTTTGCCATGAATAGTAGTTACCATGGTAAAGTCATTTTTGTTGGAATAGTATTTACCGCAATAAAGTCACTTTTTACCGTGAATAGTATTTACCGTCAGTAACTTCACTTTTTACCATGAATAGTATTTACCGCAAAGAACTTCACTTTTACCGTGAATAGTGTTTACCATAGTAAAGTCGATTTTTACATGAAGAAGTCAAGTTTTACCATAGTTTACCGTGGTCATTTCTATTTCTTGTAGAAAGGTGTAAAGTCACTTTCTAGTATAGTGATTCCAATTATTTGTACACATAAGTCTTGTTGATTGTACTTGTGAGTTGGTATTTCACGGTGGTTACTTTTGAAAATGGGAAAGATTCATGTTTTTTCAGCTCAATCTAATGAAGATGCTTCTTCTTTCATTCAAGAGTTTAAGTGATCTTGTATTTGTAATGGCCTTATAAGAGGGAACAATGGACTGAATTTTTCCTACCTTTTTGGATGGTTCAGCACTTAGGTGGTTTGAAACACTAGGTGATAATGTGAAAAATTCATGGGATTTATTAACTGAAAGTTTTCTTAAAGAATTTGGTGAACAATAGAAATATGTAGATCTCATGATCGAGATCAAAAAGCTATCCCAAGGAGAGAAGGAGAAGATAAGGGATTATCATGCTCGTGTTCTAGAGCTAAGAAGGAAGCCGATGCCCAGATCCGGAATGAAGGACTAGCGGATGGGTTGATGAATGGCGTGGATAATCTCCTCTGTAAGCACTTCATTCTTGGGATGAAGCCAGAGATCAGACAACGAGTGAAGTATGACCGCCCAGCTACCATTGAACAAGCAAAGGAGATTGCAAGAAGGCAAGAAGAAAGCATGGAAGAGGAGCCCAAAGAAATTGTTGCTAAAGTAGAGCCTACACCAAGCACCTTTGGTCAGAATCCACAACCACTCCCGGTGAGCACAAATATTTCTCCTAGTACATCTACTGAGTATGAAGATCTTCTCAAAAAGATGGGTCAATTAACTATTAATCTTCTTCAAGGAAAGGAATTTAGTTCTCAGGGAGGAGATAGAGGTCCAAAAGAAATATTTCGAAGTTGTTTGTTATGGTTGTTATAAAAGGGTCATTATAATTATAATTTTCCAGATAGAGCTTCTACATCTTGTAAAGGAGATAATGATAAAGGAAAAGCACCTATGAATTCTTTTGATGTAGTAGATAAGAGTAGAAATAATGAAGTAGATGTGTTTGTAACAAAAAGAAAGAAAGAAAAAGATAATCAAGATGGAAATGATCCTAAGAAGATGAAAGAAGAAACTAGTAAGAAACATAGGAGAAGAAAGTTAGGTGTGCAGGATTTTCTGATTTCACAGGGGCAAGGACCATACTCCATCTTGGAAGATCTGTCAAAAGGCCTGCAAATATTACATATGGTCAACTCTTGGCTATGCCTTCGAGAAGAGGTGGAGTTGCGAAGTGGACTCAATGCTCGATGAAGGAAGGAGGTTGAGGTCCCTATTTTGGAGAGAGGCGGATCCCTATGCTCCACAAGCTGAGGTATTATGTAATGGTATTTCAATTCATGATGTCTTAGTTGATGGATGTGCTGCGTATTAATATAATGACCGAGTCTGTAATGAATATGTTGGGTTTAAAAATTGATCGCCCTTCAACACTTATGTTAAGGTCATTAAATAAGGGAAAAACTAAACCAGAAGGTGTAGTTTCAAATGTGGCAATATCTGTTATGGGTGTTGTATGTGTGGTAGACTTTCAGGTGATGAAAAATGGTACTGTTGCGTACCCAATGCTGCTGGGAAGACCATGGCTAAGGAGAGTTCATGCAAGAAACTACTGGAATGAAGGTTTCATGACACTTGGATGTGGTAGAGAGAGGGTGAAGATAAACGTAATACCTCGACATCACAAAGCGTAACTTGTGGATTCAAGTGATGAAACTGATGATTGGACATCCTCTGATTACTCTAGTACCAGTGAAGTGGACACTGAAGATGAAGAAAGCAAGGTGGATGTTTCAGTCATGGATATCCTTCCAGTCACACCAACTCATGACCCCATAAAATTATTTGAAGAAGAAGTTGATGATCGTCTCCAACAAATAAAGATTGGTGATGCTGTGATGGAGAGTGAGAAGGAATCCTACCTCCAGCTCTTTTGAAGGTACATACACCTATTCACTTTTGATTACAAGGAACTCTGTCAAGTAAGTTGGGTAGAACATTGTATTGAGCTGGTAGATGGTGCTAAGCCCATAAAGCAAATGCCATATAGAATGAATCCTAATTTTTCCAAGACTGTAAAAGAAGAAATAGATAAGTTGCTTGATGCAGGATTCATATTTGCTGTGGAGAATTTAGAATGGGTTTCTCCCATTGTGATCTCAATAAAAAATAATGGGAAGCTACGCATTTGTGTTGATTATAGGAAGCTCAATAAGGCAACAAAGAAGGATCATTACCCTCTTCCATTTCAGATCAGATCTTGGACGAAGTAGCTGGCCAGGAGTGCTATAGTTTTGTTGATGGATATAGCGGCTACAACCAAGTTCGTATAGCAGAGAAAGATCAGCTGAAGACCACGTTCACCACTCCTTGGGGAACGTTTGCTTATAGAGTTATGCCTTTTGGGTTGTGTAATGCTCCAGCAACATTCCAACGTTTGATGAATAGGGTGTTCGAACCCTACATTGGGACCTTCATCAGAGTATTTCTGGATGATTTTTGCATCTATGGGAGCAATTTGGACCACCTGCACCAAATGGAGACAACATTTCAAAGGTTAGATGAAGCACAAGCCTCACTAAACCCTACAAAGTGTGTCTTTGGATGTTCTAAAGGTGTTTTGTTAGGGCATGTTGTATCCAGAGATGGTATTAGTGCGATCCTAATAAAGTTTCAAAATCAAAGATTTACCATTTCCTCTTAATAGAAGTAAGTTGAGATCATTTTTAGGCCATGTGGGTTACTATAGAAGGTTCATCAAGAATTTCTCAAAGATTGCACAGCCACTAACCTAGTTCTTGAAGAAGGATGTTACTTATGAACCAGGAAATAAGGTGCATGAAGCTTTTGGACAACTGAAGGAAGCCCTGGTGTCTTCACCTGTTTTGAAGAATCCAGATTAGAGCAAGCCATTCATTGTGTACATTGATGCCTCGAATCTACAGCACTAGGAAGTACTTTGAGCCAAAAGGATGAAAATGGGAATGAACATCCAATTTACTTTGGGGAGCGAGACAAATGAGCAAAGTCTTGAGGTAAATTATATCTTGTAAGCTGAAAAAGAGGCTCGCTATCATTTTCTTTGTAAAGAAGTTTAGAAAATACTTGCTAGGGCAAAAATTTCTAGTTATGTGAGATCATCGGCTCTAAAATATATTGTAAATAAGCCTAACCCATCGGGGAGGATAGCAAGATGGATAATTTTGCTACAAGAATTTGAATTTGATATTATAGATAGGCCGGGAAAGAAGCATGTCAATGCATATGCACTCTCTCGAGCCTATGATGGTTTAGGATCATCTTGTGATGATGATGATTTCCACTGCGATGTAGCCTCGTTATCCCTTGACACAATCTCTAGTGAATACATAGATATTTAGAATTATCCGAATGAATTTAAGTTTCTGATGGTGCCAATGCAAAGACTAAGAGAAAGATTACTCAAGCCAGTCGTCCATATTCTATTCTGCATGGAGTATTATTTCGAATAGGACCTGATGGACAGTACAAGAGGGCAGTTGGACGTGATCAAGGGAAGGAGCTGCTAGAAGAATTCCACAATGGTACATGTGGAGGGCACTTCTCTGGACAACTTATAGTAAGAAGGATCTTGGATGCAAGTTATCACTGGCCCACTCTTTTTAAAGATTGTTATAATTATTGTAAGACATGTGATATTTGTCAAACACATGGTAACCGTAAGACTTCATCAGCTCCATTATGTCCTATTCTTCCCCTTGGTCCCTTTGAAAAGAGGGGAATAGAAATTGTAGGTCCAATTCAACTACATCATACCAAAATAAGTATATTGTAGTTGCCACAGATTATTTAACCAAGTGGGTTGAAGCTAGGCCATTAAAAACGACTTCCATGGATGAAGTGGCAAGGTTCATGTATGAATGCATTGTCACCGATTTGGTTGCCCATTAGAAATTGTAACAGATCAAGGAAGCCACTTCATTAATGAGGTGGTAGAATCCCTAGTCAATAAGTTTTCTATTAAGCACGGGGAAGGAAACAACATACAAGCCAAGCACAAATAGGCACGATTGGAACGAACAAATTTTGTGTTGTGTCAAATTCTAGCAAAAGATGTAGCCTTGCAGTACATAAATGGGATAAAAGGATTCATGCAACATTGTGGGCATATAGGGCAACATCAAAGTCGAAGATAACAGGATACTCTCCATTTCAGTTGGCCTATGGCATTGATCCGATTCTTCCTATTGAGTTTGATATTCCCACCTTTGTGAGAGTTATGAAAAATGAAAGGATGGATGAAAGTGATTCGAGAAAAGAAAGGTTGGTACATCTTCATTTGCTGGAGGAAATGAGAGAAATAGCAAAGGATATAAGCCATAAGAAGAAAATGAAGCAGAAGGAATACTTTGATCAAAAGATCCGGTGGTCTCCATTTCATGTGAATGACTTGGTTCTAGTATATGATTCCAAATACAAAAAAAGAAGACAGAGAAAATTTCTTCCAAAATGGATGGGGCCCTACAAAATAGTAGTTGTGCATGAAAATGGTATGTACCGACTGGAGGAATTGGATGGCACTCCCATTACAAAATGGGTCAACCACGACAAGTTGAAGATTTTCCAAGCACCAGAATAGTCTACTCGAGGACGGAGTAGAAGCTAGGAAGGGGGAAGATGTCGACACTAAAATTTTCCTCCGTAATTTCTATTACATTAATGTATGTATTAGGAATAGGATGTTGTTAAGTATAATTAGTAGTAGCGTCGATAGAAGATAATGGCACCGTCGATGTGCCGCCAATAATGTGGAGTACTGTAGTGAGTCAAAGTACAATAGGAATGTTGTAAAAAGTAAATATTTATCATAAGTGGTCCTGGTAATGTTAAAATGTCAAAGTTTGGGTAATTAGAGAAGTAGGGTCTATGTGATTAGGAATTAGAAATATTATATTGGTAATAAGGACAAGGAGTGAGGTCATAAATATTTTGTGTATTTTATTTGTAAAAATTTTAAAAATGTGGAACCCATGTAAAATGATAAGGTTTATCTTATCTTAGAAGATAAGCTTACATGTACAGATAAGAGTTAAGGTATGGAATATGATTCGTCAGAGTGGATTTCTTATCCTATCTTAGAGATAAGATGGATAAGCGTGGAAGTTCTATAAATAGAGAGGCTACCCCCTCATTCAAAGCATAGAAGGAAGTAGTTAGAAATATTGTAGGAAGTGTGCGAAGGAAGCCATCAGTTTAAAGGTGTGTTGAAGAAGCCATTAAGAGGTGTAATTGTAAAGTTTCTCCCATAGTCTTGGTGAAAGGCAAGTGAAGTCAATAACACTTGAAGTACCTCATGGGTGAGATTGTAACAATTTCATGTTAATATTATAATTTATTTTGATATTTCAGATTTGTCATCATTCTGTCTTATCATAGTCGATGGTATTCTTGTGTTATGTTGTTGTTTTGTTTCCAGATTACATCCACCAAACTAAAGGCTGTGCATTAGTAAATAATCATAGCATGAGGAGTTCTCGGTGAAGAATTATCATAGTGCGATTGGTGATGACGGCTCGACCCATGCAATGTAAAAGCGATTTGGCTCATTTCTAAGGGGGAACATTTTTGGACATAGCAGCCTTCTTCTTTCACCTCCAAGCAAGTGATTGTTTGAAGAATCAAACCTCTTCAAGGACTCAGAATGTGATTTTACCTCTCGAGGTTGTAATGCATGGTTTTGACACTGAAATGATAATGCAAGCTTTGTGAATGGTTTCAGTCCTTTGTTTGTGTTATTTGCTTCATTTCAGATCCTAAATTATATCTTATCAGCCTGTGTATGTTTTATGTTTCAATCTTTGGTCTGTGTCTATTTGCTTGACAAAAAAATTCCACCACTCCTTTTGGTGCATCACCATCTTTAGTTAGTTTCAATTTTTGCATTTTTATCCCTGTCTCCTTGCAGTTTAGAGTAGGATTAGGATCTGAACCTCTGTAGTTGTGCAAGCATTAGATCTAAATCAGAGGAGTTTGAGGAACCAACCTCTAATCTGGAGATTCCTCTCTCAATTTCACAAGTCCCCACACTTGGAGAGAGGTTTCCATGTTGTGCAATCACACTGGATGCTAGAGTGATCAACCTAGAAGCCTGATCTGCATCCAGGGGTGCTATGAGTCTGCAACAACAGTTTTGGCACGCCGGGTGGGACACTAGAGGTCTTAGTTTTATTGCAGCAAAGTTGATGTGCATCTGCTATAATTTTCTTGCTTAAAAAGAGCTATTATTTGCATATCTGGCAACTCCAAGGGGAAGAATCAACTAGTTTCAAGTGCAGGCCTGAAAACTCATGAGAAGAATCACCACAAGGTCAAGAGTTGGAGAAGAAGAAGTGTTGTTTGAATACCTGCAATTATCTCCAAGAAGAAGGCAAAGAGGAAGAAGGATTCAAAGGTCTCCATCTCCACCAAACAGAACTCTCTCAACTCCTCCACCTGGTAGGCCTTTCATTCAGTCAACAAGGGTTTTAAGACCAATCAAAATGGCTCAAAACAATCCCTACGTCAACTTCACAGGCAATAGCCCACTTGCCCTCAATGCACAACATCCAATCCCTATTGCAGCCTTGAAGAAAATTCCCTACTTCACTAGAGAAAATCAAACTACTCCAGGTGATCATGTTAAAGATATTGCTAACCTTTGTGTAATCCATGAAATCAATGAAATGCAAGTGGCTGTCAAGTTGTTGGCATCTTCATTCAAGGGTAAAGCATTGCAATGGTTTAGGAGCCTTGGAGCTGGTTCTATCACAAATTGGAATCAGTTGTGTATTGCACTTCATGAGTAGTTTGGAGAGAAGGAGACAACTTGTCTCTTTTGGAGTAGTGACAACCATTAAGAGAGCTCCCAATGAGTAGTGACCGATTTCAACTTCAAGTTTCAAAAGACTTTGGAGAGGATTCCTATGGCACAAGGCCAATACCGGGAAGGTGCTTTTCTATACTATCTCAAAGCTCTAAATTCGATATTTCTATGTTGATTCAGTCCATGGGAGGCATAACTATCCCTATGACTTATAGAATTTCCATTAGGGCTGAAAATTGTTTAATCCAAGCTGGTAAACTTGCCCCTAGACCTCCCATGCCCCTTTGTTTCCAAGTTTAGAGAGCCCAAACACCAATCAAGCACCTAATATGGCTCCTTCTCCCACTCCTAGAAATCAAATTTCAAATGAAGCTTCCACTTCATCTCCAAGTGCCCCAAATGAGCTTCAAGAATTCATGAAGCAATTACAAAACCTAAGCAATGAGCTAGTTACTCTCAAGAGGCAACAAGCCCAAGGTTTCAGACCTTCTCATCAATCCCAAGCTCAGCCTAATAGGCAGCATTACCAACCACAAAGGCCACCCAACCTAGCTGCAAATATGAATCAAACAAGGCCTCCTGCCAATAGACCATTCCAGCCCTATAATCTAAATGCCATATCTACCTCTAAGGCGTTGGTGCTAACACAAAACAACATTGCTCAGAGTATGACTGGTGCTTTCCATGCAATGAGCCTCATAACCAATCCATGTGCTTCAATGGTGCTCTCAATCAAGCGTTAATGGTGACAAATGCTTGCTACCGAGGGTGAGGGTAGTCAGGGAAATAGCCAACAACAAGAAACATTCCAACAAGAATCAGCCCCAAATGACACCACATTGGTGAACCTGCAAAGTAAGATTTACGTGGCATGAACCAGATGGTTTCTCAAGGTGTTCAGAGCCAACACAAGGTCAAAAGGAGGAATTTGGGTGAAGAACACCATTAACCCTAACCAATCCACAACCTTCCACGGCTCCACAAATGGTTGGCAAGTAAAGTCTAGTTTCAAATGCACAAGGGCAGCCAAGAACAACCCCTAGGCCAACTCAAATACCAGTTGTTGCTGCCCACATGCAAGGAGTGAATGTGCAAACCAAGGGACAGCAAAAGGATACTTCATCCCCATTCAGTATCATTGATCAGATGAAGAAGACAAACGTCAACATATCAATGTGGGAATCCCTATCTATCCCAGGCCAAAGAGATTTGCTGCAAGCTGCCATGAAGGACTGGCCAACTTCGAATCAGCAAGTTCAGATGTAAGACAAAGTGCTTACAAATGTTGTCCAGCCTGAGGGAAATCATGAAGGACTAGCAAGGTAAAACGTTGAAGCCCCCTCCTTTCTATGTTTCATTGATCATTGGAAATCAGCTAGTGCACAATTACATGATAGACTCCGGACCAAGAAGCTTAGTAATGCCTAAACAAATAGTTGATCAGCTAGGGCTCCAGTATGAAACAACATCCAAAGGGGTAGTGCAGCTAGATGGGACAAAGCAGAGAGTAACAGTTGGAGTGATTAGAAACTTGAGTCTTACATTGCATGCATGTCCAAATGTTGTTGTTTTACAAGATGTATCATCATAGACCTTCCACCACTCTTTGCCCTCTTCTTGTCAAGGGACTTCACACGGCCCAAGATTGGAGGCTATTTTTCACCGATTGGTCTCACATCTGCGTTAACGAGGTATGGAACTAAGGATACAATCAGTCGAACCTATTGCAAACTTTCACATTGAGCCTTACACTCCAAGTCGATTAATGCCAATTTCTCAAAGCATTTGATCAAGAAGATCACCCAAGCAACGATGAAGGTCGACACTAAGGTTGGAAGCATCCGAACCTAACTCTTGATGAATGGGCAAACAAAGTACATGCATTTGATCCTTATCAAGAAGTAGAAGAATCTGAGCTAGGAGTCTATTGCATACATGAAGAGATTCAACTGTAACATCCTCATTTTAGACAATAGAACAAGTCAATTTTTTTTTTTTTGATAATTGCATCTTGGTTCTAAATACATAATTTAGAACTCACAATTCGAATAACCATTTATATAATAGACAACCATATGCAAATTGTAATGACTCGGAATACCTCCGATCTATTCATTCCATGACTCAGTAATCTACCGATCTATTCATGAGTAAAAAGAGTTAGTGTTTTTATTTAACACAATACTCGGCGGTTCTCTTCCTAACTGGGATTCAGATGCTCTGTCAAGGAATCTAATCGAATAATCTGTTACCATTATTCATCGGCATCTCATCCCTTAGACTAGGTGAATTAGGACAACGCAATCAGCTGACTTGCGATACTTTGGCCAAAGATTTGAAACATACTGTTCATGTCTCGTATTCCTTAACGGCATACTCGTCAATCTGGAATACGTCCTTCACCCCATTCATATGTTATATAGAATGTCTTATACTGACTACTGTCAGTCCTTTCTTTCACAGCTGAATCACTCGGAGGCAGATTAACAAGGTGATAATGTTATATGGATGCCCACGAGGATTAGGGATATGAGGACATACTGGTTCAACCTTGCGATTCAACCAAAGGTGTCATGATACCCCAAATCTCCGAGGCGATCTTATAACATGGCCACGTTCTTAATCGGTCCCAAGGTAACAAATGCGAAATCAAGTGTAAATCTTAGCGATCAATGCAAAGGGTGTCGCCATAAGTCACCCGCATTGTTGTAACTTCGAGAAGATCCTAATCTTCTCGGAGGTACACCTCGCATGATCGACCTTATGTCGTCATCCTTTAAATCCGCCTCGAGAAGATCTACCCAAAAACAAGCGTTACGCACTAGAGATTAAATTACTTTAAAGACTTTTCCCTAAGGTTAGCCTTTCCAAATCCCTGGATTCTTTGTCTTAAGACGACCCTCCTCTAAAAGACTCATTACGGTAGAGGTATTACGGTCACGCTCTCATCAAGGAGTCATTAGAATACACCGATTCCAAAGCAACAGAACGGGACAATTTCTCATAACCAATGCTTGAGAATGCCATCGATCTCCATTGATTGCCTATCGGTTCTCTTAAGCGAATTTATATCATACTTTTAGTTTAAAGATATAAATGATTTAGAATCCAATTTACTATTGTCCTGTTATACTTAGGACTAGGGATTAGTAATTCAATCCAACTTGTTTAGCGTTATCTTTTAGGCTCAATTTTAACCTATCCCCAAGAGAGACAATAATTAAATTACAATATTGCTTTTGCCAGAGCAAACTAGAACTACTAAATACTCATAAGAATTTAGTCTAATTACTTACAAGCTTTCATTGTCAATCACAAAAGCATCCATATTATACAAAGATAACTATGCCTCTTCGTTACGTAAACCGAAGAAGTTCATCATTCAGAATAGAATACAACACATAAGTATCAAACACTTATTTTCATTCCTTTCGAAACTCGTACAATTACATTTTATGCAACAGCATACTTGATATAATGCTAACGGAAAAGAAACATCTTTTCTCATATAGTACATCCATAAAATCAAGCTGTAATTCATAATAAATCAAATAAACAAATCGATCACCTATCGATCCGCATTGCTTTTACCCTCTTACGGCAACCATCTCGCAAAAATAGTCAACATGAGTCGGTTCAA
This sequence comes from Taxus wallichiana var. yunnanensis, assembly GCA_018340775.1. Classification (NCBI taxonomy): domain Eukaryota; kingdom Viridiplantae; phylum Streptophyta; class Pinopsida; order Cupressales; family Taxaceae; genus Taxus; species Taxus wallichiana. The sequence continues at coordinate 74,236,627 of CM031233.1, read as the reverse complement.
TTAACCGAGCATGATAAGCACTAACTTTTAAAACAATTGCAATCCATCAATTGTTTTCATTAAACACCCTGTTTAAATGAGATCGAGATATTCACATAAGAAAACATAATCGACTATGCCCTTGTAATACATAATGATTACAATTATGTAACTCTATCATTGTTACAATTAGTTTTAATCATTTCCTAATATTTCATCAAATATTAAGAAACAAGGAATGAATGCACACAACAATCATTAAACCCAAAATCACAACATTGGTCAGATTGTTTCATTCTCCAAAAAGGAAATAACATAACAATTTGGGATTCCACCAATATGTTACAAACAATTTCCCACTGATAGTCCATTATCAATAATATTAAATAAAGGAAGAGAAAGAACCAAACCATTCATACTTCCTTTCACATAAGTTCATCACTGTACTGCCTTCACATATGAAAACAGTAAACCAGTATATAAATGAACAAGTTAGACAAGCCGCAAACAAGATCACTGTTTAACTAAGAACAGAAACACAAAGAAACTCTTGTATAGCAACTAACACATCAACAAATCATGTATCAATCCTAAGCCCAATGCTAGTTCCTTTTACACAAGAAGGCTTATCACCGATTGAAAACAAGAGCTACAAGCGTATCGCTGAAAACAACAACTATTGCATCAACAATCTAAGGTTTCCCAAAGGACTATATGTTTCCCACACGGTACTTCCAAATCATGCACAATGATGGACGGATGATCAAAATGGAAGGAAACATAGCATACATATTCTTGCTCACCCAAATCGGATGAAGTGAAGGAAAAGAATTCAACCAACGATCCTTACCTGCAGCAAAGACGCAAGTCTTGGTGCGTTATTCGCGACTTACCTAACAAGGTCAAAACACGAAACAGTCATCCAAACTAAGGATCTCAACAATGACAAAAAAATAGTGTCCAGGGTCGAATTCAGAAAGAGACAGAAGTACTGGCTACCCTTCCAGAAGTTCTATGATTCAAACGGATGTATCAATTCAAGCGAATGCATAAGAATTCATACTGTCATTCATCAACCAAGCATAACAATAACCAGCCAATAAATTACTCTCAGCCAGTCGCTTTATACTAATTTGCACAGGTTGAAGATATACATGTCTACATAAACATCTGTAACTCAAAATCCCAAAAACACGAAGGGATCCCAATGGTTCAACAAGATCGAAATGCATGTTCATCCATTAAGTCACTACAACTTAACTATATTTGGTTCAAAATATACAATGAATTATTCAATCGACTCCTCAGAGTCGTCCAAGTCACACTAGTATATATATATATATATATATATATATATATATATTCGCACTGTAACTGTTAAGGATTTTGCACTCATAACCACTGAACCCAACAGCAACGTACAAGAAATTGGCCGATAAATCAATAGACGCCATTCATGGTTAACAATCAACATCAACCAAGTAAAACAAGTCGAATACCCTTATCAAGCAAGGGAATCTATTGGGCCGCTTCGAAACTTTCGAAGAGTTTTCACATGAAATAAAAATGCATACACAGAAATCTTTATCCTTCAATTATTTCAATATAACAGTAATCAACCAAATCATTTTATACAGTTTCTATAACAAGATCAACGACCACGAAACAAAGACATACTGTGGTCTCATACTACGCATAGGTATATTCCAAGGGCTCACGCCAAACAGGCCGAACACTCGCATATTGTTAATAAATACCTCTCATGCATAATCCAGGAAGAATGCACAAACAAGTAGAGTTAAAATTCGATTTCCACAAACACCCAACAAACGGATTTGAAGAAAAATCGAACCAGAAGAAATACAGTGCCAATAATCAAACTAGATCTCTTAGAAAATTCATCTAATCTTCACAAAACAAATGAACAGAGTTGTTTTAATGAAGACATTTGAAAGACAGCAAAATATTTAAAGGATAGGGCCTAAGATGTACGTATTTTGATCGAATTTCCGAAGAAGACCAGAGGAAGAGCTCAAACTTCCTTTTCTTTTTCCCAAATACAAATGACCAACAAAATTTCGTTGTCCCATTTACAATATATCCTCCATGGCGAGAGAAAAGAGCCAGAGAATTTCATTCTCGCCATGTAACTCAAAGAGAATCGGTGCTATGAACAAGAAACTAGCAGAGAGAGAGAGAGAGAGAAGAAGACCGAAAATCACGATACACCAAACAAACCTTCCAACTTCTCGTTTGCATGCTCGCTCCGCGAGCTCCGGCTCGACTCCTAGACATTAAATGCCATTAAACCAATTTTCCCGCTTAATCTCAACTCCCACCGACCGCGAAATTGGCGAGTCCATCCAAAACTCAAGTTCATTTCTAAACTTAGTAATTGCCAAGTCTCGGCCAAGGTTAGCCGCCGCCTAAGCCTCCGCCATATGCCCGTCCCTCATCCTTATCCTTCCCATTTATTGCCATAGAGAATAGCGCCCATGGTTCGCCACCCTTCAAAGGCCCCTTCCAAAAACTCTTAGTTAGCTAGGTTAGTATCTTAGGTTAGAGTTTTAGGGTAATGACCATGCTAACCATTTTACACTTAGTTATTATTTTAGGATCATAACACATAGCCTAGGTCTAGGTTAGGCTAACAATAATCTAACCCCTAGGTTAGGTTATTGTTTTAGGTTACTAACCCTTAGTAATTCAGTTTGGTCCTTCTCCGAAAACTCGGAGAGACTCGCATCATACTTTCTAGAAACAGAGCCACTCTGTTCTTATTACGAGTTGTATGTCAATGAATTATTACTCGGTCTTTAATCGAGACCTTCCGGATATACCAGATATCGGGAACCGTTTCATTTCTCAAGATCTGCCTGAGTCATACTCCTGACCAGCTTACCAAATGCTTCCATACCTTGCAACCTGTTCAAGGTTCGTGATCTAATTTTATCACTTCACAAAATTAAAGCATTACTTGGATCAATTCTCTCGGTCCAAGTCTAGATATTATTGATGAATACCTGTATAATTCATTCCGTGTTCAGATTAATATTCAGTCACAAAATGAAATAAATAAAAGAGTCTATTTATATTTTGACTCAGTCAAGATCTGCAATCTGCAAGAAATTTAATACATATCAAGCATGATTTCCGAATCAAGTACACAATCCATTTACTAGAAATCACATATCAACACTTGAATGCTTAGGAGAAAGTAACAACAGTTCAGTAGGTGTTACACAACCTCTCCCCAGCATCACCAAGCCAGATCATAAGGATAAGAATGAAGTATGGCAATTGTTCTTTGATGGGTCAAGGAGTAGACAAGGTGCAGGAGGAGGAGCTATGCTCATTTCACCGCAAAGTATAAGGTATTACTTCGCCTTCCGTTTTTAGTTTTCTTGCTAAAACAATACAGCTGAGTATGAAGCCTTAATTCATGGACTGCACTGGGAAAAGAAGAAAGGCATCAAGAATTTACAAGTATTTGGTGATAGTGAGCTGATCATAAACCAAGTCAAAGAAAAAAATGCTGCCAAGAATGATCTACTCAGATGCTACAAGAATCGGGTATGGGATCTTATTGAAGATTTTGAAGCTTTTAGCATCAATTCCATCCCAAGAAAAAAGAATGAAGCCGCTGACAGGCTAGCAGCAATTGGGGCTGCGTTTGATGTTGTAGAAAGTATCAAAAGTGAGAAATCTCAGCCTCATATCAAATTGGTTGTGAGACCAGCTATTCCGGATAACAATACAAGTTGGCAAGTCTTTGAGAATGATCAGCAAATTGTTAATTTCCTACAAGAAGAAGCTGAGTTCTCTGCCAGGAATCAAGACAAGTTGTAGCAGCAGTATGGTGACCAAGTGGTGTAGTTGAGAACTAACAAATTACCAAAAGGCCTCATAACCTTGGAGTCAATCTTCAACCCGAATGATCAATTCCGGAAGGAGAAAGCGAACATTCAAGTGAAGGGTGAAGATTCAGAGCCTATTTTAGTGGAAGAAGGCAAAACATTGCAGATTGGCAAAGTAAGTACCTCACAAGAGAAATCTGATTTTGTTCAGCTTTGTAAAGAGTTCCGAGATGTCTTTGCTTGGACTTACAAAGATCTAATATGTTTCAACCCAAAGTTGGCACAACATACTATTGAGTTGGATCCGGAATCCAAGCCTGTCAGGAAAAAGCAAAGGCCAGTCAATCCCCATATTGAACCTCTCATGAGAAAAGAGTTAAGCAAGCTTATTGAGGCCAGTATCATCTTCCCCATCAAACACTCAAGTTGGGTTGCAAACTTGGTGCCAGTAAGAAAGAGAAATGGAGAAATAAGATTGTGTGTGGACTTTCGCGATCTAAATAGAGCATCACTCAAAGATCATTACCCACTCCCTTCCATGGAGCAAATATTGCAAGTTGTAGCTGGTTCAGAAAGGTTTTCATTGCTTGATGGCTACTCAGGCTATAATCAGATCATGGTGAAGGAAGAAGATCAATTCAAGATGGCCTTCACTACAAAATGGGGCACATATGCTTACAAGAAGATGCCATTTGGACTGTCGAATGCCGGAGCAACATTCCAGCGAGCTATGGATATGGCATTCAAAGGCTTGATCAACAAGATAGTGCTGGTATACCTAGATGATATCACTGTCTTCTCAAAGAATGCAGCAGACCACCTCTCTCATTTGAGGCAAGTCTTCACAAGGTGCAGGAGATTTGGAGTGTCTTTGAATCCTAAGAAGTGCATCTTTCTTGCACATGAAGGAAATCTCCTTGGCCATATTGTCTCCAAGGAAGGATTAGCAATTGATCCAGAGAGGGTTGAAGCCATAAGAGCACTACCATTGCCAAGCCACAAGAAATCCCTTCAGAGTTTCTTGGGAAGGATAAACTTTGTTTGGAGGTTTGTCCCAGATTTTGCAGCCCTTGTCAAGCCCATCACCAAAATTTTAAAGAAGAGCATGGCTTTCAAGTGGACAACAAAAGGCAAGGAGAGTTTTGAAGCAATCAAAGAAGCTATCTCTCAAGCACCAACTCTCATCAACCCAGACTTCTCCAAGGATTTCATCCTCTATGCATTTGGAGGTAATGACACTATCTCTGCCATTTTGGTACAACAAAACAAAGATAATGATGAGAAGCCAATTTCCTTCTTCAGCCAGAGCCTAGATGACTGTGAGGTGAGGTACTCTTTTATTGAAAAGCATGTACTTGCAGTAATCAGAAGCTTGAAGAAATTCAAGCATTTAGTCTCAAACAACAAGGTCCAGTTGTTGGTCTCACATGCTGGGGTTAAGCACTTACTCCTCAACAAGGATTTGAATGAGAAAAGAGTAGTTTGGATCACCCGTGTCATGGAGTATGACATTGAGATCAAAATCACCAAGCTGGTAAGAGGGAAAGGATTGTGTGAGCAGCTAGTTTTGGGGAAGCAAAAAGAAGTATGTAATGAAGAAGAGGCTGTTTTGACAGTCCAGGACAGCCATGAGCCAAGTGGCAAGCAAGAAGAAGACAATGCTGCCCCCACTCCTTGCTGGACCCAAGGTATTATGCACTTCCTAGGCACAGGCCTATGCCCTCCGGAGATGAACAAGACCCAAAGGAGACACTTCAGATTATAGGTTGTCCCGTATGCCATTGTTGATGGAGTTTTGTTCAAGAAAGATGTAAATGGAGTGCTACTAAGATGCATCAAAGCACAAATCAGATTCAAAGGTGTTGGAAGAGTTCCATGGTGGACCATTTGGTGGTCATTTTGCACCAAGAGTAACAGCTCTCCAAAATCATGAAGGCTGGTTATTATTGGCCTAAGATCTTCAGTGATTGTTATGCATGGATCAAGAGGTGTAAGAATTGTGCATTCTTCACCGGAAAAGAGAAGCTTGCTGCCCTTCCATTGCATCCAATCTCAGTTGACCAGCCATTCATGCAATGGGGTTTGGACTTCATCTAAGTCATTAATCCCAATTCAAGCCAAGGGCACAAACAGATTTTGACAGCCCATACAGACTACTTCACCAAATGGACAAGGTAGCACTCAAAGAGGCAAACGAGTCAAGATCTTAGACTTTTATGAAGGGATAACAACCAGATTTGGTGTACTCGCTTACAATAATCTCTCGATAATGCATTGGCATTTATTGGATCCAAGGTGACTGAGTGGGCTGTCAAGAACGGTATCTACCTAAGCACTTCATCAAACTATTACCCTCAAGGTAATGGCCAGGCTGAGTCTACAAACAAGAACTTGTTGAAGATCATTAGGAGGACTCTTGACGAGAATCAAAGGTCTTGGCATACTAAACTGAAATCAGCCTTATGGGCTGATAGGATAACTCCCAAAAGATCCACAAGTAACTCTCCATTCAGGCTTGTCATGGAAGAGAGGAAATCTTGCCCATGTCACTTGAGTTGCCAACATTGGAACTCATGAAGCGGTGGAGTTGCTTGAATTTGAGCCCATGGAGGTGAGGTATGCAGAGTTGATGGAGCTGCAAGAGATCATAAATCAGGTATCCCAAGCAATAGAAAAGGATCAAGAATTGATCAAGAAGACCTTTGATAGAAAGGCCAAGGATAGATCTTTACAAGTTGGAGATCTAGTGTTGAAATGAGATGTGGACAGAGCAAAACTGAGAAGGCATTCAAAATTTGATGCCATTTGGAGTGGCCCATACATGGTCACGAAGTGTAAGAGCAGCAATGCTTTCCAATTGGCCTCATTGGATGGTGAAGAACTGCAAATTCCAGTCAATGGAATCTATCTCAAGCGTTGCTTCTAAAGGGAGATTCACTACCTTGTAAATATTATATTAGATTTCATTCCTCCAAGTGTTTGTGCACATTGTTTTGCTATAGATTAGTTTTGTTTTCCCTAAGTGATTTGGCATGACTTGCTTTGTCCATGGAGATGTTTTCGATCATTGCTTCCATCAGTGATATTCCATCTTCCTCCTTGCACATTCTAAGTCAGTTGGGGTTCTAAACTAAATATTTGATAACTCCATGCCCAATGGACTACTTCAGGCAACTGGTATCTTCTACCTAGCAGGTAGGTAACCCCGCTGAGTCACCAAATTGTTATCCAAAATTCACCCCCAGGGTAATTTTGATAACATGCATTAAATTCTCAAGTCCCAGGAAAATAGATTGATTCAGGAAAAAATCATGTTTCTAGGGTTCCCTCAGAATTTTTCTAACTCTCCTGTCTAGGTTGAAAAGAGCAAGTTCTGAAGAAAAGGTGAAAAAGTTGCAAAAACAAGCTTGGGCCAGGAAAAATCATGAAAAATGGCTAAGTCTTAGTCCTCACAATAGTCGGGACATAAGGGACATCTGGACGTGAACCGCCGAAAGGCCGCCAGCAGGCGATCTGCAGCAAAGAAAAGGAACATCCGGCTGTCGGGACGCAAGGGACGCAGAAAGCCGGTTTCACCAAGGAGAAAAGAAAATCGACTAATCGTGTTGAGCAAAGACAATTGGGACATTTGGGCCGTTAAGATGCGAAGGACGCGAACCGCCCGGATCGGCCGGCGCAGAGAACTTCAGTTCGGGACATCTGGGACAGAGGGACGCGGAAGACGTGGATAGCCGAAGAAAGCCGAGAGCCAATCACATCACGCCACATGTCATCGGCAGAAAAGGGACAAGGAAGCCCATTTCGGGTGGATCGAATTTTTGTCCCAGACAGCACTGGGACAGCCGGGCCAAAGGGACGTGAGAGACGCGAAAAGCCGGCAGACCTAGAGACCAATCAAATCACGACATGTGTCACAAGGGGGAAACGTCCAAAAGTTCAAAGCGCGGAGCTCGGGGAGGATTTGGAAAATTTGGCCAAGTTTCAGCCAAAAGCTAAAAGTAAAGGTCGCCCGTGCCCCGCCTCCAATCAATGCATGCCACATGTCCCAAGTGGCGGGGGCACGGAGGAAAAGTGGAAAATGTTCCAAAATCACAAAAAGTCAAAATTTTCAAGGAAAACCCATGGGTAAGCAAAGGAGAGAGAATTACACATCCAATCAGTGCTTTGTCATCCAGATGGCAGAGCGTGGAAAAATCTTCAAAACACATTTTCGCCTGTTTTGTGCCCTAAATCTTCAGATCTCCATATCTTTTGATCCAGAGCTCGGATTTGCACGTTCTTTATATCAACGGAAAGCTTATGAAATTATCTACATGATTTTGGGGTTAATCTTGAATTTTGGTGTAGTCTAGAGAGAGAAAGTTAAGAAACGGCTCTGACACATGTTCATGGCCAGAAGTGACATTTCAGCGACCAAATTTAATGCAGAATGGGTCGCATTCTCCTACAATTCGGTCAAAATTGACAGGGTATGGGTTTGTAAGGTATCCCATGCCATTTTAATGCATCTACAGTCGAGGAGGAATGGGCTCTCACATTTTTGTATGTTTCTGTCTCCTGGGCTCGACCCATGCAATGTAAAAGCCAGATTTGGCTCATTTCTAAGGGGGAACATTTTTTGGACATAGCAACTTCTTCTTTCACCTCCAGCAAGTGATTGTTTGAAGAATCAGACCTCTTCAAAGACTGTAATAGTTTTTACCTCTCTGAGGTTGTAATGCATGGTTTTGACATTGAAATGATAATGCAAGCTTTGTGAATGGTTTCAGTCCTTTGTTTGTGTTATTTGCTTCATTTCAGATCCTAAATTATATCTTATCAGCCTGTGTATGTTTTATGTTGCAATCTTTGGTCTGTGTCTATTTGCTTGACAAAAATTTTTCACCACTCCTTTTGGTGCATCACCATCTTTAGTTAGTTTCAATTTTTGCATTTCTATCCCTGTCTCCTTGCAGTTTAGAGTAGGATTAGGATCTGAACCTCTGTAGTTGTGTAAGCATTAGATCTAAATCAGAGGAGTTTGAGGAACCAGCCTCTAATCTAGAGATTCCTCTCTTAGTTTCACAAGTCCCCACACTTGGAGAGAGGTTTCCATGTTGTGCAATCACACTGGATGCTAGAGTGATCAACCTAGAAGCCTGATCTGTATCCAGGGGTGTTGTGAGTCTGCAACAATAGTATCTCTATCCGCAATGACCGCAATTATCTAGATCCATTCTAAGCTCTATGATGTTCGCATGTTTCATTCTCACTCACTTCCTTTAAATTTTGGAACATAGATGATGTTTTCCCACTCAAATCACATAAAGAGATACTTGGCACCCGCGTGTGCCTCAGAGCACCCAAAGGCCATTCGCCGGGTGATAGGTCGGCATGCATGAGATTCCCTTGTTCTTTGGTGGGTGTAAAAATGGCTACATCTTGGTTCCATTACAGGACCTTATTTTGAAGTTTTAGTGGGAAATGACATACATCATGATCATGTACTAAGTGATAATGTAGAATGCCTAACTTTGGAAAGTGTTGAATCATGTTTCAAAATCATAGCGGATGAATTTACTCGAGAGATTCAGCATTGGACCTGATTTTGATGCACGTAGATTGGTAGAAGAGAACCTCTACCATGAGTTCTATGAAAAAAAATTCTATGGCTTCCCAATAGAACTATATGAATGGCCCTCAGCATATGCATATAGATCATGTGCATGGACCCAAGAAGAATACCAGAGACTACATGATGTAGATCTGACATGCACTCATGTTGTGGATCATTGGTGGAAAGGTGTGTTGGCTAGCTACGCTCTCGAGTATGATATTTCTACATATTCTTATCTAGAAGTCGCTGATTTTGAATTTCTGCGGGATCCAAAAGGATCGTTTCTACGTGTTATCCCTCAAGAATGAAGATCTTAATTATTACCTTGAGTTTAGAGGCATCTCCAATGGCCATAAAAACCATTTTGAGTGTTGGGTGAGGAAGCTAGAGTGGAGGAAGATGGTAGACATTGCAATGGAGAAAGAAAGGGAGGAGAGATGACTCAAGTATAGTGAAGTGTGTGAAAGGGAGATTTCTAGACAATGTGAGGTTGCAAGTGTGATGTATGTATGGAGGCAGATGTTGCGGGAAGGATTTGAGGTTCATGTAGAGGACGTGGAACCTAAGTATTCTGTGTTACCCCATCTTGGCAAGTGCGTAAGAGAGACCCCTTTGGCTTTTGATGAGAGTTCTTTACATGGAGAGAGAAGATTCGTTGGCATGCATCTAAACCCACCTAGTGACCAGACCCTGGCGCTTAGTTTTCCAGATCAAGGGAGGAGTATCGTTGATCCAGTTGGTATCGGTGGAAGTGGCAGATCTGCATAGGAGATACAATTTTTCATTTCCTACTTCTATGGTTGTGTAAACTATTCCAGTATTTGAAGGAATTTTTAGATAAGGAACAAGTACATAAGGCATGGGTAACACATTGGGGAGTGGTGCGGGACACACACCTAGTAGTGGTACAATCTCATAAACGGTTGTGTGTGTGCGGTTCAATGGGATGTTGGGGACCCTAGGCGCCACCGCTTAAGGCCCATTACTAGTGGTAGGAGGCTCTGGAGGTGGAGGTGGAACTGTGGATCCAAGGGCACAGGATCTGGTGGATCTGCAAAGGAGGAAACACCAGAGGAAACCAAGGGTCTGGACTAGGAGGATATGGGCCTCAGCCACCTCCTCAAGTCTTCTTTGAGATGTCTTTACATTTTCTAGATTACAGGGGTATTGAAGATGTTGCGAGAACACGTTCATAAGTTTGAGTTTCTATGGTGCACAAAAGGGGTCACAACCCCGGAACAAAATACCGATCGTTATTTTGCAAGGGTGCATACATAGTTGGTATAGGAAATATGACCCTCATAAAATGTTGGTGTATTATACTACTTTAAAGAATGTGTTCTTAGTAGAATTCCACATCCCGAGTTTGAATAGAAGAGAATCAGCACCCTTAAAGAGATTCAGCATGGAATGGCAAAGAGTGTGAAGGAGTATGATGCATGGTTTAAGACTCTCCTATCAAAATTTTCATATGACATTCACCCTTCACAACATGCTCAATGGTTTTTTGGAGGGTTGATAACTCCATTTAGAATAGCTTTATTTCATAATACTTTCACATACCAATGCGAGGCATTAGAAGCCACCCTACGCGTTGAAGCTATTAGAAGTATTGATACTAGTGTTAGCCCATTCCTAGAAGCTCAAATCGCCACTATGGCTAAGCAGATGGAAAATTTATCTGCAAACTCAGCCCATGAGACTCGTAGTGGAATGTGGTGTTTATATTATGAAGTAGAGGGGCATGTCAAGGATATTTTCCCTAGAAGATAGTACGCGCCATAGCAGTAGACTGTGAGATTTTTCATGGGGACCATGATGTGAGTAGATGTCCCTTGTTATAACATGTAATTCGAAAGAATGTGTGTCTTGCTTCTTGTAAGATCTGCACCTATCTACAAGCCATGACACTAAGGATTGTAGGATTATTGATCAGATCCATGAGGCCATTGATCTTGGTGTGTGCCAAACTAGCCTTGTCAATAGTTATAAGAATGATGACTACCATTATGAGGAACGCACAGAGGGAGGCACGCGTGGAAGGGGATTTTGTGGAGGATTCCATGGTCATGGTAACCATCGAGGAGGAAGAAGTGAGTTCCCACATGGAACTTGTTTTAATTGTGGGTCTACAGATCACTACAAGCATGAGTTCCCATACTTATTGTAGTTCTCATGGTGTGGGAAGAAGCACAATTATAAGGCGTGCCCTGAGTTGTTTGAGCATATGAATCAGCAGCACCGGAAAGACAAGGGCATTGTAATGGTAAGCATTAAGAAGGTTGACACATAATAGATGCCACGGGTGACACGTGATGCAGGTTTGGAACCTGTTATGGTAACAACAAGAGAAAATTCCACGCACACAAAATAAATACCAAGGTAGAATAACCTAGTTTTAAGGGAAGAAGTGGTATATGGGAAGTTCCCAGATCCTGCGCATCGAAGGAGGTATATCAAGAGACCATGGATGTCATTTGGAGTTTACAAGGAGAAATCCAGTGTCTAAAGGAGCAGTCCAAGAGGGAGGAGCAAAGAAGGAAGGTTGAGGCGCAAAGGATGACCTCGATGAGGTCAAAGAAGTGTGTAAAATGCTAAGGCAAGAGAATATTATTCCCTTTCTAGGCGCATGGTTGAGAGAGAAGGTACCATGTGCAAGAAGAAGTGTGAGAGGCAGGTCTTACATGCAAACCTCCCCCCTCACAACCTTGAATATGATAGGAGATCACGTTAAATGCACTCGTGGATGGATGATTCCTTAGTAATATCCTCATTAACACAGGTGTGGAGGTCAATGTTCTCACCTTGGATGCATGGCATCATATGGAAATACCTGCATTATAGCCATCTTCAAATGTGTTGTATATGGCAAAAAAATGAAGGCAATGCCCATTGGTTTCTTAAAGGATGTAGTCATCACCATTCAAGGAGCTAAGTTTTTTGGGGACTTCAAAGTCTTGGCGCTCACCGAGACAGAAAATTTCCCAGCACTACTTGGGTGCCCATGGTACTATAAGAAAAATGTGGATCTTTGGTTCAAAAAGGGATACATAAGCTTTGAAAATGAGGATGAATGGGTCATCATACCCTTGGCTGATGGGAAATCAACACCATATACTAAACCCTTGGGAGAAGAGGTCCTGGATAGAATATATGTGCACTCAATTAGGGATCTAGATACAATTCATCCCACGAGGGAGTTATCTAGTTTGAGGAAGCTCGGTCCCTAAGTGACACCACCAGTATAGCATGTGATAATTGGGTGCATGGGACCTATGATTTAATCATACAACATTTAAGAGGATTGGTAAGAAAGGTGACAAAGGTGCATATAGTTCGGCACCTAGGAGGAAAGGATCTACCTAAGTACTCGGAAGAAGATTTCCCCGAGGTCTTTTTGCAGGACATGGAGGCTTAGTGGAAGGAGGAAAATGAATGAAGGGGGATGTTAAGTTACGTCCTACTTGGAACTATTACACGCTGGTGGGAAACGCATTAGGATAATCTCTTAGAATGGTGTGAGGTGAGAATTTCCTTCTCTGTAAGGTTTTGTAGGAGCAACGCGCCCATGGCTATAAAAGAGTATCATGGTAAAGAGACCACTTCCTTCCATATCCAAGCATGTGAGACGGCCTAGATGGGAAGGGAAAAATCATTTCCACCTTCATTATGGGTTCACAAGTTGTATTCAACCCTACAAGGTTGTGTGTGTGCATGGTACATTCATGCTAAGACACACCGCTAGACAGGGAATTGGCAAGAGTTAGCGGCTGATTTCATTCAAAAATTTGAGTATCGGAGTACAAAATCCTTGGTGGATAAGGCGTTGTAGTTTTTCAAGTGCCTTACCATTGGGGATAGTGTTATGACAAAAGATAGGCTACTAGAGTTACTAGGTGAACCTAGTCCGGAGGTGCGCTTTGAAGAAGAAGAAAACAGAAGAAATAGAATTTTAGCGTGCATGTATGGAAAAAGAAAAAGGGAAGATGGTGTATGTTATTGATGGGAAAGAAGCAAAAAAATTGGATGTTGAGCATTTTGTAGGGACCGCGAAGTCATAGATAGTGCTGATGAATGGGCACATGCCTATCATAAGCCTTTAAAGACAAAGAAGGTTAACATCAGCTCAGATGAAGAGCCTAAAGAGGCTATCATCAGAGACTATTGGTCGAGAGAAGAAGTCTCTATGATCATTGATCTTTTACGTGAGTTTGAGGATTTATTCCCGTGTGGGTATCATGAACTCAAAGACATTCACCATTCCTTAGGGGAAATGAGAATTAAATTGAAGGAAGGTGCGCGCCCAGTCTAGAAGAGACCATACCAAATGAATCCTAACCTATGCGTGAAGGTCAAGGAAGAAATAGATAAATGATAGCATCAGGTATTATTGAAGTTTTTGAAGAGTTGAAATGGATAAATCCAATGGTGATTAGTATCAAGGACAGAAGGATAAGTATTTTTGTTGATTACAGAACGTGAATGTAGTATGTATCATTGATCCTTTCCCAAGCCCATTTACTTGAATAAATCTTAGGAGTGGCAGGGGCACGAGGTCTATTCTTTCATAGATGGATTCTCGGGTTATCACCAGGTAAGAATTGCAAAAGAGGACCAGATAAAAAACTTTATCTAATGAGTGGGGAAGTTTTTCCTATACACTCATGCCTTTTGGGTTGAATAATGCGCTTGTTGTGTTCTCGCGCATTGTGGTATAAGCTTTCAGGATTTCATCCATAAATTCCTTCAAGTCTACTTGGATGATTGGATAGTATATGGGTTAGTGAAGGACCATTGTGACAACTTAAGGCTGATGTTTGAAAGGTGTCGGTAGTTGAGGATATCCCTCAACATTAAGAAATGTGTCTTTGCTACCCTATTTAGAACATTATTGGGGCACATCATATGTAAGGAGGGCCTACTAGTAGATCCCGTAAAATTTGCAGTAATTGTGGGATTGAGGGAGCCTACTAATCAAAGCACGGTGCATGGATTTCTTGGACATACGGGGGTACTAAAAAGTTCATAAAGGGATATGCCAAGATCACCGTACCTTTAGAAGAGTTTCTTAGACATAAGAGTGCCTTTCATTAGGGAGAAGTGCAGCAGAAGATATTTGACACTTTAAAGGATTTTCTTATCACCGTGCCCATCCTATGTTTCCCTTCTTGGGATAAGCCTTTCCATGTTCATGTGGATGCCTCAGGGACCGTTATTAGAGTATTACTTGCATGTACTGGTGAAGGGATTGTTGATCATCCTTTGTGCTTTGTAAGCAAGAAATTGACACCAGCAGAGTAGAATTATACTACAACTAAGCATGAGGCATTGTCAATGATCTACATGCTTCATAAATTCAAACAATATTTTTGGTAACCCCTTTTGTATTTTACACTGACCATATGGCATTGAAATACTTCATGAAAAATCCCATTCTACAAGGTCGCACATGTCGTTGGGTACTATTGTTCTAAGAATTTGAGTTCATAGTGGTTGTCAAACTAGGAAAAAGTAATTTTGGGCCGATCATTTATCCAGATTGATTCAAGGGAGGATGCGCAGAGCATTGAAGTCATCATTCTAGATGCACAACTATTTAGGTTGTGGCACATGCCCTTGGATTTAGAGGAAACTACAAGTATTTCTCAAGACAGGTGTGGCGCTAGTTGGAATGAAGGCCTTGTTAAAGAAGAAGTTGGCCATACGTGTCGCACCCTACATTTTAATTAGTGGAGATTTGTAAAAATGGTTTGTGATGAGGTCATGTGTCATTGATGCATGCTAGAACATGAGCGCATTGCAATTATGGAAGAGGCATGTGGTGGGATTGCAGGAGGGATCTATGTGGGAAATGTAACTGCGTGGAAGATTCTAGTCATAGGGATTTGGTGGGAGACCATTTATTAAGATTGCATTGAGTTTTGCAAGGCTTGTGACCATTGCCAACACCTTGGAAAACCCAAAAAAGGGATGATATTCCCTTGTGACCAAAATCCAAAGCACAAAACCATTTGAAAAGTGGGTTATCAAATTTTTCGAGACCAATCTCGCCTTGATGGCACGAAGGACTAGTTCGTGTTATATCCTCACTTGCACTGATTATTTAATAAGGTGGGAAGAGGCAGCACCTACAAAGGATTGTACAAGCTACTACTACTAGATTTTTATGGGAAAACATAATCAATAGGTATGGATGCCCATTGTTTTGAATAGTGATATAGGTACACACTTCCTCAATGAGATGGTCAGGATTCATTGTCAAAATTCATGGTAGCCCATCACAAAACTACTCCCTATCACCCTCGGAAAATGGAACTCATTGAGGCGTTTAACAAAATACTTAGTCACACATTGACTAAGATCTGTGATGTTGGTAGAAAGGATTGGGATAACAAAGTATCATCCATTCTTTGGGCATATAAGACAACCTACAAGAGGTTGAATAAGGCACACCATTTCAATTAGCGTTTGGCACGGAAGCTATCCTACTAATTGAATTCATGTTACATTCTCTACGTATAGTATGTGCAGGAGGATTGGCGATGAACAAGCATTGGAAGAAAGAATTGACAAGTTAATGCAATTGGATGAAAGACAATCACTCACCAGGTGGAGCCAGAAGATGGAAAAATCAAAACAAAAGGCATGGCATGATCGTCACATTAAGAACAAGAAGTTTGAGGTTGGGCAGATGGTCTTATTGTATAATTCAAAGTTTCTACGCCATCTTGGGAAGTTAAAGATCCATTGGTTGGGTCCCTACATCATCTCGTACATCCTTGATTCAGGTGCATGCCAATTACAAGTGTTGGATGGGATGAGATTTCTAGGACACTTTAATGGGAGTAGGTTGAAGCCCTACTATAAATAAGTCTTCTTGGTGTTTGTAAATAAGGTAGTATTGCCAGTTAGTTTAGGATTTCCTTTAATGCATTTTATTTTCTTGTGTTTCCCTTTCTTATTTTTGTTTTGTGTTGTGCCTTGGGCACCGGTAATCTCATTACTTTTTGAAGGTTGTAACTACAGAGGACCACACATCATTTAGTGTGGGGTGGAGTAAGGTGGAAGAAATTAAAGGTGAAGTGCCAGGAAGGATTGCATTAGAAATCCTAGTTAAATGGCCCGTGAAGGAAGTACATGCAAGGAAAGGTGAAAATGGATGTTTGGTGTCAGGGTAAGGCTACATTGGGGATCCACGTACAAGAGAGGAAGAAGCGCAAAAGCAACACAAGGTAGGAAAGAGAAAAAATCATGACGGAAGTACCTTCAATGCAGGTTACGCACGCGCAAGAGTCTCTTGTCAAGATGGATTGGTTGTGTGCCAGAAGGTTTGAGAATTGTCCACGTAAGTTTGGGCAAGTGAGTTAAAGCACTAAAGTTAGAATTTGGTGAAAAATCCACATTAAGTGTTAAAGTACGATGGTAGGTAAGGTAGCATTTAAGTTAAAAGAGAGAAAAACTATAAATAAAGGTTGGGCACTTCATTATTTACTTTGTGAATATGAAGAAGAAATATCTTTTACGAGCTAGGGTTTTAGAGTTGATCCAGTGTGAAGAAACATTGGAACATTTTAATGATGAGTGACTAGTTTGGATTTCCAATTTAGGGGGGAAGTAATTAACGGGCGTGGGGAGAGTTGTGGAGAATCACCGTCTTGTGAAAAGATATTCCAGTTGGGGTTTTGTAGATAGGGCATGGGTTAGAAAAGAGTATTCTTCACAGGTTCAAGATTTGAACTTGGAAAAGATAGAAGAGCAGAGCTAGGAAGAGACGTTGAAGTGCAGAGAAAACCTACACAATGGCACCTAAGAAACCAGCAGTAACACCTAAGAAGGGCAAGGGCAAGGGAAAACAACAAGAGACTACCACAAGTACCAACGAGGAATGGTATGCAGAAATGTAGTACCTAGATGGGGTTTCACTCGGGATGGAATGGGAATCCCACTTGATAAAAATGATGGTAAGTGACTACAATCATCACACAAATGTGATTGAAAAGGAAATGGAGTTGGAGTTAGTTCACCCGACTAACTAGAGAACACCTGAGGGGTTACCAATTTATAGCGATGAAGTCAAGGTGAAGTTAGAGAAGGTAGGTTCATTACAATTCTATGAGTTTCCCTACTTCGAAAAGCCAAAGCACCTCTATCAGTGGCTAATTTCACGCGAATATGAAGACCACTTTAACTTCACGGGGTGCAAGATGCACATAACCCCTCAGCTAATTTCAAAATTCACAGGCCTTATCTGTGAAGGAGAAGATATAAAGGATGACCAGGATGAAACAAGGAAGAAATTAAGGAAATAGTGGCCATGTATGCGTACAAGAAGGGGTCAAGGTAATTTGATATCACGGATATCCAAGACCCAGTGATGAGAATGACCATGCGCCTGGTAACAAAACTCAACGCACAAGAAATATGGACGCAAGTAAACAAGTCCTGTTTAAATGTTTGTAGAAGAATATTAGAGGGCACCATCTACAATTTGTCCGCATACATTACAAATGAAATTATCACCAGGGCACAGGAAGGTGACAAGATTCTCTTTGGTAATGTCCTCTTAACCATTGTGTTCTCGAAATCGGGTACCAGATGATGCAGAGACAAGTTTGTTTGGGATTACCAGAGGAAACCCCTCACTCGCAAAAACATTTGAGAAATACACTTTCATAGCATGACACCCGTTCACAAGGAGCATCTTGAAAAATGGTATACATGCTTAAGGAATGCGTTTGGGGTAGAATGGACGAGAATACCGAAACAACTACCCATGCTTACAGTAGGAGAAGTTGAATTTGTTGTATACCAACACTTTTGTATTGGTAGGTTCAAGTTGACAAATGAAAGTATGATCCCATCTTTGTAAGCCCCCATTTTCCTTCACAGCTCAATACTTCTAGGTGGGAGTTAGCAGATTCAAGGAGTCCTAAAATTTAAAGCTTGACCTTGGAAGTTTGGACTAGGACCATAGGGAGATGCACGCAACATTGGTCCACTCAAAAAAAGCACACATACGTGGAAAAGTACGTGTCACATGAATTCCAAATGGTAAAACCCCTGACTCTGACTATTACAGAGAGGTCTTTAGCACGTGTA
Organism: Taxus wallichiana var. yunnanensis; assembly: GCA_018340775.1. Classification (NCBI taxonomy): domain Eukaryota; kingdom Viridiplantae; phylum Streptophyta; class Pinopsida; order Cupressales; family Taxaceae; genus Taxus; species Taxus wallichiana. The sequence goes on along the minus strand of CM031233.1, from coordinate 74,218,096 downwards.
TACCTTTGGATAAGGCCCAAGTTTGAGAAGGGTGCTTATCTTGAAAATGATATAGCTATACCTAAGGACCTAACAAGTAGGAAGAAGCCCATGCCTAGATAGAAGGAAAAAGAAATGCAAAAAAGGAACCAAGTTCCCAAGTTATACAGCAGCAGTAGGTGCCCCAGGAAAAGTGCTAGAAAAATTACTTACACGTGCGGGAAGGGTTCCCCACCAAAAAGGTGGCACCAAAACAAGAAAATCTTATCGTAGAGGAGAAATCACTAGAGGAAGAGGAAGAGAAAGCAAAGTCTCCTATACTAGAATCCCCAGTTAGGAAGAAACAGAAGGTGATGGAGGAAGTTGACTCGGAGGAAACAGAGAGCTTGGAGAAATACATGGGTGAGAAGGATGATGATGAAGAAGATGAATCTGAAGAAGACCAAGAACCACTTGTCTTTAGCGTGCATAGTTAGAAGAAGAGGGCAGAGAAGAAGAACATGAGTTCCTTTTCATGTGGCGCAAGGGTAGCCAAGAGGAGGAAGGCACCCAGGACATAGGAGGAAGTGAAGATGTTAGCACGCAGGGTCAGAAAACTCCAAGCCTCACTAAGGAACAAATAAATGAGGTGGCAAAAAGAAGAAATGAAAATCATTAAGGCCTTGGTGGAACAAGAATTGGAGCACAAAGACTGACATAGTGATGGAAGAAGATACAGAAGAAAGTGTAGGGAAATATCATGGCATCACGGAAGGCCCCAATCTATACGTAATTTTTCCTAAGGGCACACACACAAGTGTAAAGTGCATGGAGATCCAGAGGAAAGGAATGAGATACATTAATGATCCCAGCAAGGTGTTACGCGCACACTTCCAAAGCACCATTCCAACAGATCAACTCATGGAAATGAAGTTTTTCGATGAAGAAGCTGCATAACCTTGGACTAGGAAGATGCTCTCTTGGGAAATTGAGTCCCACATCAATGAGCCAGAGTTCGAGGTAAGCTAAGGGGCACTAATGGAAATGCCTGGGTCAAAAGGAGACAACCCCTTGGTAAATTCTCAACAGTTTTTAGATGAGCAGTTATGCAATGCACTCAACAAGGTCTCAGTTGAGGTTGAAGCTAGGCTCTTTGGACGAAATGATAGGGTAAAATTTCTAGAGGCAGAGTTAGAAAAGAGGGAAGAGGAGCTAGAAGGAAGCACCAAGAATTTGAAGCAGGAGGAACTAATCAGCGCGCAACTAAAACGTGAGCTTAGGGAAGAAAAGGCAAGGGTGCATGAAGTTTATAAGAAATTAGAATCCATCACTGATGCCATTGTTTTGAAGCATCCGGACCTAGCACCGCTCGTGCAAAAGTATGGATCTTCCCTTGAGTGCCTTGAATACTTAAAGTGCATCCTCACCATGGAAAGACAACCTCTAGCCTTAGAATCCGTAGAAGAAGTAGTAGCGCACTGGGAAGGAGTATAAATTGAAAGTAGTAGCAATCATGGCTGAATACAGCAAAGTCCTTGTTGATGTAAAGATTACTTCCCATACCACTAAGGCTGCATATGACAACTACGTAGACAGAGATGAAGTGGCTAGTATTCTAGTCACCAACTATGAAGCAGAGCTTAAAGAGTTCCAAGAAAAGAACAAAGGGAACAAAGAAAAGTAGGATAGAATCTTGGCCAAGGTTGAAAAGAAGTTAGAAGCTATTGAGGCCCTTAGGGGTATAATTAAGAACCGGTTAAAGGAGCTATACCCACATATTACTAGAAGGATGGACACACTTGAAGATGTGGCAAGGAGTTGGAGAAAAATTTTGTCACTATGAACACTCAAGGAGATGGATTGAGTTTTGGGGAGGTAAGCACCCAGTTGGAAACCTCTACCAAAGAGTAGAAAATGAATTCAATGCTTGGAACAATTTGGAGGCTAACTTGCAAAAATATTTTCCTATCTTGTTGCAATAATGCCATCACTTCCCCATTCTTTCTTCTTTCCCTTCATTATTATTATTTTCCCAAGACATTAAGTATATGGTGATTCTTTATTCATTAGAGAAGTGTTCCCATGGGCGGAGAATAGGTAAAGTGTGGGGTGATGTTGGGCCCCTAAAATATTGACTAAGTTCAAAAAGGGTGCATGGGCGCGCAAGACTGAAGTTAAGAAATGGGTGCGCAAGGTAAGGTTCTAGGAGGGTCTTAGTAGAACCCATGATGCGTGCCTATAGGAAAAGGTCTCAAGACTTAGCCATATTTTGTGTATCGGGTAGGACATGAGAAAAGCATGACCTGACTACACATGCGAAGTGGATAACGTGATAGCACTGAGAGATTGGTTGGCCTAAGAAGGAATATGCCCTATGATGGAAGCTTCTAGAAGACCATCATGGAAAAAAGTGGAGATATCAAGCCTGATGGAGCATGCTCCCATGGAGGACCACATCTGGACACTTGGCAATGGATCTAAGGCCGCTAGAAGGATGAGTTGGCACTTTGGGATTCCTATATATACAAGCGCTGTAGAAGAAAAGAGTGGTGGAATTAGATATAGAGATATATATCAATAGAGAGTGGAGCTCAGAGAAATTCCATAAGAATTCATATTGGGTTGGGTAGATGAAATATAGGAGAAGGATGTATCAAGGGCTTAGGGTTATAAAATTTCTTTTGAGAGCTAAATGATATGGATCCAGTTATGATGCATGACTTCGGTCTGCCATAATGTGGTGTTTTGTAGTAAGTCTAATGAATGTAATGAGGTTATTAGTTTATATGAATATGATCAGTAATGATTCTGGTGCATTTACATATCTTCATGGTTCTATTTTATGCACATTTATGGAATGAATTTGAATCCTTGTGCATTTTCCTTTTTTCTTTGATTCAGTTCTTTAATTCTGTTAAAGTATCTCTATCTGCAATGACTGTAATTATCTAGAGTCGTTCTAAGCTCTATGATGTTGACATGTTTCATTTGTACTCACTTCCTTTAAAGTTTGGATCATAGATGATGTTTTCCCACTCAACTCACATAAAAGAGAGACTCGAGCGTGCATGGGATTCCCTTATTCTTTGGTGGGTGTAAAAATGAGTACAGCTATGAAAATGAAGGGTTAAAGAGGGTTTTAGGTAGTGAAAAGGTGTTGTAGAAATGCTTGCAAGATGGGGTTTTAAGCATATTAGGCATGGATTTGGGTATGAACAAGGGTTGTAATGGGTAGAATAGCTAAGAACTCTCTCTCTCTCTCTCTTTGTAGAGTATCTTTGTAGGGTTTAAGATAATATCCCTTGATGTATTTAGTCTGTATGACCCTCATGATGTAATGGAGCCATTGTAAATGTTTATAAATCAATATATGGTGTGTGATTCTGGTTATTCATGCTCAAAAGTGTAAACCCTTATGTTCTTCATATTATTCTGAGTCAGATCTAGTTTCATTATGCTTATTTACAATGTTCATTTCCATTTATGATGCATCTGTGCATGGATCTATTGTCTGTATCTTCTATTTTTGAGTGAATGTCTATGTTTCCATTTTTACAACTCATTCTCCATCAATGGTAGACCATTCTTGTGAAGCTCACATAAAGGAGGGGCTTGGCACCCACGCACGCTTGGTGAGTTCTAGCACATCTTTGGGTGCTAGGATGGAGAATTTGGAGTAGAAAGAAGGTATATAAAGAAAAGACTATAAATTCATACTTCTCACCTCTACTCATCAATTCAAACTCAGCACACTAAGTGACACATACCCTCCTCTCATCTTAGACACAACACAAAACACACTCAACAAATTTTTGCTTTCATAACGTATTTATCATACATCACACAATATTTATCCCCTACATCACATAACACATCTCCTTTACACACAATCAACACAACATATTACACATTAGACAACACACATCACACACTCAACATGTTTATAATCAATCCCTTCAAGAAAACATTTTTCACATTCAACAACTCTTTCTTAACATACACAGTACACACTAGAAATTTCACACATTCATATATTTTTACACAACATTTAATCTATACATTTGCGACATATCTTTGTCACATTTATTTCTACATGCTTCACTCACTAAACTATGACACACTCTAGTTACATGGTCCATACTCGACTGATGAGGATCTATATCTCAAATGGACCTCATCACAATCACAGGTTTGATCACTCATTCAAAAATACGCTTACACTCTACACTTTTTTCTTTGAGGATTATCTATTTTTTGTATATGTAATTCAAACCATTTCCTAATGACGCACTCTCATTTATGGTTCATTCTTGACTATAGAGGGGGTATATAAAAATGAACCTCATTGCATATATACACATCCGCTTGAGGGCTCCCTACTCCTATCATTCACACTGCATTCCATTTTGTCTCATCCACAACATATTACATATCTTGGTTGCATTTACTCTTTCTTACTTATGCTTTTACATGTACACTTTATTACACATGCTAGATAGATATATTGTATGTCATTATCTTTATTATACACACATGCACGTTCACTTTACTTTCTATATGTGACTGTAGATGTTACAGATCGATTACACATAGCATGGATGTTTTGCGCAGTACCTATTACCAATCCCATAATGGCTCCTAGGGGAATCTAATTTCATACATTATAGGTGCTATTGTTTCATCTTGTTTCATAGCAAATTACATTTTCAGATTATACATGTTTTGACATATTATTTATCTTTCTAACATGCTAACGGGTGCTTCATGTCCAACATTTGTCTTACAGGGCTATTTTCTTCCATGGTTGTCTATTACATTACATTTCATTGTTTTCTCTTTGTATGATCTTGCTTGTGAGATTTTCTCTTTGTCTTGTGTGTGCACCTTCTGTTTTTGCTTCATCGGCCTTGATTGTCTTGTGAAATCATGAGTGATGTCCCAAGTTTTCAACCCTCTCTTAATGGTCCACATTGTCTTCTTGTTTGTTTACATTATATTCTTGTGTCTTAGCTTACATATTGTTTGTTTTTTGTTTAGCTTACATATTACATGTGTGTTTAGAATTTCTTATACTAACACCTATCTCCTAGTCACTTTGTTTGTGTGTGCCTTGGTTTTATAAAACACATTCCCTTCCCCATGCAGAGCACAATTTTAGCACAATAGTTGGTCATCCTTTAGGCTGCATACTCCTTCAAATGACATTGCATGCACCCCAAACAAGGGGGCATCATTTGGGTGAATTAGTCACCCCATACAATGCCATACAATCATAGTTCAAAGACAACGCAATACTTGGTATAACACGGTCGATAGTATTAGATAGGGCTCAAAATTAGACTTAGGTCCTTACCTTTGCATAGATACTAGTGTCCAAACCAGAAAGTAGTTCCTGGATGCCCTTGACCCTTCGCGAATGCCTACGACCAGGGGCTAGTTACACAACACTTGATAGTTTAGTAGAGTCTATAGAACTCAACACAATAGCTTTTCCAGGGCACTAAGTCCTTATTACTCGACATGCATGCACTACATAATACTTTTACTTTTATGTTGGATCGAATTGTTCAAAATTTTACACACTATCTATAGTGGCGTTCTATAGTGTGGGAAGTAGTTAAATGTTAGAGGATAACAACAGAATTTTCTCCCAACACTTCTTCCATGACTTGGCATGAGATCACCATAAAAACTCATGACCAACACAACAAGCGTGAGATCACCTAGAAAACTTGTTCTACAACATATATAGGATCCTTTCTACACCCCTTTCCTCATCAAAGATCAGGTGCACATGTTCCTTTTTCACATTTTCATACTTTTTATACATTTTGATCAAATACATGTGTATTTGACTACTTGTTCATTCTTCTCTTTTGTAGGTCTGTCCTTATGGGAAGCATTAGTCACATCACAACACCAATCACAACAACAATCGACATCAAAAACAAGCATATCGCAACATCTACACATGTGCTTCTTCCCTAGGGTCATTTTCATCATCAATTTTTACACTTTCTCCTCCTTAGCATCTATGCTTTCACGGTTTTATCACTCCACACTTCGTCTTATCTCTCAAGCACACTTTCATCATTGATCTACATGGTTATCAAGTATGCATCTCTTCTCTACTTTAAGTTATCAAGAATTCTCTCAATAACATAAAGTGGGGGAAAATGTAGACACAAAATCATGCACTTTGGGTAATTATCTAATCTTGATTACATACTATTATTCATATGATTCCCAAGTAAGAAAAGTGTTAGTTAACCCATGTTTTTGGCCACCTTTCTTTTCTTTCTATTTCCACTTTCGATCTTACACCCTTTTACCTCAATCTTCCTTTTCACACCCTAGCATTCATCATCCTAGACACCAACACCCAACAAGGACACCAACACTAGGCACCATCATCCTCTCTGGGTGCCCCCAACCTCAATATACTTTTTTCACATCTTTTGGGTCCTTTCTATCCATTCGAGCATCTTATATTTTTATTAGTTGGATATTTTTGTGTTAATTATGAAATTCAGGCAAATGATTCATATAAATATAAAGTTATGTGATCATAATAAAGGACCAAGCACTAAGCATTAGCTATCACCACCTAAGGTTACATTCATCAAGCATCTAAGAGATCCATTGCATTCATCTAGAACCATCCAAGGGATACAAGGTCTGGTTATTCTCGCATACACACTTCATAAGAGAGAGTTTCATTCTATTTCATGCACACATCTATTACATTTCTTTACATCTAACTACTTTTCTCACTATCAAGTGTGAAAAGTACAAGAGCCGCCTAGGGAAAAATTCCGCACACATACACACACACATATAGAACTATATTAGGTCTCGAGATGTAATATAGTGCTCGAGTCATAAGATCACTATTGTGACATTTGAGGACAATATGACCCCTCATTATACATCATTATTTTTAGGATTTGATGCCTCTTTGATGGTTTTGTAAGTGGAATATTTATTGTAGGTTATTTGCGACCTTGGAGAACATTATGCAACATACCCAGTCACCAAAGGAAAATAATAGTGAATACCTCACAACCACTCACAGGAGGTTTTTTGAGCATTTCTGTAGACACAGGCACCCAGAAATAGGCCTAAGGTGCCCACACGCACCTTTGTCCCTCTCCAAGTTCCCAGTCTAGCATATTCCTCCATCCTTGTACTTTCTCGATCTTTGTTGCGACATGAGGTTAGTGCTCCATATTTTCCACTTTTCTAGCTTTGTTCACCTCTCGAGATCTCTGTGAATCAGCCAAGGCTTTCTACCCTCTCTTTTCACTTAGGGTTTCATATTTGTTTGGTTAGTTTGCTTGGGTTAATTTTTTTACTTAATTGATCATTTATTTATTTCTACAATAGCAATAGATTAGGCATATAAATTCACAATTTATCTTAATCACATATTGTTGGCAAGGGTTTCACTTCTCTCTAGCATCGATAATGCACAATTACATTTTCCATATATAGAAAGAATGAGAAAGAAATAATTATCCACCATTCAATATTTTATTCACATTTTTTATTTCATAGAGGGAGGGAGACGACATTATTTTCTTAACACAATACTCAATTTTCAATACCAACTAAGATAGATTTCCAAAAATGCATTTTAATTCAAACCATTGTTCCCAAAATTAATACATTTTCAACACAAGAAGATCATTTAAGTGGATGAAAAAAAAATCAAGGAGGCATCATAGGATTACTTTTAAAATAACACAAATAGACAAGAAATGGACAAGCTAGAGAAGTTTTACAAAATATTAATTGAATCTCGTGAGCACAAGTGGTTCTAAAACTGACATCCCAAAACCTATGCTTCTCGAATTGATAAACTTAAACTGATAATTTGTTGCAATTCTACAAGGTTAAAGCACACCAACCTAAGCACGTGATCTTATAATAATTAGATAACTCCAAAATGATTTCACCACAATAATTGTCACCTCTCGTGACCCATAGCAATAAATGAGCTACCAACACCCACATCAAAGCTAATGTCTAATAAAGTGTATGTATTCACCACAATAATTGTCATCGTAATAATTGGACAACTCTAAAATGATTTCACTGCAATAATTGTCACCTCTCATGACCAAAGGTGCAATAAACGAGCTACCAACACCCATATCAAAGCTAAAGTGTATGTATTCTTAAAATGTTGTTATGGTGTCTCGAGTTACTAAACAATAGGTTTGGCTTGTAAAATTGGAAGGAAATGAGATCAATGGTGATCAAGTAATTAATTTTTGTTTCATTTAATATTTCACACACATGATTTCCAGTCACTTTACAAAAATGATGGTAATTAAAATATTATTTTCCTTGATTTTCATGAATTACAAAAATTTTAACATTCCTTTAGATTAAACACATTGGTGATGTATATGTTTTTAACCATATTGAGAGGGGAAAAAATATTAATTGCAATATATCAAAGCTAGAATAATTTAGAGAACCCATGGTGCTTTCTAGGGATCATGCATATTTTTGCAAAGCGATCACCCTAAACATTACGTATCTTAGCGATTAATGCTAAATACAAGTTTTTGATTTATTTATTTTTAAAATAGTGTTGGCACGCACAGTGGTGGGGCCAAAATTAGTGTGGCGGGATCTAGGGTTCTCTTTTTCTAGCCTCCATCATGAACGTGCCTAATGGATAGGCGCGAGTCATTTCAAAGGGTATGATTATGCAGAGATTCCTCTATCTTACACACATCCCACAAACCACAACAATCAACGCCTCATATACATCTCTGCAACCCACAAAACCCCATAGTAAACTTCTCATGCAAATAACATAATTTCCCGTATACATATCAATATCGTGACACCTCCATGATCTTAGAAAAATATGCTTGGAAATTAACCATCGGAATATAAACACGCTTTTTTTCTCATTGTAGACCATGAATCTGGTTGTTATGAAGTAAACACATGAAATCATTTTGGGCTAATGTAAATAATTCTATTCTTATACATGAATAAAACTAGTTCCTTCATTAATACAAAGGTTTACACAATGTCTCACTACATCTTTAAAACCATGAATCATTTCTGATTCTTTATTTCATCTCTTAAAATAAAAATGTAAACCGAACTTGTCCTCTCATAATTTTATTCTAGCACGAGATAACATGAAGCCATTGCAAGTCCAAGTAGTAATGAAGGGGTATTTCGGTTGATTTTTTGTTCTTGCCTATACAAACTGTGATGCACGCAAGGGGCCGGGAAGATTGGTTGTAGGTGTCGGTGTGTGTGAAGGTGTGGTTAACACCAACATGTCTAGTTATCATGTGTGCTAATAAGGTTAATTAAGGATGCACAAGATATGCATAGCATTATTTACATGATTTAAGGTGATATAAAAATCTTCATCATCTATTATCTTTATATGTCTCTAAGTTTATATGACTTGGAGTTAATTAAATGCAATTCCTCATAGTCATGCAAACAATGGTATGGAGGCGCAAACTATATATTGGATTAAACTTACGTGACGATAATGGTGAAAATAACTTTAAGGTTATATTTTTACTTTATAGCTAAGCTCATGAGCTTGGAATAATAATGGTTTAACCGTTTAAAACTTAATTAATGTTTTCAAAAAATGACCCAAATTTTACGTAATATTTGGATGGTTATTTTGGGTCATGAAATCATGGGCATGACATCTTTTGTGCATCATGCAGCCACAAAATACCATGAAACTAAATTTTTAAGGCATTTTTCAAATGGTTAACAATCCTTTGCTTAAAACGAAGCTCAAGTATACGGCCTAGAACCCTAGTCTCGAAGGCTGATACTTCTTGGCATCCTCTACTGCTATCTTTGATGTCAAACCCCTCTGGTTTGGATAAGGTGCCCCTCGTCTCTGGGGATCTATCTCCCAATCCTCCCGAATCTTGGAATAAAATTGTGGAGGGTTCCACCTCTGTCCCTCATTCGGAAAAGCTCTCTCCAACTCTAATAGATGGGACCTTCTCCCTTCGAATCCCCTCCCACATCACTGAGGCTACTGCTGCATCCCGGGATCTATCTCTTGTGGGAAAGCTAATGGGTCCCAAACCCCCTTTGGAGGATATTAAAAAATGGGCCGATTGAAATGGAATCCTTGGGGCGCTTGAAATAGTAGTGATGCCTAACGGATTCATTCTTTTTCCTTCAGCATGAAAGAAGACTCACATGAGCTCTCTTGGGTGGTCCTTGGTTCTTTGGTAGAAGAGGCTTCTACCTCAGGAAATGGTCCCTGGGTTTCAACCCACTCACTAAAACCATGACCTAGGCTCCAATATGGGTTCACCTCCCTGGACTCCCCCTGGAGTTCTGGCACCCGCAATTATAGAAGGTATTGCTCTCACTATGGGTTCTTTAATAGTTGTAGATCAAGCCACTAAGGAAAAAACTAGATTCATCCATGCCCATTTCTATGTTAACGCTGATGTCAGTTGTCCTCTCCCAAAAGAGATAGAGCTCCTATCTGATTTTGGGACCTGGAAGCAAAATATTAACTATGAATATATCCCTCAAGCCTACTCCTTCTGTAAAAGCATTGGACACAGAGCTGTCGGATGCCCATCTAAGCCTCAACCTAATCCCAAAACCCAAATAACATCCCCAAAAAAAAAGAAAATATATATCCCAAAGTCATCCTCTAAAGAGGCTCGACCATCACTACTTCCAACCCCTTTGCTCTCCTAGAAGAAGGTGAGATAAACACCAACCCTGATAAGGCTTCCCCATCTGGTCCCCATCCTCTACCCATCACATCTTCCATCCTCACTGAGATCCCCATTGCTCATCCTCCCCCCTCCTCGGTGGAGGCTCCCCCCTCTGTGGCTGCTCCCTCCTCACCTTCCCCGCTTTCGCCTTCCCCTTCCTCCTTTCTCCAGATCTCCCTCCCTCCTCTTTCCATCCTTTCCTCTGATCCCCCTGTTGGGCTCATCCCCCCTGGACCCTACCTTCCCTCCCCCTCTCGGATTTTTACTCTCCCCTTCCGCTCTTGCCTCCGATGACATATTCAATCCATGTTAGACCCGTAGCTGCTGTAGCAAGAAACCTGATATTGGAACAGAGAAAGCAAAGGGGCGCATTCCGAGCAGTGTTAAGCTCCAAAAGAGGCAGCCCTTAATGTAGCTCAAGGAACTGAGTACCATCCCCATGGTGGTGGGGAGCAAACCCAAATCTAAGAAATGAAGATCATCTCATGGAATATAAGAGGCCTCAACTCCCTTCAAAAATAGAGGGTCATCAAGGATATGAAGTTCCAGAACTTTCCTGACATCATAATGCTGCAGGAAACAAAACTCAAAAAAGATGATAGCCTCTTGAAAATTTGGCCTACTGCGTCCTTTGTTTCTCAACCCTCGGCAAGGAATTTGGGAGGATTATGCACACTCTGGGACCCCAGAAATCATAAAGGTACTTGTCTCTTTAAACATCCCAACTTCTTATGCATTCTCTTCCAAGAAGTTGGCTCTGATTCCCCTAGATTGCCATCAATGTTTATGCTCCAAATCTGGAGACTCAGCGCGGAAAACTCTGGAAGGATATCTCAAATTTTATCAGCACTTGTGGAAATCTCCCCATCCTAATAATGGGGGATTTTAATTGCTCCCTCTATCCTTCCGAAAAACAAGGGGGTGCCCCTGCTTCTCCTGCCAGCATGGAAGCACTAGCTGACTTTATTCGGGAGAACTCCCTTCTTGATATGGATCTTCATGGTGCTTCCTACACTTGGTCCAACTCGAAAATAGGGTAGGAACCATATTCAAAGCAGACTTGATAGAGCTCTAGGTTCTCTGGACTAGATCTCTCTCTATCCATACTTTTACCTCAGTTCCCTGCCTTGTGTTGCTTCTAACCACAACCCACTTCTGCTCTGCGCAAACAATAATTTGAATATCAAGAATCCCCCCTTTAAGTTCGAGCTTTCCTGGCTCAAAATAACAATCTGAACCCTCTCATCAAAAGCTGGTGGGACTTCAATGTCAATGGCTCTGACATGTTTAAGTTCTCCTCTAAACTCAAGGAAATAAAAAAACAGCTCAAAATTTGGAAGAACAAGGTTTTCGGCAGCATCAAACTTCATAAGTAGAAGTTGTCTCAGGAAATTGCTAAAGTCTCTTGGCACAAATGGAAACAGATGGAAGATTGGATCATCTTCATAAGCAAGAAAACTCCCTTCTGAGTGAATATCACAATACCCTTCAAGAAGAGGAGACCTATTGGAGGTAGAGATCTCGAGCACTCTGGCTCGAGAAGGGTGATCATAACACCAAATTCTTCCACATCATAGCCTCCAAGCACAAAAGCAGAGACAAAATCAGAGAGCTGGTGTCTACTTATGGTAACCTTCTAACCTCTGATATAGACATCTCTAATGAATTAGTCTCCTTTTATTCTAACCTCCTTCAGGTTGAGCAACCACCTTCTGAGCAAACGATGTCCAAAATGTTGCAACATATCCCTCATCTGGTGTCAGCTGAGATGAATAAAACTTAATAAGACCTTTCACTCTGGAGGAAATTCACAAGGCAGTCTTCACCATGAAAGGTGACAAAGCTCTAGGTCTGGATGGCTTCCCTACTACTTTCTTCCAAGTCTTCTGGGAGATCATTAAGCAGGACCTCTTCAAGGTTGTTAATGAATTCTAGAAGGGTAACGACCTTACTCAAAGAATGGAACACCACTTTCATAGCCCTTGCTCCCAAATTTTTGGGCTCTAAGGCTGTCTCCAACTTTAAACCCATCAGCCTATGCAACACTGCTTACAAAATCATCACTAAGATGCTAGCGTCTAGGCTTAAACCCCTAATGAACACTCTCATCTCCCAGAACCAGAATGGTTTTATTAGCAAATGCCTCATCCAAGGGGGTATCATCACGGTCCACGAAGCAATCCACTCTTCCCATCATTAAATCCTCTAGAATGATCCTCAAGCTGGATATGCAAAAATATTTTGACAAAGTCAGTTGGACCTTCCTGATCAGAGTGCTGGAAAGTTATGGTTTGATAAAAGATGGTGCAGTTGGATATATTCTTGTATTGCGACTCCTTGCTTCTCGATTCTCATAGATGGCATCCCGGCTAGTTTCTTCAAAAGTAGCAGAGGGATTAGGCAAGGTGACCCCCTGTCCCCCTTCCTCTTTGTTCTTATGGCTGATACTCTCAGCAGAGCTCTGGAGGCTGCTAAATGCCATTCTGTCATCTCGGGTATGAAAATCACCTCCAACATTCCTTCGGCCACCCATAGTCAATTTTCTGATGATACTCTCCTACTGAGTGTTGCCTCTATTATTGAAGCCTAGGCACTCATGGAAATTTTAACTCTTTATCAAGCTGCTTCTCAGCAAACCATCAATTTCAACAAGAGCAGCATTTCCTTCATTAATTCCCCCCCCAGAACTCAGAGGAAGATTGCTGATATTTTTGGATGCAAAATTGTGGATCTCCCCTCCTCCTACCTAGGCATCCTACTCTTCAAGGGTAAAAAAACTAAAAATATTTGGGATCCTGTCATCGAAAGATACCAGAAAAATCTTGTTGCCTAGAAAGGGGCTCTGCTCAGCCAAGCAGGAAAACTCCAATTGGTCAAAGCCACTCTCCAAAGTTTGCCTATATACTTCATGTCTCTTCTCAAAATGCCTAACTCAGTGAAGACGGTGGTGGAGAGAATTCAAAAACACTTTTTGTGGTCAGGAGTGGAAGAGAAAAAGTGGATCCACCTTGTTTCTGGAATGAAGTTTGTAAGCCGCCCTCTCTAGGGGGCCTTGGGATAAGACAGTTGGCTGACATGAATGTTTCCCTCCTTGCTAAAATGGGCTGGGAAGTCATGAAAGGTAACTCTCACTGGGCTCAACTTCTTAGATCCAAGTATCTTTCTCCTAATGAGGATTTTCTTTCTTCTACCCCACCCCGTGGCTCGGCTATATGGAATTCTATCATTAGCTCCCTTCCCCTTCTTCGTGTTGGCACCAAATGGAGGTTAGGGAATGGAAGAATTATTGACTTCTGGTATGACCACTGGATTGGTGATAAGCCGCTGGGTCTTAACTCTGCCTGGGATCTGTTAGAAGAACCCTCATCAATCATCATGGTAGGAAAGTCTCTGGGTATTGGACTTTGGCAAACACCATCCCCTCCTGGTGCATCCCGGATTGGATGGGAATCAGGGAACATCAAAGTCAACTCTTGAAATTGCTAAGATTAGAGCTATCCTCTATCTATATTCCTTTCTCCATGCCTGAGGATGATCTTATCTGGCCCCTCTCCCCCTCAGGGTCCTTCTCGGTTAAAGTTTCTTACCTCTCCATGCCGCGCTCTAGCTCTGGCCCCCCCTCTACAAAATCTGGCCCAAAGAATCTATTCCCAAAATAGGCTTTTTCTCTAGCTCTCCTTCAAGAATGCCTTTCTATCGGGAGAAAATCTGAAAAGAAGGGGCTTCTCCCTTCCCACTAGATGTGTGCTTTGTGAAAAGGTTGTGGAATCCTCTTCCCATCTTTTGCTCCATTGCCCCTTCTCCCAAGCTATTTGGCATTGGTTCCTGTTGTATATGGGCGTGCTCTGGACCTTTCCCGAGTCCATTCAAGACACCCTCAACCAATGGTGTTCCCCTTTCTCCCACCCTACCCTTGCGTGGCTTGGAAACTTCTCCTCCCCCATGGCCTATGGGGAATCTGGAAGGAAAGAAATAGAAGGATTTTCAAAGACCAGAGTATGGATCCTGATCGAGTGGCCAACCAAATCACTATTTCCTTCTAGGATAATATCAACAATTATTTCTGGAACAAGTATCAGCAAAAACTTCAGCTCTGTAACAAGGAGTGGAATCTAGTTGGTGACTCTTCCTTTGGCTAAGGCCTCTGTTTTGGCTCGCATGACTGTGCATTGGCTTCCTCCCCCCCGGCTGGAGAAAACTAAACACTGATGGTGCCTCGAAAGGAAACCTGGTCAGTCTGGAGGGGGAGCCATTCTTCGTAATTCTTCCGGTGTCCCTATTACTGCTACTGTAAATTTCAGCTATGGGACCAATCATCACGTGGAAGCCCTAGCCATCCTCAAGGGTTTGGAGCTGACTCTCAAATTTGGTAATGATCCTCTTCTTGTGGAAAGTGACTCTCTCAACATCATAAATCTCCTGAATTCGGCTGACACCGGGAAATGGTCCATTCAGAATATTATTGGATATCTGTATCTTGCAACGAAACTTTCAACAGATCTAGTTTCAGCATATCCTTCGCGAAGGTAACAAAGCAACGGATTGCTTAGCCAACATTGGTGTTCTCCTTGAAGATCAACAAAATTGGTCGAATAATTTCTAGCAAACCTCCTTCAAATCACCTAGAATGACATTACCTCCTCATGTTAGTTTTGGAGGGAGGCAGACGTCCTAGATGTCAGCTTTGCCATTATTAAACAACCAAAAGGCGGTGGTCATGATCCTCTAATTAATATGACTAGACCATTGGCAATTCAGAAATTGAAGGATGAGGTTTTTCACACTCATGTGGTTCTTTCCATGCATTGCGCCATTCCTCCTCATAAAAACATCACGTATTGGTGGGAGGGTAATGATGTTGAGGTGGACAGCTCCCATGCTCTGGGTGGGATTTTTAAAGTCCCCCAGAGCCCCTTCCTTTGCACTCATTTTCATGAAAAAAACAACATGGGAGGGGCAGCTAAAGTGTATCGAGCTGCTTCTGCGGAGCTGAGCTAAAGGAGGATGCGGAAGTCTGGAGCATCCTCTTAGAGAATGGAGTTACCACATTTCTTGAAAGGATGGAGGGCCATTCGGCCCTGGTTTCCTACACTACCATGGCCTCCTGGTCACGTGGAAGGGTTCACATCGGCAACACCTCCTTCACTATCTCCACCAATGCCATTGCGGTGGCCACTGGTCTCCCTGCTTCTGGAGATGTCTATCACAAACGCTCTCTCCAAGTAGAAGTGCAGGATTTCATCACCAGGGGGAGAAGCCAGTCAAGTATCTTTCGGGCTACATTCGTGATTCCTGTCCCCTCCATGGGATAGAATTGTGGAAGTTATCATGCACTATTTCACCATTGATGGCCGCTACCACCTGGTCTTTGGTCCCCACTTTTTATCCTTTCGCATCTTCACTAGGAAAAGTAAATTAATCTTGTCGCCTTTCTCTTTCAATCCTTGGAGCATTCCATCCATCTCGCCCATGAAGGGGAGGGTGTTATCCTTCACCAGGGCTTGTTGTACTTGTTTAAATTTACTACCCCACCTACTGAATTTGCCCATTTTCCCCCAAGTTAGATCATCACGGCCATCGCTCTCCCACATCATCCCCCACCCCTCTTCTACCTCCCTCCCCTTGTCTAGTCACCACCACCCGCTTGCACATCTCCTTGGATTCAGACTTTGAGGTGGTTATCCTGGGCTCTTCTCTTGTTGGCTCACCCCCTCCGCTCCTCCTGCTGGCTCCACCCACTCTCTGGACCAATTGTGCCTTTTCCTAAATCCTACTGGCGTGGGGACCTTTGCGTCCTCCCCTGTCTCCATCCCTAACCCCCTCATGGTTGAAGATATTCTAGGTCTTGCTAAACTTCACCCTGACTCCCGGACTGGAGAATTTGAAAAATAATGACGATCAGCTTGACGAAGACCCTTCAATCAAGAAAAGCTTTTGACTCTGCTGACAGTGAGCCCCCTGCTAACATTTTGAATTCTCCTTCGAACAAAGAAGTCACTCCAGCTGAGCCTGCTGACGCTGGAAACCAGAGGGATGACCGTAGGGTGGAATTGGTTTCCTCCATTTTGAACAAGTTGAAATGCTCCTTCTCGGTCCTTAAGGCCTGGGAGGCCTACACTGACTCCACCAGAATTGCAATTGCCAAAGATTGTGTGGAGCTCCTCACTATCGCTGACCAGCTTGCTGAAGATTCGAGCTCCCCTAGTGCCAAAAATGTTGTTTGAGCTGAAAAAGCTCATCTGATGTTTTTTCTCTTTTGTTTTGTTGTCTTTTCTCGCTGTCCTTTTTTGGAATCTTTACGGGTATCTTCTATATGTAATTTTCATGGAAAAATCTAGCCTTTTGGGATCTTTTGTAAAAGGTTGTGGGACCTTCTAAAACCCTCTTTTTACCCTATATTCCAAAAAAATAATCCTTTTCTTAAAATCTCCCATTTTGGCATTGGCTAGGAGATTGATTTTGATTTGGTGACATTTAAGGGCAACGATGCGCTAACTAATATCAAACTTTTATTTTGAGATATTTTTGTTTAGGGGTTACCCCAAAGATTCATTATCTTCATAGTTGCATTTCAAATACTTACAATCCCATTGTTTGGGGATTACTCTAATGTACAAACAGACATAATAGGCATCCACCCCGGGAGCAGAGACACTACCTAACAACTCAAAAAAACAAAAATATATATAATTACGAAACACGCGTCTAATAACAGCCATTGTTTTTTTCACCTTTGCATACCCAACAAGAGGATTTTCCCTACCTACTAGGTATTATGTGATTTCACCTATGCATACTTGGTTGGTTGTTGGCTCATTGGGAGAATTTTTACAAAGGTTCCATAGTTTGGTTTCATTCCTATCAACTACATTTTCTTTAAGGATTTTGTGGCCTTTTCAACAAACCCGGTTTGTGGGCATCACATTGCATGGCATCCCAGCACCTTTTCAACAATCCTAATATGTGCATATCCTACAACCATAGCATTTCATGAGATAAATCCTTGCAAATATTTTTTTCAAACATACACATGCCTTACGTGTGATTGGACATGTTGTATACACATTTGCCAAGGTATTTACAACTACAATGTACAAAAAAATTAATTTCATCACTCTTTGACAAGTGGTCCATGGCCTACACATCCCATGACTCACTCCACTTCCCCCGCCTACCACACGCCACCACCATTACTCCCTCGTTGCCCCTCCATTCCTCTATTTAAAATTTACTTATTTATTTTTAATTTCTATCCTTATTTCTCTAAATTTTATTTTCATTTCTATTTTTCTTCTCTTTTAGATGAATGTATACATATACATATAAACAAATTTACTTCTTAATTGTTATATTAAGGTCATTCAACTTGTAATGTAAACTTTCACTACAACACCAATCAAGTGTTTTATGAGGCACTAACCATTTCGATTTAGGGAGAGTTAACTCAAGTGTATTTTGAACCATCTCAACTAAGATATTACTATTTATTATTTTGCTTGACTAACTCTCACAAGGTGAGATAAAATTTTCTCAGTCAAATGGGAAACATTAAAACAAGAGGGCACACCACTCTCACACCCATCATCACAATTCAACCACTAACAAGGGCATCACACATCAACACAAGCCTGCAATAGTTCACTGGGAACAAGAACCCAAAATGAGCATGGGAGCATCTCGTAACCAGGAAATCACTACATCACACTTAGAGACATTAGTTTTACACACTTGACACACTTATTCAACTAACATGTTTCGACTCCCTTCCATCAATTTACTCTTCCACTTTCTTGGCCACATTTTTCTCGTCATTCATATCTATTAAGGATCACCTTAGTCTATACCTAAACACATTTAAAATATTATACAATCGTTCTCTAGCATTCATATCTATATTTTTACCAAGTGGATAGTTTTGGTATCCTTGTACACTCTATCAAAAATGTCTCACTTTGTTGTAAATATCTCAAATCCTCTAATTAAATGTCCGCTAATATTATATCCACCCCTTATCACCTTCAATATCAATATTGTAAAATCATATGAACATCTTAAATATTTCAAGAGAATACCTAGAGCACTCTATTGAGCCAAATCTAAATAAAAAGAGGTCAAATTTACATGGCGCAAAGTATAAAATTTCAAAGGAATGATCACATCTAGATTACATAGTCCACATGATTTTATACACACTCACGTAGGTGGGATAACTATTGCATTTTGATCCCTAATTAGAGTAGTGATATGTAGTCAACACTCAACCATCACATGAGTGGTAAGATCAGTCATCCTAAAATTCTAACCCATTTCTAAGGTCTCGTATGATTGAGCTTGCATAATTAAGGTTTGGAGAAAGTAAGAGATGACATCATCTCACAAGATTTATGAGCTCACACACATACAAAAATAAATTGCAGACATAGGAAATGGGCGCCTAGAATTTCTAGGCCATAAATCCCTAGTAGCAATGGAAGCACATGGTTGATTTACCTATAGTGTATTTTTAGGTTTATTTCCCCTATCCTTCACCTTAGCCATTAAAGAAGTGTTTTCAAGTAATCACAAATTCTGTAATAACCTTTGAGAGTTATGGATAATCAACATCAACTATCTTATCCCTATTTTGGTTTTTCATTTCCAAATCAATAAATCACAAGTTGTATTACTCTAGAATTTATATTTGTTGTACTTAATGTGATTATTTTTATAATATAAATTACTAAATTATTTTATCATATTTCATACTTTTATGTGAACATGACAAAAATATTTTGGTGAACCCTGATTGATTTGAACATGAAAACCCTAGGTTTCCTTCTATATTAGGGTTTCATATTTTCCCTCTTAGATAAAAAAATATTGACACTTGAATTTTATTTCCCTTCCATATATGCTACATAGGTTTCATTCTCTTTTCCCTCGGATGAAATTTTTCTATATCTATCATTTAAGGTTATTATATCAAAAACTACATGTTTCTTTCATAGACTGTATCATAAACGTTTTTTAGATGAAAATTTGATATATTTGAATATTTAATAAAATTAGGGACATTGTTATACATGATGATATTTTAGACTCCCTTAGTACATATGATATGAATGATGAATTGGAAATGTTTCCAATTACTACCCAAAAGAAAAGGGCATGCACATCTTCTTTTACCTATCCTTCCCTAGTGTCTCATGGTAGAGTAAATTAAAAACCCACCTATTATGCATCTTTGACTTCTATTAAATATATATGTATTTATCATCACATCCCAAAAGGGTAGAGCACAATACCTCTCATGCATTATAGATTGGAGGTGGAAAAAATAGTCCTCCTTATATTTCTTTACTAATTAGAGTGTTAACCAATATGACTAATGGTTGTGACATCATAGATCAAATTAAGAATTCATATGCAAAAATATTTTCTCATAGAACTGCTCCAAAATCCACCCTATATAAAGATATCCTCCATGCATGCTTATGGGGCACCACCATAACAAGTGATGTAGAGCCAACATATTTTCATATATTTTTAATAGAGTCTGGATAACATTTCTTTGAAAAGGAGAACCTAAATCTTAAGCATATTGACAACCAACACCTACCCTTATATATTCAAGTATGAATTATTTATAAATGGATTAAGTGTGCTCTTATGAATAAGGGCTCAATCCTTAACATTTGTAACATATTATTTCTCCATGTACTTGGTATTGAAACAAAGGACCCTACTTACTCCGATATGAACATATGAGGCTTCCATAACATACCAAAACAACTATAAGGACAAATCACACTTAATATTACATGATGCTTGAGAAGAATTATAACAACATTTCAATTCATGTCTAATTACCTAAATTTCAATCTCTTATTGGAAATACATTTGATTCGTGACATGAATAAGGTTCCCCTTACGTTGTGTGTGTGTGTGTGTGTGTGTGTGTGTGAAATTTATCCATGAGGGTTACATATATACTTTTCTCGATGGACCATGAACCCTTCAAATATTGTGTAATGTCACAACCCATAGAAAATTGCATCCCTTGTATCAACACATTGCAACTCTTGGTGGTTTTCCCTGCGTAATTCATATCCATTATGATCACAAGTTTAAAGACAACATGGAATATAGATCACCTTAGTCCATAACTGAGAATACACAAGAGAAAACATGTGATTTTACTCTAGTGCAATTACATTATACTTTTCAAGAATATGAATGATCCACTTCGATGAGTGAATTCAAATTATGACAACTACAAAGTCCCAAAGTATATCACCTTTGATCATTATCTATGTCACTAACCCACCTACTCAATCTTTGGACTTAAAACAATATAGATTTGAAGTGAAGAATATGAAGAAACTCAGATACAATTGTAAATAGTAGGGAATACAAGAACATGAAATTTTTGAACCCATTCAACCATCGGATTGCATAGGGAAAAAGGGTTTTTATATAAGAAAGATCCATGTATACAAGATATTGCTTTCCAAAAATATCATGGGTAACTTATTTCCCATAATGAGATGACTTCTAATATGAACACATCTATCTAAGGACATTTTTTCAAATATAAATGGAACCATGTGTTGGAGGTTAACATCTTATTACAACCCTAGAATTAATACACCATAATCTTATCAATGATAATTTCTCAACAAAAACTTAGACACTGAATGAATCTCCTAATGAAAATTCTCTCCTAAAGTGTTTGGGGGAATATGAGGATCTCCCTTCCATCATAAGAAAAGATTTCCTTCTAAAATAAATGCCCAAACATAATTTGCAAAGGTTGAACCCTCATAAGATGACTAGATTTATCTAGATGGTTTTGATACCATCCTCACCACAATGTAATGGAAGACCACTCTATGTTATTGAAGGGAAAAACAATATAATTCAAGTATGGTACTATCGAAGGATATTTTTTCGGTCACGAGGTGCGAAGTTTGAATTAACCATATTAAATTATATTTATAACATTTACCAAAACATTAATGTAAACTTAAATAAATATTACACAAAAAAATAGTGAACAAAAAATTTAACATGGAAAACCCCGAGGGAAAAAACCATGGAGAAAAAGAATTTCCATTAACGAGAAACATTTTTACACAGTCCAGTAATTCTCCAAACTCCTCACTTCTCTCCATCAAATTCACCCGAAGTGAATTAAACCAAATATGGCCCATGCAACCATATTTAAATAACCCCAAGGGTCATGAACAATTAAGTGACGATGTGTGCTCCCGGCTTAGAATAAATTGGTTATTAAATAACTAAAAAACATAATCTAAATTTTATATTGAATAATTAATAAACCACAGAGAAGAATAATTTCCATTAACGAGAATTTTTTTACGAGTCTAGTAATTCTCCAAACTCCTCACTTCTCTCCATCAAATTCACCCAAAGTGAATTAAACCAAATATGGCACACAACCATATTTAAATGACCCCAAGGGTCATGAACAATTAAGTGATGGGGTGTGCACCCTGGTTTAGAATTAATTAGTTATTAAATAACTAATAAACATAATATAAATTTTATATTAAATAATTAAGAATATTAAATATATTATAAATTATTTAATTATAAACTAAACATTATAAGCAATTAATATTATGTTCTAACACTCCCCTTTATATTAATTAGGGAACCATATGTCAACATTACCTGTTTGTACAACATGATTTACAAATACATAAACCATTAGTGAAGGTTTAGGCTAGCATATCATTTTTGAAGGATTTATAACACCTTTATCATGCTCACTTACTTTTTGGTACAAAAGGATTTGGAATCCATAAATCAAAAGTTATGATTTAGGCTAACCATGATTTGTGAGATTACATTTCACGGTTTATCATGAAAATTCTGAAAACCACGTCTCTAGGAGCCTTTTATAACACAAGGACCTCATTTACAAATGTTGGAAGAACAATGGACTAAAAGGGGAGTGAATTGGTCCTACAAATTATTTTTCAATTCATTTACCATCTCATAAATTTATTGATTCATTCATCTATTAAACATCCATATTCATATGTGTGCATTAGATATGTAACATCAATCACAAGAGCATGAAACAAATTACACAACTCAAGAACACCATATGTAAGTTGGAAAACCTCGTGGGGAAGAAAATCCACTTAAATATATACTTATATTATACAAATCAAAGGAATTTAGTGAAGCACCAACTTCACAAAGAGCACAACCATACAAGGAGCGCCAACCCCTAATTTAGTAAACCACCAACTTCACAAGGAGGCTACAACCCCTAGGATGACCAAGCACCAAATTATCAACATGTAGATGTTTTATCTATGATTTTTCTTCTGCAAGAACTAATGAATATTTTATATTCATCTCACACTTCTTCAAACCTTCACTCAAACCCTAGGTTTCCAATCCTTCACAAATAATCACTTTCTTCACTTCTTAAATCTTAAAAATCATGCATACATACTTTTTGATATTCCTTAACCTATCACACACCTGATCCAACCTCAATTCATGCTCACACACATTCAAAATAACTTCACCTAGGTCGCACACCTTACACACACACAACTAGCTTGCAAAAGAACCCAAAACTATGCTTTTATAAGTTCTTCTTGATTTCAAATTCAAACACAAACCTTTTCCCTCCTTTGACATGACCCATACACCAAAGAAACATCCTAAATTTTAATTAAATAATCAAAAGTGACCCAAGTAGTTCGGCCTAGCTAAAAACCTCATTACATGTGCCAAAAATGGCTCAAAACCCCATGGGCACAAAGTTAAAAATGCCCTTACATAAAAACCATACATAGTCATGACCAATAAAAAATTACACATGATTAAAATATCATTTAACATTCATACATGGTAACAATTTATCTCAACCAATCAAACTATTTCATTTAATAGGTTAGGTACTCTTTGTATTTCTCAAAATTGTTGTTTCCTACACCCTTCAGGACCCTGGAAACTTCATCATGCCACCAAATCACTTCCTTTCAACCAAAACATGCCATGTTACAAATTTATGGAAATTACATATCATGTAGAACACTTTTAAGAAAGAAATAAATCTTGAATCAACCACCTTCTCAAACCATAGTCACTTTTGTCTTCACCAAACCAACCCACTAAAAAATCTATTTCCAAAGGTTATCCATAGAAACATTTATATGAATATTAAAGACCTATAAATGGATTTTTTGGATGAAAAGTAATCACCTAATCCATCTCATGCTCTAATCAAATAAAAACTTTCATAAAAACATCCTACATCATATCCTTCACTAGCAATAACCTTATTATCTAAAGATTGACCTAGAAACTATGTAAAAACACATCATCATAATATTAAAAATAATAAATGGAAATATCTATGAATCCTCTTTCCAACACATTTTTAATCATCTCAAAATTCCACCTATAGCTCTAGATATACTCACTTTACTAAACATTGATTTTTAAGGCCTCAAAACTACCCTTTGACCAGTCAACCTGAATGGACCTCATTTGACCATGTACCTACATTAACATGTCCTAAAACCTCCATGGAAATCAATATCAGCTCACATAAATTCCATAACATCAATTTAGCTCATACCTCATTTGGACAACCTTGTCCCAAAACATTCTTCTTCAAAAACTGACATGTTTGAGTGGGGCCCACTCATCACCATGACCTCAATCATACATTTATGGAAATATAAGAGAGTCCTCTACATCATCAAATCATAAATTTTTATGAATCAATCAAAACTTGGTCACTATACCTCTTCTTCTGTAAATTGCTCCTAGCTAGGGTTTAACTAGGGTTTTAGACCACTTTATCTTCTTAACATTCATTCATAAAAACATGATGATTAAATATTCATTAAATCCAAAATTTCCCATGCAAATCACACACTTCGGGTGAGCATCAGAAGTGCCAACTCAAGCTGGAATTTCACTAGATTTTGACCTGTCTCACAAAATTTGACATAACTTGCAAAATACACCTCATGGAAAACTAAAAATTATCCCAAAGAACCATGATACATTCTAAAAACATCTACAATCATCATAATTTCATCACCATACCTAAAACTCTCCATCCTATCTCATTTGCATAACAACTCCTTAATATTTCTCACTGTAGAAGCTAGGGTCAACTAAAAGAATGTTATAACTCATCATAAAACCACTAAAAATGACCCAAAAATACCTTATATGCATTTATATACCTGAATTAAATCATAAATTATATCATATAGCTCCAATACTCAAACTCATACCTCATAGCAACCATGTCTGCTCCAAATGAGCACCTGTAACATAGTGAATCACATGTATCTTCAGCATGCCACCATTGTGAGTGCCTAAACACTCTCTAAACCTACTATCCATCATTTCAACATGCTTCTCAAGCATCCAAGAAGCTCCTAGCTCCACGCAACACCACCTAGGCTTTGAATGGGCTTGCAAGAGCAAGCAATCCTCACTGAATCTCAGTGTATCATCAAGAGCATATCTTAATCATCATTCACAACATCATATGATCAAACTCCATCATCCAATTTTTCATTAATGTTTTTACTTCAATTACCACACCTATAGGACCACATGCCAAAAATCTCCCTCTTTTTCATTGATGGAAAACTACTTGAACTTCTCCCCCTTTTTACATTAATGAAAAATGCATACCTATAGCAGCATATTATTCACCTACCTCAACTTCATAGCACCAACATTTGGTTAGAAACATAACCAAAGATCTTAACTTTTCTCAAAACTTTGAAATTTACCTCAAAAATTTATTTTGCCTTGATTTCTAGCATGCAATTGCCATGCTCCTCCTAGGCCAAACATCTACAAAATTTCAACATCATCTATAAATCATGAAGAAGCATTATCATACCTTATTTAAAGCCAAAACATCATCACAATTCTTCTAGGAAAGCAAAACAAGCTATTTTTCATCTTTACCATGTTTTGCCCTTCAAAACCAATCAGAATCGAGCATAAAATGAAGCATAAACATCATGAACATTCCAAAAATGTCAACAATGAGCATATCAAAGCATTAATCCATCTTTCTTAACCATACACCACCTTGTCTAGGCTTAGACTTAGTATTACCATGCATGTTCTTTCTCTTCAAAGAACACTTGGGACTTAGAGCCCTAAACAGACGTTTTAGTATTTTTAGAGCCAATTTTGGCATGTTACAACATGCTATTCATACCTTGTCTTGTAAAAAACAACACTCCCCTGGACTTTAAACACCTATCTCAAGTAGACAAGTTGAATTTAAAGCTTCTTACCTTGTTATCTTAGCTAAACATCACCATGAACACTTTTTCTCAGTCCTAAATAACTTCCTCGGTCCTTGATGGTCGAAAATAGGTGAAATGATGATTTTAAGAACCAAAAACAATCAAATATTGAAAAAAAATAGATACTTCATACCTTGGATGGCTTTAGATCATTCATCTCATCTTCTATAATCACTCATTTAAGGTCCCCCGACTTTAGTGGGAACATATGCACTTCATCCACCGAGAAACATTTGAGATCACTATGTAAGCGACCATACGAGACCATTGTAGCATAGTAGGCCACCTTATGAGATATGGGACCATCATTAAGGCACATTCATGGTTTATAAGCCAAGTCATACACCTCGCCATAACTTCATCTCTTTATATAACCTAAAGAGAAATTTAGATACGTTATATCCCTCAATTTCATTTGAGCACGTTATATCAACAAACTTACTTCAAGGAAACAACCAACTACAAGCTTCAATAACTTCTTCTTATAGTCATCATAGAAACACTTTATTGAGAATCTAACTTTAGTCAAAAAGAGACTTCACTTTTCATAAAAAAGTATGAGAAAAACTACATGCTTTTGCTTTTATAATACATAATACCTGTAGAAGCATACTTCTTACCTTTGAGTACACATGAGACCTAAATCTTACCAATAATGACACATTGACCTCTTTATTTATGCATAAATCAACATTTCTAGGCTCATTCATATCAAAGGATGAAGTGAACCTACCTTATCACCTATAGCTATCATCATTCCACGGTCATACTATGTATTGAAACACTATAGATAACTTCATGTTCTATCTCAAAGAGTGTATCTCTTAGTTTCCACCTTTTAGATGCTTCAAAGCATTCACTTGCACATACGAGTTCTCCATGTTTTTTCTTTATCAAGATATTATTCATTAGGCTCCTCAAATCCTTCTTTTAGTTGCATCTCGATTATAATTGAGTAGTGTCTTACTTATCCTTGTATTGTTGAGAGATCACTTAACCGGAGCAACATCCTTAAGACCTATAGAAAATCATCATTACAAATAGGTCTCCCAATTACTCATGATATCACTTCATACATTGTACCTTATTTGATCTCGAGCCACCGGCACTACTTTTATGCCATGGAAACTCGTAGAATCATATTTTAGCACAAAAAAATCATACCCATTTATACTAAAATTTGATACATACTTTGACCCATGATTAATACTTTTCATCTTAAATTCCTGCATTGAGTCACATTTTTACATAACTCAACTCTATAGATTGATGAAATATCTCTACCTTGAAACAAAGCTACTTGATGCACCCGTAGTGATACTATTTACTTGACAAGTGGTTACATGTCATACACCTTTGAGAAGATAGCATGACTGTAGATTCACACATTTAGCACTCAAAGACACCAATATTAGTGCTTGGGACATAAATTATAGCTTTTGAGACAACTTCAGCTTTAAAGGACATCATACTATATGACTTTTTCTTTTCAAACACTCCAAACTTGAACCCTACAAACTCCATTACAACATGTATCTTTCATCTCAGAATTGAGCCACGTAGATAACATCCTCATTGTTTCACTATCAAACACATATTCACAAGTTTTCTTATATGCATCTTTTCACAGTTTGTTAGAATCATTTTTATAGAAACTACTAAAATCATGTCATCTACTTTGTATCGTGCCTCTAACATAGTCACAAGTCCTAGAATATTCTTTTAGAATCTCTTACAATGACCACCATACTCAAATAGCTTTCATACCTTCTTTTTTAGCTCATAAAACATGATGAAGTGACAGATATATCATGGCATAGGAATTCAAGGCCTTATTCCCTTTGATTCAAATCATTATACAAAATACACATATATGTTACGGTGAATATGAAAGAGAAGAAAACTCTCACATTCTCTCTAAGAACATTTCCGTTGAGACAACATCACCTTGTACTAAGTCCTTCAACAAAGATCTCTAACAAGTTGAAAGACACCTCTATAGTCTTGTAGCACCTTAATATGAAGAAATACATCTCACTGAGAGAACTAAGAATACTAACCACCTCTTGAAACCTTGTTTTAAGCTTAGAAAATAGGTCATAACATTAACACATAGACAAGAGCATACTTCCCATACAAATCTATTTATAGGATACCTTCTTGTAGACCAGTACAAATATTACAACCTTTACATGGTCTTACACCATTATTTGAGCAATACAAATTTCTTTAATGAAGCTCTTTCACTATGACATCATGAAGCATTGATAATTTGCATCACCAATTAGGACTGATTCATCTTGAACTTAACCATGAGTACCTTTCACTTGACACCCCATTATTCAATTCACAAATTCCTTGACAAGGACAAGCTTCACCAACTAGGTAATGACATAGAAATCTAGACTCGAGCATCATAGACTTGGATATCCTTCTTTCGGATCGATAAAGGTCATTCATAAGAGCTAAAAAAACTTTTAATTCCTCAACACAATGACACATTAGAGTACAACAAAAATTCTTAATCTATACATCTTTGAGAAAATATATACCTTAAGTCTACCTTCATAGACTATATAACCATTGAGAGATACAAATCATGCATTAATTGTGGCTACTTTGTATCTATACACAATCACATACTGATCTAGGTCAAGTATGAACTTATCCAACTTTGACACATTTTTGATGAATTGATACTTCTTCATCCATGATGAATCAACACTAACATCTCGAGAATCCTACAAACTCCTTCATAGTATAAAGACTCGGCTTCATTTTACATCTCCAAGATGTGAGTGAATACTGAGGCCTACATGTATTGACAAAGATGAACAACACATGTTTTATTTCACCTTGGTTTTAGAGCACTAATACAATTTTTCAGCACACACCTTGCTTGCAGGATCATACATAATCGTTAAGCACCTTGAGAAACATACAAAGCTTTAAACTTCCCTTGTGAAACAACAAAAACTTATCTTAAGACCGCATACACTTGTGTATAATTACAAATAGAGATCTTAGATTTTTTTCAACTATCTACAATGATCAAGACAAGATATTTAGCCTCTAACAACATGATTTTCAATAACACATCTAAGAGACCTTTATACACACATAGACCCAGTCTGACAAGAGAACACCTTGACACTTTTATTGACCATTGAAACATACCATAAGCCCGAGAAAGAGTGGAACACAACTCAAATACAATAACCCTTTATATGATATGATGTGCAAATTTAGACATGAAGACATCTTCAAGCTAGATGTGACAAAATAGAGAACCATGGGATTATCTTAACCTCTAAT
Organism: Taxus wallichiana var. yunnanensis; assembly: GCA_018340775.1. Taxonomy (NCBI): domain Eukaryota; kingdom Viridiplantae; phylum Streptophyta; class Pinopsida; order Cupressales; family Taxaceae; genus Taxus; species Taxus wallichiana. Next base: position 74,188,752 of record CM031233.1, on the reverse strand, counting down.
GGTGAAAACAGACCTTATACTTTAATGAAACAAATTAAAAACCCTTATTTACACAAGACTCATTCATGACCATACACACTCTTAGAATAATGAGAATGGAGACATTGACAAGTAACCATGAAGGACACACAAAAACTCGGACACCTAATTAGAGCAAGAACTCAACAACTTATGAAGAGACTACTTAACATACCTTATCAGACTTGATGTGTTCTAAACACTTAGTTCCTTCACGTTTTGTGAAAAGGAGATTGAATAGTTGATAGACACAAGTGATGATCTTCAGATGTTGCTTCCTCAAACATGGAAAACACACTTCCTTGACCTTATTTAAGCCCTTATTTGACAAACCTCATTGGATTAGGTTGTGAATCAGTCTTCTTGGATTTACTTAAGTGATCATTCTTGATCACTTCTGATTTTGGAGCATTCCTCTTTAATTGACCCTCATGATTTTAGGAAATAAGGGATAAAATATGTGGAACAATCCCTCACATAATCAAAACAATAGAAACTAATATGCGGAAAATATTACAGATCTCAAATAAAAGTGCAAAATAAAATAACACAACACAAGGAGACAAGTATTTAGCATGGTTCACCCAAATTGGGCTACATCCACCAAAAATCACTTGCTGAGATTTTATTACAAGCCACCAATCTCTCAATACAATACCCAGATCTGTTTGGAGCTATGCTCAACAAACTCTTTTGAATTCACACCGAATTCAGACACATCTGTAATGTTACATCATACCTACCATATGCACAAAACCACATAAGTAGACAATTTCTTAAGTAGTTTTACAAAACCATGGGTATCAAAACCATGGGCCAAAACCATCCCATAAACCTATGGGTCAAAATCCCACCCATATGATAAAATCACATTTCCTAGTATATCGGACACGTTTTAAGGCCAAAAAAATTGGGGCTATGCCCCCGAACCCTAGTGAGACAACTATGGAAAGTGTATAGTACTCTTAGTGTACAGTCTTCAACACTTTCACACATGAAAACAGGCTCCACAACCTAACAATATCCCACTTTGAGACTATTTTTCCTTTGGGCAAGCTTCTCAACCCTTCACTAGTTTCCTGGAAGACCAACCAAAGCTGAACACAACTTCAGCTTTTTTGTGACCACCTTGGTCGTCATGTCTAAAGGATTTTGGTGGTATGAATCTTCTCTAGCTTCAACTTCTCTTCCTCCAAAGTTTCCCTAATTAAATGGTACCTTAATTATATATTCTTCTGTAGACACCAAAATTGGTTCACACTCCCTTGGTCCCTTTTCGAATAGCCAACTCAAACATATTCACCTAACCATGACCCTTTTACCCCACATTAATATTAGTTTAATTATTTATAATTAAAGTGATACTCATCCTCACAATATTCATTATTTAATTACCCTAATTAAACTAATTTCCACCTCACCTAGACACCTCATCACAAACCTATTCGTAGTATGTTTCCCTTTTACTAGGACTCGATATTCACTCACCATAACTAACTAAGACTTAGTCCTACTTACCTTAATGAACTAAGACTTAGTGTAACCCTAAAAATCATATGCCTATTCTCCCTCTAACCACATTGCCACTCATTAAAATAGAATATTTTGTTTTGATCCGTGAAGATAGACAGAGCTAGCCCAAAAGATTTCCAAAATCTAGCATTTTTAGTAAACCTAGGATTTCCCACCTTAACCGACAACCCTAAACCACCGGTCACCGAACCGTTAGTTACCATATGTCCATTTTGGTAACGTTGTCTACCAGGTTTTCCATATTCTTAATTTTTGGAATAAAGGATATTTGCATGCAAGTAAGAACCAGAGCCCTTTCACACATCCAAACAGCCATAGCTAGCACCAAGACTAATAAGAAGGAATTTTTCATTCACAACAACATCTCGGGAAGCACTATCATATCACTGAGCACCATTCCATAGATTAACCATCACCAGCATCTCCAATCACCTCTCCACCACTACAGGAATTTAGAATACATCTGAAATCCAAGTAAGTTGGTTTCTCCTTTGTTACTGGTAGTTGTATTCTTTATTTTTTTCATCTATTCACTATTCTTACTTAGATCTATCCCTCAACTTCTCTCTATCAACCACCCCATCACACCCCACCTACACTTCACAAAATCCTATCCCAAAACTACCTCCCCCTTGTAGACCTTACAAACATCCTCCAAACTCTCTGTGTAATCATAGAGAGGACCCAAAACTCATTCTACAACACCTTCCAGTTCCCCACAGTCATCGACACCGGTTAATCCTAACCGTGGTCGATCATCTATACCACCGATATCGGTCTACTTAATTGATATAGTTTTTTTGATGCATTAACCCAACCTAACAACTCAACCCATAGCCTACCCCAAACCTCACTCAGAATATTACCACACTTGTTTTGGACCTATCACCTCACCCTCCCCCACAGATACCTTTCTAACTCTCTGTTCCAAGATAGAAGAGAGTCCAAACATCCTCCACCTGACTTCCTATCATTTTCATAGTTAGTATCAGTCGATAAGCGGTCACCTTAACCGGTGTCGGTCTCTGTGTCTAATAATATTGTTCCAGACCAGTAACATAAGTATCACACCCAAAATAACCCAAAATCCCACCCAACCTTACCAAGGCTCTGTCTGTGACCTGTAGACCACCTGCACTACCTGCAACCTAATCCAAAACCTTTTACCTACATAGTATTTCAATATTTAATCGGATCGATGTTGATAGTAATATGAGGCACCCAAATCAAAATGCTAGCACTAGATTCTTTTATTTACATGTTTAAGTTATTTTATATTGATTTATAAACAATGGATTGACAACCTTCCAAGAAGTATCATACTTCTCGGATCTAGCATACACTAAGAAGTCCACTGTCATATGTTATTTAATCTCTTTTTTGGTCTTGTTGTTTATTTCAGGTAGTTCCTCCTAGCCAAAAGGAAGCTCTCACAGTCAGCATTGGATCAAGAAGTTAGAACACGCGCAATGACCTTCAAACCGACCATCATGCAATAGGTATTCCTCCTTGGCCCACACCCTTATCTGTTTCATCTAAAACTTAAAGAAAATGGTGAAACATTTTGGCACACCTAGTGGGACCCATTTAGGGTTCCTTGCATTTTATTCATTCCTAGGTAAAAGTGGTGTGTTTGTTTCCCTTTTGAAAATCTTACACATTAATTTTCTTCTCTAGAATCTTCCCTCTTTCTATTGTCTAAAAGAAATTGTGTTTTTGGTGCTATAAAAAGAATACTTCTTTTCTTTCATTAGTATTGCATTAGTGAAAGAGCATCCCTCTTCCTATTCATTACTTGCTACATCGAATATCACACTTCGATTTGGGCTTAAAACACTTGCATAACATTTTGATTTGTTACATTATAGATCACATTAAAAATGAGGGCAACCTATATGCTGGAATTCATGCCCAACTAATGGTTGACACAATTGAACCGTAGAAAGCACTTGCTTCTCTCTCTCTCTTTTCCAAACTGCACAAATTTGAAATTTATACATCTTCTTAAACAACATCCCACCCGAAAGAAGTTGTCAATGATCACACGATCAAAGGATTGACAGTGGGCACCCAACTAGTTATCTTTTTCCAGTACCCCATCAGAGGATGGCCCACCCCCACCATAACATAACCTGAAACCTCACCTTTATAATTTCCTTCTTTGTAGGAAGCCTTCCCAACCAAAAATCTACTCTAAATTCATGAGTTAGTATTTTAAATAGCATAAGCTAAACACACTAAATTCACTTGTTGGATTACATATTTTTCTTATCTTTGTGCTTGACTTGCATTTTGAGGTGTGAGGATACGATTCTTCATTTTATTTTTTGCCTTTCACACTCCGCCATCACAGTTGGAGTATTTTGACTTTCTCATAGTGTGTCAGGACCTCATCTTATCATCCCCAAACTTCTAGGTTGATTATTCATCTCAATCTAAATTCACAAAAATTCATTTTTCTTCATTCTTTAGATTTCACAGTAACCAACATCGGTCCAACGATCGTCATCGGTTTATATCTGACCATCATTGGTTTACCTAACTAGTGTCGATTCCTTGTTCTTTTGGGTAGTTTACCCAAAAGATACTTATCTCATCTTCTCTTATGTTTAGAGTTTTTATGTATCATTGTATTCTCTGTACTCTGGTAACAGTCATCAAATACAAATTTCCTTTCTGACAGTCATCATTTTTGCCTCATTTGCTGAAACTATTATTTTCTCACAATAACCAGTATCGGTTCCTGTAACCATCATCGGTCACCCTTAACCACCATTGGTCACCTCATAACCATCATCGGTTAGTTTAACCGATGTTCGGTCACTCTATTTTGATTTTAATCAAAACATTTACCAACTTTCCCTCTCAGAATATTTTTGTCCCATCTTTGTTGTTCCTTGTGTCATTTATAGAGTACAGTTCACCTGATATACGCTAATTCACATGGTGTTGACTCATAGCCAAACTAACGCCCTCATATTTCATGCCAGTTGTCACCACTCCCACCTAGTCCATCACCACCATCCATCCTGTCACCTATGGATCTGACTCAGCTCATCCCCATCACTACCAAGTGACGAGGAGTTCGCGAGACTCATCAACTAAAATCTTGTTGCCCTCAATACTACCTTACTCATTCTTCCACTCGGGATTCCTTAGGATAGTTAATATACAACATGCCCATATCTATCCCTCCTACTCTCTATCCCCACTACGTCAGCTAGCACTAGCTCAAGACCATCATCCACTTTACCACCTGTGGTGTATCTCAACTAGACCCCATAGTCATTATAACGTAGCGTCTACATCATTTGTTGCACCCTGTGACATCAATTTCCCCCGACATCCCCTATGAGTATAGCCTCATCTGCACCCACCACTTCACATATACCCATTACATCGCAACCACCTCCGGTGTCGGAAACTTACACCCCTTTCCAAAACCTCATCCTTTCTATCCCACAATCCTTACCCCCAATCACCACTAGAGTTGTTATGACTACCCCACCCGCTTACACATACTACCAACAACCCCCGACCTCATCTATCACTTATGTTAGCTATGTGCCACCTACATCTATTCCTCCTACATAATTCTCATACTCAGTGCCACCATACACTAGCATACCACCCACCTCATACATTCAGCATCAACCCCTTTTTTCTAGGGGGACCCATTCATCCCAACCTACTAATAACCTCATTAAAATGATGATGGAGAAGATGCAGACCTTAGAAGCATTTTTTTGCTCCCGTAATTCTTTAACATATGATGAAATATGTAATGATCCTATCCATCCATCTATTCCCATTCTTCCTTACCCATTACATTGGGAAATTCCTAAATTCAATCGCTTCAATAGTAAATAAGACCCACAACAACACTTGGTCGTTCAAACATGGGTGTTACCTAATCACCCACGATGACGCTTTTCTCCTACGAACTTTCCCAATGTCCTTGACAGGACCAACATTGGATTGGTATAGTGGACTACCTCAACATTCTATTTATTCCTTTAATCAAGTAGCCCAAGCTTTCTTAGATCATTTTTCAATCAATGTTACCAAGAAAGTCACCATGACCGATCTCTATTCAACCCGATAGTATGAAGACGAATCTATCACAGATTTCGTTTCCCACTAGCGAGTCTTATTAACCAATTGACATTCCAACTACCTTAAATTGAACTTATTGAGTTATTCACTAGAGCTTGTGCAGACACATCTCACCAACTCTACAAGTCTAAACCTTCGAACCTTTGATGAAGCATTCACCATGGCCCAAAACTAGAAATTTGTGCCATTGAAGAAAAGAAGATCCAATTATAGAACAAGAACACCCCATTCAAATCAAATGATTCTTCTTCATCTTCAAAACCTCAAAATAACTATTCAAATCCTAAAGGATCTACCAACGTGGTAGTCCTCTCAAGGTGGGTCCACCTATCATTCTAATCAGCCCAACCTTCTTCCAATCTTTCTCTTATCCAGGCCTTTCAGCTCCGGTGGGAATAGCAGAAGTACACTTCGATTGGAGATCCTTATTCATTAGTCTTGGAAAATCTTCTTAAAGATAGAGCCATTACACTTCCTCCCATAAAACCTCATACAGGTTTTGATCCTGCTCGTCCCATATGCGGCATGGTATAAAGAACATGACTAATGTAATTATCATCGTGTTAAAGGACATAGTGATGGTAATTGCATAAATTTTAAAACATTGTTCAAGAGATGATAGACAATGGAGACCTTGTCGTGGACAACTCGAATGTGCCAGCAAATCAAAATTTACACATCTTCAAAAAACCATTCCCTAATCATAAATCATCATCTAATCAAAATAGTGAACCTTCATCCAGTGATAGTAATGTCGTGAAGTCCATGTAGTTTTTGATATCATACCAATTGTTCCTCAAAACCTACCTACTTCATCTATTAAGGAAATCTTGGCATGAGATCCTCTACCCACAGAGGAGCATACCTCTTCTACTCCTCCACCCACAAATGATTCCCCCTCATCTCCCCTTCTCTCATGGAGGACCCTAAAATTTCTATTGATGTCATTTCATTCATCATCTGTCCCACCTACTAAACCGTCAACACTTTTTATTCTCCCATCCATAGGAGAATCATCATTGCCTTCTCCTCCACTAAGGGATAAGTCTACCTCACCCAACCTATTGTCTCTCCTACCCATGGGAGATTCTTATCGGACATGCCATTATCTATTGGGGGTAGATCCTCCTCAGCAGCCTAGAACCCCATTGACATGATCTTGGATCTTTTACCTACAGAGTCCGAGGCTAGCCAATTCCCTATCTCATAGACATATTTTATAGGGATTTCCACCCAACCCATTCCATCCTCTTCTTCAATAGTCCCATTTTCATGGTTGGTCAATCATTTGGATTATGTTGATCATTCCATGCTCTGGGGATGTCTTTGGCTCCCTGTTTCGACCCAAATGAAAATGTTTCTGAGGATACTTCCACGATCTACCCAAAGGTATTTTTGGCAACCAAAACTACATTGACCATGCTGATTGAAATGATTCTTCTTCATCATCTCTACCTACATCCAAACCTTTTCCCCAACCAAAACCATTTCAAAACCTGAAATCCTACCCACACCTATCTCCTCACCCATATCTAAACCCATCACTACTTTGGGTGTCATGCTGACATCAAGCCTTACTCACCCACCTATCAGACTAGACTTAACTATGTCATCTCAAACCCACACCAACATTATCCCTCCGCCTAAAAGGAAAACCCAACCTTCTAGGCTACATACACTAGTCTCGCCTACCACACCTTTTTCACCTTCTCCCCTTCCATCCATCCTAAGGCCTCATCCATCAACCTTGACCAAAATTCTCATACCCAAGGCCAGTCAAAAGCTAAACAACCTACTCCTACCTCACAAGCCTTTGTTACACCTCATTCACCCAAAACCAAACTTCCTCTCCCTCACTTGCAAACTTCTTGCCACCTATACCTCCACCATTTACTATAACCCCAACCTTTCCTATATGAATTCAACAAATGTCATCTACCAAACCTCTACCAACCACCTCTATCACAACTTGGTTTCCCTCATGGGTAACCCATCCTCTTCCACCATCTACTTTCCCTTTTACATCTTGTGCCCCCATGTCACCTTTACCCAAGAAGGTGCAACCCAAAGATAAGAACCCACTACCCTCCAATAAGGTAGTCAAACCAACCAAACCTTCCATTGTTAGCCCTTCTACCCCACCTTTACCCAAATAGATGCCATAAAAACATAAAACCATACCACTTATCAAACCAGTGGACCAACCCATTCCCCCTCCTATAAATCCTCTTCCCTCACAATCATCCACACTTGTACCCAAACCCACACTCACTTCCCATTGTGATCCATTAGCGGGGTCCTACGCCAACATTTTAACCAATATCTTAGATAATTATGTCATCACATTACCGTCGCTTGACCTTACGATCCTCTCAAACCCAAACCAAAAGGGTTTGATGAAACCAAGATTTGTTCCTATCATCGTGTGCCAAGACATGATGTTGAAAATTGTAAGGCTTTAAAGACCATTCTTCTTCAAATTTGTCCTCTGAACAAAATTTTGATGATGACGACCTTCTTGATGAGGACCATACTCCACCTTCACCTGTCACCATACATCATCATCCTTTACCCATTTAGTGATCAATATCTCCACCCCCACAACCATTTTTCCCACCTCCAAAATTTGATATCAACATGGTTCGTATTAGAGAGTTGGCCAAATCACCACCCAAATGTCAGTGCACCCTACTCATTTCATAAGGCTCTTATCCACCTCTAGGACTTTTCCCATCATGTTGTTATACCTTTCATGACACACCCTCTCCATCCACCTTCCCTCATATTAACATGGTTCATGTTGCTACCCGTGCTTAGAAAGACAAAGGAAAATAAAAAGTAACTAACCCATAAACTAACCTTATACCTAATATACCATCTGCACCCACTCCCAAAATCACCATTCATGGACCCCCATCCCCTATCTCTAATAGGGTCACCCATCGCGCAATGATCAAACAATTACATCAGTCTCTTCTAAAGATGTCCTTGTATGATCTCATCTAAACTTTTGAATCTCAGACAAGCCCTTATCAAAGTTTTACAACAATCCATTGAAGTTCTACCCAATGATCCCACACACTAGTGGCATTGATTATCACCCCTCACCATGTGGCCTCACTAATCAAATCAGCTCCTTCTTCTACCCCCATGACCACTCCTCATGTCACCACCCTCAAATTCTCTAATGAGGATATTGTACCTCTCCATTAGATGACCCTAATCCTACCTTATTCATTTATGTCTCTATCAATAACATACGCATACGATGCGTCATGATTGATGGTGGTGCTAGCATTAACATCATCTCCTCCTACACATACAATCATATGTGTATCCCTTCTAACTATATGCATAATAACCTAGTTATGTTTTTCTCCTTAAACAATGTCATCACCTCCACCCTTGGCACTATTATCCTTCACATTTGTGTAGGCCCTTGCACTATCCTAGAACTATTCTACGCCTTAGATGGGGAGTTCCAGTATAACCTATTACTTAGTAGACCCTGGATTTGTGTCATGGGTTGTGTTCCTTTAACTTTACAGCATTGCGTAAAATTTGAGCATAAAGGACACAACTACACCATCCTCACCGACCCATCACCATTTAAAACTTGTAACATGTTATACCGACCCAACGATGTACTTGTACTAGTCAAGGCATCTATCACTACCCCCACTTCTCCTTCACCCATGACCCCACCCACAATGCTACCACCACCTCTCCCACATCTAACCCTACTATTCCTACTACCATCGCGGCCTCTACATCTAACCACTCTACCTCCCAACCAATCGATACCCCTTTTATCCAATCATCTAGAGAATAATCTATCTCAACTACCCACATACCTAATGATCCTTTAGAAGGAATTTTTCAACACCTCACTGGGAGAGTACCTTCTATACAATATCGACACATTCTTACTCCGCAAGAGTATGGAAACCTACTTCATCACCCTAGTTATGACTATGGTGCCTTTGCACTAATCTAACGTATGGGGGTATTGATATTTCCATTATTCACCCTAACCTCCATCCCAATCATGACCATTTTCATCTAACCTCAATCCCTTTTACTAACCACCGCTTCACCCACACTTTCCTTGGTTATGCATGTAAAGGATTTGGCTTCAGTTTTTACGAATAAGGACACCATACATTCATTTCATGTACCACCCATAAACACAATGATTGTAGTAGCATTGGCTTCACCACATCACCTTCCAAGAAGGCCCATGTCGACCTCATTGAGGAAGATAAATCTTCTTCACCTCATTCACCCTATTCACCACCTTCGCCCAGGGAGTCCATGGATCCCGAATCTATCCCTCATAACTTTTTTTTTCATAAACACAATTTCCCTGGGACCTCTAACCTATCAATGCGATGGTGAGTTTCCTTCTTCTTTCTCGTATCCGTATCGATGACAATACAACTTCTATTAATTTTGTTCAATGTTAGGATGATGAGTCTATCCTCACCTATATGGGTGAAAAAGATTCTTATATTCACCAGTCGTTACCCTCTAAGATGCAAACCATGTTGAATGAATCAACTATCGAAATCAACATCAATACTCATAATGACCCACACATCCTAAAGATAGGTCAGTCTTTAGATGTTACTGAAAAGGAAGCTCTTACCTCTTTCCTCCGGGACCATAGCAACATTTTTGCTTGGTCCTATGCTGATTGCCCGGTATTGACCCAAAAATTGTATTCCACAATATCGTAACCATTCCTAATGCCAAACCCATAAAATAAAAGCTGTGGAAAATGCATCCTCGCATTACAAGATAAAATGACGAATTGATTATCTCAACTTAGTCAAAATTCATCATCTCCTCAAGAAGGACGTCTCATTCAAATGGGATGATAAATGTCAAAAATCCTATGATGCCTTAAAACAATACCTTCTTCAACCACAAGTGCTCATTCCCCCTAGGGATTACCAACCCTTTTACCTATACATTTTTCCGGCCATGTTCATTCTTTAGGTGCCATGCTCGCTCATTGCGATGAGCAACATAGAGAAAATGGTTTATTACATAATCCGTACCCTTTTGAATACTGAAACTAGACTACCACCCATGCCAAAAATTATGTTTAGCCTTAGTTTTTTTTCCACCAAACTCCGCCATTACCTACTCAACCAAAAACCTTTGTTGTTACCAATAATGACCCCCTACTACATATGTACGCCAAACCCTATCAACATCAACATGTTGCACATTGGCTTATGCTTCTTTTTGACCTCGACCTTGAATTCACTCATCAAAAATCCATCAAGGGCCAAACCATCACTGACCAACTAGCAGGCACCTCTTTCTAGGAATCAACCCTCTAACTTTGATTTCCCAGATGAATCCATAGCTACCCTCTCCTTGGATGATACCACTTACCAAATGACACTCTTATTGATGGCTCCAAGTGTCAGCGTGGAGGTAGGGTTGGTGTTATCCTCATTCCTCTTGATGGTGAACCTATGCCTTTATATTTCAAACTAGATTTTTATTATACAAACAATATCACCGAATACGAAGCACTCATATTGGGTCTCTAGGCTGCTTATGCCTTAGATGTTAAGTCAATCAATATCTTTGGTGATTCCCAATTGGTCGTAAACCAATTCAATGGTATATACTAGTGTCGTAATGAAATATTCAAAAGTATAAACATCATGTAGACATTATTTTGACCACCTTTGACCGTTACTGAACTTCAAACCACCCCTCGTTCTACCAATAAGTTTGTGGATACCATGGCCTAGTTGGCTTCTCAAATACCCGCTTCTCCTATCAACTCTAAAATATTTTTCACAATACAAAGGTTACAATCACCCTCTTATTTAACTCATGAGATCTACTCTGTCGAAACCATTGTACCTGACCCACGTGACCTTTGGTATAAGAAGTTTGTAGACTATCTTTCCCTTTCTATTCTACCTTCTGATCTCACTCATAATGGACAATGTTCCTTTCTTAAAAGTGTCTCTCACTATCTCATCATGGGTGGTCTCCTTTATAAGTGCATATTTGATGGTATTCTCTTACGATGCCTTACAAGTTCTGAAATTCCCTACACCATCAAGGAAGTTCACGATGGAATTTGTGGAGGCCATTTTAGTGGTTTAGCTGTCACAAAACACATTCTTTGCCTTGGTTATTATTGGCCAACCCTAAATTGTAATTGTTGTGACTATGTCAAATGTTGTGTGAAGTGCCACAACATACCAATCTTCATCACATAACTATTCATGCCTTATAGGTTCATGAGACCTTTGGCCTTTCTCTTAATGGGGCTTGGATCTTGTTGGAGAGATCAATCCCCATTCTTCACAATGCCATCAATGGATTATAACCACTACTGAATATTATACTAAATGGGTAGAATCCATTCCCCTCATTTCTACAAAATCCAAGAAAATATGTGAATTCATCAACCATCACATCATTTTTCACTTGGTGTTCCTCACCGTCTCATCACTAATAATGGAAAGTAATTAAAAAAAAAACCCTACGTAATATTTCGACGCTTTTGGCATCCAACTCAGTTTCTCCTCACCTTATTGCCCACAAATCAATGGCCAAGTAGAATTGACCAATAAAACCTTGAACAAAATTCTTATGAAAGTAGTTGATGATAATGGCAAGGATTGGCATTCACACATTCCTTTCGCCTTGTTTGGGCTTATCACACTAGTATTTTCAATTCTACTACTGCCACACATTTTTCTCTGGTCTACAGTACTGAGGCTGTCTTGCCTCTCAAAGTCCATATTCCATCTCTCCCCATCTCACTACAAGATATGCTCAATGACGATGAATTTTGCTAGGATCATTTAGAGAAACTTGAGTTATTAGATGAACTTCATCTTAATTCTCTTGACCATCTCCAAATTTACCAAAAATGTATCAAGTGGGCCTACAAAAACATGTCAGGAATGAACCTTTCATGTCGGTGACCTTCTCTGAATGAAAATCAACAAGTAACCAAAGAAGATAAAAGTAAATGGGGAAAATTTTCTCCTAATTGGCTTAGACCCTATATTGTTACCCATGCCTATGGATCATGTGATTATCATTTGTTTTCACTCAAAGGTAAACCCAAACCTGAGCCCCTCAATGCCTTGCATCTTTGACCATTTTATTATTTACATCGAGTCATATATCACTTTATGTCAATTGATCGCTCATCCCTTTAGTTTTGTTCACCTTCCATATTACCTATTTTTGAGGATCAATGACAAAACAAGAATCATCTGATTACCCGTCACCTTTCCACCTTATCTTCAATATGATTACCATGGCTCTACTACTCATTCTCATGGAAACTTTTCATCTTTTTTAAATATGGAATCCATGGTTTTTCATCACTTAAAACCACCTCTTTCATAGTTAACCCCTGTGTACTATGGTTTTTTTATCCTAAACAAGCACCTAATATTCCTCTATATTCATGTCCATGAATTAAAATGTCAAAAACAAAATGGGATTCAACTCCTTCTTTAGTCAAACTTCCGAGAAAAGATGACTCCCTCAAAAGGGACATATCTTCTCTCTATTCGTCGCTATAAATAGATTGCTCCCTTGAAGGATAGCTATATAAATTCATTACAAAAATATAATAAAAATATCGAGAAGCTTCCCGCATCGATCAAATTCACAAAGACCTCAAGGAGATAATATACTCATCCCATATAGACTTCTAGCATCGATCAGTCTATTAAAAATAAATAAATGATGAAATTTTCATCATGGACTTGCCTATTTTTTATCATGGGTTTCTTGCTAGGAAAACATGTTTTCATACACTAAGTTACACTAAACCACCCACTTTCACCTCATTTCCTTTTGCACCCTAATTTTCTCTCTGCTCAAGGGACTTTCCGCAACTGTGACATTTCATGATCATGTGGCTTCCTTCACCCTTAGAATAGTCCATTATGCAACGCCTTTAGGGTCTTACATTCATAAGCCCATCTAGGGTATGGTAGACTCATTAGGGTTCTTATCAATTAGAGGCTCTTTTACCACCTCTTACCATTCACCTTCCTCATTACTTATTGATTATCCTATATAGGACTAGACCATCGACACCTACATTTAAAATGACTCAACCATGCCTATGACCTAAACTCAACCATGCCTATGACCTACATTCAATCATGCCTAAAATTTACCAACCCATTCCTCTAATTCATCATATTCTTCCCTAGCTTATGGGAGAACTACATCAGCCTAAGGCCCCTTTTCGTTGGGGATATGTAGGTAGCACTCGAGGGCATGGGGCCCTTGGAGGTTAGCTCAACCACTCTTTACCCTAACCTATTTTCCCCTTCATTTTCCTATTCACATCCTACCTTAGTTTCCATTTTATATCAACAATTGGAAATTAAACCAAACAAGCACCAATTAATAAACATTTTTACCACATCATCACATCATTCATTTATCATTTTCACATTTCCACTATAGAAAATATTTGGAAACTTAAACCATAACATGCATATACATCACCATTTGTCTCCCATGTTACCAACAACTTGGACATTAAATCAACATTAAAAACAAAACTCCATCATGCCTATGACCTGACTCCATCATGCCTATGACCTAACTCCATCATGCCTATAACTTGATTCCATCATGCCTATAACATGACTCCATCATGCCTATGACCTGACTCCATCATACCTATAACCTGACTCCATCATGCCTATAACTTGACTCCATCATGCCTATAACCTGACTCCATCATGCCTATGATCTGACTCAACCATGCCTACAACCTGACTCAATCATGCCTACACCAACCTATCTCCACCATGCCTAATACACCTAGTTTCCATCCATCTACAAATAACAATAAAATTCTGCCAACACAAGTACATCATGCACAATCATCGATCTCATCATAAAAATTTGTGTATCCATCCAATATACACTATTATAAATAATATAAATCTCTCAAAACTCTCATAAATAGCCTCACCATATTTCAACATGCAGGCTATTATATGCTCAAAAATCTCAAAACTCTCATATACATCCTCACTCTCTTCATACACACATAAGTGGTATATATCAAAAAGAAACAAAAAGGGAAGTATGCACAATATATCAATCACCTCCCCATCATATACCCTCCATGCATGTCTCACCCATCTCCTTCATCTCCTTTTCTCCTGTGCAGCATCCAGCTAACATCTCGCCACCCTCCATAGGCCTCTGGTCTGACCTCTAATGGCCCCTCACTGGCGTTGGTCTCTGTAAACTAGTGGCCTCACCCTGACCCTGTCTCTAGGCTCGCTAGCCCCCTGTACTCTCTCGCACTATAACCGGGGACCTGGTCCTCTCACTCGAGGCCTATTGTGCTCTATGCTCTACATAAGAGGGGACATCTATCCCTATAGCCATCAGGATATCTGATAGTACCATGCCTCGCCTAGGGCATCCCTAAACCGCATCATCGATATTGTTTGTGGAGGCACCATGGGCCTCACTGCCACCTATGTACTAAGACCTATTACTTCTATCCTCACTCCTTGTTCCTATAACTCATGTCCCTAACCCTATGCAGGTACATGTACCACCACATGTCCCTAGGCAATAGCCAACTGCCCTTGTAATGTAGTCACTTGGCCTTGTAAAGTGGCTACCTGTGCCTGTGATGCCACTAATTGGCTCTGCAAACCCGTGACATGTGCTTGTAGAGTGGCAATCTGTGCCCCATCCTATCTTAGCCCCTATGCCTATACCTATGCCAACTATCCCTATAAAATAGTCACCTGCCCCATCAAGGTAACTACTTGTGCTTGTGTAGCGGCCAGTTGTACTCCCAATGTTTTCACTTGTCCCTGTAGTGCATCTCGTTGCACTATCACTGTAGCTAAATCTAGTTACCCCGGCCATGGAGGTGTCACATGTACCTCTATAACCCACCATTGTTTGTACCCATCCATCACCCCTAAATCATCAATTTGGCCATCCCGGTATCTCCTCCCGGAATGCAAGATTTGTAGGGTGAGGTAGAGGCAAAGGCCTCTCCACATCCTCTCAACAATATCGTACAACCGGCGGGGGAACATCCTGGACTAGTCCAAACTATCATTAAACTCTATCCACCTGAATCATCTCATGCTCATTGGCACATCTACCTTGTATCCACCATACTAGAGGCAACCCTCATAGCTCCTATTGTATATATCTTCCCCGGGTAGATATAGACAAGCGGAAGAATATGGAAACCAAAGAAATTCAAACCTCAGCCCATGGCGCACAAAAGGGGCGCATGACAATGAGTGTCGACAACAAATGGATGCGCCCATGGCGCACAAAAGGGGCGCACGACAATGAGTGTCGACAGCAAAATGGATGCGCCCATGGCGCACAGAAGAGGCGCAGAAATGAGTGTCGACATAAGAAAGAATGCGCCCATGGCGCACATAAGAAGATGTCGACACACACACGGATGCGCCTATGGCGCACCTTCAGGAGGCGCAACATTCTGAGTGCTGACAGGAAGCAGACCCTGACCCAGATATTCAGATGGCCATAACTTTTGACTGGGAGCTCCGATTCACACAAGGTTGGACTTTTTTGGAAAGCCTACGGCGTCCTCTACCTAACTACAACTGGATATCTTTAATTGGGTGGGAACAAGTTCTTAAAAATGCAAAATACAGTTTTCCACTTTTGGGGTTTGATATGGTCCTCACCTACCACCATAATGAGATGAATTAAATACAACCTGAGGTGGTTGGGGTAGATTTGGACTTTCTCTCTCTTCTCTCTCTCATTCTTCCTATAAATTGTAAGGAGGGGCTTCTTTCTAAAGGTTGGACATTCTTGTTTTGCCCCTCCCTTCTTCTCTTTGGCAGGTGAATCTGTGGAGTTCAAACCTCCTATCTAAAACTGTAATGCAACCTTGTCTCTTGGCATTTTGCAGTGTGTTGTATCAATCTTTGGAGCAAATTAATGCATGTCTGTGGATGATTATCAACCCTCTCAGTGTTTATTTGCATTTTCTTGATCTTTCACTGTAAATCTGGTTATCTGTGCATGATCTTGCATTACATTTTTATGGTCTGTGTTTATTGGCAAGACAGGTGTTCTTCATTCCTCGGTGCATCACCTCCTTAGCTTAGGTTTATTTTTATGCATTTTTCTCTCCCTGTCTCCTTGGAAAATTAGATTAGGTTTTGAGTAGACCCTCTGCATTTTTACGTGTGCATCTGAACAGAGGAATAGGAACCGGCCTTCATCCGGAGAGCTTTTTCGATTTCGCAAGGTCCCACACTTGGGAAAAGCTCCATGTTATGCAATCACACTGAGAATCTGCAACCCATCGAGTTACAGAGTCCCAGGGGTGCTGTGATTCGACATCAACAGTTTTGGCACGCCCGGTGGGACCCAGAAGTCATTCCACAGTTTCGAAGGAACTTTCAAGAAATTCGGACTTAAAAAATTGCAGGTTTTACAATTTCATATTTTCACCTTCCAGGCTGAACTTTGAAATCGATTTTCAAGGACTTAACTTGCTCGAAACAAGTCAAAATTTCACCAGCTGATAGATCTGGGGGTAATCTTCAAAAGGGTATTCTTAGATTTTTGAGATTTTGACTTTCAAAATTTCATGGTTTTTTGATTTTCGGATTTCAGGTTTTCGGAAGTCTGGCATTTTTGGGTTTTCAGGACTGTCATTCCAGAATCAAGTTCCAAACTCTAAAATATCAAAAATACAGGTCTTTCAATTTTCCATTTTTAAATATCGTCAGGTTTGGTGTGTAACTTGGCAGGATCTAGCCTTTTGAGGCTCACTTTCTAACACATCTGGCGACTCCGAAGGGGTAGAATTCAGCGGTGTAGCAGCAAAAGTTTCCCAGGCATATGAGAAGAATTCGAACCAGGTCTAATACTCGAGAAGAGGGGCTATTTGTCCAATTGCAACTATCACCAGGAGGAGGAAGGAGAGGAAGAAGACCACAAAGATCACCATCTCCACCTAACAGGACTTTGTCTACACCTCCACCTGGTAGGCCTTTTCTCGCATCGACCAGGGTTCTTAGGCCAATCATAATGGCACATCTACCACCGAATCCCTTTGTAAATTTCACGGGCAGTAGTCCACTTGCCCTAAATGCTCAGAATCAAATTCCAGTTGCAGCACTAAAGAATATACCCTATTTTACAGGAGAAAATCATACTACTCCTATTGATCACATCCAGGATATTGCTAATGCATGTGCAATCCATGAAATAAATGAAATGGATGTTGCAGTCAAGCTGTTGGCTTCATCTTTCAAAGGCAAGGCCTTACAATGGTTTAGGAGCCTTACAGCAGGCTCTATTACGAATTGGAACCAACTTTGTTCTGCTCTTTGCAGCCAATTCGGGGAGAGGGCGGACAATTTATCTTTATTGGAACAGCTGACAACAATCAAAAGGGCTCCTAACGAACAAATGGCAGATTTCAACTTTAGGTTCCAACGGACATGGGACAGGATCCCAATAGCTGTTAGACCAACTGCCGAAGGAGCATTCCTTTATTTCTTAAAGGCTATAAATTCAGACATAGCCATGATGATCCAATCAATGGGAGGGACAACGCTGCCAGGGTCCTATGACACACACGAGCGATCAGAGCAGAGAACTGTTTGATCCAAGCCGGAAAGCTTGCACCAAGGCCACCAATGCCTCTCTATCCGACATGGGAAATCCTACAACACCAAGCACCGAGTTGAATCCCATTCCAACTCCTAGAAATCAAAGCAATAATGAGGCGTCGACTTCTTCAAATACTTCAAAGGAATTGCAGGAGGTCATGAAACAATTGCGAGAACCTTGGAAATGAGCTTGTGACTATCAAAAGACAAAGCAAGCTCAAAGTGCTAGACCGTATCGCCTCAAGCACGACTCAAGCTAGGCCCCCATACCAACAAAATAGACCACCACCTCAGCCGCAAATCAAAACAGTAACCAAGGACACCTCAAGCTGCCTGTGCCATTTCGACCGTATGATCCAAATGCAACGACGTCCTCAAGAGCCTTGGTTCCAACACAAAATAACATGGCACAGAGTACGATGGTGTTACCCTTGCAATCTACCTCACAATCGGGTCAAGATGTTTCAATGGTGCATCGAATCAAGCCTTGATGGTGCAAACCATTGGTGTTGCTCAAGAACCAAGCCGGGAGGAGAATCAACAAAGAACAAACAAACAAGAAGGACCTCCAACAGAAACCACATTGGCAAATTGGAAAACGGAAGACTTCTCATGGAGTTAACCAACAAGCCTTTTCAAGGCGTGGCTGCCAACACACGGTCAAAGAAGAGAAATATAGGAGAGGGACAACCATGTAATCCAGTTGTTTCTCAACCCACTCTTACACAACAAGGGGTCAGTAGACCAAACGCAACTCCAAATGTGCAGAATCAACCTAAGGTACCTGTTGTAGCAACACATGCACCTGTTCAAGCTCCAGAAAAGGTTGCGCCAAGCAAGGGACAACAAAAGGACAATTCATCCCCCTTCAACATCATCGATCAAATGAAGAAGACACATGTGAACATTTCCATGTGGGAATCACTGGCGATCCCAGGGCAACGAGATTTATTGCAAGCTGCAATGGCTAATTGGTCTGCCACAAATGTATCAAACCAGGGACATGAGAAAGTTCTCACTAATGCAGTGCAACATGATGGGGGCCAGACAAGAAAAAATTTGAAGCCTCCACCATTCTATGTTTCGTTGATTGTTGGAAACCACTTGGTACACAACTGCATGATTGATTCTGGGGCAAGTAGTTCAGTGATGCCGAAGCAAATAGCGGATCAGCTGGGTTTGAAATATGAGCCAGTGCTGAAAGGAGTAGTACAGCTAGATGGAACGGCAGTAGGAACAGTTGGGGTCATCAAAGGGTTAAGCCTAACACTACATTCCTGTCCTAATGTTACAGTTCTACAAGATGTGTCTGTGATTGACCTTCCGCCACTCTTTGCGTTGTGTCTATCAAGAGACTTCACTGCAAAAATCGGTGGATATTTATCTGCAGATTGGTCGCACATGATTTTTAGGACAAGGTATGGAGCCAAAGCAACAATCAGGTCAGAACCAATTGCCCATTTCCATATTGAGCCTCATGTACCAAATCCTATCAATGCAAATTGCTCGGTTTTTGATCAGGAGGAGTGTTCAAGTGATCTAGAAACAGGTACTAAGGTCGAGGGAATTCCTGATTTAACTTTGGATGAATGGGCAAACAAGAGTCATGAATTTGACCCATACAAGGAAATTGAAGAATCTGAATTGGGCGTGTATTGTATACACGAAGAAAATTCACCCATTCCCGACATCATTCAGCCTGAACAAAAGGATGAAAACAAAGTTTGGAAATTATTTTTCGATGGTTCGAGAAGCAGACAAGGTGCTGGAGGTGGTGCAATGTTGATTTCACCACAAGACATCAAATATTTTTCAGCTTTTCGTTTCCAGTTTTCCTGTTCAAACAACACGGCTGAATACGAAGCATTGATTCATGGAATTCATTGGGCCAAGAAAAGGGGCATAAAGAACTTGCAGGTGTTTGGAGATAGCGAGCTAATCGTCAACCAAGTTAGGGGACAACATGCTACAAAGAACGACTTGCTAAGGAGCTACAAGAATAGGGTATGGGACCTCATTGAGGATTTCAAAGCTTTCAACATTGTATCCATACCCAGGAAGAAAAATGAAGCCGCAGATAGGCTCGCAGCAGTTGGAGCGACATTTGATGTGGTTGACAGCATCAGGAGAGAAAAAACGCAGCCACACATCCATGTGGTTGTGAGGCCAGCAGTTCCAGATAACAACACAAGCTGGCAGGTGTTTGAGAACGATCAACAGATCGTCAATTTCTTACAAGAAGAGGCTGAATTTTCAGCTAGGAATCAGGACAGATTAGAGCAGCAGTATGGGGATCAAGTAGTACAAACATGACAAACAAGCTTCCTAAGGGTTTGGTAACATTGGAGTCTATCTTCAACCCTAACGACCAGTTTCGTAAGGAAAAGGCAAACATACAGGTCAAGAGAGAAGATTCAGAGCCAATTCCGGTTGGGGAAGACAAAACACTTCAAATTGGCAAAGTGGCCACTGAACAGGAGAAATCAGATTTCATACAACTTTGCCAAGAATTTCCAGATGTCTTCGCTTGGAGCTACGAAGACTTGAGAGGATTCGATCCAAATTTGGCACAACATACCATAGAATTGGATCCAGATGCTAATCCCGTCAGGCAGAAACAGAGACCGGTCAACCCTCACATTGAGCCTCTAATGAAGAAAGAGCTAAATAAGCTGATAGAGGCAAGCATTATATTCCCGATCAAGCACTCAAGCTGGGTTGCAAACTTGGTTCCGGTCAGGAAGAAGAGTGGAGAAATCAGGTTGTGTGTAGATTTCCGAGACCTCAACAGGGCATCTCTCAAAGATCATTACCCACTTCCTTCAATGGAACAAATATTGCAAGTAGTATCCGGTTCAGAGAGATTCTCTCTCCTAGATGGCTACTCAGGGTATAATCAGGTGATGGTAAAAGAAGGTGACCAATTCAAGACGGCTTTCACCACCAAATGGGGGACCTATGCCTACAAGAAGATGCCATTTGGGCTATCAAATGCTGGGGCCACTTTCCAAAGGGCAATGGATATGGCATTCAAGGGGTTGATCAATAAAATAGTTTTGATATATCTTGACGACATCACTGTATTCTCAAAAAATGCAGCGGATCACCTCTATCATTTGAGGCAAGTATTTCAGAGGTGTAGAAGATTTGGGGTATCATTGAATCCCAAAAAATGCATATTCTTGGCTCACGAGGGAAAACTTCTAGGCCATATTGTTTCAAAGGAGGGGTTGACAATTGACCCAGAAAGAGTTGAAGCAATTCAAGCATTGCCATTGCCAAATCACAAGAAGGCTCTTCAAAGCTTCTTAGGAAGGATCAATTTCGTCCGCAGGTTTGTTCCAAATTTTGCAGCTCTCGTAAAACCAATAACGCTGATGTTAAAGAAGAGCATGGCATTTAAGTGGACATCTGAAGGCAAGGCAAGTTTTGAGGCAATAAAAGAGGCTATATCTCAAGCCCCAACTCTCGTCAATCCAGACTTCTCTAAGGACTTCGTGCTATATGCCTTTGGTGGTGGGGACACGATTTCTGCAATCCTGGTACAACAAAACAAAGAAGGATTAGAACAACCAGTTGCTTTCTTCAGTCAAGGCTTGGAGGAATACGAAACTAGGTACTCTTTCATTGAAAAGCATGTCCTTGCGGTAATCAGAAGCTTAAAGAAATTCAAGCACCTAGTCTCAAACAACAAGATCCAATTATTAGTCTCTCATGCGGGAGTCAAGGACTTCCTTCTAAACAAGGATCTGAATGAGAAACGTGCAGGATGGATAACTCGTGTCATGGAATATGACATCGAGATCAAGGTCACCAAACTAGTACGTGGGAAGGGACTATGTGAGCAGCTAGCCTTGAGTCAACAAGTTGAAGCTGGTGATGAAAAGGAGACTACCTTGGTACTACAGGATGATCAAGAACAAGAAAATGATGACGTGCCTACTCCTTGTTGGACTCATAATATGATACACTTCCTACGAATATGCCTATGCCCTCCAGAGATGAGCAAAGCAAAGAGGAGATACTTCAGATTACAAGCCATTCCATATGTGCTTGTTGATGGTGTTTTGTTTAAGAAAGACATCAATGGAGTTCTATTGAGGTGCATTGGGATAAGTCAAATTGAGAGGGTGTTACGAGATTTTCACGATGGAGATTCTGGAGGACATTTTGCCCCACGAGTAACAGCTCTCAAGATAATGAAGGCAGGGTATTATTGGCCGACAGTCTTCAGTGACTGCTATACATGGATAAGAAAGTGCAAGAAATGTGCACTCTTCACAGGCAAAGAAAGACAAGCAGCACTTCCATTGCACCCAATTCTGGTTGACCAACCATTTATGCAATGGGGATTGGACTTCGTCGGGGTCATCAATCCAAACTCAAGCCAAGGCCATAAGTGGATTCTCACGGCAACGGACTATTTCACCAAGTGGACTGAAGCAGTAGCACTCAAAGAGGCAAACGAGTCTAATATACTAGAATTTTACGAAGGAATAGTGACCAGGTTTGGTGTGCCGGCCACTATTATATCAGACAATGCATTGGCATTCGTAGGTTCCAAGATCACGGAATGGGCTGTCAAAAATGGAATCTACTTGAGCACCTCTTCCAATTATTACCCGCAGGGTAATGGACAGGCAGAGTCCACGAACAAAAATTTGCTAAGAATCATCAGGAGGACTCTGGATGAAAATCAAAGAACATGGCATACCAAGCTAAAATCAGCATTATGGGCTGACAGAATAACACCAAAGAGGTCTATAGGTAATTCCCCTTATAAGTTGGTCTATGGAAAAGAGGCAGTATTGCCTATATCATTAGAACTACCTGCATTAGAATTCATGAAGCAGTTGGAGTTGGCTGAGTTCGAACCAATGGAGGCTAGGTATGCAGAGTTGATGGAATTGGAAGAAATTAGAGAACATGCAGTTCAAACAATTGAGAAAGATCAGGCCTTAGTGAAAAGATGGTTTGATAAGAAAGCAAGAGCAAGGAC
The DNA here is from genome assembly GCA_018340775.1 of Taxus wallichiana var. yunnanensis. Lineage (NCBI taxonomy): Eukaryota > Viridiplantae > Streptophyta > Pinopsida > Cupressales > Taxaceae > Taxus > Taxus wallichiana. Next base: position 74,165,415 of record CM031233.1, on the reverse strand, counting down.
CTTCCAGGAAGGGGACCTAGTTCTGAAATGGGATGCAGATCGGGCAAAACCAGGAAGGCATTCCAAGTTTGATGCCATTTGGAGTGGCCCCTACATGGTCACGGGATGTAAAAGTAGTAATGCCTTCCAATTGTCTACATTGGACGGAGAAGAACTTTCGATTCCGGTCAACGGAATCTATCTTAAACATTGCTACTGAAAAGAGAAAATTTCTACCCTTGTAAATATTAGCTTAGATTTCAATTCCTCTAAGTGCGTTTGCACATTGTCTTGTTATAGTTAGGTTTCAGTTTCCCTAAGTGCTTTGGCACAGGTTTCGTTGCTCTCAGGTTGTTTCTACAGTTCAAAGTGCTGTCGGAGAAGGAGTTGCGGTTTCAGGCTCGGGATCAGAGATCAAGTTGGTTTCAAGTATTGCTTATGACTCCATGCCCAATGGATTTCTAAAAGGGCCACTGATCTTCTACCTAGCAGGCAGGTGATCCCGTTGAGTCGCCAAATTGTTGTATATATCTTCCCCCCGGGTAGATATAGACAAGCGGAAGAATATGGAAACCAAAGAAATTCAAACCTCAGCCCATGGCGCACAAAAGGGGCGCACGACAATGAGTGTCGACAGCAAAATGGATGCGCCCATGGCGCACAAAAGGGGCGCACGACAATGAGTGTCGACAGCAAAATGGATGCGCCCATGGCGCACAAAAGGGGCGCACGACAATGAGTGTCGACAGCAAAATGGATGCGCATGGCGCATGGCACAAGAGGCACGAATAGACAAGGCACACGTAAAATGAGTGTCGACATAAGAAAGAATGCGCCCATGGCGCACATAAGAAGATGTCGACACACACACGGATGCGCCTATGGCGCACCTTCAGAAGCACGTAAGAAGATGTCGCAACATTCTGAGATGCGCCATGGCGACCTTTGGAAGCGCAACATTCTCGAGGCCGACAGAAGTGCACTCGACCAGATATTCAGATGGCCATAACTTTTGACTGGGAGCTCCGATTCACACAAGGTTGGACTTTTCGGAAAGCCTACGGCGTCCTCTACCTAACTACAACTGGATATCTTTAATTGGGTGGGAACAAGTTCTTAAAAATGCAAAATACAGTTTGCCACTTTTGGGGTTTGATATGGTCCTCACCTACCACCATAATGAGATGAATTAAATACAACCTGAGGTGGTTGGGGTAGATTTGGACTTTCTCTCTCTTCTCTCTCTCATTCTTCCTATAAATTGTAAGGAGGGGCTTCTTTCTAAAGGTTGGACATTCTTGTTTTTCCCCTCCCTTCTTCTCTTTGGCAGGTGAATCTGTGGAGTTCAAACCTCCTATCTAAAACTGTAATGCAACCTTGTCTCTTGGCATTTTACAGTGTGTTGTATCAATCTTTGGAGAAAATTAATGCATGTCTATGGATGATTATCAACCCTCTCAAGTGTTTATTTGCATTTTTTGATCTTTCACCGTAAATCAAGTTATTTGTGCATGATCTTGCATTACATTCTTATGGTCTCGTGTTTATTGGCAAGACAGTGTTCTTCATTCCTCGGTGCATCACCTCCTTAGCTTAGGTTTATTTTTATGCATTTTCTCTCCCCTGTCTCCTTGGAAAATTAGATTAGGTTTTGAGTAGACCTCTCTGCATTTTTACGTGTGCATCTCGAATAGAGGAATAGGAACCGGCCTTCATCCGAGAGCTTTTTCGATTTCGCAAGGTCCCACACTTGGGAAAAGCTCCATGTTATGCAATCACACCGAGAATCTCGCAACCCATCGAGTTACAGGAGTCTGTGTGGCCGTGACATCGACATCAGCCTACCTACCACACCTCTAAATGTTGGGTAGCCCACATATGGCCGCCATACAATATCCAACGCATACAGCCCCTATTATCTCTCGCTTATAATGCCGATAGCATAGGTCACCTCCTTTCCTCATCGGCAATCCCCAGCTACTACCCACCTCCTATAACCTACTCTTTTTCCACCTCTATGCCAATCTACTACTACTGGAAATCCTACCAGCCGCACTATCACAATGTGCTCATAATTCCAACAATTCAACAAGAAGGTACAACATAAGTTGTAGCGGTGTATCCTCTGGTAACCCCAGAGCTCTTTGTACAACTGCACCAAATAGGCAAGTGCCCAAGAAAAGTGAACCCGATCCTCCACCATCTCCCACAAAACCCCCATCAAACCTTGGGGAAACCAGCCACCCTCTAAATTAGGTAGAGCATAGCACCCTACCGCCACCATCATCAATACTGCCAACCGTGTCTCCTCCGATTTTTTTGCATACATTGCCCATTATACAAGGCTTGCACTATGCTCATCAACTTTTTTCCATCTCCTGAACACAATGATCATCTCCTCAAGGCCACATCGACCGACATTGTATACACCGGCTCACCAACAATTGGTAACCGTAATATGTGGTAGACATCCTCCAAAGATGATCATCATCTTGCCGGTAGGTAAGTGAAAAGTGTTGGTCATGGCATCCCATATATTGATGAGCACGACCATGAGGCTACGATCTCGTCGGATCCTTCTATACCATCTGATGCCAACTAGGAAAACTACTCGAATGTGCCCCCACTCCTCCGTGGTGACACAAGTTTGTATCTCCCCCAACAACGGTGGGAATATGTCCCACATCATCAGCTGATGTCGTGCCTACACCCATACAAATCAACCATGTCAAAAATGCCACACACCTATCTATTCCATACCTACTTCCCTAACCTATCATCTACCCTGCGCCCGTTTACCCCAACCCCATATTACCTTACCTAGGACATCACTTACCTAACCCCTTTCCTCCTATCTCTCTTTTGGTCCCTCTTACACCCCATTTCTACCCATTCCTATTTTCCACCCACTCTTTTCCCTCCCACCCTAGCCTCACCCTAGTTATGATGACCGATATAAGCTATGCTCGACCGCTATCGGTCACTTATGACCGACATAGGTTTCTAATCGTGCCTCGATGCCGGCTTATCCCGACCGATGCTAGTCACCCTTGCCCGATGTCGGTCTCTGTTTCAGATCCATAGCCAAAACCCCACACCCCCAATTTTTCAAAACTTTGAAAATAGACCCTAAAACCTACCCCAACACCCAACCAACCCACCCAACATTATTTTTATTAGATATATCACCTATGTGGCCTTTCCCATACCCAAATCCCTCATTTTATTCACATTTTCAAAAAAATTGATACCCCCCCATTCTTTCCATTTTTACCTAAAAATTTAATGCAAAGTTACACATGGATCGAATCCTACCTCTACACGTAGGCACCTCCTCATTGGGATGTCCGATCTCTCCGTGATGGATATCCCACACCTCCACCCACCGATGTAATGCCTCCGGTCCAACTCTCGGTCCTCTGACCAATCCAATCACTTGGAATGATCTCATGTCCCCGTCCACCTACCTCCTCCACCCACTCAGATACCTCCAACTCAGTGTAGTACCACACCTTTTCCTTTTCTTCATGAAAAAAAATAGCTTAAACTAATTCACTCTGTCATTTTCTATGAAGTAGACAAGTTAAAATGAATTTGTAATATATGGATTTTTAGTTTTTACCCTACCCCCAACCGACCAACATTGGTTTTAACTTGGTGACATCGGTTGTGTGCCCTAGTTAACCATGATCGGTTTCCCATAACCGGTGTCGGTTATCATTTTTTGACCCCCTCGCTCCACAATGCACCACATCTACTAGCCTGTAATATTTTTCCACCTAACCCACCATTGACCCTGACCTTACACCTCCCCCCATGACCTTATTACTTATCACCCAACCTCACCATCAGTTGGGGCATGTCTTTTTCCCTCACGTGGCCCTGCCTCCAACCTACACTACCCCCACCTACCTGCACAACCGTTGATTATGTGGACACTCCAATTCACTTGCTCGTTGCATCTTGCGATGACGATACTTGTATTGTTCCATCTAGTAATGATAACTACAACCTCATACCTATACCTATTTGGCCTTGCTCATATTTCTTTTTCCTACACCCATTAGTCCCACCACACTTTTTATCATTATGGCCACCCATTGAACCATACCTACAAGCTCAACCTACCCCTACAATTCCTTTGTTGCATCCTAGGAATTGGTATTTTACCTATACCTTGGCCTTACCCATGCCATGACCTATTTTCCTGAACCCGACCTACTTGTTATGACCATTGACCTTATGCACTCGTTATACCTTGTGATGTTGTTACCTATGTTGTTTTATCCTACCAACCATACCTTTCCTATTGTCGTGTTGTTTATCCCACCAAACCTTTGGTGTACCAGAACATACCGAAACATTCATGTACTTGACCTACGTTATGTTTCCGGACCATATCCTATACCTTGGATACCTGACTCACTTCACCCTTGTTTATATAAACATATCGACCTTAGACGTTGTAGAGTTTGCAAGATCTTCAACCTAGTACTATGTTGCAATCTATATGTGTGCATGCATTTGATTGCCATTCTCGTCACCCTTTCCCTCAATCCTCAAACCCTTCCCCACCTATCTTCACCACCTACACATTTATCAAACCACTCACTGATTCCGTATTACACCTCATTTGTGCCTGGTTTGAGGGGGATCACCTTCACCCACACATGGGGCAATCACTTCCTATTTTTGTCAGTGTCGCTTACCAATACAAGATATGCAACAAAAAGGGGCAAAATGTAGACACCAAAATTGGGTCACACTCCCCTTGGTCCCTTTTTGAATAGCCAACTCAAACATATTCACCTAACCATGACCCTTTTACTCCACATTAATATTAGTTTAATTATTTATAATTAAAGTGATACTCATCCTCACAATATTCATTATTTAATTACCCTAATTAAACTAATTTCCACCTCACCTAGACACCTCACCACAAACCTATTCTTAGCATGTTTCCCTTTTACTAGGACTCAATATTCACTCACCATAACTAACTAAGACTTAGTCCTACCTACCTTAATGAACTAAGACTTAGTGTAACCCTAAAATCATATGCCTATTCTCCCTCTAACCACATTCCTGCTCATTAAAACAGAATATTTTGTTTTGATCCGTGAAGATAGATAGAGCTGGCCCAAAATATTTCTAAAATCTTGTATTTTTAGAAAACCTACGATTTCCTGCCTTAACCGACTCCACTCACCCTGAACTGCCATCGGTTACCATATATCCATTTTGGTAACCTTATTTGAGAGGTTGGCCACATTCTCAATTTTTGGAAAGAAGGAGATCTGCATGCAAGCAAGAACTAGAGCCCTTTCACATGTCTAGACAACCATAGCCAGCACCAAGACTGATCAAAAGGCATTTTGCATTCACAACAACATCCCGGGAAGCACTACCGTAGCATTGAGCACCATTCCATAAATCAACCATCACCAGCATCTCCAACCACCTCTCCACCACTACAGGCATTTAGAATACATCTGAACTCCAAGTAAGTTGGTTTCTCCTCTATTACTGGCAATTGTATTCTTTATTTGTTTTCATCTATTCATTGTTCTTACTTAGATCTATCCCTCAGCTTCCTCTCTATCAACCACCCCATCACACCCCACCTACACTTCACAAAATCCTATCCCAAAACCACCTCCCCGTAGACCTTATAAACATCCTCCAAACTCTTTGTGCAATCATAGAGAGGACCCAAAACTCATTCTACAACACCTTCTAGTTCCCCACAATCACCGACACTGGTTAACCCTAACCGTGGTTGGTCTGTCCTACACCGATATCGGTCTACTTAATCGATATCGGTCACTGTGACTATTAACCCAACCTAACAACTCAACCCATAGCCTACCCCAAACCTCACTCAGAATATTACCACACCTGTTTTGGACCTATCACCTCACCCTCCCCACAGAGACCTTTCCAACTCTTTGTTCCAAGACAGAAGAGAGTCCAAACATCCTCCACCTGACTTCCTGTCACTTTTCACAGTTACCGATATCGGTCACCCTAAACCGGTAGCATTCCTACCTAAACCGACATTGGTCACCTTAACCGGTGTCAGTCTTTGTGTCTGATAATACTATTCTAGACCAAAGCAACATAAGTATCACACCCAAAACAACCCAAAATCCCACCCAACCTTACCAAGGCTCTGCTCGTGACTGCAGACCACCTACACTACGTGTGCAACCTAATCTAAAACCTTTTACCTACATACTATTTCAATATTTAATCGATCAACACTGATAGTAATCTAAGGCACCCAAATCAAAACGCTAGCACTATATTCTTTTATTTACATGTTCAAGTTATTTTATATTGATTTATAAATAGTGGATTGACGGCCTTACAGGAAGTATCATACTTCTTGGATCTATCATATGCTAGGAAGTCCACTGTCATATGATATTTAATTCACTTTTGTGGTCTTGTTGTGTATTTCAAGTAGTTCCTCCTAGGTAAAAGAAATCTCTTACATTCAAAGATCAGATCAAGAAGTCATAACGCAGCGTGCAAAAACTTCAAACTGACCATCACAACAATTATTCCTCATTGGCCCACACCCTTATCTATTTCATCTAAAAACTTAAAGAAAATGGTGAAACAACTTCATCCTAGAGTGGAAAGAAGAGTTATTAGCTAGGTTCATAGGACTCTGACTATCACTATACTGACTTTCCTTCCTTCTGCTTATGCCCCAACTCCTAAAGAAATTGTTATAACCAAATCATTTCTTTTTTTTCCTTTTTGGTAGCAACATACTCAACCTCTGTGGTTGACAAAGCCACTAGCTTTTATAGTCATGAAATCCAGCTCACTATTGTCCCACCTACAGTGTAAACATAACCTGTCATGCTCCTCCTATTGTCTACATCTCCAGCCATATCTGAATCTACATAACCACACAAAGTGGTGTTTGATCCATTATAGCACAAAATTATCCCCATGGTCCCTCTCAAATATCAAAGGATCCAATTTACTGCATGTCAGTGATCTTTACCTGGATCACTCATAAATCTACTAACCGCTCCCACTGCATGGGCAATATCAAGCATGGTGCACACCATGGCATACATCAAATTACCAATCGATGATAAGTAAGGTACCTTGGACATCTAGTTTCTCTCCTGCTCTATCTTGGGACATTGTTCCTTTGATAATTTGAAATGGCCTGCCAAAGGAGTCCCAATTGGTTTAGCATCTTGCATATCAAACCACTCTAAGACCTTCTTAATGTACTCTTCCTGAGATAAAGTCAGCTTTTGTTCCTTCCTATCCCGAGATATCCTCATACCAAGGATTTTTTTGGCTGCACCCAAATCCTTCATAGCAAAGGATTCACTTAGATGTTTTTTGAGTACTTTTCTTTCTTGCATGTTTTTTCTTGCAACCAACCTGTCATCCACATATAGAAACATGATAATATAACTTCCATCCTCAAATTTCTTTTTATACACACAATGGTCGAATGACATATCATATAACCTTGCTCCATCATGAAGCTATCAAATTTCTTATACCATTGACATGGAGCTTGTTTCAAGCCAACAAGCTCTTCTTCAGTTTGCACACCATCTCCTCTTTACCTTTGACCTCATAGCCCTCTATTTATTGCATATATAGATCATCCTCGAAATCACCATGGAGAAATGCATTATTTACATCAAGCTGCTCTAAGTGCAAGTATTTTGCTACAACTATTCCAAGAATAGTTCTAATAGAATTCATTTTTACTACAGGAGAAAAAATCTCATCAAAATCTATACCTTTTTTCTGTGCAAACCCCTTGACCACCAACCGGGCCTTATATTTTTTCTTGCCTCCTTCCTCTTTGAATATGAATACCCACTTCTTTTGTAATGCTTTTTTTCCTCTGGGTAGCTTCATCAAATCCCATGTCTGGTTCTCCATGAGAATCTGATGCTCCTCATTCATGGCTTGCTCCCACTTCTTCTTGACATCTACCTGCATTTCTTAATCAAATCTCTCTAGCTCTCTCCTTTATGTCGGTGAGTAATAAATAATAAAGAAAAGGAGAAAAGTGTTCATCTTCTCTTCTTACCCTAGAAGACCTCCTCATTATATGAGTTTTGGATTCCTATTGAGGAGATCCTAAACTGATTCATGTGTCACTTTCCCATCAGGAAGATCCTCTATTGCTACATATTCTTTCTTAGATTCTTCCCTATTTTCCTACAACTTCTACTTATACATGACTTTCTCATTAAATACCACATCCCTGGATCGAATGCTTTTCTTTTCCTTAATAATCCAACATTTATATCCAAATTTATCACCACCATAATCAATGAAAGTACATTTGTTTGATTCAACCTCTAGCTTGGTCCTATCATCCTTGTCTATATGGACAAACACCTCATATCCAAAGACTAAGAAATGAATAATCATATTTCTTACAATACCAAGCCTCCTCGGTATCCCTCCATCCAAGTTACTTGAGGGTCCTTTGTTTATCAAGTACATAGTTGTGTTCACCATTTCTACCCAAAAAAAAAGAGGTAGTCTAGTAGGTAACCTCATGCTCCTAGCACGTTCCATTATTGTTTTGTTCATCCTTTCTGACACCACATTCTATTGTGGAGTTCTTGGAACCATATTTTTCCTATGGATTCCATTCTTAGAAAAGTAATCATCAAATTCATTGTTGCAATACTCCCCTCCATTATCTGACCTGAGACATTTTAGCTTAAGACTTGTTTCATTCTCTACCAAGGCTTTCCATTTAACAAAAGTGTCAAATACATCATATTTTTTTCTAATACAATAAACTCAAACTTTCCTTGTTGCATCATCAATAAAAGTAACATAATAACTTAAACCCCAAGAGATGATACCTGAGTCAGTCCCCACACATCATAATGCATCAGCTCTAACTTACTCTCTTTCTTTGTAGGTGAAACCTTGAGAAACCTTACTCGCTTTTGTTTCCCATATATGCAGTCCTCACATAACTCTAAACCTTTTTTTGTATACCCAAGAAAATCCTTCTTTATGATCTCCATGCCCTTATAGCTCATATGACCGAGCCTATAGTGCCACAATGTTGTATCTACTTCTGAAGCCAAAATATTACAAACATTAGTGCTATAAGTGGTTAAATACAAGGTTCAAACCTTCTTACCTCTTGCCACCATAAGAGCACCCTTGGTAACCTTCCAAGAGTCTGTTATAAATATCACACTTCCCAATGGCCCATCAATATCATATTTCATTATAAAGTAGGCACATGTCTTACATCCTTTTATAGCCATGTATTCTTATTCTACATCTTAACCGAACAGATCCTTTTCCAACTATATTGCAAGGCTCCTCATCACCAAGAAAAACATGCCCAAAATCCCTTAAACATAATCAAAAAAATAATGCCTATGTGGAGTAGCATGGAAAGAATCCCCGAATCTAAAACCTAAGATTTAGCAATATTGTGTAAAGAAAGAATCAAAGCATTATGATATACATTACCCGTTGCCACGTTTACCTATTTTTTTCTTCCTATTGTTTCTTCTTGTCCCGAAGCTCCCAATGAGTCCTTCTTTACATGTCCAGACTTTCCACAATTGCTAGCATATTATCTTGCTTTTGAATTTTGACCTTTCCGATATTTCAATTTTCCAGGGCTTCCTCTCTTCTTTTGTCTCCCTCTAGTTTCCATTGTCAAAGCATTCCCTGAAGTAGAAGATTCCTAGAGCTTTTTCTTCACATTTCCTCACTTAGAATCACCCCTACAACATCCTCAAACTTCAACTTTGAGTTAGTTGGAACCGAGTTGCTTACCACCATTACCAGGCTATTCCAACTCTTAGGTAAAGAGCATAGAATTAATAAATCCCTAACTTCTTCATCAAATTTTATTGTAACTAAAGCTAGCATATTTACAACTGTATTAAAATCATTTAAATGATATGCTACCAAATCATTCTCAGAAATCTTAATATTAAAAAACTTTTTCATTAAAAATATCTTGTTAGATACTGAGAGGGTTTTTCATACAACTTCCTAATGCATCCATCGGTTCTTTTGTAGTCTTTTCCTTTAAAACATTAAATAATACCAAAGATGTAAGACACGGTCAGATTGTCCCAAGTTCCTTCCTATCAAAGAAATCTCATTCTACATCCGTCATGCTCAAGGGTTTTTCATCTTCTCAAACAATGAGAATATAAAGATACATCTAATAAAGGTAATCTCCCATCTGCATCTTCCAAAGACTGAAATTCTACCTGTTGAATTTATCAACCCTTGATCTTCCATCATCTGTCATAGGTCTCACTCAAGCTAAAACTTTCCCTGTGATTCAACACTTCAGCAAACCAAACCAGGCTTTGATAACAATTGTTAGGAAATAAGGGATAAAATATAGGAACAATCCTTCTGAAATTGGAACAATAGAAACTAATATGTAGAAAATATTACAGATCTCAAATAAAAGTGTAGAATAAAATAACACAACATAAAGAGACAGTATTTAACGTGGTTCACCCAATTTGGGCTACGTCCACCAAGAATCACTTGCTCATATTTTATTAAAAGTCATCGCTCTCTCAATACAATACCAGATCTATTTAGAGCTATGCTCAACAAACTCTATAGAATTCACACTCGAATTCGCAGACACACATCTGCAATGTTACATCATACATCCTATATGCACCAAACCACATAAGTAGACAATCGCTTAACAATGTTTTACAAAACCATAGGTATAAAAACCATGGGCCAAATTTTCCCTATAAACATATGGGTCAAAATATAGACGTTTCCCTGTATATCGAGCACGTTTCAAGGCCCAAAAAAATTCTCGGGGGTTATGCCCTCGAACCCTAATGAGAGAACTGTGGAAAGTGTATAGTATTCTTAGTGTACAGTCTTCAACACTTTCACACATGATAATAGGATCCACAAACTAACACATGATTAGGTCCCTTAAGTGTCATGATTGTACCTTTTGGATCAGACCTCTTGATGAACCTTCTCTTACATGGAAAAAATCTAGTTATATGGCCTAATTTTTTACAATTGAAGCAAACAACAGTCCTCTTCCTTCTAGTCTCAAAAACACTTAAGTTCCATAGATAATATTTTTCTCTATTCCCATACTCATAACATGAAAAGAACTCACCTTTGAATACACTTACACCATTCTCAAAAGGCCTTCTCTTGCAATCTCTATCTCTATGACCAAAATCATGAAAAATAAAGCAATAACCATTGAATGAAGAACCATACATCATATAATTAGGTTGTCTAACTGAGTTAGACCTTCTTGGATCAGCCTTCTTAGTCACCTTCTCAACTAATTTAGTACTTGGACCAGCTTCATCATTATGCTTTCCTTCAAACCCTAGGCTTGTTTTTTCATTTGTGGCTTTTTGTCCTTCTAAAACCCCATCAAGATCCTTAGAGCTCTTTTCAATTCTTTCATACATATTCCTCCTTCTAGATGCACCCTTCAAATCTTATTCTAGGGCTTTAAATATTTCTTCATACTTGGAATAAGCATCCTCTTTCTCCTTTAGGGTATTAGACAAACTTTCCACTTGAGATTTCAAACCCTTGATAGCTAGATCATGATATTTTTCCTTTTCATCCATTTTCTCTTGCAATCCGAAGGCCAAAGACTTAGAAATATCATACTTTCTCTTCCAAATATCAACTCACTTACCTATTTGTGCTTCTAGGACCTCCTTCAAGTTGTTAAACTTTCTTCACAAGGACCCACTCTCGAGACAATTTTTGGAAGAAAAATGGACTAAGAGGGGGTTGAATCATTCCTACAAATTATTTTTAAATTCATTTATAATCACATAAATTTATTGATTCATTCATCCATTAAAAACCCATAACCATGTGTGTGCATTAGATATGTAACATCAATCACAAGATCATGAAATGAAGTTCACAACACAAGAACACCATATGTAAGTGAGAAACCCACATGAGGAAGAAACCCCACTGAAAATCTTCTTCTATTACATAAAGAAAGGAATTTATTGAAGCACCAACTTCACAAGTATCACCAATCCCTATTTTAGTAGAGCACCAACCTTACAAGGAGCACGAACCCCTAATTTAGTGAAGCACCAACTCCACAAGGAGGGTACAACCTCCTAGGATGACCAAGCACCAACTCAGTTACTTAGAGATGTTTGATCTTTTATTTTTATTTTCTACCACAACTGATGGAAATCACATATTCATCTCGTACTCCTTAAAACCTTCACTCAAACCCTAGGTGTTTAATCCTTCACAAACAATCACTTTCTTCACTTCTCAAATATTCAAACTCATGCACACATGCTTGCTGATATTCCTTGACCTTTCACACACCTGATCCAACCTCAATTAATGCTCACATGCAAGAAAAATAACTTCACCTAGGTCACACACCTTGCACACACACAACTAGCTTGCAAAAGCACCCAAAACTATGTTTTTATAAGCTCCTCTTGATTTCAAATTCAAACACAAACCTTTTCCCTCCTTTGGATTGACCCATACATCAAGGAAACATCCCAAATTTTAATTATAATAGTCATAAGTGACCCAAGTAGGTCGGCCTAGCTAAATAGCCTAAAAACCTCATTACATGTGCCAAAAATGGCTCAAAACCCCATGGGCACAAAGTTAAAAATGCCCTTACATAAAAACCATACATATTCATGACCCATAATACATTACACATGATTAAAATATCATTTAAAATTCATAAATGGTCACAATTTATCTCAACCAATCAAATTATTTCATTTAATGGGCCCAAGTACTCTTTGTATTTCTCAAAACTGTTGTTTCCTACACCCTTCAGGACCCTAGAAACTTCATTATGCCACAAAATCACTTCCTTTCAATCAAACCATGTCATATGAAAACTTGATGGAAATTAAAAATCTTTTATAACACTTATAACTGATTTATAAGTATTAAATCAACCACCTACTCAAACCATAGCCACTTTTGTCTTCATCAAATCAACTGGAAAAAATATTTTTTCCAAAGGTTATCTCATAAAAACATTTATATGAACATTAGAGAACTATAAGTGGATTAAATTTATGAAATATCCATCCCTATTCACATTCCAGGTGATATCAAGCACCACCTAATCCATCGCATTATCCAATCAACTTAAAATTTTCAGCAAAACACATCATGTCCTGCACTGGCAATAACCTTCTTATCTAAAGATTGACCTAGAAAATGTATCAAAAAACCTCATCATAAGAAAAAACATATTTAACTGTAAATATATCTAAATCCTCTTTCCAACACATTTTTAATCATTTAAAAATTACACATGTAGCTCCAGATATACTCACTTTACTAAACATTGCTTTTTAAGGCCTCAAAACTACTCTTTGACCAATCAACCTGAATGGACCTCATTTGACCATGTACCTACATGAAAATATCTTGAAACCTCCATGGAAATAAATATCAGCTAACACATATTCCATAACATCAATTTATCTCATATCTCATTTGGACAACCTTTTCTCAAAACATTCTTCTTCAAAAATGACATGTTTGAGTGGGGCCCACTCATCACCATGAACTTAATCATACATTTATGTAAATATAAGAGATTCCTCTACATCATCCAATAATAAATTTTGATAAATCAATAAAACAAATTCCGTTATACCTCTTTTTATGCAAACTACTCCCAACAAGGGTTTAACTAGGGTTTTAGACCACTTTATCTTCTTAACATTTGTTCATAAAAACATGACGATTAAATGACCTCATTATTTTTTTTTTAAACCTTCTAAAATCACAATATAAGCATACCTAAAATCTAAAATGTCTCATGCAAACCACACGCTTCGGGGTGAGCATCAAAAGTGCCAACTCAAGTGGAACTTCACTAGATTTTGACCATGTCTCAAAAAACCGACATACCTGCAAAATACACCTCATGAAACCTATAATTTTACCAAAATCACCATAAAAATTATTAAAACATATTAAATAATCATAATATCATCACCATACCTCAAACTCTCCATCCTATCTCATTTACATAGCAACTCCTTAAGATTTCTCATTGTAGAAGCTAGGGTCAATTGAAAGAATGCTATAACTCATCATAAAACCACTTAAAATGACCCAAAAATACCTGATACACCTTTATATACCTAAATTAAATCATAAATGATCTCATATAGCTCCAAGACTCAAACTCATACCTCCAAGTAGCCATTCCGCTCCAAATGAGCACATGTAACATAGTGAATCACATATATTTGTACCATGTTGTTGTTGTGAGTTCCTAAACACTCTCCAAATCTGTTATCCATCATGTCAACATGCTTCTCAAGAATTAAATAAGCTCCTACCTCCATGAAACATCACCTAGGCACCTGAATGGGCTTACAGGAGCAAGAAATCCTCATTGAATCTAAGTATATCATTTAGATAATATCTAAATCATCATTCCTACATCATCCACAACATCATATGATCGTATTCCATCATCAAATTTTTCATTAATGTGGTTTTTCATCAATGACAACACCTATAGGACTCCATACCAACTATAAATAGATGCAACACACTAGAATGTACACTATAAACTTAGAGTTATAAGTTTACAAAGATCATAAAGATATTTTTACAATGCTTTCCAATGGAGTAGAAGTATAGAGGAGAAGGATATATCAACCAGACGACCATTATAAGGTGACATTTCCATACACATTCCCCTTTAATGGCAACTCGAAAGGCCAAACATTGCATGGAACTTGTAGTATTTTACAACACACAATGGCTCATAAACATAAATGTAACTTGATATTAAGACAATAAGTACTAGAGATCTATATCACCACAGAAGATCTTCTCTCGATAAGGAGCATATGAACATCTATATGCTTCGTTCTCTGATGTTGAACTGGATTCTTTAGCAAGAGAAATACAACTCTGGCCATCACATAGAAGAGGAATACTTCCTTTAGCTTCCATGTGTATCTCTTCCAACATCACTTCATTCACATGGTTTCTTTGTTGCTTCCATTGCACTTCTATACTCTACCTCAGTAGAAGAAATGGAGATTGTTGGTTGCTTTTTTGTTTCAAGTAATGGCACCTACACCAAAAAATTGAACATAATTTAGATGTATATTTTATATCCAACATAACATCAACATGGTTAGAGTCATAATATCCATATAGACATCATAATAAGAATAGTATAAATCTTTATTGATTTCACTTTTAACCATATGTAAAAGTTAAACACTAGTTGTATAACAACTAACATAACAATATGCTTAACAACTAACCATGTTAAAATATGTTGAAAAAATTCAACATATTACTCTTGTAAAATATATATTAGATGCAATTAGTATTGGACATCTCTAATACAAACACAAGGGCATCCCTAAGTGTCATTTGATATACATATAATAATATTATAGTAATCACATACTAAGAAATGTTTTATCAACAATGCATATATCTTATTTATCTATTCTAAGCTCTTTTAAAAAGGTGATAAGACTAATAGATAATATATCTAAACAGATAATCAAATCATACAAGAATAATCACAATATTCACTAAAAATGATCCACTAACTATGGGCACATCCTATGGATTTATGTGAATTTTTCTTCAATAAATTACTGAGGACATGTTTTTGGTGATAGTTTGCCATGTAAGCACCCTTTACACATGCTCTTAAATAAATGATCTAGTATTTCATGCCACAATTTAACAACACTTCGCTTTTTAGTAGACATTCAAGAAGTCAAGCAAAACCTTTAAGCACATATAATCCATTCTTTTTTATGCCCTCGGCCTATATGATATCTATTTCATTCTTAATAAACCATTTATCTTTCAACAACATTACTCTATAGTTATTACGAGTTAGATGTGAACGAAAGAAAATTCCTTTTCAATTCAATACAAAACACACACAAAATTATTATACCATTATCCATTAACATTTTTTTCAAGAACACAAAGGAGAGGTTTTGTTCATATAAGGTATTGAACATAGGATCATGTAGTAGGGGTCCTGGGACCTGCAGCCCAGTGGGATCAAGGGTAGCGCCCCTCACGGGTCCTAAGCGGTGCCTAGGCGCGCTCCCTATCACGATATAGGGTGGGGTCGAGGAGCAATGCCCCTAGATGCCAAGCACAATTTATAATTTATTCCTCTTTTGAATTTGACAAAAATAACTCTTCGTGAACAAAGAAATAATCTTACTTTAATCATATTTTCCTCACTTATCAATAAATTAACATTCTTTTTTTTCGGGAAAATAAGGTACACTTACAAGGTTGTTAAAATTGTGTTACTTATGCCTTGTTTTTATTCACGTTGAAATTAACTTGTCAAACAAATACTTACACAAAAATATATTAATTTGACTATAAATTTGGCATATTCGGTTGAAATGTAAACGAATTTTGTTAAGTTTTCAAGAAAAATACTCGACCTATTTATCAATACAAGAATAAATACTTCTTATTTCAAAATAACTAGTAAGCGTCCATTATCAAAGTGAAAAAAAAAAATCACTATATTAAAAGTAATTTGAATTTTATATTAAACAAAATAAAATAACATAAAAAAATTAGTAATAATAATAATTTGGATTTGGGTCAATATAGAAACCAAGCATAGAATCTTGGAATAATCCAACAAGTTAAAACCAAGTTTGGATCGAGCTAGTCTAGAGCTAGTCACACTCCATATAATACACAGTCTATAGCACACGGATTGGATGGAGGGCGTCACCCAAGTGAACCGGCCAAAAACAATGGTAAACATAGGCCCCCTTTTAAAAGGTAAGTTAAATATTTTTAGATATAAAATATTAGAAAGTGGCATTAATTTTTAAGGGGGACACTTAGTATGCAAATTATTTAAGTTAGGTAGCGAGGAATTATTTAAAGCACTTAGGTTTTAGTATATAGGCCTCGAGTAACATATTTACCATAGATAGGATATAGGTTTTACAATATAAAGTTAGGTTGGACATAGGTTTAAATTTTATTAGCTATAAGGTTTTGATCTATAATGTTTAACTATAGTCCAATGTCATGCTATGCAATCTTTTCAATAAAAAAAGTCCAAACGTGTCCTACAATTTTCAAATAAATAGGTTTAAACACAATTAAAAGCATAATTTAATCGTGTTTTAGGATTAAAAATATCTGTGTAAAAACTGAACCGACCCACAATCCGGCGTGGAAAGAGAATACGGAGCTTTGGAATTACCTGCAAATCGGGGATCTGTCTAATTTAATTGAAAGGATTCAAGGATTTGACCAAGACATTTCTATCAGATTCACCTAGGGATGGAAGAATCAGATTGTCAAATACAGTAACATGGAGATTGAGATCACGGAAGAGCTCATCGCCCAGATCACGGGCCTCAGCCTGGAGGGCACCAAATTCTTCAGTAAGAAGGTGGACAGGGAGGTGGAGACCAAGAAGTTCCTGGACGAGGGGGAGAATCTTGAATTCGTGACTGCTGGCATCAAGGTGGCGTCGATTCCTGAGCCTTTTGCTGAGCTTGCCAGGATGGTGGTTAGGTATGTAACTCTTGAAGGAAGATTTGTGACTATACCTCAAAAACATTTGATATTTCTAAATCACTTTCGTAGAAATATCATCATCATCTTTCCTCACTATGTGATTAACTCGCTGGAGAAATCAATTAGAGAAGTTCGAGCCACTCTAGGGTTGTCCCTTTGCACCAGGGGCTTATCCTCCTGATCCATCGCCACTGTTCTAGTTGCCCCCATGAATCCTACCCCACCTTCTTCCTCCATACCTCCACCTGCTCGCACCGCTTCCACTCCCCCTAGCTGAAAAGAAAGATTGAATTTGTTGCTTCCAAAGAAGAAAAGCAAGAGCATCAAAGATAAAATCCCTACTTCCCAATGGGTCCTAAGGAGCCACAAAAACTGGAACTTTTGAGAACCTCCCGCATATTAGTAAACCGGTGGAGGAGCCCAAGGAGGAGGAATTGATGGACAGAGTGAGCAGATTAGAAAAGGAGATACAAGAGCTCAAAGGTACTATAAAAATTTGGAAAGAGCTAAGGAAAAGGAATTCTTCAAAGTGATGAGGAAGAGGGGGTTATTGCTGAAGTCTTCAAGAAGTTACAGTCCTTGGATGGCAGAATGGGGAATGTAAAAAGTCGCAATGACTACATATTATCTTCCCTCAAAAGAATTTATAATTTCATTGAACAACATGTTCATAGTGTCTGCAGTCTAAGTGGGGTTAATGAGGACATTTGGGGCCCTAAAGAGAAAAGGGATATTGTAATTGCTCAGGCAGATATGAAAGACTCCTCTCAGGCCACTGCCATTGCCTTCTTCATGTCGTTGTAGGCTATCAAGACCAAGATTGACAGGGCTATCAAGTAACGGGTTGTTGTGATGTTGTTTTTGGCTGCGAAGTTGCTATTATCTGGTAGTTCTGGTGCTACTTTTTGGTGGAGTTCTATATGTTGTTTCTCTTTTGGTTACTTTTTGATCTTTTCTGCTTCTTTTTGGATCATTGTACGTTTGGATCCTTTCTTCACTTGTATTGTCATATTTGGCTGTTGAGCCCTCTTTGGTTGGTAGTTTTCCCTTCTCTGGGTTGTTTCTCTCACCTTTACTATCTGGCTTTTGAGCCCTTTTGTATACAGGGTATAGTCCCTTCAAAACTATTTGCCCTTAATAAAAAAAAATATAAAGGTGTAATTATAGTTTATATAAATTATAGGATATTTTTAAAAATTTAAACTATATATATTTTAGACTATAGTTTATATTTCATAAACTATAATAGAAGGTTTTTAGCATATAGTTTATATTAAATTATAGGATAAATCTTATTAGAGGTGGTCCAAAGGACAAACCAAAATTAAAAAAATTAAGCAAATTTTTACCAAGGGTAGGAGATTTCGAATCTTCGTGAGAGTATAAATAACATTAAAAGTTTACAGAGGGGACAAGCAATTTCACCCATCCAATGAAATCCCTATTTTTTCTCCTCCCTTCATTCACTCTTGAATTTACCCTTGGAAATATTTATCCTACAAACATTTGAAACTATACAAAAATAAAAAATATTTCATATATAAATTAACTCTTACATGTGTTCTCTTTTGTGATTTCACGAAACCCTTTCACATGTGCACACATTATGTTCACTAACCTATGTCCCCGATTAATGAAATATGAATTTTAGATCTATATCTAAGTTAATCTAAAGAGGTACAGAAATGCAATAAGTGATATAAGTTGAAATACGATGCTAAAAGGGGTAAGATAAAGGGGTAAGATACTAACTCGGAAATAATGGATGGAGGGCGGTGTGACGGATCAACCCGAGAAAATTGAAGATGATTACTTTCCCATAATGGGGCACTGGAGGAGGACTGGGCGCCTGTGGGAACCCTATTCTAAAGTATGTGAGCTCTAGTACACAAATAGCTCGGGGTATGAATTGACATTGTCACTAGATCTTCGCAATATCTTGACCCTTGTTGCATGAGTTTTGCAATATCCTTGTTGATGACGGTGTAAAACCCGCAATGAATATTTACTTGCAAAACCCCATACAAAGCATTAAATCCCTAAAAAAGAAAGATGCATTTGAAGGGGTCGGAATGACCTTAGCGAAACAATGGTGGACTTACAACTAAGAATTGCACTATATTCCGGACACAATGTATTTTTGTGTGTTTGTGTGTGCAAGTGTGTGCCTAGGTGCCCTCGCACCAATGATGACTTGAGAGATATGGGAAAATAGCTAGATGTAAAAATTAAATGTTTGATGGAATAGAATGAATACAACCCTTCCTATGCGGTGTGTGTGATGCAATGATGCCCAAATACAGTCCTTTGCCTTAGTAGATAGCTAGCCATTGATGGTAGAGAGTCCACCCATAGAATAGTGAGTATGTTATGTTTATATAGGGATCTCTTGTTCAAATTTTGACACTAATGACCCAACATGCCAGCTAGTACCTGGGGAAAGGGAATGAAAATGAAAAGACCAACCTCGAACAAATAAATTAAATCTAAGTGCTATTGGGACCAGGGCACCAAAAATTAAGGACCAAGACGCCCATGGGTGCCCCAGTGCTACCATAGGCGCCTAGTCAAAGACTAGAGATGACAAATGACCAAATAATAACACCTAAGACTCCCTAAGAGATGACCAAAATTGTGTAAATAACTAACAACTATGTAAGACAAATGATGATGACGACCAACTAACTAACGACAGGACTAGGGGATGAGCCATTAGTGAATAATTTTCTTACGTGATATCCATATATAAAATAACATATTTGGTAGTATAATTTTAATAGTAAGTGCATGATTTTGTGACTACATTTTCCCCCACTTTATGTTGGTGAGTGGAAATCTCGGTAACATAAAGTAGATAGAGATGTGTACCTGAGAAAAATCCGAGAGAAGCCCATGTTGTAGTAGAACACACAGATGTGGTAGTAAAATTGTGCCGAAAGAACTATAAAAGTGTGTCAAACCATGGATCAACGGGTTGATCCATGTAACATAATGAAAAGCATACTAGTATGATGAAGTGCACTAAATGAGAGTGATGATTGCTATGTATGATGATTTTGAATGCATATAATGATGATAAGATGGGGAAGGGAGTGATTAGTTTCGACCCAAACGCGTGTATATGAATAAATGACCAGAGGATTTGGGCATCCTACCACCAGAGGAAGAGTGTAGGGAGAAAAGTGTGTTATTCTCCAATCTCTGACTACATCCTTAAGATATAGCCACTGCAGACGGACTCAAATCAAACATTTGTGGGTTTTGGATCCAAATAATTTCAATCAAACAGTTAACCCATATAGGAGTGGTATAGGAAAGGAACTCTTGCCCCCACTCCATGGGTGTCGCCGCAATGTGATGGCTTCTAATTTAGGTCATCTAGAAGCAAACACGAAATGTATGATGGCTTCCAAGTTAGGTCATCTAGAAGCAAGCACAAAGATATATGATGGCTTCCAAGTTAGGTCATCTGGAAGCAAGCGAAAAATGTAGAATAACTTCCCAAGTTAGGTCATTTAGGAAAGTAACAAATGTAATCTCCCAAGTTAGGTCATCTAAGAGGCCAATTGTGTTGTATTTTTATTGATTATATGATTTCAATTGTTAGAAATTTGAATCGTGTTGATTGATTTAATGGTTACTCATAGAGAGATTTTACATTAGTTTCACCCAGGTTAGGTCATTAGGGGGAATCGATAGAAATTGGTGAAATATCATATGAAAAGGTTTTAACGCTTGTTTCCCTGAGGTTAGGTCATTAGGGGGAATTAATGGAATGTTTCATACAAATATTTGTATATTTTTTGGCCCCAGATTAAGTCATTAGAGGGAATTAATGGTGAAATGTCACGTGATGAATTAGTAAATGTTTGAAATTGTTGAATATGTAGTGTTGGTCAAAGAATACTTGTCAAAGATCACACAAGGAGTCTGCGCGGGATAGAAGGCCCAGAACCAAGGGCGCGGAAGGATAGGAAGGACCCGCACGTGGAAGGAAAGTTCAGATTTTAGGACTTAGCCGATTTTGAGCATGAAGACCTATTTTTAGAAGATGGTGTGTGGAACACATCAACGATGCAGAGACGTGTGTGCCATGCATTTTCTATCTTTGGAGAAGTGGTTTGAAGCGTTTATGTATGAAGACAAGCTAAGAATAAAATTGACACTTCAGTTCACTGCAAGAGGACTATAGATAGCACACTTGCATGTGTTACTATGATTATAAACGGAGTGTGGCTAGCAATAGCATGCAACCTATTTTTTGAATAGACAAGCGGTGAAGGGAAAGTCCCCACCCTATATATATGATGTTAGGTGCATAAGAGATATATATATACAGACATATAGATATATACGAGAGAGATAGAGCTAGATTCATGGAAGGATATGTGTGTATGTATGTGTGTAACGGATAATAAACGTATATGATTGAACTATTGTATCAGTTCCATACACGTGTTGGTATAGATTGACACTATTGTAAGGAGCTTCTGTATTTATTAATAGATGGAAGATATTGGCTGAATCTAAGTGTCATTCTGTGTAATTGAGTAGTGTATGTTAATGGTTAAATCATGATTACTGTTTAATATTGTTCTTTCATAGATCTGAGTGTAGCATGCATTGTGGAATGATGGATTAGTTATGAATCTATATGTTACTTCCTTCATCATGTTAACATCCTGTTACAACAACCCTAAAGAGGGACCTGGTACCTTTGCATGCTTCAGGTGAGCGCTCAGTCTAGGCTGAGTGATGTGCCAGCATGACTAGGGTGTTATCTGGTAAATTCTAGGTTGCATCATTGGTTCCGTTGCCAGGACCTCTTTTTCAGTTGTTTTCAGGATGGTTCGTGATGAAGACATACCAGTTAACTCTAGCAAGTATTGAGGAATGGATACATGATCTGGAGGAAGAATATGTGCGGCGGTTCAGCAGTGGATCTGAGTTTAATGCACGCACTTGGGAAAGAAGTAACACGTATGATATCTTATATGAGATATTTTTCACTATTTTTCTAGTAGAACTATACGAGTGGCTTACTACTTATGCATCTCAGTGAGAATTTGAGGTATCGCACACTTGTCTGGACACAGGAAGAATTTCAGGCCCTCTATGATGTTGATATGATCGGACTCGCATGGTGGATATGTGGTTTCGTGGTGTTCTAAAAATTTATATTCGGAATATTCAATTTTGGCATACTCTTGTCAGAGGTAGTTGAGTTCCAGTTTCTACGATATCCAAGAGGAACATATTTGCAAGGTATTCCACTAGTTATCAAGATCTTAATGGTAACTTTGAACTGGAGAGTAAACCGATAGCTAACTAAACTTTTCCACACACGGGGGTAGGAACGGGTTTGGTGTAAGATGGAAAACCTAGTGGTAGAGAAAAAAAAAGGAAAGGTAGTTTAAGTATAATGAGGCTCACAAGAGGGAGATAGAGAAGAAACATTCCATTACAGAGATTATGGCATAGAGGAGAGAGATGGCTCATGAATGATTTATAGCTCACATAGAAGAGGTGGAGCTAGAGCATCAGGAACTCCCCCATCTTGGAAAGCATGATATAAATCCCCCCTTAGCCTCACATGGAGGTGTGCAAAGCAGAGACCACCTGGACCATGGGCATGCATCTTAATCCACTGGTGACCTAGCCTTTGTGCTTGGTTTTTAGTATCTAGTACGACAAGTAACCAACAAACTAACTTGGGAAGTAGGAGAGCAGGAGTAAGTCAAGGATCAAGTACATCAATGGCAAGATAGATGGCTTCAATGTCATTTAGAGGATCATTCTTAGGCACATCATCCGCACAGAATGTGAGCACGTAGAATGTTGGATTCACCTCTGGAAGTGGAACTATTTCATAGACTGTAGGGGTTCAATATAGTACTACTATCAGAGCATAGGGGAGTACATCTATAGGCCCTATTCCAACTACAGGTGGTATATTCAAAGGTATAGGTGGTTCTAGTTCGAGGTGGATCTCGGTGGTTACGGGAGGCGGAGGGAACACAAGAGGTCCCGAGATCAAGTGGTCAAGGCCCACAGCAACCATAGAACATCTATATGGAGATGTCTCTTCGTCTTCTAGAGTATAGAGGTATAGAGGATGTTTCCAAACATGTGCATGTGTGAAATATTATGGCGTGCTAAAAGGATCACGGCTTCCGAATGAAATTCAATTCAATTCAATTCACCACTACATTACATGGGTGTGCACACAGCTGATATATAAAATTTGACCACCGATCAAACTTGTGTGGATTATGCAGCATTGAGAGATGCTTTCTTGAAAGAGTTCCATATACCCGAGTTTGAGCAGAAGAGTATAAGTGCACTCAAGGATATCAAGCAAGGCACTACTGAGAGTGTATGTGAGTATGATGCTCATTTTAAGACACTTTTATCTAAGTTATCTTATGATATTCACGCTAGCCAACATGCACAATGATTTGTTGGAGGATTGATTACACCTTTTAGAAGGGTGTTTTCACATAAGGCATACACTGATCCACGCAAAGCAATGGAAGCAACTTTTCATGCTAAGGCAGTTGGGAGCATTAACACTAGTGTTAGTCCATTCTTAGAGGCACAAATTACAGCTATGGAAAAATAGTTAGAGAAGCTATCAGCAAATTTAGCCCATGAAACGCACTCAAAATCTTGGTGTACATATTGTGAAGTGAAAGGTCACACCAAGGATAGTTTCCCTCACCAATCTATATGCTCATTACTGTTGGATTGTGAAATTTGTCATTTGAATCATGATGCTAGTCATTGTCCTTTGTTGAAATGCATGATAAGGAAGAATGTATCTTGCTTTTGTAAGATTTGTAGGTCCATGACCCGTGATGCGAGGATTTTTGGTGATTGGTCATATCAAAGATGTTATAGACCTTAGGGTACGACAAACAAGTATAACAGATAGTTCTAAGGGTAAGAATGAGCACCATGATTGAGATCATAATCAAACGTGCTATGACAGGAATGAGGGGCACTTTGAAGGATGTCGTGGAAGGGGACATGGATATCATGTTGGATATGGAGGATGAGGCTGTGGTGGAGGAAGAGGTGAGTTCCCTCATGGAACATGTTATACGTGTGGATCTCCTGACAACTATAGGCATGAATGTCCTCAGAATATTGCACATTCTTTCTATGGAAAGAACCATAGCTATGAAGAGTGCCTATATTTATATGAGCATTTGAGTAAGCAGCATAAGCAAGAGAACAAAGGCATCGTGATGGTTAGAATCTAGTGTGTAGTAAAGGATCAGTGGATTCCCAAGATAATCGAAGGACTTGAGGCATTGACCATTAATATTACTACATGCCTTTGAAGCAACATGCGTAAGAGAGGCATTACACAAGAAGCCTATGATCACCAAGGAGGAGGTTTTGCATGCGAGGTACCCGGATCCTGCTCATTAGAAGGAAGTTTACCAGGATACCATGGAAGTGCTAAGGAATCTTCAAGGTGAGATACAGTACCTCAAGGAGCAAAAGAAAGCATCAGAGATAGTTCAAAATGATATCGATGATCTACGAGAGGTGTGCAAGATGTTGCGCCAGGAGAACATTATTCCGCTATTAGGAAATTGGTTAAAAGGAAACACTTTGTGCATAGGTCTTGAGACCGGACGGCAGATTTTGTATGCAAATCTTCCCCCTTATAGCATTAACTATGACAAATAAATTACTCGAATGTTTTTGTAGATGGGGGTGGTGTTGAGCAATATATTTATCGATATAGGTGCGGAGGTAAATGTGTTTACATTAGATGCATGGGTACAAATGGGGAGGCTTCATTGCAGCCATCATCTAATGTGTTGTTTATGGAAAACCGGACTAAGGCCACTCCCATAGGAGTTTTGAAATATGCATCTATAACTACACAAGGGGCCAAGTTCACTTTGGGTATTTTGAGGTATTAGCACTTGAAAAAGCCAACAATTTTCCAGCCCTGCTTGGACGCCCTTTGGTGTTATGCGAATAATGTTGACTTGAGATTCAATAAGGGGTATATCAGCTTTTAAAACAAGGAGGAAAGGGTTGTGATACCTTTGATAGATGGAAATTCTACACCTTATGTTAAACCTCTAAGTGAGGAGGATTTAAACAGAGTCTATGTACGCGCTATTCAAGACCCAGAGGTCAATGAGCCATCAAAAGAAGGAATCCTATAGTGGGAGGATTCTCATTCTATTAGTGATACTATGAGTATTGCTTATGACAGTTGGGCTCATGGTACATATGAATTAGTAGGATGCTAATTAAAAAGCATGGTTGCATGCAAGAATGGACTTTGTTCAATTCGACGGATAGGTAAGACAAGTACCTTGGTGCGAAAGGGACGAGAAGATCTTCTACCTTTCGAGGGCCATGGAAACACAGTGGAAAGATCAAGTTAAAAGGAGAGATATGTTAGTATATACACTATGCGGGACAGACAGCAGCGCTAGTGGGTAGTCCATAGATATAATCTTATAAATTGGGAAGAGATTGGAGTCGCTTTGTCTACTAGGTTTATAAGGAACAATGCACCTACACAAATCTACACTTATCATGGTGATCAACTTATTCAACATCACATTCAGCAATGTGAGAGACTCTGGACAGTAGGATAGGAAGTATTACCACCTTCACTCTGGGTGCATAGATTGTATTATACGCTACAAGGATGCGCACGCGCTTGGTATGTATATGCAAAACTACATCGAGAAACTAGGAACTGGCAAGATTTGACTATAGGAATGATCCAGACTTTCAACTACTTCTCAACTAAACCTCCTGTAGCAGAGGCATTAAAAATTTTCAAGCACTTAACTATGGGAGATAGTGCAAAATCCGAGGAGCATATACAGGAATTATTCGGTGGGGCAGAGTTCAAAGCATGTTTTGAAAAAGAAGAAGAAATGGACTCCATACTACTTGAATGTGCTTGCCTTGAGAAAGAGAATGGAAAGATGGTTTACGTCATGGATGATGAGGAAGTTGAGAACCTGGATATTGAACATTCACACGGGGTGCACAAGGTCTTGGATAGTGTAGACAAGGATATGCGCACCTACCATGAACCCATGAAGACAAAGAAGGTGAATATAGGTTTGGAGGTTGAGCCTAAGGAGGCCATAATTGGAGATTACTGGTTAGACTCGGAGGTAGCAAAGATCATCAAGTTACTCAGGGATTATCAGGACTTATTCCCTCAAGGATATCATGAACTTAAAGGCATGCATGAATCACTTGGGGAAATAAAGATCAAACCTAAGAGCAGTGCACGACCAGTCAGAAAGAGACCCTACAGAATGAATCCTAATTTGCGTAAAAAGGTAAAAGAATAGATTGATAACATGTTGAAATCTAGAATTATCAAGCCCCTTGATGAGTCGAGTGGGTTAGCCCAATGATGATCATTATCAAGAAGGGTGGATGAATTAGGATATGTGTGGACTACATGGAGCTGAATGTTGCATGTGTCACAGATCCATTCCCTACACCTTTCACTGAGGAAATATTAGGAGTTACAGGGTGCAAAATATATTCCTTCACATATGGGTTTTGCGGGTATCATCAGGTTAGGATTGCTCAGGAGGATCAAGAAAAGACAAAATTTACTACTGAATGGGGAAGTTTTTCCTATACAGTGATGCCCTTTGTTTTGAAAAATGTGCCTACTATATTCTTGCGCATAGTTATTCAGGAATTTAAGGATTTTATTCACAACTTCTTATAGGTATACCTAGATGATTGGACAGTATATGGGCTTATGAAAGATCATTGTGACAATCTGTGCTTACTGTTTGAACGATGCAGACAATTGAGTTTCTCTTTGAACATCAAGAAGTGCATATTTTCTACGCCATTTGGGATCTTGTTAGGATATATAATTTGTAAAGAAGGTTTGATAGTTGATCCAGCCAAGGTTGTAGTCATTTTAGGCCTGGAATTGCCTACCAGTCAAAGTGATGTGCGTGGATTTTTAGGTCATACAGGGTATTATAGAAAATTCATAAAAGGGTATGCCAAATTTGCCACACCCTTGGAAGAATTTCTTGAAGGGGAAAGGTACATTTTATTGGGAGAACCGTAACAACACGCGTTTGGGATATTAAAGAGAGACTTACTACCACGCCCATTCGCACTTTCCCTCGGGGATAAACCATTTCATGTGCATGTGGATGCTTCGGCATGGAAATTGGCGTTGTGTTAGCTCAACCTAGAAAAAGTATTATAGATCATCAATCTATTTTTCTAGTAGGAAATTGACTCTGGGAATAGAATTATATGACTACAGAGCATGAAGCATTGTCAAAGATCTATGCATTGTACAAATTTTGACAGTACTTGTTAGCAACACCATTTATGTTTTATAAAAATCACGTGGCATTGAAGTACTTAGTAAACAAGCCCGTCTTACGAGGGGCACATATGCTGATGTGTACTCCTATTTCAAGAGTTTTACTTCACGGTTATGGTGAAGCCGAGGAGAAGCAATTCTAGACCAGATCATTTATTTAGAATCAATTCAGGAGACGATGCACATATAATTGAAGAAATAATGTCGGATGCACGCGATTATATAGGTTATAATGCGCACCCAAGGAATTAAAAGACATTTTTGTCTTTCTACAAATAGGTATGGCACGGAAGGAATGAAAGCATTAGAAAAGAAGCAGACTTCATATATGCACAACACCATTTATTTTAATTAGTGGTGATCTCTACAAGCTAGGTAGAGATGAATTATTATGACATTTTGTATTAGAATATGAGTGTCAAGATATCATGGAAGAAGCTCATGGTGGTATTGCAGGAGGCCATTATGCAGGTGATGCATTGCTGGAAGATCCTACTTGTTGGATTATGGTGGGAGACATTATATAAGGACTGTAAAGAATATTGTAAGGTGTGTGATCATTGTTAGCGCCTAGGAAAACTAGGGATAAGAGATGAGATTCCTTTGAGACCAATTACTAGTGCCGAACCATTTGAGAAATGAGCCATTGATTTTGTAGGACCTATTTCACCACCCACGCGCAGGACTGGATCACGCTATATTATTACTTGCACATATTATCTCACGCGGTGGGCAAAAGAAGCACCTACCAAGGACTATAGGATAGCTACAGTAGCTAGATTTCTATGGGATAATGTTCTTACGAGATATGGATGTCCCTTAAGCTTGACAAGTGATCGAGGTACACACTTTTTGAATGATACAATCAGGATCCTATTAGATGATTTTATGGTTACACACCATAAAACTACACCTTATCATCCTCAAGAAAACGGAATTGTTGAGGCCTTCAACAAGATTTTGAGCCAAACTTTGAAAAAAAATTGTGATGTTGGGAGAAAGGATTGGGATGAAAAAGTATCAGTTTTTCTTTAGGCATATAAAACAACTTACAAGAGATTGAAAAAATCCACAGTTTCGGTTGGTGTTTGACATAGAAGTTGTTCTCCTATAGAATTTATGTTACCTTCTTTGCGCATTATGCGCTACTGGAGTTCTAGCAGATGAATAGGATCTAGAAGAGCGTATCAAAAATATGATTCAGCTGGATGAGAGACGAGCCATAACACGATGGAGTCGAAGAAGCAAGAAAAGGCTAGGTAGCGAGGCATGGCATGATAGGAACATAAGGGATAAGAAATTTGAGATTGGACAACCGGTACTTCTTTATGACTCAAATTTTTACACTATCTAGGAAAGCTCAAGGTACATTGGTTGGGGCCGTATGTTATCACTTCTATACTTAAATTGGGTGCTTTCCAGTTAGAATAAATTTATGGAACACGGCTACCCAGTTACTTTAATGGGAGTAGGTGAAGCCCTATTATAAATAATTCTTCTTGGTGTTTTTGCAATAAAGCGAGTATTGCCATTTAGTTTAGGTTTTCAATTATGTATTCCTTAATGTATTTTCTTCTTTGTCGCTTTGCTTTGTCAATTTCGTTGTTTTTATTGTGCAATAAGTGCGCTTGCGCACATGAAGCTAATTCTTGTATGAATATTGTTTATGGAGAGGACATACATACTTTTAGTGTGGGGTGGTTGTAGTTATCCAAGGAAAAATATTGTGGGAATTGAAAGGTGAAAGGAATAAGCTGTTATGGGTGTGCTTTAAGTCAAAAGATGATTTCTTCTCAAAGTGACCAAGGATGAAGATGAATGAAAGAACAGTATAACATAAGGTAAGCGGAAGCCATGTTAGCTACCAGAAGAAGGTACACTGATGAGGTACTCAGGCACAGGAGTGCACGCTAAAGACAAGTCGTGACCGAGAGGGTAGGAAGGCATGCTAGAATGTTATAGGCATTTGGGTGTGAAGATGTACCACGTGGAGCGAACGGATTTGATCAATGAATGAGGGGATATTTGGTAGGTGAAGGTGCAATAAATGCATCAAAATTTTAAAAATTTGAAAAATCTATATAAGGATGGGATGCGGATTCATTTTTATTGTTGTGACTAAGAGTTTTTAAGAAAGAGCCAAGTGCGAAGAGCCAAGTGATCAAGTTAAGGTGTGAAGTGTGTGAAACCATGCATGAAACCCATATATGTGTGACAAGAAGCTTTCATCCCCGGTGGTGAAGGGTTTGAGAGAAGTAGGGAGATAGAAAAGGGTTCGGTTACAAAGTTTCCACCTAGGGCATGATTGAATCAAGCTAGGGTTTGATTTGTAAAGTTGCAGAGTTGAAGAGGAAAATTTTCAAGGTAAAAATGGCACCGAAGAAGGCATCTGCAGTAGTAGTAAAAGGAAAGAAGAAGCTAGTCGTTGAGGAGAAATAAATGGCACCCGAAATCCATTTTTCAGAAATGTAATATCTAGAAGGAGTCATCGTCGGGAAAGAATAGGATTCACCCATCAGAGAGAGCAAAGTAAGTGAATATAATCACAGGACTTTGGAAAACAAGAAGGAGCTCAATTCCTTTCTCACTACTAGAATGAACAAGCACATGATGGAGGACATGTTAGTATATGATGATGTGGGTGAAAATATTTTGAAGATAATTGGGTCCTACCAGTTGTATGAGCTTCCATATTTCGGGAAGTATGAGCCCTTGTATTATTGGCTCATGAGCAGGGTGCACGAAGACTTCTTCTACTTTGCAGGACGTAGAGTTAGAATCTCATCGCACTGTTTCATCGATTCAAGTCCGAAGGCCACAAGAGAAGATATAAACTTTTATCTTCGAGATAAAGCCATGATTGTAAAGACCAAATAGGATTTGGGATACTTGAAGGGTCGCGCGGAATGGAAATAGATAAATTTAATAATTGTTCAATTGTATAAGCTACATTGCTTGTGTTACCAAGTTGAATGATCAGGAGTGGTGGTCTCAGGTAAATACTATGTGGTTGCATGTGGCGCATAAGATGTCAAAAGGGACAATCTACAACATTGCAGGATATATTGTAGAGAAAATAGTCGAAGAAGCGTGCACATGAGGAAGATCAGCTTTGGGGTTGTTATTATCACTTTGGTATTTATGGAGATTCAAGTACGGATGGACCGATAGAAGAGAGAACATTGTAGCGCCCATTTTTATAGCCTCGGTTATTTTTTCTTCTTTTTACTCATAGACATGTTTCGGTGGGGATTCGATATATTTTGGAAATTACATTAGGATATTTGATTCTTATTAGACATGTATGGAGATTTAGGCATATAGCGCCAATTTAGATTGATTACACATTTTTATGTCTTACCTTATCTTATGATGTCATGAAATACATTAGGATATTTGTTATGATGTTGATTTCTAACCTCATTTATATTTGATGGATACTCGGTTTGATTGCATGTTTGGATTCTATGGATGAATGTCACTTTATCGTTATGGCTAACTCATGGTGGATTGTGTATAATTATGCATGTTGTCGCATTCTCGATTCGAATGATGATATAATAGCATAGAATTCTTTGACTTATTATTGATTATTTGATTCACATTTTATCAAATAGGTGCGTTTAATGTGTGCAATGAGTGTGCGGTGACGAGTCACGGGAGAACGTGGGATTCGAGGCCAGCTACACAATTTTTACAGCAGCCCACGGGGTTAAGCCCTAACCGTGTTTCTTGTTATATGAGGCCTTAGTATTAGATTTTATTGCTTAGGGCACCATGTGTGACCCTCATTTGTAATGTAATATGTCTTGTAATATTAATATTGCTTAGGTTGTTTAGTTTGTGTTGTAAACTTGTTTTGGGGACTTAATAGCCCCACTTACATTAAGTTTTGAGTTTGTATAATGATGTGTTTAATCATAAGGGATTAGGGTCACATGTGAACACTTGGGTGTGCCCCACATCCTCTACCCTTGTGCCAAATGTGCCAAACCCAAATTTGGGTTATTTTAGGCTTTTTAGTGACCCCTTTTTGTTTGGGAGTTCACTTAGCATGAAAATGGGCCCTCGGACCCCACCTAATAGGTAGGGGCTTAATTCCAAGGCATAGAGGGAGTTTTCACCCTTTTTCCTCCTTTGGTCACATCCATGTAAGGTGGATGGGTAGGTGTGCTTTGTTAAAAGTTGCACAAGTTTGTTTTGTTGTTCATTTTGAGTAATTTGGGAGAAGAGGGTTAAAAGCTATTTTATCCTTTCTCCCTTTTATTTTGAGAATCTTTGACCTTAAGGGAAGAGAGGGCTAACACATATCACCCCCTCATTTGTGAGGATTTTTGTTGGCCCCTCTTCAAATTATCCCTCATGGGGAAAGAAAAGAACTTTTTTTTAGCTTTTGCTTGGAGGCTTGTGGATTTTGGAGCTAGAGCTTGCTTGGACAAAGAAAGGAAAAGTTAGAAGTGGAGAGATTTTGGAGGTAGGCTCCTTGAGTTCATTTTCATGTTTAGTTCATATTAAGTATTAGTATTTTTTGTTTAAAATTTTGTTGTTGCTTGTGTGTTACCATTTGTTGTTATATTTGTGGTTTATTTTCCTCCATCCATCATATGGTATGATGGATTTTTGGAGTTTGTGGAGGAAGAGAGAGGGATTTTTCCCTCTCAATCTTCATGGCTTGATGGGAAAGCCATATAGGATTTTAGTTACTCCCCTCAAATGGTTTGAGGTGGGGAAGGTGGTTCATATGGTTTGAACCTCCTTCCCCATTTTTGGTGAGGAAACCCTTTTGGGTTTGAAAATCCTCCCAAGAAGGATTTGGTGAATGGATGGAGAAATAAGGAGGGTTTGATGACTTTTGAGGGATAAGGAGGTTGTGGAGATCTTTTTTTTGTGCAACCAATGTTTTCTACACTCTTGACTTTTGGAGATCTATTTCTTCTCTTCCCCATCTTAGAGGTAGAACTTGGTTTCCCCTCTTTTTCATCTTTTCAAATTGGTGTTTTTTGTCGTAATATTTGTCTTGTCCTTATGTGAATGTAATGTTGGTTGTTCTTCCTTACTCTTGTGCAAGGTTATGGATAGTAGGCCTCTTTTCCATGGGCTTGGGGGAGGCTAGCATGCATTCCAACCTTGGAAAGGCATGTAATGATGCCTAAAGGTTGGGTGGTTAACAAGCCTTGTTCTCTCGGAGTTTGATTCATGTAAGAGTATTTGAGTTTGGAGCTCAAGTTGGTGATAGTTGGAGTTTCCTTGTCATCTTAGTTCTCTTTGTTTCCATCATCCTTTTATGGACTATTTTGTTATTATATCTTGTAAAGAGGCTTGTAATATGTTTTCTTGAGTAGTTTCATGTATCTAAAAAAAAAAAAAAAACATTGTATGGTGAGTTTGAACTCCTTGAAAAGAAATCTTGTATTAGATGTTTTCTGTTTACATGAACTTGTTGTAACCCCACTTGGAGGGAAAGTAGATTATTGGAAATGGATTATTACATTAGTTGTTTTCTTTTAAAAAATGAATTTGTTGTAACTCCATGTTGAAGGGAAGTCGATCTATGGAAATATTGTAGTTTTGATATATGTTTCTTTCTTGTAAAATGTGTATAACATGACTAAATGTAAATTAAAAACATCATTCTTGAAATGCATCTCTTTTTGGATTGCTTTTGAAAGTTAGTGAATGAAATGAAACTAGTTCTCTCTCTTTATTGTTAAAATGAAATGAATAAATTTGGTGAGAATAGTGAGTTTTATACCTTACAACATTGTCCAATCACTTCCTTTATGAATAACTTGGGATAACCTCTTGGACTTGTATGAAAAGAAATTATATATAAACTGAAATTCAATAAAGAAAATAATAATAATAATAAAGGATGATTTAAAGTATGGATAATGGTGATTGTCTTGCACTATTGGGACTATATTAAAATTTACCAAGATACATATTAATCCAGGTATTAGTCTAGTTGTATATATATCATTCCTATAAATTTATTAGCATTCCATTTTAATGCAGACCATGTTCTATACTTTGAGATATTGGGTATTATATTTTATAAATTTGCTATATAAGTATATAATACTATATAATAGGTGGTAACTTATATATTATAATATGGGAGTATTATAATATTTAAATATATATATCATATGTTATAATGTTAAAAAAAAAACAATAACTAAATGAAAAATATATATATATATATATATATATATATATATATATAATTTGATTATTTGAAAACAAAAAAAAAAAAAAAAAAAAAAAAAAACATAGGTTTGGGGAGGGTTAAACCTCCTCCCCCACTCCCTATGCTTCACCATATCGTCATCGCTACCCCTCCCCCACATGACCTAGCCATTGTCCCCTCTCCACCACTTCCTCTTCCCCACCTACCATGGCTCTCCTCACCACCACCGCTCCCATCCTCCACGTGAGAACCCTTCTCCGCCCCCCAACTGTGATTTGTCATCCACCCTCCCCCGCTCACGACCACCCCTTTCTCCACGGCTTCCATTCCCCCCTTCTCCATTCCCGATTGATCGTGGACGTCGTGTGTGTGTGTGTGTGTGTGTGTGTGTGTGTGTGTGTGTGTGTATTTAGATTTATTTACACATGTATAAATATAAACTGAAACAATATGGAGATTTCTCCTCTTAAACTAGAAAACTCCATGAATCTATCTTTTCCTTGAGCTCCTCCATAACCTATGCATGCAAGATAACCACACAAAGCAAGTGAGAGAAGAATAGAAAAGAGAAAGAGAAACATAGAGAAAATTAGGGCAACCTTAGGGTAAATTTGAAATCAAGGGCCAAGATTAGATTTGATCCAAGAGCTCCTAATCAACCCTACATACTTTAAGTCATGAGATTTTTAGGGGTTGAGAAATAAAAATTAAGGGAATGAGTGGGAAAAACTAATATACAAAAGGGGGAAAACTAATTAATTTAAAAAGGTTGGTGGACTTTTGTTTGGGGACCTTAGTAAGCTACATAGAATAAATAATTATTTTTCTTTGGGATATTATTAGGGATGGGAAAACTAAATTTGTGTAAATTAAATTATTAATGAAAAGGGGTTCAAGGGACTAATTTTTAATTAATCATTTTTATTAAAAAAAAAAATTTACCCCAAAAAAATTTTTAGTCATTCTTGGTGTGTTTTTCGATGTCCCGAGGTGGGGCATTACATTTGGTATCAGAGCAGAGGTTCACACACGTGGACACTCTGGGTAATTATTTAACTAGTCGACTATATTTTAATAACATTAAAAAATAAATAAATAAATTTTAAAAATTTTAAAAAAACAATCGCTATAATTTAATAATCTCTTCGCTCACCTCGTGCATAGGATGGCACCCATGAGACGATGTTCGGTTAGGGGTTTGGGGCATAGTTCACCTACGCCCGAACCACAGGCACCCGAGTTAGGGCCTCAGATCTTAGAGGCTCTTCAGTAGTTGATCGGTGTTGTGCAGCAGTGCCTTCCACCACCACAGGAGGCGAGAGAGGAGGAGATCTGTTAGGAGATGAGGATCCGATAGGCGAGGACACACACTTAGAGCTACCAGAGAATGATACCTCGAGGTGGGAGAGTTCATGTAGCCCTTCCATTCACCACGAGAGGGTAGCCTCATACCATCGTAGCCATTCTCATAGTCTTGAGGGACCCTTTGGGGATAGGTGACCCCACTCACTGTTGGACTGCATCGCCAGGATCGGGATATAGGCAATGTGATTAGAGACCTTCTTCACTTGCAGCCTACTACTTACACCGGCTCCACGAGATGGATTTGGGGTTGAGTCATGGCTCCTTAGCCTGGATAGTTGCTTTGGCTTACACTCTTATGAGACCAATATCAAGGCCAAGTTTTCCATACACCTCTCTCGAGACACAAAGAAGTGTTTGGTGGAGGAATGAGGAGCGGAAGCTCCATTTGACTTGAGAGATAGTGACCTGGGAGTTATTCGAGGAGTGATTCGGGGACCACTATCTATCAAAGCATTTCCTATAGAAGAGGATTGATGAGTTTCAAGACTTATATAGGGCTCAGCACAAGTAGCACAAGTATGGGAGTAGGTTCTGGATCTTCTACAGTATGTGGACTACTTGCAAGATGAAAAATTGTAGGTAAACAAGTTTATTCGAGGCCTGAATGCATACATAGCAAGAGCAGTTAGGATGTTATCTCATCCCATGCTTAAGAAGGTTGTTGAGAAGGCCTACTTAGCTTAGGAGAATAGGACCAAGGCACAAGAGCACCGAGATAGAAACAAGAGCAAGTTTCAGGATAGGATTCAGGTCTTTCAGAGTCAAGAGGTCATGGGGGATAGCACCACCCCCTAGAGGAGGATTATGGCCTCCACCAGCAGCTACGAGGGCTCCACCGCACCCATAGTAGTAGATGCAACATCATGATCACCAATAGCGAGAGGGCTAGATAGACTCAGAGCTTACAGAGAGGTGGTACTTGAGGAGGTTTTGGTGGAGCCAAGGATCAAAGATAGGGCACTCGGTACAGTGTACAACTAGCCCGCACGCGTAGCGATCTGCTAGGGCTGGACCGATAGGATCAGTTCACCAGAGTACAGGAGGGACCCCATCTTAGAGGGGTACATGAGGATGTTTTATTTTTGGGTCTCCTTATCACTTTGTGTGTATGTGCCTACACAAACCCAATACCATGGATACACAGAGAGCCTCTAGATATGAGCAGATGGTGGGTGACGTGGGACGCGCCCATCATGTATATGTAGCGGTTAACAACCACCAGACCGAGCATCGTGCCATAGTCATTAAGACAATAGGTACTATCAGGGGTATTTCTATCTCAGTACTTTTTGATTCAAAGTGCTTGATTCTTTTATATCTTCTTCTATAGTGGACTAGTGTGGGCTAGTGATGGCTAGGCAACCAAATAGTTAAGAGTTGAGTTAGCCTCCGGGGCCAAACTCGCTATGGACTCATATGTAGAGAGTTACATACTTGATTTAGGAGTTTTCTCCACTCTTGACCTCCGAGTTATTCCTCTAGGATCCTATCAGGTAGTTTTGGGCATGGATTGGCTCGAGGCTCATCAGGCTAAATTAGATTACAGGAATAAGGTCATTGAGTATCAAGATGATCTTCAGATTGTAATTGTGATATCATGGATGTAGAGGCCTATCTCTTTGTGTATGATCTCGGCTAAGCAACTTAAGTGGATCATGTGTAAAGGTTGTCAGTTGTTGGCTATCACCATCAGTGATCGATCATATAGCACCCCACAGCATTCACCCTTAGATGATCATGCAGTTTTGAGGGAGTATGTAGATGTGTTTCCAGGTGAGCTTCCAGGGTTAGCACCCCGCAGAGAGGTGGATTTCACCATCAATTTAGTGTCAGGATCTGCACCATTTTCTAGGGCACCCTATCGGATGATGACTCCATAGCTTCATGAGCTCAAGATTCAGTTAGAGGAGTTGTTGGAGAAGGGTCTCATTCGTCCTAGTGTATCTCCTTGGGGAGCACCAATCATATTTGTGAAGAAGAAGGACGGTTCTCTTAGACTTTGTGTTGACTTCAAGCAGCTCAACAAAGTCACAATAAAGAACCATTATCCACTCCCCAGGATTGATGACTTGTTTGATTAGATGCAGGGAGCTAGAGTGTTCTCCAAAGTCGATCTCAAGTCAGGGTACCATCAATTGCACATATCAGATGCAGATATTTATAAGACAACTTTTTACACATGTTATGGGCATTATGAGTTCACAATTGTTCCATTTGGTTTGACTAATGCCCTAGCTGTCTTCATAAGCCTCATGAATGGAGTATTCAGGACCTTTTCGGATCGGTTCGTCCTAGTGTTCCTAGATGATATATTGATATATTCTCATTCTGAGGAGTAACACGAGGAGCATTTGAGATAGGTACTATAGGTTTTGAGAGATCAAAATTTGTATGGGAACTTGGAAAAATATAGCTTCTTTCAAACAAAGATTCAATACTTGGGTCACATCATATCAGGAGAGGGTATCTCAGTAGATCCCTCTAAGATACAGGCTATCATGGATTTTCCAACACCCACATCAGTCACTGAGGTGAGGAGTTTTATGGGCTTAGCAGGCTACTACCGCAGGTTTGTTCAGGATTGCTCACCCTATTACTTCTCTTCAGAGAAAAGGGAAGAAGTTTGATTGGTCAGAAAAGTGTGAGCAGGCCTTTCAGTTGTTTAAGGAAAGGTTAACCATGGCCCTCATCTTAGCAATTCCAGACCCGACAGAGGATTTTGTTGTTTGCACGGATGCATCACTAGAGGTTTTGGGAGCCATTCTTATGCAGGAGCATCGGTGATTGCCTTTGAGTCACGTAAGCTCAAAGACTACGAGCTTAACTATTCTACCCATGATTTAGAGCTTGCAGCAGTCGTTCATGCACTTGTGCGTTGGCATCATTTCCTTTTGGGTAGACCTTTCATTCTGAGGACTGACCACCGTAGTTTATAGCATATCTTCTCATAGCTAAACCTCAATGCTTGAAAATGGTGTTGGATGGAGTTCCTATGTGAGTACGACATGGAGGTATAATATATCAAAGGGAAGGAAAATGTCATTACAGATGCACTTAGTAGACGATGACATGTACTTGCTTCATTGACATTGCAGTCAGATTTGAGAGGTAGAATTCTTGAGCATCTTCCAGAGGACATGTTTTATGAGGGTGCTAGATAGATGTTGGAGTCACAGGGTTCCTTAGAGGGAAGATATTCAGGGTGCATTTTAGAGATAGATGGTTTACTTCAGTTTCATAGATGCATATATGTGCCTAAGATAGGTGATCTACGTAGCTTCATCCTCATAGAGGCTCATCGAGCTCCATATGCGGCACATCCAGGAGTGAAGAAAATGCATGCTGATCTGAGGGAGTTATATTATTGGCAGGTCTTTGACGAGACATAGCATATTTTGTTGCATGATGCCTTGAGTGTCAGAGGGTCAAGGTAGAGCATTCTCATCCCGCAAGACTCTTACATCCTCATGATATTCTAGAGTGGAAATGGGATGTGATCTCCATGGACTTCATAGTAGGACTCCCTATGTCTTCTTATCATCATGATGCCATTATGGTCACTATGGATAAGTTGACCAAGGTTGCGCATTTCTCACCAACCAAAGTCACCTATAATGCACAAGCCATCGCCAAAGTATTTATGGAGGACATTGTTAGGTTGCATGGGATTCGAAGACCATCATCAACAATAGGGATACCATTTACAATTCATTTTTTTGGACTTCCTTTCAAGCCACTCTCACGGGTATTCAGATTAATTTTATCTCAGCCTATCATCTAGAGACATATTTACTGAGACAGAGAGGGTTAATTAGGTACTAGAGGAAATGTTGAGGATGTATGTGATGGACTAGCAAAAGAAGTTGGAGGATTACATTCATTTAGTTGAGTTTTCATACAACAACAATAGCTATCACAGTTCCATTGGCATGGCTCCTTACCAGGCTTTGTATGGACGACCTTGCAGGACACCTCTGAGTTGGGACAGACTAGATGACAGGATTATTCTGGGACCAGCTTACCTACAAGACTTAGAGTAGCAGGTTGTTCTGATTAGACAGCGTCTTGAGTAGGCTAGAGCACGCCAGAAGGCGTATGCGGACACCAAGAGGATTGATCGTCACTTCTCAGTGGGTGACAAAGTCTTCTTGAGAGTTCATCCTAATAAGAGCCCAATCCACTATGGAAAGGGTTCTAAGCTATCGCCTTGTTTTATGGGGCCTTTTGATATTTTAGAGGTCATCGGTTCAGTTGCCTACCGCCTAGCTTTGCCACCATGCCTTGCACAGGCCCACGATGTATTTCATATTTTTGTATTACATATATATGTATCAAATGTTTCTCAAGTTTTCAATTAGTCGGCATTACAAGTAGAGGACGAGAGGCGGTGGAGACTAGAGTCCGTACGCATACCGGGAGCACCAGAGGTTGGCCCTTCAGAGTCGATACTTGACCAGTTAGAGTGCAAAGTGGGACAAATATGATGACAAGAGCTACCTAGGAGGATGATACACCATTGAGGGCCAGATATCCCTATCTATTTCAATGACTTCCAGGAGGAAGTCTAATTTTAGTAGAGGGGGATGTAGTGCCCACATTTTTATAGCCTTAGTTTTTGTTGTTCCTTTTACTCATAGACATGTTTCGGCAGGGATTTGATATATTTTGGACATATTTGATTCTTATTAGACATGTATGGAGATTTAGGCATATAACGCCAATTTAGCTTGATTACTATGTTGTCACCTTATCTTATGATGTCATGGATATTGACTGTTATGATGTTGTTCGGACCTCATTTATATTTGATGGATACTCATTTTGATTACATGTTTGGATTCTACGGATGAATGTCACTTTATTGTTATGGCTAACTCATGGTGGATTGTCTATAATTATGCATGTTGTCACATTCTCGATTCCAGAATGATGATATGTTAGCATAGAATTCTTGACTTATTATTGATTAGTTGATTCACATTTTATCAGACAGGTGCATTTAATGTGTGCAATGAGTGTGCAGGTGACAGGTCACAGGAGAACGTGGGATTCAAGCCAGCTACACAATTTTGCACAAGCAGCCCACGGGGTTAAGCCTAACCATGTTTATTGTATGAGGCCTTATTATTAGATTTTATTGCTTTGGGCACCATGAGTGACCCTCATTTGTAATGTAATATTAATCTTTCTTAGGGTGTTTAGTTTGTATTGTAAACTTGTTTTGGGGAGTTAATGGCCCCACTTGCTTTAAGTTTTGAGTTTATATAATGATGTGTTTAATCATAAGGGATTAGGATCACATGTGAACCCTTGGGTGGGCCCCACATCCTCTACCCTTATGTCAAATGTGCCAAACCCGAATTTGGGTTATTTTAGGCATTTTTAGTGACCCCTTTTTGTTAGGGAGTTCACTTAGCATGAAAATGGGCCCTTGGACCCTACCTAATGGGTAGGGGGCTTAATTCCAAGGCATAGAGGGAGTTTCCCTCTCA
This sequence comes from Taxus wallichiana var. yunnanensis, assembly GCA_018340775.1. NCBI lineage: Eukaryota > Viridiplantae > Streptophyta > Pinopsida > Cupressales > Taxaceae > Taxus > Taxus wallichiana. The sequence goes on along the minus strand of CM031233.1, from coordinate 74,124,425 downwards.
TTTTACCTCCTTTGGCCACATCCATGTAAGGTGGATGGGTAAGTGTGCTTTGTTAAAAGTTGCACAAGTTTGTTTTGTTGTTCATTTTGAGTAATTTGGGAGAAGAGGGTTAAAAGCTATTTTATCCTTTCTCCCTTTTATTTTGAGAATCTTTGACCTTGAGGGAAGAGAGGGATGACACATGTCACCCCCTCATTTGTGAGGATTTTTTTCCCCTCTTCAAATTCTCCCTCATGGGGAAAGAAAAGAATTTTTTTTTGAGCTTTTGCTTGGAGGCTTGTGGATTTTGGAGCTAGAGCTTGCTTGGACAAAGAAAGGGAAAATTTAGAAGTGGAGAGCTTTTGGAGGTAGGCTCCTTGAGTTCATTTTTGTGTTTATTTCATATTAAGTATTACTCTTGTTTGTTTAAAATATGTATTGTTGTTTGTGTATTACCATTTTTGTTATATTTGTGGTTTATTTTCCTCCATCCATCATATGGTATGATGGATTTTGGAGTTTGTCGGGGAAGAGAGAGGGGTTTTTCCATCTCAATCCTCATGGCTTGATAGGTAAGCCATGTAGGATTTTAGTTACTCCTCTCAAATGGTTTGAGGTGGGGAAGGTGGTTCATATGGTTTGAACTTCCTTCCCTATTTTTGGTGACGAAACCCTTTTGGGTTTGAAAATCCTCCCAAGAAGGATTTGGTGAATGGATGGAGGAATAAGGAGGGTTTGATGACTTTGGAGGGATAAGGAGGTTGTGGATATCTTTTTTTGTGCAACCAATGTCAGCTACACTCTTTACTTTTGGAGATCTCTTTCTTCTCTTCCCCATCTTAGAGGTAGAACTTGGTTTCCCCTCTTTTTCATCTTTACAAATTGATGTTTTGTTGTAATATTTGTCTTGTCCTTATGTGAATGTAATGTTGGTTGTTCTCCCTTACTCTTTTGCAAAGTTGTGGATAGTAGGCCTCTTTCCCATGGACTTGGGGAGGCTGGCATGCATTCCAACCTTGGAAAGGCATGTAATGATGCCTAAAGGTTGGGTGGTTAACAAGCCTTGTTCTCTTGGAGTTTGATTCATGTAAGAGTATTTGAATTTGGAGCTCAATTTGGTGATAGTTGGAGTTTCCTTGTCATCTTGGTTCTCTTTGTTTCCATCATCCTTTTATGGACTCTTTTGTTATTGTATCTTGCAAAGAGGCTTGTAATATGTTTTTCTTGAGTAGTTTCATGTATCAAAAAAAAACATTGTATGGTGAGTTTGAACTCCTTGAAAAGAAATCTTGTATTAGATGTTTTCTTTTTATATGAACTTGTTGTAACCCCACTTGGAGGGAAAGTAGATAATTGGAAATGGATTATTAAATTAGTTGATTTCTTTAAATGAATTTGTTGTAACTCCATTTTGAAGGGAAGTTGATCTATGGAAATATTGTAGTTTTGATATATGTTTCCTTCTTGTAAAATGTGTATAACATGACTAAATGTAAATTTAAAACATCATTCTTGAAATACATCTCTTTTTGGATTGCTTTTGAAAGTTAGTGAATGAAATGAAACTAGTTCTCTCTCCTTCTTTATTGTTAAAATGAAATGAATAAATTTAGTGAGAATAGTGAGTTTTATACCTTACAACATTGTCCAATCACTTCCTTCATGAATAACTTGGGATGACCACCGATGGAGCGGGAGTGGTACGGTCAAGTCACATGGTGTGTGCTTGCCCACCCCTGTTTTGAATCCCCCAAGGCACAATCCTCCTCAGAAGTGGTTTCACCGCTAGAGGCAAAGACATCTTTACTTGTGTTGACACTAGTGATTACTCCCTCACCGCGATCTTTGGTGGCTACTCCTCTCATTGTCGACGTTGGTGGCTCCTTCTCCTCTCGTTACTAACACTGGTGGCTACTCTGCTCACTGTTGTTGCTCCTCTCACTGCGGTCGTGGCTACTCCTCTCCGCTGTTGACACATGTGGCTACTCCACTTGCTGCTGATCCTGGTGGCTGCTCCTCTCACTACCGACGCTGGTGGTTGTTCTAATAGTTGTCCCACTCACTGTGGTCATTGTCAACGGTCGTTGCATCTTCACTTCAGTTTCATGGTTGCTTCAATTGGGTTCCTAATAGTGGTCCCCTTCATTGTAACCAGGTTGTGGATCCTCTCAAAAATCCTCAAGTGTACAAGGATGTGGGTCCTTTCAAACACCCTCAATTTACCCTCAATCCAAAAAAAAAAAAATAACTTGGGATGACCTCTTGGACTTGTATGAAAAGAAATTATATAAAATTGAAACTCGATAAAGAAAATAATAATAATAATAAAGGATGATTTAAAGTATGATAATGGTGATTGTCTTGCACTTTTGGGACTATATTCAATTTACCAAGATACATATTAATCCAGGTATTAGTCTAGTTGTATATATATCATTCTCATAAATTTATTAGCATCCCATTTTAATGTAGACCATGTTCTATACTTGAGATATTGGGTATATTATTTTATAAATTTGCTATATAAGTATATAATACTATATAATAGGTGGTAACTTATATTTATTATAATATGGGAGTATTATAATATTTAAATATACATATCATATGTTATAACATTTAAAAAATAATAATAACCAAATGAAAACATATATATATATAATTTACGGTTATTTGAAAACAAACAAAAAAACATAGGTTTGGGGAAGGGCCGAACCTCCTCCCCGCACTTCACCCTATCACTACCCATTGCCCCTCCTCCCACGCAACCTAACCACTATCCCCGCTCTGCCGCTTCCTCTTCCCCACCGCCACGGCTCTCCCTCACCATCGCCACTCCCATCCTCCACGTAGACCCCTTCTCCCCCGACATGTGTTGTTTCGTCCACCTTCCCGCTCATGGCGCACCCCTTTCCCCATGGCTTCCATTCAACCCCCCTTCTCCATTCCCGCTTCATTTGTGGAGGTATATGTATGTATGTATGTATTTAGATTTACTTACATATGTATAAATATAAAACTGAAACAATAAGGAGATTTCTCCTCTTAAATTGAAAAACTCCATGAAATTATCTCTCCTTGAGCTCCTCCATAACCTGTGCATGCAAGTAACCACACAAAGCAAGTGAGAGAAGAATAGAAAAGAGAAAGAGAAACATAGAGAAAATTAGGGCAACCTTAGGGTAAATTTGAAATCAAGGGCCAAGATTAGATTTGATCCAAGGGCCCCTAGTCAACCCTACATACTTTAAGTCATGATATTTTTAGGGGTTGGGAAATAAAAATTAAGGGAATGAGTGGGCAAAACTAATATACAAAAAGGGGAAAACTAATTAATTTAAAAAGGTTGGTGGACTTTTGTTTGGGGACCTTAGTAAGCTAAATAGAATAAATAATTATTTTGCTTTGGGCTATTATTAGGGATGGGAAAACTAAAGTTGTGTAAATTAAATTATTAACTGAAAAGGGGTTCAAGGGACTAATTTTTAATTAATCATTTTTAAAAAAATTACCCCAAAAAAAATTTTAGTCATTCTTGTTGTGTTTTTCGGTTTACCGAGGCAGGGCATTACAAACTTATGGGAATATTCCATGGAGAACAAGTCCCAGGTGAAAGATTGAAAGTACCTATGTAAGGGGGCCATGACATATGAGGTAAAGCAAAGCGTGGAGAAGTGGTATGATAGGTTCCGCGTGGCATTTGGGGAAGAGTGGTGCATCCCAAAGGACCTACCAGCAGTGGTAGGGAAACAAGTTCATTTTTTTTACATCAACATTTCTACATTGCACACTTTCCAATGAAAGATGGAGTTTGGATCCCTTGGTGCAAGTTACCTTACACATTCATTGCAATGTATTTTCAAGCATATGTTCATAGATTTACAGACACGCGTCGACTAGTCTTCAATACAGATAAGGTAGATTGTGATTACCATACGCTGAGGAAGAAGTATGTGTACCCTGGAAGAAGCGCTTATACAGAGAGGATCATTTTGGAGGTACTGAATATGAAGCCAATAAGCTGTTTGTAGCATATGTGGTGGTTTGGAGTATAGGGGTAGGAGACATCCTACAAGTAAGGGTGAAGTTGAGCGTGCGTTACACCACCTCAGCCACAAGAGGGGGATGATGAGGATGTGAATGCATTCCAAGGGAGCACGAGGTTTAAAAGGGTATTTACGAGAATAAGGACCCAAGGTGCTACTCAAACCACTTTGTGCATAAATCACCCAAACTCTCCCGAAATAGGATCCTACCACGCGAGAGAAGGAGGAAGGCGAAGTTGAATGAGGAGGTGGAAGAGTCAAAGGAAAGCACGCCTAATTCTCCTACACTTCCAGAGGATACAGAAGAACAGCAGGCGAGGCATCAAAGGAAAAATAAGAGGAGAAAAGACCGAGAGGAGACAACTGCAGAGGATGTTCAGGACATGGAGACGTAAGTCCCAAATTTGGAGGCTGAAGTTCTTAAGCAGTAAAGGTCTAGAAGAACAAGTGGAGAGCACATTCCATCGGCCATGGGGTATGCAGAGGATGCAATAAAAATTTTTCGCACCTACTTCAAGAGCACAATAGCGGAGAAGGATTTATTCAGCTGGGAGTTAATGGATGAAGATATAGAAACGGTTCGCACTCAAAAGTAACTATCATGGTTGATGCACACCCACATGGATGAGCCTAAATTTTATGTGTGTGAAGAGTCATGTGTTTTGAGAAGACTAAAGAAGGCACCTCAAGCTAGACACATGACAGTAAAGCCTACTATCATGTCAGATGAGCAAGTCAAGCAATGCATTGGTGAAAGTTTCTATTGAGGTGGCTAGAAGAAACATGGACAAAGCTGCCACGATCAGAGCATTGCGCGAGGAGTTGAAGATAAAGGATGTAGAGATAGCACGCATAACACAGGAGAGGGACTTCGTATAGAAAAAGAACGAAGTGTTCATAAGCATTGCAGAGGAGATTGGTGACAATGTAATTAGAGCAAGGCCAAACTTGGAGGCTAAGGTACCACATACATTTCCTTCAGTGATACACTATGTGGGAAAGTTGGTGGACTTGGTACTTGAAGATGGAACTCTGCGTATGCAAGCACCAGAATGCTCTAAGTAAGATGCCAAATGAGAGAAAGCATCTGTGATGAGAAAAATTACATCTTATGAAGGGATATTACAAGCATTACAGGAAGAATTGAAGAAATCAGACCAGGATTCAAATATAAGCATAGATCTTGAGGTGCTTATCAACATCAAGACCCTCGAAGAGAATAATGAGGTCTAAAAAGTGATGAAATATGAGACATTGGGCCATGTGGAAATATTGCCAATGGTTAAACAGAAGCGTGAGGCCCTGACAGCAGCACAGGAACCGCACAAGACTCATTTGGAAGAGCTTGGAAAGTTGATTGCACAGATGATGGACCTTTTAGAAGGAATAATGTCATCAATGTCCAGTGTTGTGTTGGTTCTATGAAAAGAGAAGGGAGAAATTATGAGGGATGAGTTGGAATCCATTGTGGTGGACATCCTGGAAAAATCGAAAGCGAGGCACTCACTAATCGCGAGATATTAGAGACTGAAATAAAGGAAGAGTATCTAGATTTGACACTGCAAACTGATACAAAAGAGGTTACCTAATAACCTAATAGAAATTATTTATTTATCTACATTCTTTTATTCTTATTATTTCCATTCTTCTATTCTTTCCTTCAATTTTGGGGCATATCCATTGTCGGGACAATAATGAGATTAGTGTGGGGTAATGTTGTTCAAAAATACTTGACAAAGATCACACAAGGATTTTGCGTGGGAGAGATGTCCGGAACCAAGGGTGCTAAAGGATAGAAAGGACCCACTTGCGCAGAAGGCAAGTTCATATTTAGAACTTAGCTGATTTTGAGCATGAAGACCTATTTTTATAATATTGCGTGTGAAACACATCAATGATGCGAGAGACGTGTGTTCCATGCATTTTCTATCTTTGGAGAAGTGGTTTGAAGAGTTTATGCATGAAGACAAGGCTAAGAATAGAATTGACACTTAGTTCACTACAAGAGGACTATAGATAGCACACTTGCATGTGTGACTATGATTGTAAACAGCGTGTGGCTATCAATAGCATGTGACCTATTTTTGGAATAAACAAGCGGTGAATGGTAATTCCCCACCCTATATATATGATGTTAGGTGCATAGGAGATAGATATATATATATATATATATATAGAGAGAGAGAGAGAGAGCTGGATGTATGGAAGGAGATATGTGTATGTATGTGTGTAACAAAGAATATACACATATGATTGAACTATATGTATCAGTTCCATACGCGCGTTGGTATAGATTGACAATACTATAAGGAGCTTCTATATTTATTAATAGATGGAAGATATTGGCTGAATCTAAGTGTCATTAGTGTAATTGAGTAGTGTATGTTAATGGTTAAATCATGATTACTGTTTAATCTTGTTCTTTCATAGATCTGAGTGTATCATGCATTTTGGAATGATGGATTAGTTATGAATATGTATGTTACTTCCTTCATCATGTTAACATCCTATTAAAACAACCCTAAAGAGGGACCTTGTACCTTTGCGCGCTTCGGATGAGCACTCAGTCTAGGCTGAGTAATGTGCCAGCGTGACTAGGGTGTTATCTGGTAAATTCTAGGTTGCATCCGGGAGTGTGGATTAATCACATGGTAATTTAAGGGGAATATAGGATGACCCTAATGATATGCCCCCTTTCGGAGAAATGGGAATTCGTGATAAGAACAAACACTAAGTTGAAAGTAAGCACGATAGATGTAGAAAATTGTAAAAAATCATGAAAATGTGGATAAGTCACTAGAAATCAACGTCTAAGAGAGATAACGTGTGTTTAATGTGTCCAATATGATAGTAGGTGAGATTCTAAAAATAATGCCACAAACGTGGTGTAAATTGGAGTAGAAATTCTCAAGATATGACAAAAATGGTGTAGTGTGTATTAGTTTTGATAATAAGCATGAAATAATGACTATAGTAAAGTAGGTGATGAAAAAGTAGCTTTAAGTAGTGAAGTGAAAAAGTATTTAGTCACTTTAGTTGTCTTCTATGCGATTATGAGATTAATTGTTAATTGAGTAAAGATGTCGCAAGTGAGAGCAACACGTCCTAGTCGGTTTGAGATGGTGGAGACCGTCATAGCGTTGTGTACGACCACGGAGTTGGTATGTGTGTTGTTTTGTGAAAAATATATGGTGTAGTAATCGTATTTGTTGAATTTTTGAAATTTTGAGATTTTTGAGTTTCTCGACATTTTAGACATGGACAAGAGTGGTGAGGGTGTTAGTGACCTCTAGGACAAGAGCACCCGAGATCCAGTGCTAGTGTCCTCTTTGCTAGGTGCCCTAGTCCTGCATGGGCACCCTGGTCCAAAATGTGTGTGTTTGGTCTAGAATGGTATAAGTGTGATTTGTGATGTATAGTTAATGTGATGAGTGAGTTTGTTTGTACTTATAAGGCATTCTAATGTTGGGTTTGTTGTTTTTTTATGTTGTGCAGAGAGACATTCACTCAAGGGAGTTTTTGGTGGGTGTCACATGAGTACTTTTCTTAGATTGCGCTTATCAGATGATGATTGGGATGTGATGGACCATGTTATCTTGTAGCACATAACACGGATTGGGGATCTTCCCCATAATACTCCCATGTTGACTGCATTATGTGAGATGTGGTGCGTAGACACATGTAAGTTTTGGTTGCCTACGGGGGAGATGATTGTTACTTTGGAGGATGTGTATCGTATATTGCGGTTGCTTTAGTTGTTGGAGAGAGAGTATAGGTGATGCCATTGGAGGATATGGAGAGACAGATGCATGTTGCAGTAAGACATTATTATTTGGGGACTCGAGTACCTACCGAGGCCCATATTAGTCTAGATGTTATTTTACAGTCTAGGGTTCCGCGCTTGCGGAAGTTCATAACAGTTGTGATTTCTTCATCTATAGCAGTGGAGGGAGGAGGTGTAGGCATCTTATATAAGATGCATGATATATGTCGGTAGATAGAGGAGGAGGGTACTAGATATGCGTGGGCATGGTGTGTGTTAGCCCACCTATACAGAGATCTATATCGATTTACTCACGATGAGCATGGTGGTGGGATAGGAGCCACTACATTATTGCATGTATGGGCTTATGAGCATATAGTCGTGTTGAGACTAGTTGGAGGTCCACGAGGAGAGTGGGCTAGGCTAGAAATATATGTGATGAGGTGGATTAATATTCATGGGTGGAGGATGGAAATGGATACCTATAGGGAACTGATAGATAGGATGGCCCTAAGGCATTTACATGGATGCCATACCATGACTAAGGAGGATGGCCGAGGATGTTGTAGAGTTACGGTGTATTCATATGACTATGTGGTTAGAGGATCGATTCCCGAGTGTGGTGATATTTTTCATGACAGTTCAACATGGCACAAGACGTCGCTAGAGTTATATATATGGTTGAGAGCCATCAGAGCACCTAAGAGATTGAGCTAGACTAGGGCCCAAAATAGAGCAGCTAATACCGTCGAGGTCTAAATGAGGTAGACGCAAAGCAATATAGCCGATAGACTTAGACAATGTGGGGTGTACGGAGGAGTACCGCACATCTTTGGGCAAGCCCATTGGTGGGTATTGTTGTTCCCATTATTTGCAGGTCCATTAGGGTTTCCTTATGGAGGAGAAGGAGAGGGGGAAGCTCATGCCCCCAAAAATGTAGCAGCAGATGTAGTTGAGCATGAGTACCTATAGATAGCTATGTTGTGTATGTTTTTTTGTTGGCTTATGTGATAGTAATGGTTGTCTAACGTGTTGTGTTATTTTTTTGTAGGTGATGTGTATTGGTCCTTGATAGTAGACATGTCCATCTGTAAATTGACGCGGAACATGTTGTATGATGTGCTTGGTGGAGGCATAATGAGCGAGTGGATGATATAGCGGGTGAGTATGCCCATTTATTTGAGCCAGTGGCTATAACAACAGTGACATGTACTATGTTGCTAGGTGAGAGGTACAAGGAATGCGAGGAGGCTCGATGAGATAAATAGGTAGTGGGTGGTGGTCCCTCGGTGTAGGATGTGTTTACATGTTATGTTAAGTTGAAGTGTTAGTTTGTAGAGCAATCTACCGAGGTTACACTACTACAAAGGTAGGTTGAGAGGTATTGAGGTTGCGACCAACAACGTAGAGTTAGTGGTGAGGCATCGCGTTATAGGGCTCTTGCAGTACCCAAGAGTGATAGTGATGATGAGATTTGATGTGTATTACTATATATAATGTAGGGAATTTTCCCCAGTGATGAAATATTTTTGTAATCATGATTTTACTTGATATATATAGATGGTTTTATTGGTGTATGATGATTGCATTTTGTTGTGTATGATCGCGTGATTATTGTCGAAATGTATATAATGTGTTATATATCGTTCATGTTTATTGATGTAGATGTGTACTATGATGTTGATAATTTCATACAAAATGTGTAATGTGAATGATGATAGATAACATATGTAATTTGATTGATGAGTTGAGTGAGATGTATATTTGTTGAATGGAACTTGTAATGCGTAGTTAGTGTAATGATGATAGTAGGATGTATGTAAAAATAAATAATGTATGATTTCCAAAATAACGTGTTGTGATGAATGTGTGTTGATGTGATAATGTAATGTGATCGTAATATGTTAGTGTGATGAATATGGGGGAAGATGAGTGATGCCCCAAAGATATGGATGAGTAGATTCATTTAGTTAAAACCCCTCAATATTCAAGAATGAACTACATAAATCAAGAGTGTGCCATCAAGAAATGATTGAGTGCACTAGATGAAACAACGGAGTGTGTGATTAAAGTTTCTTAGAGAAAAAAACCCTCAACAATTAGGTAATAACCGTAAGAACACAAGTGCATCATCGGGGTAAGGTGATAAGCATCACCTCCTAGATACTAAGGCAGCATGTAGTGGTGGAAGCATGTGGGATGGAAGAAACGTGTGAATATGTGCCAAATTGAATGTCATATGGATTTGTGGTGGAATAGGTGAATATGGAGGGCTGTGGAAGCCAATGTGTAGAAGCAGTATGATGCGGTGGATAGCGTGAATGTGATGGATGTGATGGATGTGATAGTGGAGCGATGGATGGATGCGGTGGAAAGTACACATGAGTGATATATGGCGGTGATGGATGAACTATGGCCTGAGAACCTGATGGAGAAGATGACTCAAGTGGAGTAGAAACCCTCGTCGAGGCGGATGAGAAATAAATGGTGCACATGAGCGAGAGCCAAAGGATATGATGCCCTTTTCCGTAATTGTTACAAGTTGTCACAAAGGGCAAGACAATCATTGTCCCTATGGCTATTTATGTGATGATAATTACAATATGGTTGATCACATTGACGTTGTAACCTATGATGTGGGTGATGATGGTTAGATGGTAAGTGAATTAGGTGCTTTTAAAGTAAGGAAAACAATACATTATGAGTTCTAACATGATGGGAGAAATGCAATGGCTCACGTGACATAGATGGAGTGGAATGAGAAGTAACTGTCGCGGAGGAGGAGAAGAAGTATGTTGTGTTAGTGGAGTATTTTGAGCCTTCTTGCCTTTCCCTGTGAGGAAAATGTGGATACTATGTAGGATGCTCAACCAATTTTGATGGAGGAGGACTAGATGATATAATATAAGTAGATGTATGTGGAGGGTCAATGACATTTGATGAAATAATATCTTGCTCTAGATCTAGGAATTTGTAGCAGAGAATAATGAATGACTCACATGTATCATACTACAATATTTTCTTAAGTGCGGGAATCAAACCTTGACAAAAATAAATTACTTTCAAGATCAATAGGTTGGAATATCTGATGTATACAAGCATTGAACCGTACGATATAAACCTTTATAGGTTCATATGATCCCTAATGTAAAATAGGAAAGTGCTCATAAGTAACTTTAGGTTTTTTTATGATAAACCGATGGAGGAAAGCATCCTCCATGTCATAGTAAGTACTAATGGGCCTAAAGGGAAGATGAGTGTACCATTGCAACACCTCATCAATAAAAGCGCATCAAAAGGCCTTAATTATAATCTATCATCAGAATAAGAGGTCATAATCATGTAGTAGTGTAGAAGATGGGCATGAGGGTCACCAATACCATCAAAACATGTGAATGTAGGCATGATAAAGTCCTTAGGAAATGTATAATTATGGATATTCTTAGGGACGGGGGTTACCATATATTGAATTGTTTTCAATAGAAGTGTAATAAATCCTACTTTCTAAAGTGAGAGACTGAACCTGAGATTATAATTGACCTACAACATGCATGAGAGAGATGATATCCTATGAAGGAATAATGGAAGATGGCAATAATGTATTAAGAGGTTGTAACTTTCCATTGTGTGTGATCATAGGAATATCAAGAGATGATAGAGGAGGCTCGATGCTAAGGGCACACTAGGAGTAGGTGCCGAAGGAGCTATAGTAGATGATGTAGATGGAATATGTATAAAAATGGTGGGAATAGCATCGAAAACATCCCTAATAGGTGAGGTGACCGATGGAGATACCTCTATAAGAGAAGATGGCTTAATAGGTGTAGATGATGTGAGAGGAGGAGATGAATAAGTGATATATGGGGGTGACTCATGCAAAGTACTAGATGCAAACTAAGGTGAAGGTAGTGATGGGATAGGTGAATCACACTCGGTAGTATGAAAAGAAGGAGAATCATGGCTATCAACTTCCTTATCATGATCAGATAAAGACTGGAAATGATAATATCACTAAGGCCACTATTAATAGGATCATCAACATAATGCAAAAGTTAATGACAACTAGTATGTGATGAATTATGAGAAGTAATATCACATCTTTGGAAAATCATGAGATGGGACTATAGTAGTATGTTGAGTAGGAGATGAACTAGTATGTACATGTGGATGATGATCAGTACCAAGTAAATAGTCAATAAGAGAGTCGTCTAAAATTTTCTTAGAGAGATCCAAAGGAGGATCACTAGTAGCCATGTAGCATGGTGTACAATGAGTGAAGGCTATAGGATCCTTAACAATGCTAATGCCAATACGAGAGTCTTCAAAATGAGTAGGCACATATTGTTGACCCTCTAAGAGTTATTTTTGAGTATGAGTCGGCGTACGAATAGGATTACCATATAGAGTCATGAGCTCATCAATAGCAGCCTCATCATATATAAGATTGACACTAAAATGAGACATGATTGGTGAAGAATATGAACTATTCCTAGCCATTAGAGTTTGAAATGGATCCGAGGGAAAAATATTCTAAATTACGGATTCACGAAAATGATTAACTGAAATATGAATTTTAGATTTATATCTAAGTTAATCTAAGTAGGTATAGAAATGCAATAAGTGATATAAGTTACAATAATGATGATAAATATTTTATTTTGATATTTAAATGAAATGATTTAAAAGGGGTAAGATACCAACCTCATTTTTGTCGAGGACCAAACAAAATGATGTGCGAACGGAGGAGAGTATGACGGATCAACCTATAAAATTGTAGTAGATGATGGTTTTCCCAAACTGCGGCACCTAGAGGAGGACTAGGGCACTTGTGGGTGCCCTAGTCTAAATTATGTGCGTGTTGGTCTACCGAATAGCTCAGGGTGTGAATTTGATAGTGTCACTATATCTTTGCAATATCTTGACTCTTATTGTGTGAGTGTCACAATATCCTCGTTGATGACATTGTAAAACCTATAATGAATATTTACCTGCAAAACCCCATAAAAAGCATCAAATACCTAAAAATAAAGATGCATATGAAGGGGTTAGACTGACCTTAGTTGCCACAATGATGGACTTATAACTAAGTGACGCACTACATTCCAGACTCATTGTAGTTATGTGTGCTTGTATGTGTAATTTTGTGCCTAGGGTTCCCTAGCGCTAATGACACAGAGATAAGGGCAATAACTAGATGTAAAATGAAAATGGTGTATGGAATAGAATGAATACAACCCTTCCTATGCAGTGTGTGTGATGCAATGATGCCCAAATGCAGTATCTTTCCTTATTATATAGCTATCCCTTGATGGTAGATAGTCCTCCCATAGAATAATGAGTATGTTATGTTTATATAGGGATCTCTTGCTCAAATTTCGACACTAATGACCTGACATGCCAACTATTACCTAAGGGAAAAGAGGGAAAATGACAAAGACCGACCTCGAATAGATAAATTAAATCTAAGTGCTACCGGGACCAAGGCACCTAAAATTAAGGCCCAGGGACGCCACGGGTGCCCCAAAGTACAACCATAGGCGCCTAGTCAAAGACTAGAGATGAAAAGTGACCAAATAACAACACCTGAGACTCCTTGAGAGATGACTAGAACTGTTCAAATAATTAATGACTATGCAAGACAAATGACGATGAAGACCAACTAACCGACGACATGACTAGGGGATGATTCATTAGTTAATACTTTTCTTACGCAAGATCCATATATATAATAACATATTTGGCAGTATAATTTTAATAGTAAGTGCGTAATTTTGTGACTACAGTCTTGAAGGGGAGGGGTTTTACATTAAATTTTCTACAAAACTAACCACCTAACCACCAACCACCCAAACAGACACAACCATTGGCTAATTAAACACATAGTTGAATACACATGCTTTGATACCATGTCAAGTTTGAGGTGTGAAGTTTGAATTAACCATATTAAATTATATTTAAATATTTACCAAAACATTAATGCAAACTTAAATAAATATATCACACAGTAAAAAAATAGTGAACATGGAATTTAACATGGAAAACCCTTGAGGGGGAAAAACCATGGAGAAGAAGGATTTCCATTAACGAGAAACTTTTTACATAGTCCTAGAGTTCTCCAAACGTTTTACAATTAAGTGACGAGGTGTGCACTTTGATTTAGATGTAAGTAGTTATTAAATAATTAATAAACATAATATAAATTTTAAATTAAATAATTAATAATATTAAATATATTCTAAATTATTTAATTATTAAATAAATATTGTAAGCACTTAATATTATGTTCTAACATCTTTGACCTATGTTATTGGTCACAATGTTGGGCCCGATGATGTTAACTCCTTTAAAAACATTTCACATGATTTCCCATATTTTTGCTTTGTATTATGTGGATATGTTGGGTATTAATCCCTTTGGTGCACTACATTCCCCACCCGACACCAAAATTTTTAAGTGAAATATAAGAAAAATGCATCCAAAAGTATCCTTAAAGACATCATAAAAGAAAATAAGCATCGGGAAAAATGATTACATCAACTAGAAATGTTGGATAAAACATCTAAGAGTTTACCATAATCAAATTAAGAAGGCATGGGATAAAAATATTCAAGCAAGATACTTCGACATCGAGGACATGGTTTCTGAATATTAAATGCATAATAAGCAAAGGCATGCAAATTCAAGCCTGGTTTGTCATGACCATTTGTTGTAAAAAAATAAAAGTTGGAACAAGAACCTAGTGCCTAGCTTTACTTAAAGGAAAAACATTAAAGAATCAAATGAGCATACTACACTTGTACCGATTCAACACATAAGAATGATGTAGTAATTTTTGCACCCACCAAGAACAAGGGAACCTCATGCACATCGGCCTATCACCCGGCTGTAGTCCTGGGTGCTCACCCGAGGCGCGCGAGAGGGAGCCAAGTCTCTCTTTTATGTGAGTTTAGTGGAAGGCATGATTCATGATCTTGACTTAGTGATTTAATAGACATGAAGAAACTATAGAGCTCAAAATGGCTTCTACACCCCTTCAATCATAACAAAAGCAAAGTGCGCAACAGAATCAATAGAACTAGGAAGTTGTAGATCCACAATAGACTTAACATTCAAGTAAGGTTCATGATTATACAAGTTTGAAACATAGTAGAAACATGCGAGATAATACATGAAGGAGATATTAATATAAACATAGTGGTAACCTTATCATATTCATTCATAGTATTACTCCAAAACATCACAGAGTGGCAGACCACAGTCATACACCATATCTGGATCCATACATGTATGCTCACAAAACAAAATTTGCATTCCCCATTTCCCCATTACATCCTTCCTAGAATCATCTACCCATTTTATCCCATAGTTCTCGCAGTAATTCTACAGAGCTCCGCTACCTCACTTTTGTCCTTATTCTTTGCCAAGGGCACGCATATAAATAGGCATCTGAGCTCTAACAAACTCCTCTGCAACCTTAGATCTGGCCCCAAGTGTCAAGGTGTGGGTCACCCCAGGTGCATGCCTCTCCATGTCATGATTAACTTTTTGGATCTTCCTATCGCAAGGTATATTCCTTCCAGGACACCTGTTGCCAGGCTGGAACCTTATCCAAATGGAACACGTTCTTCATGTGTTTTGTCCAAAAGGTCGAAAAACGGATAAGTCCCGAATTGTGCTTCGCGGGCGTGCATCCTTGGTTCTCCAAGAACCCTTTTTGAATCCTACCTTGTGCACCTTAACTTGCGTGCTTCCTCCAACCATGCGCGCCTACACGCCTTTAAGATTTGGTAGCTACAATAGGGTCCCAACAAGCGATGTAATATGTCATAAATGTTAGCTAGAGTAGATGCTTTAATTTACATATTTGTTTGTTTTTTTTTTTTTTACTATAATATTGAAAAATACCGAGCCATGACACTGTGTACTACTTTTCTTTGTTTGGTCCACGCAATGGTCGTAGGCGACCCCAACGGTTTGTGCAGCTATTTTTACGTCGGCAAGCACCTTGTTGTATTCAGCTATGAGCATGATGACTTTCAGCTTGTCCTCCTTCTCCAAGCACGCAACTACCTCCTCTGCCGACTCCAAGGCCAAAGGTTGCCTTTCCATGGTGAGGATCCAAGTCAAGTCCTCAAGACATTCCAGGGAGGAACCATATTTTTGTGCGGGAGGGTTGAGGTCTGGGTGCTTCATGATGATGGCCTGGGAGATGAGCTCCACCTTTTTGGAAACTTCGCACACTTTAGCTTTCTCCTCCTGAAGCTCCTCTGTAGTTGAGCACTGATTAATTTCTCAAGGCTGAGGTCCTTTGTAAGCTTAACTACTTCTTCCTTCCTCTTTTCCAACAGGTCCTCCAAGACTTTAACCCTGTCATTTCCAGAAGAGCCTAGCCTCAATTTCTATGGAGACCTTGTTGAGTGTGTTACACACTTGCTCATCCGATAGTTGTTACATGTTTACAATGGGGTTGTCCCCCTTTCCTTCGAATAGTGCTAGTACGGCTCTTTGGTTAACCTCGAACTCAGGCTCATCGAGGTGGGAGTCGAACGCCCATGATAGCATCTTCCTTGTGTGCGGGTATCCACCCTCAGGGTCAAAGGATTCCATGGCGGTGAGCTCCTTGGTGGGCATGGTACTCTGGAAACATGCACGCAAAACTTTGTTGGGGTCATCAATGTATCCCATCATTTTTCTTCCCCATTCCACACATTTACTTCCCATGCGCACACCCCTGACGAAGAGTTACTAAAAGAGTTGAGCCTTTTGTGCTACCCACACTTTTCTCCCTTTGCTCTTCCTTGAATTCTCCAAGTACAAGCTCCGCGCTGCACTCAAACTCCTCGTTGACCAAGGTATTAATTATCCTCTCGCCTCCCTTGTCACTTTCTCATCCACCTCCTCCTGAGTGAGCTTGGGCATATCTGGCCCCTTAGTACTTTCCCCTTCACTCCTTTCTTCGCTCTGCGTGCCTTCCTCCCCTTGGGTGCCCTTCCTCCTTACAAAGATGAAAGCATCATTTGTATCCTCTGCTCCTTCTCCCTCCGAATCATGGACATCAATCGGCTCTGATCCACCTCCAACTCTTCCCCTTCATCATCATCCTTTTCACCTATATAGGCATTCGGGTCATCTATATCTTCAGACTCTTGTTCCTCCATCCCTTGTTCTTCTTCCTTTGTAAAAAACTCTAGAGTCGGGGATGTTGTCTTCTCTTCATCTAAGGGTTCTTCAGGGGATGGTGGCTTCGCAGGCTCGGGGTCTTCTCCCTAACCACCGTTCTCCTCTTCTTCCGGACATAGGTACTCGGCCCCGTGGTATCTACATTCTACTTCTCCACCACCCTTTGTTCTTCTTCTTCTTCCCTCTCCTTGCGCTTTGGCATGGGATTCTTTCTTCCCATAGGGTCAGTCTGTGATGGATATCTCATTCTCCATGTACACACCCTTTTCAAATTTCAGCCTTATGCACAGGTAGATCCTAACAGCAGCACTCTCAGTAATAGGTAAGGTCAGAGGCCTTACAATGTGCACATCATGCGACATGTACCTTTCAATGTATGTGCGCTTCTTTGGGTAGACCAACTTCTTTCTCATCTCCCTGTGCTCTCTGTCAAGGGTGGATAACTCCAGGTTTAATTTCTTTGATTCCTTGTACTTGTTTACCCCACTTGGAAAAATTGGGCAGTAAACGAGAATGGGAGTTTACACCATGGACTCCAGCTACCATCCACCAAAATGAACCTACCAATGTAGAAGCGCTAGCAGACCGTGAACTCTGCTTCTCCTTTGGTCGCCATGGGGAGTTGCTCAAGGATCTACCATTCAGCCCTAAATGCGTTCCTAAGGCACGTATACCATTTTTCTAAGCACACCTTATGTACCCCTATCATTGATTCACATGTGTATTTCTAAAACTTGTCCGTGGGTGAGGGGTCTTCAGCAGGGTACTCCCACACAAATTTTTCAGATGCATCCGGCACCCGATTTTTGAGAAAACAATTGTTAATAAAATGTTTCCAAAAAGGATCTTTCCTCCCTTCTCCACGTTGCTTATGATCTCATCTACTATGTATTGGGAGATGTTGTACATGGTGCCTTCCATGACCTTCCTGCAAACATTCAGCCAGGGCTTGCTCACCTAGGTCCACCTCTCTTGTCCATTCAGCTTGGAGACAAGGTGCGCGGCCATCTTCATCACCGGATCTCTGATATCCGAGACATCGTAGTACCTTGATCCCTTCTTCAATTCCTAGGATGCTATGGTTTCTCTGATTACCTCCTCATCCAGGAGGTCATCTATGAGCACGTCCCCTTATAGCTTAGGCCTGTAAAGTATGAAATTAGTTGGGGAGTTATGCACATTTTCTGCCCCTACGAAGCAGAAGAAATCTTCATGTATGTGAGTCATCAACCACTGGTACAAGCACTCGGGCTTCCCAAAGTATGGCAACTCAAAGAGTTATAGAAGCCCTGCCTTCTCCATTTTTACCTTGACCACATCGCTATAAATTGGCAACCCGTCAGTTGTTCATTTTTTTGTGGGGCACACTAGCTCGGTGGCCATTTCTTTTGTAATTGTGCACTGACCGGTGATTGTAGTCGATCACAGCCATCTTCCTTATGTGGGACTCCTAATCTTGCCCTAGCAAAACCCCATCCAGTATTGCATCTTTGAATACCATTCTTCATTCGTATCCAAGGGTATTTCTTCTTGTTTCTTCTTTCCTTTTCCTTTACCCTTTCCATTCTTGGATTGTTCTGTAGGTTTACCAACTAGTTTCGTGGCCGTCATTTCACCCTTTCCTTTCGTTCCTTGGTTAACTTGTGAGTTGTCTAAAAGTTTTCTTCGTGTGCCCCATGCCCTAAAACACAAACCCTAATCTCTGATTTTCCTCCTTCGATCATGGTGCTTCTTCACAACGTTCTTCACACCCGTGGATCACTTCGCCATAGTTTGTGGATCTAACAGACCAATTACAATTAAGTTTTTAGGATTTTCCTCCGCACAAGTCAGTTCTCAAAACCCTAGCTCTTGAAAGAAAATTGTTCTTCTTATTTTCGCAAAGTAAAATAATGAACTGCCCATTCTTGTATTTATAGCTTTTCCTACTTTTACACATTTAAGGCTAGGCTACCTACCACTATATGACTATGTTTAATGCGGCATTTCCAAACAAAACCCGACTTCGCTTCTCCTTACGTGCCCAATCCTTGCGTGAAAAGTTTTTCACCCATGCCTAATCCTTACGTGAAAATGTTTCCACCCACGCCCAATCCTTGCGTGAAAACTTTTCCAACCTTCTGACATGCAAAAATCCATCTTGACAGAAGACTCTTGCACGCGTGTTACCAGTGCCAAAGGCACCTCTTCCATCCTCATGATTCTTGCTTTCACCTACCTCATGTTTTTGCACTTTTTCTCCTTGTACGTGGATTTCCAATGTAACCTTATTTTGCCACCCATCTGCCTTCTTTTCTCCTAATGCAACTCTTCAACAGGGCCAATTCAAACGGTCTACCACCCCAATCCTCCTGGTAGAATAACTCCATGCTTCTTTTCATCATCTCACCCCACACTAAAATGATGTGCAGTCCTCTATGCATTCATAAGTCAAAAAGTAATAAAGTAACCTTAGCACCCAAGGCGTAAAACAAAACAACAACGCGAAAGGGAAATACAAGAAAGGAAAATCATAAAAGGAAATTCTAAACTAACTGGAAAAACTACCTTATTTACAAACACCAAGAAGCATTATTTATAGTAGGGCTTCAACCTACTCCCATTGAAGTGTCCAGGTAATTTTGTTCATCCAAAGACTTATAATAGCACGCGCGCTGAATCAAAGATGTATGAAATTACATAGGACCCAACCAATGCACATTCAACTTTCCAGGATGGCATAGAAATTTTGAATCATATAGTAGTACCATCGGCCAACCTCAAACTTTTTGTTCTTAATATGGTGATCATGTCCTACCTTTTTCTTTTCCTTCTCGGTTGTTTGGCTCCATCTTTCTAGTGAGTGCTTTTAATCAAAATTTATCAATTCATCTATTCTTTCTTCCAGTGCTTGTTCATCGTCCAACCCTCCTGTGTGCACTATACGTAGCGATGGTAGCATAAATTCGACCAGCAAAATAGCCTCCACATCGAACACTAGTTGAAATGGTGTGGCCTTGTTCAATCTTTTATACGTTGTTCTATATGCCCAAAGAACTGCTGACACCTTGTCATCCCAATCCTACCTACCCACATCACATATCTTAGTCAATGTGTGACTAAGGATTTTGTTAAATGCCTCTACCGTCCCATTTTCTGGGGGTGATAAGGGGTAGTCTTGTGATGGGCTACCATGAATTATGCCAATAGAATCTTGATGGTTTCATTTAAGAAGTGAGTGCCCCTATCACTTGTTAAACTTAATGGGCACCCATACCTACTGATAATGTTCTCCCACAAAAATATAGCAGTTGTGGTTGCGGTGTAATCCTTAGTGGGTACGGCCTCGCCCACCTTGTCAGATAATCAGTACAGGTAATGATATACCGTAAGTTAGTCCTTCGCGCAGCTAATGAGATTGGTCTGACAAAATCTATTGCCCATTTCTCAAAAGGTTCCGCATTGGCAATGGGGCGCAAGGGCATCTCATCCCTTCTCCCGGAGTTTTCCAAGGCGCCTGGTAGTGACCACAAGCCTTGTAAAACCGAATGCAATCCTGGTGGATCATCTCCCACCATAGTCTCGGTGACTAGGATCTTGCGCGGTTGCATTCCCCACATAGTGTCCTCCAGCAATCCCACCATGGGCTTCTTCTATTATGGCCACGCATTCATGTTCTAATACACATCGGTGTAAAACCTCATCGTGGCCCATTTTATACAAATCCCCATTGATCAACATGAAGGGTGTGGCGCGTATGGCTAACCTTTTCTTTTCCAGTGCATTCATTCCTTCGGGCGCCATACCTTCCTTGAGAAAAATAGCAATGTCTTCTAACTCCGAGGGCATGTGCCGCAACCTAAATAGTTGTGCGTCTGGCATGGTTTCCTCGATACTTTACACATCCTCTCCCGAATCAATCCTTGATAAATGATCCAGCCCACAATTATTCTTTCCCAGTTTACCACCACTTTGAATTCAAACTCCTGAAATAAAAGTACCCAATGGCATATGCGCCCTTGCAACACTGCTTTGTTTACTAGATACTTCAAGGCCATATGGTCAGTGTAGAATATGAAGGGAGTCACCAGAAGATATTGTCTAAATTTGTGGAGCATGTAGATCATTGACAATGCCTCACGCTTGGTCATTATATAATTCTTTTCTACTGGTGTCAACTTCCTACTTGCAAAACACAAGGGGTGATCAACAATCCCCTCTCCTGGTTGAGCAAGAACGGCTCCATTATCTTGTACCGAGAGGCATCCACGTGGACATGGAAAGGTTTATCCCATGATGGGAATCGTAGAGTAGGTGTGGTGATAAGCCTTTCTTTTAGAGTTTCAAATCCCCTCTACTGCACCTCTCCTCACTGAAAGGCACTCTTATGTCTGAGCAATATTTCCAAAGGCACGGCGATCTTGGCATATCCATTAATGAACTTTTTGTAGTACCCAGTGTGTCCAAGAAATCCGCGCATGGTGCTTTGGCTGGTAGGCTCCCCTAACCCCACAATAACTAAAACTTTCGCGAGATCCACCCGTAAGCCCTCTTTGCATATGATATGCCCCAACAACGTTCTAAAAGGGGTTGTAAAGACATATTTCTTGATGTTGAGGGAAATCCTCAACTGCCAACATCTTTCAAACATCAATCTCAAGTTATCACAATGGTCCCTGACCAACCCATACATTGTCTAATCATCCAAATATACTTGAAGGAACTTGTGGATAAAGTCCTGAAATGCTTGTACCACTATGCGCGAAAATACAGCGGGCGCATTCCTCAATCCAAAGGGCATGACCATGTATGCAAAGCTTCCCCACTCGGTGGCGAAAGTTGTCTTTTCTTGGTCTTCCTTAGAAATCCTTACTTGGTGATATCCCGAGAATCCATCCGTGAAGGCATAGACCTCGCGCCCAGCAACTCCCTCCAAAATCTCTTCAGTGAAGGGGCTGGGAAAAGGATCTATGATACAAACAAATGCGTTCAACTCCACCGTAATCCACACATATCCTAATCCACCCACCCTTCTTTATGTTGATCACCATTGGACTTATCCATTCTAATTCCTCCACAACATTAATGATACCGGATGCTATCATTTTGTCTAACTCTTCTTTAACCCTTCGCGCATGTTGGGATTCATCCTGTAAGGTCTCTTCCTGACTGGGTGTGCACCATCTTTCAACTTTATCCTCATTTCCCCCAATGAATGGTGGATGCCTTTCAACTCATGGTATCCGCGTGAGAATAAATCCTCAAATTCATGTAAGAGATCGATGATCTTTGATACTTCCTTGTCCAGACCAGTAGTCCCCAATGATAGCTTCCTTGGGCTCATTCCCGAGCCGATGTTAACTTTCTTGGTTTTGAGTGGTTCATGATATGTGCGCGCACATGCATCCGCACTGTCAACTACTTCATGTGTTCCAACCGAATGGTCGACATTCAGGCTCTCCATCTCCTCTCCATCAACAACGTATACCATCTTTCCTTTCTCCTTTTTAGCACACGTGTGCTCAAATTATATGTCTTCTGGTTCCTCCTCTTCGAACCGTGCTTCCAAGCTAGGTCCACCAAGTAAGTCTACTAATCTATCTTCCGTCATGGCGCAATCCCCTAGAGTGAGGCGCTTGATAGCCTGCAACACCTCATCAACCGGTTGCTTGGTACTTTAGTACTCGAATGTGTGGACCAGGTCAACCACTAATTCCTGCCAATTTCCCGTCTGGCGGTGAGTTTCAAAATGGATGTACCAAGCATGCACACAACCTTATAGTGTCGAATACAGCTTGTGTTCCCAAAGGGTTGGTGGTAAAGCTTCCGCACCTTCTCCCTATACCCTCTCACATGCCTAGATGTGGGAAGAGGCGGGTTCATTACCATTGTAATCCTTCATAGTGGTGGGTATATTACTCTTCGAGGATAAGACAGTGATGACAACGCTAACTTCACGCCATTCCAACAATTTTTCACTATGCACGGCCCACCACCTCATTGTTGTGCCTATCAAAACATAACCCAGCATACCTCGTCACTCATCCTCCCTCCATTGAGCTTCCATTTCTCTCAAAAATGCCTCAGGGTATGCATCCCCAGAATACTTGGTTATTGCTTTTCCTCCCAGGCACTGAATTGTACAAGCCATGGTTACCCTAGTTACCGATCCTTTCAGATGTCACCCGATCAATTCATCAGTCCCATGTGCCTAATTATCACATGTTATACTGGTAGTATCACTGGCAGATTGAGCATCATCAAACTGGATGAATCCTTCTGTAGGGTGGATGGTCTCTGGATCTCTTATGGAGCGCACATATATTCTGTCCAGGACCTCCTCTCCAAGGGGTTCAGTATAGGGATGGACTTTCCATCGTCAGCAAAGTATAATCACCCTCTCTTCCTTGTTTTCAAAGCTTATGTACCCCTTGTTAAACCAGAGATCTGCATTATTCTTATAACACCACGGGCACCCAAGTAACACTGGGAAATTATCTACCTTAGCAAGTGCCAAGACTTCAAAATCCCCAGTGAACTTAGTCCCTTGAATGGTAATGGTCGCATCCTTCAAGACACCTATGGGCATTGCCTTTGTCTTATTTGCCATATACAACACATTTGAAGATGGTTGTAATGTAGGTCTTCCCATTTGATGTCAGGCATCCAGAGTGAGAACATTAACCTCCACACCTATGTCAATGAGGATGTTGCTAAGCAACCATCCATCCACTACTACGTTTAAGGTGATCTCTTTGTCATAATCAAGGCTATGAGGTGGGAGGTTTACATGCAGGATCTACCTTTTGTGTTCTTCCCCGGTGCGTGGCACCTTTTCTCTCAACCATGCTCCAGGGGAATAATATTCTCCTGCCTCAGCAGTTTACACACCTCCTTAACCTCATCCAAGTCATCATTTGATGCTTCTACTGGTCTTCTTTGCTCATATTTTCTAGTTTACTCTTTTAAGCATTGGATCTCCCCTTGTAAACTTTGAATTACGTCCATGGTTTCCTGGTAGACTTCTTTTTGGTGAGCCAGATTTGGATACTTCCCATGTACTACTTCTTCCCTCGAAACCAGAGGTTTCTACATAGGTGCTTCCCTTACGCACACGGACTCGCCCTTGTTGTTACCATAACAGGCTCTAGTTCTAATTCATGTACTACTCACGGGAGCCATTGCGTGTTAACCTTCTTAATACTCACCATGGAAACGCCCTTATCCTTCTAGTATTGCTAACTCATATGTTCATATAACTTCGGGCATTCTTCGTACTTATTTTTTTGGCCACACTAGGAGCATTTTAGAATATCTGGACATTCACGCTTATAATGGTTTGTGGCTCCACAATTGAAGCATGTTCCACATGGGAACTCACTTCTTCCCCTGCAATTACCATGACCATGAAATCCTCCATGAAACCCTCTTCCACGCGCACCTCCATCTCCGCGCTCTTCATACCACAGTCATCCCCTTTGGGAATCGCTAGCAATGCCGATCTGGCGCACACTAAGATCAATTGCCTCATGAATCGATCAATCTACAATCCTTGGTGTCATGTGTGGTTGAGGTACATATCTTGGAATAACAGGACACATTTTTACAGATCGCGCTCCGTAGCAGGGGCACCTACTTGCATCATGGTCCCCATGACATATTTTGCAATTTACGACACACGCGTACCACCTTCCGAGTACATATCCCACCACTATCCTTTGTGTGTCCTTCTACGTTACAATCTATGCACCACATCCCACTGTAAATCTCTAGAACTGTGTTGGAAGATAATTTCTCCAATTTCTTAGCCATTGTAGCAATATGAGCCTCCAGAAATGGGCTAAAACCAGTGTCAACACTACCAACTGCCTCAATGCGCAAAGTAGCTTCCAACGCTTCATGCGGGTCTGTGAATGTTTTATGAGACAAATCCCTCCTAAAGGGTGTGATCAACCCTCTGAAAAACCACTTGAGCATGTTGTGAAGGGTGGATATCATAAGATAGTTTAGACAATAGAGTTTTAAAGCGCGCATCATATTCCCGCACGCTCTCTACCATTCCTGTTGGATTTCTTTAAGAGAGCTAATGCTCTTTTTTCAAACTCAGGTATGTGGAATTCCACCAAGAATGCATTTCTCAGTAGCGGTATAATCCACAATAGTTTGATGAGGGTCATAATTTCTATACCAACTATGTGTGCATCCTTGCAAGGTCGTCACAAATTGACTGGCCTTTTGATCCTGGGTCATGATCCCCTTCACGCACCATAGTAGCTTGCACTTATGCACATGCTCTGTGGCATCTTCTATCCCACTGTAATTTGGTAAGTGTAGAGACATCTCGAAAAAGACTTGAGGAGGTGGCTAAGGCCCTTGTCCTCTTGATCCAGTCCCTTGGTTTCCTCCGAGTGTTTCCTCCTCTGCCGGACCCACTAGATCTTGAGCCACCAGCCCCACCACTTCCACCTCTAGATCCTCCTGTGTTAGGGGGGGCTGTGTTTTTCGTGCCGAATGCTCTCGTCGTTTCACCGAATTATGCGCCGACAGTTTGTGAACTAGTGCCACTCCCAATCATATTTCCTCCACCACTTCCTAACGTGCTTCCAAAACTAGTTGTATACGTGCCTTGTCCAAAAATTCCACCAAATATTGGAATAGTGTGTGAATCCATAGAAGTCCCGAACGAGAAGTTGTATCTTCTGGGTGCTAATCGATTTCCTCTACTGATATCAAATGGATCAACTGTACTTTTCCCTCGTTCAAACCAACCAAGCACCGTGGTTTGGTCGTTAGGTGGGGCCGGATGCGCGCAGCGACTCTTCTTTCTCTATGTGATGGACTCTCATCAGAAGCCACAAGGTTTTCTCTCCCACACTTACTAAGATGGGGTATCACAGACTGTTCGGGTTCCACATCCTCCGCATGAACCTCAACTCCTTTCCACCATGTCTGGCTCCATAACCCACTTATAATCCTGCGCTGTCTATCGATCTCCCTTTCACGTGCTTCGTTATACTTGAGTCATCTCTCCTCCCTTTCCTTTTCAGTCATTATATTAGCCATCTTTCCCCAACCTAGCTTCCTCACCAAGCACTCAGAGTGGTTTAGTCGGCCATAGGAAATGCCTCTAAACCCATGGTTACCATCAATATTTTGATTGCAAGGGGATATAGCACGCAGAAATGATCCTCACGGGATCCCACAAGAACTCAAACTTAGTAACTTCACGGACGGGAATACGTTGAAATTGTGTATTCAGAGTGTAGCTAGTCAATACTCCCTTCCACCTATGATCTATAGCACAGTCCATGTTAGATCAAGCATCTTACAAATTCGATATGTTTCTTGGGTCCAAGAGTGTGACTTATAATACCACCCCGATCTAGATGCATAAGTCAAGAGCCATTCAAATAACTCTCTTGGGAAGCATCGGAAGAATGTTTTGTACAAGTCATGATAAAGAGTGTCCTCCACCCATATTTACGTGTCAAACCCAGTCCAAGATTGAATCACGAGTGAATTCATCCTCTCGTGCTTTTAAACCAACCTTCAACACCTTCTAGGGTTATTCTCTCCATCATCACTCTTCACATAGATCATGATGTATGCCATGTTCCACTACAACTTGAAAAGAGGTCCCGACAATGGAACCAAGATGTAGTCATTTTTGCACCCACCAAGAACAAGGGAACCTCATGCACATCGGCCTATCACCCAGCGGGTTGGGTGCTCACCCAAGGCACGCGAGAGGGAGCTGAGTCTCTCTTTTATGTGAGTTTAGTGGAAGGCATAATTCATGATCTTGACTTAGTGATTTAATAGACATGAAGAAGCTATAGAGCTCAGAACGGCTTCTACACCCCTTCAGTCATAACAAAAGCAAAGTGTGTGAGAATTAATAGAACTAGGAAGTTGTAGATCCACAATAGACTTAACATTCAAGTAAGGTTCATGATTATACAAGATCAAAAGCATAGTAGAAACATGCAGATAATACAGGAAGGAGATCTTAATATAAACATAGTGGTAACCTTATCATATTCATTCATAGTATTACTCCAAAACATCACAGAGTGGCAGACCACAGTCATACACCATATCTGGATCCATACATGTATGCTCACAAAACAAAATTTGCATTCCCCATTTCCCCATTACATCCTTCCTAGAATCATCTACCCATTTTATCCCATAGTTCATGATAATTCTGCAGAGCTCCGCTACCTCACTTCTTTCCCTGTTCTTTGCCAAGGGCGCATGTATAAATAGGCATCTAAGCTCTAACAAACTCCTCTACAACCTCATATCTGGTCCCAAGTGTCAAGGTGTGGGTCGCCCCAAGCGCATGCCTCTCCATGTCATGATTAAATTTTTTGATTTTCCTATCGCAAGGTATATTCCTTCCAGGACACCCTATTGCAGGCTGGAACCTTATCCAAATGGAACACGTTCTTCATGTGTTCTGTCCAAAAGGCCGAAAACGGCTAAGTCCCGAATTGTGCTTCGCGGGTGCGCGTCCTTGGTTCTCCAAGAACCCTTTTTGAATCTGCCTTACACACCTTAGCTTGCGTGCTTCCTCCGGCCATGCGTGCCTACGCACCTTTAAGATTTGGTAGCTACAATAGGGTCCCAAACAACTCGATGTAATATGTCATACATGTTAGCTAGAGTAGATGATTTAATTTACATATTTGTTTGTTCTTTTTGTTTGTTAGTATAATATTGAAAATACCAAACCACGACCTATGTACTACTTAATTTAAAAGTAAACATAGTGATGTGGCCATAGTTAGGGAATACAATAAAGGAAAACCTTAGGCCATACAAGGTTTCAAAATGAAGACACTTAAATTCGGTCTTTAACACTTCATGAACATTTTTTTATTTTCTTGATTCTATGATATTTTCATAGTGTAACATTGTAATAATATATCTAGAGACTTGTATATTATTTTATTGAAGTCCAACGTTTGAGTCACATAAATAGACCCATATTATATGGATTGTTGAATAGGAATTTAGTATAAATAAGAATAATATGATATTTAAATAAGTTGGTTGGAAAGCTTAAGGATTAGAATAAATAACTATTAGTAGATTTAATTAATTAGTATTAGATAATTCAATTTTAATTCTAATTTTGATTAATATCAAATTTAAAATTGGAGATTAGGCATGAGTTATAACTAAATGAGTGTTAATGGATTATATTATTTATGATTAATTTTGAATTAAGAATAACCAAGGTTAAAGACTAAAAGTTTGAAATAATTAAAGCCGCATTTGGGAAAATGTTACAAGGAATTAATAATGGTGAATTATCATTAAAGACTTCTTATTTTTATAAGGAAATTATTAATGGAGATTTAATATTAAATTTCAAATTTTAATTATAAACTTAGTAATTATAAACTATTATTAATTAAAATTACAAAAAGTGTTCAAAGAACATCATTTTTTGTTTACTTTGATACACTTAGACAATTCACATGTATCTAAATCTTCAAAGACACTTTCCCTCTATTAATTGATCAACTCATTGTCTTAACCATCTCTACTTGTTAGATATATGTATTCCATATAAGCTTGGTCTATACAGAATAACTTTGTAATCTTATACATACATTTTACATACCTCATCCATATTTGCACTCGAGGACACTATCGGAAAAGTTGGATAGTGTCTAACCTTTCCAACAATGCCCACAAGACTTCAACAACTAGTTTCCAAATTGGGAAATCTCCTATAGCTCACGATAAACACGTTTTGTGGGTCATATGTAGTGGGAAATTAACGAAGAGTCATGTATACATACAAATCATATATAAGGTTATTCATCACCACTTACCTCCTTCACTCTCTTGGATAGCTCTTGCATGCATTGGAGATTATTATAGAAAGCCTTATGCATATCTAAAATATTCAAGGAGTGACCCCAAAGTAGTCGGTTAGGTCAAATTTAAATACAATATGTCAAATTTGTATGGTGCCAAGTGTTTAATTCCAAAGGCAAGACTAAGTATAAATTATTCATGATTGTGCACATCCACACACTCACATATGTGGGAGAAATATGTGGGTTTGAAACCTCTTTAAATTGTATGTAGGAAATGTTTAGCCATTAGATGTGGTCATTTTGTGATTCAAGCACACGTGATGAGGGATACTACTTGAAAACCTGAAAAATCATTGTTACTACATGTGGTTGACCTTACCAACATCATCTAGACATGTTCTTTGAGTTTGTCAAGCACCTAAGCACTTGACAATTTTTTTCTAAGAAGTTCTAGATACATTGATAGCCTTTGAGAGAAACACACAAATAGAATCATTTGTCTCATCCTTATATTGTTTTATCAATTTCTAAATTTGGTAATTACACTTATATTATCTCCTTTCAATTCAAATTATTATTTTAAATGTTCTTATTTTTGTAATCTAAATTAGCTCATTTTCTATAATGTTTCCATTCCATTATATGTAAAACAATTTAAATATTTTTATGCACACCATTATTTATTTGAATATGAAAATCATATTTACCTTATTATGGGTTTTGAATTTTTTTAGGGTTTCAAATTACTTCCTTGTTAAAATTTTAATTTCAAATCTACAATCTAATTTCCCCACATTGCATGAATAAATCTAATTATTTCTATCATTATTCCTAGCCTTTTATTCATATTTTCACCCGCTTAGGGGTTTGAGCCTACATTAACTATTGATGGTCCTCATTTTAGAGGTTGACAACAATTAGTCACATCTTTGATTTTGTTATGGCTAAGATCCATATTTTCTTGGATACATCCTTTGATCTCAAATTCATGTACAATGAATCGTGATTTAGAAGTAGCATTCCCTATTCAAAGTTGAGCCTTATTATCAAGTTGTTTTGTATTGATATGGCAATGAAAATATTATACATAACTATGTAGGTGACAAAGATGAATATTGGTATGATGGAAACATATCTTTGTATGACTTTAGTGAGGAATAAGAACAAACCAATGTGTGTAATATAGACAACATTGATGTTATCGATACTCATGATATAAGGGAATCCCACATAACTAATACCAATGAGGCAACGTCACACAATTTTAACAAATATTGCATCCCTATGTTTGATAACAAGGGTCAAATGCAACCCTTGAATATTCCCCTACAAATGACCACGATGTGTGCCGTCAAATAATTTTTTGGATGTATACAATAAGTGACTTAATAAAATTCCAAACCATTTCTAGATAATCCAAAACATCTAAAACTTTTGAAAATCATGAAGCCATTCTAGGTCAACTTATCATTCGACATGGGGTCGAGTTTTATTATCCACTAAACTTTAACATCCTTGATATTTCTTTATTTTATGGATTTGGAAATCCTCACTTGCACATATCACGATTTACATATTCCCTTAGAAGGTATGCATGTGCTAATAGACTACTAAAAATATTCCATAAAATATTGATAGATCATGGCTCAATTTGAGTTGTTTTGGGAGATAGATTCATTGATATTCTATAGGTGAACAAACTTGTATTTAAACATCTCTTCATTATTGAATACATGAATCAAGTTCTATGCATGTTATATTAGACCAAAAAGTCCTTCGAGATTGGCATGAGACAAAAAAATTCAATATTGGTCGCCTATTGATGGTCATACACGGCTTGCATAGTTCAAAATATAGATATCTCGAAATGGAAGTATCTACATAGGGTTAACATGATTCTTGAGGAAACTGAAATGGTCCTTATTATGTAAGATTGGTAGATGATGTCACCAAGGGGGCATTAAATTTATCGAAAGGAGAAAAATATGTCAAAAGAGTCAAATATGTGTCACTAGTCCAAAAGTGGCGTGCCAAAATTTATGTTCCCAAATGCTTCAAATCAAAATTGGCATGTCAAATGCTCATCTGATTCAAAGGTGGAGATCAAAGTCATCCACATGATCATTTGAACCAAATTTTGAAAGGCCTAACATGACACAAAATTTGCAAAACTTTGCAACACACAATGGCTTTGTAAAAATATTTGCTACTTGATCTTTAGTGGAACAAAACTTGAGATCAATGTCACCATTTAGAACTTTCTCCCAAATGAAGTGCATATGTATTTCAATATATTTTTCATTTGATGTTGAACTGGATTGTTTGCAAGAACAATACAACTTTAGTTGTCACATAGAAGAAGAGTACTTCCTTTTACGCTCATGAAGTTTATCTAATAGTCACTTCAGCCACATGGCTTCCTTTGTTGCTTCCATAGCACTTCTATACTTTATTTCATTAGAAAATATAGATAATATTGGTTGTTTCTTTCTACTCCAAGTGATTACACTTACACCTAACTTGAAAACATATTCAAAAGTAGATTTTCTATCCACAATATCACTAGCATGGTTAGAATCACAATAACCAAATAAATTTGCATCATTACTAGAAGAATAATACAAACCATAATTGATTATACCTTTGATATACCTCAAAAATATTCATTTTTCAATGGTCCTCATAAGGATCATGCATGAATGTAGAAACATTTCCAATTGTATCGGATATATCAAGCCTAGTGATAGTTCAATAAATAAAACTACCAACAAGTTGTTTATACAAAGTAAGATTAAATTTATCACATGCAGAGTTTTGGATCTAATTTAACACCAACTTCCATATGAATGGTAACATGTTTACAATCAATCATGTTAAATATTTTAAGAAGGTTAGAAGCATATTGTGCTTGAGATGCAACAATAGATTTATGATCTTGAACAATAACCATGCCTAAAAGATGATTCATCATACCTAAATGGGTCATTTCAAAATGTTGTCTTAATTTTTCTTTGATTTTAAAAATTATATTTTTATCACTATTAGTAATCAAGAGATCAAAATATAAGACAATAATGATAATATGACTGTTTTCTTCTCAAGATAAAGTGATTGAGTATGAATTCTTACATAATATTATGGAGTCTTTTATAAAATAAGAATCTCTCATATCTAATGTTTCATTGGGTATTATAAGTAAACTCACATGATGTGATTATTTACTTAAATAAAATGGAAATAGTATTGGGAGTTTACAACAAGCTGTTAAGAGGTGGCATTGACATGCTCATTCCCCCTCAAGGGAAACTTTGAAAGGCCAAATGCTCATCTGATTCAAAGGTGGAGATCAAAGTCATCCACATGATCATTTGAACCAAATTCTGAAAGGCCTAACATCACACAGAGTTTGCAAAAATTTGTATCACACAATGGCTTTCTAAAAATATTTTCTACTTGATCTTCAGTGGAAAAAAACTTGAGATCAATGTCACCATTTAGAACTTTATCCCAAATGAAGTGCATATGTATTTCAATATGCTTTGTCCTTTGATGTTGAACTGGATTGTTTGCAAGAGCAATGCAACATTAGTTGTCACATAAAAGAAGAGTACTTCCTTTTATGCTCATGAAGTTTATCTAATAGCATTTTTAGCCACATGGCTTTCTTTTTTGTTTCTATAGCACTTCTATATTTTATTTCATTAGAAAAGATAGATACTATTGGTTGTTTCTTTCTACTCCAAGTGATTACACTTACACCTAACTTGAAAACATATCTAGAAGTAGATTTTTTATCCACAATATCACTAGCATGGTTAGAATCACAATAACCAAATAAATTTGTATCATTACTAGAAGAATAATACAAACCATAATTGATTGTACCTTTGATATACCTCAAAAAAACCATTTTTCAATGGTCCTCATAAGGAGCATGCATGAATCTAGAAACAATTCCAACTGTATAGGATATATCAAGCCTAGTGATAGTTAAATAAATCAAACTACCAATAAATTGTTTATACAAAGTAAGATTAAATTTATCACATGCAGGTTTTGGATCTAATTTAACACCAACTTCCATATGAATGGTAACAGGTTTACAATCAATCATGTTAAATATTTTAAGAAGGTTAGAAGCATATTGTGCTTGAGATGTAACAATAGATTTGTGATCTTGAAAAATAACCATGCCTAAAAAATGATTCAACAGACCTAAATCAATCATTTCAAAATGTTGTCTTAATTTCTCTTTGATTTTAAGAATTATATTTTTATCACTATTAGTAATCAAGAGATCAACATATAAGACAATAATGATAATATGACTGTTTTTAAATTTTACAAACAAATCATTATTAACAAAACAATTTTTGAAACCAAAATCTTGAAAGAAGCTATTTATCTTAGCATACCAAGCTCTAGGAGCTTGTTTAAGACCATACAAATATTTTTAATCTTGTAAACATATAATTCTTTATCGGTTTCTTCAAACCCTTTAGGTTGATGCATATAAATTTCTTCTTTAAAATCACCATTTAAGAAAGCATTCTTAACATCCATTTGGTGAAACCCCAATCCATGTTGAGCAATTAAAGCAAGAATAATTCTAACAATGCTCATTTTGGCAACAAAATAAAAGGTTTCAACATAGTATAAACAAGATTTTTGAGTAAACCCTCTAGATGTTGATCTTGTCTTGAACTTGTCTATCTTACCAATAGAGTTGTATTTGATTTTATACAGTCATTTGGATCCTACAATGCTTCTTTTAGGAGGAAAAGGAACTAGTTCCCAAGTTTTATTCTTGATTAAAGCATTGTATCCAACTTCCATAACTTCAATCCACCTTTCATCTAGGCTAACTTATTCAAAGGATTGAGGTTCAACCTCATACAAAGTTGACAAGGCATGATAAGTATGTTGATTGTGGGTCATATTTATCATATTATTAGGCTGAGAATTATAAACCATATTTTGATTCCATTAAGGAGTTCTAAACTAAGATTGAGAAAACACCCCTCAATATCCACATCCATCATATTTGAAGAAGGATGATTTTTAGAACACACACTTATATTGAGAGGGGGTGAATCAATATAAACAAACTTTTATTTATTTAGAACATTAACATCCATAACAAAATTAATCAAATAACATATAACAATTTGCAAGACACATAATTTATGTAGAAACTCTTTCAAGAGAAAACCACATAGCGAAAATGCTTCTTGGATCTACTATCCAAATCCAACCCCAAAATATCTCAATATACATTGTAGGCACCAACCTATTGGAGACATCAATCCCTAATGTTGAGCACCAACTCAACTAGTTCATGAGCACCAACTCACTAGAGACACCAATCCCCAATGTCAAGCACCAACTTAGATAATTCGTAGGAACTAACCTACTAGAGACACCAATCCCCAATAGTATGAGGCACCAACCTCAACAATTCAAAGATCCACCTTCTAGTTGCTTCTTCAACCTAATGATGGCACTTATATTACACTCCATTCTTTTTGTTGTCTTCACACATTCCACACTTCACATTCAGCTTACTTCATGCTCTTCTCACTCTTTCTTCTTCTTCAAAAATTTAGCATTTTAATATGCTTGAGTTTTCTCTTCATAATTCTTGATATATCTTCATTAATCACTCCTCTTCTCACTTTCTTTCTTTCTTTTCAAATCAGCGTAATAATACCTTGAGTGCACTATGGAATTCAACAATTGAATTCATTTATATACCATGTTCATTTCATGAGTCAACTCTCTTTTGAATATTTTCTTAGGTCAACCTTTGTAAAATGATCTTTGAACATTTGAAGATTTTCATGACTCCTAAAAACTTCCCTTGTTTTCTTTTAGTCAGGTGTGGTATTTCATGACCATCGCGGACAATTCCGGACATTCTCAGTAATTCCTCTTCGTTGTGCAACTATCCTCCTTTGTATCGCAACACATGTTGACTTCTGCAGCTTTCTCTTCATTACGCAGCATATATCCTTTGATGAGTTGTATTATTTCATAATTATAAAGTACTTTGAGCGTAACCTTTAACACGTGAGGCAATACACTACTGACACACACCACAAAGCACTAAATACACCCGTGGAACATTACAGAACCCGCAAAACACTACAAAAACTCTCGACCACTATGAAATAGTTTTCTTTGGCACGCGACATGCAGAATTCAAACTAAATCATCTTTTTCATAAGAAGCACAGATCTGGAAGCATCAATGATAATATTTCTAATCATAAGAAATACTTATCAGTATTCCTTTGACATCAATAATAATATTTCCAACAATCTCCCCTTTTTTCATTGATGGCAACCAATCATCTTACAACACCTTCCATCTTGATCTATTGCTCCCCCGGCTTTAACTCTCCTATTGCTCCCCCTTGATGTATTACTTATCCTGACATTTAATTCTACCCCTTTGACATCAATGGCAAAGAAGTAAAAACTCTCAAAACTCTCCCCTTGGAGTATGCATCCTTTGATCTCTTTTATGACTTGAATTAACTATGATAATTAAATGATTTTATCCCCCTAAAATTATGCTTCCTCCATAGAAATTATGTGAACCATGATATTGTTGCATTGTGCTTAGCCTCTACTATAGATAAATAAATAGAAACATGTTTCTTGTTTATCCAAGATCCCAAAATGTTACCTAAAACGAATTCTCCCCCTTTTGTGCCAAACATTGTCATCCCAATCTACTGCTTACATAACAATACATGACTTTCAAATGGCTCAGCTTCCTTATGATTTCTCCAAGTGACATCTTTCAGAACTCTCAATCCTCTTTTTTTGCCTCTTCTTCACATCTTGAACCTTGCATAGCTTGTCTTAGAGATATTGTTTATTTTCATCGACTTCTTAGCTTGCTATGTAATGCTTCCTAGTTATTGTCATCACTTGCTCAACAAGACATTGCTTCGATTTCATTATCCATTTCTTGCATAAATTTTCTAGCAACCATGTCATCCACAATCTCTTGTAGATTCGAATTACAACCTTTCTTTCATCAACCACCGTTTGTGATTTCCTTCTTTCACTAAGGTCTCTGTTTTAAACTTGCTTTCCTCTTAAATTCATCATGGACAATATATATATATATATATATTCCGTTGTGGATTATACAATTTAGTCTTTTTATTTCTTTTATTTGCATCATTTACATTGTAGGAAAATACATCACACACCTCTTGCACATACATAGTCTATTCTTTCGAGAGAAGCATGTCACCATCATTATAACATGTGGAATCTGCTTCAAATTCATAGAAATCCTCATCCTATTTACCATCAACTTGCTCAACTTTATCTTGTTCATTCTCATGAGAACCCTCAATTTACAAATCATGTATTTGAGAGTGCAAAAACTCATTTGCTTGTATTTTATTTTGTTCAACTATAATATTATTAACAACGGTTGTCATCCATTAGCCTAGACACTCCTTAATTTTAATTTCCTCATTGAAACTCCATTGTTTTTGCTTCATCTTCCAAACTTTATGAATTCACCTTTATGTTTAGCATAGGCATTCATTTTCTTATTTTGATCTACATGATTACTTTTACATTGTCTTGTTATATGTCCATACTTGTTGTAATTATAACATTTAATATCATCTGATGTGAGAGAAAATGAACTATAGCTTTTACCTGAGAAATCATGTGCAACTTTGTTTCTATTCCATCCATATTCATTCTTATTCATCTGGGAGATTCCACATTTCTACGAAAAACATGTTATATGCCCATAGTTGTGACATTTATAGCATACAATACCATTCTCTTTGTATTTGATAATGGAGAAAATGAATTGTAGTTTCTATTTGAAACCCCATAAGAACTTGCATTTGGAATCATTCTTATCAAAACTTCTTGCATGAGATCTACAGTCTATTTCTCTATGCCCAAACTGATTGCATGAAAAACAATAACCATAAAAATAAACCTAACACCTAGTTGTGTGACGTTGCCTTAGGGGAAAGGTTTTTTTGCA
The DNA here is from genome assembly GCA_018340775.1 of Taxus wallichiana var. yunnanensis. NCBI lineage: Eukaryota > Viridiplantae > Streptophyta > Pinopsida > Cupressales > Taxaceae > Taxus > Taxus wallichiana. Next base: position 74,087,610 of record CM031233.1, on the reverse strand, counting down.
TTTGTTGACATGAATCTCTTGTCTTTTGTGAGGAATGATTGCATTCTCAAGAACATGAATTTATTTCTCCTTGTTTCTTTCATCTCTAATAGAACCTTTAAGAGCATCTGCATAAGTCTTTAACTTGTCTGCATTTTCCTTCTTTGGCGGCATGTTAGGATCTTATTTGGTGGTCCCTAATCTTCTTTATACCCAAGACCAGTCTTGATAAATGGTGATATTTGATTATTTAGTATAGCATCCGTTATTTAAGTACTATTCTCAAATATGACGTATATGTTCAACTTAGAAATTGTTTTTTTGAATTCCTCCATTAGGATCACAACTTCTTATCAAGCTTAACACAGTTTTCTTCTTTTTTTTTTAGGTAGATACTCACATCCACATTCATCTTCTTCATCTCTTCAAGTTGAATCTCAAGCTACTAATAAATGTTTTTGGATTCTTCAAGGTCTTGAGACAACTTTGTCTTTGAGGCACCATACTCTTCTTCAAATTTCTGAAACTGTTGTTTTTGATTTTGAGTCTTCTTCTTTAATATCTTGTTCTCATTTAGGTAAAAATGAGTTTTCCTCAAGATCCACCTCAAGTTCAGCATCTTCTTCATATTTGAAAACATCTCTCCTTTGATTTTTGTCATGAGCAAAGATTCTTCTTTATCACTGTAAGAGTTTCTTTCATCACCCTTCATTTTCAAATCCTCAAATTGACTTTTATGTGTTTGGAGTTTTACTTTCTTCACATTATCATCTCCTTCATAAATGTTCTTGAGTTTATTCCATATTTCCTTGGCTGAAACACAATGCCTCACCTTAACAAATTATGACTTGGACTATCCACTCAATATTACATTCATCCTTTGTATTGCTCTCACTTGTCTTCTTACCAGCTTGATCTGTAGGAGGGTTGTTGGAGTTGTATAACCATTTACAACTGATTGCCAAATGTCAAACCCAAGAGCCATTAGATAGATGCACATCCTTATACTCCAAAAAGTATAATTAGTTCCATCAAACAATGGATCCCCTGTTTGAGGGGAATCCTTCTTGTCCTACCATATGTGCTACGGAAATCTACCTTCCAGTGGTCAAATTGTTCTGAAGGAACCCGCTCTAATACCAATTATAGAACACACACTTATACTGAGAGGGGGTGAATCAATATATACAAACTTTTACTTATTTAAAACATTAACATCCAAAACAACAACAATCACATAACATATAACAATTTGCAAAATAAAATGTATATGGAAACCCTTTCGGGAGAAAACCACAGAGAAAAGATTGCTTGGATATATTGTCCAAATCCAGCCCCAAAATATCTCAATATACATTTGTAGGAACTAACCTACTGAAGAAACCAATCCTCGATGTTGAGCACCAACTCAGCGAGTTCATGAGCACCAACTCACTAAAGACACAAATCCCCAATGTTGAGCACCAACTTAGCTAATTCATAGGCACCAACCTACTAGAGACACCAATCCCCAAGTATACGAGGCACCAACCTCAACAATTCAAATATCTACCTTCTATAGTTATTTCTTTGACCTAATAATGACACTTAGATTACACTTCACTCTTCTTGTTGTCTTCGCACATTCCACACTTCACATTCAACTTACTTCATGCTCTGCTCGCTCTTTGTTCTTCTTCAACAATTCAACATTCTAATTTGCTTGAGTTTGCTCTTCCTCTCTCTTCATAAATCTTCTTGATATATCTTCATTAATCATTCCTCTCTTCTCGCTCTCTTCCTTTCTTTTCAAATCGACATAATAATACCTTGAGCACACTATTGAATTCACAATTGAATTCATTTATATATCGTGTTCATTTCATGAACAGATGTGACTTTTCAATGAGTCGGCATCCTTTTGAATATTTTGCTTGGGTCAACCTTTGTAAAATGGTCTTTAAACATTTGAAGATTTTCATGACTCCTATGGACTTCCCCTATTTTCTCTTGGTCTTGCGGCATTTCATGACCATCGTGGACAATTCTAGACATTTTGGAGTTTTCTCTTCATTGCGGTTATCCTCCTTTGTATCACAACACTTGTTGACTTTCTGACTTTTCTTCTTCGTTACACGATATGTATCCTTTAATGAACGGTATTATTTCAAACTTACAAAGTACTTCATTCGGTGTGAACCTTCAACACACGAGACACTACAACAACCCATGATACACCACAAACACCCGCAGAGCACCACAAACACCCACGAGAACATTACATAACCCACCAAACACTACAAAAACACGTGGAACACTATAGTTTTCTTTGTGTGCATGGCATGCGAGAATTCAAACTAAATCATCTTTTTCATAAGTGGCACACATCTGTAAGAATCAATGATAATATTTCTAACATAAGAGATACTTATCAATATTCCTTTAACATCGATGGCAACATTTCCAACATGCTCATCCTGTAGGAATTATGTTTCCATATTATTTGGATAAGGGTTATTAATCTCTAAGATTTCAAACTCATGAAATACGAGAGGAGGGAGAAGAGGAAGAATTGTAAAATAGTTTCTCAAGAACATGAACATTCCTATTTTCTATGATCTCATGTTTGAATGGATCATATACTCTTAATCCTTTTGTGTGACCGCCATACCCAAAAAGATGCAAGAGTAGGAGGTAGGATCAAGTTTCTGTCTCTTAACTTTAGGAATGAGAAGAGAAGTAGGACTACCAAATATCTTTAAATGAGAGATATCATGTTTCTGTTTGGTCCATACTTCATGAGGTGTAGTTTGATGCAAAACTTTAGTAGGAACCCTATTTAGAATGTGGACAACAGTGTTCATGGCTTCAACCCATAGAAACTTAGGCACATTAGAAGCATGAAGCATAGTCCTAGCCATTTTTATTATGGTTCTATTATTCCTTTTAGCTATGTCGTTTTGTTTTGGGAATATGGAGTTAACTCTCTCTAAATTCCACAAGACACAAAACTCATTAAACTTCTTATTCACATACTCACCTCCATTATTAGTTCTTATTATTTTAATTTTCATATTAGCCATGTTCTCAACTAAGGCTTTAAACTCTTGAAACTTAGACAAAACATCAGAATTTCTCTTAATGTAGTATGACCAAGTCATTATAGAAAAGTCATCAATGAAACTTACAACATACAAGGCTCCACCAAGAGAGGGAACTTCCAAAGGACCTCTTACATCATTATGGATTAACTTAAGCAAGTTAGAGGAATTAGACATGTGATGTTTGTGAAATGGTTCAACATGTTGCTTACCACACAAGAAACTTTCACAAGATCCATGGTTTGATTTCATCTTAGGGAGACCTATCACAAGGTTAAGACATGACATTTCATACAAACTCTTAAAGTTCACATGCCCAAGTCTTTCATGCCACAGTTGAACATCATTACAAAAAGAAAAAATAGGTTTTAGACACAAATCCATCAAATATATACAAACCATTTTTCTAGATACCAACAACAATAATATTACCAAGCTCATTCTTCACATACCATTTATCTTTCAATAACACAACTTTACAATTTTCTCTAGTTAATTGTGAACAAGATAAAAGATTCTTCTTTAAGTTAGGAACAAATAAAACATTTCTAATAGTTCCATTTTCTAACTTAACATTTCCACAACTTTTAGACCTGATGATAAAATTATCTCCTAGATATATATTTTCATGGCATTCCACAACATCTAAAATAATTTCATGAATATATGTCATGTGCCTAGAGGCACCACTATCTAATATTCAATCACTTTGTCTTTGGAGGCTGAGAGAGTAGTATAAAGAGTAATAATTTGCTCAGCATTGTTAGCTTGGTTTTTAGCATAATTCTAGTAGTATTCTTTTTATTGTTGAAGTTCATACCTTTAGAATTTTTATTAAACTTATTTGAATTAGAATAACAATCAATGACTTTATAACCAAATTTAACACACTTAAAACAAGAGTCATCAAATTTAAATTTTTTATTATTCAAATTAGTTCTAAACTTAAATTTGAAGTTTGTTTTTTGAGTAGGATTGTTGTCATTCTTATTTTTAACAAATGTTCGCTTCGAGATAACATTGCACGAGAGACATTCTCTTTTAAATCAAAATTTCTCATTACTCTTTCTTCCTAAAGCAAGAGAGATGATAGATTATCTAAACCAGTAAATCGATTCATTTTTGATACTTGAAATTCAAAATAAAAATGTAATTTCTAAATGTTTTATGTATGTTATTCTGAATAATAAAATACAACTTATCTTCTTAATATTATTAATCTTAGCTAAGTAATTGAATATCTTCTCATCTCCTTTCATTGGAGTTGTAAACAATTCCATGATTAGCTTAATTATCTTAGAAAGACGATTGCCTTCATGCATAGTTTACAATTGATTCCATCAGTTGGAGACTCCATGTGTCCTATGTGCAACAAGAATTCATTTTTAATGCTTTTGCAACAGGATTGACATGGCCTCTTGAGATTTTTGGGAGAAGGAACACAAGCTTTCAGGGTTAGCTTGTCTCCCAGTGGGTCATTTTTCAACACCACTAACTAGATCCCATAACTTTCTTGCCATAAAGATGGCTTTCAGCCTAACTCTCCAAATATTATAATTAGTTTCATTTAACAATTGAGATTTATCCAAGGAGAAATTAGATGAACTAGCCATTCTTTAAGAAACGTAGAAAAAATTAGTGTTATGCGGGTTTTAACAATTTGAGAGATCTATGGTTAAACCTCTGCAGATTTAACAAAACACCTGATTTCCATGGAATTGAAACAATGGAGATTATAGCAACTTGATAAAAAAACTTCAATCAAAGTATGAAGACTAAGCAGAGAAGCCGCAAAAAGTCATAAGGCAACATGTAAGAAATAACTTTTTCAAATTCGGAAGTCGTGGAACAAAGAAACAATTCCACGGGATTGTAAAAATGAAGATTTTGTAGCTTTGATAAAAAAACTTCAAATAAGTTATGGAAACACAAAAAGAATCCGTGAAATAAGAAAAATATGTCGCGAAGAGACGCAAAGCAAAAGACGAGAAGATAGAGTAATTCCAAGTTTAAAAGCCACGGGTTTTTTTAAGTTTTAGTGTTCCATGGAATTTTAAGGTAAAAGCCGCAAACCAAAGGAATGCGGATTTTAGTATCCCATGGAAAAATAAGGCAAATGCCATGGAGCAAAGGAAAGTCCACACAACAAGGCAAAATGCGGCGTAAAGAAGAGAAAACCGCGCTACAACGCAAAATGTCACAAAGCAAAGAAAAATCCATGCAACACACAAAAACACCGAGGAAGGTCGTGAATGACCCAAAAACAATTCCAATCACTCGAAGGTTGCGAAGATAGGAATAAACCACAAACTTGATTTTGATCTTCCATAATTATTTAAAACTTACAAAACTTCCAAATTCAATTTATTTCACAGAGAATTGGAGTTTTGCACATGTAAACCTTGAAAAGTCATAAAACAACACTTAAAGTGTCATGGATTTTGAAATCTTTCGAGTGAACTTTTGCAAACCAATCTTCAAATGAATTTGCCCCGCAACACCAAATTTATCTGCATAACCACAAACATCTAGCTCTGATACCATGTTAGGAAAGCAAGGATAAATAATAAACACAGATTAGATATCCACCATAAATTTACAAGGATTATAGTTTATGACTGTACAACAAATTATAATGAATTAAACCATAGATTGCATGAATAACTGTGAAAATAAATAGCCATAACACATAATAATGAACACAACACAATTTAACTAAGAAAAGTTTTCCGTAAAAACCCCACTGAAAATAATATCACTTAGGAGCATTAAGAATTGAATTTCACCCCACTCCCACTATTTCCATAGATCTTCAACAGATTTACACCTTATCAAAAGTATTACAACTCCAAAAAAAAACAAGAAAGATAAGCAAAGTGCAGTCAAATTGTTTATGAACTCTATAACCCTGAATAGGTGTGCAGGACAATTCGTCAGAAAGAGGTCGTGTTCATGGCCAATCTATCCAGTTATCTATGAATGTGTCCTCTAGGGCTCTTAGATGCAATCTAACTAGTACCTACTTCGCTTGTCTTTGGATCTAGAAATTGTGTATGGATCACTCCAATGACACTTGTGTACACATATATGAAAGTAAGTTACAAAGAAGCAAAATGATTTAATGGATATTAAAAAGTTAAAATTGGTGGATAATCACTAGTCTTGTACTAAGAAATGCTTATGATACTTGTGGGTCCCCTTGTGAATATTATCAAAAATAAATAAGGAAATGACTAAAAACACACCATTAAAATCCCACAAAAATAAAATAATTTAATTCATATACATAATTAATTCTTTTGCATTAATAGCGTCAACAACTATTTTAAGTTATAAGTGAACATTTGATTTAATTTTGAACAAATTCTTCTCCATTTCAAATATTTGTTAAGAGGATTAAATGGATGGATGATGGTGAAATGACATGAAAGATTTTAATTACGTCCACGAGACCAACCGGTCTATGGGACCGTTACACCATCCATGAAAGTACAAATTGCACTACATATCAAAAAGGGATAAGGATTAGTACAAGTCCGGCACAAATTTTGCAATGCCCCCAATCCTTGACACTAAGCCAAAGAAGGCCCCGATAATTTGTGCACCCTATACTAACAGATGCAGAAATTTCTACAAAGGATCTAGATGTTTCCACCTTCATCTAGAAAAAGCATTGTGTAGGAAAGTCGCAGAGTAGACAACAGTGCATTGGTTTTTAATTGAGGTCGAAGTCCAAGCTAGTGCTTGCAATTTCATGTGCAATATTCATACCAAGTGTTCGGAGCTAAGTAACCGTTATAGTGATCTTTCACCTCACCCTTGTCCCAGCTTTTTCCATATGCATTTGTCACTCTTTCCATATTTTTAGACACAATATCTTCCCTAATTGCCACAGGGGGGACAAGGGCACAGTTGAGAGCAATGGTGTTTAATTCAAGAACATAAAACAGCAAATTTGGCTACACAACCACAATTCTTGTAAACTAGTTAGCTCAAAACTTGCAGCCCATCTCCTGCTATACCATTACCCTATCAGCTCAGAATGAATCCTCTAAATATTTGAGAGAAAAGTAATTTTACAGTCACCAGACTTAGGGTAGAGATTGTTGTATAACAGCCATTGCAGTGAATGATATTCCAGGATCCAACACTAGCCCCAAGACAAGACACCCCGTGAAGTTTTCAAACAAAAAAGAGACGTTTTCACAAGTAGAGCATTAGATATTAACTTCAGCAACAAATAGTCTTAACACAAGAAACACAATTTATAAAGAAAATTACAGCTCAAAAATATTTTATTATATTGTTTGTGAAAATAAACAATATAATAGTCATTTTGAACTTGGATTAAAACGTTTCATTGTCGAGGCATAGAAGTCCATGTTGTACCTCCCAGAATGCACCCAAACTTAAATTGGAAAAGCCGTGGTAATTGCTGCTACCAGTCAATATGGTACATCTCTATTTGGTAGATATCGTTTAACCACCATTGTTTATGCACAAACGATCATAGCTGAAACAGAAGTCTGCAAAGAAAAAGACTCGGGTTCAAACTGCCTCAAGCTGAAAGCTCCAAATAATATTGTGGGAGATTGACCTCAAAAATGTTGGGTTTGTCAGCATCCCATCAAAAAGTCCCCCTCTAATTATAATGCAGGCTATACGTTACAAATAACAGCCTATATTTGTAACGTGTAGCTTGCAGTACAGCTGAGCAAAATCCGTCTACATTCAAGATTGCTTATATACACTTATTAAATAGCTTGGATGGTACACTGTTCTCATGCTATTATATTTTATGATATCAGATTTGAGTTAATATGCAATCCCTTTAATATTAACATGCATTCTTCAAACTCAAAATGTAAAGGAGCCAAAATTCTTGATTGTATAATCGTGCACAATCCTTTCAAAAATAGCACCATGCTATTTACAAGAAATTTCTTTACACAGTCCCTCAAAAATCAAGAACCTTAATACATGTTTTTAATTGCAACTGACAATTCAAGTACAATTGAATCGAGAATATGTTACATGTATAAACATCTTGTTACCTCGAAGCACTTCTAAGTGGAGAACTTTTTAATCAATCTCACACGATTTTTACATTTAAAAATGCTTCTGTCTGGTAGCACATGCAGCTGGAGAACTCTGTAAGACCTTAAAGTTCTTCAGCAATTGAATGTCCACTAAAACCAGAGTTGCAATTATAGCCAAGCCATGCCATTCCCATGTACATGCAGATCCCCAACAAAATGAGTAACAACCGTAGTCAAAAATATCAATTTTTGAGAGTCTCAATCATAATATTAATTACAACCATTCCATTCCAGAACAGGTTGAAGAATATCATTGGAAAAGGATCTGTAGAAAATTTGGGTATGAATAAATGTTCAAACTTTCCCTCAATTGTGTGTTGCCAACTTTCACAATGGTACATGTATTTACACATCATAGACAGGCATGCGCTCCACAATGGAAACCCTGCAAACAGGGCACCTTTTACACTTCTCTGAACAAACTCTGAAGAAAAAACAGAGACATTAGATTAAATGTTGAAAATCATTTGCATATCTATTCAAAGAAAATTTTCAAAACATAAAAGGAGTTCAAACCAACCCGCAAAGAATGCGATGCCTGCAAGGAAGTAGTACAACTGCAATATCTCCTTCAAAACATATTCTGCATAGAACCTTTTCCTGAAACAGATCATAAAGGTTAAGTGAGCTATAAATGCTTAAATACATTTACATTTATCAGGGTCCAAATGGCATTAACAGTATAGATAATGTCAAAAGGTCAACTGCTCTTTGTTTGCCCTACCTCCTAAAGAATGAAGAGCCTTATAACGGTTAGTAATTATCTCATAGCCTGCTAGGAAGCAAGCCACCCCAAGTTGAACAAGACACAATTTCAACTAAAAACTTCTAAAGTGTTCCTCTTCCTACAAGTATGCAATCAATGTCAAGACAATGGCACCCAGCGGTGCTCAACTAGGTAGACCCATTGTCAAACATGAAGTCACTGTTACAGCGTAAAGACAACATTTTGATGCACTGCATACTAGCATGTCAGAAACACTAATGACAGATCTAGTCTTTCGCTATCAAAATCAAATTTTCCCTTGGACCTACTTAAGCAACTACAATTTCTTGTAATTTTAATTCTGCCAACATAATGACATTCTTGAGAAACTGCCACAAAGAAAGGCATCTCTTTGCAATATTTCTACATACTTCCATGAAAACTATGTTATAGGCATATCTTTGTGATTCAGGAGCATCCCGGGTAAATCAGCAATCTTGCATAAATCAAAAAGAAGATAACCATTTTGAATAAATACAATTCTAGATATCCACATGGGTAGCACGGCGCAATGATTTTGAGCTCTTCTAGATGGCGCAAAAGTCCACGTGTGCAGCAGTGATGCAGCTTGGAATTGTGTGGGAGTTGGAAGTCGGGCTTTGCAGTTTTGCCGAGGCATGGAGTGCACAGCATCTTTGAGCCAAAGGTGGAAATGGTGCAGAGGGCACAGAAGCTATGTGCAGAAGATCAGAGGAGCATCACAGTTTGGAAAGTAGACAAGGCAGAGATCATGCTTCACTGAAGGACGGCCCAACCATTTATAGCGCAACGATTGCGTGCAAACACTCCCGGCACAAAAAGAACCTCTCAAGGAAGACCTCAAAGTGACTAACCGCACAGGACATAAGGTGGTATAGATGGCGCAAGGTGCATGGTATGGATTTTGGGCCAAAGTAAGAAGTGACCATGAGCTCCAAACACTTCGGCTTTGACTCCATAGACCTTGGAAAGGATGCACGGGACACATGTCAGCTTAAATGTAACTGGAGAGGCCTGTATAAAGGAGTGTTGGGCATTCTCTAGAGAAAAGGGAGAATCAAGCAGTCTGGAGGATACTGGGAAGCTCTGCTAGACTAGAGAGAGAAATAGAGAGTGAAATGGAAGTCTGAGAGATTCCACCATTGTAGTGAGGAAAAGCTTGCTGATGCAGCTTGGGTGGATGCATACCCTGTAGCTAATGCTGGATGTGTATGTAGACGGTTTGTCATTTTATTATAAGAGATCTTTGTGTTAGATCTGTGTGTTTGTGTGTTTATTAGCTGCTGGGTTAGGGCTTTCTTTAACACAAAACCCTGTCCCTGTGACTGTCTCACTTTGCCATATTTCTATATACTTCCCTGAAAATTATGTTATAAAAAACAATAATCCATATCACAAAATTTATCGCAGATATTATTCTCAACATAGAATCACAAAAGGTGCTAACATATCTCATATACCGGCCACTGTACAATAGAGATACTTATGTTAACATATAAACTCAAATACGACTACAGAAAACAAAGCTTATATTCTCACTTGATATGCTATTCAGACAGGGTTTTAACATTAAACAAATATAAGACTGGACTTACCATACCTGCTCTCACTCATCTTGCTCTTTGGAATGGACTTACATTAGATACATGAATCTAAGGCTATTTACTATACCACTCTCCCCTGTCTCACTCCGCAGCATGGAGTTGCAACATATACTCTACTTGCATACATTCTGGCCTTTTAGTCTGCAGAGAATTATATTCCTATGTATCCTACAATTCCCTGAAAACGCTGACAGCTTCTCTGCTACATCCTTACCTAAACTGCTTTGTGTGTGCCTCCAAAACTCCTCGAATATTCAACAATCTTATTCAAACTTCATTGATCAATTGTAGTTTTATTCCTGTCTATCTTCCATGCTAATCTAATTGTCAAGAAGCTCTACCTTTACAAGCAACAAGAAAAAACCTGCATTACCAGTTTGTTCTCTACTTTTGGAGGATCATCAAACATGGATGTAGTTGAGGATTTTAGAGGGCTACCCAACTTCCAAGCTACAAGGACAAGCCTGCATTACCAGTTTGTTCTCAACTTTTGGAGGATCATCGAACAAGGGTGTAGTAAAGGGTTTAAGAGGGCTACCCCACTTCCTCCTAGGATCAGGCTCGACCTGCACTTCTGTTTCCAACCTGACCATATACAGCTATAGTTGCACTCGACCTGAAGTAGAGAAAGTTCAACACCAGGAGTGAGAGCATTAGTGAGCAAAGAAGTGATGGACGCAGGGAAGAGCATATGAGAAACTATTGATTAATGCACCACTCACTGATAGGTTGAAACTTTAGGAGAACGAGTTGATCGATGCACTCAACCTTCAGGTCATTTATGCACTCTCGGTCAATTGAGGATCCGAAAGACCCTCTCCCAATGGAGGCCGCCCCTGCCCAAGAATAAGATTTAAATTTTTAATGTATATTTTAGTTGCCACATGACTATAAGAGTAACTTAACCTGCTGATGGTAAGAGGCAACTTGTGGAATCAATAAAGTCACTGTAGACATGACTAGGACAGTGACCCAGCCCCATTTAGGGAAGAGGCAAGTGGAGGAATATATAAAGTCCAGTTTCTATGAGCCGTTTATGGAGAGGGAGATTAGAACTGAAGAAAACCCATTATATAGCTTGGAGGAGGGGGAGTGGACAGGGGGCTTCCCGAGTTATGCACTCTTCCTACCCTATCAATCATACCCCCAACCCTTTAGGCAGCGAGGCGAAACATACGATCCATTCCCTATTCTAAAAAAAATTGGTCAATAATAATAAAATTATAAACCTATTCTAAAATGGTTTTTTAACAACACTATTAGCTTATAGCCAATAATAATAACAAAAGATGATTCTATTTTGAAAAAGGGCTTACAGGTTATTTATTAAAACAATTAACAAAAAAACTAGGCTTTTAAAAATTATTTGACAACCCTAACAACCATCTTAATTGCATCGACCCATTCCTTTATCTCTACCCACTGTCCCTCCACTTTTATCTTTCCATTTGCTATTCCATTTTCTCCTGTTCTTTATGTTCTGCTGCTTCCCTCTAACATTACTTTCAGCCCTGCGCTTTCCTTTTGCATTCATTTTGTTTTCAACCTACATTATTTTCTTTCCACCCTCTACTTTTTTAACCCTCTTGTTATTTCCACCATCCCTTTCCATATCACACTTTCTTTCTTCCATGACTTGCTATTGTTAAACAATGAAACTAATAGAAATTCACTAGTAAAAGGTTAGGCATTTGCAAAAGTAGAAGTTTCTAAATAATTTCTTTCTGTTTTAAGTGAAAGAATTACGGAGGGCTTGCTAAAAAATTGAGTATAGATTGGATATTTTATTAATGGTTTACATAATAAGATGAAATATAAATACAAAGTATTTAACTTTGTACTTTTGGATGAACATTAACATTAAGGAAGGGTGATTTAATCAACAATTCTAAGTACCTTTAAGGGTAGATAACTCGAATTTATTAAAACTTGATCTGTAATTTCCTTGAGTAACTTGTCTTGTTGGAAACTAAATGCAGATTTAGTTCTATATATGCGGCAACTACTTGAATTTCTCAAATGGCAGTGTTTTTAACATGTGTTAGTGTGGCAGAATATGCATTAGAGTGAGTACATTGCTTGCAAACCATGAACAGTAAGAAAGAATGGGAAAGAAACACACAACACAGAATTTTACCCTAGAAATCCCCAAGGTGGTGAAAACCAGATGGAAGTGGCAACTGTGCATCTTCTTCTTCTTCTTCCCTTCAATGAATTGGGTCAATATAAAGAGTCCCTAGAGAATCCAATTCACACTCTTTGCTATCTCCTATCTTCTTAAAGTTGTGATGGAAGAATTACAAGCAACATAGAATAGTTGCAGTCATGACAACTAACTACTCGTTGCTACTCTCTACATTCACTAATTCAGTCCTGCACTCCCATAGATCATTGATCCATGATCACCAGTGTCTTCTCTGTATCCTGCCTTGTAATTTATTTTTTAGTATTTATCATGTTGTGAGATAACGACTGAAGATAAACTGTTTGTTGCCATTACTGGAGTCGCAGCAAGCGAAATCCCCAGTTTCGCAACCTGCCAAGAAATACTCACTTTGAAGCCTCGTTGTTTGAACTGGATTTGTTTTTGTTGAATGATGAAACACATGGATCCTTACAAATCATACCTCCCAAATTTGGGTGGCTTTTGGTCTCACAAAAGCTTGCTTATGAGATATAAAAAAGCTCTCCCTCTGCATCTTGGAGCTTCTGAGAAGTTGTTGCTGTTTGGCCTTAACCCCAACCTTGCAATTTGCTTGAGCTTTTGTTGTGGTTCCCATGCACGTTTCCTGCAAAACATCTCCTCACACCTCTCTTGTTCATCGAAAGGTGATGTTCCGCACTCTGCTTGTTTACCCCAATGCAAAGTATTCAATATTGGCAGTAGTATTACAATCTTCCTCCTCAGCAATATAGAAGGCATCCAAGATACATCCTCAAGAAAACATGCCCAAAATCTAAAAAGCTCGCCTTCTTCCTCCTATGAAAGTGTGGTTGCCAATTCTTCCTCCTCATGAAACAATGGAACAGTGAATTGATTGCCTCTCTTAGAGTTGGTTATTCCAACCTCTTGCACTACTACAATCTGATTGGTCTTCTGGTCCCACTATGATTCCTCTTCAATGGTTTCCATTCGCGGTTGTCCCGTGATGAATCTATTATTGGTGAATTTGTTTCCTCGTTAATTTCCCCATGATGTTGGAGTACATCATGCGTTCCTTCTTCACAATGCAAGAGTGATGCTCCTCACTTTGGGATTTTCCCCTTATCCATCAAGAGTAAGCCAAGTTATGCTGTTCCAACTCATTTGCTACCTAAAATATACATGCTACAACCTCCTTGTGATGCCAAAACAAGATACAATGGCTGCCATGCATTCATTCTTCCTACTACAGCATACTGCTACAGAAACAAAAGATGGAAGACTTCTCTTCTTACAATGGAAACCTTTCTTCTTAACTTGTTGGAAATTAAATGCAGATTTACTTCTATACATGCTGCAACTACTTGAATTTTTAAAATGGCAGCAATTTTTAAGGTGTGTGGTAGAAATACATTAGAGTGAGTGCATTCCTTGCGAACCATGAATTGTAAGAAAGAAAGGGAAAATAACACACGACACATAGGATTTTACCTTAGAAACCCCACTGTGGGGAATACTAGTTGGAAGTGGAAACTGCACATCTTCCTCTTCTTCCCTTCAATAAAATGGGTCAATACAAAGAGTTCCTAGTGCATACAAATCACTCTCGCTGCTATATCCTACCTTCCTAGTGTTGTGATGAAAGAATTACAAGCAACATACAATAGTTGCAGTCATGACAACTAACTACCAATTGCTAGTCTCTCCATTCATTCACCAATTCACTCCTACACTCCCACAGATCATTGATTCATGATCACTGATGTCTTCTATGTATTCATGCCTCCTATTCACCAGGATATGTCCTTTCGTTCCCTAAAGGATCCCATACACCTAAGAACTAAAGATACCCTTACTGAAACCATATGGTCATAGTGGGCAAAACCCTGGTTTGTGCAAATCAGCAGTTTCAAATCCGTTGTGTCCACTCATAGTTATAACCATTGCATCCACTCATTGTTGTCCTGTGACGAATCTCTTAATGGTGGATTTATTTATGCATAAGTGTCCCCATGATGTTGGAGTGGATCATGCATTCTTCCTTCACAATACAAGAACAATGCTCCACTTTGGGATTTACCCGTTATCCATGGATAGTAAGCCAAGTTATACTCTCACAGCTCATTTGTAAGCTAAAATATACATTTCACAACCTCCTTATGATGCCAAAACAAGATATAATGGCTGCCATGCATTCATTCTTCCTACCACAACATATTGCTATAGAAACAAAAATTGGAAGATTACTCTTCTTACAATTGAGCCCTTTCTTTCTATCCTGTTGGAACTTAAATGTAGGTTTACTTCTACACATGCTGCCACTACTTGAATTTATTGAATTTTTCAAATGGCAGCATTTTTAATGTTTGAGGTAGAATATGCATTAGAGTGAGTACATGGCTTGCAAACCACAAACAGTAAGTAAGAAAGGGTAAAAAAACACAACACAAAAATTTAACCCCATAAACCCCAATGTAGGGAAAACTAGTTGGAAGTGGAAACTGTACATCTTCCTCTTCTTCCCATCAATAAAATGATCAATACAAAGAGCTCCTAAAGCATACAACTTACTCTCTATGCTATTGCCTACCTTTCTAATGTTGTGACAAAAGAATTACAAGAAACATAATATAGAATAGTTGCAGTCATGACAACTCTCTACTCACTGCAACTCTCTCCATTCCTTCACCAATTCACACTTATACTGTCATAGATCATTGATCCATGATCGCTGATGTCTTCTATGTATTTGTGCCTCCTATTTATCAGATGTCTTTTGTTCCCTACAGGATTCCATGTGCCTAAGAACTGAAGATACCGTTACTGGACCTATACAGTCACAGTGTCAAAACCCTTGTTTGTGCAACGGCGGTTTGAAAACCATTGTGGGGGTTACACAACTTCCGGTCTACATGTACCAGTGGTTATGCAACTGTTACTTGGTATGAAGCTGTGGTTTCGCAACCTGCCAAGAAATACTCCCTTTTGGTTGAATGACAAAGTTCATAGATCCTTATGGATCTGAACTTATTTAGTATATCAAGTAAAACAAACGATGATAGATTATTTTGAACACAATAGTATGATAGCAGAAGTCTCAGGAATCGAAGATATACAAAAGGATTTGTTGGTTCTCAGATACCTAATATGGTGTTATTTTACAAGAGTCATGTTCTTGGTGAGTTAGCCTTGACACCAACTTACAACAGATTTAACTTGGGATAAGCTCAAAGGAATCCTCTTAGGAAAATGGTTTATGAAGCATTAATTGAAGGTCAAATTGTAAAAGTGAAAAACCAAGATTTGACAACTAATTGAACAAAATAAAGATTTACCAACACAAGTAAATAAAAAGATAAAGAGATTTGGCATTTAAAAAAACATACCCAATCTATTTTGACTCAAATCAAACATATCAAATCTGACAAGAGGATCTTGCAGAAACAAATCCAAACTTCGGTTGCTCAAGCAACTAATACTCGTACAGGTTACATTTTAGCTTTTACCTTATAAGGGCATCTCACCAAATGCTAATCCTATTATTGCAAAACAAATACCCACTGAAGTGCATTTATGTACCAATAAGTTCTCACCTCCAACTACTGCAAAAAGTAACGATGTTGATCTCAAGACCTGTCGAAATCTGAGGTTAAACCCTATCGACACCCATTTTATCAAGAAACTATTCAATGTTGTCGTAAATCGTTTTCAAAAATCAGATCATGCTAGTAAATGATTTAGTAGGATGCCTAATTCAGTCCATAAAAGGAATTCATGGAATTCCTCTTCAGACTAAGCATCAAGACTCGCTAAAATCTGAAGTCAAACCCTATCGACACCCATTTTACCAAAAACTATTCAATGCCATTGTCATCATTGTCATCATTGTCAAAAAAATTGGATCATGTCTGTAAATGATTTAGTTGGCAGTCTAGTTCAGTCCATAAAGGATAGTCATGGAATTACTCCTCGAGACCAAGTCATTGCAATTGGTGAGATAATACATGGCATTTTAGACCACATTATTTTAAATATCCAAATTCAAATCATACTTTGCAACAATATTCTATGCCAAAATAAATTGCTTTGGGTTCCATTGCTCTAGATTCTTTTTGCGGCTCTTGGTCCCATAGACTGTTTGGTCTTGTGGACATTATTAAAATCTTTCATTCGTTCGTTCATTCAATGCTATTGTGTCGGTAGGTCCCGATCTTATCAATCAGTGTCTTTCGCTTGTGCTTCAAGGATGAAGATTTCCAACCCAAAAGTGATATTATCAACCAAATTAGCTATGAATGGCTACATCTTAGTAACATGCCACTCCAAATATTTATGTAACAATGGCTCACATCCCATCAAACACTATAATGTCCCTTTCTTGGACAAATAAGATTAATTTGGATTTGTCTAAACCCTGTCAATAAATTAATTGAAAACTGAAATCTTCCAAGAAAAACCCTTAAAGAAAGAATATAAATTCCTAAGATCTGAATTTATACCCAACCCTTATGGCTGTAATAACCCTTTTGGGCAGAATTAATGAAATCTGGAATTTTTCCTTTATTCAACAAATACTAACAAAGTAAAAATACCCAAAAGGCTCAAAGCATTTAGAAATCCTCTAGGAATAGAAATATGGAAGAAAATAATTTTTCCAACAAAGATCTGATTTTTATTTATTTAATTTTTCACACCCAAAAACCAAGAAAATACCCGTGTATGATTACAACAATTTTTCGATAAATGACACCCTGTGGCATGAAGAGGCCAAATGATGAATATGCAACCCGGAATCGAAGAAATCTGCCCACGGATGATGCCTTAAATGCTGGTTTGAAATCCCAAAGGGTGTAGATAACCCTAGATATGGCTGCAAATCGTGCCCTAGTTATCCCCTACTTGAAGCCTTGGTAGATGTCTCTCCACTAGCTGAATTTCTTCGCTTGGAATGCAGATTTGAAGCGGAAAATGTAGAAAATGTGCCCTAGCTCTGAAAATCTAATCTTTGCGCCCAAATGTGACCTCCGAATGAAGTCACCCAATAGATGTTGAGGGTTTTCGTCCTCAAATCTGAATTCTATTGAGGGGTTTCGTCCCCAATAGGATACCAAGGAGGGTTTTTCTGTCCTCTATGGTTGAAAGTGAAAGCAAATGCATTCAACTCTCCAAAGTGAAATTAGATAAATGACCAAAGATGCCAAATGAACCCCTCTTCACCTCCTTTTATACTTTTGTCTCTATTTTTCAAGTGGGGCGTTCCATGTGGGATTAATAAAGTAACTTTATTTTCTATTTTAATATTACTTTACTTTTTCCACCCACCTTTAATAATTAATTAAAGTACCAGTAATAAGAATTACTTTAGTACTAAAATTAAATTATTAATTTCTCTTTATTCTCCTTTAGCTGACTAAATACAATGGAAAATAGGCTAAAAAGGGGTCTTCTACTTGCCAGTATTTAAAGATAGGTTTTTTTCTTATAATAATATTAATAAGTTGCCCCAGGATGATGAATTGAATAATAATTTTCTTTTTCCACCCACCTTTAATAATTAATTAAAGTACCAATAATAAGAATTACTTTAGTACTAAAATTAAATTATTAATTTCTCTTTTATTCTCCCTTTAGCTGACTAAATACAATGGAAAATAGGCTAAAAGGGGTCTTCTACTTGCCAGTATTTAAAAATACATTTTATTCTTATAATAATATTAATAAGTTGCCCCTAGATGATGAATTGAATAATAATTTACTTTTTCCATCCACCTTTAATAATTAAATAAAGTACAAGAAAAGAATTACTTTAGTACCAAAACTAAATTATTAATTTCTCTTTTATTCTCCCCTTAGCTCGCTAAATACAATGGAAAATAGGCTAAAAGGGGTCTTCTACTTGCCAGTATTTAAAAATACATTTTATTCTTATAATAATATTAATAAGTTGCCCCTAGATGATGAATTGACCGGGCCCAACTTAGAAATATTATTAATGTTTATTAATTTGAAAAAGGGGACATTACATACACGACCCGTATTCATCTATATATTTTATCTTGTATTTCTTATGTAATATTACCTATCTATAATCATATTCTTATTTTGTATTCAATATGTAGTTATTACACATCTATTGTGTATGTACTTTGCAACAATATTCTATGCCAATATAAATTGCTTTGGGTAGGATTGCTCCAAATTCCATGCAGTGCTATTGTGCTGGTATGTCTCAATCTTATCAGTTGCTTTGAGGATGAAGATTTCCAACTCAAGAAGTGATGTTATTAACCTAATTAGGCTCTTAATTATGAATGCTACCTCTTAGCGACACACCACTCCAAATATTTACATAACAATGGATCACATCCCCTCATACATGACCCATATTCATATATTTGTGTGTATTTGTGTGTGTGTATGTATTCTATCTTGTATTTCTTATGTAATATCACCTATCTATAAGCATATTCTTATTCTATATTTATTATGTAGATATTACACATCTATTGTGTACGTACCTAGTCGTCCATACGCTAAGCTTAATTTTAATGTAGTAAGTGAAGCCCGCCACCACACTAGTTATCAGGTCAGTGAGGTAATTAGAGAGCATTTCAATAATAGGCTCAACATAGAGAACAGTCAGTTGCTTGGCATCATGCATCTGCTGCAGCTAATTGAGATACTTCTCAGAATTCATTCTAAGGAACTTAAAGTGCTTCATCAATGGCTGTACAGGAAGGCTATCCTATCACTTGATGAAGTTACCATTGTTTGTTACAAATGAAATATTGAGGGTTTCTGTCCAAAACGGACCACTACACTATCGTGGTGGGTCATTGATTGAAGATGAGGATTGCCAGCTCGAAAGCTTTAAGTGCCTGCTAACAGTCATTACCCATCCATGTCTGCCAGCCATCATGCTACGAGGTTCACTCCTGGTCACTATTGATTTTTTCATGGCTATCTTGTTCTTTTCTTTTAGTTTCCGCTATTCTTGCTTATCGGAGCTTATTGTGCAAGAATGCCGGCATTGCCTCTAAGGGGAATATAACCTTCTTTGGTTTTTCATTTTTCAATTTTGTAAATGGGTCATGTTAAGATTTAGCATACAGTACCTAACTAATATTACAATATGGACAAATCTGAAGGCCAGTTTTGCTATAAATAGAAATCTGAATGCCACTGCAATGCACGAAGATAAATCTCATCATATAAATTTCTATGGCATTTGCCTGATATTAATATCAATATAGACAATAGAAATATAACAAATAAACTAGTACATTCGATAAATCAGAGACATTGTTTTAGTGAATAAATTGAGTCCGTGTACAAATCTTGTCATTTTAATAAAAGATGTTGCAAAATGATAAAATTGAAGGTAGAGTACATTTTGAAGCCTGTCATACTCTTGCTGACTATACTTTGTAATTTCTGCTTGTTCTCCTAAAGCAGCTTGCAGTCTCCAAACCTGTCATATTAACGACAAAATTTAAATATGGGACGGATGGGAAAGCAAATGCAGAATGAAAACAGATTTTAAATCCTTAAGATACAGAACCATGTTAGCTAATCTTTCAACACTAACAAATACGTGTCCATTTTACTGCAGAGGTGCACACTAGAATGTTTTCCATGGAAGTGCAAACACAAAAGAACCAGTCTCACAATTTCAAAATAGAAGAACAGACATGTTGAACAATTGAAGAAAGCCCACAGCAGCTTGAGACAACCGAAAGAAACAAATGATCCATACCTCTTCAGCAAGATCTTTCTTAGCCATCTTCTTTACAATATCAGGAGGAAAGCCACTAAATGTGTTATACCTGCCCATAGAAGAATGGGCACTCAACATATGTATGTTATAAAATTTAAATTGTAAAACACAGAACCCATAACCAAGCAGAGAAAATCAAGCACAAATCCTCTAGTCAGACAGCCAAAATGGAACTCGAAAGGAATCCCTTAAAAGATCTATAAATTATTATTAGGGGTCTTAATGTCAAAAAAATTACAGTATTGACATCAATTAGGATGAAAATCATAATCGCATGGAGTGCAACTGCCACTGATGTCCATATTCTTTCTGAAAGAACTGAAGGGAATAGATAAACTGCCATCCAATCTAATCTAGTCCAATATACTGTACAGAAATCAAGTAAATATCAATATGGCACAGAGGCTATATCTAAAATTTAAAAAAATCCAAGTCATCAGTTTAACTATTACAAGAACCACCAAAAACATGGATATTATGGTACATATATATCAATCGATGATCCTTGCCAACTGCTGGACAAAAGGAGCCCAGTCAAAGAAAATTTCTATACACAAAAATTAATCCACACTGTCACAAAGATGCAGCTGAGTAGCCTGAAAGATACTTGCCATTTACCTCCATGCATAACCTGCTTGTCTGTATCATGCACCCATCATTCTTGTAAAAACGACTATTGCAAGTTATCTCATGAAAGGACTATGATAGGAATATCCCTTGCTCAGCCCTTGCCCATAGACAAAAAATACGTATGGACTTGCAACCCTAGACTAACATAAGATGCTGGGAGACGTAAGATCTCCAAAAAAATAGTTGTGTTTCTTGAGATTGACATTACAATAATTGAATTAAATAAATAGTATGTGATGAAATCAAGAAGTGACCCAAAAATGAAAACTGGGCATTTGGGATAATTCTGAGTGCAAGCTTGCAAAATTAAATTAAATCGTTTGGAATCTTTTCTACTCTGTGTCCTTTCCCAACCTTTGCCTTTATCCTTATGTGTATGTTTCCAAAATATTACATGTAAATTACAAGCCATGCATGGAGATACAAAAGCATATGCAGAAGTTATGTACACATCACAATGAAAATAAGATACATATAACCTTGGGGCTGAATAAATATTCCTGAGATGGGTACGTGTATCTCCAAGATAGGGATACATGCAGGAAACATCTCAATGTATGTCTCTTGCTAGAATAAACATAAGAATGATAAACCTGAAACAAAATGTAAATATTAAAAATAAAAATGAAACACCTAAGCCCTATAAGATCAAAAGATCCCAGCCAAGCCATTTCTCACTTGATTGAAATGAAGAAATGAGCAGGAAATGTGGGGGCATGCAAGAAACATCTGCAGGCTTTTGAAGAAAAGAGAGTAAGATGCATGTTTGGGCAGCATAGATTTGCAAGGATTAGTTATCACTTAATAAACAGCTAAGAGTAACAGCCTCGGTTTCATCTATTAGTTAATGTTAATGACAGTTCAGATGTACATCACACACACCTATGCCATAATTCTGAAAATGTCATTGTTCAAATCCATGTATTTCATACTCATACCCGCATATCCTAGTGATTTTGATGCGCCGCTAAAGAGAAGATTTACAAGTTAAAAGAGCACAAAAACAAATGAATCTGGACATGCTAAAATGTGTATATTTATAATTATAACAACAATTAATGTATGACATGTTGGTACAGGTTATATAGGTATGAGTCATGTGCATACAGCCATATCCCTTTTCCAACATAACTTATAACAAGTTTATCCAAATCACAAGTTGTAAACTCGCATACAAAACCAGTCAAAGCCTTTATCCCCATGCAAATGTACTAGGATTCCAAAATCCAGGAAAACATCACAAGTAATCTTGATATCTTTATGTCATAGAAGATGTTCGGAAGACTGAGGAGCAGGCAAAGGAACGAACTTGTATCCCCAAAATGAAATAAAGCATATTCAAGTTCACAGTTCTACTAATGATAAATAATAATTCCCAGAACCAAAGAACTTACCCTGAATTTTGAGCATGCAAAAGACGAGCTTGCTCCTCTCTACTACCTTCATCAATACACCACCAGCCCAAAAGCCTGCAGCCACCAACAGAATGTCAAGCTCCCAAATCACTGTTGATTGGATTACATTTTCAGGTGAATGTCAAAATCGATGCATTAGTGTGAATATGTGTGTTTACAAATTACACCTAGGCAGAAATCACTTTGTACCTGGATCCATGATGCAGAAATCCACAGCAATCACAGACCTTTGTACAAAAATCCTAAAAAACAATCCTGCACTGTTCCCACTGTGTAGCAAAAGTACAATTTTTTCTACAAGGCGTAGCAATGAAAGTAGGACAGCAACACCTTGGACTAGAAAAAGAGGAGCAAAGATTACTCCTACAGGAATATGTCGAGCAGCCTTGGGTGTCCCCTGCAATTATAGAATTAAAAAGATCATAGACCTTTAAAGAAGAATGGCTTGTAAATGTCCATATTGGCATCATGGGAAAAAATGCAGGAAAAGAAATTATGGTAGGGTATTGATAGACCCAAACCATCGATGACTATCAGAAAACAATGGATGTTCCTAAAAGCATTTGATCATTGGTCATTTAGAATGGCTAACTGAGAACTAACTCTAACCTCTAACCGCATGCAAAGAAGTATCTGGAATGCAACCACGGGATTTTCATAATGTGCCCTCCAACATTTTGCAACCCAAAATGCCATCTTGATATCAGTCTTCAGTCGAAGAAGCTTGCTTGTTTATAGAGGATGTGCTTGCTCCTCTGTATTGATGCTCTCTATGGATGCAAGGATTGGACCACTTTGTACATACAAGAAACGCAAAACATTCTGCAATTCTATGGTCCAGAAACAAAACCAAGAAAAGGAAAACAATCAATTTAAAATCAGATGTTAATGTCTGATGAACATGCCCGAGACTTTTATCTCGGTAATGGAAAAGATAGGGTAATGAAAGCCTACCCATAGTTTATGAATAAATCCCACCACCCCAGGGAACCCACATCACCTGCATTGAATTACAAATAACACCATGATAATCACATCAATACTATATTTTACATAAATGACAAGAAAATTATGCTTTATCGAAATATAAGAGACAAAGAAAAAGTTTATAACTAAATGCCAACAATATGTGTGGCTTGTGTCAACTTTATCAGATTACAGATAGATAAGAATACAAAGAGTAACGTAATAATCATGCATGCACTTTGGTCTACATATGAGAAAAGAAAAATGACACTTTTGAAGGCAATTTATGAGATGCAAACAAATTAGGGCTTCTTAAGTGGTTTTATCGGTATACCCCGGGATGTGTACCCTGTGTTTTTGGGGATGTTCCCTATAGGGGACGTTTAGGGGGACACGGGGATGGGTAGGCAACATCCCAAAAAAATTATGAAACATTTTAGGGATGCCATTTTTCTAGTTCGGGACGGCTAGAAGTCCCCTATGTCCCAACACGAAAACACTCTTTAAAAAAACTGAAAAAAATTGCAAGTTTCGTGAGTTTTGCAAGTTTCGTGAGTTATGACTCCCCTACAGCTGCACAATCTGCCATTAAAGTGATGAATGGAATCCAATTGAGTGGAAAGAAGTTGAAGGTCCGGCAGGGAAGCAATAGCTCCCTTTGGTGACAACTAGAGGCTTGAAAATCCATGTCATTTATGTGCATATTGCACAATAGAACATGTGATCTAGGTGACTTAGTTCCTTTTTTAAATCGCTTTTTTGGAATAAACCAATATATCATATATATTTTGGTTGGAATTGATTTTTAGTTTTCTATGTTGCCAAGGTACGAGTTCGTGCACGGATTCGATACACGGATACGTCAATTTTAAAAAAACCCTTGGGTACAATATGTCTTGGATACGTCCGTATATATATATATAATTCATATACTCATTTTACTCATTTTTTAGTCCATAAGAAATACAAAACTTGAAAAATATAGTACGATCAATGTTCAAAACATTCAATATACTTAAGATTTTATATTGTCTATGATATATAAATATTATATTCCTTTGTGTTTCATCCATTTCCTTTGAGATTAATTTTTGTGTTGCGATGGTGGCCATAAAAGATGTATATAGGGAGCTCTGAAGGACCTATTTAATTAGGCTGACTCTAACCTGCCAATGATAACTAAAGAGGTCAGTCCAATGGTTGGTTCTTGCATTCATATTATCCAAAATCACCTTCTAATCCTCCTTAAGGATGCAGGAAGGAGTCAATGTTGTGCCTTAATAGTTTCTAGGACAGCATGCTCTTTGAAACTTTAAGCTATGCAATTTGCAGTTCCAAATTTTTCTATTAGTATTGAAGATCACCTGAGATTTTATCTCATAAATAACTTGTACGGAGGCTCAGATATATGTCCAAATTTAATTGAATAGCTTCTTTCCTTGGCCAATTGCGATGATCCCAAATAATTAAATTAAAAATGATTGTTTTTTTGCATTGACTAAGTCAAAAAATAAAATAAAAAATTGTTTTAATGCCTTAAAAGGCGTATTTCACCTTGGGTTCACCGCGGTTATGTCCGAGTACATCTAGACGTACCCATGGCATACCCGGGAAGAACCCGGATGTACCCTGCGCGTATCAAGACCCATACCTTGACGTATACACCGGATACATATTAGACAGAGGTACGGAAGGTGGGGACAAACCACAGTAACATAGTTAGTTTTGTTACTACTAGATTAATGTAAGATTATTATTGTTATGCATTGCTTCTATTTCTATATTACAACGTTTTATGGAATATAGGGTTTTATAGTAGCAAAAAGAAACGGCTATTTCAACCCCAAGTAAAACTAATCAAAACTTGATTTTAAGTCCTTTATTTTCTTTCAAAGGAAAAATATTTGTATTAACATAAGAGAAGGTTACAACAAAAGGGGCATCTAAAAAAATGCTTAAAGCCCAAAGCAAATTACGGAGGAAGTAGAGAACCAAGTTTGACAGACAAAAACAATGGACTCATTTGTATACATAGGTAGAAATCAAAAGAGAGGACATGACCGTATAGGCATGGTGTTAGGGAAACTATCCTCTAGTATAGGGCAAGAAGCCCAAGCTTGAGGAGGAAGAGGCATGAAGTGCAAAGTATGCAGCAGCATTGGTACCTTTATCTCGAAATGTTTTGCGAGTAACTTAACACTTCAACCGAGGGCCGGTTGTATCGAGGATCCTGCATATGAACTTCCAATCAGCTTTAGTGTGTTTAGCCAACATAACAGCGTTGACACATCCAACATTTTTTCATTATTGACAACGATGTTGGTGAGGAATTCCACACAAGTCTGAATGTTAGACAGCTTATCTTGTGTTGTGAATTAGAAATTGCCCCATTACAAAGAGAATGTCCTCGAGACCCGGATGATGTATTCCCTATTTTTCAAAAGTGTGTCCAAGATGCTAGGTTCGTCACAAAGATGTTACCCATTGTTGTAAGGAGTTGAGCATTAAGGATAAGAGTGGGTTTTGGCGGAAGGATAAAGAAAGAGAGGTTGGAGGATGTTGGCGAGTGTGGTGGTGAAATGGAGGAGGTTTAAGAATGGAACCCTCCATGAAGCAAGTTTGGGAGGTCATTATAAGGAGTATGGGTATAAGGGCTAGCAATTGGAATTAGAAAAACAGCAGCATGATGGCTATCATGTTTCTGAAAGAAGGATTGAGTGAGGGGGACAGCGAGGAGCACAATGTAATGTCCCAGGTTCTAGCAGATGGCCCAGGAGGCTTTTCATTGCGTCTTAGCCTTGGTCTTACGAGGGGCTAACGACGTTTGGAGGCTATTAGGTATGGATGTCTCGATTGCCACCTTGTTTTATGTTATATTTTGTCGTTGACATTAAGTTGGGCGACTTGGTGGTAATAATTGTTATATTTTGTTGTTGGGTGACTATATGGCACTTTCTTATTCTATTTCTTCGTTGGGGGTCACCTAAGTTACTTTTGGCACATGGGGGAAAAAAAAAGCTTAAATCATATTATATTTATGTGGTTTTCCCAGGGGTATCAATTGGGGTCTTTCTTTGGGCCTTTTGTTGTATGGTGAAGTTATAAAAGGAGTGCTTTAGGAGAGGTATTCATGCATTCATACACTCACCTATTTTGATATTGGTGCAACTGTTGTTGTTTGCACTTTCTTTGCTGTGGAGTAAAATCCCACAGGAACCCTAACTTCGGGGTGAAAGATCCACGCCTAGCTTGTGAGCACTCTTTGGTGGTGAAAGATCCTCCCTAGTTTGCTATTTTGGAGCTTTATTCATATATTTGGATCAGATCTGGAAAGTAATCAGAAATTCAATTTTAGAGTAAGAGGACAACCCTTCTTCATCAAGGGTTTCAGTTTAAATTTGGAACAACTATTTTCTAGGGTTTTATCTACTCAGTTCTTGATTTGCAGCAGTGTTTTTTAGGGTTTCCAGGTGTCCATTTTTAGATTTGGAGGTTGGGATCATTTCTATATATTTAGTAGATGTTATTTCCAGAAAATCAGATTTTTATCAGTTGTATTCACATAGTTATGAATTTTTGAAGTTTTTCAACAGTTTAGGGCTTTCTGAAAATTACTGGCAATTATATATTACTCAGAAAAATCAAAAAATATTTTTCTAGTCTTTGTTTTCACCTTAGCAAGCTCTCTATAAAATTTCGTGTGATTTGGGCAAGTATTTTGCAAGATATATAAGAATTTCAGTTTGTTGCCCAAGTTGGTTCCATAGTTGAAAAAATCTTAATCAATGTGCCAAATTTTGACTCGAGAAATCGGGAATCGGCATTTAATCGGCAACTTTATCGCTACTTTTAAAAACATTTAAATTCATAAAATATACTTAAATTAAATGTAAAAACAATGTATGTTATTGCTCACAGTCACGTTATAAATTGTATAAAATTAAATAACATATAAAATACAATATAACTGTTATTTTATATAACACTGATAGTTAACTATTAATTAAATATATACTATTTAATATATACAAAGCAACAAAAACGAAATAATATATTAAATAAATACTATTAAGTTATTAACTATTTAGTGTAAACTCTCTTAAATATATACAGTAGTATGTTATTGTTAACAGTTAAAAATTTTATTGTAAAGTCTGGGTATTATAATATTGAAAATCTTTAAAAAAGGAAAAAAATTACCATAAGTCTGTGATTGTAATACTTACTTGCTAGGGCACGAACTGGCCACGAAATAGCAGGAAACCCCAACGATGGAAAAGTGCCCTCGAAACCAAGTCGAATGCCCTCCTACGTGAGTCGAAATGGAGGAAATACAAGTCATGAAGCAAAAAACGATTCGAGCAGAAGAAAACAGGAGAAAAAACAAATCGTTTTGGTCATTTTTCGCATTAAAACATAAGCCACATTTTCAGCTGACGATTTTCCACGATTTTTGACGGTTTTGTATCGCCGGTTAATCGGAAAGCCAAGAATCGCGATTTTTGGAACTTTTAATCATTTTACCTGCAAAAAACGATTAATCACGATAAACTTTCAATTAATCACAATTTTTATTCCAGAAATTTCATAATATCATTTGTTGCAAATTTTTATTAAATTTTGTCAAATTTCAAGATTATCCCACAAGGGATATTTCAATGGTATCAGAGTTGGCTTTCCTCCAGCCTATTGGGTAGCGAAAAAAAAGGTCAGAATATGGCAGATCGGAAAGATCTCAATGTGGGTTTTATGAAGAAAATGTTCATCAACATGGTGAAACAACAAGAGACAACCAACTTCTACTTGAGCCACACAGAACATGAATCAGATCAGATCTGGGAATAGTGGGGAAAAAGGTGAGAGTAGTAATAAAGGGCACCCTTGAGAGGTCAGAGAGACACGAAATATGCTTCCACTTAGCATTTCTTCCAATCCATTCAATTGACGACACTTCGTTAATTCCCTTCTTCGCTCCATTCTCGGATGCCCATTCACGACACCTTCTCGGTCGTATTCCTCCTATAATCATCTTATTTGGCTAATATCTCTTTTATTAGCTAAACATTCCTTCTTTCGACCATTTAGAACCTCCCTAGTTCTCTCTAGACCACTTCTATTGGCTTCGTAGGCTATCTATCAATCACAATTGGTTATCTAGAGCCCTCCCAACTCTCAATGAGTCTCTAATCACTTGCTAATCAAGTTTAACTAGCCTAAACCCTAGTTAAATAGCCTAAACCAAGCTTAACTAAGCCTAAAGCATGTTTATCCTAATCTAATCCTAAAGTGCTTTTTGAGATTTAGTCCCACATGCACCCAAAGTTCAAATTCTTCCAAACCAAAAACTATAAATACAAGGCTAAGCCTACCCATTCAAAACTACAACTTTACACACAACTTTACATAAGCTAAAGCCAAAACAAGCCTAAGAAAGCTTAAGAGCTCATTTGCATTAGCCAAGCTAATAAGGCATTTGATCTTGGGTCATCCACCATTAAAATAGCTTCATCTTGCACCCATGTTAGGTTAGTAATGGAATAGCTAAACTTGGCCATGTAGCCATTTAGTGAGATTCATTCACCCTCATGGAGTAAAACAACAAAACTAATTGCTTAGATCCTCTTAGGTTCATTATTTCAAGCTTTCAAAGAATAGAGGTTAAATGTTATTTTGTTACATTTCTTGTTTATTTCAAGTTTGAATACATGCAAAGTAGGTTTCCTTGCTCATTTCTTATCTGATGGTCCATTGAGGGACTTTGCACAAAGCTTTGGGGTTTTGCCCCATATCCATAGCTCTTTGCAAAATCTTTCATTGAACACAGAGGTGATTGATAAAGATTCTTGTTGGAGGAAGTACCAATCTTTGAGTAGCAAGCCCAAGCGAGATCATCATATGTCGGTACCTGAATTACAAAAGAACTCATTTGAACAACCAATAACAACCCCACATGAGGTAATTTCAGATGGAGTTGATGGAGATAATGTTGATCCAAAGATGATTGAAGACCAAGCGAAAGAAGAAGAAGCTTCTAGAGAAAAAGGTATGACTTTTGATGAGCAAAATATTTGTGGCAAAGAGGAACAAACATGGTTGGTTGGTTGCAAAATTGAAAAAGATATTTCAGTCCAAAAGGTACCTATCAATCCTCCAAAGAATAAGTCATTATCATATGGGATGGATTTACCAAGCAGTAATGAGCATAAATTTGTGAAAGGTGTTGATTCTTGTTCCACTTGTTCTCCATCTAAAATCATGAATCACAATAGGGATGGTGTTGTTTTGGAGGTTTCTAAATCAGCAATAGAAGGTGAACCTTTTGATGATATTCTTTATAAGGAGGTTAGTAGTAGCATGGATTTATTTCATCATCTTCATCCTATATCATTACAATAGTTTTATCATGATGGTATTCAGCCTGTTGTGGATAAGAATGCTAAGGATTCGGACATCAAAGTCAAGTCATCATGAAGACAAAGAGTGATGATCTTCTTTATGAGGAGATACAAGAGAAGCAAAGATGGAAGACCTTGCATGATACAAGGGTTCATGGGCATTATAAGGTATGGGATCTGGTAATATGTTGCAATTGTCCAAAACTATCAATTATGATTTTGAAAACTTTGTGACTGATTTCATAAGAAAAAGAAGGAATTCAAATGTGTCTTTTGGGATTACAAGTGTTGGCAAGCATGGTTTCTTCATTGGAGACTCCGGTGCAAGAAGGGAGAGTACCTCTCAAGGTACTAGCACTGATTTTCTGATTGCTAAAAAGGGTAAGAGAATATTTTTTAATCATCTTCAGCTTACTGGACTGTATAACAGCAGTCATAAAGAGAGGAGAAAAAGCTTTGTTAATAGAAATCATGACTGATTTTTATATTAGCTACATGGTGGAACCCTTGGAAGGGTTAGTAGGGGCATTTGGTCCTCAAAGTGCTCAAAGAATCAAGGTGCAATCTGTTGTTAAAAAAGAGGAGTTGAATTCAAGGGGCATTCATGACTTTAGCATCCTAAGGTATGAGAATGGTTACCATTTTCCTAGTTTGTTGAGTTCTCCTATGTTGTTGCCATGTTTCTATCATTTGGGACAGCATGTACATGCTTGGATGATTGAGGAAGACTATTTCATAATCACGTCTCAAGGTATGCTAGATGGGATAAACACATCCTCCATTCACATTGCTCTTGATTCAGCTAATGAGCATATGTTGGCAAAGAAAATAATGCAGCAGCCCATGATATTGAAAGGACATGAGGTATGTGGTATATTTATTGTGGTTGAATTTGCTAGAGGTAAGGCTGTTTTTGGGATGCAATGGTTGCATGATGTTAAGGAAGAAGATGATGCATGTGTTGAAAAATCGAAGGAGAATGAAGATGTTGATCCTATATCAGAAATTTTGAGTTGCAAAGGTATGAACAGCCCCAATTATGCTATATTTCAGATGCAATGAATAGGAGTTCCTACAACATATACAATATGTTCATAAGCAAGTTCAATAGATTCTCTCGCACTCCCAACGAAGTACAAAGAGTGCCGCAATGCACAGCTCATGCATTCTAAGTTGGTGATAAATTTTGGTTGGCATCTTCGTAATGAATGTTTCAAGGATCCACACCTAAAGATCAAGCCTCGCAATAAGGTCCTTACACCATTTTATGCGCAGCTGATGAGAACACCTTCATTCTTGATCCTCCCCTGTACTTGGGCATGCACCCATTAATCAACATGGAGCTTTTCAACCCTTACTTCCTTTTGCTTCTTAAGTCAAAGTGAATGCAACATCCTTCTACTATATAACCCAAACATTTGCGCACAACAAATAAGGATTAGATTATTGAAGTGACGAACATATAAACCCATCCACCACACATCAACTTTTCGAGTAGTCAAGGTTGGGTAGTAAGTTGATCAAACTAAGTTGTATAACCTTCAACTACTTCAAGTGCAGTTCGTAGTTTAACATAGGACGCAATGGGGACCATTGCTCTTTAAGAAAAAGCAAATGATCCATGCAGAGCCGCATGTCCTTTGTGCCGCTACAACTTGCGCTTCACTTTTGCATTGGTCTTGTGCTTGTTCGCAATCTCGCACAAAGATTTCAGTTTTGTGTGAAACTTGCAATGCAACACACACAAGTCCCTTGGCCAAATTGCCCCTACTCGCAATCTCGCACAAGCACAAGACTTGTGGCCTTCTAGCACTTACTCACAATATTGTGCACACTTCAACCCTACATAGAGTCTTTGGATCCTCGCAGCACCCATTAGCATCTATGCTCTCGTGCCCAAAGCTTGCCTCACCTCACAAGCTTGCACCAACATTGTGGCACACTCTTGTTTCACGCATTGCGGGTAATGGCATCTCTCAACATCCATATGCGGAGACTCCCAATTTTCTGTGCGTTTGCCAAGTAGCGCCTTCCCAATTCTACAACACATTAAGAAATCTCACTGTGTAACTATCAAAGCCATAAGCATAACCGCCATGCACATCTGGAGGAAGTTCAACCGCCACACATGTAAGATGGAATGACTATAACCGCTCTCTTCCATGATCACATATTGTTGTAACTGTCATCTTGGCATTGTTGTATAAATATGTAACATACACATTTGTCTAAGGGTTGGTCATTTATCTGTTACCCTCAAGAGTTGAACTAGATAGTAGAAATATATGCATGCCTTGGGTATCACGTAATTCTCACACTACCTTGCACTTTAGTCCAGCCTAGGAAAGTATTCCCCTTTGGATCACAAGAGCTTGTTCTCTTCGCTTCACTGTGATATTGTACACCTTTGTATTTATTCCCTATTCCCACTAATGATAAGGAGTTGCATTTCGTGCAAATAAGACTTCGACTACATCATTGTTGTGTGTTTGGTTCATTGGAGTTCAATAACCCATGCACTCTCTATAATCCTTGCAGCTCTTGCTAGCACAGATTGTCCCCCGCACGTGGGCCTAGGCTCCGTGATGCGGATCACTCTATTCATTCATTGGATGTTGGACTTCTCTACAAGAATCATTTTATTTATCAACTTGTTGACGACATCAACCAATTAACCACTCTATTTGTAATGTTGGTGTCAATAGCAATTGTTTTTGTACATGGTCGAAATCATCTACTATGCGAAGTATATGGATCCTCTAATGTAGATGTCTTTCAATAAATATATCTCAATATGTATCATACGTATGTACATAACATGGGATACTAAATTCGTAATAGATTCAAAACCTAGAAATGTTGGTGTGCTGGCCAAGTTGATAAATTTCATTTCCCAAGAAAACAATGTTTCATTGTTCAACTTTTGTCTTAAAATAATTCAAGTGTCTCCCATCAAGGGTTAAATTTGACGGCCATTTAGATTTTTTTGTGATTTTAGACATAAATTAGTTGTAAATATCTGGTCTAACTGTCACACTTGACTTGCATATTTAAACATGACAGTCAATTTTTATATAGATTTGTATATAAGTTATAAAAATATATGTAAACATGTATTTAAAAGATATAAAAATATGGAATAATTAGTAAAAATAACATTGTTTTGTGTTTTTAAGGACGGTAGTGAAAATTTACCGTCATCGGAAAATTGTTTGACAGGCATAAGTGGACGTCAAATTTAACCCCTACCTCCCGTGCTCACAAGAAATGCTCAAATCAAGTAAAGCGGGATGAGCTCACGTGATAAAAGTATTGGGGCTTCCAAACTAGAGCCCTGTGTTCAATTCCCAAGAGACATGATAGAGTGATGAAATTGGGTAAAATTCCATATCCAGCTTGCTACATGTGGTGTAATACAGCAGGCAAGTCCGGGTAAATTTGACGGGAGAGAAACCCCCTCCCTCTACTCATGGCATCTAACCCAAAGGTCAAATTCAATATCCAACTTGTTGGATGTGGCATAATTCAATGGACGAGGCCAAGTGCAAGTCCGGGTGAATTTGACGGAATAGATACCCCTCCTCCCCCAGTCATGGCATCTAAACCAAAGGTCATCCCACAGGGGGATGTACCAAAATCAAACAAATAAATATAAGTTTCAACCTTATTTAAAATTGATCCAGAATAACCAGTTCTCAGCTTTAAAAATGGTGCAATAACCTTTTCGGCATTGAGAGGGATCGTGGAATAGTTGGTTGCTGAGTCTGAACAGAAAAACATGCTTCTTGTAACAAATCACTGCTTAATCAGAGTGACTGCAGAATTTTGATTGCTACTTAACACTGATTGAAATGAATTTATTTTTGGAATGACAGCATTATCAACATCATGTAGACATCTTTACAATCCCCTTTTAAAGTTCTGCACTCCCCAAAATCTGGTCATATTTTCACTTGGTCCATCCTTGATGTATAATCAAATTCTGTGGCATGGCAGGCCTTCTCTCCTTTAATCATGTCCCCCAGGGAAGTTTGCAACCCAGAACACAAACACGTTGCATAAGAAAGTGTATGCCTCGCCTCAGGTATCCTTTCTAATGATTTGCTAACATAAAATATCACAAGGCATTTTCTCAAGTTTACTCTCTTATAATAAAATTATATACTTAAGGATTACACATTTCATTCATCCAGCCCTAAATCATGTTCAATGGCCTAGAGTTAGTTACTTTTCTGGCAATTAGTTTCTCTGGATTTATATTCATGAAGAAAATCATGAGTAGGGGAGGGTTTCACCGTTTTTGAGATTCATGTTTTATTTTTTTATCCCTGGGATATGCAGGGTGCAAGCATATGAATGAGAACCTTTGTTAGCAACTGGTACCATAGATTTCATTTAAAATAGGATGATTGATGACATGAAGAAATGCACACCCTAAAAGGACTTTCTTTGAATTTATTTCATTAAAAAAATCATGAGTAAGGGGGTTTTACACTTTTTGCAATTCACGTTTTATTTTTTTATCCCTGGGATATGCAGGTAGTAGGATCTGGGATTCTGGTTGAGGACCTTTGTTAGCAGGTGGTACCATAGATTGAGTTTAAAATGGGATGCTTGATGACATGAAGAAATGCAGACCCTAAAAGGATTGCATTAGCAATCCATATCTCAATCAAGGCTACAGGCAAGGCAATTTTGCTAGATCCACACAATGCTTGACATCCAATAAGATACAAAGCAGTGACCAAGAAGTGACACCTATTATGACTTCGGTAGGTATGGTGATGACCATATCCTTTCTTCTCAGCTGATAAATCCAGAAATGAATCAGGCACAACGTGTGGCGTCTGAATAGGGTGTTTAACCTATATTATTATATGGGCGGTTAGATAACTCATGCTTTATGGGGAACCGTTATGGGTTGTATTCTTGGTCCATGGTTTTGGTACCCATTGTATTGTAATACCACTTTGATAATTTCCTCCTAATGTGCTTACATATAGCTGGACATGCAATAGGGTAAAGTAGAACTTGGAAGTAAATTATTGTATCATAAACAATTGCCTTAATGCAATAAAGAAGAGTAGTTACTGCACAAGGTTTTTTTTTCAGAAAAGGGGTTTCCTAGGATAAACCTTGTGTATTGTGTTATCTTGTGTGTGCCATTTTTCTATTTTTCAATTTTTGTTTACCTTAAATATTTTGTTAAATATTTCTTCTCTCATATCTGTTTATCAGATCAAATCCTCTACAAGCATTGACTAGAATTGCATTGAATTTAACCATTCTTACAAAGATCTTGTCTCCAGCTTTTCATGTAAGTAAAGAATTGGCAATCTAATGCTTTCATATTGTAATTAGCAGAAAATAAGTTCTTGAAAGTTGTTAGTACCATAATATTTTGTGGAATGCTCTCGTCACTAAGCATCTTTGAGAGGTTATGAGAAGTCATTACAGCATTGGCTTTGTTGTAAGGAAATAGAAGTCAAATGTTAAATAAAAGCGAAATATGATTTATAAAGGAAAAAACATATACTGACATAAGACGTCTACTCAATAACTGTACATGCAAACTTATGTTAGTTTAGGAAGTTATTTAATCCAAAAATAATTGGAAAAAGACAAAAAGGAAACACCATACACTTCATATCATAGAGAACACTAATAAATAGAAAAATAAACGATGAATGAAATTTACATCAGTTTTTATGTTTAACATGTTTATTTTGATTAACGACCAAACTTGCATTTTAAAACTATCAATTTCATTAAGACTTACAAACCTTGCAACCTTGCCAATGTACAGATTTGAATTATCCAATTCAAAAGCTTCTGATTTTTGTTCATGTTTGGGTTTTAATATTTAAGCTGGCTTTTATGTCCAATCACCTAAATATACACAAGGCTTATACAAAAGAATGATGTAACAAATTTAAATTATATCCCTATGAAGTAATTATTAATAATTAATGTCAATAATCTCTTAAGAAATCTTGAAAATTCAATGTCTGAGGGAGAGAGATTAAGGTAGCATACTCCACTGAAAATATATGCAATCAAATTCATATTTTACAAGAATTTTAAGATATATGCTTTTGCAAAATCTTGTGATAATAAATTGTCATCTCCCGACGTCCAAATCAAGGAAACATCCAACAAAGTGATCCTTGAGATCCATAACAAAGCAAGATAAGAGCAAAACATGCTACAAGAAATGACAGTAGATCTATGTAAGAAAACGCAAGACTGGTTTCAGTCCCTTCTAATATTTGAAGTCTAAAAATCCTTATTAGCTTCTACTTTAATTTCCTTTAACATAAATAAAAACAACACTAAAGCAATTATAAGGGAACCTTTTTCTAATGGAACTCCAGTCAACACTTATCTTAATTAAATGAGAGTAAAGGCCCTTAATAATTATATTCTTTAAATATACAACAAATAAAATTTTGAAAAACTAAATCAATGTTATAAGCAGTCAGTCACTCAATGAGAGGAAGTATACCACTTAGCTTCAGAAGGGTAAACATTGTAGCTGCAATGAAGAACACCATGGAAACAGCCACCCAAAAATGCTGCAAACAAATTCCAAGGAGTGTGATATCAATAGGAGTAATATTTTTCTCAATCTCTCAAAAAGAGAAAAGTGCGAGGAAAATAAAATCACTAAAAACAATTGCTCTTCACTATCCAAGGAGAAGAAAGTTATGATTTTTTTGAAAAAACCAAGTTCAAGTTTTCTAAACGTTGATGAACAAAAATGCAATGTGTACTGAGAATCTAATAATTCCAAGTGTGATATCAATAGGAGTAATATTTTTTTCAATCTTTCAAAATATAAAAGTACGAGGATAATACAATCACCAACAACGGTTGTTTTTCACTATCTGAGGAGAAGAAAGTGCTTACTGTAATGCTCTTTTTGAAAAGTTTTCTAAACTTTTATGAACAAAAATGCAATGTGTACTGAGAATCTATTAAAGTGATGTTTCCCACCGGGATTAACATGGCACGGACATACATCACTAGAAATATGACACTCAATGAATATACAAATGATCGAATTAGACATTTGCAAGCAGGTTTCGTATGATGTATTACAGGATTTACATTCCTAATTTTATCCACACTCTCCTATGCCACGAGAATCACCTTGTACAAAAATTATACTAGGCATTAAAATAATAATATTATTTAATTGCCAGCAATGATCATATCCCAATAAATATTGAAAAATATTTACTCTGAAACGATTGAGTTTATATGAGATATTACCTAGAAATAGCACTCTCTTAGAGGAAATATGTGCATTACACCTTGAAAACAATATAGGGATTTGTTTTCAAGGTTATTTAATCTCCAAAGGTGCATCCAACTACATCATTATAAATAGAATATAGGTATTGTCCGACAATAAGACTAGATCCCAATTCTAGACTTAAGACATTTGCAAGCAGGTTTCCTATAATGTATCCCAAGAATAACATTTCGTAATTTCATCTCCACTCTCTTGAGCCACAAGAATGATAATAAAGAAATTACACTAGGGCGTTGAACAATACT
The DNA here is from genome assembly GCA_018340775.1 of Taxus wallichiana var. yunnanensis. Classification (NCBI taxonomy): domain Eukaryota; kingdom Viridiplantae; phylum Streptophyta; class Pinopsida; order Cupressales; family Taxaceae; genus Taxus; species Taxus wallichiana. Next base: position 74,050,214 of record CM031233.1, on the reverse strand, counting down.
TTTATTTAATTGCCTCTATCTAGTTGGTTGAGCTAGTTGGTGGAGATTGGTACCCGAGATAGAGATCTTTGTGACTCGCCCTATAGATCTATATGGCCCCCTATATCTATATGGGGGTGAGCATACTCCAGAAAAAATATTGAAAAATATCTGCTATAAATCAATAGAGTTTGTATGAAATATTCCCTAAAATTAGCACTCTGCTTGAGCGATTATGTGCATTACACCTTTCAGACAATATAGGGATTTGTTTAAGTTATTTAATCCCCTAGGTGCATCCTATTACATCGTCGTACATAGAATAAAGGTACCACCCAACGATATAACTGGATCCCAATTTCAGACTTAACCTAGGAGCATTTCAACTCAGAAGGATTTGGAAAGTGTTTTCTAGGAAAATTAAAACTTGTTTGGATAAGTAATTTTTTAACATATACAGGTAAACATTCCCTATCTCCACGGATTCCCCCAATATTGACACTATAAATTGTTGTACAATACTCAACCATTGGAAGGCACCCTGGTCAAAAGATGTGAATCTTGTTTGTGAGTTTCAATTTAGTTGCTTCATCCTAGACCGTGACCATTTACCGAACTCAAATTTCCTGTTGGGATAAGATCAACCACATGGGAGAAGGCAAAGAAGATTAGACAACACGTGTCCATGAAAAAGGTTCTAAGCTTTCCCTATAACAAGTTATCCCGCTGAATTTTACATAAACGAGATACCAAAGCAAGTTCATATCTACTCAGTTAGACCCATTTTCCCGCCATGAGAGACTTACCATTGGCCCCTTCAAAACTCAAATGAGGAAGCCACATGAATTAATTCTAGAACAGCTAGTTTCAACATGTAACATGTCTTGAATTCTACTATGGAAAAATGATGTAATGCACAATGTTCGCCATACAAAAAAGGTTTTTAAAATGTATTCCCACCAAGTTTCGTGTTCACTTTCCTTTCCAAATTAAAGACTTTTGTCATAGAAATCAATCATCAAGCATAACGCCAGCAATAAACAAACACCTTGAATTTTACGCATAGAAAACTCTAAAGATATTTTAGGTTGAGATATAAGAGAAGATTTTTGATATATAAAATCTCAAAACAAAACACCTAACTGTATCTTCAGATCAAACAAAAAAATTATGGTTGAAAAACACTGTTGAGCTAATGGCTAGCACTGCATGCAAATTTCAGTTAAAACCTGCTTAAAAATTTAATGTCTTTAAACAACGTCACCCAATAGTTTCAACTGTAGTAAATATTTTCGCTGCATATGTTCTCAGAAAGCTATGGTGTCTTGTATCTTTGCTTCCACTCCCACTGCGTGTAAAACAACTCTGCACATCACACAGTATTTACAATGCTAATTGGATGTTAATACTTCATGTGATGATCTCTATGTTCTCATCCACACTCTCATCGGCAAAGTCTTCTCCTCCCTGCCACCCACACAGAAAACCCTGCAACCTTTCCTCGTAGACCTTGCTATACAAGTTAAATGAGCTGCCGATCCATTGGCTTTTACTACTCCCCAACAGATGTCCTCAAAGGCCTTTGGAGATTGAAGGACAGTTTCCCCATTGCTCTGTTCAAATTACGGACAAAGATCCAATCAAAAGATCAAATTGTGTGCCAAGATTAGCAAATCCTTACCACTTAGAAGGTGAGGCTTCAAAGATATGAATCTCTTCTTCTTGCTTTGCAACAAGTCATATCTCCCTTTTCTATTCTTGAGATCTCTGCATGAATACAGGAAACCGCTAAACTCGAGAACACCAACAATGTTAATACGATTTATTCCAGAGTCCATTATAGGTCCTTACTCTTGTGAATAAGAGCTTGCTAACAAAACTGAAACAGAAATTGGGAATGTATGCCCTAAATTTCAGCAGATCAGCATACAACAGCCACTAAGATTTTGATGCCTAGAAAATACGAACTTATACAACAATACTAGGATACAATTGAATTTACAAATGTCAAATCTTGGTCAACCGAAGAGAATATAAACTACAGTTCCAGAGGTAAAAATAAATAAAACAATCTGGAAAACAAAGAGGACATGCACATAGCCCCTTGTATCCACATCATAAGTCAAAAGGATGTCACAAAAATACTAACATTGCCTTAAGAGTTTCTATCAGTTAAAGCAGGAGAAAGCAGAACCCAAAATTGATGTTCTACTAATGTACATTGAATGTTTTGAAAAAACAAGCAACTTAATCGATTTTATTCAATTGTGGAGAGCTTCTTATACAATTGTCTTCTCCTATAAAATAGGAGTCAAGACTTATCACCTTCCACCCATTTCTCACTCTCTCATCCAAATACTTTTTCTATCTCGACTGATCCTAATATAACAATAAGGTGAGTTGTTACTCACGTAAAAACACTTTAATATGATAACTAATATATCTATGTTTGCACTAATTATAGATATTTCTGATGTTCCACCTTTAGTAAGGACATAGGGAGAGGAACCACACCACATGAACTGGAAACAAACATGTATGTCAACACATACAGGTGTGCACTCTACTACTCATTACAACTGATTTTTGTGATCACCTACATACACAAATCACTTACTTCTAGTGATAACCTACATATGCAAACACAATTGTTCACACTTTCACTTCCAATGAGTGTTGGGCTTCTCACAGGCCTATCACTTAGAAATACTTAGCAAAGGATACAATGTCGACTTTTTCTCTCCTATATATCTGTATATGGTATTTTATTTTCACCACACATACAAAAAAATGAAGATTGAAGACTAGGTTCTCAGTGTCGCATGTGTAGCCACCATTCTTGATCACCATCATTTAATTAAGAACGTATAAGATGGTCACCATTGCCATTTGGAGACCGCTCTTGGCTTTAATCAATTTAGCGCAATTGTTTTGTCACTATCGCATTACACAACTCCTTCATTAGCAGCGAACTTGAGATCATTGATAGCAGCCTCCTAATGACCTTCTAACTCCATTGCCTCCATCCTCCAACAGAATGTTGTTCACTCCAAGATTGATCTTGAAGCTCGACAGTTTCAATGTTAAGTTTACTTTTCCATAAACATCCCTCCACACGTAAAAACTACTTTTATAGGAGTCAGGTAAAACAGACAATGCACCCATGTACAAAATAAACCTTTTTAGCTCAATTGTCATAGAAAAACAATTGTTTTGCAAAAATCATAATGTTTTATATGAAATCCTTTTGCCAGTATGAACAAAATACAATTTACATCATACGGCAATTTTTTGCTTGAAACCAACTCCCGGTTTGAAAGATGCGCAATTAATACTATTTCTCTAGGCAAGTTTTTACAGAAAACTACTCTAAAAAGACAAATAGTTAAATACACAAAATTACAAGATCTGGAATAAAATCCTTCTGGAAGCACAATGTGGCCAAATCTTATCCTTAGACTCTCAACAGACTAAGAGATTCAATTAATTCAGGTCCCGAGTAGACTAAAAGCCAGGAAAACATTATTTTTTGAAGTTTTGATCCCTCTTTTTCTTTTTAAATGTTTGAGGCTATATGAAAATAAGCTAGCCCTACATTTTAATCCATTTGGGAACTAAATAATAAAGCGAATAACACTACAAACACAACCTATGACATTTATTTCTCTTGGGCTTTACACATACTGGAGACCACCTTCACAATACAACAGATTAAGCCATCGATGGGCTGCGCCATTCCTTGCTGACGTTAATCATTTTGATGGCTGCAAAAACATTGAAATGCTTCCTTCTGAATGTTTACCAATACAAACAAAAAAATGCAGCAATCTTTTTTTAACATATAAAACCTGCAGCATTTTCAGATGGACACATCACTCCTCTTTCCTACAACGTCTTTTGTAGCTGCACACTCCTTACACTATTGCTTGTATTGTTCCATCATGTTTCAGCAGATCTAGTAATCTCAAAGATGATTCCCAACAAGTAAAACACAATGCTGAAACTCTCTTCTTTATTGAGAAATTAAATTGTAAACACTTTTTGCAGCAAATACAGCCACCTTCCAATCACAATAACAAAACATGTAAAATCAAAGTTTGATCATGAGGAACCTTCTCATAGACCCTCTGCTCTCATTTGCTCTGAAATAATCCAACTTCAACAAATAATCTATGCAAACAAAATTGCTTTGATAATTAATCTTCTTCATTCAGAGGGAAAACACTAATTACAGGCTATGCCCCATATTATTACCCAAACTCCCACACCCACTTTAATTCCCTGCTCTGATACCAAATTGAAAAAATCAAGCAGCTTAATTAATTTTATTCAATCACGGACAACATCTTATACAGTCAACTTCTCTTATAAAATAGAAATCAAGACTTATCATCTTCCACTTATTTCTCACCCTCCCATCCAAATCCCTATTCTATCTCAACTGATCCTGATATAAGGTGAGGTGTTACTCGCATACACACATTTTAATGTTATGACTAATATATCTATGTTTGAACTAACTATAGATATTTCCAATTTATTTCTTGGGCTCTTTCAGAATCTTATGTTTAGAAACTATGTTAATATTTATTATTTATGACCCCCACTAAATCCAGGGTCAATATATATTTGTACAATAAGTGATCCTTGATGCTATAAGTGAATATGGCAAGGAGCAAGTAACAAATATCACAAGATTCGTTCCATGAACATGACCATATGCACAAGAGGACATTTTCCAAAATTGCATACGTAAGCACCCTGTTCGTTATTAAGTTCAATCTCCCAATGATACATGCACTTACCCACAATGATCGTGAGAAGCAGTTGCTTTTCTACAGGAGTAGCATCATGACTATAAATAAAAATAAAGTTGGTAGATGGTAAAATGTAAGAATGGGCCGATCATGTGCAAGTACATGGATAAACGATAAATTTGTGACTATAGCATCACTTAGTGTACAAAGAAACAGTGACCCTTGATTCAGTGAGTGTCATAATAAATAAAGTGGGAACAAGTTAATCTTTACTACTAGTAACCTCGGGCGTAAAATAATAAATT